>OZ004704.1:12357719-13569101 GCA_963924515.1 Vespertilio murinus | reverse complement strand
GTCAAATGCTGCTGATAGTTTCAGTATGATTAAGACCGAGAAAATTACCATGAGTAATTAGCCAGCAGCTCATGGGTATCATTAAACAATGGATAAAGGATATGGGACCATCCTCAATTTTTTTTTTTTATCTATGTAAGCCCTAAGTTTCTTGTGTAATGCAGGGAGCAATAATAAACTGTGGGAAATTTCTGGGATTTGATAACTCTTGTGTGTGTGTGTGTGTGTGTGTGTGTGTGTGTGCGTGTATAGATTCAAATAGATGCACACAGCTTGGGTAGGGTTGTAAGTTAGATGAGGTGGGGATTTAGGGAATCACCAGGGCAGAGCAAACAGAAATGACTGCCAGTCAGCCCTGTGATTGGGGAGGTTCCAGCATAGGAACAATGATCTCTGTGAGCACCTCCATCTGGAGAAAGTCTCCCCCGAGTTCCTGCCCTGATGCCAATCCATCATTGCGTCTGCATTCTCCAGAGCCTCGCCCTGGTGCTGGAGCTCAGAGGAAGCAGGACCCTGTAAGTTCAGTTCATAATGCTGGCCTTTTAAGAGGAACGGCTGGGTCTCCAGCAGCCTCTGCGTTACTGAGCCCCAAGCCCTGCTGGTTTTTACAGCCCATAGTTCTTACTGCCTGTAGGGACTTCTTTCCCTGGCTTTGGGACCCTGGGCTGGTGGTCTGGTGTGGGACTGGAACGCCTTGTTCCTCTGGGCAGCCTCTGCAGAGATGATCTCCTTCCTGGTTTAAAAAGTGGCACACATGATCCATGCCTCTGCACTTCCTACCAGTTTTAGTGTGCTTTCTTTACTTCTCTATTGTAGGATGTCCACTCAGCCAGCTTTCCAGTGGTTCTGTATGATGGTTGTTCTGTATTTTAGTTGTAATTTTGATGTGGTTGTGGGAGGTGGCAAGTACAGGCATTTTCCTATGCCGCCATCTTCCACGAATCCCCGGATTTGTAAATTCTTCATTGTTCTGAGAGCAGGGCATGGTATAGGTTTAATTTTGTTTAGACCATTAAATAAATGTGGCATTAAAATTTTTTTTTATTCCAGGTGTCATAGAACAGTCTACACCCATTGCATTGAGATTTACTTCAATGCACCTTTGTTTCCAGAGGATGTGAATTGTGGGTGATGCATGTTGAGGGTGGAAATGGGAGGCAGAGGTAAAGGCAAGGGAAGGGTGGAGGCTTTGCAATGAAGCCATGAGAATAATCATGGAAAATGAGGGCAAAGCCCACCTGGTTCTTGGAGTCACACTGATGCCCTCTTGGGGAAGGGGGAAGAGGCATCTGTCAAGGGAGCTCCATGACATGTTTTTGGCACAAAGCTATCATAACAGAGCTAACGCTTTTTCAACCTTGATTACCAGAGAGAATTAGGAAATACCTATTCAGCTATGTCATTGTTAAGCAAAAGTTACACCATCCTTTTTCCATCGCCAACATTTCAATTATACCACAAGTTTAGGACCACAATTAAAACCAGGAGGACAGAGCCCAGAGGCAAAGCCAGTCAACAAGTCTGAGTCACAACATTAGAGAAGCATCAAGCATTTGGAAAGAGAGCTCATCGGAGGAGGGGAGCTTTACAGTATGCACATTATCTATGACAAAGCTAAATGAATTTCCAAACCTGTCTTAGGAAATTGCAGAATAGAAAGATCCTGAAAAATCTCTTGAGAGTAAGGGATAGATAATGGAAATTCCTTCAGTTTTTGTTTAGGGAAACAAAGTATATGCCAAGCCCCGAGGACAGATTAGAAAATAAGGCGGATGTGATCCCTGCCCCCACACTGCTTACAGTCAGTGCAGGTAAGTAGGTGATCATGACCTACTGTGTTCAATAACGTGAGGGGAGAGTTACAGCCTTAGAGGTGGTAGAGGAGGAGCAGCTAATCAAACTTAAAAGGTCAATGGGGCTCCTGAGATGAAATGATGCCTAAGCTAAGACCGGAAGTTGGGAACAAAGTGATTTCTGGCCACCTATTACAGAGTGATTTCTGGCCACCTATTACCTATTGAGAGAGAGAGAGAGAGAGAGAGAGAGAGAGAGAGAGAGAGAGGGAGAAAGGGAGAGAGAGAGAAGGAGAGAGAGAGAGAGAGAGAGAGAGAGAGAGAGAGAGAGAGAGAGAGAGAACAGTGGGCACCGGGTTCCCTTGCCTGGTTCAGGTCTGAGCCCTGCCACCAGCTGTGGACGCTGGTGATGTTAACCATCTTTCTATGTCCCGATTTCCTCATAGGAGAGTAATGCTCCCTGCTTCAAGGTGTTGATACGATGATTAAATCAAGTCAATAAGCATTTTGCACAGCATCTAAATCTAGCTAAGTAAAATGCCAGTAATACCTTTTAAAAGTTTTGTTTCACAACTTTGAAGATAAGGATATATTTCTAAGGGCTTTTTACTAACATCATGTAAAACCCTATTTTCCTGACAACAGTTAAGTTCCTTGATAGCAAATGTACCTACTGCCAGGTCTATAGGCTCTGTCCTTGAGGAGGAGAAGATAAAATCAGAACCATCAGAATTAGAACTTACTGGAGGGTGGATGGCTCCATCCTCAGTCGCTGAAAGTAGAATAAATCACAGGGTACTGACCCAGCCAACAACACTTAAAAAAAGAAGGTCCAGCAGGGTCACTGGAACTGAATGTACTGGTCAGGATTTGTGTGTGTGTGTGTGTGCTTTAATTAAGAATTATTTTTATTGATGTATAATTTACATACCACAAAATTTACCTTTTAAAAGTGTACCATTCAGTGGTTTCTTGTGTATTCACAAGGTTGTGTGTGTGATCATCACCAGTATCTGATCCCAGAACATTTTTAACACCCCAGACAGAAACTACTTGCCAGGTTTTTTAAAGCTGTAAGTCTGTGCCATGTGCCAGGGTTGCTGATGTGTAGAAGTAAAGGATCTGCGGTCAAGAAATTTATAAACAGCATCAGATAAGAACTATAAAGCTCCTTTCCAGGGATTTTCTGCTTCCCACTCCTCATCTCCTGTGAGTTCAGACCTTCAAACTCTGCTGACCTAGAAGGAATATGGACTTTATCCTGACAGCAACTAGAAGCCATTGAAGGCTATTAAGCTGGATGGTAATATGACCGGATTTGTATATCAGAAAATGTGTATTTTCAGGAAGAAAAGGAAGGAGGATTAGAACTGGAAACAGGGGACTGGGTAGAAATTGATGTATATGAGGCCAGCGATGAGGGTTCTCTGAACCAGGCGTGGCCACGGCGGAGATGCAGATGGCAGACAGGTTCAAGAGCAAATGTGGAGCAGAAATGACAAGGCTCTGTTTGCAGTGAGAAGGGGAGGAAAGGAGTCAAAAATGATTTCCAGTTTGGATAACCGAAGGGATTATCTCATTCAATGAGATAAAAGGGAGAAAAGCTGGTTTGGGTGGGAAGTTAATAGTTCCATTGTGGACAAGTTCAGTTGAGGGTCCTGTGAAACATCCAAGGGAAGATGTCAATGAGTATGGGGAGAAGGAACTATGCTGGTGCATTGTTTCTCTCCTCTTCTGCATGTGGAGGTTAGACAGGGTGAGGAGAGGTTGATAAGAGGACAAGTTAACTGTTATATAACATGTACCCACAATCGCAATTATATTTATATCATCTATATATCTATATAATCTATATCTATATATAAAATACACACACATCAGAAAGGAACACAGACAGTTTTCTTCTCCTTCTATAGCATGGAGGCCCACACTGTTTACTCTTCCACGGTCCCCACATGCTCATCAGCAGATCTCTAGGGCTTCAGCCATGCCTGAAACACCACGGCTGCTCCTCAGTATTTGATGAGTGAATGAAAGAAGGCAGTTCCCAGGCCCAGACGATCTAGGAAGGAAGCGAGTTCCTTGGTATTAGCCTTCCAGTCTTCCCTTTAAGCTCTCCTTGGATCTCTCCGCATACTTTTGTTGACAGCAGCTTGATGTCCTCACCCTCTCTTTAGACTCATGAAAACCTCAAGATCTTTTAAAAACCACAAGAATGACTCCCTGATGGCAGAATGTTTGAATTCATGACTGCTAACAGAGGAACACATGTCAAGGGCAGACATTCTTCACCACTCTTTCCAAATCATTCCACACAACCAACTTCTCACTCCAGGGGCTAACCCTGGCCACATTTCTCCTTGCTACGAGTTTTATAGGAAGGAAGAATTCATGTTTAAGGGATACAAAGTTTTAGCTGGGGACATGAAAACGTTTTGGAGATAGATGGTGGTGATGGTTGCACAGCAACGTGAATATACCAATGCTACAGAACTGTATTCTTAAAAATGGTTGCAATAGTAAATTTTATGTTATGACTATTTCACCATGATTTACAAAACTGGTGGCCTGGATTTGAATGCTGGCTTCACAGCTCTCTAGCTAGAGGGGAACTGGACAAGCCATTTTTATCCTCTATGCCCCAGTTTCATCATCTGGAAAGTGGAGATAGTAGTTTTTACATTATAGAATTGTTGCTAAAAATAATTGAGATAATGTATGAAAATATAGCAGTGTGTGGCACAAAGTTACTGCTACATATTATGATTATTATACTCCAGGTGCTCCTGGAGTTACAGTGAGGTTACATCCCAATAAGTCCTTCATAAGTTGAAAATATCGTAAGTAAAAAAAATTGACTTAATATACTTAACCTACCAAACAGCATAGTTTAGCCTAGCCTACCTGAAACATGCTCAAAACACTTGCTGACTCTGCCCAGAAATATGAGTGTAGTGCTGCATATTGCTAACCTGGGAAAAGATCAAAATTCAAAGTATAGTTTCTACTGAATGCGTATTGCTTTTGTGCCATCATAAAGTTGAAAACTTATAAGTTGAACAATCATTGTAAGCCAGGGACTGTCTGTATTACTATTTATTATTATCATTTGATTGAGTTAATGTATGACAATACTTAAAACATGATATGGTAAAAGATAATTGTTACCTATAATTATTATATATTTTTACTAGAGGCCTGGTGTACAAAATTCATGCACTGGTGGGTGGGGTTGTCCCTCAGCCCAGCCTGCACCCTCTCCAATCTGGGACCCCCTTGGGGGATGTCCAACTTCCGGTTTAGGCCCCATCCCACAGGAATCCCATAGGGATCAGGCTGAAACTGGCAGTCAGACATCCCTCTCACAATCCAAGACTGCTGGCTCTCAACTGCTTGCCTGACTGCCTGCCTGCCTGCCTGCTCACCCCCTAACCACTCCCCTGCTGGCCTGATTGACACTTAACTGCTCTCCTGATGACTTGATTGCCTCAAACTGCCCTCCCCTGCAGGCCTGGTCACCCCTAACTGCCCTTCCCTGCTGGCCTGATCACCTACAACTGCTTTCCCCTGCCAGCCATCTTGTGGTGGCCATCTTGTGATCACATGGGGGCAGCCATCTTGTGACCACAGGGGGGCAGCCATCTTGTGTGAGGGCATGACAGTCAATTTGCATATTACCTGTTTATTATATAGGAGGAGGAGGAGGATGTCTCATTTGTAGAAATTGGAGATATAGTAATGAATAAAATAAAGTCTTTGCCTCTCTGGAACTTATCATTTAGTGAGGAAAAAAGTAAATGTATGTTATGGCCGATAGCATCTAATATCTGCCTTACAGTGTTATAGTGAAATTGCCTGAGACAATATATGTAAAGTGGCTGATGGAGTCAGAACCTGGCTCATAACGGGCACTTAATAAATAATATTAATTCAACTCTCCTCTCCTCTCCTTTCTTCTCCTTCCTCTCCTCCTCTGTCATCCTCTCCCCTCTTGCTTTCTTCCTCATTCAGCTCTCTCAGAGAGAAACCAGTTAGAGAGCAGGCCGTCACTAGGCCCAGGGGGATCCATGCCCAAACTGATGTGGAGGGAGCAGCTCAGGCCAGGGCCCTGAAATATTGGCAGCAATTTCAGAAGCAGGTAGTTTCTCTCTTGCTGCTTTAGAGGAAATGTGAATCATCTGTTGTTTGGCTTCCATTTCCTGGGAGGCTGCAGGCCCAGGAAATCTGTGGTTTGAGCATGGTGCGGAGATCAAATGAAATGGCTATTGGCAGTGGGGTGTGTTGCCAGGACCACTGATAATCATCTCTTGAGCCAAATGACTCATCTTGAGCTGGCTCTCCAGCCCCCGATTGCATTCAGTTCCTGAAATGAGTCGAATTTCCGGGCAAAGGGTGATTCTCCCTTAGCTGTGTTGGGCGTAGAGCACATCCGGACCAGGTCGGTGCAGGGCTGACAGGCGTCCATCCTGTATCCTGACCTCCATTTTACAAATGATGGAGAGGAGGCCCTGGGATGCCGACCACTTGTGTGTGTGACAGCCAACGAGTGGTGGAGTTGGGAAGGCTTCTCCTGATGCTTCCACCCCATGTCATGCTGTTTCCCCAAGTGCTGAGGTGACTCCAGCACAACCAAGCCTGCGCCCTTACTTGACCCAGCTATACTCCAGGATCACTCCAGGATGGATGTCCTTGACTCACATCCATGTGTCTATGAAAGGCTGTTTTTACACATGTGTTTTTACACGTGATGTGGGGACGATATCACTGAGCCAGGGAGGAGGGGGGAAAATTATTCTGATGGCAACAGGAGTGGATGTTGCCCTGGGTGAAGGAAGCAAATGCGCAGGGTACATTGAGAGAACCTGCCATGTTTAGGAGCAATGAACAGCTGGGTAGGACTAGAGCTGGGGAGAGTGTGTGTGAGAGAGAGAGCTGGCGAGGTTGGGAGGCAATGGGTGGGGAGCAGGCAGAACACAAGGCACTCTGAACATCAGGTTTCGTGGTCTGGGGTTCATTGTGGTGTAATTGGGACCAGGGAAGGAATTTGAGGACAGGATGACAAGGTCAGATTTCTGGAATAAAAAGCTGCCTCTGGCTGCTGTGTGGAGGGTGAGCTGCAGAAATAGCAGTTGTGTGAGAGCAGAGAAGCTGCCTACCTCGAACTCAGGGTAGCTGTTACCTGATTTATTATACACAAAGGCCAATGCCCTGGAGCAAGTTAAATGGCAGCGTCAGGGCTCAAACCCAGTGGAAAATGTTCAGGAAGGGAAAGTTTTGAAGTCTTCAAGTAAAAAAAAATTGACACCGAGACCAAAAAGGGGAAATTTTATAAGCAGAACCACCAATGCTGCAAACGTAAAAATGAGAGAGAATCTCCATGGTTAATCTTCTTTATTCCAAAACTGAGATTAAGAGGTACCTTCATTTTCAGTACGGAAGCAAGAATCTATTTATTGCTTCTTAGCTGCTCAAATGTATTTCCTTTATTTGGGCAGCAAGCATGTTGCTATGATTAGCTTCTATGACATGGTGTGTGAATGCTCACGCTCTCCATGGATTGATGCCTTTTATTAGTGCTTTGATGATGGTATTAGTTTCCTGTTGGTGCTGTCATAACTTGCCACAAACTTAGTGGCTGAGAAACAACACAGATTTACAGTTTGAGAGTTCAGAAGTCCGACATGGGTCTTATGCAGCTAAAATAAAAATGTCAGGAATGCTCTAGGGGAGAATCTCTTTTCTTGCCATTTCCAGTTAGATGCTGCCTACATTCCATGGCTCATGGCCCCTTCCTCCATTTTCAAAGCCAGCCATCGCATCACTCTGACCTCTGATTCTGTGGTCACATCTCCCTCTCTGAATGCCCCCCTTCTGTCTCCTCCATCCCTTCAAAGGCTCTTTGTGATGACATTGCAGCCACCTAGATAACCCAGGATATTCTCTCTATCTCAAGATGTGTAGCTTGCTGAAACTGGTTTGGCTCAGTGGATAGAGCGTCGGCCTGCGGACTGAAAGGTCCCAGGTTCGATTCCTGTCAAGGGCATGTACCTTGGTTGCAGGCACATCCCCAGTAGGGGGTGCTGATCGATGATGATGATTCTCTCTCATCAATGTTTCTAACTCTCTATCCCTCTCTCTTCCTCTCTGTAAAAAAAATCAATAAAATATATATTAAAAAAGATGTGTAGCTTAATCACATCTGCAAAGTCCCTCTGCCATGTGTTCACATGAAATAATAGTGTATATTATCAGCTGAAGTCAGAAGAAATGGACTCGTCTGCCGGTGAGATAATGTGTGATAGTTAAACCTTAGGTCTGGGGCCAGGTACCCTGGTTTGCACATTGCCTCCCCCAACTGCCAGTTCTGTGACCTCTGAGTACACATTTCCTCATCTGGTCATGGGCATGTTAATCAGACCCACCTTGCAAAATTGCTCTAAGGACCAAACAAGTGCTAGTGTATGTCAATAACTTTGATCAGCGACTGGCACTTAGTAAGTGCTCATTAAATATTGGCTCTAATAATCTAGTAGATGGGCATCCTATAATTCTTTTCTCTCTGATTGAATTTGATTCTTATTGTCAATACCTGTGGGGTATGTGTGTGTGTGTGTATGTGTGATTGTGTGTGTGTGTTGGGGGGTTTGTGTGTTTAATTAAAGTCTGATTCCTCATTCCTAGGATCTGTCATCCTATATAATAAAACTTTACCTAATATGTAAATCGACCAAACGTGGACCGACCAGTCACTATGACATGCACTGACCACCAGGGGACAGATGCTCAATGCAGGAGCACTCCCACTGGGGGAGTGCCGCTCAGCCAGAAGCCGGGCTCACAGTTGATGAGTGCAGTGGTGGTGGCAGGAGGCTAGGGAGCGGGCCTAAGCCAGCAGTCGGACATCCCCCGAGGGGTCCCAGACTGCAAGAGACTGCAGGCCAGGCTTAGAAACCTCCTCCATCCCCCAGTGCATGAATGTGGTGCACCAGGTCCCTAGACATCTATAAAAGAAAATGCCTGACAACCATCCAGGCTAACTAATAATGTTAACTTTTTTTCTAGGACTACTAAGGTTTTTGTGATACACTGGATAAAATCTTCAAAGAGAAATTTTAGTTGTGTTTTCAAATATTGCATGTGCTATTCTATGAGGTACTTAGCACTGATTTTATAAAATCATACATTCCCTACCTCTTATGAACAAATACTTAGTTATTTGACACGCTGGCCTGATTAGTTTTAGTAGCATACAAATACATATTGTTTTCCTATTAAATAGAAAAGTTTGGTCAGGAGGGCTAATGAAATTAGTTTTGATTTTTAAACATATTTTAAAAAGTATCCACAAAGCCACACATAATAGTGAGATACAGCTTAAGGAAAGCATATCATGCCTTCTATCATATTTCTGGCTTCACAAATAACTAATTTGAACAAAATAGTATGCCATTTTTATTGCAAATCAAGTAATGAGAAACAGCATTATCATTCTATTTTACACTGACTGTAAAATTAATTATACAAGATCTATATCATTGTAAATGTGGCTGCTTTTTAGTAATCCATTTTATGTTATGCATTTCATAATTTATTTCTCAGTGGTTTCCATAATATTCTCCAAAATGAATACCAAGACACTAACTTGAGTTGAAAAATAAAGTCACACTTTTAATAACAAGAACTGCATTTAACTTGGCTGATTGGTTTGATCGTTAGATCATATGATGAAACAATTTTCATCAGTTGAATAAGCCAGATCTGAAACTATAAGATTTTGAAAAAAAAATTACTTAAGGCATTCAACAAGATTAAAGCTTTAAAGGAGTTCTGTTCTAAAAGACAAAAATATTCTTATTTGCTCAACTCCTACTAAGACACATTTAACAAAGTGCTTCTGAATGAAATGAAAACAGGTAAAATAATAGTAACTTACAAGTCTTGGCCCTTTTGGTTTACTTCACACAGCGAGCCATTAATGACTGAATCATCAATTCTTTCTCAAGTTAGATGGTTTCCAACTATTTACTATCAACAAAATTGGAGGACCTAATTAAAGTGATAGATGTTTAAGAATTATATTGTGTTTTTGGACATGCAATTCAGGAGGAGTTCAAGGAACTGAACATCAGGGTTGTAGGAAAACTCCATCCCTTCCCATGTTTATGTGAAAAAAGTTTTTAGTGGTCATATATCCATAAAAAGAAAAACAGGAATAAAAATGATTCTAAACCCTGTCACTTTCTAATAATAAGTAATAATAGTCTTTCTTAAACATAAGAACTAGTTGCAGAAAAATATCTTCACTCTACTCACTGAGATGCATTAAAATTACTTTAAATATAATTATACTAGAGGCCTGGCACATGAAATTCATGCGGGGGTGGGGGTGTCCCTCAGCCTGGGTTGCACCCTCTCCAATCTGAGACCCCTTGGGGGATGTCTGACTGCCAGTTTAAGCTCCATCCCTGTGCTCCTTTTCAGACATCCCTTTCAGAATCCAGGACCACTGGCTCCTAACCACTCACCTGCCTGCCTGCCTTGCCCCTAATGGCCCTCCCCTGCAGGCCTGGTTGCCCCCAATTGCCCCTGCCAGCCTGATCTCACCCCCAACTGCCTTCCCCTGCTGACCTGATTGCCCCCACTGGCCTCCCCTGCCAGCCTGATCAGCCTTAACCCCTGCCAGCCTGATCTCACCTCTAACTGCCTCTGCCTCAGCCCCCACCACTATGGCTTTGTCCAGAAGGAAATCAGAAGTCTGGAAGATGGCCGGTTGACCTGTTCTAATGAGCATATTTCCCTTTTATTAGTATAGATATCAAACATTAAAATATATTGCTGATATTTTGGACCATTTTATATTAATAATAACTTATGATACTTAAATGTGGAAGATTTTTTTTTAATAGTTAGAGCCTAATGGCCAGACGAAACAATATTTCTGAGTGTGAAAGAAAGGCTTGTTTGCATGTTTTAAAATGGGTGATAGTGAGTGGCAAATTGTTAGGGTATTGCTGGAGTAATTAGGCCCCAGGATTTGTTTAAAGTAGCAATCCTACTGTTTTTCTTTTCCAAAAACAGTTGGATCGCTAGTTTAAACAATTTCTACAATAGACAGGAAATTCTTTGCAATCATTTCATATGAATTTGAAGTGGTGAATTGAAGTTTAGGTAAATTAAGTATGTGGGCAGAGGGATGTTTTTCAAATTTCTTTTTTAGGGAGCACGAGAGTGACAGATTTTGAAGTCGCCCACTTAGTGCACATTAGCAGGTCTGTGAGGGCACGTGGCCTGGACCAGTGCATCCCCGCCAGCCTCTTGGTCTGTGTCCGAAGGGCCACCCAGCCGTGACCTCAGTGAGTCCCACTCAGGCCCCCTCTCAGGAAAGAAAGCATCAGATCCACAGGGCACAGTGGTCAGCCACCTTCCCTCTCCAGATTACTCGATTTGATTACACATGGCTATTTCTCCACGGGTATTTGCACACATCATGTACCAGCACTGTTCTAATAATCATTTTACAAATATTAACCCATTGCAACCACTTAAAACCCCTGGGAGGTAGGTACTGTTATTGTCCCCATTTCACAGATGAGAAACCTGAGGCACAGAAAGATTAAATAACTTGCTAAAAGGTCACACAGCCAATAAATGGTGGAAGCAGGGCTGATTATACATTGCTATTCCTTTTTTTGAAAAAAAAGAGAGCAGAGCCGAAACTGGTTTGGCTCAGTGGATAGAGCATCAGTCTGCAGACTGAAGGGTCCCAGGTTCGATTCCAGTCAAGGGCATGTACATTGGTTGGGGGCACATCCCTGGTGGGGGGTGTGCAGGAGGCAGCTGGTCGATGATTCTCTCTCATCGATGTTTCTAGCTCTCCATCTCTCTCCCTTCTTTTCTGTGAAAAATCAATAAAATATATTTTTAAATAAATAAATAAAGGGGAGCAGGAAAAAAATGATTCTATTTTCTGTACCTAGGTGGACCACTCCCCGACTCCTTTCCTCCCCAAATGCCCCACCGTCCATGCTCCTTTGTCTCTACCCAACACTTGCTTGGATTACAAGTAGACTGGATAGGAGGATCCAAAGAATCCAGTTTTGAGATGCAACAGAATTGAACTTGAACAGCCTGTTTATTGACACTGGCGTTCACAGCCATGAATCATGACACAAATGTCTTATTCAGATAGGACGGCCAGGTAATTAGTATTGCAGGTTACTAGTAAAAGGCCTCAAAAGCATCCAGCACTCCAAGAAATATTTTTCCTGGCCTCCTCCATCCAACCTCATAATTCCAGTTTCAGAGGTCTGGAGGAGGCACACTGCTCTTACGGTTTCCTTTATAAGCAATGAGGAAAATGGATTACCCAGACGGCGCAGCGGAGGGGAGAGACCATTTCCCTGCCACCCCCTGCCTCTGCTTTCCAGAAGGCTTCCACTGGGCTTGCCATTTGACACAGGCAGAGAGTGTCATAACGATGGCAAGAACTTTTGAGGGTGAAAAATATCTTAAGAAGCCCATCCACCTTGCAAAAGGAAGCTGTTTTAAAAATACAAACCCCTCCTGAAAAACAAAAAAAAACACAAAAAACAATTGCACCCTCCCCCAAACAACATTAACTATCTAAAGAAGAGCCCAGCATTTATAGAAAGTTTAGTATCTATGACTCTATTTTCTAGAAAGCTAAAATTACAGTTGGGCAACTCTGGGACATTTCAGTGTCCTTAATATTCTCTGGGGCACTTCATAGCTCGGAGCCAGTCCCCACACCACCCTGTAAGAGGGAGCAAAGCACCCGAGGCTGTGAGACCTGGTCAGATGGGTCTGGGGATCGGCCACTTTTGGCCCGGCCAGTTACTAGCCTTAAGTCTGTTAGAAAAACTGCCCTAAACTTTATTTCCCCACCCACCACCACTCCCGCCTCCAAAGATTAAACAAAAGAAAAAAAATAATTTATAATCCTGCCAGCTGGGATATTTACTGTTAACATTGTGATGTGTTATCTTCTGTCTTTTTTCTATGTGTAAATGCATGGCTTTGAAACAAAACTGTAATCATAGGCCGAAACCAGTTTGGCTCAGTGGATAGAGCATCGGCCTGCGGACTCAAGGGTCCCGGGTTTGATTTTGGTCAAGGGCATGTACCTTGGTTGCGGGCACATCCTCGGTGGGAGGTATGCAGGAGGCAGCTGGTTGGTGTTCTCTCTCTCATCGATGTTTCTAGCTCTCTATCTCTCTCCCTTCCTCTCTGTAAAAAATCAATAGTATATATATATATATATATATATATATATATATATATATATAAAATGAGATCATAGGAAACATATCGCTTTTGTAAAGTGCTTTTTCCCCCTAAGGGTAGGTATCATCCATATGGACAGTTTTAGACTGCATCCGAGCTGCACACAAGTGGCTGGTCCCGATCCAGCCGATAAGCATGTTTAGTTGCGTTTACATAGTGTTAAAAAAATTCAGCCAACTTTCAAAAAACGATCAGGATATTTTACAGAAAAGCCCCACTCCTCCCTTTCTTTGGAAAATCGGTCGCTCTAGCCACTCGGGGCCTGTGTTCCAGGAAGCCAGTGACTGCCCAGAACTGAGTGCCTTCCCTTGCATTCCTGGCCCATGAGGGTCCCTGGTCTGCATCGCCATTCACAATGGTCATGCGGCAGTTTCCGCCAGTCAGTGAAGGCATCTGTCTGCTGTCCTCCGTTAGGATGAGCAATTTGGAGACAGGGCCTGTTGTACTTTATCTTTTAACCCTTAGGCGCTCAGCACCTTCCACCTCCTAAACCCTTAATGTTGCATCAGTGTTTCCCAAACTTTTGACATAATTTTCGTAATGCTGAGTACCCCTCGTCAAAAAAAAAAAAAGGTTGTATTTTAATAACAATCAAAATATATATTTTTTTCGGTACATACACAAAATAATAATAAACGAAAAATAAAATTATTCATAATAAAATATAAATAAAAGTTATATTATAAATAACATTCATTTGCACACTGGACCATCTCACGCCTCATAAGACTGTCTTGACTTGACTCATGAGAACGTAGAATTAGACGCAGCTAAGCACGGTGCAGTGCATATCCCCACCAAACTCTGGTGCAACGGGTACCCCCACCAAACTCTTCCCGTACCCCTGGGGGTACGCGTACCACACTTTGGGAAACACTGTGACATAAATACTGGAATGAATGGGCTCATTTGTGACCTTGCACACAGCCACGTTGCTCTAGGGGTGCAGGAAGGATTCTGGACCCTCCGGGGCGTCAGGCTCCTTCTGTCCCTTGCAGTGGCTCCCACAGCCGCAGTCAAAGTGGGGCTCCATCCACACTGTCAACTGGGGAACCTGACATCTCCCTTCCTCGGGGAGCCCTACAAGCTTGGGAAGACCATTGCATACGAACCACCTTACTCCGCACCGAAATGCGGCCAGCTCTCCCGCGGGTGAGGGCAGCTCTCAGATAACACCGTTAAGTTTTTCTCTAACATTGGGGAAGAGTAAAGAGAAAGAACTCTGTCATTATCCAGAGGCAGTTGTGCTTAGTTTTTGCTTCTCTTCGTTGTCTCCTAAGCACTGTGAGTGTGTTCTGGGCGCCACGGGGTGCGTGCGTGTGCCCTGGGTGGGTGCTGGTGCCCTGGGTGGGTGCTGGTGCTCGGAGGAGAAGCTGGGAGGCCCCTCGCCCCCCGCTGCTGGCCGCACGAGATGGGAGGCGGCCCTGTCACCCCACATCAGAGCCTTGGCTTCCAAAACCTGAGCCGCCAAAGTGTGGACTTATGTAACCTATTTATTTTTAAGCCAGCCCCGTCCAAGTTGAGGACACTTAAGACTCCCTTTTAGAGGGAATTTGGAACCCAACGTTATCATTAACTAAATCAGCAAGCAATGGTTCTGTAAAAATACCGAGCGGCGTAGTTCTGAGGACTTTTATCGTCATGTTCCCAGCGGAATGATATTGTGTGGTGGTTTCTCTGAAAATTGTTTCTGGGGCTTTATTCCTATTCTCTCTCTCTCTCCCTCCCCCTCTCTTTGTAAACCATGGCCTGAGTCTAAGGGGGGCTGGACTTTCTAAGGGGAGCTGTTACTACTTCCTGAGTAGTAACGCCCTCCATTTGACCCCGTCCTACCTGCCACCCCAGTGATTCTCCAGCTTGTTTACCAGGTGGGGCCCCTGGAGACCCACTGCTCTCTCTAGAGCAGGTGACGCAGGAAGCATGATAGGACACACATCTTGGGTCACGTCAGATGCCATTTTATATTAGAGTAAAGGCCCAGTGCATGAAAATTCCAGGAACTCTCAGGAGTGGAAGGCGACCTGGCAATCAGGGAAAGGCCATGCCCCCATCACACCTCTGCTGCTGCCACTGCCGGCAGTGCAAGCCTCAGACAGCCCTGGTTACCTGATCCTCAGGTGGCCCTGGGCGACTAGGCAGCTGCCATCTGAGGCTTGCCTACACCTTGGGCTGGCCTTGGGGGGCTGGGGTCTGGGGGCTGAGGACAGGTTCGGCCACACCATGCACCTGCCACCCATCTACCTCTCCCCTTCCCCTCTACCCCTCCCCCCACACACCTGGCAGGGCTGAGGGGACTGGGCTCTGCCATCTTTGTGATGGTGTGATGGTCAATTTGCATATACCTTCTTTATTAGGTAGGATTTTAGACATAAGGGAACAGAGGCCAAGAGCTTGATACAAATGTATGTGAAAAGGGTACTGCTATGCCGTCCTAACAAGCAAAATCCTTGGAAACTCTACAGGTAAAGGAAGATGAGAATAATTAAATAAATGGTGACCATTTTCAATGCATCCCTTACGAATTCATCCAAGTCAGAGAGATTCTGTGGAGTTTTTAATGATGTGAGGCAAGTGTTTAAGATTTGTTAAGATAAAAAAAAAAAGTGGAATATGAAGTCACATATGAAGTATGAGGGAAGTTATCTTTATGAGCAGAGATCCTTAGGAAACGCATCGCAACTTTAGGAGAGGGTCGATCTCTGCGGGATGGGATTATGGGTAGTTTTTATTGTTTCTTTATACGTTGCAGCATTTTCAAGCTTCTCCACCATGAGCACTTATTGCTTTGATCGTCAGAAAATAGAGTGATGGTAAGGCAGCCAACTTTGCTGGTGCTGGCAGAGTCAGGCCCACACTTCCTTTTTGAAAAAAAAATATATTTTATTGATATTTTACAGAGAGGAAGGGAGAGAGATAGAGAGCTAGAAACATCAATGAGAGAGAAACATCCACCAGCTGCCTCTTGCACACCCCTTACCGGGAATGTGCCCGCAACCAATGTACATGCCCTTGACTGGAATCGAACCGGAGACCTTTCAGTCCGCAGACCGACGCTCTATCCACCAAGCCAAACCGGTTTCAGCCCCACACTTCCTTTTGATACCATTCTCCTCAGCCCCCTCTCCTCTCTGTCTTCCTTGGCTTCTGCAGGGAGGACCTGGAGAAAAAGACTGGCATGTACGATGCTCCCCAATGCCCAGAGCCACGGCAGGACACCCCTTCCCGCGTCCCATCCCCGCCTCCTCTGTTCCCCCAAGACAAGTTTGACTGAAGTGCAGATAGACATTTTCAAGTTCTGGAGAGGCAGCCTGGTTCAAGCGAGGTGACGAGGCTGCACACGCGGAGCTTTGAAGGTTGTCCAGCCCCAGGAGACGGGCTCAGTCCTCGGGCCAGCTAACTCCTCCAGGCCTGCGGGTTTCCTCCGAGTGTTCAACGGATGTAACGTGACTCAAAGCTTCTCTTGGAGCTGTGAGCCGTGACTGCACCCTCCACCGCCCCCACACCCGTGGTCGTGAAGGGCCCTCTCCAGGAGCTGAAGGATGGTGTCGAAGGGCCACTGGAGCTGGGAGGGAGGAACAAGTCTTTCCCAAAAGAATGCTTATAGGAAAGGGGCAGTCTTAGCTACCACGCCAGGCAGTGTTCAATGACACACGCCGGCTACTTATGGAGTGCTTGTCTACATTTTGAACAGGGCAATCCAAGAATCCTGCCCATATCCAAACTCCTTAGAGAATGCCCTGCTTCCCCCAGGAGCATTCCACTTGTCCTTCTCCTTTTTTTTTTTTTTAAATATATTTTATTGATTTTTTACAGAGAGGAAGAGAGAGGGATAAAGAGTTAGAAACATCGATGAGAGAGAATCATTGATCAGCTGCCTCCTGCAAACCCCCCCACTGGGAATGTGCCGGCAACCAATGTACATGCCCCTGACCGGAATCGAACCTGGGACCCTCTAGTCCACAGGCCTACGCTCTATCCACTGAGCCAAACTGGTTTTGGCTGTCCTTCTCCTTTAAGGCTGAGATCCCTGCGTGGGGTCGTGGAACCAGTGCTGGTCTTGAAACCAGTGGCTCTGGGTTGAAAAAATCTTACCTGGACTGTGTCCTTCACAAGCATTGTGGCCTCAGGCAAGTTGCTTAATCTCTCTAAGCCTCATGGCCCCGCCTTTAAAACGGGAGTCCTAACGCCAGCCTCCTGGCGCTGTTCTTGACTTGGGTTGTTGGGCTCAGCGAATAAAACTATAGATGTCCTCCGTCCAGTTAAACTGGAATGTCAGACAAACAAAAATAAGTTTTTTTTTTAAGTATAAGGATGTCCTAACGATGGCAACGGGACATACACTAAAATTTTTTATCCTTGTTTAGCTGGCATTCCAATGGAACTGGGTATCCGGCATTGTACCTGCCAATCAACCCTATTCTTGAGGCTGAAACACAGGGGTTTATCTGAAAGTCCCTGCCCCTGGCTCAGGGCGTGCTCTTTCCACTGTACTTCCTCTCTCAGGGTGGGTCCCATCGGGGTGGGCAAACTTTTTGACTCGAGGGCCACCATGGGTTCTCACACTGGACCGGAGGGCCGGAACAAAAGCAACCTGACCATGCTGGCACTCTCATCTCGGGCTGCTGGTGAAGGAGCGGAGGGGAGAGTAAGAGAACCCTCCGTCCGCTCTTTCGGCTCCGCGGGCCGGATAGAACAGCCAAACGGGCTGGATCCGGCCTGCGGGCCGTAGTTTGCCCATGGCTACACTAGGTGCTTAGTTGCTTCTTTCTTCCATGACAGAGGAGTGAAGACTGTGACTAGACTGGTTGGGAGGTAGGTGGGTGGGGGCAGGGGGGTAAGGAGGAGGCTGTGTAGGGAGGACAGCCCCCAGGAGAGTAGAGAGCTCAAACACACGGGCTGGTAGGGGATAAACCTCTCTGCCTAAGAACACTTCAAGAACCTTAGCAAATAGTGCCATTGGTCCTGAGGGCCTTGAACACACTGCTCTAGGGACCCAGTCACGGGGTGTGTGTGTGTGTGTGTGTGTGTGTGTGTGTGTGTGTGACACCGCAGGCCCAGGAGGAGCGCAGGTGGGGTACCCACTGCAGCCGATTCCCACGTAGGCATCACCATTCCACAGGCTTCCAAGGCCGACTGCTGTGTCAGACAGAGGGCTTTCCTCGGGGTCATGTTTTACAAAGAAGGGGTGAAGGTGACTGGTGCCCCAGAGACCATGCTGCAACTTAGGGGAAACCCAGGGTTTGTGCTGACCCAGGCCTGTCCGGCTCCTCCCGTGCCTGCTCCCCATGACGCCCCCTAACGGAGTCCCCCAGCCTGGGCGTGGGGCGGAGGCAGACAGGTGGCGGCCCGCTATCCGGCCTTGGTGTGCATCGCAAGCTGCTGGTGCCCCCGGGACTGAGCTCCGGGTGCAATGCTCCTCCTCTGAGCATCCGAATTCCAGGCGAGCAGCTCAGCTGTCGTTGGCTCCGGGGAGTTTTTTCCACCGGGATTGGAACGGGGGCCAAGGCGGCGCGGGCATGCAGAAAGCATTCTTTTCTGCTCCCCAGCTGCTCGCTGCCTGTAGTCGGGGCTTTAGGAGACGGTGCCTTCATCCCGAGGCGGAGAGGAAAGCTCTGAATTTCCTGACAGCGAGAAAACACGCGAAGGGAAACCATCGCTTGCTGTGTTTCCTAATTTGTCATGTTTTCCCCCCATTCCCCCCTCTTCCCCGCTTTAAAATGAATATCTACCATCATCTAGATCTAAAGTTAAGAAAAATAAGACTATTTCAAGTCAGGCCCAGTGCAAAAAAAAAAAAAGAAAGGAAAAGAAAAATTTAAAGTGACACCTCTGCAGTTCTAGCCTCCACTTAAGTCTCGCAGTCAGCTTGTCACTTTTATTTTAAGAAGGTATAAACATCTGATTATTATTATGTACTAAGTAATTTTCTCAAAGTAAACTCATTTTTAGAAATGTTTTAATTCACCCTAAGGAATAATATCTTTACAATGTAGGGTTTGACGTGCTCTCTATGTTTTCCTCCCTGACACGTGGAAATAAATACACGCTATGAGAATTTTAAAATGCTCATCTGGGTGCCGCTTACGACTGTCTTTCTTTCAGAGATGCAGCTCTGCCCCATGGAATTCTACCTCAGGGATTTCCAGCCACAGCCAGGCTCGGGTAAAGCGTTCTCTCCATTTGGGGCCCTGGACTCGGCACGTATTCGCTCATGCGTCCTCCCAGGAACCTATGTATTTCACCGGCCCCATTTTAGAGATAAGGAAACCGAGACTGAGAGAGGTCAAGAAAAGGGCATCTTGCTAGGAAATGACGGTCTGGTTCAGACCAGAGCAGTGTTGGGTTCAGCGCCCATGCAATCACCTCTCTCTCTCACCTCTCAGAGAAAAGCCCAGACTCCGACACCACCCCGTGCCAGGAAAAAGCAGGCGGCGGTGCGGTGGAAGAATGAGTTCATTCAGCGCTAAGTGCTAAGTGCGTCTTCCCGTAGCTGCTAACTCAGCGCGAGCAGTTCCCAACTTGCACGGGGCTTGGATTCCAAAAGTTGTGTGAGAGCAGTTTCCCTGTCTCCTGTCCCCTTCCCCTTCCCCTGTGCTCCAAGGCGCTCCGCACACACCTCTCCTCTCACACTCAGCACGCTGTCTCTGGCACGTCTCTCCCCCACGGGCTCTGGGTCAGGGACTTGCCACACATTTACTTCGGTAGCCCCAGCACCGCAGCACCGGGCCCAGTCCATGGAGGCACGAAGCATGCCTTCCTGGTATTAAATGACACGGCATTTGTTTGGAACTCGGCACACAGTTCCCCAAAGAAATGCACCACACATGGAAGGGGAAGGGGAATGTGGCCAGCCATCCCAGAGAAGTTTATTGAAGCTATCTCGTAGTCTACCAATAAGTTATCTGGAGCTGTGGGTGTAGGGTCAGACCTAGATAAACCTTCACATGGATCAGAGTTCATCTTTGACTCCCTCCAAACTGCCTTTTCCCCTACATCTCCCACCCTTGGGTATCATCGTCTCCACGCCTCCTACCCAACAGGAAGCTTATAGGAGCAGGGCTAGGCCTTCCCTGATCTTATTCCCACAAAACCTATAGGCCCTCCTCACTGGTCTACATTCTCCTTTGCTGAATGCAGCGGGACGCAGGTCATCTCCAGTAGGAAAAGGATCTATCTGATTGAATGAATTCTTGCTAACGTGTGAATGGTGGCCCTAATATTCCCCCACTTTCATCCCCTTGCCACCCCAATGCCAAGCCTGTCACTGTTTATAGCACAGTAGTCAAGATGCTAGGATTTGGAGACAGATCTCAGTGTGAATCCTGGTTCTAACTCTAAGTTACGTGGCTCAGGTGGAGTACCTTCTGTGGCCTGAGTTCTCTCATCTGTGACATAGAATATTTATAGTCATTAAAGAGAGCTAATAGTATCATATCACATACTGGGCCCAATGCTAAGGACTTTTTATTCATTGATTCGCTTTATCTTCACAACAACCCCACGTGGCAGGTACTCTTATTATTAATTATTTCTTTTTAAAAAAATATATATTTTATTGATATTTCACAGAGAGGAAGGGAGAGAGATAGAGCGCTAGAAACGTTGATGAGAGAGAAACATCGACCAGCTGCCTCTTGCACACCCCCTACCGGGGATGTGCCCGCAACCAATGTACATGCCCTTGACCTGAATCGAACCCGGGACCTTTCAGTCCGCAGACCAACGCTCTACCACTGAGCCAAACCGGTTTCAGCATAATTATTATTAAATGATTTCTAATAGTAAATAATTTTTAATTTATTCCCTGCCTTTCTTAAAAAAAAAAAGGCTTTGAGGCAAAGTGCTACATAGATAACATTTCTGGCAGCGGGATGGGAGGGGACAGTCACTGCCCCGGGGAGATATTTAGGACAAAGAGAGCCGGCTGCCTCAGACCACTTGGGGCAGAAAAGTATACGCAGAGTCCATTCCCTTATGCTGCTCCTGTCTCCACAGCTTCTTCCTTCCCTCCGCCTCTGAATGTGCCGAATCTGCCAGTGGTCCAAGTTTTTTTCTACCCCCTTTCTCTCTCTTTTAATTTTTTTCACACAGCCCGTGGCAGCTGCGAGGTGGTGGGGGCCGGGCGGACGCAGCAGCTGCTGGTACGTATGGCCCTCTGCAGCCTGCCTTTGTGCGTCAGGGGCTGTCTGTGTATAGCACAGGCTACCACCTGGCAAGACGTTTCGTTCCATCTATGTTGTTTAAATGTTTCCGAGATGATATCACAAATGCACGAGGACGGGAGGGCCGTCAAGAAGTCGGCTTCCAGCCCCTCCCGCCCTCCGGCCTTCTGCTGGAACCTTCTCGGGGGGACGTTATCCCCTAGCTTAGCAGGCAGCTTTGGATCCGCTCTCCCCTCCCTCCCACTCGCCAGATGCAGGGATTGGGAGGCCAGTGGGGTGTGCATTTCAGCAGAAGGAACGGTGCGGTCATGGAAAACACTGAGCAGAAGCGGGGTCCGGGCAGGTGGCAGGCTGGCCACGCAGGCCCCCCACAGCGGTGTCCTTGTGATTAGGCAACTCCACTTCTCTGGGCCTCAGTTTCCCCTGTGTCAAACAAGGGGGCGGGCTAAACTACCTCTGCCGCCCCCTCCCCCTCCCCAGCAGATTTCTCTGATTCTGTGATAAACTACTCGGGACAGATGGCCATTTGTCCCAGTTGATGTCACCCCAAGGAAGGACAGTTCATCATGACCTGCGTGAGCCTGTTCAGAAGTTTCCTGGGCCTTAAAATTGGGAAATTGCCCCTTTTGTAACTAAAAATGTCTCATAACTTGAGGGTTTTTTTGTTTGTTTGTTTGTTTGTTTTGTTGTTGTTGTTGTCATTGTTATTTAGGACTCCTTCTATACACATCCAGAGGCCGTCTGTTTTAACCTAGGTGATTAGCGTTCAAAGACTTAGTAGCAGCGATATTCTATTTGACATTTGTATTTCAGAGCTATTTAACTCACCACCATTTCATTTGAGCTTCAAACTAAGAATTAGAAGAATTAGATTCCATTTTACATGTGAAGAGATTCAGGATGAACAAACCTAGATATCTTCAACAAATTTATCCGAGGGTTACAAGGGGGAGGGAGAGTCAGGACTCAAACCCAGGTCTTTTGATTCAAAGCCTAGTGTTCAGGCCACGAGAACATGTATTAACTTAACGCCCTCCCCCCCAACACACCAGCTCCCCCCCACCCCACCCTTGAGTTTCTGTTGTCCTGGGCACCTGAGCGGGTACTTTGTATACAACGTCTCAAATCCTTGAAACAACAGTGCAAGGAAAATATTATCATTCTTAGTTTCTAGATGGAGTAAATCAAAGTTCAGAGGAATTAAGTATTAAGACGTTGTCTGATGGCTAATGAATGCTAAAGGCAAAATCAAAGCCAAGCCTGTTCTTTTGACAGCACTGCCTTTCACGTAAATACGCCTCACCCGAAGTGAGATCCAGTGCAGTCTGAGCTTCAGGATTCTTTAGGCCACACGGATGACGCTTCCATGAAAGTACAGGGCACAGAGCTGACTGGTTGGGGGGATCCCATTCAGCCAACACAAACCTCACTCAGTGGCCCTTATGCTGCCCCGTGTGCTTCATTCTACTTCTTGGACCTTCTTTCCTAAAACTTTACTTTCCAGTCCTAAGTATTTTTTGTTGCTTTTTTCCCTAGGTCCGCTTAACATATCTGTACTTTGATTTTAAAGATTGGCATTTCAAGTGAGCATGGTGTTCTCAGTTAGAACTCAAATGGTGGCCAGTAGAAGAATGGCACTCTAGCTGACTTCTTCTTTCCCAACTTTCCCAGATTATATGTCTCAGAATCATTTTATAGTTATTCATAATCCATTTTTCCCATTTAACCCTTGTCCATTTAGTATCTGTATAATTAATTGCTTATCCTTTAAATATATATATATATATATATTTATATTTATTTAAATATATATATATTTATATTTATATTTATATATATATATATATATATATATATATATATATATATATATTTCAGAGAGGAAGAAAGAGGGAGAGAGAGATAGGAACATCAATGAGAGAATGATTGATTGGCTACCTCCTGCATGCCCTCCCACTGGGGATCAAGCCTGCAACCTGCGCATGTGCCCTGACCAGAAATTGAACTGTGACCCCCTGTTTTATAGCTCTAGACGCTCAACCACTGAGCCATGCCAGTTGGGCCATTGCCTATTCTCCAGCACACCAACTTTATCTGTGAAATGGGGATAATGATTCCTCTCCTGTCCACACTCATAGTTCTGGTGATGTTCAATCAAAGGATGTATAAAGCACTCGGAAAGAGGAAGAATCATGAACACAGAATATGACAATGTATTTTGCTTTTGCAAAACCCAGATTATAGAAATGAAGCCAAATAATCAGGATTGTTCAGTGAGGCTAATATTTGGATGTCCTGGGTCTATTTATTGTTTATCATATAAAATATATAAGAATTATATAAGATAATTTCATCTGTCATCACATTATTTTATGACAAATAATTGATGTGCTTTATTTAGAGTAACGGCCTTCTCACATCATAGCTAAGGTCGGTTACCTACGGAATTGGTGCTTTTCCTCCCATGTTTCTCCACCTGTGGGCTTCGTGGCTGCTCTCCTACAGAACCCCTCCCCCCTGGTGTTGTCATGGACCCTGCATCAACCTTTTCTCATAGACATCTCCACATTTTTCAATATGAGAGTGAATTTTTTTCTTTTTCTTTTAAAAAAGTATTTAAGTTGATTTTTAGAGAGAGAGAGAGAGAGAAACATCAATGTGAGAGGGAAACATCGACACTGAGGATGGAGCCACAGGCTGGGCATGTGCCCTGACCAGGAATCGAACCGACAACCCCTCGGTGCACAGAAATGACACCCACCCTACTGAACTGCATCAGCCAGGACAAGAGCACGTTTTTAAAATGTTAAATCTTTTGGGGCAGTTCCAAGATGATAATGACCTTCTGCATCCACTGACAGACAATGCTCAATGACAAACATTACGAACAGTAAAACTTCTAAGTATCCTCACATTTAATCAATCACGGCTGCATCCAAATGCTTTGGGAAAATACAGACACGACTGAGACATTATCCCACCCGGCATGTTTATAAACACTCAGTAAATATTTGTCAAATGAAAGCATAAATAAGAAGCGAATGAAAAGTTGCAGGCAATACTTGTGGTATTTATGGATGTGTGACCCTTTGCCATAGCTCCATTCCTCAATCCCTGCCCCGGGCCCAGAGCTCAGAGCTTGGAAACCACTTGTGTGGTGTCTCAGACACCCAGTATACAGTAGGCACTCAATAACTGTGCGCTGAATGTATGCATGCATGAATGAATGAATGCTGCTCTTGTCTCCCAATCAGGTTATCATTTTGAGGATAGCAAGGATAATGCAGACCCTTCTGCATCACCTTCAGAACCCAGCACCGTGCAGAGATAAAGCAGGCTTCTTTCAGATAAACAACTAATTTAATTAGTATCACCTATGAGCAGATGTATTTCCAGAGGAGCTCATTAAAAAGAAAACATCTGAGATTTAAAATACCTTCAGGGCAAAGAGATGCCTTTTATTCTAGAAAATTCCTGCTGTTTCTCTGTAAGTGCAAGAAAGAATGGAGTTAGGAAGACATAGGGAGAGGTGTGAGTTCCTGCGGAAAGGCAGTGCTGTTGGCCCTCAGGAAGGGAGAGCATCTTCTTAGACGGACAGGAGCCTCCTCCTTGGCCATCTGCCTGTCTTCTGCTGGGTGACCTGTGGCCTCAGCAGAGAGGGGCCGTCTGACCAGAAAACCTCCAGCAGAGACTGGAGTGGCGGGGGAGATGGTTAGCTCACTACCCCGTGAAGGGGCGGTGGCCAAAAGCGATTTACTTCTTGAGAAATCATGAGCTAAAGCACAGTCCGTGTTTCTATGAGCAACGTGGTGCAGAGGATTTGCCGGAGGGCTCTCACTCACCTCAGCAGCGCGGGAGAGAGCAGTCCGATCATCTTGAGGACACCTGCTTACGAGGGCTCTTGGAGGCTCGAGTGTCAGGCACCGCCGTGGGGAGCGTCTCCCGCACCAGCGTGGCGGCCACTTCACCTTGTAGCGAAGGAAGTGAAAGTGTCAACACGAAGAGGACTTGAAAGCTAACGTTCCCTCTGAGGGGGGGAAATGCAGGCCCAGCCCTTTAAAAAAAAATTTTTTTTTTATTGTTGGAGAGGGAGGGTTCAGGGGTATTTTGATTGCATGGGACATCTGTAAGGACTAACAAGAAATACCCTTTCTCATGTCTTGTTTTTTTTCTTTTTTCTTTTTCTCAGCTTATTCTGAAGTCGTAGGCCTGATTTTCATATACGAGCAGCCTGGAAAACGAATTACCGAAGGCAAAAAGGAGAGGAAGGGTACTGCAGCTGCTTTTGGTTAATTTGATTTTCTTTCATGTTTCACGGCTGCCCTGATAGTCCTGACCTCACATGTTTCTGTTGCATTGAGATTTCGGGGGGCCCGGGACTCCCCCAGTCCTAGACAGGACCTTAGCCACAGTGTGGTCCGGATTCCCAGTTCCGTAGCTGGGGAAAGCTGAGGGGCAGTGACGTCACGCAGCCAGGCACACAGGCCTCTGTAACCCATGATGTCACACTCACCAGGGCACCCCCACACGAATCCCTTGAATAGAAGTTCAACCCAGGTACAACGTAGCTGTGACCTTTTCTGTCTCCCTGTCTGTCCCTCTCCAATGAGACGTCTGTCAGCGGAATGGGATATTTCACCTGCAGTGAGGGGCCTGGGTGGGATCTGCTGGCTTTGCAGTGGATGGATTTGGGCTGGAATGCAGCCAGGCTGGGCATTATGGGATGGATGCTACACAGCACAGTGTATGGTATATGCACTGGGGCCTGACTGCCGAGACGCCCTGGTCCTGCCACTTAAAACTGTAACGTTGGCAAGTTTCTTAACTTTCCGTGGCTCATCTGTAAAGTGGGAATGAATGACAGTGGTATCTTCCCTATGACTGTGGTAAAGATTAACTAGATTAATACGGATGAAGTGCCGAGAACTGTGCCGGATAGATGACAGACACTTGGTAGAGGCTGTTATTGTTATTACTGTATTATTAACGCATGCTATGATTACGCCTTCACCTGTAGAACAGTAGCCATGTCACAGGATTGTAAACCTTAAGTGACGTGGAATGTGTGACTAACTGGAGTAAAGGGGTGAATGGATTAGCAGTGGGATCCTGGTCTTGGTCTCTCTGACCCTGTCTAGCTCCTCTTAAGTAATGTCATGCAGATCAGGGACTAACTGGCCTTTCCATAAGGTGATGGACTTGTCCTGAGTGTCCCTGGATTTGTCAGGTGTTGTGTGTGTGTGTGTGTGTGTGTGTGTGTGTGTGTTTTCGTGGAAACATATTCTAGGAAACACCTGATGTAGGTAATTGGGACAGTAGTGACCTTGGCCCTCTGTGACCCTTGCTATGTTGCTAGGTGCATGGATATTAACCACTTGGACCTTGAGGTGCCCTGTCCGGTGTCCCCAACCCCACCTTAGCATTGGGGCATGGGTTGAGGGGTGTGTATCACAGACACTGTTGATTATTCATGCTAATTCACCTTCCCTCATCTCCTTCTTCCTTATTTACTGGCAGATCCTGATTTTATTCTTTTGTTTGCTCACGGAGTGGCCATGTGCCCTGAAAAAGCAGCCATGGCTCCCGTTTACCAAGGTGGGGGTGGCTCTTGATTCATCTAAGCCAAGTATGCAATGCTGGTCTCCTTACCAGTGACTAAATTCGTCGGGGAAAGTTGTATGCACTGGTATTATATTACTAGTTGTTAAAACACTGACATGCTCTGTAATGGTTAGTCAAGATATGTTACCCAAGTGTTCTGTCTCCTGCCCTAGGATTCTTGTGCTAACTCCCCCCCTAACCCCCTCCCCCCGATTGAGCTACTAAAGGGTTGATGTCTAGCAGCACTGGGGACTTCCTGGGCCCTGGCTCCAGGCCTCCTGCGTTGTTGGCTCAGTGCCCTTGCCTTTGTGTCTGTTATTTATTTTGTGGAATATCTTGCCTGTGTGTGACCTAATTCTGGGGACAGGTGGCAGCAATAATAGCTCTATCCAGTTTCCTGAGGACAGTGGTCCCAGTGGCAGCTACCAGGGCCCAGGGTCAGGATGCTGGTATCCACAGTATCAGATACAATGGTTCTGTGATGTGATTCTGGGTAGAGCCTCTAAGCCTCACAGTACCCTGGCGTTTTAGGGGACACAGCTTTTTCATAAATTCCTTTTTTTGCTCAAAATAGCCATGTCACTTAGCTTTTGCATGTACCATGCCACCTAAAACTTAGTGGTGTAAAACAATAACACCACTTATTAAGTAAGTCTTCTTAAAGGTCATAAGGAAAAGCATTAGATCCCTTTTGGACTTTGGTCTACTACTCAGAGGGAGAAGTGGCTTTTAGTTCATCTTTCAAAGGTCTGAGTGGCCTTAGGCAAACAGTAAAGAATCAGATTGGCTTGTGGGTTTCCCAGGCAGAGGAAAGGAATACATTCACGTTAATGAAAGTTAATTCAAAGTCTTACCAATTGTGTAGAACTCTTCTTAGTTGCCAGGTCTGCAAACCAAGGAAAAGAGCAGGCAGACGACTGGGAAACACCTGATGCAGGTGACTTTCACGTTGGAGACTCCCTGAGGGTACGGGTGGTGCTTTCCCTTCCCTTTTCCTTCCGCCATAGAGGCCAGCATGGTGTTCTATGCCCAAGGAGCATTTGGACAACTACCCTTTCCTCATATAGAAGGTCAAATTCTTTGAAGGGGACTTTTACTTATTATGCATTTTGGGAGTAGAAACAACAGAAACCAACTCTAGCTATCTTAAGGAGAGGCGGGATTGACTTGAAAGATACCAGGGAAGTTCCACAGATCTGAGGAACGGTAGAACCAGGCCTTAAGAAGAGCAGAACCTGGGCAACACTGTGATGACAGGTATTGGCCCAGCCATCTAGAGCGCTCCCCTGATGTGAGAGGGAATGTGATTGCTCAAGCCTCAGACAGGATTCTTCTTGACCAAGCAACTGTGGCCAAAGGGGGCAGTGCTCCTGGGAGCCCACGTCTGTGGTTCAGGGGATCATGCCTAGAGAATGGGGAGCCATCCACAGAACTGCCTGTGAAAGACTTTGGGCATCAGTTACCTGTTGTGCATAACAAACTATCCCCAAACTGGTTTAAAACAACAGCCATTTGACTTGTTCATGATTCTGTGAGTAGCAATTTGGGCTGGGCTCAGCTGGATGGTTCATCTGTTGGCCTCACTTGGGGTCATTCTTATGGCTACAACTATCTGGGAGCACAATTGAAGCCACCCAATCTCCATTTCTAAACCACATTCTTAGGGCAAAGATGTGTGTTCAGGCGCAAATCAGATCAAGAAGCACATTTATCCTGGACCCAGTGGCACCTTTTGATTCAGCATGGGAGGAATGGGGAGATTAGGAGCAAAGGGCAAGAGCAGGCAGGAAAGCAGAAGGCTCTACACAATGTGTGTTGGGTAAATTCCTAAGGGAACTGGCATTTATCAAGTATTTATTATATGCCACATCCTGCTCAAAGCATTTTGTCAGAAAGATCCTATTTTCTTTCCCAAGTTGTCTAAGAGAGGTAGGCATCAATATCTTATTGATCCCATTTTACAGATGCAGAAGGAAAGCAACTTGCCCATGTCTCAAATTCAGTTAAGTGGCAAAGTCAGAACTTGAATTCAGATCTGTTTGCTTTCAAAGTCTTTGTTTTCTCTCTTCCCCACGCTGCTATTGACTCCATCCTTGGAGTGTAAGGTAGCGAGTATATCTCTGCCTACTAATATAAGAGAGGGCATCAACTGTGGTCAGTAGCTGACCAGTTCTGAACTAAGAAAGGAGTTAAGCAGGAATGGAGGAGGGTTGAGGAAGCTCCAAATACATCCACCTCTTTTGTCCACGCAGGATGTTCATTAGGTAATTGTTCATAAATTGGGACAGTTCACATTATGCTTTTTAAAAAAATACATTTTATTGATTTTTTACAGAGAGGAAAGGAGAGGGATAGAGAGTTAGAAACATCGATGAGAGAGAAACATTGATCAGCTGCCTCCTGCACACTCCCCACTGTGGATGTGCCCGCGACCAAGGTACATGCCCTTGACCAGAATTGAACCCAGGACCCTTGAGTTTGTAGGCCGATGCTCTATCCACTGAGTCAAACCGATTAGGACCACATTATGCTTTTAACTATATAAGTGCATGAGTGCCATACGATAGTCTGACAGTGGTTGGCAGATTCATCCTTCTCTTCAACTTCTCAAGCTCTGTGATCTCGTGAAGAAAATAAGGATACAGCATGGATTAGCAATTATGATGCGATTGGGATATGAATTAAGGGCAATCTCAGTTCAATTCCTGGATCTGCTCCTTATGAGCTGTGTGAGATGAAATATTCTTGATTGCACATTGGGAAAAGCACTGTTTACAAGTGATGGGGGTCATTGTGAGGACTAAGGTAGTAATGCACTTAGCAGGCATTCTAGTCAATGCTGGAGAAGGACTATTCTGGCTCAACCACTTATTGGGTATGGGATCTCATGCAAGTTTACCAGTCAGAAGAGGCTAGACCATGCTGCTGAAACAACAGTCAGAAAATATCAATGGCTTCCCTCGCAGCAGAAGAAAAAGTGCTTGCTCACACACATGGCCATTGTGGATTCGCTGAAGCTTGGCTTCTCTGCCCTACTCTTGGGCCCAGGGCAGCCGCCATCTGGAAAACTGCCAGTCTGTGTGGCAGATGGAAAAGAGAAATGGCAAACCAGGAGCTGGAAGACATGTATCACCTCTGTCTGCTTTTCACTGGTCAGCACAAATCATACAGCCACTCCTGAGTTCAACAGCGCAGCGGTGGAAAATCCTGCTACCCGGAGGGCAATTGAAGGGAAGAAAACTGTAAGATGTTATCATATAATCATATAATTTACCACCGATTCATCCTGAATCCCAGCTCTCTCTAAAGTGTCGGGTGCATAGTAGGCATTCTTGAGAAAAACACTGTCCTTAGTTTCTCAAGTGCTCTCGGGGCCCCTCCCCCTCCCAGTTCGTTCTAAAGATGTGTCAGACCCAAAAAGTCCAGTTGTGCTTTATTTAGCTTAACATCTGGAGACTCAGCTGTACCACATATTTGTTCCTAAATCACCGAATTGCTTACTGAATTGGCCGCAGAGCCACCTTTTCCAGACAGGAGAAGAGGAAAAACTTACTTGCAAAGAGAAAGAGAAGGCTCCTCTTGGCCAGGCTGAGGCCTCTTTTGGAGATGAGCCACAGTAAACAGAGCAGATTTATAACAAGGAGGATACCCCGGGCAGAGAGTGAAATGGAATCCCAGGGGCTCAGCAGGGTGGAGCAAGGAGTGGCTTGTCAGAAGGCTGTCATCTGCCAGCGCCGTGAACTCAGACAAGCTCCTCCACTTCTATGTGCTTCCGTGCCTTCACCTGCAAAAGGGGGTGGTGGTGGGGACCCCGCTGTCTCTCATTGAGTGGGGATGAGAGTGAAAGGGAACAAAATATATTTTTTATTTTTTATTATTTTTATTTAAAAAATATATTTTATCAATATTTTACAGAGAGGAAGGGAGAGAGATAGAGAGCTGGAAACATCGATGAGAGAGAAACATCGACCAGCTGCCTCTTGCACACCCCCTACTGGGGATGTGGCCGCAACCAACGTACATGCCCTTGACCGGAATCGAACCTGGGACCTTTCAGTCCGCAGACCGACGCTCTACCACTGAGCCAAACCGGTCTCGGAGGGAACAAAATATATGACAGGTTTTACAAATTATACAAACCTTTGCACCATGGTTTGACAACGTGGTTAAATGGAATAAAACAAATTTAACCAAGATGGAGCAGTGTACAAAACATATCTGACAGTAACAATAATCTGGTTATAAACATGGACGTGGTTGTTGAGTCCCCAAAGCACGGAACACATCCCCAGTTCTTAAGGATCTTCTATGGGTGGCAAACAAGAGAAAGTTATAGCAGTTAGGTATTCAATTTGCTGGCAACCATCTTATGCTATAATTCGGCATTAGTCATGGTTGACTGAGTTTTTTTCCCCTCCTCTCTAGAAAATTAGATGGAGTGTGCAAACACAAAGACACAGCGTGACCTCCTGGAACAAAACATCGTGTGTGTAGTCTCGAGGCAAGACTGAGAGAGCAGAGGCCAGGTGGGCCGCTTGCTTTGTTGCCCGGGTGCCACTTGGTATCGTTTCCGTATTCCACTCCGTCGGCGTTGCTCAACTTCCACTTTCTCCATCATCAAAAAGTATTTTTAGTTCCTTTCATTACAGGAAACCTTTGGCATTCTTCTCAGGGCTGGTCAGATGGGGGAATGTGAGTTTGCAAGTAAGGCTTGGCAAATGCATCTTTACATCTTGTGTGTGTGTATGTGTGTGTGTGTGTGTGTGTGTGTGTGTGTGGTTACCTGAGGCTGCATTTCATATTTGACCCTTTGACCAAAGCGAAGGTGTGAGAAGCTCACTCACTCATGTGGACCCGGCTCAGCTCTTGACGGAGTGGATGAGAAAGGAGTCTCAACTTCCTAGAGACTTTGCCTCACCCCACAAGCCTGGGGTATGGGCCTCTCCTCTGTGTGCCTGTATCCATTATTGTCTTTGTCCCTGTTGTTTGCATCACAAGTATTTAATCATGTGGTGCTCACACTGTTCTAAGTACTTTCAGTGTGTTAGCTCATGAGACTGCCACAACAACCCTATGAGGTAGGTACTGCGGGGACCTCTGTTTTCAGAAGGGGAAACTGAGGCACGGAAAGGTTAGGCCCCTTGTAAAGGTGGCACTGTGTGAGAATGAAAGGAGTTCGTGTCTGGAAAGTGCTGCACACAGTGTCTGGTGCCTCGTAGGTTACTTGCCCCCACCTTTTGATGGGTGGCTGACGGGAGGCTCAGAGGTTAACTAACAAACCACCTTGTCACAACCTTGAAGTTGGGGAGTATTTGAACTCTGGCATCTGAGTCTCTCATACATGATCCTTCTCAGCTTTCCACAGATTTACATGATATGAGCTTTTCCATTTCCCTTCTGAGTTTGGAAAAGCTGATTTTTCACTTCCTTCTTCAATCTGACTCTACAGATACCAGTCTTTCGTAAAGTACTTCCGTGATGGGGGACAGTGAAGGGAATGTGTCCCCCACTCCCCGTGTTTCTATAGGAGGGGGCCTCCACTCTACCCCCCAGAGAGAAATAGAAGGGAGAAACACATCTACTCCTCCATTCTTCTTTCTCTCCTAGAAAGGGAAGTAACTTTCCCTGGTGGGTGAGGTTGGAGAAGGGTCTTCTCAGAGGGATGCAGCAGTCTTTTCATCACTGTCCTGCAGAGCGGCCTGGCCTCAGGGAGCAGCCATCCTCAGCTTCCCGTGGAAGCAAGACTCCAGCCCCTCTTCTGGGAGGTGGTTTATCCTAAGCTTTTCAATGAGAAGATATTTGGAATCCCAAAGGGTCTTGGAAAGAAGCCTCCACTTCCTCCATCCTGATAACCAGAAACAATGCTGCCTTTTCACTACTTCTGACAGTGTCCTCTGTCTCTGTCTCTCTCTCTCTCTCTCTCTCTCTCTCTCTCTCTCTCTCTCTCTCGCTCATCCACTTGGATCTGAACCCAGACCAGCTCGTGGCGAATTGTTATCATTATTGCCTGCAACAACGGGTGCCTCAGTTTCCACATGGGTGGATGCTTCTTCTCTTTGGACACCTGTCTGTGTGTGCGTGCAGCATGCATGCACCCTTGATGACCACATTCTTACTAATTTTTAATAGTAGTCCTTATGGAATATGCAATCTTATTGAATCACTTGGTCCTGCTTGTAATAATTCATTAGTTTACTTAGTCAACAGACATCTATTGGGTACTTGCATCGCACCTAGTTCTCTTCAAGGAGCAAAGGAAGCAAAGGTGAAAAGACCCATTCCCTTCTGTGGAGGACCTACCGATCTGGTGGGGAGGAAAAACAGAAATAAGAAATTTAACACTAGCATGCTTATTGTAGTGGAGACACAGAGAGTGCAGCAGAGGTATAAAAAGTGTTACAAAGAGTGAGGGTCAGGAGGCCCTCATGAAACAACTTTGAATTGGGAGGAAGGGTGAAAATGAGGAAGACTTGGGAAGGTGGCCAAGTGAAGAGAGGGCACCCTTTCAGACAGAGATGCATATTCTAAGTCATGAGGCATGGGAAGAAATGGGACACTCAGAGTGCAAGTAATTTCCCATGGGTGGGGAGTGCCAGGCAGGGGGTTCCAGGAAGCTGGAGAGAAAGAAAGTGGTCAATTTATTAAGCCCTATTGTGCCCTGCTAAGGATTTTGAACTTTATCATGTGGAGATGGGCCTTTGGGAGATAAGTAGGTTTAGAAGGGTGGTGACATCACTATGGGATTAGTGCCCTTTTAAGAAGGGACACCAGATACATCTAGTACCCATCTCACACCAGACATACTTATTACAATATTTTTATTGTACTTTACATCCCATGACTCATCAGTAACTACCAATTTGTACTACTTAATCCTAATCCCTTCACCTTTTTTACCCATACCTCCAGCCCTCCCTGCCATCTGGCAACCATCCCAATGTTTTGTGTATCTGTTTCTGTTCTGCTTTTTTGTTTATTCTGCTTTTTAGGTTCCACATGTAAGTGACATTATATGGCATTTGTCTTCATTTCTCTGGCTTATTTCACTCAGTACAATACCCTAACTCCTTTAGCTTTTTCTTGTCTGGGAAACTCTTTATCTCTCCTTCAATTCTAAATGATAGCTTTGTTGGGCACAGTAATCTTGGTTGCAGGTCTTTGCTTTTTATCACTTTGAAAAAACAGGAATATAATAAAATGTAATTGGCACCTCTTAAAAAGAAGAAGAAGAAGAAGAAGAAAAAGAAAAAGAAGAAGAAGAAGAGGAAGAAGAGATACCAGCAAGCTTGCTCTCACTTTCTCTCACCATGTGAGGACATAGCAAGAAGGTGGCTAAACTTTTGCAAGCCAGGAAGAGAGCTCTCATTAGAATTCAACCATGCTGGCACCTGATATTCAAATTTCAGCCCCCAGAACTGTGAGAATATATTTAGAAAAAGTCTAGTAATTTTCCTATGATTCCCCCAAACTCCTGTTGCCAAATCCAGGGATCACTGTCCTCTTATCTTTCTTGACCTTTCAGTAGCAGCCAGCAGAGTAGACCACGATGTTTTCCTGAAAGCACTTTTTCTTTGCTCTCTCTGACACACATTCTGTTTCTTTAAAAAAGAGTTGTCTACCATACCCACTCTTGTCCACCATGGAGCCTCCATCTAGGTCTCTTTGGCTGATTCCTCCTCCTGCACTTGATCTTGACTTTTAAAGTCTGTCTTAGATCCCATTTTTATTTGCATCCTTTCGTAGTCACCTCACTAGTATTTGCTTTAATTCTATTTAAAGGTAAGTCTTTTCATATCCAGTTATCCATTGCTGGCATCTCTCAAATACGTCTGAATCATAGCCAACTGCCTACTTGGCATTGCCTTCTGCATGCCTAGCAAACTGCTTGTCCACAGAGAATTCCTCAGTCTTTCTTCCCTCAGCCAGTTGTCCCACAGTCTCTCCATCTTGGTAACAAGTGCTACCATCTTCCCAGTGACTCGTGTCAAATCTATGGATTTTCATTGATTCAACTCTCTCTTTTAAATTTCATATCAAATTCATAAATAAATATTGCAGATTGTTGCTGAATAGTTCTCTTCTGTCCATGCCCAATACCAGTGGTTTTCCAACTTCAATATATATATTTCATTGATTTTTTACAGAGAGGAAGAGAGAGGGATAGAGAGTTAGAAACATCGATGAGAGAGAAACATCGATCAGCTGCCTCCTACACACCCCCTACTGGGGATGTGCCCGCAACCAAGGTACATGCCCTTGACCGGAATCGAACCTGGGACCTTTCAGTCCTCAGGCCGATGCTCTATCCACTGAGCCAAACCGGTTCTGGTGGTTTTCCAACTTTAATGTGTATCAGAATCACCTGGTGGCTTATTAAAACCAAATCGCTGGGCTTCACTCACCCTCAGATTTTCAGATCCAGTACGTTCAGAGTGAGGCCTGAAGTTTGCTTTTCTAACAAATTTCTCAGAAAATGCTGCTGCCATACTTTGAGAACCATGAAGCTGTATTAGCAGCTTATCAAGTCCCCATTGTTTTTCACCTGAACTGCTGTAACAGTCTCCGAAATTGGATCCATATTTTTTATTCTCATTCCAATTTCATGGACATTTTTAATATCTTCTGACCTCCTAGTACTTTAAAGAAATCTATCCTTATTGTATTTGGGAAAATTCTAGCCTTGAAAGTTTTACTCCCTAAAACTAGAATCTAGAAAACTCAAGTTCCTGGCTTTTTCTGCAGCTGGGATGTGAGCTGGTGACTCAGGCCCTGCCAGTCAGTATGCCTAAGAGAATTTTGATTCAGTGGTGAGAAGCTTGAAAAAGGAAGCCCTGTGCAACCTTTTTTTTTCTCTCTCTTCTTTTTTAAGAAACAGCAAAGTCAACTGGCTTTGGGGGTAGCGAGGATGCCGGAGTTGAGTTCCTCACAGAAGAATCACCGATGGGGCTTCCTTGTAGGGCTTCCCTCCTTGTGGCTTTAGAAATTGTCCTTGGACCTTGGACACTGAATCTTGTTTTTCAGGTCCTCCAAAATACCTAGGAAAGGCTCAATATTCTTTTAAAAGACAAAATTTGAAAAATAAATGCATAACATTTAAATACATTTCTGCTAAACCAGCCTGAATCGGCTTTGTGATTTGCAACGAAGACCTCTGGGTGATACACCCGTTGGTAATCCATGCTCTGTTCAGTGGAGATCACACGTTGATCTGATTCAATCACGTCTGAGGGCAGATCAACTCCTCAGCTTAGCTTACAAAGCCTCCGGGACCAGGCAGGCTCCTACGGGCCTCCACCTCCTCTGGTATCCCTCCCCTCCTTGCCCACTTTGATGGGACCCCGTCAACCACTGTTTATTTCCTCAAATGTGCCAAACTGGCGCCCACCTTAACGCCCTTCTACAGGCTGTTGCTTCTGGCTGGCGGAGCTCCCTTTGGATCTTCACATGACTGACTTTTTGTTTGTTATTCAGAGCTCAAATTGCTCGATATAAATGACATCTCAACAGAGAACTCTTTCCTGACTACACAGCCTTAACATGGCCAACTTCCAACCAAAATCTCCATGGTTTTCTCTTCTGCAGAGCGCGAACCACTCTGTTTGATATTTTTCTTATTCGTTCATTTATTTATTGTGTGCCCCCTCTAAAGATCAATTCTGTGAGAGCAGAAGTTGTGTTTGCAGATAGGTGTACCCCATCGGTTGCTTGACTTTTCATGTTCTTAACGGTGTCTTGTGAAGCACAAAAGTTTTTAAGTGTGATGTAGTCCAACTTATCAATGTGTTCTTTTGGGGGGGTCATATTTGTGGCATCGTATCTATAAAATCTCCGCCTAACCCAAGATCTTTAAGATTTTCTCCTATGTTATCTTCTAAATGTCTTATTATTTAGCGCTTATATTTAAGCCTATGGTCAAATTTGAGTTACATTTTATGTATGCTGTGAAGTAAGGGTCTAAGCCAGCCATGGGCAAACTATGGCCCGTGGGCCAGATCCGGCCCGTTTGGCTATTCTATCTGGCCCGCCGAGCCGAAAGAGCGAAAGGTTCTCTTGCTCTCCCCTCCACTCCTTCACCAGCAGCCCAATATGAGAGTGCCAGCATGGTCAGGTTGCTTTTGTTCAGGCCCTCCGGTCCAGTTTAAGAACCCATTGTGGCCCTCGAGTCAAAAAGTTTGCCCACCCCTTGTCTAAGCTGTGATCTTTTTGCCTTTGGCTGTGCAATTGTCCCATCACCGCTTGTTGCAAAGACTATCCTTTCCCCCAAAGCATTGCATCGGCACCTTGGTTGAATGTCAATAGACTATAAATGTCAAAATAAATATAAGGATTTATTCCTGAACCCTCAATTCCATTCCATTGATCTATGTGCCTATTTGACCATTTCCTTTTTTTCCCCATTGAACCTTTTGGAGTGACATCGGTTAATAAAATGATATAGGCTTTAAGTGTATAATTCTGTGACACATTATTGCATTGTGTGCCCACGGCCAAAGTGAAATCTTCTTCTGTCACCATGAATTTAATCCCCTTTACCCTCTACTCTATCCCCAACCCCTCTCCCCTCTGGTAACCACCATACTGTTATCTGTTTCTACGAGTTTTTGTTTTTCTTGTTTGTTCATTCGTTGCTTTGAGTTTTATTAGCCCACCTATGTATGAAACCATATGTTTCTTTCCTTTTTCTGACTTATTTCGCTTAGCATGATATTCTCAAGATAATGGTTTTAACTTAATGGTATGAGTTTAGGGCTGAAATGGAGTTTTTCTCCCTAAAAATGTTTAGGAAATATTGAATAACCCTTTTCTCCTCCATTGATTTTTTTTTAATGGTTGTTAAATGGTTAAGAGACATTTTTATAGGAGCCTCCTCCAATGTTAGTCTGACTCATCCCGTTCCCCCCCATCCAGCACCTTAGAAGCCCCTAATTCTGTATTCTGTTAAACCAAATGAGATTGTCCCAACCTCGAAAGAGCTTAGCTTGGCAAATAGGAAGAGGACACTGACATGTTAGAATAATAAACACAGAACAGATATTTGCATTGGACCTCACAAAAGTGTATTTGTGGAACAGTAACTGCAATGAAGGGCTTCTGAGGGGAGTTTCTTGTTTACTTTGGGTGGGGATGTGGACACTTAATCTGAAAGTCACCCAACCCCGTTCAGATCGCTTCTACCTGTTTGTCTGACACTATTTTAATCTTCTGGCACAGGCTGTGGGATTTTTAAACATCAAATGACTAGGAAATTCTGAGAGAAGACTCCACCTCCTCCAACAGAGTTTAAAAGTTCATCATTTTTCTGAATGAAGACATACTTGTAAAATTTCCAGAAGACCTAAGGCTGAAAGGTACAGTTTTATGACAAGTGATCCAATTAAGGTTCATTTAATCTTGACAGGCTGTGAAACACCGTTGAAACCAAGAGATGAAATGAAACTAAAAAAAAATGTAAACTGTTGCTTTTTCTTTCAAACAAAAAAAATCAATGCCAGTATTAAGGAGGCTTAAAAAAAAGAAAAAAAAGAATGTTTTTATTGATTTTAGAGAGAGAGAGAGGAAGGGAGAGAGAGATAGAAAAAACAAAACAAAACAAAAAACCTTCAATGTGACAAAGAAACATTCATCAGTTGCCTCCCATATGCACTCCTACCAGGGGCCAAACCTATAACTTGGGCATGTTCCCTCATTGGAATCGAACCCGTGACCTTTTAGTGCACAGGACGATACTCATCCAACTGAGCCACGCTGGCTTGGGCAAGAATGGAATTTTAGTTGCCTGAAAATTCAGTGTGGTTGTGTTGACTTCGGCCTGTTCTGTTTGCAAGGAACAATGACATACATTAGAGAAGGACATGTTGAGAAGACTGAAGGAGTCACAGGGAACCCATTTCAACCGCTCCCAAGCAGGGCCTCCTTAGCGTGGTCACCCAGGCTAACAATGGAAATGCTTCTTACTTGGGGCTAGGTCAAAGGCACTGCCACCACCACCACCATCACCACTAACAGCAAAACATTGCATATTTAAAAACACCCCAAACTTGTCCCAATTGCCTAACTCATCAGGAACTGGACTTTTGGGAACTTAGCCTAAAAATTAATTTATTCCTTTTTTTTTTAATGTTATCTGTTGCTATCCCTCTATTGATACTTTAAAGGTAGGGTAGTTGAAATAAATGAGAGATTTTTAAAAAAAATTTTAAATTTTTATTGATTTTTTTACAGAGAGAGGGATAGAGAGTTAGAAACATCGATGGCAGAGAATCATCGATCAGCTGCCTCCTGCACACCCCCTACTGGGGATGTGCCTGCAACCCAGGTCCATGCCCTTGACCGGAATTGAACCTGGGACCCTTCAGTCCGCAGGCCGACACTCTATCCACTGAGCCAAACCGGTTTCGGCAAATGAGATATGTTTTTTCCACTTCTTACTCTCTTTCCCTCAATAAAGAAATGAGAGGAAATAAATCATTTTGCAACTTGTTTATACCTATTATGGAAGTGAAAGTGTTAAAAATTCAGACTGCATGAGAACTTTCTGGATACCTTCAATACTAAAAAATGGTTTTAAAAAACTTTACACATGCTGTTTTGTAATCTTTTTAAATGTAATGCAGAATAAAAAGTTTATTCTTTCATTAACTATTTTTCTACAATAGTGGCTTTGGAAATTTTTTTAGAGTGAGCTATTTTTTAATGCGAAATATTAATGATTATCTGTTGCCGTGTAACAAATCATGTTAAACTTTCACTCACATGGGGCACAAGTCACATGGAGCCCTGGAGGTCATTCATGGGAAGAACTCTGGCTTTGACCTTTGTAGGAGGGAAGCCACTGGAGGGCTTTGAGCAAACATATAACTCATGTGTTCACAGGATTACCCTTGTGAATGGTTGCCGTGCTGAGGATAAACTAAAAGACTGTTACCTGGCTGGTGTGGCTCAGTGGTTGAGCATAGACCCCTGAACCTGGAGGCCATGGTTCGATTCCCGGTCAGGACACATGTCCGGGTTGCAAGCTTGACCCTCAGTGTGGGGCGTTTAGGGCGTGTAGGATGCAGCCAATCAAGATTCTCTCTCATCATTGATGCTTCTATCTCTCTCTCCCTTTCCTTTCCTCTCTGAAATCAATTAAAAAATATTTTTTTAAAATGATGGACTGTCCCCGGTGGGAGCAGGGCACCAGTTAGAAGCAATTGCCATAACCCTGGTGAGAGATACAGTAGTTTGGACAAATGAGGTAGCCAAGGGAGATGATAAGATGGATTAACATTCACCCATGCTTCCTTCTATTTATTTTATGGCATTGTTATCACATAGGAAGTGAATTTTGGTGAAAGGCTTGAAGTAGTCATCAACTAGACAAACATTTCTTTCTTTTTTTTAAACTATATATCTACACTAATAAAAGAGAAAAATGCTAATTGACGTACCTTTGCTACACCCATAGCCAATCAGAGAGAGTATGCAAATTAACCCAACAAAGATGGCGGTTAATTGGCATATGCTGAGGGAGGGAGGAATAAAGACTGAAGACGGCATAAAAGGAAGAGGGAGGGAAAGTGGAAAGCAAGGCGGCCGTAGAGTGGGCGGTGGCGGGCGGGGTGGGCAGGTGGGGTGGGGCAGGCGGGAGAGGTGGGGGCACCGGAGAGGTGGTGGTAGTGGGAGGGAAGCCTGATGGAAGTTTTGCAGGAATCTTCCTGCAACGAGCCCCTAGTACAGGGGTAGGCAAACTTTTTGACTCGAGGGCCACAATGGGTTCTTAAACTGGACCAGAGGGCCGGAACAAAAGCAACCTGACCATGCTGGCACTCTCATCTTGGACTGCTGGTGAAGGAGCAGAGGGGAGAGCAAGAGAACCCTCCGCTCTTTTGGCTCCGAGGGCCAGATAGAATAGCCAAATGGGCCGTGGTTTGCCCACCACTACACTAGTACCTTATATAATAAAAGCCTAATATGCAAATCGACCAAATGGCAGAATGACCAGTCACTATGATGTGCACTGACCATCAGGGGGCAGACACTCAATGCAGGAGGTGCCCCCTGGTGGTCAGTGTGCTCCTACAGGGGGAGTGCTAATTAGCCAGAAGCTGGGTTCACGGCTGGTGAGCACAATGGCAGTGGCAGGAGCCTCTTCCACCTCCGAAGCAGCACTAAGGATGTCTCATTGTGAGAGAGCACAGGCCGGGCTGAGGCACATCCCCCCAAGTGCATGAATTTTGTGCACCGGGACTCTAGTATTTTAATTTATGTTTTTTATTGTTAATTGTATTATAGATGCATCCCATTCTCTCCCCCCATCTCCCCTCCCCCCTTTCCCTCTCCTTCCAACACTACTCATCTCGATCTCCCCCTCACTTCCAGGTCTTCACCACCCTATTGTCTGTGTCCATGGGCTTCGACAAATATTTCTTGAATACCCATTCTCCATCCTGTGCTTTCACAGAGCAGGAAAGCCATTGGAGGCCCAAGCAATATCTGTAGTTTTGACTTGAACAGTTGACTTAGCTCAGATAATATCTGAGCATCTACTAATGAAGAGGCTGGTCCTGTCCTCTGATAAGAACGCTTTGTAATTTAGATCCCTCCCTAGTAAGGCCAGCTCTTCCCCAGCCAGGAGCCTCCCAGCCCCACCTGCCAGGGGCAGAGACAACTTCCATCTTTTAAAAAAAATATATATTTTATTGATATTTTTACAGAGAGGAAGGGAGAGAGATAGAGAGCTAGAAACGTCGATGAGAGAGAAACATCGACCAGCTGCCTCCTGTACAACCCCCACCGGGGATGTGCCCGCAACCAATGTACATGCCCTTGACCGGAATCAAACCTGGGACCTTTCAGTCCTCAGGCCGATGCTCTACCACTGAGCCAAACCAGTTTCGGCGACAACTTCCGTCTTAATGATCCTTTTGAACCACCACCTTCCCCATCCATCGAACTGTATCCTCTCAGCCTCCACACTGGTGGGACCGGGTGAGATTCCTAAGAATAGATCCAACTCTGGGCGGCCTCTCCGCTCTGCCATATCCTCCTGGGCTACATTTGGAGTTTTCCTCTTCTCTTCCTCCCCCTTCGGGGAGTCCCAGTGCTCTCAGCTGTTACATCAGCCTGCCGCCCCGGCTGCCAGAGGAGCAGAACAAAAGATGCGAGCTGGTGACTATTCACATCTGTACTTCTCAAAAGCAAACAGAACAGATGCCCTTAGCAACGGGGCTCTCCGCGCAGGGCAGGGGAAATGTACCCCGAAGGGGGAAGTTTCCCTCCGAAGAGCTGACAGAGCCACTTAGCGATGGCAGGGAACAACATGAAACAGAACATTAAACTTTGATGAACTGCAAAGCCTGGGAGGGTTAAGCTGCGAGTCAACAGAGATGTTCCGATCTGTAAAAACACTCGGCCTGCAAACCACGGGCAGCGCTTTGGGCCTTATTTGGATGGTGTTTTCCACTGCCTTCCTCGGGAGAGAGGGCTGTGTGGACAAAAAGAGACGCTGTGGTTTTCTTATGAACTGGGTAGCAGAGAGCCCTTCTTAGGAACTTGGCGTTGGCCAGTTCCTGTCTGCAGGCCTGTGCACCTTCTTGGGTCCTTCCATCCTTCTCTCACTTGTAGGACGGGGCCAATCAGCCACCGTCTCCTGAAGGCTCTTGCCCCGAGCTCTGCCCTGAGTGACGCAGACCAGAGTTGGAGTAAGAACAGCCACTCGCTCATAACAATTGCAAGTGCAAGTGGATTATCTCCTGTGGGCCAGACTCATGCACCTTGGGCCTGATGCTGTCATTTAACTCCCCCAGCACCCCCATGAGGTAGGTAGGATTTGAGGTCTTCTGGACTAAAGGAGCCACATGCTAACCTGACAAGCTCAAGGGGAGGCCTGTGAGGCAGTCTTGCAAACTCAGAGACCTAAAAAACAAACAAACACAGAAGATGGTCTGAAAATTAAATATTTCACTATAATAGGTTATAGTGGGTAGTCACGTCCTAGGCCGATATTTTCCCTGACAAAGATCATCTTAGATTTTTCCTGAGACCATTTTTTTTTTTTTTTTTTTTTTTTTTGCCTTTTTGCCTCGAAGATAACATATCTGTGAGATGTCTGGGTAAACTTATAACTTCCCCTTTTCTGGAGCCCCTGGGGCACAACCGAATGTGGTGGTGGTGGTGGGGGGGGGGGGGAGGACAGATACCACAAATTCCTTTATTATCATGTTAATTGTTCCTGTACCCACCTAGGTATGTGTCCGTCATTCTACTTTTTATCCAATCCCAGGGGTTTCCCACCGCTTTGCTTTATTCCACCGCCTTAATCCATCACCAATGGATTTCATGTAACCCACCTGTGTCCCTCCTTTAATGGCAATGTATAAATACCGATGTAACCCTCTATTCTCCGGAGCATTATCTCAATTCATTGAGGTTCTGCTTCCTGGCATATGTCCACAGATTGGCTCAAATAAACTCACAAAAATTCTTTACAGGTTTCAATGGTTATTTTTCGTTGACAGTCTCATTTTACAGACAAGGTGACCGAGGCCCCAGGCGGTACAGTGGATGGTCCTGGGGCACAAGGCAGTCCGGGGCAAAGCCTGGAGCTGCCCAGGCAGTTTTATTCTCAAACTCAAATTCTCAACCGCCAGGTTACAACTGCGCTGACGCTCGCTCGTGTTTGGAACGAATAGAAGAGATAAACTGTGTAGTGATATTAGGGGAAGAGGAGGCAGGGCTTTTTCTGCCTCCGTTTTCGTGCTCCTCCGCCACCCTCAAATATCGCAAACCTTTCTGTGTGGAGGGCACAATGCCTCGATTTATGTTTAAACGCCCCTTTCTCTCCGGGGCTCTATTTCTGGCTCCAGGGGTGACGCTTGGCCCAGACCCTGCTAATGGAAACGTTGGTGACTACTCCATGACCAAGGCAGGCCCATCAGACGTGAATGAGCCCCCCGGGAAGAAGTCTCCCTCTTGTCTCACCAAACCGCCACCAGCCGAAACCGGTTTGGCTCAGTGGATAGAGCGTCAGCCTGCGGACTGAAGGGTCCCAGGTTTGATTCTGGTCAAGGGCATGTACCTTGGTTGCGGGCACATCCCCAGTGGGGGGTGTGCCAGAGGCAGCTGATCGATGATTCCCTGTCATCGATGTTTCTAACTCTATCCCTCTCTCTTCCTCTCTGTAAAAAAATCAATAAAATATATTAATAAAAAAAAACAAAACGCCAGCCAGAGGGGAGGCAGCCCCCCTCGCTGTTGAGCCATTTTGTGGCCACGAGTAGGAAATCCCGTCTGAGAAGGAAGCAGAGCCAAGCTGAGAGGACACAGCGGAGCCTGACCTCATCCCTGGAGCATCTGAACCAAGCCATGTGCTCTTCAGCTATGTACCCTCATAAAACCTCATTTCTGTGACGTCAGCCTGCGGCAGGTTTACTGTTGCTTGTAACCAAAGGAATCCTAACGGCTCCGCTAAGCCTTCAGTAAATGTGTGCTTTGTGCCACAGTCTGGCCCGTAACCGAGCCATTAAGAAGGCCCTACACGGGGAGAGTTTCAGCGCCTGGGGCTGCGGACCAGGACAGTATTAGCAAACGTTTGTGTGACCTTCACCAAGGCCTGTTTTAAGAGCATTTCTTCATATTAGCTCACCGAAGTTGCCATTGTCTCCACTTTTTTAGGGAAGATGGGGACCGAAGGCACAGAGAGGTAGGAGAACGTGTCCAAGCTCACACACCTCCACCCGTGGGAGTGCCGTGGGCCTGGCTCCGGGCACTCTGTCCCCCGCACGTGGCACCTGCAGCTCCACGCAGAGGCTCCAGTGGATCCTAGGATACAGGGACATCCATACAGAACAGTTTTGTTTTTTTTAATTTATTTTTATTTTTTCTATTTAACTTTTAAAAACAAAATAAAGATAGATGAGTGAAAATTCAAGGGCATTTGGTTAAGAAAATTCCGACCCACACAAGTAGAGACAAAGATGGTCATCCCCGTGGTTTGCCCTCAGATTCACTGATCGACTCATGACACTGAGGGAAGCAGAAAGCAGGGGGCCGCGGACAGGCACCCACCCAGCCAACTCTGTGCAGTGCCCTTGCCCTCTGGGCTCCATGGATCTCTGTCTGCCTCATGGATGCCCTGTGGAGGCAGCCCGCTGAGTGCTCCCCAGTAAGACATGCCCACCCCAATTTCAGAAAGAGCCTCCCCTAAAGGGAGAGGGAAGGCCTCAGCTGGCCCCTGTGGAGACCTGCCTCACTGAGGCTGTCCCATCTGCATCTCCAGTTAGGACATGCTAAGTGTGGTGTGATTACAGAGGGCTGAGCACTGGCCTCCTGCTTTGCTCTCAGCCCCTTCCCCATGCCAGCCTCCCCACTGCCTCCCAGCTCCCCGTCTCCCCAGGAGCCCCAAGGCGCCTTGTGTGGAGTTCAGCCACGTGCCAGGCACTGTCCTACGCTCTTAGCATGCACTTCTTCATCAAAACAAACTTAGAGGGGAGGAATTCTTATTCCCATTTCCAGATGAGAAACTGAATCTCCAAGAGCTGCGTTGAAGGCACACAGCTGGTGCGTGTTTGAGCCTGAGACAGGGGGTTGGCGCTCAACCCCTCGTGGACATGAGCCTCGGGTAGTGACTGCCTCCCCGCCTCCTCGCTGCTGTGATGTGCTCCCTCCCCCTGGAGCCTCGGATGCTGACAGTTGCCTGAGTTGCCCCTGAGCTGGCCCAGCGCTTTGGACATCCTGGCTTATTAACTAATTGCCCTGTCATCCCTCAGGCCCGCCTCCCCCCTGCATCTTGGGCTCAGAGCAATCTCAGGGGGTCCCAGTCCTCTCCAGCATCTTGCCTGGCACTTCCAGGAACCACTGGGGCTCACTCTGCATCTCAAGTCCTGCTACCAGCAGAGGCCTTGCCGTGCGCTTGATTTCTTAGACCGGCTCTCTCAGGCCTCATCTCATCTTGTCCTTTGGGGTAAAATTGGGACACAGGGGGACCGCAGTGAGCAGGGCTGCTTATAGGCTCGAGGTGCTCCAGATGGCTCCCTAACAGAGGTGGCCTCTGCCCCCAGCCCTGGAACGCACCCTCAACCTGATGGTTTGAACCTCTGGAAAGACTCAGGATTCCAGAGCAGTGATATTTCCTTGGCTGGGTTGGTGGGGATTAGCACTCCCAGCCAACTCTTGATTATCTGTGGGAGAAGGGAGAGAATGGAGCACTGACATTTCCAAATAACTCTGGAACTTATTCTGGCCAACGGCTCCAAGTGTCTCCTGTTGGACCTCTTTCCAGGGCAGCTACCAGGAAGGCCAATCTATGAACTTGGCTTTCAAATCCTCTCCTCTTTGCTTCCCTCCTCTGCTTTTCTTCTCTGTGAGAGAGAGAGTCCCTCCAGCATTGAACAAGGGAAGAGAGGAGCCGTAAGAAGACTGGGTAGCATTGTGCCCTCTTGTAGTAACAGAAAACCCAACTCAAACTTCAACAGTGCAAGATGTTTAGTTACTTATGCAAATAATTAAAAAGTCTGGTGGTTGGAGTGGCATCAGCTAAGCTGCTCCAGCAGCTAGTTGATGTTACCAGGAGAAAAATCCAGGGTCTCATGAAAAGAGGGAGACTGCCCAACTGGCATGGCTCAGTGGCTGAGCATCTACTGTGTTTCCCCCGAAAATAAAACATCCTCCGAAAATAAGACCTACTTCAAGGAAACATAATACATCCCCTGAAAATAAGACCTAGCGCATCTTTGGGAGCAAAAATTAATATATGACACTGTCTTATTTTTGGGGAAACAGGGTATCTATGAACGAGGAGGTCACAGTTTGATTTCTGGTCAGGGCACATGCCTAGGTTTTGGACTCAATCCCCATTGGGGGCATACAGGAGGCAGCTGATCAATGATTCTCTCTCTTCCTTGATGTTTCTATGTTTGTATATACATTGAGTGGCCAAATTATTATGATTTCTGAACAAATAAATTAGAGGCTCAGTGCATGAATTGTGCATGGGTGAGGTCCAGCCAGCCCAGGGCTCCCTGTAATAAAAAGACTGCGAGGCCCTGAGGCCGAGAGAGGTGGAGGACAGGTGAGGACAGGTGGTCAGAGCAGCTCCAGCCTGCGCAGCCAGGGGCGGGTCCTCCAGAGGCCTCAGACCTGCCCAACAGGCCGTGGCCCGCGTGCAAGTGCCTGGTTGAGGAGCAGGGGCCAAGAGCTGCCGACGAAGGGAGCACAGCTGCACATAGACCGTGGGTGGATGAGCCCACACAAATCAGGCTCAAGGTACAAGGGACGTAAAGAGCATTCATCTGTGGCGGGTGCTGGAGGGAAATGGGTCTACTGAGTTTGAGAAACTCCAGCCCAAGAGTCCGTGAACACTTACAGATGAATCTTGGGCTTCCGCAGATCCTCCATGGGGGGTATTTAATTTTGTCTTTTCGTACTGAAGCAAACGTGGTGGAAAAATCGAAGTTAGTCAGTCCAAGCCTATTCTGGGTCATCTGGGTTAGCGGCCTCCCATCTTTGTTTTTTTGGCATCCACCCACAGAAGGCATCCATTTTGCATGGTGACCTGGTTTCCATACACTGATATTTGCGCTCACACAAACAGTGCTGACGGGAAGCCCATCTAGGCCAATGCAGCTGCGCCAGTTGTGAAAATAGAGACATACTCCAAGCCAACTGGTAACTAACTCTGAGCCTCCTAAGTGTCACCACCCCACACCTCTCCGTCTGAGCCCCCCACAAACACCCCAGGAAGCAACAGCCATCGGAGGTGAGAGGTGAGGGGAGTGTAGTCATTTCCTGCGACTGCTGTAACAGATGACCACAAATGGGTGGTTTGAAATATCAGAAATTTATTCTCTCGCAGTTCTGGGTGCCAGGCGTCTGAAATCAGTTTCACTGGGTCAAAGCCAAGGTGCTAACACAGCTGGGCTTCTATGTGTGGCAACCTCCCCCAGCCTTTCTTTTCTAAGAAGACTGTGACAGCACTGGTGTGGCCCACACAGATAGTCCGGGGCTATCCATCCTTCTCAAGGCCCTTCATGAGTCACATCTGCAAAGAGCCCTTACCTTTGTAAAGCAACGTCCCGGGTTCCAAGGATTAGGACCTGACACTGTTGGGAGCTGTTATTCAAACCTCTGCAGTGAGCGTGCAGGGCTCTGCTCCAGAGGCTGTGCCAGCATCTCTTCAATTGATTGCAGGTGTGTGTGTGTGTGTGTGTGTGTGTGTGTGTGTGTGTGTGAGAGAGAGAGAGAGAGAGAGAGAGAGAGAGAGAGAGAGAGAGATGTGTGTGGGTGTGTGTGTTGAGAGAGAGGTGTGTGTGTGTGTGTGTGTGTGTGTGTGTGTGTGTGTGTGTGTATGAGAGAGAGAGAGAATGTTCTGTGTACAATACTTATTTTTTACATCACGTGGTATTCTGCTTTTTTTCTTTTTTCTATATCATTTTCTTAAAACGTGCTTGCTGCAACTCACCACATTTATTTCAGGACCCACTATCGGGTTGTTAATCCACTTTGAAAAACACCACAGTTACCTTATAGCTTAGTGCCACAAGCTTTCACTGTTTGTATTTGTGTTTTTCAATCACAATGGCACTAAACATAAATTACCACAGGCGAGTGAGAAAAGCACAGAAAGCTTTAATATGTAAATAATGTAGTATGGTGCTGGCATCAAAACAGTCATGCAGACCAATGAGCAGAACAGAGAGCCAGAAATAAATCCACGCCTATGCGGTCAACTCATTTTGAGAAGGGTGCCAAGAATATGTAATGGGGGAAAGATACATGGTGCTAGGGAAACTGGACATCTAAGTGCAGAAGAGAGAAACTGCATCCTTATCTTCCACCATACACAAACATCAATTCAGAATGGATTAAAACTTCTAGAAGGAAACAGAGAAAAAGCGCCTTAACACTGCCCTTCACAAAGGTATTTCTGGATGTGACATCCAAAGCCCAGACAGCAAAAGCAAAAATAAGTGGAACTACATCAAACTAAAAGCTTTCTGCACAGCAAAGAAAATCATCAACAAAATGGTTAGGCAAGCTACAAATGGAAAGAAAATACTGGCAAGCCATGTCTTGATAAGGGTTTAATATCTAAAATATAAGAAGCTCATACAACTCATTAGCAGCACCCTCCACACCAAACCAACCTGATTAAAAAAATGGACAAAGGACCTGAATAGACTTTTTTCCCCAAAAAACTATGTAGAAATGACCAATGGGTATATGAAAAGATGCTCGATATCATTAGGGAAATGCAAACCAAACACACAAGACATTGCCTCGTACCTGTTAAGATGGTTGTTATGAGAAACATAAAAGATACGCAGTGTTCTTGAGAATGTGGAGAAAAGAGAGCTCTTGTCCGCTGATGGTGGGATTATAAATTGATACATCATATTTTTAATCTAGTTTTGCCATGTACAGTTGCATATTCTTCTTTATTGCTTAACATTGTATTGCAAACTTTTCTCAGGCCTTTAAAGCTTCTTCCAAAATTAGAAAAAACAAAAAACAAAAAAAATCCCACACAGAAATATGTAATAAATATACATACCCTAAAAGTACCATACAATGGTTTTGTGCTTGTGTTTAATATTAGAGGCCCGGTGCACAAATTCATGCATGGGTGGGGTCTGGCTGGCCTGTCCCAATGTAGGGGTGGCATCAGGGGTGAGGGCAGCTGCGGAGAGGGGCTGTGGGCAGTTAGTGGACCAGCCCTGCTCCTGACCTGGGTGGGAGGAGAGCAATCAGGGGTGGGGCCAATAAGAGGGGGGGCGTTCTTTGGGCAGTTGGCTAGCTGGCTGGCCCCATTCCCTGGTCGAACTCCTGGTTGAACACCTGGTCAAGGGGACAATTTGCATATTAGCCTTTTATTATATAGGATAGTGGGTATTTCCTAAAGTACAAACATTAAATACAATGAGAGTAAGGATGACACAGAGAAAGGTCTGAGGTGGAAAGCAGGACTCCTGGGTTAGTCTCTGCCCCAGCCTGGATACCAGTGACCTGGACTAAGTAACTTACATCTAGGACCTCAATTTTCTCCTCTGAAAATCCAAGAGGTTATATTTTAATGAACTTCCTATACCTTCCAATTCTTTTTTAAAAAAATATGCTTTTATTGATATTTACAGAGAGGGGGTGATGGAGATGTCAAAGATTTTTATTTAAGGACAGTGAAGAAATATACAGGGTGGGGCAAAAGGAGGCCTACAGTTGTGAATACAAGAAATGGAGTTTATCCCTTTTCCCATTACATGTTTTTGTAGTTCTTAGGCCCCTTGAAATGACACACAACAGTGTAGACTGGGAAGCAGAGCACTTGTTTGAGATCCCAATTCAGCCACGTGCTGGTTATCAATGCTTTATTTTCTCTGAGCCTTCATTTCCTCTTCTGTAAAATGGGATAGCAAACCTCATCTTCACGCTCTCACTGGATTCATGTGAAGGTGAATGGAAAGAATGGTTGTGTTGATAAATCATCGCGCATTTTCAGGCACCCCCTCATCAGATGCCCATTAAATCATCCGAGTACAGGTTAATGTCGCGATGGAGATGGAGGAAATGCCTGGGCTCAAATTAACTTAAAGACGTGAGATTTCAGGCAGAGCTAGCTACCTAACCTCTTCGGGGCGTCCTCAGTGAGACATAGGATAATAATAAATAGTGTCTATCACGTAGGGTTTTTATGAGGACTGTATGAACTAATTCCTGCAAACCACTGTTTGGCACAGAATCAGTGCTCAATAACTGTTAGCCAATGCCTTGCGAACTTGCTGGAGAGCGATGTCGCCGTCACTGTTGTAGGTGTGTGATGCTTTCAAAAGTCAGCAAACTTTAGCGCCTCTGGAAACCTTAGATGGGACGGCCACACCTCTCCTGGGAATCCTTCCATTCCTGGTGCTGAAATAGGAACAGCGGAGCTGCCTTGCACAGCCAAATTGGCAACTAAACCCACCTGCTGCCTCCCCCTCACCCCCAGGCCCAGCTGACAGCAGTGGGAGCCTCGCGCTGGGAGGAGAGACCAGCATTTGCACCGACCTGGCTGCTGCTGTTGACTGGAGAACAGCAGGGGCCCCGGGCCATGCCACCCCTTGTGGGGATCCTGGCAGAGCACGTAAGTCAAACAGGATCAGGGTGGGGCAGAACTTGGCCCAGAGAACTCCCTGGCACCAGCTCACAAAAGGTGGGAACAGGGAGTGCCCCAGATGATTCAATGGGTGGCATGTTTCCCTCAGAGCAGCTGCCAGAAATGCCTCCCAGGCACCTGGTTGAGAGGCAGCGAGTGAGTACAGGGGTGGCTGGAAGGCCAAGCCTTTCAGGGACACTCCAGTTCCCTTTACACCTCCGATTGGAGTGCCTTTCTCTACTCACCTGCTGGGCAAAACCCTTCTCCTAGCTCCGTGCTTGGCCAACTGCGGCTCTTGAGCCACATGCGGCTCTTTGGCTCCTTGAGTGTGGCTCTTCCACAAAATACCATGGCCTGGGCGAGTCTATTTTGAAGACGTGGCATTATAAGAAGTTTAAATTTAAAATATGTGGCTCTCAAAAGAAATTTCAATCGTTGTACTGTTGATATATGGCTCTGTTGACTAATGAGTTTGCCGACCTCTGGCCCAGCTCATCCTTCAAGTCCTAATTCAAGTCTGTAGACCCAAGTGCTTTTCACAATACACAAACTGTATAAATATGTATATTTTATACACTAGCTACTTATATATTCCATCTTCTCTTCAGTAGACCTTGAGTAACATGGGTTTGAATTGTGGGTCCACTTATTCATGGATTTAAAAAAAATAAATACTACAAATGTATTTTATCTCCCTTATGATTTTCTTAATAACATTATTTTTGCTCTTCCTCACTTTATTATAAGAATACAATATATAATACATATAACATACAAAATATGTGTTAGTAAGCTGTTTATGTTAGCAGTAAGACTTCTGGTTAAGTTGTTGGGGAGTCAGAAGTTATTTGCAGATTTTCAACTGCACAGAGGCTGATTCTTATAACCTTGATGGTATTCAAGGGTCAACTTTATTTACACCTTATCTGCTCCATCTGGTAAGGCTCATTATCACTGATTATTGGTATATGGACATGCCATTTAGGATGCCCACCAACCGTGTTAGAAGGATGTCTCTTTTATTTAAAATAATTTTTTTTGTTTTATCTCATTGCTTAATCCCTTTACCTTTTTCACCCAGTCCTGAAACCTCCTCTCCTCTTACAGCTGTCAAATCATTTTCTACTAGTGACCTGGTGCACGAAATTCAAGCATGGCGGGGGGATGTCCCTCAACCTGGCCTGCACCCTCTCCAAACTGGAACCACTGGCTCCTAACCACTCACCTGCCTGCCTGCTTGATCACCCCTAATCACTCTGCCTGCCAGCCTGCTTACTCCCAACTACTCCCCCACATGGGTTTTCTTGCCCCTAACTGGCCCGCTTGCCAGCCTGATCAGCCCCACCTGCTGCCCCCCTGCCAACCTGCTTGCCCCCAACTGCCCTCCCCAGCTGGCCTGATTACCCATAACCGCCTCTGCCTTAGCCCCACCACCATGCCTTTGTCTGGAAGGTCTCCTGGTCTAATTAGCATATTACTCTTTTATTAGTATAGATGAGTCTGTTTCTACTTTTTTTTTAAGCTTTTTTTGTTCATTAGATTCCTCATATAAGTGAAATCATATGGTGCTTGTCTTTCTCTGACTATTTCGTCTAGCATAATACTCTCCAGATCCATCCATAATGTCACAAAAAGGTAAGATTTCCTATTTTATTTTATTTTATTTTTTACAGTGGAGTAGTATTTCATTATGTAAATGTACCACAGCTTTTTTATCTACTCATCTACTGAGGGGCACTTGGGCTGCTGTTTCCAGATCTAAATTATCCTATATAATAAAACCATAGTATGCAAATTGTCCCCTTGACCAGGAGTTTGTCCAGGGGGCAGGGCTGGCTAGGGGGAAGGGAGAGAGGCCCCAACCAGCTGCTGGCAGCTGCTATGGACCCTACCGATGCACAAATTTCATGCACTGGGCCTCTAGTTGTAAATAACACTGCAATGAATATAGGCGTGAATAATTCTTTCAAATTAGTGTTTTGGGTTTCTTCAGATTTATTCCCAGAAGTGAAATCTCTGGATCATAAGGCAGTTCCATTTAAAAATTTTTAAAGTAACTCCACACTGCTTTCCACAGTGGCTGTACCTGTCTGCAATCCCACCAACAGTCTTATGAGGGTTCTCTTTTTTCCACATCCTTGCCAATGCTTTTTGTTAGTTTATTTATTGATAACTATTGTGACAGGTGCTAGATGATATCTCATTGTGGTGTTTATTTGCATTTCTCTGATGATTAGTGACACTGAACATCTTTTCATATGACTGTTGGCCATCTGTATGTCCTCTTTGGACAAGTGTCTATTTAGATATTTTTCCCATCAGGTATGAGTCTTGAATGAAGTGTTTCTACTGTATAATTATGCTTCCAAATGTAGCTAAGTAGACAAGGGAGGCCAATCTCCACATGGTTAGTAACCTGTGATGTGGGCCAGGTCAGGTCAGAGTCTCATTGTGAAGGATCTGAATTGGGTAAGACTTCAGCAGCAAACAGTAGGAACTGAAGCTGAAAGTATGATCTGCAGAGACCCTGATGTAGCGGATGCTGTGATATGCTGCCCGGGTTTCATTCCAGAATGAAAGATTTATCCTCTGCTGCTGGGAATGCACCAGCAGACAGCCCTCAGTTGTCAGATTCCACTGGGGATGTCTCTATTGGAAGAGTCCCTTCTCCCCCAAGACCATGCACCTTTCCCAGGAAAACCCATATCCAATGGCTGATTGACACAAAAGCAGGGTCAATCTCTTGGGGAAATTTTGAAATGCCCTGGCAGCTTCAGAGGGACCTGTGTAGTTGGCGAAGGCCTTTGTCAGTAGTAGGTCACCAGCTGTCCTGGTTTGCCTGGAATAAAGTGCGTTCCAGGGCTAAAACCTGAAAGTCCCAGGAAAACTAGGACAACTTGGTCATGCAAATCACCACTCCTCTGTGGTTCAACTTCTCTCTCCACCGAGTTCTATCAACTTCTTTTCACTCTCACAAGTGGGAATCCCAAAAGCACGTCCTAATAAACCTCTGGCCTGCTGACCTCCATCTCAGGATCTGCTTCTCAGGGAACACAAGCTAAGACATTACAGAAGCTCTGATGTAGAAGCTTACATTCTGAGGCATCAGAAACTCTGAGTAAGAAGCTGTACGATAGAAAAGATAAGCTATAAGGAGTCCAGAATTCGCTTAGTGGTGGAACTAAAAGACGTGGACATCTTGGGGACAGTACTCATGTCAATAGCAGCTGTAGTGGGACCCCTGGGAATGCACATGGATATTCTTTAAATTGATGTCAGCTGAGTCCGAGGTGACTGGCAGGGCTGTTCCCTGGAAAAGGCCTCCCCCTCAATGGAGGGAGGCTTATCAGTACCGACTTCCTTATCTTTATCCACGTGCTGGGAATGAGAGCTTGAATAGGATCTTGGCCCACCCAGGCCTTAATATGTTAATACTGGGAATGAGGGAATGAATAGGACCTGGGCACACCCAAAACTCCTTTGATCCTAAGCTTTTCAGGGAAACCTCCCTTTATTCTTTTGGAAATAAATAAATGTGCTGCATGGCTCAGGTCCTCGTCTAGGCTGTCTCTCCAGCAAAAGGCAGAGACCCAGGCGGGACCCAGCTTTGAGTCTATTTCTGTGTTGGTTCTTTTTATTTCATATATTTCTCAATCCCCCGCCGCCTCTTCTAAGAACCTGTTTCATCTCTCTTCCGGCGCTGGACGCGGAGGAGGGAGATCCCTGCCAACTCAAGCCCCGGCAAGCAGCTCCTGAGCTGAGGGTCCTAAAATCATCTTGGGTCTCTAGTAAATACTTTTTCTTCATTCTTTCATAATGTTTATCATGAACTGCAATATTTTGCTTACAGTTTATTATTAAGTATTTATTGGAGCTTACATTATTTGCTGTATATTTGATGATAGATTAGACCTAGAACTAAACATTAAGCTCAAGCTTTATTAAGACTCTCTTGTAATGGCATCTGGCCTTAAATTTAGGCATCTCCACTTCCCATAGTGCTCACTGCATTCCTACAAGAAACTCTCCATTTATCTGATATGGTTGGGGTAGGTTTCTCATCTTTGTATTCGAAAGAAGAGCATTTCTGCATTAGCAAGGGATTTGGTTGTTGGCCACAATCAAATGCTGGAAATCTTAAGGGAAAGAAACAAACTTACTGGAATGATATTAGGGGTTCTCAAATTAAAAAAAAGACTGTGAAGACCAGGGTTGAAAAGTGGGCAAGAACCAAAGGACCTGTCGCCAACATCATGATGGCTATAAGCTCCAGTCATAGCCAAGGCTCTTACACACCATCAAAATAGCATGTCTCACCCAGGGGGCTGTGTGCCCCGGGTAAGCCGTGTGCCCCAGGGGGGCCGTGTGCCCCAGGGGGCCGTGTGCCCCGGGAGAGCTGTGTTCCCCAGGGAGCCTTGTGCCTAAGGGGGGTGGTGGGACCCGGGGAGCCGTGTACACCGGGAGAGCCATGTGCCCCGGGGAAGCGGTGGGACCTGGGGGGAGGGGCGGTGTGAACCGGAGGAGGAGCAGATTCTATTCGTGTGGTCCTGAGACATTTGGACAGTCTGCAGCCATTAGCTACAGAACAACACTCTGTTGTATTTCCCTACAAAAACAAATGAGAAAGAGTGTCCCACTTGAAATTCATATACAGAAAAAAAGGAAAAGAGAAGGAAAAAAAAGAAAATCTGAGGAACAGAATAAAGTGGTGAATATAGTAGAATCAGGGGCAAAGAAGGGGAATGGACTGATAATTATCAGGAGGATAAGGGGGTGGGGAAGTAGTGAGAGACTGGATTGAAATCGTATAACCAATGGATGAAGACAATTGGGGGGAGAGGGGGAAAGGGCAGAGGGTGGGAAGGGAACTGGGTGGTAGGGAGCTTTGGGGGAAAAAAAGGAGAAACAATTGTAATAATCTGAGTAATAAAGATTTATTTTTTTTAAAAAAAGATAGCATGTCCCAGAAGAGCATCTGCGTGGCTGAACCAGGAATGGAAAAGGGAGAAGGAGAGGAGCATCTAGCAGCTTTGGCTCCTGTGCTGGGAGACAGCACTGCCCATCCCAAACACACAGTATGGGGAGTTCTCAAAAGGGGAGTGATTATCTAAAAGGAAGTTGGGGTTAATGGCTGGAAGCCAGAAAACAGCAGATGTCCACTTCAGTGTCTATTTTCCTAGTAGGCTAAAAACTTTAAGTCAGGAACTATGAATTTTCATCTTTTACCCAGATGACTGGTGCCTGGAACTCAATAGGTGCTTCATAGATGTTTTTAAGAAATTGCAGATTCGGCCCAGCCAGCATGGCTCATGGTTGAGCAACAACTTATGAACCAGGAGGTCATGGTTCTAATTCCCGGGTTGCATACTTGACTTTCAGTGTAGGGCATTTAGGAGGCAACCGATCAATGATTCTCTCCCATTACTGACGTCTCTATCACTCTCTCCCTCTCCCTTCCTCTCTTTGAAATCAATAAAAATATATTTAAAAAAAAAACACAGAAATTACAGATTCAGTTATCTATTTTTATTCAAGGAGTCAATACAAATAGAAAGACTTGTGCTTGCTCCTTCAGGAATGCAAAGATGGATACATAAAATGCCAATTCTTAAGGGCTTTAAAATCTGGAAGTATGATTGGGGCATACAGGCAGTGTATGTATACCTTAGAGGGCAGGTTAGTCTCCATCCATGCACTGTGTGGGCACATAGACTTGTGTCATTCTGTCCCTCTAGTTGTACTGCTGTCCAAGAGTAGAATCTTCAGTTGCCCTACAACCCACCAAGAGAGTGTCTCCTGGTATCTAACGACAGGGGGTTGTTTTTTCCTAGTTCTCACTTTGGCTGCCCTTTTAACAATCACATGAAAACCTGTCTTCCAGGGGGAAGTGTAAGCAGCCTTTTACTCAGAGGTTGCAAGGATATATTAAAACTTTCCTGAGTTGTGGGTAGAAAATCAACTACGCATCTAGGCTGGCTCCTTCCCCCTTCTCACCAACGTGGGGTGGGGTGGGGGAGTGGGGGATATGTGCACAGCCCAGACCTCAGAATGTGCCACATGGGGCTGCAGACGGCACTCTCCCCACCCCAAAACTCTCTCTTGTCCTAATGCTCCCTCTCCTTTCTTTTTATTTGTTATCTCTTTCCTTAACTCTTTCTTCCCAAATTGCTAGAAGCTAATTCCAGCATGTCATAAATGCAAGAGTTTCATCAAAAGGTTGATAGAACATGGGGACTCAGCAAGGGCTGAATCACATATAGTATATGCCTGTTGGAAATGGCTAAGGGCATTTCCCCAAACCTGAAAAGGATGCATAAATGATTGCTTGCTGCCAGACAGCTGAGGGCATTTCAATCTACATGTTATTCTTCCTACTGGCCAAACACCTGAACAGCAGTAGGCAGTTTCCCCCAATCTAACAATGCCTACTGTGTACCAAACCTTACCCTTTGATATGTATATCTACCTTGCCTCAGGACAATTTGTGTTAATAAAGAGTAAGGGGTCCCAAGAGACAAGAGAACTTGGTTCCTTTAGCCAAGTCTTCTCTGGCTCCCCAAAATGCCTTCCAGAATTATGTCTCATCTCTAGACTCTTGATTAATTTACATGCGGCTGCTTCTCCAGATTCTTGAACCCTTCTAGATGCTGGATCAAGATCTCCAGCATTACCAAACTAAGTCCTGGCATGCTCACCCCACCCTATTTTCTGGGACACACAGTGCTTTTCTCCAAATTCATCAAGTCTCATATCCCCTTTTATGGCTTATAATTTTCCTGCTCCTGGAACCTGTTTGTGAGTCAAAGGCATTGTCTAGGCTACCATTTCTCCTGCTGGGGGAGAAACTTGAATGTAGAGCCCCAAGATAGAAGGGTGTTTCCCACTCCTAATGACACTTGATTTTGTTCCAAACATCTAAACCAAAAACATACATATCTTTCATTGCTAAAAACTCCTGCTGAAAAACCTCAAGTGTAGACTACACAGTCATGTTACTCTTCTTAAAGGACATTTATCCACCTTCCAACTCTGAGCTAGATTACAAAACCTATTCCATTAATCTGACAATGAAGGCATCTGTCCCAGTCACTTCTTTCCTGGGTTTCTTTCTAGTCTGAGGGCCGGGGCTGGAGAATGTCAAGATTGTCCTTACATGCATATATGTATTAAAGTGAAAGACCGGATGAAATCTGTGGCAAAGAAAGATTTGTTTTCTAATACCTGTTTCCCCACTTTGCTATAGTAAAATAACATGCCCTAACTTTTAGCTAGCCACATGCTGCTCAGAATATAATCTGCATTTTCCAGTTTCCTTTGCAGCTAGTTATGGTCATATGACTAAATTCTCTCCAAATAGATGTGAGTGAAAGTATATGCAAGTCCTGGTTGGCATTCTTAAAGGACAGGGCTATTCCTTTCCCTGTTTCCTTCCCTCATTTTCCCTTCCTGCTGGCTGGGAAATGGACATGGTCATAAATTGAAGGGGAGCAGAGTTTGCCACCTAAAATAGGCCTCTTTGAGATATTGATTATTTCAAGAAATAATTTTAAAGAAATAATCAAAAGACAGGAAAAACCCTGGACTTCCCCCTTAGTGCTTAAAAGGAACTTAAGATAGAGGACCTTCTCCAGGAAGGGAGGTATCACCATAGATAACTATAGTTTAATCTAAACCGATGTGTGGCAGACAAGGAGGAAAGTAACAAGGCCCATTTGATCAAAGACCTCTCTGTTTCAAAATAGCCCAACATTTATTTACTGAATTTATTTACTCTTTTTATCTCCTTATAAATTGCCTCATTGCTCTTTAAAGTTCTGGACCCTTCTATCCCTTCCTTCATCCAGAATGACATATGTACCTCATTGTGCCTTACTGTCAGGAATTTTCATGTTTACGTAAATTTCCCATGCTCACATATTAGAACTTGGTTTTCTCCTATTGATCTGTCTTATGTCATTTTAATTATTTGACCAGTGAGAAGAACTAATAGGGAAAGGGGAAAGTTTCTCCATCCCACAAAATCACCTCAGATCATGTGAACCAGGGCGACCTCCTAGGAGTGGCAGAGCAACAAGACAGAAGGAGTCTGGGTCTCTGACACTTTGTAGTTGCCATAACAGCCCTTTACTATTTATGCCCAAACTGTTCCTGAAAAATAAATGCATTTATAGTTTATTTATGTCATTATAATTTGGAGTTTCTGCAAGAACAGCTGATTCTATATCCTAAGGGTCAGTAAACTGTGGCTTGCTGGCCAAATCTGGCCCATGACCTGTTTTTGCAAATACAGTTTAATTGGAACACAGCTATACCCATTCATTTTTGTATTGTCTATGGATACAATGGCAGGTTGTAATAGAGACCATATGACATACAAAGCCAAAAATATTTACTATCTGAATCGTTACAGCAAAAGTTTGCCAACTCCTGCTGTATTCAATGAATTTATATTTATATAAAAATATTAATGATGGTTACCTCAAGATATTTTACAGTCTCCTTATGTTTCATTAGATCACTCAATCTTTCAAAGAAAAAAATCTCTACACAAAATGGGTGAGTTTACTCTAGACTCCATCCTATATGAACCTACAATACCCAAATTTTTATTGTCATTCTCTTCCTTGCCAGAAACATTTGAGCTACTTGCCAGCTCTTATAAAATGCTGGGTCTGGTATTGTATGTGGTTGGATAATTTTGATTGCTTGAAGCCAAAATTTAACTTAATGAGGATAATTTATTGGCTCTTTTTCTCCATCTCTTGGCTCTGTTTATCTCTAATAATCTGTTTCTTAAGTGGGCTCTTTGTGCCCTGAAAATATGGTTGCTGTAAGGCTGGAGCCTGCATCCTCCTGGCTACTAATCCATAAATGTGTACACGTATCAAATTTTAGAGACAATTCTGATTGGCCTGCTTGAGTCAAAGTTTATGCTTGAACCAATCATATGCTACCATATCATTAGGACAAGGGAGTGATTTGATTAGTAAAGTGATGAGGCTCAAGGTCAACATGAAATGAATTTATTTGAGGAAAGACTGGTTTTATTACCTAAAAAGGAAAAAAAAAGGGGGGGGGGAGGAGGAGAGGGGAGTCCAGGAGATTAAAACATAATAACAAAAAAAAAAAATGCACATAATAGGTGCTCATTCCGGATAACTCTGGGTTCTTGTGTGTAGGGTTGGTTGCTTCTGGATGCTATATTTATTTGAAAGCTAATGTGCAGCATCTCTAGTGTCTGATTTGGATGCCAATTAATTATTGTTTAAATTATTATACCAAGCTGAGCACATCACAAAGCCTGTGAAAATTGAATAATTGCCTCCTCCCCCCCCCCTTTTTTTTCATTTTAGCCAAGACTATAGTTTATAGAGTTTAAATGTCTGATTGAAATCTGAAATATAGGCAACAACCAGCTTTCTCTAAATAGCAGGATGTAAAAAGACAGAATCACGCAGTGGTAGATAAAGGTGGAATAAGGAGTTAGCAATATAAGTTTGAGGCTCTGCTCTTTGGCTTTTTAGGTGGTCATGACAACTTACTTAGCTCTTTTTGTGTGGGACTCAATTTATTCTTCTTCACCCCCATGTTCATAGCAGCACAATTTATAATAGCTAAGATTTGGGAATAGCCTAAATGCTCATCAGCAGATGAGTGGATTAGAAAACTATGGTACATCTACACAATGGAATACTATGCTGATATAATAAAAGAAGGAATCCTTACCATTTGCAGCAGCATGGATGGAACTGGACAGCATTATGCTAAGTGAAATAAGCCAGTCAGTGAAAGAAAAATAGCACACGATCTCTCATTTACGGATAATAAAGAACATTATAAACTGATGAACAAAAATAGATATAGAGGCAGAAAAGTATGGAACAGATTGTCAAACTACAGCAGGAAGGCAGGGGAGGATTTCTTTCTTTCTTTCTTTCTTTCTTTCTTTCTTTCTTCCTTTCTTTCTTTCTTTTTTTTTTTTTTTTTTTGAGGGTGGGGAAGTAAGAGATCTGGACTTGTGTCATTCTGTCCCTACAGTTGCCCTACAACTGTAGGAGGGGGGGTATGGGCCAGGAGGTTGGGGAGGCCAGGCGAGGTCAATGGTGGTGGGGAGGGAATGAGACATATGCACTACTATTTGCAACAGTTTAAACAATAAAATAAAATAAAATAAACTTACTCTTCTTTAAAACGGGGATGATGAACTTGCTCTCTCGTAATTGTTTTGAGAATTACATCTTTCCTGTCAGTTGGTTTCATTTTGGGCTTTCCATGATTTGGGTGCAAACTTGTCTCACAATTTGGCTTTCAAGTCTTTGACAACCCACAGAGGAGCATTTGGCAAGAGAAAATTTGTTGATGAAGTAAAATTCAGAGGTGAAAAAGCAGGGCAGCCAACTGGCTTCAGATCCAATACACGACTAGATTAAATCTTTGCTTGTGCCCACGGAGCTTGATGCTTCAGGTAAGTGCTTGGAATCTCTCATTTTCTGTAGGTTTTGAAAGGGCTCCCAGGAGGAAATCAATCATTATGTTAAATTACTGCTTCAATTACTACCCACTTCTGAAAAATGGTAGATGGTTTCTTTTCTTCTTCTTCTTTTTTAATTCCTGTTCATTCATCTCAGTCTAATCGCATAGAGATCGGGGGAGAATAGTAGTGGGAACATCTCAGGACTTCTAAAATACATTCTTGCTTTCAGACCATGTGGTACCCTTGCCAGGATTCAGTCTGTCTATGCCTCAACTGTCTCATCTATCAAGTCGAGATGATGCTCTTGAGTAACCTATGGGTTTAAGAAGTTGGCATATGCCAATCAGGACACAAAGAGACGTGCCAGGATTTCGAGCAAGATGGTATCAAGCAATATGGTGCCAAGGTCAGGATGAAGGCACACAGGTCCCAGAATCTTAAGATATCTACTGTTTAGACAGTATGAAAGGCCAATGTGCTGTAGGGCAAGCCAGAGAGAACTACATCTGTAGCTGAGAAGAAAGTGGGCACAGAGAAAGCTATTTCAGGTCTGGGTGTACTATGGGAGGCTCTTCTAGACTGTTAAGAGCAAATATTTATTCAGTTGTCCTGGAGGGTTTGCTTAGCTAATAAGAAAGCACAGAAAGTCAACATCAGCTGAGGAGGCCGCCCAGTGGAGTTCAGGTCCCAGCAGCAATTCAAGTGGTTCATCTCTCAGAGGACTCAGCTTCCCCTTTGTTGCGCCTCCTTAACTGAGTCTGAGCTGGCACTTCTCTAACGACTTGCTGCTCTAGCTCATGCTTTTTGCTCACTCGTGGCTTCTGCCCCAGGATGTCCGCTTACTGGTATCTCTATTGGCTTCTTAGGTTCTCTCAGAGGCTGGTTCTTCCAACTACTCAAATTTAAACTCTCCCAGAAGGAGAGAGTGCCTGTGAAATGGATGCCTATGGCTTAGGCACAAAGCCCCATTCAATGATTTGTAGCCAGGGTGGTTGAGTCTTGTAATCCAAAACATCATATCATATATAAAGTTATGAAGAAAAGGGTCTCTATCACTCTTGGGCATTTTAACGCTTCACAACATGTCCAGTACTTGAATATATTAATTCCATCTCTGCTTTGTACCACAAAAGAGTTAAGGCAGTGACACTGATAATGCCGCTGTAATGTAAAAGGTAATCTAGACCATATGCGAGGTGCTAAAATGTTCTGTGGCAGTTCAGAGAGAAAGTTGATTTAAAACTGGCAAGCCAGAAAGGCTTCGTAGGTGAGGTAAAAATAAAATGAAGCATTGGAGAACCGATAGAATTTTGATAAAAAGAGAACGAGGGGGATAGTGCATTATATTCCGGGCAGGGAGGAGGGGGTAACGAAAAGCAGCAACATGAAAAGTTTGGGGGTAAATTGGTAACTCCTGCAGTTTGAGTAGGTCGGAGGCTTTCACAGGGAGAGAGAAAAGGGAGCTAAATCTGAACATTTAAATGCCAAGCTAAAGAGTCTGAACTTTATTTATTGGGTTGACATTGGAGAAATGAGTAGAGACTTCCAGTCTGGGCGGTTAAGGGGTTGGAACTGTTCTTAGGAGTTACGACAGCTTGGGTACATAATAGGTTGGAGGGAGAAACAATGGGAGACAAAGAGGTTATTATTGTCACTCTAGGGTGTGTCAGAGAAAACGAGATGAGATAATGCGTGTGAAATGCCTCTCAGAGGTAGCAAATAGGAGCTTGTGGTTATCGAGAGTTCACTATGCTAGAGCGATTCTTACAATATTTTATTTAACCCAACAATGACAGGTGAAGGTAGGTGTTATTAGTCTTATTTTACATATCCAGGTCAAACTGAGACTCAGGTCAAAGTAGTAACCTGTTAAAGATCACAGGTTAGTGAGTGCTAGAGCTAGACTCTGTACTCAGGTCTGGAAGACTCTAAAAGTTGTGCTTTCTGACTGCTCTGCACTGCTTTCCAAAGCCATTGGCAACTGACCAGATGATGGTGCAGGAAAGAGAGCAGTCAAACAGAATGTCAGGTTTTCAGGAGCGGGTGATGGGAACCATGGCAGGGCTGTGGACAGAAGTCAGATAACGTAAAAGGAAATTTGGGGAGATGAGGAAGGTTATGAGCTTATTTTGACCTTCCCTTAAGGCAAAATACACGAATCAACCTAAGCAGTGGTGGAAATGAAAGGACTTAAAGAGATCAGGAGACTCAGCATTAAGAAGTGGACCAATCAATTACTTGAGTTTGGACTTGCATGAATGTTCATTCCCTATACCTTGGTCACATTGCCTTACAACCTTGACTGATCTCCCACATCTGCCTGCTGGTGTTAACAATGCCGACCTGTGGGCCCAGTCCACCCACTCTCCTAGAGGACAGCCCTGCCTACAGCCCTAGGGAGGAGGATGCAGCCGTGTCTCCACACAGTTCCCACCCACTTGGCAACAGCTGGCTGGGAGAAACCAATCATGGATTGGCCAATAATTTGTGCCCTATCTGGTGGGTGATTAATGCACCTCAAAAGAGGTTCTTCACACAAATAGATACCTGGTGGACACCGTGTCTCTAATTCTGTCTAACTACCAACTAAACAGTCTATGTTTATTTAATTTATTTTAATCCTCACCTGAGGATATGTTCTTAATGATTTCAGTAAGAGAGGAAGGGAGAGGAAGTGAGGAGAGAGAGTGAGAGAGAAACATTGATGTGAGAGAAACGTCAACTGGCTTCCCTCTGTACACACCTTGAATAGGGATTAAAACCACAATCCAGGTATATGCCCTGACTGGGAATCAAACCTGTGACCTTTCAGTGTATAGAATGATGCTCCAACCAACTGAGCTACACTGGCCATGGCTAAGTGGACAATGTTATAAGGTGAGGGCTGAGCCCTCCTGAGTCCTGCTTTTCACTCTGTCCTCCAGGTCCAGCACAGTGCCTGGCACAATGCAGGCAATTAGTATACTTATATGGATGAATGTATATTGAATTCTTAGCTGTGGACATAGCTTTGGCTTAAATAAGGATATAGAATTATGTATAGTTGTTGTTTATAGTTTTACTATGATGCTAAATAATTTAGCTTATTATATTGCCAGCAGTTATGTCCACATCTATCTTCCCTAATACTATATAATAAAAGGCTATTATGCAAATTGACTGAACAGTAGAACGACCATTTGCTATGATGCGCACTGACCACCAGGGGGAAGACATTCAATGCAGGAGCTGCCTCCTGGTGGTCAGTTTACTCCTACAAGGGGAGTGTCACTCAGCCAGAAGCCCTGAGCTGGCTCACAGCTGGTGAGCACAGCATTGGTGGTGGGGGCCTCTCCCACCTCTAGGGCAGTTGTACATCCCCTGAGGGCTCCTGGACTGTGAGAGGGCACAGGGCAGGTGAGGAGCCCCCACACCCCTTTGAGTGCATGAATTTCATGCACTGAGCCTCTAGTAATTATTATAAATGCTAATAATACTAGGCACTTGTCTGAGTGTTTCATGTGTATTAGATTGCATGTCTTCACAGCAATATCAAGCATACTCTTCTTATAACTGGGAAGTAGGTCTGATTCATCTCTGTTATTTAACTCTCGTCACCTGGTGGGTAATCAGTACATGTGTACACTATTGAGTTGAATTGTCTAGTCCCAGGTTGGCCGACATATGCTGTAATATTTCATATTATCCTACCTAATAATAGACAAACATGTAAAGTGACCATACCTTTGCTACGCCCATAGCCAATCAGAGTGAGTATGCAAATTAACCCCCCCCAAAAGATGGCAGTTAATTTGCATACATACATGCCCAGTGCCTGTGTCCCAGGAACATTCTGGCACCCAGGTCACTGTGAGGTAAGGCCACATGGATCCAGAGCAGTCTGGGAAGGGCCAGAACCAGGGAACTCCTGGGTAGGACCAAGCCTGCAATCAGAATGAGGGGGCAGGAGCAGAGCCTGCGGACAATCGCAGGGAGAAAGGGGTCTACTCCTGCCCAGGCCTAAAGCTTTGGCCAGAGGCTTTAGGCCTGGGCAGGGTCCAGCCCACGATTGGTGTGAACTATAGAGCAAACACCTTTTCTGACAGCACATTGGCTAAGCTTCCTGTATGCCACTGGTAATATTCTTAGTAACTTAGGTAATAAGAATCCAAAAAGGTGATCTAGGGTTTTTCCACCACACTTCTGGAGAAAAAAATGAAGGTCCACTGCTGGAGGGCTAAGAAATGTTATATCCTGCCCTAGCCGGTTTGACTTAGTGGATAATGCCTCGGCCTGCCAACAGCAGGGTCTGGGTTGATTCTGATCAAGGGCATGTACCTAAGTTGCAGGTCTCCTCCCGGGACCCAGGTCAGGGCTCATGTAGGAGGCAAGCAATCAAAGTGTTCCTCTCACTTTAATGTTTCTATCTTTCCCTTTCTCTTCTACATTTCTCTAAAACTCAATGGAAACATATCCTCAGGTGAGGATAAAAAATAAATAAAGAAAGAAATGCATATCCTATGAAAGGCACATCTTGAAAATGCCTAAAGAAAGTTGTCATTTTTTCTTGGTGAAGGAACTGGAGTCTGTGTTGATGAAAACACCTTCGTGGCTGTGGTGACTGGCAGTGGCTGCAGCAGCGGGGTGATGGAGCTGGTGCCTTCCCCTGATCAGCCAGGTTGCCTTCCACAAAGGAAGACCAGACTGCGGCTTAGGCCCGCTCCCCACCCTAAGCCGTCAGAAGGATATTCCCTGAGGGCTCCCAGTATGTGAGAGGGGGCAGGTTGGGCTGAGGGATCCCCCACCCCCATTGCACAAATTTTGTGCACCGGGCCCCTAGTATTTTACATAATATGTAATGTAGAGGGGTCTAATCTACATTATCTCATCTAGGTATAGTGAGATAATATTGGAGAAGATTGTCAGAATTTGGGGTATCAGGGGGAGGTATAGTAAGATATCTGGGACTGGACACAACAGAGCAAGATTTCTGGGCTACAGGAAACTGCCTACACTGTTTTGTGAACATGGAAGATGTTTGAGAGGCTAGGTAGGAAGTGGGGTGGTCACATGGGCAGGAGTGCTGAGGGGAATGTCATGAATGGTTCTCTCCACTGTGTACAGCAGGGATGGGAAATGTCTGGCCCGCAGGCTGCATAAGGCCCGTGAAATAATTTGGTCTGGCCCTGTCAGGCATTAGGGGTGGGATAATTAAATGTTTGGCCAAAGATAGCAGGCTAACTTCTAAGTTAATGAATCTGTATGGCCTAAGAATGATGTTATAAATATCCAAATGGCCCCTGGAAGTAAAAAGGTTCCCCACCCCTGTTGTAGAGCAATGTTAATCGTCCTCCTATTCAAGAAATCAACTTCTCTGTCTCAGTTGGCATTTAGTGGTTCTTGAAAATTCAATAGTTAATCTTGACTGTTTGACTTTTTCTCTGGAAAAAAAAATGGTTGTGGCTTTTTATTATATTATCTGAATATATGTCCATATCTATCTTCCCTAAGCATTTCTCTGAAAAAAAATATGTGGGAAGTTGGCATTTTCAACATCAAAGGTATGTTCATCACAGGGTATTTGTGCCTGGGTCTGGGCTTAGACACAGACACTTTATAGGGCATTCCCCTGGCCCCTCCTGGGACAGAACTCACGTTCAGAGATGAGAACCCAAGGCCCATGCGTGTTCCACAGCAGGTGTCATGGAGTCCGAATCCAGCAGCCTGCCTCCCAGGGCCTGTCTCCCAGCTTTTCTTCTGGGTCAGCCACAGGGACACCTGCACGTCTTACTCAAGGGCAGTTTATCCAGACTCTGTGTGACACCTGGAAGCCCAAGTCACATCAGCAGTGGGGTCCCATGTTGCAGAGTGCCACCCCAGGAGGGACAGAGGGCTCTCCTTAGCGACAACGTGGAGCCCTTCCGTGCCACTTTGGGGCAGTTTTGGCAGCATATGACTTCAGAGGCAGCAGCCACAGGGGTGCCGGCATCGATAAAAGCAGGAGGTCAGTAATACGGTGGCCCGGAGGAACCCTGTGTGGCCTGATCCTCTCTTTGCCATCTGTTTGGTGTACCTTCAGGTGCACGAGAAGCTTCTGCTGAATTTCCTTCTAGGAACTCAGGCCTAAGGAGGGGAAAATGGTGTACGTCCAGGGTAGCTGAGAGGACAGTCATACCAGATACTCCAAAGGACTCCCAGAAACTGTTGGGGGGACTTTGAAGATACAGGATGCTAAGGGACCTGCAATAACAGGCTGGAAAAAGGAGTACAGACACATGTGACCAATTTCCCTCAGCCGGTGCTCCCTGTGAGACTTGGCTCACGCACAGAGGAAGGTCAGGCGAGGTCTTCTTTTCCCAGCACACCTGGTATTCCATGCGCTGAGGTCAAGCTGCAGGCAGCAGTGATGGACCGGTCTCCTGAGGTCGTCCCTGCCCATTTATTGGTTGGACAACCCTTTGGCTGAGTGCAGCCTGTGGAAGTGGCCACAGGAGTCTGCTTTAGCCCGTCAACATGAGTGGCTGTGCGCTTCCAGTGCACGGATCAGAAATGTTGGATTGTGGTTTCATTGCATGAGACCTTGATGAAAATTTGGAATTTTGAGTGCAATGCTAATTTCGGTCTGGTTTTATTTTGAAAACTTCCATTCCTCACACCTGTTTCTTTTTAACAGAGTGTTAAAAAGGGTCTCTCTCTCTGTCTTAGAGGTTTTTGAAAGCCTAAAAAGCAGAGAACAGTATAACCGTTGCCCAGTAAAGCCTCGTCGGGAGCAAGGGCCAGACCCCTGTGCAAAACATGCTAAGAAATGGCCAAGTTTGTTCTGCTGGCTTTTGCCCAAGAGCCATGCCTGGGCTGTAGAAGAGAAGAAAGAGGTGAGGAGGTCCGTGGAGAAAAAGAATCCCATGGGGGGGGGCCTCATGGGGATTCTGAGCACTTCTCTGGGCACTACATGGGGCTGGGGAGGGTTGTGTGTTCCTTTCACCTTAAGCCCAGTGAGGAGGGATTTTGGAGTGCTGCCTGTAGTTCCAGGTGGAGGAAGAAAGAGAAGTGGATCTCATCCCCTTAGATACTGCAAGCCTGTGTTGAGGAACAGGCAAAGCGTTAGCCAGGTGAAAGTGTGTGGTTCCTCCCCCACCCCTAATTTTAATTGAGATATAATCCTATATAATAAAAGGATAATACGTAAATTGACCCTAACAGCAGAACCACCAGGAATGACCAGTCGCTATGATGTGCACTGACCACTAGGGGAGAGATGCTCCATGCAGGAGCTGCTCCCTGGTGGTCAGTGCACTTCCACAGGAGAACTCTGCTCAGCCATAAGCCGAGCTGATGGCTGCGAATGCAGTGGCAGTGATGGGAGTCTCTCCTGCCTCTGTGGCAGTGGTAAGATGTCCATGGGGAACAGGCCTAAGCGGGCAGGTAGACATCCCCTGAGGGCTCTCAGAGGGATGTCTGACTGCCAGCTTAGGCCAGATACCCAGGGGAGTGGGCCTAAGTCAGCAGATGGATATCTCCTAAGGGATCCCAGACTGCGAGAGGGCACAGGCCAGGCTGAAGGGCCCTCCCCCGCCCCCGCCCCTAAGTGCACAAATTTTTGTGTACTAGGTCTCTAGTTGACATATAACATTATGTAAGTTTAAGGTGTACAGTGTTTTGCTTGGATACATTTATAAATTGCAAAATGATTGCCTCCATATGATTAGCTATCACTTCCATTCTATCACATAGTTACCATTTCTCTTTTGTGGGGAGAACATTTAAGATCAATTCTCAGCAACAATCACATACATGGTACATACAGTTTTATTAGCTATAATCACCATGCTGTACATTAAATCCCCAAATTTGTTAATCTTTAATTTGTAGTTTGTACATTTTGACCAATATCTCTCCATTTCCCTACCCACAACACCTGCTTGCTGCTACTTTTCTCTCTACATCTCTGAGTTTGGCTATTTTAGATTCCACACATAAGTGAGACCATGCAGTATTTACCTTTTTCTCTCTGATTTATTTCACTTAGCATCATTTCTCCAAGGCCCACCAAAGTTGCAAAAGCATGTCGTTTTGATTATTCAATTATTCCATTAGATTGCTCTCCTTAATGGTTGAAAATAACTTGATAGCTTTTTAGTGTCTAAGAATGATGGGGGAAGTATCTGTGATTTCACCCCAGAGGAGGGGAGAGGGGCCAAAGAGAATGTTGAATGGGCAGAGGAGAGAAAGAATGACATGGATTCAGTCTGCCCTCCGGCCTGCCTAGTTTATTCAGGTAGCTGGTTCTAAGCATGATTATTATCCAAGTACTGGAGGCCCAGAGCACAGATTCCTGTACCGGTGGGGTCCCTCAGCCTGGCCTACATCCTCTCGCAATCCTGGACCCCTTGGGGGATGTAGCAGTGTGGGAAGCAGCAGGCAGCTGGGAGGAGCCCTAGCCCACGCCACTCCCACTCACCCTGGCCCTATTACACCTACTGCAGCTGCTGCTCTATAGCACTGCCACAGAGGTGGGAGGGACTCGTGCCTCCTCAGTTGCACTCACCAGCGGTGAGCCCAGCATCTGGCACCCATTGGTCAGCTGAGTGGTGCTCCCACTGGGGTAGCACACTGACCACCAGGGAGAAGCTCCTGTGTTGAGTGTCTGCCCCTAGTGGTCAGTGCACATCATAGTAATTGGTCATTCAGTCGGTTAGGCTTTTATATATATATATATTGATATTGATGTTTATCGTTGCTTCAGATTTATTCTTATTCAATTTTATTTTGTTCATAAAACCAGTGGAGAGTTCAGGAGGAATGTTAGAAAAAAGATGAAGGCAAGAGAGACATCCACAGCTTATAATTGCTGGTGTTTATAATCTCCAAAGGCCGGGTGCTGAAGATCAAGAATGAGAGAGATCAGACCGGCAGTGGAGGCAACTTCCTGGACAAGGAGAGACGTCATAGTGCCCCTGTGCTCCCCTCTCTATGGTAAACCCATTGTCTCTTATGCTCAGAAGAGCCCCCTAAGGAGAGGTGTAAGCCCTCTACTTCATGGATGAGGACGTTGAGCCTTGGACAAGTGAAGCAGCTTGGGCAGTGCCATAAGCTCTTAAATAGCTGCGTGGGAGCTCTGCCCCTCCATCTTACTCTCCTGCCCAACTGATTCGTGCTGGGTCTTAGATGTGTCCCTCCATTCTGGTTACTTTAAGAAGGCACTTCTCTTACCGTGACACTTGTTGGCTTTTATTGAGCCCTGAAGATATTTCAGTCACCGTTCCATGCTCTTTAATACTCCCATCAGCTCCACAAGATAAATGCTACTGTTATCCTTATTTTACAAATGCAGACTTGCCTGAAAGTCACAGAGCTGGTAAGTAATGGAGTAAGGACTTCTATTAAGGCAGTCTAACTCTGTAGGCAGACCCTTAGCCAGCATGCTCTACCACCGTGGAAGACACCAGGGCTGAAAGGAAAGAAGACCTGCTCCCTGGCCCTCCAGCCTTACAGGAATGAGAGCAGGAACAGTCTTCCATCTGCTGCCTCCTCCATGGCCTGCTCCCTGCTGCTTTCCTCCCTTCTTAATGGGAGGGGCTCCAGGTGAATCACCCCTTCCCTCTGAGCCTGGATGTCATCGCTCATCTCTCCTCCGGGACTTTGCTCCATATAAACCTCTCTACTCTGCCTTCTGCCATGATTTAAGAGACAAGCTGTCTCAATAGGTCATTTTGGCTGGAGAAAGGGCCATTTGGGGAGGCCAGACTGGATGAGGAAGCAGACAAAAATGTAAAGTACTCCACAGAAAAAAATAAATCAGAATTTGCTGGAGGGAAGAGGAGGGTCTTGACTACATGAGAGTGAAGCAGGACTCCAAGTGGAAGAAAGAGCCAAAGGGAGTTGTTTGAAGGTCAAATTGGTCAAGGAACTTTTAAGAAAGGGACTCTCTTTCAAGTTGTGGTTTTCAAAAATAAGCTGTGACGTAATGTCCCAAACCTCCCGTGAAGTCGACTACACACGGTCTTGAACTGGTGGCAGTTTGGAAAGGGAAGGGTTTGAAATGGTGGCCTGAGGGCAGTACCTTAGGGCAGTGTTTCCCAAAGTGTGGTAGGAGTACCCCCAGGGGTACAGGAAGAGTTTGGTGGGGATATGCACCGTACTGTGCTTAGCTGCGCCTAATTCTATGTTCTCATGAGTCAAGTCAAGACAGTCTTGTGAGGTGTGAGATGGTCGGGTGTGCAAATAAATGTTATTTATAATATAACTTTTATTTATATTTTATTATGAATAATTTTATTTTTCATTTATTATTTTGTGTATGTACTAAAAATATATTTTTGATTGTTATTAAAATACATCAATTTTTATTTTTTTTGATGAGGGGTACTCAGCGTTACAAAAATTATAGAAGGGGTACACATATGTTAAAAGTTTGGGAAACACTGCCTTAGGGAATAAAGTTGGAGCACAAAGCAGAGCTGAAGACAGTGGAAGCAAGGGCCTGTGATGATTGGAAGAAGCATGAGTCAACACTCCTTTCCAAGTCACTTTGTGTGTTGGGAGGAAAACTGGGTTTACTAGGATGTGTAGGATGGGCATTTGAGACAATTTCTACCTAATTCTTAAGGACCAATTGACCACAACAATCTGAAGAACTTGGGCTTACCTAAAGTTGCATCTCTCCCTAGTTCCACTCTCAGCTTTTCTAGCCACAGGCCTTTTAACTCATCCCCGGTCTTTATCTTCATCTCAGCCACTCCCATTTAAATACAGAATTTATTTTCTTTTCTGTTCCGACCTTGGCTCCATTTCCTGGCTTCTGATTTTCTCTCTTCTTCATAACTCATCAATTCAGAAATGGCTTCCTGGGTAAAAACCCCTCAGCCAACTCCTGGAAACCTGGAAACATCACTTCTGTTTTCTACTCCACCCTCACCCCTCATTCAGCTTACCCTAAGGGGTCCATGTGCATAAACTGGGAGGAGGTTGGGGTTTCTGTAAATGTCTCTTCTGGAGGTGGTGTATTAGGGTTCAGCTGCAGAAAACTGAATACCTTCTAGTCATTTTAAAACAGAAAGGCATTGCCCTGGCCATTTGGCTCAGTGGATAAAGTGTTGGCCTGTGGACCAAAGGGTTTGATTCAGGTCAAGGGCACATACCTTGGTTGCAGTCTCCTTCCCGGCCCAGGCCCTGGTCAGGACTCACGCAGGAGGTAACCAATTGATGCGTTTCTTTCACATCGATGTTTCTCTGTCTTTCTCTTTTCCATGCTCCCAAAATATCAATGGAAAAAAAAATCATCTGAAGAGGATTAAAAAAATAAAATAAAACAAAACAGAAAGGCATTTATTAAGGAGTATTCAGTGGTTTACAGAACTGTTAGGAAGGTTAAGTTTATAGGAACAACTCTCAAAGCCATGCTCTAGAACAGGGGCACCAAAGTAGCTACTGTAATCAGGAAGCTGCTTGCCAGATGTGGAAGCTGCTGCTACAGCTGCTGGCTCCAGAACCACCCACCACTGCCACAGTCGGGAAGCCAGTACAATCAGGGTGCACGGTCAGAACACCAACATCATCAAGAATATGCCATAATCGGTGAGCCCCTGACCCTTGCCAGCCCTGAAATCCATACTTGCCGCATGGATGGCTTGCACCTTGCCACTAGCAGCTGGTTACTGGGACCGTACTCTATCTGTCATGGCGGCGTTTGCCTATAGAAATAGCAGAAGCAGAAGCGTAGCATCCATCCCACTCTCTCTACCTCAAATCTTGCACTAGTGATTCCAATCAGTGGAATCCAAGTGATAGCCAGAGCTCTAGCCGTAGGAAGGCTGGGAAGTTCTGTTTAGTTTTCTGACCTCCTCTGCAGGCAGGCAGGCACCCCAGCGAGGAGTTGGAAGGGATGTTGTGCTTTGATCAATTGTGTTTACCACAGAGGGCTACCCTGGCTCTTTGGAACATCTTTCTCCAAACAGATTTATTACCCACTTCTTTGGAATGAGTGAGCATAGCCTTATTTGGCTCGGGGAAGGGTGACTCATTATCAGACTATTATTTATCATAGGTTGCATGTTCACCTCTTCCAACTTATTGATTCACAGGAACTTAGTAATGGCTCTGAGCAGATAAACAACCCCCTTCCCTCCAGGGCTCTGAGCCTTGGATAGGCATGTTTGGTGGGAGGCCCACCAGGTAGATGCCTTTTGTGGGGCAGTACCAAAAGCAGAAAGAATAAAACACTTCAGATTTTCTCCCCTAAGGAAATAAAAGGAGCAGCAAGTCCAGTAGTACTTTATTTTCAGTGCCGTATTTTAATTATTTCCATCTCTCTTGCAGCTTGAAGGAGCATGCTCTATCTTTTCTCTAGTTTTTTTCTTTTTCTTTCTCAGTCTTTGAGTGTTCTCCAGTTATGTCCAGCTGGTTCCAGTTGTTAGCATACTCTTCCCAAGATAGTCCAGTTCTACTGGAAACAGGAAATACTGGAAACCTCACTAGAAAATCAGGTCCATTTCTGGCCTAGTTTTGCCAGAGTTTTGATAAGCATCCAAACTTATGCTTGTTTATTCAAATTGAGCTTCTGAATCTCTTGAGATTTGCTCTTTGCAATTGGTAAGCCAACAGCCTGCAGGAGAGAGAGAGAAAAAAAATCACACATTTTCTGGCCAATCTTAGCAAAAATGCCTGTCTTTTCTCTCTGCCAGGTTCACTAAGTTGCACATGTTCTAAAGCTAAGGCTGACTGGTTGAAACTGGGAAGACAATTTTTTAACAACTAAACAACCCATCAGTGAGTATTATTTGAATCATTTCAATAGCAAATTAAATCTTATATTTTCTTATTTAAGATGATGGAGAAATGTATGCATTATTTAAAATTACATGGATTGAGCTCAAACATATACTTTGAATTATATTAATAGGTAGGGATTGATCATGGAATCATAGAACTTATATTTAGAAGGGAGCATCCAGTTACCCTCATTTTTGATAGGTCATCTTCAGTTATTGTGGGTCAGTGGGTATTTCTTTAAATGTTTTAGTTTTCCATCCAATATTAGAAAATCCTTGGTTTAAAAAAAAAAGTGCATTTGTTTAGAGGAAGACGATATTAAGGAACAAAACAATGTTAAAATGCCCCTTCTTAAGGACTTGGTATTGATGTGGATTGTGGAATTAATGACACAAACTTGGGCAAGTTATTTAACTATTTTGAATTCATTCACTGACATATTTGTAGTTCAACCTTTTCTGTTTTCACCAACATGTTGGTTAAAAGAGGTCAACTTTAGGTAACGAAGCATATTCTACTCATACTTATTTCATCTAGGCAATGAGATATTCAAATATTTCTGAGTCTTGCATTAAGTCTATGATGAATACACTGAGCTATCATGTTAACTACCATGTAGAGTAGTAGTCAAAGTTTTAGTTTTTTCCCCTCTCCTGGTGGACGTCATTATATCTTCTGGATACCACTGGGCAGTAATGTCTCCTGTGGGCACCCCCTCTCTGATGCCATGTTTATCCTGGTGCAGCCATCAGTATGCTGCAAGCTCTGAGCCACCAATGCTTTAAGGTACTTTGTAGCCAAGTGGGGATGAGGCTGCCTCACTTCATGTATTACGTAGGATGTTTTTGTTTGCAGGTTAATAGAAAACTCAACCCAATCTGGATCAAACAAGTGGAATTTATTGTTTTGTGAGACAATAAAGTAGAAGTCCAAAGGTAAGAAGACTTACATTCCAGTGAGGATTAGGTTAAACTAAGAGAAACAAAGACCCAAACCAAACGTAGCTTAAATGAGCTTTGTTTCGCTCACACACATACAAAGTCAGAGATAGGAAGACCAGAGCTTCTATCACAACTGTGCTCAACAAAAATGTGGACAAGCTTCTAGCTCCTTCAAGGCTCTTCCTGCTCACTGCTCTGTCTTTCCCTAAAAAGGTAGGTGCTACTATCATAGCACAAGGTGGTGGCCAGAGCTCCCAGTCATCATATACATGCTTCCACAGCAGGAAGGAGGAAAGGGTAAAGAAGATGTCCGAACCAGCTGTCTTCTAGGAAGGTTCCTAGAAGCTGCCACATGGCATTTCTGCTTATATTCCATCAGCCAGAGCTTAGTCACATGGACATGCCAAATTGCAAAGAGAAGGCTTTATTCTGGATGGCCCTGTGCCCAGCTATAAGCAGGGCTCTAATCCATGGGCAATGAGGAGAAGAGAATTAGGAGGGACAGTTGCTGCCAGAGCACGTCTCAGGGTGATGAACTCCAGAGGCTTTGTTCTACTCTGTGTTTTGGCTTCATTTGAATTTGGTTAACAAAACAACTGAAGCCGATTCAGAGCATGCCCACCACAACCATGTCCAGAGAGAAGAGGTCGCTTCTGGAAATTCTCCTAAAGGAATGTGAGAGGATTTTCCCACCAGATCCTAGCTAAGCTGGATTGCATACACACACACCTTCCACTCACACACACAATTGAGACAATCAATGGCAAGGGGGGAGGGATGACATCAACACCACCCAAGCCCACCATCAGTGAGGGTGTGGCGCCAGTTTCTCCAGAATAAGTTTCCTCTTTTATGAGGAAGAGTGAAGAACTGAACAAAGTCGGGATTATGTTAGGAAAGAAGAAAGGAGGGGAATAGATGAGAATAGATGGGCAGGTGACTTTCTAGTCTGGGCCAATGATGGGGGCACTAAAGCTTGCTGCTTATGGCCTATGGACATACACACTTTTTAGAGAAATGGATCTTTGTTTTGTTTAATATCATTGTTTTTTGTTTGTTTTTGATTATTTGTTTGTTTGTGTTTGTTTTTATCTTCTTAGGACCCAGACCCAAATTCTTATGAGTGGCTTCAAGGATGTCATATTTTATTGACCCTCTCAATAGGATCAAGATCATTGCACTCATCTTCCCTTAGTAAGTTCTCCCTCACAAAGCTCTTCACTCTTTCATACAAATGGACATCTACTGGGCACAGCATGATAGATATAGATTAATCTACATTGAACCCTACACAGTATATAAAGTGGGAATAGTAGTCACTCACCTCAAAATGTTATTATGGAAAATTAAATATATGGCCTTTGAGTGTAGGTTCTCATTTCTTCACACCACCAAATCCCCAGAGCACAGTGCGAGATGCCTGGTAGTAAATAATACATAGCTGGTTGATGTTTTTGGCACTAGATTAAGCAGGACAGCACATGTAGAGTTACTGTGTACAGTGGGAATCTTATAAATGCAAGTTCTCTTGCTGGAGAGACTCTTAATCTCATCAGTCACTGTTACTCCAGAGGAATTCCAACAACTGAGAACTATTAATTGAGCTCCTGGTTTATATCAAACATCAAGTCTGAAATCATTTTTTAACGACCCCCAAATTCTCATCCCACAAGTCATCTTCCTTTCATTGCCATTCAGTGCAGAGAAGTTTTGTTGAGGCTGCAAACAAAAATAATTGAGTCCAGTCTAGCGGTATGGAAATTAAGGCAACCTTTGTAAATTGGTTTGACACTTGCAATCGTTATTGAATGAAACATTATTTTAATGAAGAAGGAGGTAATTGTTAGTAAATACAATTTAGCTATAATGAAATTATAAAAACTTGTGTTTTATTATTGATCTTACAAGGACTGTAAGAAATGAAATGTTGGAATTATAGGCTATTTTCTTTATATTGGACACTTGATTATAATCTTTTCAGACAAGGCATGGATATTTCTTGGGTTGTTTAAACTTTGTCTAGTCAGATTCCCTTAGAATGTTTATAGTATTATGTGTGTATGTGTTTTTCTAGTTTTTTGTTTTGTTTTTTTAATCCTCACCTGAGGATATTTTTCCAGAAACATCAATGTGAGAGATGTTTAATTACCAATTGGTTGTCTCCCGCATGCAGCCCTACAATAGCAGGGGATCAATCCTGCAACTGAGGTATGTGCCCTTGACCAGAATCCAACCAAATATCCTTTAGTCTGAGGCCCAAATTGGCTAGGGCTTTTTTTCTTTTCTTTTTTCTATTTTGCATGGCAGTTATCCTATTGGTACTTTATACATTAGTCTTCAGGTGTATTCTAAAGGTTAAAGGCTCTCTGCTATAAATTTATATATTTGCTCAATATGGCATTGACATGTGCAAAATTAAATCATGTTAAATGACTCATTGAGAACAATGTGAAAAAGCTTCTTCATCAGACAGAATTGATTTTCTCTTTTGTTCTCCAAGAAGATAGCATAAATCAGTCATTCTATACCTAGGGTGAGAATTAGGGGTTGTTTCTCCAGGGGCTGGTTGGAAGATGGGATCCTCTCTCTCCTCCAGTCTTATTCAATGACATCTTCTTCCCAAGGTTAGTCCCCAGGCTCAGTCCTGAGGGAGAACACCCCCCTTAGATTTCATCAGAACTGATGTAAAACTCACAAACCAGCATTTTCCTATTGGGAAATTGTTAGTGTTTACACAAAGAAATAATCGCAGTCTTTTAACTTCTAATTTTGAATCTCTCTAATTTTGCTCATCCACAAGTATTCTTGAAGCATTGTTTTATAGTGATGAATAGCACAGAGGGGGCCTCTGTTCTCTTAAGGTTCACATGTTCAGGAAAGAGACTGACCAAAACTTGGCAAGTAAGGAATTAAATAACCATGAGAGAGTTATGTAACAAGGTTGCCGTAAGAAACTGAAACAAGGTGCAGAGGCAGAGAGTGAATGGGCCCCACATTCGATGGCACGATGGCACACAGGAAGGCCTCTTAGGGAGGTGTTGGCTCCGGGATCTGGTTGAAGGTGTTTTACCACTTTCCACCCTGAATCATAGTTACTGATTTTAATCTCCCATTTTATATTCTAAACTTCTTAAGGGCTTTATCTTTATCTAATTCATCTTTGTATCCTGCAGAGCTTACCCCTTGGGCCTTCAACTCAAGAGGTGTTCAAGCAATAGTTGCTAAATCAGTGATGATTATCTCACTTACACTGAAAGATAAAGCTCTCAGAGCTAAGGATTCTTAACAGAGAGTTCAAGTCACATGATTTAAGTAGAAGGTGGGGTATTGGGATTCAAATCAATTCCAGTGTACTGGTTTTTCTGGGACTCCAGAGGTAGTTTTTATTATTGTTGTTTGTGTGTGGGTTTAACACTGTGAAAATTCATTTTTAAGTAGGGGAATTCAAACTTTTTGAAATCATGGAAATACCAGCTTCATGAATATGGAAGACCAAGATCAGGAAGTTGACAATTCTTCAGTCTGACTGCCAGGAAATGATGGTTTAGGTGGGATGCAGAGCAGGGGTATAGAATTTTTATCTGAGTGATAATGATCAGTTTCTTGTGTGTTTTTAAAAACATACATTTTAAGTGATTTCAGAGAAGAAGGAAGGAAGAGTGAGAAAGAGATAGAAACATTAATGATGAGAGAAAATTATCAATCAGCTGTTTCCTGCATGCCCTACACTGGGGATCAAGCCTGCAACCTGGGCACGTGCCCTGACCGGGAAATGAACAATAACCCAATGACTTCCTGATTCACAGGTGGATGCTCAACCACTGAGCCACACAAGCAGGGCTAATGATCCATTTTTAGAGCTCTGAGTGGAAAGGGTTTGGGTGTTTGAAGTTTAATTCTAATTATTTATGTCCTAGAAAAGCCCAACACTTTGAATGAAGTAGGGGAATGGTATCATGGAAATGCAGAATATAAATGAAGTAAATTCTTTGATTATTACTTGATTGCTCTTTTGTGACCTTCATTGGACTTTTTGACATTTTCCTCTAAAGTTGGAAATCTGTGATTGTTTTTGAAGGTATCCACCCCAAGGTAGAAGAGGCAACAGGCAGTATTTGGGGAACTATTAATCAGAAAAGCAGTGTTTCATTAGCGAAGGAAAATACACAAAGTTTAATTACGGATACAGAATGTGTGTTATGTTCATGAATTCATGGGAACTTGCACCAAACAGCAAGTCACCGTGGGAGGGCAGAGGGGAGAAGAATGGGGAGGCTGTTAAATGTTTATATTCTTTTGCTTGCAGGAGTGTGATGAGCCAACAACACAGTTGGAGTTCAACTGAAGGGAGCATTCCTGGTGCTTCCTCCTCTTTGTGAATTATATTGTCATGAGAAAAGCCACATGCAAATGAAGGAGGCTGTAATTAGGGGAGGAAAAGTAACATCCCTTTGGGAAAGGTTTGCTGAGGAGTTTGGGAAGATTTGTGCACTGAACAAAGGATGAGATGACAAGGATCTTATAGTCCAAATGCAAATAATTGTCCTTGAGACTGTAGACTTGGAAACTTCTTGAATAATGCAGACCTGGAACATTTCTTTCTGACTTGGTCACAAGTAGTGTAAATTTGACAAATGTGTCTGAATACCTTACTTTTTCCAGGGGTGGTCTTCCTGTATGGAGGCCACCAGTGACTATTCCTCTGATGACTTTATTGAGTGGGCTTGAGCTATCAACCATCATGAAGACTTGCTACTGCTATTACTTTTCCTGTTTCTATTTGCTACCAAGAACAGCCCAGCTTACCAAAAGTGGTTGGGACTGGGTAGAAGGTGGCCTCCTGGTATCTCTGCAGGTGTGTAATCCCCTTCCTTGGGTGTGGGATGGACTTACTAACTTCTAACAAATAGGATATGGCAGAAAATAACTGGATGTTACCAAGATAGTAGGTTATAAAAAAGACTGTGGCTTCTTGGGCACACACTCCCACTCTCTCATTAGATCTCTCAATCTAGGGGAAGTAAGCTTCCAGGTGGTGAGCAGCCCTGTGGAGAGGCCCAAGTGGCAAGGAACTGATATCTCTAGCCAATAGCCAGCAGGGACCTGTGGCCTGCCAACTATCATGCTGATGGTGGTGAAAATTATCCTCTTCCAAGGGATCATGAGGAAAGAACTCCACCGACTCATGCACAGGAGTTTATGGGTGGCAAGATGATTTATCGGGGTGGAAATAGACTCCTGTGTTTCTAATGCCCCATCTCTATCTATCCTCTCGTAGAAAAAGAGTCAACTGAGTCTTCAGCAAGGCCAAAACAAAGACCAGTATCCAGAGTTTCTGTTTCATATTAGAACTTAAGTTTTTGGAGCCCTTATGGTCTGTGGCCCCGGTTGCTGCTAGACCTACGTGGTCAATGCTCCTGAGCGAGAGAGTGTGTGACAAACAGGTGAGTGCATTACAGGGTAGGCATGAGAAAGAGAGTGCACTTCTTTGTTAAACAGGGTTTTTAACCAGGAGCTTACTCAAAATAACCAATCAACTTCCCAAGCTTTCATAGGCTTCTGGTGGGTCCAACCCATAGCCAATGATACCTTTCCCAGGTTAGGTTGACAGGCCTCTATGGTCAAGCCTCTCCCCTGCATCATCTTCACTTATGTTGCTCATGTGTTTACCTCTCCCTGCCCCTCACACCCCTGACCATCCTGTACTGGAAGGCAGGCTGCTTCCCACATGGGGGAAGGGAGGAAAGCCTCCTGAAACAAACAGGCTCATGCTCCCCAACTGACCATGTTTGACAATGTCAAACAGGTGCATGCTCCCCTTTGTTTCCTTGCCTTCATTAATAACTAGAGGCTCAGTGCACGAATTCATGCACCAGTGGGGGCCCTTGGTCTGGCATAAGGGATCAGGCCTAAATCAGCTCTCTGACATTCCCCAAGGGGTCCCAGATTGCAAGAGGGTGCAGGTAAGGTCCAGAGTCCCCACCAGTGCACTATTGGGGCTGGGAGGGACACAGGAGGTTGGCCAGCCTGGGAAGAACCACTGGAGGGCTCCAGGGCATGTCCAGCCCATCTTGCTCAGTCCTGATCAGCCGAATCCCAACAGCAAGCTAACCTACCAGTCAGAGCATTTGCCCCCTGGTGGTCAGTGCTTATCATAGCAAGCGGTTTAGTGGCCTTAGCATATCATTAGCATATTATGCTTTGATTAGGTGAACAGCAGACCAGTTGACAGAACACTTAACATATTAAGCTTTTATTATTTAGGACTGACTAACTACAGTAACAGTGTGGGTGAGCTTGGAAGTGGCTCCTTTTCTGGTCAAGCCTTCCAATGACTACAGCCATAGCTGGTACCTTGATTGCAGTTCTGTGGGAGACGCTCAGTTAGAAGCTCCCAATTAAGCATTGTGTGGGTTTGTGATCCTCACAAGCTGTGAGATAATATAAGTATTTGTTGTTTTTAGTCATTAGATGTGGGATAATTCGTTATGCAACTAGGGATAACTAAGAGAGAAAAAAGGGAGGGTCAACAGTGATACATGAAAGAGAGAGGAACAACTTGAATGAAGCTTTACAACTCATAGTAAATTTTAAAACAATTCATCATTAAATTTGCTTGGTTGTGATTCTGAAAGCCATGCTAATATTTGATATGTTTGTTTAAACTTTAAAAAAAATAAATATGAAGAACTTAGAGTATATTTTTACATCAATCACTTTACTAATATTCTCTATTTAAAGAGTCATTCTTCTCATACATTTCTCTAGCTCTTTAGAAATGATTCCTTTGGTTCTTTAAACATATCCTTTGGTTTCCTCGACCAATATCCATTAGCAAGTCATTAGAAGGCTCTAAATCCAAAATGTAGTCAAAATCTCTACCCTCCCCTTCTCCAGCTACCACCCGCCCAAGCACCCACTTCTCTCTTCTAGAATTCTCCTAAAAGGATTTCCTGCTTCCTCTTTTGTCCCTCCAAAATCTAATTTCCACATAGCAGCCAGGAGAGTCTGGCTTTTTTTTCAATTCATTTTGATACCCTCCTTTAAGGCTCCATGCTGTATATTGCACACAGTAAGGATTAAATCAGTATCTCCTTGCACATGGTAAATTAGATTCTGTTACGCCTCTGCCTGAAAATCTCCAGTGGCTTCCCATTTGCACTTAGAATAAAACATACACTTCCCTTCCAAGACATCTGGGGGCCTGGCAGAGATAGCTCCTCTCCATCTCTCTGACTTCATGTCCTCCCACTCTTGCCCTCACTCAGGGGGCTCCAGCCCTCTGGGTTTCCTCCAATTGCTTATACACACCAGGACTTCTTCATCGTGACATCCCTGGACTTTTTCCTTTTTTGCTTGGAATATTCAGCCTAATAAATTCATGCGGCTGCCTCTTCTGTACTATTCACTTCTCAGCTCCAGTGGTATGTCCTCAGAAAAGTCTTCCTTGACCACCCTGTCCAAGTCAATTTCAAGTCTTAAGTCAATCCCACAATTCATTGTCCTCCGCGTATTAGAAATTATCTCATTAGTTTCATTGTTTTCAAGTGGTAGTCTGAACATAAACACAGCAGGAGCAGGGATCTTGGCTGTATTATTTTCCAGGACCTAGAACAATGCGTGACATGTAGAAAATAGTAAATATTTGTCAAATAAATGAAGGAATGTTAATTCCTTGAATAAAAGAAGACGAATGGATGTATATGCAAAGTTCATAAAGAAAAATGTGTGGGCATGATGCATAGTAAGAGGGAGGTCTAGCCCTCGCTGGTAAAGTAATTACAATAATAATAATAACTATTTTAAAAGCATCAGATGTAACTGATCCTTAAGAGCAGTCTTTGTTCTCATTTTGTTACCATAAAATAGAACTTGGATCTTTGTCACATCCTCCCTAAAACAAACAAAAAAATAAATTTAAAAAAATTAACTTCAGACAGCATTGGTAAGCAGTAATCAAGTATGTGTGAGGCCTATTGTAAACTCTTTACATGTATTAACACATTAAATTCTGATAAGAATTTTATGAGGTATGTGTTACTATTGTCTTTGTTTTACAGATAAGAAAGCCAAAGCATGCAGATGCTAGATTAAATCACTCAAAGTTGCATAGCCAGTGGTGTGTGTGGGTTCAGGAGTTGAAACAAAGCATCTGGCTCGTCCTAGCTGGTTTGGTTCAGTGGATAGAGCATTAGCCTATGGACTAACGGGTCCCAGGTTCGATTCTAGTCAAGGGCACATGCCTGGGTTGCGGGCTCAATCCCCAGTAGGTGGTGTGCAGGAGGCAGTCCATCAATGATTCTCATCATTGATGTTTCTATCTCTCTTTCCCTCTCCTTTCCTCTCTGAAATCAATAAAAAGATATTAAATAAAACAAACAACAAAGCTTCTGGCTCTAGAATCTAAGTTCCCAGCCAGCACACAAAGGAAAAGCTAGAGAAGGCACAGAAGAGAAATGGTAGAGGGTGTTATGTTACACAGCATCTCAGGTCTTCCTGCAATGGTTCTTCTCAGCTAATAGCTGCTCTGTTGCCCCCAACATCCTCATTAAAGACACAGGCACCTGCAATTCTAGCCTCCACTAAATTCTCTTTTCCTCCCTCCCCCACTCCTTCTCTTCCTTCTTCCTTTTATTTAAGCATCACAAGCTAGCTCTCAAAAACCTCCCAACTTGTACACTCACTTGTCAATATAAGAAGTGTCTGAACCTGCAAGAATTGTTATGAGTTTATTTGAGCCAAACCGATTAACAATTGCTTGGAAGCAAAATCTTAACGGGTTAAGAAAATGTTCCAGGTAAACGCAGTTTTGCACCTTATTTCATACATTACAATGAAAGGAGGAGGAGTAAGGAAGTTACGTGAAATCCATTGGTGATAGATTAGGATGTGAAAGAAGGCAAAGGGGGGAGGAATCTCAGATTTTAAAAAGTAAAACAAATAGACACAAACTGATTTTACATCTCTGTGTATAGGATGGTTAACAGTTAACAGTTCACACAATAACAATGAGAGAATTTGAGGTCTCTGTTCTGGTACAGGGGTCATGCTTTCAGGGGTCTGGGAAAAGGAAATTATTTTGATAATTCCAAAGGTATGATATCAGATATGTTATCGCAAATGCAAAAAAATAAAAATGGGCTCAGTTAAGATAAGGCTTGACCTTTGTTAGGGAAAAATACTGGCCTAGCTACCTAGTTGCCATAAATAAATCAATAAGCAACAAGTGCTGGCAAGGATGTGGAGAAAAGGGAACTCTGGTACACTCCTGCACGGGGAGGTGGGGGGAGATGCAGACTGGTACAACCACTATGAAAAACAGTGTGGATTTTTCTCAAAAAATTAAAAATGGAACTGCCATTTGACCCAGTGGTCTCACTTCTAGGAATATAATCTAAGAAACCCAAAACACCAATATATATTTACCATTGTCAGAGTTGAATAAATTAATGCTCCCTATGTTCATAGAAGTGCTATTTACAATAGCTAAGATCTGGAAACAGCCTAAGTGCCCATCAGTAAATGAATGGACCAAAAAGATACAGTATATTTACACCATGGAATACTATGCAGCTATAAAAAGGAAATATCTCTTACCCTTTGAGATAGCATGGAGGGACCTGGAGAGTATTATGCTAAGCAAAACAAGCCAGTCAGAGAGAGGCAAGTATCACATGATCTCACTTATATGTGGAATCTAATGAATAAAATAGATCCAGAGACATTGAAGCATGCAACAGACTTACATATTTTGGGGGCCGGGGGTGGGGGGTGGGGGGTGGGAGTGGGCAGGGAGAGATTAAGCAATGAGCTTTTATGCATATACACATAGCCCATGGACAGATAATAATGCAGGGAAGGCCTGGGGGGCGGGAGGGGCAGGAATTGGGTAGAGGAGGTACCAGGGGAGAAAAAGGAGGACAACTGTAATACTTTCAACAATAAAGAAATTAAATGTATCCTATATAATAAAACCCTAATATGCAAATCGACTGGACGGTGGAATGACTGTGCACTGACCAGGGTGCAGATGCTCAGTGCAGGAGCTGCTCCCTGACGGTCAGTGTGCTCCCACAGCGGGAGCACTGCTCAGTCAGAAGCTGGGCTCATGGCTGGTGAGCACAGCGGTGGTGACAGGAGCCTCTCTTGCTTCCACAGCACTAAGGTTCCCTCAGGGCATGTTCACAGGGAGTGGGCCTAAGTCAGCAGGCAGACATTCCCCAAGGGGTTCCAGACTAAGAGAGGGTTCAGGCTGGTCTGAGGGACCTACTACCCCCCCCCCCCCAGTGCACAAATGTCATGCACCAGGCCTCTAGTGTATATATGAAAAATACTGGACTGACATAACCTTTTATTTGGAAAGTTTTCATTTCAGACCACCCTATGTTGTTACTCTCAGACTCCAAGTTTGTAAGCTGCCATGTAGGCCTCCCCTGAGCTGGTCAGGTTTAGTTTGGCTCCTTTTTTCTTCCACACACTCGCCATCCCACTTAGCACTACCGCTCAGAGGCCCTCCTCTTTAGAACCTGGTGGGGAATAAGAAATTACTTTTTTTCTGCCACAAATATATTTTTTCTCCTGTCATACTAATAATAGTAAAATATATATATATATATATATATATATATATATATATATATATAGTAGCAGAGTGGAAAGAACAAAGAACAGAGACATTTGCCTGTAGAATTTCCTGCACTGAAATAGAGGTAGAATTAGAGAAGTAAATTGGATGTAGTTTTTTAAGCCTTTTTGCTTTTAAATATGTATTTTTATTTATTTCAGAGAGGCAGGAAGAGAGAAATAAAAACATCAATGATGAGAGAGAATCAATTGATCAGCTACCTCCTGCTTGCCCCCTACTGGGGATCGAGCCCACAACCCCAGGCATGTGGCCTTTAGCCTAATCGAACCTGAGACCCTTCAGTCCGCAGGCTGACACTCTATCCACTGAGCTAAACCAGCCAGGGCCACACTAATAATATTGATATTAAAATATTAGGGTTTGGGTGGCAGTTGTGAGATATGCAATAAGATTTTTCTTTCTTCTAGCCTATTTTCTTCCTCTAAAAAAAAGAAAGCATGGAAACACCCATTAAATACATTTCTAAATGTACCTGAGAAGAAAGGCATCCCATAGAGTAAAAATGAAAGTATAAATTAGAAATAAAAAGAAAGAAGCTGATGCAGAAATAATATATTCCAATAGATTTAAAATGTTTTGTTTTTTAAAAAAGATGCTGAACAATACTGACCTCAAGAGGGAGAGATACTGAAAGACTTGAGTGAATTCCGTCTCTGCAACATCTTAAGGAACAGAGGTCTGTCTCTCCAGCCCATGTAAGCTGAAGAATACCTGTCCTTTTAGGGAATAAACTACATGGTAAATCTCCGATTCTTCCCTATTTGCTTGGCAGCCTGGTGTATGCCTGGGTTTGCCCACAGACTTCTCTGCCCCAAGTATAACCATGGGGAAGGTCTTAGTTCATCAACCCTGCAGCCCAGAATCACCTGTTCTGGGTGACCCTGGCTCTGAGGGCTCAGGAAGGACCTGACCCTTGGTTAAATATCTTATGCCCAAGCTCCAACTCAATAGGATATGGGCTAGAAATTAGATATCGTGTGTGCCTTAGGGAAAGGCATTAAGCTGTGTGTATTTTGCTTACGTTTGGTGATTGAGCCATATTCACACTCCAGACTTTCAGGAAACCATAAGAACAATAAATTACAATGACATGTAGAAATTTTTGAGAATGAACTCCCTTCATAGAACATTACCCCTTATTGAATATGAAGGAGCTGAGGTCTGGAAGTGAACTGACATGCTGTCGCTCGCTGGTGGAACCAGTCAGAACTCCCAGTTCAGTGCTCTTTATACCACATAGTGCCCTCCTTATACCAGGTCAGTTCCACTGAGCTTTTGAGCAGAGCCATGTGGACAAACATACCAGTAGCACAAGTCACACACCAGTCAGAAGATGTCCTTTGGGAAAAAAAAGCGAGGCACCTAGAGCTTGATTGGAAAGCATAAATGTGTTCATATAACACTTCTCTGACCCATGACCTCATCTACCAAATGCCCCATTACTCTGACTTCCTTTCGAGACACTTGGTGGCAAGAGATGTCTGCACCCGTTGTTTCCCCTCGACGCTGCTGTTTATGACTAAGTGAAATTTCCCCGACTAGAAATCTTTCACCCCCTGAAACTGGGCTTCTGTTTCCACCACTTTGCTGAAGCTGCTTCTGCAAAGGTTATCAATGACTTCACATTACAAAGCTGATGGCAGATTTCCACACCCTGGCTTTTCTTTCTAGCACTCTCCGCTGCTTTGGGGGCGGTTGGCCCTTTTCCTCCACCTTTGAGGAGCCCTCCGTTGTTTGCTGTGGTGTTGCTTCTTCTTGATCTCCTTCTGTCTCTTTGAACCTGTCTCCTCCATCTCCTTGGGGGCTCTTCTAACCACCTAACTTTCTTGTTTCCCCCAGAGCTGTTCTCGTTTTCTTATTTTATGTGCTTTCTTGGAGATCTCATCCAATCTCAACGTGTCGATCTTTATCTGCTTTGGTTACAGGTTGCTACAACAAGCCACCTGAAACTCGGTGGTTTAAGACAACAGTAAATGATGATGGCCACAATTCTGTGGGTTAAGTGGGTGATTCTTCTGCTTTTTGCAGAATTGGCTGAGGTGCTGAGGGGGATCGTAGCTTCACAATGGCCTCGCATGGCTGGCAATTGGTGTTGGCCACCGACCGGGAGCTCAAGGGCTGACAGTTGAGGGCCTTGTTATTCTTCTGTATCTTCCTTGCCTTGTGGATGTGGATCTGCCTCATAGATGGGGACTGTGTTCCACAGCAAAGAGGTGGAAGCTGCCAGTTCTCTCAGATGGAGATTCAAAAGTCCCAGGTGTTCCACTGCATTGTATTGGCCAAAGCAGTCACAAGGCCAGCCCAGGGGAAATAGACTCTACCTCTTGATAGGGAAGTATGACAGATCTCTCGTTGGCCAAACTCTACCCAAGCTGTTAGCCTTGTAAGTAGCTAGTTAATATTGACAAAAGAAAGAAAGCAAAGTGAAGTCAGATTTGTAAGCAGGGTCACCTGAGAAGCTTCACCAGGAAGCTCCAGCTTCACACAGCATTGTCCCTCCAAGGAGATTAATACCCTTTCCTTTCCCTATCAGGTACTAGGTTATTGGGGTGGGGGTGGGGGGAGATAGGCACATGCGCAGTAGAAGTTGGGATGACACAGGGAGGTGCTTGCCTGTCAGTCTAGCCTAGGAAACAATGGGTTGTCTAGAAGCATGTTAAATCTAAACATTGCGGATGGATCATGAGAATTCTCATGTTTTCATATTACAGTGTTTTATGAAGTATCATTTTTCAAAAAAAGATATTAGCTTGGAAGACTATGCAATAAAATAACTTCAAAATGCAATGGGTATTTAATTTTGAGGCGTGCCTTTAACATTTATGTAAAAAAATTTTTTTTTGTACTCATTCAATAGAAACTTACCTGGCCACTGGGTAAAGCTAGCAATAAAACTACTGGTCCGCAATGTGTTAAGAGATTAACTGGTCAGTTTAAAGAAGCTCCAGGTTAAAATCCCCAGCGTTCCCTCTCTCTTGCTTGCTCTTAAATCTTGTTCTTGTTTGCTCTGTGGCCCACCCTCACCCCTGTGCTCTCCTCTTCTCTCTCCACAGCTATGTGGCCTTAGCAGCCTCATGGCCCGTGGTCACATGGATTCCACACACAGGATACTGGACTGGACTGCACTTTAATATGGAACAGTAATTCTGGGCAGTGGTCTTACTTCTGGCCCTGCTGGAGACAAGTTCTTCCATGGTGAGATAAACAGAGATGGGATGGTGGAGGGGAACCCCCTTAATTTTATATCATCAGTGAAGCTTGCCATGAAACCCCCTCCTCCTCTGGGGACCTCAGGAAAGTTTTTCCTCTTGGCACCCTAAGAACTCCACTTCCACTGATAGCAGAGCTTCTCTGAACTCTTTTTCAACTAGGCCCGACTTTGGGGCCTCCATGTACTTCTACATTGTATATAATTTTAGCAAGAATCCTTCTAAGTTGGTTTAGCCAGAATCCCCCATCCTCCAAGTCTGATCACTCCATATTTAATCAGAGTCCTCATCTTTCACCATCCCCCAGGTGATGTCTGATCACCCTGGCTTGTCTTCAGCAAGAATCCTGCTAGGTAAGTTTAGCCAGTATCCTCCCTAACTCCTGATGTTTCTTCTGATTACTTTTTCATCCACTACCCCCCACACACTGCTTCTTGGCTATGAATTCCTACTCTTTCTTTCTTTTGATAATTACTCTTCCAATCCATAACTCATGGCCCTTATTCTCAAATCTTTAGTAGCACTTCCCTCACTGCTTTCAGCCTTTGTATCTTTTCAGAGCCCTCCCAGCTGCCAGATTCCAAAGCCAATGTCATATGTATTTTGGTTTTTTGTGCTAGAAGTGCTCCACATTCAGGTACTGATTTCTGTTTCCCCTGCTATGTATTAAACCATTTTAAACTAGTGATTAAAACACAACACCAACTATTCATTGTCATGAGTCTGGGGATTCATAGCTTGGGTTTCTTCATAGCGAGGCAGCTGCATACCATCCGATGTTTCAAGAGGAATCTTTCGAGAGGAATTAACTAAAAAATGCCTGTCCTCCCAAGGCTTGAACTCAGACGTCCCAGACTGTCTCAGACATCTCTTCCAGAGCATTTTATGGATCTGAGCACTTACAAGTCTAATCAAAATCAAGAGGAGGGGAAACCAACTCCTCCTGTGGATAGGGGACTGGCATGTGCATTCATGGAGGGAAGAAATGAATAGTTGTTGACTTTTAAATGAGCTACCACAGCCTCTAACCAACACGCCCTGAATTTACAATGTCCAATGCTGTCATAGCTGCCTTGGTTTCACCCCATCTACTTCCTGTTGGATGTTTCCACATGCACTTCAAATCCATAGGCCTTAAACTAAACCTATCACCTTCCTTCCTACTTATGTTTCACACCCTATGCTCTGTTTAATTACAAGATAACCATCAGGCAAGAAACCTGAATTCTTTCTGGCTCCTCTGATTCTATTGCCACCTCAGCTCCCCATGTACACATAGCTGACCAATTTTAACTCATAGCTATTTCCCAAACATGCCCCTTCTTCTCCATATCTAATATGTTTCCAGTTCGGGCTCTCAGCATAATTTCTTGCCTGGCTCCTTGCAGTGGTCTCCTACATGGTTTCTCTGTCTCCATTTTAACTCCAGTGGTGAAACTGAGGTATGATTTGAGACCAATTTAGCCACTTGAAATAAGTAAGACAAGAGAAAAAAGGAGAGGAGAAGGAAGAAGAAGAAAAGGAGAAGGAGGAGGAAGAGGAGGAAGAGGTGTAGGAAGAGGAGAAGGAGGAGGAGAAGGAGGAGAAAAGGAACTAAGGAAATTTTTAAAAGAAAAGGAAAGAAGAAAGAAAAGCAGTCTAGTTAGACATATATTAAAATTCCTTAGGGTGATGGTGTCATGGTTTAATTTGTGTATTTAATTAAGTACATACTATAGTTGGATTATTAGACTAACTTTTAGTAAAAAGAACATTGTAACTTTTCAAACAGTTCCCAATAAAAAATTTCTCTATAAAGTTCTAGAAAAGACAGATAAACTTGCCTTCCTCCCAGCCTTAAAAAAAATGTATCTTCAACAGTGTTGCTAAAGTAATCTTTCTGATATCATAGTGCTCCTTTGCTTAAATCTCCTCTCCCCCCACCCCCCAGAGGCCACTGAACTCCTTAATTTGACCCACAAAGCCATACCTGGTTGGGTTCTCTTGTGATCATTCAACAAATGATATGGCGTGACTTTAACATGTTAGGGTCCCAGTTACATCTCACCCCACCCTCTTCCTCATGCTTCATATTATCCTACCTCCAAACTATTGGTTCCTCCTTGTACACACATCTTTTTTATTCCTGCAGCCTTGGTCCTTTTCTCTCTGTTTCTTCACCTGCCTAACTCATTCCTACCCTCTCCTCAAGGTTTGGTTAGAAACAAGCTCTCCAGGCAGGCTTTATCCCCTGAGCTGGCTAGGGCTTCCCCCAAAACCTGCACATATCACTGTCTTCTGTGCTCATAATGTTGGCATTACCTATGTATTTGTTCATATCCCAGTAACCTTCTTGAATAGAGAAATTATATCTCAAGAGACATTATAACATAGTGATTTAAGGCCAAGACTCCAAAGACTTTATTGTCTGGGCTTATATCCCAGCTTTACCAGTTACTACCTGGATAATTCTGAGAAGTACTTAGCCTCTGGTGCCTTGTTTCAGCATCCTTGCAGTGGGGGTGATACTAACAGGTATGGCCATTACATTTTTGTTATGAAGATTAAATGAGTTAACACATATAATATACTTAAAACAGTGCCTGGCACATAGGAGAAATGAAAACATGCACTGTCATTATGATGATGATGATGGGACGATGAATCATGTAGCAAAGCACCTAATTTGTAATAAATATTTGTTGACTTGAATTCCTTCTTTTTTAAATTTATGGCACAACCTTTCTTTGTTTTTTAAAAAAATGTATATTTTATTGATTTTTTACAGAGAGGAAGGGAGAGGGATAGAGAGTTAGAAACATTATCAGCTGCCTCCTGTACACCCCCTGCTGGGGATGTGCCCGCAACCAAGGTACATGCCCTTGACTGGAATCAAACCTGGGACCCTTCAGTCAGCAGGCCGATGCTCTATCCACTGAGCAAAACCAGTTAGGGATATGGCGCAACATTTCATTCTTTTTTCAATTTCCACAATTCTCTGCTTAAGTCACAAGTTGTCCTTAACCTTTGAAAGGTGGGGTTTCCCACCCCCACTCCCTCTGCCTGAGGACAGGTGCAGAAGTAGATGAGATCCCAAGATATGCTTCTGTTTGTCCTCTCCTAGTGCTGGCGAATGTCTCTTTAGCTGATTGCAAAGGTTCTTTCCCAACACCAGCCTAACAGATGAAATATCTATTACTGGTTACTAATTCCTCACATACCCAGAGGATTCCCAAAGGTAAATAGTTGAATTTGAATGCCTGATTGCCAACCATGACTCAAAGAAAAACAATGTAGCAATGAAAAAAGCACGTGAGTTCCTTGCCATAAGATCAGCTCTCTGTCTGAGGAAGAGAATGTCCCCTAAAAGCTAGAATAATCCAAGAACAAGCAGTAGTGAGTTTATTTCCTAGCTACCCCTCTGGTTTTCTGTGTAAAAATAAAATGAGGTTCATCACGTTTGCACATTATCTTCCACCAATATGGCTGCCCCAGGTGTCAGTGGACATTTTCAACTACGGCCTTATTCTGATTTTAAAATTCCTTGCATTTCCTTGGAGCTTACTGCATAGGCAGTCCTGACCTCTAACTTCACCCTTATTTTTGAAAGGGTCAAATGATTTTTTTTTGTTACAAAGGGTTACACTGCTTCTCTCCAGAGAGGAAAGGGCTCTCCAATGGTCTTTTGTCCCAGATTCTTCCTTATGCTTTATGTGCATGGAGTCCTAAAACATGTGGCCTTTGCCCTGTGAGCTTAAGTGATCACCGAAACCCTCTTTATAGTATCTCCTGTAGGGGCCCAAATGAAGACCATCTCCTGGAGCGCCTGATGTGAGGACTACATTTTTAATCTAAAAAATGTCCTTCACTCCTTTCTTGGCAATTTAAAAAAATAAATATTAGAATAAGCTCCTAAAGATAGAAATCATAGTTTAAAGGGTATCCCTTTACTTGGTCTCTAGAAAGTTTGACCAATTTATATGCCCACTGCTAGTAACAGTGCCTATTTATCCAATCTTTCTCTCTCTCTCTCCTACACTCCCTCTCTCTCTCTCCCCCCCATCTCTCCTCTCTGTGTGCGTGTGTACATATATTTTTTATTTGTCTTTTAAATCTATGTTTGCCGTAGAAATATGTTTGTGTGGTCATATATATATCATGGACTTGGCCATTAGGAATGCTTTGGCAGAACTTCTCTGCTCCCAAAAGTAATTGCACATAAATAATCTCTTCCAGAACTTGCATAAATTTTTATTATATATGTAAATCTTTAGAGCATTTGAAAATTATGTTGGCATATTGTGTTAAGTAAGATTATTTTTCAATTTAAAAAAATCATGTATTGAATAATAAAATGTTTTCTATTGATTTGAAAAATATATGTCTATTTATACAATGCCAACAAAAGTGATTTTCTTATGTAAAAACAATACAATAGAATAAAATAAAAACACCCCCAAATGACAACCTACCATAAAACAAAAGTAAATACAAACAATAACACCCCTTCTCCTTGTCACTTAGAAGGAATTAGTATCATAAAAATTCAGTCAAGAACCGCCTGAATCACTTTAATACAGTGCCACTCAATAGAGGCATTGCAGAAAGAAGTTGAATTTTCTGGGTCCCTGCCCTCTAAGGGACACTAGTACCACCACCACCCAAGACCTCCCAAGATATTGAGACAGTCCATTAGAATTCCACAAATTTCTAAATGCCATCCCCCATCCCAGGGGACAGTAGCACATTCCCCACCACACCCAGATAAAAATTCTGCACTAAGCCAAAACCAGTTTGGCTCAGTGATAGAGTGTCGGTCTGCGGACTGAAAGGTCCCAGGTTCGATTCCGGTCAAGGGCATGTACCTTGGTTGTGGACACATCCCCGGTGGGGGGTGTGCAAGAGGCAGCTGGTCGATGTTTCTCTCTCATCGACATTTCTAGCTCTCTATCTCTCTCCATTTCCTCTCTGTGAAATAACAATAATATATATATATATATAGTTCTGCACTAAGAAAAGCAAACAAAAAGAAAGGCCTTATACTAAATTTCCACATATTCTAAAATCTCTGGGGAGGCATTTATGGTAGGCACCAATGATGGTGGTCACTGACTTACAGAAATCATCTGCCTGAGGACCACTTGATCTTGCCCTTAGCTGAGTAATTCATTCCAATGAAATGCAATATAATGCAATTCAATATAATGCAACGCAATGCAATGCAGTGCAATCCAATCCAACCTATACCAATCCAATCCAATCCAATCCAATCCAATCCAATCCATTCCAATTCCAATTCCAGTCTGATCCATTCTAACCCAGTCTATTCCAATCCAGTCCATTCCAACCCAGTCTATTCCAATCCAGTCCATTCCATATAATTCCAAACTGGGTCAATCAGCTTCTCTCCTCTCAGAATTGCTCACTCATAACTTAAAGTTGTCCCATGGATGGCAGTTCCCACTACTGAGGACACTGGATTATCTCAATCTTTATCTTTCCCAATGGTGTAATAACTTTCCATTTTATTGGGTTAATCTCTCTAATACCCTTTCCTGCAATTAGATTATTTCTTATGCTAACCACAATTGGTTTTTGCTAGCAGCCAAAAATTCTTAGCTAATATATCATATTAATCCCCATTTCCCCCATTTTGATGGGTGGTCAAGTGATAGTCCAGGGAGGCTCAAACTATCAATTTACAGGGAAACCACCAATGGGTTGACATATCGTCAAGTTAGAGACCCAAGACTTGACTCCTCTCTCAGTAGCCTCCATGGCCACCTATGTTTCCCAGGGATGAGAATGGCCAGGCTGTGGTTCTTCTTCATCTCTGGAAATGTCCATCCTGACTTTCAGCCAGAAAAAAAAAAAAGCCTATGCTCATAAATTGGCAAAATACACCTCTTGCTACAAAAGGCAAGATTACTTCTCAGGGGGGCCTTTTGGATAATTTTCCCTAAAGCTCCCTCAACTTTTTGCCTTTTTGTCATCCCTGAAACTCCTAGACATTGTCCAGACCACAGTCATACAATGGTTAGCTTTTTTCTTTTTCTTTGGTTTTGTTTTTAATTCATTAGCCCTTCCGATATATTAGTAGATATCAAAAGCAGTTTCAGTATGTCATAAAATCTGTTTGGTATTAAGTTGATACATGATGTGTTTTTCTCCCTCCAGCTCAATAGTTTTCTTCAAATCTGGACCAGATGAGCACCTTGGGACTTGCATGAGCTCATGTGTGCGTCTGCATGGAATGCAGTCCACTGGGTCCTGCTGATGTGGGGAGCACGTGCTTGGCTCCGGGGGAAATATCCTTAGGCACTGATGCCTCAGTGAGGGAAAAGATAAAGAAACCAGGTCAGACATGGCATTTGCAAAACATCAATGTTCTGCTGATGCTCTCTATTAAGTCAATTTTTTTGGTTCTGTTTGATAGCTAGTTTTTTGGTTCTGTTTGATAGATAGTTAGACAAAATGGTGGTGTGCATGAAACTTTGTCTACTCAGGAACTATTTGGGAATAGCTCCCCATCCCTGTCCTTGCTGACCATGCCTTCTCATTGTTCAGGCTCACTAAAGTTCTATTTTATGCTCCTGCTCACTCATTAAACAGTAGGTCTGGAGCACCTACTATGTGCTAGGTAGAGAAGAAAGGAGAGAATAAGAAAGTCCTCACTTTCAAAATATAGAGAAGGGGATAGAAATGTGAATAGACAATTGTCCTATTGTGTAAACAATTGTTATTAGAGCAGGTAAAGGATCCAAATTAAGATGAGGTCATACTGAATTAATGTGGGCCCCAAGCCGATGGCAGGTGTCCATCAGAGGGACATTTGGACACAGAGGTACACACCACGTAAGGGAGAACACCATCTTATAATGGAGGCGGAGATTGGAGCCATGTGTCTACACGCCACACAAGGCTAAGGGAGAGTATATGGGTCAGGGAAGGCTTCCTGGGGGAACAACCCAGGAGCAGTACCTTGAACTAGGGCTGCTGCTGGCTCATCAGGCGCCTTTGTGTGAAGAAGAGAAAGGCACGTTGCTGACAACAGGCAGTCTTGTGAAGGGCACACGGCTTGGCAGGCCCGGTGTGAGCTGATTCAGTCCTTACTCATCCTCTTAGCATGGTGTCCTTGTGACATCAGCAGCCCACCAGCCTTCCATGGGAACCTGGGGACAATCCTTGTGCATTACTCTACTGGGGCTGCTGTCAAAAATTACTTCAAACGATAGAAATGCATACTCTCAGCGTTCTGGAAGCCAGAAATCCAAAATATAGGTATTGACAGAGCTGCACTCCCTCTGGAGGCTCTCAGGGTCCATCCTTCCTTGCGTCTTGCAGCTTCTGGTGGCTCTGGGCGTTCCTTGGCTGGAGGCTACATCAAGCCAATCTCTCCCTCTGTCTTCACATGGCTCCCTTTCTGGCTGTCTCTGTGTCAAATTCCTTTTACTTTCCTCTATAAGGACACCTGTCATGGGACGTAGGCCCTCCCAGGTCATCCAGGATGATGTCATCTTGAGATTCTTATTAATTGCAGCTGTAAGGACTCTGTCTCCAAATAAGGTCACATCCTCAGGTTCTGGGAATTAGGACATGTACATTGCCTTCTGGGGTTCACTATTCGCCTCACTATGTGAGGAAGGGAAGAGAATTTCCAGACAGAAACAGAGTATGTAAAGGCAAGGAGGTGTTTGAGAGTATGCTAGGTTCTGAAAATGGCAGGGATGACAGGTCATGGCATTCTGGGGGTTGGGTGAGAGCTGAGGCGGCCTTGGGAAGCAAAAACCTCATGCACCTGTGCCAGCCAGCAGGCTTGGGCAGTGCCTGGAAGGCAATGAGCAGGCTTTGCATGATCTACATTATAAACTTAGGTCACTTGGGCTGAAGGTTAGAGGATGGAATTGAAGGAAGGAAAGACTGGAAGTGAAGAAACCCCTCTGGCAGGGTGATGCTGCTGCTCAGCTGAGGAGGTTGAAGGCTTGGCTTTTGGAGAAGAACAAGTGATCTCATGATTCTGAGGAGAGGGCACCGAAATGCAGTGATGGGTGACTGATGTGATCTGGGTGGGGAAGGGAGGGGAGAGAAGTGGAGAATCTGGACTGATCTCAAAGTTTCTTCTGTCAACATTCCAGCGCTAGGTCTACTCCACCGTTCAGATTCACATGGCACTGGTCACATGAGCAGGGCTCTTTAGAGACAAGCCATTTGTACGTTAGAAGTTGAAAATGAGTTTTCAAAAAATAGCACTTCAACTTAAAATAACATCCCCCTTGTACTGGGTTGAAAGTGTTCCCCCCCCCCCAAATTCATGTCTACCCAGAATTTGTGTATTTGACCTTATTTGGAAAAGGGTCTTTGCAGATGCAATCAAGTTAAGATGAAGTCATACTGCATTAATGTGGGCCCCAAGCCAATGGCAGGTGTCCATCAGAGGGACATTTGGACACAGAGGTACACAGGGAGAACACCATGTTATGATGGAGGCAGAGATTGGAGCCATGTGTCTACACGCCAAAGAAGGTCAAGGATTGCCAGCAACTAGCAGAGGCCAAAGGGAGGCAAAGAAGGATTCTTCTCTAGAGTCTCTTAGTTTTAGACTTCTGGCCTTCAGAACTGTGAGGGAATAAGTTCCTGCTGTTTTAAGTCACCCGGTTTCTGGTAATTTGTTACAATAATCCTAGCAATCTAACACATCCCTGACGGTGGATTTGCAGACACTGCAGATGGTCATGGGGAGTGACACTCTGGGAGCTTGGACGTGGTACAGAGAAAAGGGCATGGACAGTGGCATCCAGACACATGGCCCAGGCCTGTCATTGTGCCATGAGTCTCAGGAATGACCTTTACTTAAAAGGGATCTTGTGAGGATTAGATGAGAAAACAAGTGTAGATATCTATGAAACATGGCTTAGGATGGTCAATAAAAAGTGTGGTGATGGTGTGGGGGAGAAATGGTAAATTGTGAATATGATTTGTGGATATTACATACTATAGAATTAAAATAGGCTATATATATACATTTTATATATACATATATACACATATACATTCACTATACATACATGTGTATAAATACACATACATTCTCTATACTGTACTGCCCATAATGTAGTGTTAAGTAAGAAAAATAGTTGGGCATAATCTACTCTCAATTAAAAAAAAACAAAACTGAAGTGTGTGTGTGCATAGAGTGTAGATGCTTTTTTAAGGATGGAGAAAGGAGAGGAAAGATATACAGCCAACCAGTTAAGTTTGCTACCTGAAGAGAAGATGATAAACTTAAAAAGAGTGCATCCATAGTGGATATGTATACTGCCATCTGAACACACACACACACACACACACACACACACACACACAAACACACACACAAAGGTAGTTTTTTTTGTTCATTATCCTTATTATCCCACTGCTTTTTCATGCCTCTTTGCTTCCCACCCTAGTCTCATATCTATAATTTTTTTTACAATATTAAATTAGTTTCAGGTGTATACCCAATGTTTAGACATTATAAAATTTACTAAGTGATCAACCTGATAAATCTTGTGCCCATCTGACATCATACATAGTTATTAGACTACTAGAGGCCCAGTGCACAAATGTGTGCACCAGTGAGGTCCCTCAGCCTGGCCTGTGGGATCAGGCTTAAACTGGCTCTCTGACATCCCCCAAAGGGTCCTGGATTGTGAGAGGGCACAGGCCAGGCTGAGGGATCCCACTGGTGCATGATTGGGGCCAGGGAGAGATGCAGGAGGTTGGCTAGCCAGAAAGGGACCGTGGGAGGGCTCTAGGGCATGTCTAGCCCATCTAATCCCAATGGGCCGGACCCCAGCAGCAAGCTAACCTACCGGTTGGAGCATTTGCCCCCTGGTGGTCAGTGCATGTCCTAGCGAGTGGTTAAGCAGCCTTAGCATATCATTAGCATATTATGCTTTGACTGGTCCAATGGCTGACTGATCAACCAGACACTTAGCATATTAGGCTTTTATTATATGGGATTATTGACTATATTCCCTATGCTAACTTTACATTCACATGACTATTCTGTAACAACCAATTTATACTTCTTAATCCCTTCACCTTTTTCACCATGCCCCCAATCCTCCTCCTCTCTGGCAACATTCAAAATGTTCTCTATATCTATGAGTCTGTTTTTATTTGCTTGTTCATTTATTTTGTTTTATAGATTTAATTGTTGATCACTATATATTTATTGCCATTTTGTTGTTCATATTTTTTATCATTTTTTCCCTTCCTCTTAGAAAAGACTAACATTTCATGTAATATTGGTTTGGTGGTGATGAACTACTTTAGCTTTTTCTTTTTTGTGAAGCTCTTTATCTGACCTTTAATTCTAAATGGTAGCTTTGCTGGATAGAGTCTTCTTGTTGTAGAACCTTGCTTTTCATCACTTTGAATATGTCTTGCCAATCCTTTCAGGTGTGCAAATTTTCTGTGGAGAAACTAGCAGACAGTCGTATGAATGCTCCTTGTAGGTAACTGTTTTTCTCTTGCTGCATTTAAGAATTTCTGTCTTTAAGCTTTTGCATTTGAATTAAGATGTATCTTGGGATCATTTTTGGGGGGGACTCTCTGCACTTCCTGGACTTGTATGTCTATTTCCTTCAACAGTTAGGGAACTTTTCTGTCATTAGCATCTCAAATAGAGTTTTAAGTTCTTGCTCTCTCTCTTCTCCTTTTGGAAGGCCTCCTTCCCACAATGTGAATGTTAGTATGTGTGAAGTTGTCTCAGAGGCTCCTTATACTATCTTCATTTTTTAAGATTATTTTTTCTGTTGTTATTGTTAATCCTCACCCAAAGGTATTTTTCCATTGATTTTTAGAGATAGTGGAAGAAAGGGGAGAGATACACAGAGAGAAACATCAATGTGAGAGAGACACATCGATTGGTTGCCTCCCACACATGCTCCATCCCAGGGTCAGGGATTGAGCCTGCAACTGAAGTATGTGCCATTGACTGGAATCAAACCCAGGACCCTTCAGTCCTCAGGCCAAAGCTCTAATCAATGAGCCAAACCAGCTTGGGCTAGATTCTTTTTTTCTTTCTTCTTTTCTGTTTGAGTGTTTTATACTTCCTTATATTCTAAATCTCTGATTTGGTCCTCTGCTTCATCTACTCCTCTGTTGATTCCCTGTAATATATTCTTCATTTCATACAGTCTTATTCTTTGATAGTTAGAGGTAACAGCTTCTTTTATTTAAAAGGATCGTTGTAAATAGGGAAGGCAGATGTGGGTGGGTGGGTGAGTGGGTGGGAAGAAATCAACCAAAGTACTTATATGCATATATACATAAACCATGGACACAGACAATAGGGTGGTGAAGGCCTGAGACAGGGGATGGTGGTGTGCTAAAAGGGGTCAATGAGGGACATATTTAATACTTTCAACAATAAAGATTTAATTTTTAAAAATAAATAAATTAAAAATTTAGTCCATTCAGAGTTCAGCTCATTAGTGTTTGGTTTGTTTTGTTTTCTTCTTCTCAGGAGCTCCCTCTGTGTTGGCTTCTTTCCAAGATAACTTACAGGTGGGTTGGAACAGAAGGCGATCTATTTCCTGGTTCTACCTCATCCCCTGTTGGGGCAGAGCTCAATCATCTCAATTCACGATGCTGGGTGGCTTCCACTGCAGAAGTCCATGGGCCGCTGCCTTCACTTCTCACTGAGATTCCCGCACTCAGAGGCCTCCTGGTCCTCATATCCTTAGGTTTCCCTTGCTCTGTCACTATTTCCATGAACCCTTCAGGAAGTGGTACAGAAACTCCGGTAAAATAGGCATGGCATCTGGGAGCTTCCTCCCTCTGTGCACTTCAATCCTTTCGTCAGCTTGCTTTAAACCACCATCACGGCAGCGAGAACCTTGTTGCATGGACACTCTGATAAACACAAGACTTCTCTAAGGGAATTCCAGTTGTCTGAGCTGCACCTTGAGTGGGGAGTAAGCTCCTGGTACTTGGAGTTCCCAGTTGGTTTCCTCCCCACCTCAAAAGTGGGAGGCAGGGGGTAAGGGGGGTCCAACAGAGCCTCCAATCTGTCCTCTTGCCTCTCCTCTTCCCTTCTCTCTCCCCATTGACCTGCCCTGGGACTGGGAGGGCTCTCTCTTTCCTTTCTGTCCTTTTATCCTGCTTTTTACTTTTACCCCTTTATTCTGCTTCATAGTATTTGCCCTCCCCTTTCCCGACTCAAAAAATGAAGGAGGGCTGCAGGGAGAGAAAGGAGACTATTGTAAGGGGAAAATGCACTGACGAGGTTTTCCAAAACTTTATTCTTCCTCGTGCTCATCTTTGAATTCTTTTATCAGTTACTGTACTGGGGTGAATGGTGACCCCCAAAAACCACACATATGTGTATACCCTAGTTCCTGGTACCTTTGAATGCGACCTTATGTGGAAAGGGGTTATTGCAAATGTAATTAAGTGAAGGATGTTGAGGTGAGATCATCCTGGATTGTGCAGATGGTCCCTAAGTCCAATGGCAAGTTTCTTACACGAGACACACAGGGGGCCCTGTGAAGACAGAGGCAGCACTTGGGGCGATGCAGGCACAAGCCAAGGACCACCAAGGATTTTCTTGGAACCGTCTGGAGCCAGAGAAGGTAAAGACAAATTCTTCCTAGGAGCCTCCAGAGGGAGCGTGACCCAGCCAACACCTTGATTTTGGACTTTTGACCTCCAGAGCAGTGAGAGAATAATTTTCTGCTGTTTGAAGCCACCAACGTTGTGGTAATTTGTTATGGCAGCCCTAGGAAACTAATGCAGATGGATAACGAGCATTAAATACTCCAGACGTTAAAATAAGAAGACGAAAGCCAATGCACTGTGTCTATAAGGACTTGGCTTGTGAGAGCTCTCTCGTAGTAGCTGCTCTTGTTCCAATAGGAGCCAGCAGCCTTTTGCTGTGCCTCCAGGGACCAAGATTTCTTGACCTTCTTAGCGCGTTCGCTAATCCCCCCCACCTGTTCTCTGCTAATATAGCTGTTCTCTCTGTCACGCCAGTGTACACCGGGGACGCTGGCAGAGCTCAGCATTGCTGTCTCTTGATACTGATCATGCAATAAAAATGGCAAGCTGATTAGTCAGCCGGAGAGGAAAAGCCTTTTTTCCATTATAAGCGTGATCTCATGCTATAATCACCTACCCTGCTCCCGGCGGCCAAGTGCTTGTGGTCAGGGAGAGGCCCCAGGACAGGTGAACTCCGTTAAGAGGCATCCCGCTGTGTGGTTTTCACTGTCCTGAAGAGCAGCTCAAGTCTCATCCCCTGGAGTACAGCAAGTACATTGAACTCGTATGTCTTGGAGTGTGCGACAACCTTCCAGGGTCATCTTTGTTTAAAAAACAAAATGACCTGCGCTTCCAACCCGGGTGCATTTTCCCCTTTCAATAGTCTCCTTTCTCTCCCTGCAGCCCTCCTTCATTTTTCGAGTCCGGTAAGGGGAGGGAAAATACCATGAAGCAAAATAAAAGGATAAAAGTAAAAAGCAGGATAAAAGGACAGAAAGGAAAGAGAGAGCCCTCCTAAAGTGAGACGTAAGGAAACCTGGGCTCCTCCATGACTGCAGACATAGTCTTGGTGGTCAGTTATCATGGTCCATCTCTGACCCCAAAAGGAACTCAGTGCCTTCCTTCCCTCCCCAGGCAAGGCTGACAGGAAGCATGCTGGCTTGATTGAAAAGTCGAGGGTATTTCAAGTGCACAGAAGGGACATTTGAGCTTGGTGCTAGCCATGACCACACGCAGGACCCTACCCCATGCTCCAACCCATCCAGCCCCTACTGGTCTTTCTTGACCTTCATGGCTCTGCTCCCCTCTCACCTGCACAGGGGTTTGCTCGGTGTCGTTCCTCCCCCGTGCCAAACCCTACAGCCTTCTTCCTCTCTAACCCACCAGGGGAGGCCCCAAACCCATTCACATCAGAACAGGGCCCCACCCTTTTACTCAGCTATCCACAGAACATGAAGGCCTCCTCGTCTAGGCTTTGCCGCTCCAGAATAGAATTTCCTTTAATACCAATGGAAACCCAATTAATTGCTTTTTCCCTACAAGAAAGCCTTGGCCCCCACAGACCAATTTGGATTTCCATTTTTAGCAGTACAAAGAATTGGCAGAAGCTTTGAAATGACATTAAAATAAGAAGACGAAAGCCAATGCACAATTCTTCCTTAAGGGCTCAGGAGAGCTTGGATCCAATTTTCAGGCAGGATCAAAGTCCACATATTGCATTTCCCTGCCTTTACCTCCATGCAAGTTCCCTCCAGCCCACAGGGAAAGTGGTCTTTTTAAAGCAGAAGGCACATTTTTACCAGGCATTGTGTGACCTTGGGCAAAGAGGTTAACATGTCTGAACCTCAGTCTCTCTATCTGTAAAACAGGATTCATAATACCTTTTCTTTTTAAATCCTCACCTAGTTCCTGGCCTGCAGACTGAAAGGTCCCAGGTTCATTTTCAGTCAAGGGCATATGCCAGGTTGCAGGCCAGGGTTGCATGCAAGAGGCAACAGATCAATGATTCTCTCTCATCATTGATGTTTCTATCTCCCTCTCCCTTCTTTTCTGAAATCAATAAACATATATAAAAAAAGAAAAACAAAGGTTTGCAAAAACAAACAACTCAAATTAAAAACACACAACAACAACAACAACAAAATGCTCTGCTTTGTGAACATTCTTTAGTTCTGTCTTTGCACATGTCTGTACTTATTTAAGATTAATTCCCAGATGTGGAACTGGTGGTCAAAGGGTGTGTAAATTTTTGGACTTTTGCTACACCCTGCCAGAAATTGCTCCAGGGACTTTGTATCAGTTTGCATTCCCCACAGCTCTGTGTCAAAATGCTCTTTTCATGAAATCTTGAATTTTTCTTAAGATTGATTAATTTGATGGGTGGAAAGCACTATCTCATAGTGGTTGACAAATTGCTTTTCAGGCATAAAAAACTAGAGTTTTTTAAAACTAGATTTTTATAAAACAAGACCAACTCACATATTTTAAAGATGAAGATCCCAACATTTAGAGAGATTAAGTGACTTGGCCAATTCATCTAATTAGTAAGACAGCCCAAATTCATATCCCAACTATCCTAACTGAAATTCTTTCCATTATACCATGCTGGAGAGGGAGAGTTAGCCTGGAGGTGAAACCACTCAGGGCCTATTTAATAACAAGGCTCAATTAGACCAGAGGGAATATGTGGTTGAGGGAACAGTCAACGAAGAGAACTTTAATTAGTATCTGGCTAAGTCATCATCAGATAATGAGTACTAACACTCCCCTGTTAGCACCACCTACTGGTGACAATTTAGGCTTGCACAGGATATCCCTGACATTGAAGGGAGGATGGGGAAAACCACTAGGAGCTGACTGGGTTAAATTGTCTTATTCTAGGAAGAAGGAGATAGAAAAAAATTCGGTATGGAGTCACTGAGTCATGAACCACTGAGACTCACACTGCTGCAGTCTCCTGAATTGCTGAATGAAGTTCCAATTTCCTGTAGTGGCAAAGTCAGTTTCCTGTTCTTTCCTATTGTTTACACAGAATATAACTTTCTTCATTTTTCAATAACCTACTTTCTAGGTTAAGCCCATATTCTGCTAGTGGCAGGAAACTTAATATATAGAGACTTCCAGAGAAAAATCATTCACTTTGGTGTTTACTCAGACATTTCGTGTTTTAGTCACTTAATTCAGCATGCCATTCCCTTCCTTTCTTCCTGGAGTTGCAGCTAAGATTCCTGGAAGCTTAGGATTGCTTAAATGTAGAACACGGGGGTGCACGGGGGTGAGGAAGGGAGGTGTGGTCTGGTCCATGGGCATCTTTAGTCTGATGCAGACCTAGTCTTGGCTGTTGGCATCTTTTCATCCTGGCACCCAATGGCCGTACTTGGTATTCTGCTCAGGTATCGGTTGCTAGGGAGTCTTCCATCTCAAATGTATCCTCCTTGTCCCAACTTCAAGGCCTGCTCAGGTCAGAGGATCTCACTTTAGCCATTTTGGGCCCATTTGGGGAGCAGGGAGAGCAAGGGCTATATTTAGGTGATCTTCACATTTCTGGTTGTGGGAAAACCACAGGGCTTTCTCAAGGCCCTTCTGCCTTCTTTTCTCTGCCTTACCCACTATTGCTTAGCATAGAAAATAGGTGTTGGCAAACTATGCTCTGGTCAGGGCCAGACAGTGACTATTTTTGGCAATTCCTCCGCTCTGCCATTGTAATACAAGAGCAGACATAGACAATTTGTGAACCAATGGTCATGGCTCTGTCCCAATAACATTTCATTTATAAAAATGGTAACACTCTGAATTTGGCCCTGGGGCAGTAGTTTCTGACTGCTGATAATCCTCTGTGAGGACCCCCTAATTTCTGGAATCTCTCAGAGAATAAGGCACAAATTCTCTCAGGTCATGGTGCCCCTTGAATCTGTCTTGGGATTTATTACCCCCAACATCACCAAAGGTCACAAGTTGGGGGAAAAGGACCCCTCGTGGATGTGTGACCTACCCCTGTTCTCTTGGCTCCTCTTTCTTTAGCCAGAGCATCTCCATCCTCTCCTCTCTTCCCATTCTCCTAGGAGTTAGCTTTTAGATTGGATCACAGCTAGCTCTTGCAAACCACAAACCTTCATCTGGAGATACCTGTAAACTCTGTAATAAAAGTCAAGAATCCAATCAGCTCAAAGTCAAGAACATGATGTTTTGTTCTCTGTTCTTTATAATCCCTTTTCTTCTCTGTGAGCAGCCAGTGCTTCAAGTGGCTGGGGATATTGGTAAATGACGTCTTCTCAACTCTTTCTAAGTTCTAGGCCTTGAATGACACAAACTCATACTCAAAGGGCAGCCAAAAATAAATGTTTTGACCAGAGTCTGCTCATCTGGGTTTATCTTATGAGGAACTGAGAATAAGGTTGCCCTGAGATTCTTTCAAAAAAAATACCCTCCTCACATGAATAGAAATAGGTGCTTTTAGGGTAAAACAATTTAGACCAGAGTTTTTCAAATAGTAGGTTGCAACCCATTAGGATGAGTTGGCCAACTTTTTCAGTAAAGGGACAAATAGTATTTTATACTTTGTGTGTCATACTCAACACGCAACCCAATACTCCCATCTACTCAACTCTGCCGTTATAGTGTGAAAGTGATCATAGGAAACACATAAACAAATGAGCATATGGTTCCAATAAGAGTTTATTTATGGGCACTGAAATTTTAATTTCATATAATTTTCACGTGTCATAAATACCATACTCCTTTGATTTCCCCCACAACCATTTAGAAATGTGAAAACCATTCCTAACTCACACGCCATACAAAAACAGGTGGCTGGTTGTATTTGGCCCTTGGGCTGTAGTTTGCTGACCTTTGCATGAGCGGGTCAGGAAATCAATTAAGTGAGGCTAAATTAGGAATTTTTAAAAAGTAGAATAAGGCAGAATGATTAAGATAGAAAGTGTTAGAGGGCATTGTACAGAGAAAAGGTTTTGTGAAATATTTATTTCTATTAATTCATATAGGTATGTGTGCATTGAATTATCATGCAACATGTATTTCTTACTCTGGAATGTGGCTAAAAAAAGTCTGAAAGTCATCCATTTCTATAAATATTCCTATCTGTTTGACATTTTTATCTCTGCAGAGTTATTCCTCTATTCATTCCACACATCTCAAGATTTGATGTTACTGTTATCAGATAAAAATACAGGACAGCAAGTTCAATTTGAATTTTAAATTTTTAAAAAATAAGGTTTTAGTATACATATATCCCATGTGAGATTTAAAATATATTTATACTGAAGATATTATTTTTTTAATCTGAAATTCAAATTTAACTGGGAATCCTGTATTTTTTTTTCTAAGTCTGACAACTTTTTTTGATATATTAGAAATTGTTTTCATTATTACTGTAATCATCTTAAACTTAAGAAAGGGCAATCCAGTCAGTTGGTAACTTAAGGGGAAAAAATTTACATTTAAAGAATTCCTCCCATCTGCCAGGCTCTGTGCAGTACATTGCTCTAAGAAAGAGACAGCCTTGTGTTGTACGTTCTATCGATGTGGAAACCGAAACGCAGTTCACCGACAACTAAGGACAGGGAGTGGATAAAGGATGGCTCTCCTGACCACGATTCCTTGTTATCTCACCAGGAGGTCCTCAGGGGTGACCTCTGTGGAAAGGTCCCCACAACTTCTTGTCTCAGTAGGGCACTGAGGAAGGGGAATGGGGACAGTGCAAGGTCCAGCCAGGGTGCAGAAACTAAGGGGTACTTCGTCTTTGGAGAACTTTAAGTACCAGGTAAGGCAGATTAAAGTCTGTTTTTATGATTACTGCACAGTGTCAGTGGTAAACTACCTCTCTTACCTCCCACCCTCCTCTACATGCCACTGCTGGAGACGTGGTTGGTGCTTCTTACCTTTACTTTCCTCTTTCTTCCTGCTTTCCCTTTCTTTCTCTCTCCTCTTGGGCTGGCAAATTATTTTAAACCACTTGCCAACTCTAATTGGTGATGGCAGCCTGGACTGTTGGGTTGAGAAGGATTCTGAAGTGGGGTCTTCGCTGAAAGCAAGAGTGCTCCGCTGGATCAGTGACGTCTGCCTCGGGAAAGCGAGTGAGGAGGGGTGGCGTTGATCCCATGTGTTTGCCTTTCTAGAGGTAAACTCGGCAATCTCCGGACAGCAAAGGACTAGGCTGAGCAGCTGCTAACTGTGAATCCAAAGCTTCCCACCACTTACGCTGAGGGAAGAAGGAGAAAATGTCTGCCCATGGTATCACCTCACCACCCCCACCGAACACACAGCTCCGGAGTAACCTGGAGCTGCATGCTGCTGGTGCAGTGGAGGCATAAGCAGAGGGCTAGGGAAGGCACGTGTTTATTTGGGGCCAGCAGCCATTAATAGCTCCCTTCCCACATCCTCTCACCACCTTAAGCTTTTGCATGTGCCTCATGCATACTGTGTCCAGAGGCCTCTGCTCACGCGTGCCTTAGTGAAATCAAGAAATGCCTTTTATCGATGCAGATGTGTCTATGGCTGAAGGCCGGGCTCAAAAGTAGGCCGAAGGCAAGACTTTCCATTCCTCTGTGTCCCCAAAGCCATTTCCTCTTGGACACAGCCTCCATCTTCCTTAAATTCCCAAACTGAGTAACCACTTGGAAGGCTTTCTTGGGTTTTTCATTTTGAAATTACTTTTCCAGCTGTAATTTTTCTTCAATCTGGAATTTTGCTCTTTTTGCTTCAGCTCATTGTAAATCCAAGTGTAAAATCAGACATTATAAATAGCGTTTGTGTACAGCAGGCGTTTGGGTGTGCCATGCTTTAACTTTGAAGTAGTCTCTCATTTAGATGGCTCCATAACTTCTCTGTACCTCAGTTTACCTCCCTGCCCCAGAAATTAAAAGGAATAAAAGGAAGGCCATGGGCAGGTTTTCAGATGGAAGGAGCTGGTAAGCTTAAGAAAGCCTTCAAGGTCAAAGAGAAGGAATGTTCAAAGGCACATAGAGGCATTTGGATGTTTAATAGTGTTGGCAATGCCTTCTCGGATATTTAATACTGTTGGCAGTACCTCCTTGGATATTTAATAGTGTTGGCAACACCTTATTTTGTTGAGTCAGTACCGTGTGGGTCTAGAAATGGCTTCTAAAATTATCTGGTCACTTTCCTCTTGGGGAGTGGTGATATGAAGGGGCAATCATTTCTCATATGGCTTGGACCAATTTTGTATTTTGTACAGAGGTCAAGATATTAGTCACGCTATAAAGAATGTCATCTTTTTATGATTTTGGCATATGTACATCTAAAAACTCAGTTTAATTTTTCTTAACATAGCAGTGAGGCAAAGACCTCCGAAGAAATAGGTCTACACTGGTGCTTTGTTTTGTATTACTTCAGCCAAATGATTTAGTGCGCCATTCATTGTGCTTTTCTCTATAGATTCCGTGTTTCCCATTGTGTCCTTAAACCCAAGTTCTGGGCCACTTACTCGGGTCTCTTTGCCAGACTCTCTGCAGCCACATTAATTCCCCCCTTGGAAACTTAGTTCTAAATTAGACACCTCCAGCTTGTCTCTCCTTCACCTAATCCCCCACCCAACTCAGCCTTCCGCGTACCACGGATAGCAGGTCCACCAAGCCATCCTTGATTATTTGTCCAATAGTCTGTGATTTCTCTGAACTCCTGTTGGAATGATTGTCAATACTGAGTCTTCACACTCGATCTCTGATGACCTCCTACAGTTGTTCAAATTTTTCCTTGAGGAAAAAGAACTTATCTTATGCCTTTTCTTTATTTCCTAAAATGCCTAGCCCCTGTTGGGCATACCTCAAGCAACACTGGATTGATAACTGGTTGAGAAGTCTTAACTGGGCCTACGGTTTACACATCTTAAAACAGAGAGATTCTCTTCATCTTCGTGCTGCTTGACCACAGTTTGCCCCTAGTTTTACCCAATTACAGGAAAAATAGCGTTTGAACTAGGAAGCTAGTTCTGCGAATCCACATTTCCTTTGTTGGGCAACGATCTAGCTGCATGTGGCATGACTTTTGCTGACACATAACGTACTCACTCTTTTCTTTTTTCATCTCCCCAAAGTCAGAAAAAGACTATTTCCATTCAAGTCATGAAAAGTGGCAGTAGTTTCTCTGTGACCCGGAGAGTCATTTCATCACCTTCAGCTGCAGTTTTCCCTTCCCTAACTTTCCAGCTCCAATGTTCAGCAAGTCTGTGGTTTTGTGGCCGCTCAACTCTTCTCACATCTCACTGGACAGATTTGTTTATATGACACGGAGAAGGACTCCTTAAGTTCCCTCTTCATTCTCTGCTCTTGATCTGATATTGATGGATGGAGCTAGCGATGTTAATAACCAGAGGTCCGGCTGGGCCTTTTTCCTACAGAGACCGTGGCTCCTTGTATCTCACTAGCTAAACCCAGACCCACTTTAGAGATGGCAGCTTTAACTTTTCCACCCAGAGACATCTAGACGTTCTCGTTTTGGGGAAAATTGTTCTGCTACTCTTTCTCCCTACCACTGTGTGTATGTCCTTGGTAGCACGAACTCTTCTGCCTGTGACTTTGCAACAGGGGCCAAGTCAATTATTCTGTTGGAGTCTTTGGAAAACTCAAGACATGTGCTAGAGACTAATAAAGTGACTACTAGAGGCTTTATTAGATGCCTTTCTCTTTCTTTTATGTGGTGGATGGTAAAAACAAGACTGTGTACCATTGTTAGCTGTAATGTTATGAGTTGTTGCCCTTTGGTGACTTATGTTTCTGCTGTATCCTTTTAGGTGTCACATCTTGAGGACAGATGTCCTGAGTGAGACATGTGTTGATTTTCATTCATCAAAAGTTGGCCCTCATGCTAGAGGGCAAGTAGAGGAAACTACTCTGTTATTAGACTTTTAAATGAATGTTTATATCTGTATAAAGCAGTGTGCTTTTTGCCAAAATTGAGGAGAAATCTAAAGTTAGCTCTAAGAAATATCTATTATCTAATCTCAGCTATGTTTAGTAAGCTATTTAAGACAGTGACATTAGTTTGTGGAATTTTTAAAAGCCATTTGATGGGATGCGCTTTGGTCTTCTCAAGGATTTGTGGCATTTTCCCTAAGAAGACCTAGTTCCATGAGAAGCAACAGTGGGATTATTCCTCTGTGTTAAGTAAAATTGGCATGTGATTTATGTGCTTATATTTCCATCCACACTCAAGGAAGCAAGTCTCCTTTGAAACTGACAACATAATGATGCCAAAAAATAAAAATAAAAAAAAATCAGACTTTTAGAAGAAAGTAACTTGTTTGGATTAAAGCTGAAACCATGTGGGGCCCAGAAAATCTTATAATATTCTGCCCATTAAAAGTTCTTCTCCAAATAAATGTGCACATACAGAACAGAGGAAGAAAAAAAAGCCCATCCATTTGGATTCAGCAGCATGTCAGCCTAATTATATTAGACAATGGTGAGCTCAATAATTCCACTTTTGATCCCTTGCTGCGTGAAGTTCATTATTATCTGTTTCGAATTATTGTTCATTTCAAGAGCCCTACAATGAAAAAGCATGTAAAGACTTTGAAAGAACACTTGGTGCCTTCCCCGAAAGCTTTGTGAAGCATTTCTTTGGAAACATTTCTGCTGAGGCTGTGTGTTGGTTGTGAGTGGGCGAGGGGATGGGTGTCTGTGCTTCCCCTTTTCAAAGTTGTTTACCTTAAATACGTCTCCATGGAAACAAGGCCTCCTTCTAAGCTGACTTTAGGGTTGTCCAGAAGAGGAATGAAAAGAAAAGTACAGATAGCTAAAATTTTTGTATAATCCAAAAAGGGTCAGGCAAAGCAAGGAAAACTAAGGTCCATTGAGCCCCTGGACAGATGATTTTAAATAAATTTTCTCATTTAACCCTGAGAGCTAAACGGTATTATCTCTGTTTTACAGATGCGGGCCTTGAACTTCTGAACAATTACTCAAATTGTGAGTAACAGACCCAGATTTGAACCCAAGCCTGTCTGATTCTGATGCCCACACTTTTTCTGTAAAACCACACTGTCAGCATTTGGCAACCTTTCCTCCCACCTCCCTCAGCATTTTCCAGAACTACATAAAAATGGGCCACCCTTGAAGCTAACTTCTTTTGGGTAGATAAAGTGCTAGTGAGGAAAGAGATCTGAGGAAGAAAGAAAAATAAATGGCTTGGATAATCCAGGTATGAAATCAGTAGCAACAGCATCATCATAGATAGTTGCCCAAAATACTTCCAAGATCCTAGGCTGGTCCAGAAAAGCCTCATTTAGTTAACAATTCCTCAAGTGGAAAGACCTCCACTTACCAGGTTGTTGGCTACACTCCACTTTGAAGAGCAGATAAGGCATGAATTGGGAAGAATGTAGCAGGTCTGGATTCGAGTCTTGACCCCTGCTTGTGGGATCCTGGGCAAAACCCTGAGTAACTTCTCTGAGCCTCGGATATAAACACACTATCTTATTGGGCCAAGATCTGGGCCCCACATGTTTCAGCCAGTGGCAGTAGGCAGTAGGCAACACCCTTCACATTTCCATTTATATTTATGATCTCAATCTCAATATATACAAAATTCAATCTGTCAGGAGGGTCAACAGGGGCTAGGAAAGAACTCACACTAAAGGAAATGGTCTTGACTGAAGAGATGGGCTCAGCAACCAGACCCAAGTTTTGGAGAAGAGGTATGGCCCCAGTACTGTGTTGTGGTTAATATTAGAATTCAGTTTCACCCAGCAATTTAAAATATTTGGCATACACTACAGCACTAGACCTTAAGTGGCTATTGGTGGGATCCTCTGAGCCCCACTGAATGTAACATAAAAGAGCATTCTTCTGTTTATTTCAGGGGTGACAAGCTCTCTGGCACTGAGGTGCTGATGTTTCTTCAGCTCTATTGGTTCCCAAGCAGTGGAGACAGATGGGGTGAGGACCTGAAGCCATAAATCCTAGCTTCGTGGGCTGTAGAGGTAAGTAGTCAACTAAACAGGATCCATGGGCACACCTAAGCAGCCCTGGGTTTCCCTGGGAATATATGAGGAAGGCAACCCATTAAATATTGCACTTCCTATGGTCACAAGAAGTAGGACTTTAGAGCCACTGGAATTTTGTAGAGAGGATGGTAAGACTGGACTACACTCACTGGAGAAATTACCTTTTTAGGATATTGGGATGATAAAGTGAAGGGCCTGTCACATAGTAAGTTATCAATAAATGCGAATTATCTTGATCTGTCCAGAGCATAAGCAGGACTTGGCCAAGTTGGCAAGTCCAGGACACTGGGCAGATTCCTGCTATGCTAACCCAGATCTCAAAGGGCAATAAGATGAAGAGATCAGCTATCAGGGTGCAGCCTGAGAGAAACATTAGACACAGGGAGAGGAGAGAAGGTGTAAATCCATAAATTAGCTGGTAGGATCTGGAATGAGAGAGTGTAAGCCATGAACCTCCAACTCAAGAACTGGAAGAGACGAAGGGATGCAGAGGGGTGGGGAGACTTAATCAAAGTTCCTGGCTCAGTCAGAGCCAAGTGAGGACTGGAGACTAATGGCTCTCTTGTTTTAACTCTTAAATTCTGATATAATTTTGTACTCAGAGAAACATTACAAAGACACTACAAAGAATCCCCATATACTTTCACTCAGATTTCCCAAATTTTACCACTTTGTTTAATCCTCTATCTCTATGCCTGTCTCTGTCTCCACTTCTATCTCTGTCCCCGCCTATACCTATATCTATGCCCTCATCCATAGTGTATTTTTTTATGAACTGTTTACAACACCATGCCCTTTTACATAGTTTACCAGTAGTGTGTCTTTCCTAAAAATAGCATTCATTAACCACAGTATGATGATCAAATTCAGGAATTTAACATTCATACAATAATATTATTTTATGGACAGACCTTATCCAGATTTCACTGATTGTCTGAATAATCTCCTTTAAAGAAAAAAAAGAAAAATCCCAGAGCCTACACGGCTCTTAGTTGTCACATCTCTTCAGTTTGCTTGAATCTGCAAAAGTTCCTTAATCTTCGTCTTTCATGATACTGACATTTTTTAAAAATATAGGTCAGCTATTTTATAGACTGTTTTTCAAGTTGGGTTTGTCTGATGTTTCCTCATATTTTTGGCAGGAATAACACAAATGTGGTGTTGTGTTCTTCAGGGCACCATACCAGGAGGCACGAGGTCAATTTTTCTCATGACTCAGAAGGTTCACTTTGATCACGTAGTTAAAGGGATGCCTGCTAGGTTTTTCCGCTGTCAGGTTACTATGTTTGCTTTGTCATTAACAAGATTGTGATACTTTGAGACTATAAAGATATTCTGTTATTTCTCACACTTGCCCACTACTCTTATCATCCTGGGATATTTCACCCAAATCAATGATCATTGTGAGGATTTGCCAAATGGTAGAACCCAGACTCTTGACTTCTATGTTGATTCAATGACCCAATAATGCGCATGCCCTTCACATATCCTACATGCCCCCCTACATGCCTTAGCTTAGGTGCTTCCTCCTTCCTGAAATGCCCTCCTATCCCTCATCCCTCAATATTTTCCATCAATTTCTTTGAAGACCCAACACAAGATTCATCTCCATGGACTTTGCCCATAATTCACTGCCACCTGCAGTGGTCATTCTATTGCTTTCCTCTGCACAACCTCCTGCCTTTAGACATTCCTTCGTTTCTAGGTGTTGCTTGAAGTCTTGGCTTTTCCTTACAACATGACTAGGAAAATATCACCTTTTACAACATGTTTTTAAAATGATCTGTGGTGAAGGGCCAGGTTTTGAAAATTTCCAAAATATTGAGGAAGAATTTGATCACCCGAGTTCAATAGCATCCAGACTGGTCTCTACCGCCCAGTTCAGAGAGGCAGGCCCATTGACCACATGCTTGAATGTCATGGCACAGTCAAATTGCCTTAAAAGTTTCTAGACTTAAGTTAGCCAGTAACATTTTGTACTTAACATGGGCCAGTAATATTTTGAGGAGCATGTTTTAGGACATCTCTCCCTCTCTCCACACCCACCTCCACTCCCAGGCCTAAGAGAGGAGAGTTGTGTAATGGTGAGCAGAAGAGAAATAAAACCCTTTTGTCCAGATTGCTGAGAAGGTCAGTAATATGGTCCTGGCACATGGTTGATGGACAGCCAGGACCAACAAGCTTCAAAGTGGTTGGAGTCACTTGGGGAAAAGGGAGTCAGTAAGAGCATGGCTTAGTCATAAGCGCCTGGTCTATGGTGAGTTTAAAATCAGGGAAACTTATGTTTTGTTTTGTTTTTATTTACTTGTGAATCTTTCAGTTGCAAGTGGCCAGTACTCAACTAGTCACAACATGGCAGTAGCAATGTGGTGGTCAATAGTGTGATCCCTTCTGGGAACATGGCAGGATTGCCCCTCCCTCCCTTTGAAGCTAAGTATGGCCATGTGACTTAGTTTGGCCAATGAAATACGAGCTGTGACTATCCTAGATTCCTGAAGAACTAGGATAGTCACAGTGCTTGCTGATCCACAGTTGTTTTAAGCCCCTGAGACTTTGGGGCTGTTTGTTACTTCACCATACTAACTGTAGGAACTATTTTTTAAAGATAGCAACTAATATGCTAACTATATGCCTAGAAATGTTCTAAATACTTCTCACATGTAATCTTGTCTAATCAACCCTACGAGATAAATACTATTATTATCCCATTTTATTGATGAGAATATCGAGGCCCAGAGAGGTAGGTATGTGTCTTGCCCAAAGTTACATAATTAGTGTCTGGCGGATCCCAGATTCAGACTCAAGCAGCCTGGTTCGTAATCACTAAATGTATCTCACTCACACACAAAAAGATAATTTGATGCCTCCTATCATGTTAAAGCCCAGGTGTAACCTGCGTCAAGCCTATCTGCCTCCAGATGCTCAAAAGGCCAGCGGGAATCAGTCTCTGTCTCCCAACTTCACCCTCAGATGACCCTCCAATGAAGAGACCTCCTCGTTTCCAGGCTCACATTCTAACACTAAGCAATTACAGAGGAAAGAAATTTTCCTCCCCCAGAGTACTAGCGAGAGGTCTTTAGGGAGCCTTTCTCTTTCCACGTTCAGGCCACACTGTTTGGTGCTGCTCAGGGTGCCTGCACCTGAGAGAGGCAGGTGGGTGCGGGGCAGGCAGGGGCCACATGTCCCTGCACGTGTGGAACGACTGAGGCGTGAAGCACTGGGAACTTCTGTGAAGCTGCCCAAGTGCCAAGAACTCTAGAGCCTGCATTTGCTGGAGTTGTGAAAATAAACAACCCCCGAGATGAAGACCAGATAGACTGTCAGACACTGCCAGGGAACTAAAAGTGGCAAAATTCCAGACTGGAAATCCTTGGGACTTGCGTGCGTCGTGGAAGGATCGCTGAGTTTTATTTCCTTTTCTTCCTTTTACTTCCTTGCCGGAGTTCCTCTTACTCTTCATTCCTTCGCGTGTGCTGCGTGGTCACACACGGTGTTTTACGCACTGGAATGTTTTCCCCGGGGACACACACACACACACACACACACACACACACACACACATACTTCAGTGTGGTCATAGAGAGAGCCTTGGTGTAGGGACCGGGAGACCTGCCTCTCATTCAGCTTCGTTCCCTGTGACCTTGGCAACGCCACCACCTTGCTCTGGGTCTCAGTTTCCCCACCTGAAAAAATGTGGCCTTTGGCAAGATGACTTCAGACACTCTTCTTGTTTGACACTGTTTTGGGTTCCAGGTTACCCCCGACCCCTCTCTCCAGCTTTCTCCCTTAGCCCCACACCCTTGGGAACAGAGCCCTGGACCATTTCCTGGGCTCAGCGAGCCCCAGCCCCACTCTGCACCCCCTCCCAGGGCTCCCCAGCCCTCAGCTCACTCAGGACAGCTCCTCCACTCCACACAGCCAGCACACCCACAACTTCTTGCGCCTTTCCTTGAAAAAGACAACATCTTCCAGCCATCTGTTCATGCCTCGGGCCTCAAATAGGATCTTTAAAGGCACAAATTCAGGGGGAAATATAAATAAGCATCTAAATAAAATAAACCACACACAGTGCACCGTGACATGTGGCCGAAGCAGGACCCAAGCAGTCATTGACCTCACTTTGCACAGCTCGTTGTCCTGGGTGGCAGCCCAGGGGAGTGGGTCAGTGGGTAAGGGACACAGCTGCAGTCGGACAGGCCTAGGGTGCCCTCCAGGCTCAGTCTGCCACTTCGCTGTATGAGCGTGGGCCAGGTATTTACTCTTCCAATGAGCCTCAGTCCCTTATAGTAAAACTAGAGGCCCAGTGCATGAAATTCATGCATGGGTAGGGTCCCTAGGCCTGGCTGGTGATCAGGGCCGGTCTGTGGGATGACTGGCAGGGCGATTGGGGCCCTCCAGCTGGCACCTGCTTGGCCAGCCTATGGCCTGCAAGCTGAGAACAGCTCCTGTAGTGAGCATCTGCCCCTTGGTGGTCAGTGTGTGTCCTTGCGACCAGTCGTTCCACCATTTGGTCGATTTGCATATTAGACTTTTATTATATAGCATGGTAGAGATAATCCCAGATGTTATTTCCCACTGGGGCTGTGAGGGTTAAGTAAGATCATTATTTTCTGCCACAAAAATATGTATGTAATATTATAGAGATGCTGAGAGAGAGAGAGAGAGAGAGAGAGAGAGAGAGCGAGAGAGAGGAAGAACATTAAGGCAGTGCTCACTGACAAAGGCAAGGTGAAGAACAGCATGCCTTGTTCGGTATCTTTTGCTTTTTATAAAAAAGAGGGAAAGTAAGACTTTAGTGTACATACGTGTAAGTATCCATTGACAGCACATACATACATAGGAGACTAATAGAAATGGTGACCCATGGGAGGACGGAAACCGTGACGGGGCCAGGGTGGTTTCACAGTACACCTCTTAATCTATTTTTCAGAATTGTGCCCCAAGCAAATATTTAACCTGCTCCAAAAGATGAATTTTAAAATGCTAGACGTACAACGAAAGATGCCCCTACTTATTTACTGAGCGATGTGAGGTCTGGAGCAGCGGGAGAAGGAATCCTGAGCGGGTTTCATTTTTCACTCCGAGAGAAAGGCCGCCACACTGAGCAAATGTCACTCCAGCCACCACCGTGGAAAGTTACTGAGCAGAGACCTAAAATCTGGGGCGGGGAACCCAACCTCTGGTCAGAGATTCCGACGTGGGAGGTGGAGCAAGTACCCGAGCTTCTGAGTCATTGTTTTCATCCTCATCATCACCAGCAAGAGTATCAAAGGGAACATGGATCTGGTGCTTTTCAGTTGACCCGGTGGTTTCGCAGACATCAGTGACCTCAGTGAGTGTTCCAGCGATGTTAGCCATCAAGTGGTTTTTATTCCTCTTATTACCCCCTCCTCTGGTTGGTACAGGCCCTGGCATTGCCCCCTCTCACGTGCCCTGGACCTCACCACCTGGCTGGCTTCTTAGTGTCAGCACCCCACCCCACCCCCCACCCCCGTCCCTTCCAGGGCCTCTGTGTGGCCCTGGGTCCAGTTCAGTCTGCGCCGGACACAGGTCTGAGTGTCGTGTCGGTAGGAGCAGCCTGTCTTGTGTCTGATGGGACTGGGAGCTCATCCCCTCGGGTATGGCATCTCTGAGGCGAAGGCTATAGCCTGTTCGAGATCCCAGATGGCGTTAACCCTCAGTGGCTGCCTGTAGTGCCTGCTCCTTAGACCATGGCTGGCTCTCATCTCCCTCCCCTCCTGGTGTGTCCTGCCACCCCCAAACCAATGATGGATGTGCTCACGCATCTTTGTCTCAGGTTCATCCTCTGGGGAAGCCAGCCCAAGTCAAGGCACATTCCTGGTGGGGGCAGGAGTGTGTGGGGGAGACTGGGGGGTGGGGGTGGGGGGGTCCTGGCCTGGAGCTGGCTGGGGAATCCATACTCCTCCTCCTTTCCTTCCCCCCGCCCCCACCTCACCTGCTCTGCCTCCCTGGGAGCTCTCAAGAGCCAGACCAAGAAGGCAAACTTTCTCTGCAAACGCAGGCCCAAGAGAGCGGCCGAATCCAGCACCAGAGCCCCGAGCATCGGGCGTTCTAAGCGAAGCGGAGCGCGATGCCAGCTAATGAGCACCAGCACTTAAGCCCGTCGTTTGGAACATGTTTTCATTGCTGTGATTTTATTTTTTTCTTTAACCATCCATTTCATGTTTGCAAAATAACTGTGACTATTGACCAGGGCTTTTCCACAAATGTGCCGCTTCGATTTTTTTTTTTTTTAACGACTTGCTTTCCTGTCTAAGAATGAAATGGTCACTTAAAATTGTCGATCGTTTTCTTAGGAAAATCTGATCGCCTCCAGAAGGAAGCTGTGTTCCAAGGGGGCAGCCAGGGCAGGCCGTGGGAGGAGCTAACAGTGGGGGGAGACCTTGTGGGATGAGTGAGGGGCCGGCAGGCAGGAGGTCACAGAGGGTTTCCCAGGCTCCAGGACTGGCCTGTGTGTGTGTGTGTGTGTGTGTGTGTGTGTGTGTGTGTGTATGTGTGTGTGTGTGTGTGTGTGTGTGTGTGTGTGTGTATGCGCGCAGGGGCTGGGGACATGCTTCCTGAGAGCCGGGCTCTGGTCCTACTGGACGCAGTAGGAGAAATGGGAGTGCACAGGCAGGAAAGAGCGAAAAGGGGAAAAAGTAACAAATGGGGAAACTTGCCTGGTTTCCACCAGACCAAGACGGGGCCCTGAGGGCGAGCCTGCCCTGGCACCCGTCCTGGCACTGCGCAGGCCTTGGTGCGCCACCCTGAGTCACGGGGAGTGCCTGTGGCTTTGGCTGCCGACAGCTGCAGGGCACTGGAAGCCCTTGTTCAAGACCCAGCCGCCTTCCGAGAGACAGAGCTAGCGAGACAGGGGTCCCCAGGAAACCCCTTCCCCGGGGCACGGGGCTCATCCAGGGAACAGAAAAGACGGTCAGGAGGTTGTGTGGCTCTCACAGCCGGCTCGGGTGCTAGACATTTTTAAGCCATAGAGATGCACCATCCAACAGGTTGGAGCCCGCTGCTGTACTCCAGCTCTCATCACGTGTGTTATAGCTGGTGAGGCGGTGTCTCCAGGGACCCAGGTGTCTGCAGGCCAGTCTGGTCCACGCATACAGGTTTCATGCCTGTCGAGGGCCCCTTAGGCACCACGGTGATGGGCACACGGTAGGAGCTCGGTCAATGGGTGTTGAACAGAATGATGCAGGAGCATTCTGAGTTCTTGCTCTCCTCCCGGTGACTGATGTTTCTTAACGTCATCACCTGCACATCGACACAGGAAGCTGCCTTTCTTTCCTTTTTTCTTCTTCTTTTTTTTCTAAATATATTTTATTGATTTTTTTACAGAGAGGAAGGGAGAGGGATAGAGAGTTAGAAGCATCGATGAGAGAGAAACATCGATCAGCTGCCTCCTGCATACCCCCCACTGGGGATTTGCCCGCAACCAAGGTACATGCCCTTGACCCGAATAGAACCTGGGACCCCTCAGTCCGCAGGCCGACGCTCTATCTACTGAGCCACACCGGTTTTGGCAGGAAGCTGTCTTTCTGTCTTTCCCTGTGATGTGGGCCTTCCTGGCACCCTAGGAGTGGCCAGGATTAGTCTAGATTAGAACTTTGACTAAGAGGGAATGAAAACTATCGGAGCATAACTTTTGGGTGGAAGATGTGCGCATGGGGCAATAGGAACAAGAATGCAACGGGCGAGGCATCCCTCTCTTCCTACCCCTGCCCCCTCGCACTCCTCTCCCCTGCCTGCCTCCATCATTCCTCTGCCAAGTCTGGTCGTCTTTCCTGTAACTCCCAAGGCCGACATTGCAGGAGCACAGCCTGCTGCCGGGGTTCAAACCCCAGTGCTCACTCTCACTGGGTAAGCAGTTGTGGGTCTGTTTCCCAGGGTGATGATAATGAGACTATCTCTCTCATAGGGCTGTGTAAAGATTCATTAAATTTATAACAATAAACGGCGTAGAAAACTGCCTAGCGTGGTAAGGGCCGTCCATATAACCGTTAGTTAATGTTATTCCCTGGTTTAGTTAGTTCAGGCGGGAGACAATGAGGTAAAATACATTTTGTGGTGAGCCAATGCTGCCCTTGAAAGGATGCCCGAAGCTCCTGGGGCGTCTCCGGAGAGAAGGACACTCACCTGGGAAACCAGATGGCCGGTGTGGGCTCAGTCGGGGGGCTGGTAACTGCTGGTTCTCACTCACTCGCAGGTGGCTTTGCTGTATGGCCTGAGGCAACCCAGTTACCCTCTCTTGGCTATAATTCTTTTATCAGCTAAAAGAGAGTGAGTCAGAGAGGAAAAACCATAAAAAGTCAAAACCCAATGATGCTGTCTTATTTCACAGAGCCACTTGGTTCCCGGGGAAGACGGAGGGGGCGGGGAGAGGGGGCACGGAAACAATGCTGGTGATGGGGCTGGGTGGGGTCCCTTATCCTCTTTAAAACTCCGGAGGGTCCGGGGTGAGTCTGTTGCTAGACGACACAGGAATGAACCCGCTCAGGTTATGGTTCCATGTAAGGTAAAAATAGAAAGTGTCTCGTGGAAATTGTGGTTGATCAACATCTTCCTTATCCCTTCTCTAAGAACAAGGAGACAGCTTATCCGAGGCTCAGAACCCTCAGAGCGTGTTTTCCGTACAGCTCCGAGCACATGGCTTGTGAAACCTACATTGGGCTGCAGCGTGGGGCAAAGGGTTATGTCTCCTTTGTGAAGATATGTCAATAATTAAGTTACATTTGGATATCTACAAACACGTACATACACATGTATACCTTTATTGGAAAGACTTGACGTTTTCAGAGCAGTTTTAGGTTCACAGCACCGTCGAGGGGCAGGTACAGAGACTGCCCATGTGCTCCCTGCCGCCACACATACATCGCCTCTCCTGACACCCACATCCCCCCGCAGAGCGGGCCGCTTGTTACTACTGATGAGCCTACGTTGACATCTTAATCACCCAGGGCCCACAGTTCACATCACAGTTCATTCTTGGTATTGACATTCTATGGGCTTATTCAAACATGTGATAACATGTATCCATCATTCTAACAGACAGCGTGTTTTTACTGCCCTAAAAATCCTCTGTGCTCTGCCTCTCCATCCTTCCCTTCCTACCCCATGACATCACTGAGCATCTTCATAGCCCTGCCTTTTACAGAATGTCATATAGTTGGAATCACAGTTGTGACTTTTTTATTTTTAAATTTTTAAAAAATATTTTATTGATTTTTATAAAATCAATATTTTATTGATTTTTTACAGAGAAGAAGGGAGAGAGATAGAGAGTTAGAAACATCGATGAGAGAGAGACTTTAACCAGCTGCCTCCTGCACACCCCCTACTGGGGATGTGCCTGCAACCAAGGTACATGCCCTTGACCGGAATCAAACCTAGGACCTTTCAGTCCGCAGACCGACGCTCTATCCACTGAGCCAAACCGGTTTCGGCAGTTGTGACCTTTTTGGATTAGCTTTTTTCACTCAAATATGCATTTGAGGTTTCCTCCATGTCTTTTCATGGCTTAGCAGCTTATTTATTTTTATTTTTAGTGCTAAGTAATATCTCAGTTGCCTGGATGTACCATAGTTTGTCCATTTACCTACTGAAGGACATCGTGGCTGCTTCCAAGTTTTGGCAATACTGAATAAAACTGCTATAAATATCTGCATGAAGGCTTTTGTGTGCACATATGTTTTCAGGTCCTTTAGCTAAATAACAAGGAACACAATTGCTGGTTCATATGGTGAGGATATAGTCAGTTTTATGAGAAATCGCCAAACTGTCTTCTGAAGGAACTGTACCATTTTGCATTCCCACTGACGCGAATGCCAGGACTTTGTGTTGTCACTGTCCCAGAGTTTGGCCATTCCAATAGGTGGTATCACATTGTTGTTTTCATTTGAATTTGAAAGATGAAGTTCAACAACTTTTAATGGGCTTATTTGCCATCTGCATATCTTCTTTAGTGAGATATTTGTTAAGGTCTTTGGCTCATTTTTAAAATTGGGTTGCTTGTTTTGCTATTGTTGAGTTTTTAAGAATTCTTTGTAGCCCTAACCAGCTTGGCTCAGTGGATAGAGTGTCGGCCTGCAGACTCAGGGTCCCAGGTTCAATTCCAAAAAGGCCATGTTCCTTGGTTGTGGGCACATCCTCAGTAGGAGGTATGTAGGAGGCAGCTCATTGATGTTTCTCTCTCACCAACATTTCTAACTCTCTCTCCCTTCCTCTCTGTAAAATATATATATATATATATATATATATATATATATATATATATATAATATATATATGTTTTTTTTAAATTCTTTATATATTTTAGACAACAATTCTTTGTATATTTTATATGTGTCCTTTGCAAATATTTTCTCCCAGTCTGTGACTTGTCTTCTCATTTTCTTAACAATGTCTTTGTCAGAGTAGAAGTTTTTAAGTTGAATAAAGTTCAGCTTATCAATGATATCTTTCATGGATTGTGCCTTTAGTGTTGTATCTAAAAAGTCATCACCATACATTTTAAAAAGTATTTTATTAAAAAATATATGAAATTGGAGCTGCCTTGGACAACCTGAAGTGTGGGGGACAATTGTTGATGTCACTGGCATCTGTCGTTTCCCCAGAGCACTGATTTCACATGTGCTGTAGGAAACATGCGATCCAGACAAAGCCAACCTATCAGCCTGAGCCCTGGCCAGTGTGATTGGTTCAGTGTTGGGCAAATGACCAAAGACAGTCCAAGGAAAGTAAAGATTGGGGCTCTAACAGAAATTGGAGACAAAGTTATTCTCTCTCTTCCTTGGAATCAGTATGGTTGGTTGATGGATGTGAGGAATGGAGTTGGTGCAGCCATATTTGCTACCTAGAAGGTCACAATCATGAAAACAAGGCACATACAGAAGAGATCAGGGCAGAGGACATGTTAGAAAACAGGATGGGGCCCTAATAAGATTCAGACCCTCTGGAACATATTGTGCCTGAGGACTGTTCTCAATCTGGACCTTTGGGCCACGTGATCTAATAAATTTACCCTATTGGTGGGGTCTAGTCATGAAAAGAGAAACCACAGTAGATATTTCAAAACACAAGGACTTAAAAGAGTTTGTTACACAAGTAAGAAATCAGAAAGAGGATGCTGAGGTAATCCAGGGATTATTAACTCTCAAGGCAAACAGAGAAAGGGGGAGAGGGTGGTTACCAGAGTTTAGGACCTTGGTGGGGGTGTCTCGAGAGACTGGTGCTGGGTTCCTGAGAAATTACATCGCTTGTACACAGACCCTGAGTGCACTCAGGCCTCTGGGGAGGGGGCAAACTTTTAAAAAATATATATTTTATTGATTTTTTACAGAGAGGAAGAGAGGGATAGAGAATCAGAAACATCGATGAGAGAGAGACATCGATCAGCTGCCTCCTGCACACCTCCCACTGGGGATGTGCCCACAACCAAGGTACATGCCCTTGACCGGAATCGAACCCGGGACCTTTCCGTCCGCATGCCGACACTCTATCCGCTGAGCCAAACCAGTTTTGGCAAGGGGGCAAACTTTGATGGGTGCTCACAGCCCCATGGAGGTTGCTCTGATGACCCAGAGCACAAGGCCCAGTGGATGAGGAAGCATGTGCAGCTGGTCCTGCACCTCCCAAGGGGCCACAGAAGATGGGTGGTAGGCTCTGTCTCTCTAAAGGGCACAGGGAGGGTGCGCTGGGAGTACCAAAAGGAGCTGGGGAGTAGAGCCAACTGTTGACTCCTGTTGGAGAGTCACTACCAGGAATGAATTCTGTTCTCTCTTCTCCTGCTTCCCAATCTCCCTCCAGTGCCTCCTACTGGCAGAACCTCCCAGAAAGCCAGCTGGCAGGGGAGTCTGTGAAGTGTGGCTTGCATCCCAGGGTCACGGATGTGGGGTGAGCTGAGAGGTAAAAGATGAGAGGTGCAGAGCCGGCAGATGGTAGAGCCAATTTGAACTGGGCTTTCTGTTACTTACATCCTACCCATAGGCCTGATTAGCATAATCACCATAATTATAGCCTCATCCCCCCCCCCCTTTTTTTTCCTTGGGCTATAACCTGGAAACCATTTGAGCCATCTTGAAGTTTATTATTTACTTTTAAATCCTCTGTAGATTGCTGGAGTGTTCTTCTCCTTTCTCTGATGATGAGAAGACCACGCATGAGGAGGCCAGACACCAAAGTCACTCCAGGCTGACCACTTCCCTTTTGGAGAAGCTCCTAGTGGGTGAAATGTTGGGATCCACAGCAAGAAGAAAACCGGAGGCTTCTTTTCGGTGGGAATTGGACCGGGATGTTTTTGGCCACAAGAAACAGCAAGCCTGCCTCAACTGGCTTAGGCAATAAGACAATGTGTTATCTCACACCGCTGGAACTCCGGGGGTAGGCAGCTTCTAGGAAGGTTAACTCATCCACTCGGTCTTATTACCGAGGACACAGGCGATAATAATTGCCTCTGTTTTCAATCTATCTTGGTCTTTGGCTAACATTCGACATGGTTACGGTGGCTGCCTCAATTCCAACCATGGAACCCCAATACAGTGTAGAAGAGCACAATCCTTTGTGTGTGTGTCTCTTTTTTGGATCAAGTGTGCCTGCACCAGAAGTCTCTTACTGGAGTTCCCGTCACTGGCTAGGACAGAGTCACATGCCCACACCTAAGCCTATGATCAGCTCTAGGAATCAGGGTTCACTCCTGAGCTGAGGATATGGTATCCATTCAGTCAGGATTCAATGGTTCTGAGAGGCGGACCCATTAGAAAGTGGTTCTCCATGTGAATATGCAATTGGATTTGCTTCAGGGTTAGGCCGGCTGTTGTGAGAGCTGATTGCACTATCTCCACGGGCTGGTTTGTCTTTGTATTTGATGCTGCGGCTTCAAAGTTCACAGGGAAGGAGGTGGGGAAGGGAAAGTGGGTGTAACGTGAGAGAGAGCAAGGACAAGCTGGACCCCAAGGACAGACTAGAACCCAGTACTCACAGTTACACCCCCATTCCCTGCAGGAGATGCTGCCACCCTTTGTCCCTGAGACCTGAGATCTCCGAGGCATTGGAGAAGCCAGAGATGGAGCCAAGGTGAGATGAAGCAGGTGCAGGCTTGGCCCTATTTTGATGATGAGGGGAGCCTGGTGACCCACCCCAGCCTGCTGAGCTTGACATCTCTCCAAATGCAAACGTGTGAGAGGGGGATTCTGGGAATCAAGCTTCAGGCTAGCCCAGATGACACTGCGCAATGCCACCATGGTAACCATCCCTGAGGAAGGACTCAAACAAAGTAGGGGTACTGTAAGCAAGGAAGAATGGGGGAACAGACCTGGGGGAGCCAGCCCAAAGTGTCTGTGCTCCCTGTGAAGTTTTCCAGCCTCCTCAACCTGGGATGGCATATCGTGTGTGTGTGTGTGTGTGTGTGTGTGTGTGTGTGTGTGTGTGTGTCTGTGTGTACACCCACACACACATGCAAAGTGCACACAAAAGTGGAATGCAATAACTCTCTCTCTCTCTCTCTCTCTCTCTCTCTCTCTCTCTCTCTCTCTCTCTCTCTCGGCTTTTCAGGGGCCAAGCCCTGGCAGAAAACACTGAAGAAAACGGAGTCATGCCTTCAGCATCTAGCAAAGCGCCTGCCCTACTTCTGAGTCACCACCGCAAGGTTTGTTCACTTCCCCCTGCCTGGAACCCCCTCTCCACTTCCTGTTCTCGTTCAGCAAGCATGCATTGAGCACCTACTGTGTGCTGAGTGCAGGGAAGGCGAGATGAGGAGGAGGAGAGCCCTGAGTTCCCACTCTAGGGGGAGCCTCCTTCCTCCACCCGAGATTCCCCTCCTTCCAGAAACCTTCTCCAATGCTTCCCCAAACCCTCCAGCAAAATCCCACAGCCCCTGGGCGCATGCGCGCATCCCCGCACGGCTGTGAGTGATTATCTGCAAGTATGTGTGTATCTGGACATGTCATTCTTGTTTTTAATGAATGCTTTATTTTTGTTGGTCCCATCTTCCCCCTGGAGTGCACAAGAACTTTGAAGTTCGGGTTTCAGTTTCCTTTGCTGCTCACAACTACGTGCCATGTGCGGGGCGGCTGTGCTCAACGCCGGGAACAGCCAGCCGGGGTTTCCAAAAGCAGCCCGCAGGGCCCTCCCACGCAGCCTGGAAGATGCGGACTGGGCTCCTCACAGCCACCACTCTGCGCGCTCCTTGATGGCCCTCTTGTCATCGGTCTATGACTGTCCCACTGTCCTAAGAGAACAGGGAGGCTCCCAGTGGCTGGGTGGCTTACCTAAGGGCTCAAAGGGGGGGAAAGTTTCAGAAGCAGAGCTGCACCCATGCGCCTGCCTCCCGGTCCAGACACTGATGCAGTTCCACTGACCTCCGGGTGTGGTGTGGTGTGGGTGTGGATGCAGTGACCGTCCACGAGGGTCACTTCTTCTCTGGTGAGCTGGTAGGGGTTACAACGACCCCCACTTTTAGTGGGGAAACTGGGGCTCGAAGGCCTGTGTAGCTTGTACGTGGCAGAGCTGGCGTGTACATCTAGGTCTCTCTAAAACCAAAATGCTGTGAAGCGCTCTGCCACCCTGCCATGACTATGATTGAAAGTGATGCGTCAGCTGCCGTTTTCCACCTGCAGGACCAGGCCCTGGAGTGGCACCAGGGTTTCATGCCCAGCTCTGTGGCCTTGGGCAAAACACTTCATCTCTCCGCGCCTGTCCCTTCCTCTGTCCAGTAAAGATGAGACAAACAAAACAAACGGAAAGCCAGTATCAATCTCATCGGCTCGTCTGAGGATGAAGCGAAAGAATAAAATCTACACGGAGCACGCATTCCTCAACGTCTGGCCTGAGGCGAGTGAACAATGTTCGCTTTTGTTCCTGACACAGCGATCGTGTGTATTGTTGGCCTCCTGCGATCGATCCGGCCAACAGTTCCCCCTAGCAGAGCCACTTCTGTTCCCCCCTGAAAAGCCCAAATGCGGGGTGCCTAGAGTTCCCCCAGGAGCTTGTATGAGAACCATCCCCGCAGCTGCCAAGGAAAGCCCGTGCACGCAGCTGGGCTGCAAAACCCAGGCCTCGCTGAGGTCCTGCCTTCGCCAGCGCCACTCAGCTGCTCTGCACATGTTCCATAAATGGGAGTCATTAGCGGTGAGCCCCATAAACACTCGCTGCTCACCCTGCTGTGCTGCGTGTGCTGGCTGTGTGGCAACCGCTCCGTCCAGCGCATCAGCCCAGACACAAAACAGCTCTCAGCTGCGAACGACCGGCATGGCCCGAAGAGAGCCTCCCGGCTTTCACTCAGCTCCCCCGGAAGGGACCCACCAGCGAGTGCGGATGCCTAACCATAGGAACGGGGGCTCAGACTTTCTCCACCGGGACATATGAGAGGGATGACGCCCTTTGCGTTTCGTGGGACTTCTCTATCAGGGTCCCCGCACCCCAGGTTAATGGAGGGAGCAGGCTCGCTTGCAAAGGGGCTGATGGTCTTGGGTTTTGCAAAGCTGCAGGGACTCCGTTGTGCATACAAACACATCATGCATCCAGGTGGCTGCCGAGGGAGCTCACGGAGCTGGGGGCTGGGCCGGAGCCCAGGATTGCTCACTCTCCGTGGCTTCTGGGAGAGCCTGAGATGGAAGAAGAAAAAAAAAAGCCACACTGTGCACAATGCTTACACTAAATTGGGGTGAGGGAAGGGACAGGAGCAGCTGGAGGAAGCTGGGCAGCTCAGTGGGAGGGTGCAAAAGGTGGTGGATCCGAGGACTGAAGTTAGCAACCTCGGTGCAACCACGCTGACCAGGTCTTTCCTAAGAAGAAGACAGAACTGATGTATCAGGCGAGGGGTTCCTTAGCTGGGTCCGGCGATGGCAGCAGAAGCCCCGGAGAGCAAGCACATCTGCCTCCCTGCGCCTCTGTTTCCCCTTTTGCAAAATGGAAATAAACACAGGAGATCAGATGTGGGCGGAAGCAGGGTCGCTGGGTGGGGTTATGCTTGAGGTTGGCACAGAGGAACAGCCACTGTTACGCCCTCCCCGGGGTGCCCAAAAGGGTGTGCGGGGGGTGCGGGGGGAGAACCCCAAGCCGGGAGTTCAGTGAGGGGCCTTTGGGGAACCTCAGCCTAGCAGGAAGCCAGGCCCACACGTAAGGCCACCAGAGCCAACTCCCTTTCTCCTGGCCCTCTGCCAAGGCGAGTGGGAAGGAGAGGGGCAATCTGGAGTTCAGAGGGGCAGAAAGGGGAAGAGAAAGAGAGAGGGTGAGAAGAAGAAGGAACAGAGAGGAGGCCCCTGGCCAGCTGGGGAGAGGAAGAGGCGGGCAGCTTCCTCAGCAGCAGGGCCATCGGCCCGGGTCCAGGCCAGCCCCGAGGGAGGGCACAGTGGGGACCGCTATTTCTCCCAAGGCTCATGGGAGATTTAAGGCTCCTTCTGCCTGTTACTTATATGGCCAGCGCTGGGAACCTGAGCTCCAACCCCAGGGGAACATGCTAGAACCCCAGGCAGACACCACTCACTGAGGCTGGGCCGCGGTCCCCAGGGGGTGGTCACTGGGTTTGGGAGGCCAGGTGCATGGCAGCCTCCGAGGACAGTGCCCACCCCAGGATTTCAGGGCCTGGAAGAGGGCCTTCCCCCTTCCCCCTTTCTGCCCCTCCTGTGCCTTCACCCTCCAGCCCAGTGGTCGGCAAACTCATTAGCCAACAGAGCCAAATATCAACAGGACAACGATTGAAATTTCTTTTGAGAGCCCAATTTGTTAAACTTGAACTTCTTCTAATGCCACTTCTTCAAAGTAGACTCGCCCAGGCCGTGGTATTTGGTGGAAGAGCCACACTCAAGGGGCCAACGAGCTGCATGTGGCTCGAGAGCCGCAGTTTGCCCACCACAGGAATCTAGGGGAAACAAAGTCTATCCTTCTATCTTGGTCCTTTGTCAAAACACAGCTTTCTGCCTCTTCTCCATCTCTTCCTGGGAATCCTTTTGGTGGTGAGAGAGGGAGGCGAGCGAAGGACGTCCAAGAGAGAAGCAGGTGCTGCAGAGGGAGGAATGGTGGTGGGGCGGGAGGGGAGAGGGGAGCCATCATTACTTTGCCAACTTCGGAGCCAAAACGGCTAATGACAGAGATGTCAGAGATGCAGCCCCAACTAGAATCCAATATTGGGGACAGGCAGGTCCCAGGAACCAGGATTAGATCAGTAACCAGCTAAGCCACTGTCGCTGCCCTCCCCCCCGCCCCCCCGCCCCAATGCTCATCTAGCTGCCCCATGAGCTGCCGTCAGAGCCAAAATGAGCACCAGGAGCCCCAGTCCCTCTGCTTCTCCCTCCCACGGCCCATATTCAGAAACCTTCCCGGTCTGACAATGACCAGACCAGCATGCTGCCTTTCCTCTGCAGAGGGCACTCCCTCTGAGGCCTCGATCCCCTTTAAAGAAGGGTCTGGATTTCTGTGCCCAATTGACACCCTGCTCTAGCTGCTTTGCAAATTCTCCAGGACAGACAGCACTGCTTCCCATGCCCTTCTCCTGCTCCCTGAGACTTCAGGCCGCTGAAATGCATCTACGGGGACTCCTGCCTCTTCCTGAGCCTTTAGGGTTCTGCTCTCTCTCTCTCTCTCTCTCTCTCTCTCTCTCTCTCTCTCCTGACCTCACCCCGCCCTGCGGTAAATGCTAGTAACTTCAGAAACAGATCTAAGGACCCTGGGGAAGCGCTAGGCGGTCGCCCCCTGAAAATGCAGATGGAACCCCCCCCCCCCGCCTCCCTGTACCCCCAACCTGCAAACCCCGACATTTCAATAGTCTATTTCATTTCCTTCATCCCAGCGCTCACCCCTCACGCTTTATGTTTTGTTTATTACCCCTTTAAACCCCCCCCCCCGCCCCTTAAGAGAGAAGAAGAACGTTTGACAGGGAGAACAAAGAAAGTGAAGGCCTTTTAAAGTACTTTTATGGAGGCTTTTCATGAACTTTACAAACAGAGTAAAAAACAAGTGTGAAAAGATTTTTTTTTTCAAGGAAGAAACACGCTTTTGCAATTTGCTGGCCGTCTTCCCTTGTGTTCCAGAAAAGCAGCCTCCCCGTGAGTCACCCGGGAGGCACGCGGGCGGGGGGAAGGGAAGGGGGCTCCTCGGACGAAAGCAGGCCTTCCCCGGCCATGTGCAAACAGCACTTAATAACCAAATTGAAAAAACACACAAATGAAATTAAAACGTTTTCCAAATGGGCTGCAGCCCTGAGGCCAGACTTCGTGGGGCCACGGCCTGCAGATTTGTATCTCTGCCATCACTGGGCTCCAGGCAAAGCCAGATTCCGGTGTCAACAGGAGGGTAGGACACCACCAGTGGAGGCAGGGAGGCTGGGGGAACAGCCCCCCAGCCTCTGTGACCCCCTCTCCTGGAGTATTGCCCATTTCCTGGGACTCAGTTTATCAACCTGCTCGGACCCCTCCCCTGGGACAGAGACCCCTCACTTAACTCATATCTATGCTGATGACTCCCAAATTTCTCTCTCCGTTCCTAGCTTCTCCCCTGAATTACTCACTCGCTCAGTCCCAGCAGCTATTTTTCTCCAAAGTTAAAACAAAAATGGAAAAAGAAAAAGATGCCAAAATCCTCTCTTGACCCCTCTTCCCCTTTGGCTGTGACCCCCTCTCTCTCTACTCTTGTTTCAGTTGTTGGTACTCATGGCGTCCAATGATGCCCTTCCCAAGTTCTCTTGCACCCCATTTGGTCGGTCCTTTGCCCACCTCTCTCCACCAAAACTGCCCCCCACCCCACCCCAAGGTCAAAGTCAGCTGTCCCTCAGTGTGGATCACCTCAGATCTAGGCCTCATCTTTGACCCACCAACAGTGGGGGACCAGCACCTCCTTGTAGGGACATTGTTTCCACTTGGCTTTCTCTGGGTTCTCCTCCTCTGCCCTGGCTGGTCCCTTCTTCCTCCTGACCTCTTGCCTCCGAGCTCCCCGGTGTGCGCTCCTTGGACCTTCTCTTGACACTCATTCCCTTGGTGATGTCATTCAGTCTGATGGCTTTGGACTCATCTGCTATGCTGAGGACTCCCAAGTTTTTCTCTCCTTTCCTAGATTCCCCCCTGGATTTCATACTTGGGTACTCAACTGCCTATTCAGCAGCTCCACTTGGATGTCAAATAAGATATTTCCTTCTTATCATGTTGAAAACTGAGACAAGTCCAAAGTCTTTATAATGGCGCTACATGTTCTACCCTCCTCACAACCCACTGAGCAATATTAGCCACGTGGCTGAAAAGTCCATCAGGGTCCCCTCTGGGGCCTTTGCACGGACCGTTCCCTCACCTTGGAAGGCTCTTCCTCTAGACATCCACACAGCTAACTTCAGATTTTTAAATTTTTTTCTAAACCAGGATCCAAAGCATTGTGGTGGTTGAGCCTCTTAGCCTCTTTTAATCTAAGGCTTCCTCACCATTTGCAAAAAATGATATTGACTTTTTTTTTTTAAGAAAACATGCTAATTGTCTATATTATAGAGTCCCATGTCTGCAATGGCCTGACCATCTCCTCTTTGTGTCATTTAACTTCTTCCTCTATCCCCTGTATTGCCTGCAAACATGGCCACTTTTCAGTCCTTGTCATGTGGTGTCTTTTGTAGAATTTGACAGCCCTTCCTGTTGCCTTAAACTCTCTGCTGGTTCTCTGCCTGTGTCACTAGCAGCTCCTTCTCAGGCAGCCTCCTTCAGGGTTGCTTTTCCTCCCTCACTCATGAGACCACGTGAAATGTCATTGCTCCCCACGTTTTCATTCCTGGCCACCTTCTCTTCTTTAGTTATATGAAAACTAATTTACTTCCAGTTCTTTATCTACCCTCCTTGTGCGAATGCTCCCAGATTTAGAGCTCTAACAGTCTGCTAAAATCTCCAGTTGAATGGAATGATATTTTGCCTTCTCCTCCCCCTCCTTTCTTCTTCTTCTTCTTCTTCTTCTTCTTCTTCTTCTTCTTCTTCTTCTTCTTCTTCTTCTTCTTTTTCTTCCTCTTCCTCTTCTTCTTCCCCTTCTTCTTCTTCTTCCTCTTATTTTTCTTCTCCTCTTCCTCTTCCTTCCTCTTTTTCTTCCTCTCTCTCTCATTCTTTTTCTCTTTCTCTCCCTCCCTTCTAAAACCAACAGCATTGCAGATGAAGTCAAGAACAAGACAGACAGACTTCCTGCCCTCAGTGAGTTTACTATCTATCAGCAAGACAGACTGTGAACAAATAGACTGGAGAGTGGGCAGGGGCAATTACATAGACAGGAGCAGCAGGTCACCTTAAGGACTTTGGACTGTAGTTAAGGGGACTCAGAAGCCTTTGATCAGATAGGACCAGTTTGCCCTCAATACTACAATCAGTAAATAGACCTGAGAGAACAAAAGCAGATGAGCATGCCCACCTAAGAAACAGGTGAGAGTTGATGTTGCCATCCCAGACTCCACATAGCCCAATTGGACATTGCCTTGTCCTAAAACCTGCTCTAATTTTTCTCATCTAGGCCTGAAGCCAAGAGCCACTGCCTTAAATCAGGGCCTCACACTTCCTTCAGTGGTCTCCTAGGTGACCTGTCTCCCTTTACTTTATCTTCATTGTGGAGAGGATGGGCTTTTCTTCTCCTTTTGCTCCTTTCCTCCAACTCCCTCCCCTCCCCTACTCTCCTCCCCCAGTCCTAGACATCCTGGAATGGTTGCTGTTAGGCTAAGGGAATTGAACTTCATTGTAACGTAACTTAAGAAGACCCTTTCTTTATACACGTTTAGGGGCTAAAATTCTGCTACTTGTACTTATACATCTGGAGACACATCTATAATATTGTTTAAGATATTTTACAATCAATACAGATGTTCACATTAATTTTTTATTCCTTCTCCTCCACCTGCACGACCCTTAGTCCCTTCTGTCCCCATCTGGCAATTGAAGTAAATAGTGACGGACACCTAAGAAGGGGCACATGGTCGACTGGAGTGAGTGGAGAGGGCAGGAGAGAAAACTTGAAGCCCAAGGGGATGGAAGAAGTAGAGACAGGTTACAAGAAAGAGCTTCTCAGGTATTCTTTGCTGGCTGAAGTGTGGCTATGGGGTTGGTTCCAATATTTTAATGATTAAATATGATGTGGGGAAGAATTAAGTTACCCAAGAAGCACAATCAAAATTTCTTAACACACTCCAGACTCATAGTGGGATGGACTATAGCCCTTGGACTTTGTTAGGAGGTAAATGACCTTTCTTCAAAGTGTATGCACCCACATGAGCATGTGCTTCCCCAGTTAAGGGAGGGAGTACACCCCAACTGTTCTTCCCCTCCCCTGCCTCAAATGGAAGCAGATATCTCGGTTCCTCTAGCATGAGGACAAAGGCTAAGAAAATGAATCAATGAATGAACACATGATGTGTTCCACCTATTATCATCCAAGGCAGGTGAAATGCTTTCTCCTTTTTGGAATCAAGATCGTAGGCAAGGAAGAGGCTAAGAGGGTATACTAGGACATTTGGGAGGGGGAAGATAGACCTGTTGGTGGGGGGTTGGGGGGAGGGAGGAGGAAAGCAGAGTCAGGAATAGGGGATGAGGAGGATGGCTGGGGAGCTGAGATTCATCTTTCAGGTTTCCTGTGGCTCTCCTACAACTACTAAATCCCTTTTGCCTGTAGAAGAGTGGTTCTTCAAAGAGCTGAGAAAATGCTTTTTAATACTGAAGTTGAGAGTTCATTCCAGCTCTGAAAGTCACTCTGCTTCCAGGTCCTCTTCCTTGGGCACAAGCGGGAAGCTCTGAGTCCACCAGGTTGAAGGTGTAAAGGGAAGTCTGGCTGGCTTGAGCCTTCCCATTGGGGCTATGCCAGTAGATGAGCGTTTCAGCGTGTTTAACCATGGGGAGTTACTTCCTCAGAGACCCCACAGGCACAAGGACCCTGTGGCAGCAAGAAACTATTTCTGAGGTCAGATTTCTGTGTTAGTCAAATCTCTTTTATTGGCACAAGTGGACAATAAAAGTCAGTGATGACTAATATTCTTTGAGTCCTCACAAAGGCTTGGCCTACAGAACACAGAGGCAGTTCTTGAAATGTTCTTCAATATTTATGGAGCTCTGACAGTGGGCTAGCCATGGTGTCTTTAGGAGAAGAGTGAATAAAGTAAACTCCTTTTTTTTTTTTTTTACTATGGTATATGTAGTTCGGTAAGTCAAGAAGACAATGACACAAGTGATTGCTATTCAACAAAGGAAGTATAAGAGAGCAAAGTATGTGAGAGTGAGGTAGTGCAAAGGAGGGCATGGCCACCTCTGCTTGATTAAATCAGGAAAGAAACTTTTGAAATGGGTCTTGATGGCCGAAACCAGTTTGGCTCAGTGGATAGAGCGTCGGCCTGCAGACTGAAAGGTCCCAGGTTCGATTCCGGTCAAGGGCATGTACCTTGGTTGCGGGCACATCCCCAGTAGGAGGTGTGCAAGAGGCAGCTGATCAATGATTCTCTCACATCGATGTTTCTAACTCTCTATCCCTCTCTCTCTTCCTCTCTGTGAAAAATCAATAAAAATATATTTAAAAAAAGAAAAAGAGAAATGGGTCTCGATGGATGAATAGGAGTTTTTCAGAAAAAGGGATGAAAGAGACCTCTGAGTCGATTCTTGTACCAAAAGGAACGTGTAATATAAAGAGACACAGGGAGATAAACAACAGAAAGCAGGGGCTTGAACAGATACTTCTATGCCAATGTTCATAGCATCATTATTCACAGTCTCCAAAGGATGGAGACATTAACAGAGGAATGGATAAACAAAATATTGTATGTATATGCAATGGAATATTATCCAGTCTTAAACAGGAATGAAATTCTGACACATGCTATGACATGGATGAACCTCGAGGACATTATGCTAAGAGGGGAAAAAATCCAGATACAAAAGGAAAAACATTGTATGATTCCACTAATATAAAGAACCTAGAACTGTCAAAGTCATAGAAACAGAAAGAAGAATAGTCCTTTCCAGGGGCTGGGGGAGGGCGTGAGAGGAAGTTATTATTTAATGGGTACAGTGTCAACTTGGGATGATGTACCAACAGTTCTGGAGGTGGATGGAAGTGATGGTTGCCCCATGGGTGGGTTGAGCTTCTCATTCATCTGTTGGTGTCTCCTATACACATCAGGAATTATAACCCTAGCTGGATGGCTAGTGCTGCTATGAGGAAGTACTAGGAAATGAAGAAAGCAAGCAAGTTCAGCCTTCTGCAAGTGGCTGGGGTGGGCACAGACATCTCACCACCCTGGTTTCCACTGTTTGCTTGTTGGCTCATTTGTGCATACTTCATGCCGTCTGTCCACTAACGGCCTGTGCCCACTTAATTGTGTGTGACCACACATCTGCTGTGGTGGTGAGCAGCCGGCAGCCACTTAAGAGGTGGGGGAGGGCTTTCGTCTGGAAATGGTCTCTGAAATTCTGGAGCAGGGTGTGGGGAGCTAAACATACCCTGTGCTCAGCCAGACAGTGCGTGTGAGATGTGTGCTGATTGGATGGGGCACTAAAGTTTGTGTTTGGAGCAAAAACATGTCTAAGGAAAGCATGAGAACAACAGCGTTTGCATTTTCTTTTGGAGAAACACTGTTTATGATAGCAAAAATCACATGATTTTGCAAAGCTGCGTTTGTTGACTGATTGAGTAAATAAGCGAGTTTACTTAGTATACAGCTGGCCCAAGGCGAAACTGGGAAAGAGGTGAAGTTGGTCATGGGTGCTTGAATTCTCTAGATTGAGAAGCCCTTGTCTTGCTTTTTAACAAACTCAACACATATTGAATAAGCAACTTGTATGCTGCAGGCCCTGGGCTGGGTGGTAAGAGTGCCAGAATGGTATATGTACATCAAATCATGATGATGTACACTTGAAATATATCACAATTTTATCTGACGATTGTACCTCAATAAAGCGGGGGGATAAAAAATGTGCACGGCTGATAAAACTCAGTCCTGAGCCTCCAGTAGCTCACAGTTGTGCCATGTGGACAGCTGGAGACAGCTGGACTACTGCGTGATGGATGAACAACAGAGACTCCTCACTGTTGTCTTTGCTTTCTCATGTCTCATGGGCAAGACTTTCACCTCTCAGATGCTGGACCCCCAAGTAATTCACTCAGCAAATATTGTGTGTCAGACATTGTTCTAGGCATTGGGTATAGAGCAATGGAGACAAAATCATATGAATCTCTGTCCTTGGGGGGGGGGTGTGATAGTCAAGTGGGGAAAGGCCCACAATACACAAAAAGAATGAGTAAATATGTGGTAGATTGTAGAGGGCCAAATGGGAAGATCCAGAATGTGGGGGCCTGATGTGGCGGGATCTCCGTTTTCTATGTCCCGCATGGAAAGAGAGATGAACGAACCGGTTCTAAGGGGAGGTGGCCAGGGATTGAGAAATATTAGAAATAAAGAGAGAAGACACAGAGATAGATTTTAAGCTGGGAGCTGGGAGGGCTGCTGACCTCCTCTGCTGGAGAGGCAGACTGACGACCTCCTGAGCCTCGCAGCACATGTATTTATACTCCGATCTAACAAGGGGGTTTCACAGAAAAACAAGGAGCCTGGGAGGGCCCAGGGCCCACCCACTCCTTCCTCCCGGACAAACACAAGCCAGGAACTAAGAACATCTCTGCACTCCCAGGGCGGGAGTGCAACTGACATGATTCTGCCAATATCCTAGGCCCAGTCAGCAACAATCTAAAGAATGTCCAGGTATCTTCCCATTTGGCCCTCTACAGTAGATCATATGGAGAAGCATAAAGCAAGCAAGAGAAATGGGCATTGCAAGGAATTGGCCTGCACTTTTCAGTAGGGTAGGCAGGGAAGGTCTTGATTTTGAACAAATACAAGAAGGAGTTGGAAGGTCAGATATCTCTGGAAAGAGCTATCCAGACAGAGAAATCAGCAAGTTCAAAGGTCCAGTGGTGGCAGCCTGACAGTAAGGAGGCCAGTTTAAGTGCAGTGGAGAAAGCTAGGAGGAGAGCCGGAGACAAGGTCCAAGTGTGGGTGTCAGATGTGGAGGGCCTGGCAGGCTATGGCAAAGACTTTGGCTTTAATTCTGTGTGCAGTGGTATGCTCTATGGTCTAAAGGTCTGTGTCCCCTCTGAATTCAAATGTTAAATCCTTACCCTCAAGGAAATTATATTAGGAGGTGGGGCCTTCGGGGGGTGATTAGGTCATTAGAGAAGAGCCGTAATGAATGAGATTAGCACGCTTATAAAAGGGGACTCAAAGAGCTTCCTTGCCCTTTCCACCACGGGAAGCTACCACAAGAAGTCTGTGACCCAGAAGTGGTCCATCACCTGACCATGATGGCACCCTAATCTTCAACTACCAGCCTTCAGAATGGTGAGAAATAAATGTGTGGCATGTACAAGCCACCTGGTCTGCTGTATTTTGTTACAGCAGCCCAGGTGGACTAAGATAGCATGCTGATGGAACATTTGGAGCAGAGAAATTACACGCTATGACTTAAATTAACAAGAACTCACTCTGGCTGCTGTATTGAGAATCAACTGTAGGTGCCAAGCCAGATGAAGTTAGGATGCTTGTGAGGTAATTCAAATGTAACAGGATGATGGCTTTGACCAGTAGGAGGGACCAGAAGCATTAGATTCCACATAAATTTTTTGGTAGTGCCATTGGATTCATTGACAGATTGGATGTAGGGTGGGAAAGAAAGAGAAGAATCAAAGATGATGCCAAGACCTTTGCTGAGTCACTGGGAAGATGGAATTTTCATCTACTGAAATGGAGAAGACTGGGAGAACAAGGTTAGAGGGGTGGGTTAGGAGTTTAATTTTTGGACAGAAAAGGTTGTGATGTTTATTAGTCATCCAAGTGGTGATGGCAAGTGGGCAGTGGCTATAAGAGCCTGCAGTTCAGAGGGAAAGTCTGGGCTGTTGATGTAAAATTGAGAGTTCTACAGAGATAGCAGGAGGGAGGATGAAACAGCAAGGAAGAGAGTGGGGACAGAGGCAAGGTAAGCTCTGTGGACTCAACTCTCAAGCATGCTAACACTTGTAAGTTTGAAGAGCTTGAGCAGAAGCACTCAGGGATAGAAGAAGAATTCTCTTCAAATTCAAGGGAAGAAAGGGATTCAAGAAAAGTGGGCTCTATTTAAGAGTGTTGAATGCTGTTGATAAGTAAGGCGAGGTCTGGAACGTGACAATTCAGTTTAGTCTCATCCAGGTCATTGTTCAGAAAAATGTGTGGAATGGTGGAAACAGAAGCTTGAGTGGGGTGGGAAGAAGGAGAGAAGAATGGGAGACCACGAATGGGAGGCAGATGGCACTTGAGGGCAGTTCTCCTATATAAGGAAGTCTAGAAGGAGACGTACGGAAAGGGAGAGCTTTGTTTAAAGATGGAAAAAATTCCTGCAGGTGTGCACTGCTGAGATAGTCCGTGGAGGAGGGACACTGATGAGGCAAGAATTGAGTTTGTGAAGCTCTGACTTTAAGACTATGCAATGTGGTAATGCACAATAATTATGGAGATTAGGAAGCAGCACAGAATACATATGATATAATGTTCTGTTGTAAAAAAAAAAGATGAAGAAACCAATTGGAATGATATATATGTATAAATGCAGATGGGTAAAATTGTACAAGCATTTGGGCAAAGATGTGAGGAAAGCATACAGCTGCTTTGAAAGTAGAAATTATGGGTCATTCTTTTCTCCTTTAATTTCTAATCATTCTGTAATTTGTTTTCTTGGTATTATAAAAGTACTTTCAAGTGAAATGAGTTGCCATTTCTAACCTTATACTGTGTGAACATGATAATGGGAAGGAGGAGTTTGTGGAAATGAAACTGATAATTCATTTTTAAATTAATCCATTTGACTCGTTCACTCATTCAGCTAGCGTTTATTGGGCACCTACTATGCTCAGGCACCCAGATTAAAGCAGTGGACCAGGGAGCTTGAGGTTGCAGACCTCAGGATCAGACTCTGGTTATCAGAGGGCATAGGAGGCAGCCCAGTCAGACCTGAAGGACAGAGAAGAGGAGAACCAGGAGGACATCCATTCTCTGAAATAGCATGCCTTATTTCCAGCATCGGTGCAGGAATCCTTAACCCAGAACTGGGTGGTCATCACTCGTCACCTTTCACAGGGACTATTGCAATGACTGGTCTCTGCCTTTCTCGCTCCTTCCTACTCTCCAGGTCTATACTGCTGCTAAGATCTACAGGGCTGACCTGGCTTAGCTTTGAGTCTTATGTTGGCATCACCCATTTCCCCCTTACAATGCAGTTTTGTGTGCATATGGAAAATTTCTTTCCCAAGGCTGTGCCCAGTGCCAAAGTTTGTGCTTTCAACCACAATGCTAAATCACCTCCAGATCCCTGGGCTATATATCATCTCCAGGGCTATTCTCCAGTATGCTCATCTTACAACAATAATCCTTGGGAAATAACATGGGAGCATGAAATAGCACACTGGCCATGATTATTTTTAGATAGTCCCTAAACTCAGTCTTGGGACCACACGACAGTAGATGGTACTCTTCGGTACTAGAAACCTTAGGAAGTTCCTCTTGTAGAAACCAGAAGTGGCATCTGTTTTCCTGTTTCGATTCTATGGCTGCATCATCATTTTTCCCATAAGTTGGGAATTCTGAGGAACCTCAGGATGTATCGGCTTGGATCTATATATAAATACCAAGGAAGAGGATGTTATAAAATTTTATGAGATGCTAAAAATGACACCCACTTGAGTTATTTGAGTCTTACTAATCCAAGTGTCTCCTTATCCAACATCCCCAGGAAATAGCAAGTTTGTCCCCAAAACCCACCAAGATGATTCTCTGGTCTCTCTTTCCTCAGCTTGAGCTCATATGTACTCTGACTCGCATGGTTTGTATCCCACTGAGGTTAGGGTGTTCGATTCCATCTCGGATTTACTTCCTTCTTGCGGGAAGACAGTTAGAGTAATGGCTCCCAGTGGAGCCGGGGCTCTCTTCCCATATCCACACCCTGGTGCAGTCCCCTCCCACACTGACTCGGAGCTTGGCCATGAGACTTGTTTTTGCTAATGGGACAGCACATGCAACACAAGCAGAGACTGGAAAAATGATTGTAAGTTGAGCCTTTTCCTCTCTCTTTGCTGCTTTTGGAAGCCAGCCACCTTGTGAAGAAGCTGAGGCTGGTCTCTGGAGACACAGGGCCCAGCTAATGGCCAGCATCAATTGCTGGAAAAAATGAGTGAGGTCGTCTTAGACTACCCATCCCATTCTGAGCTGCCTAATGACGGTGGCCAGATGACCCCAGGTGAGATGAGCAGAAGAATCTCCCAGCTGAGCCCAGGCCTAACTGCTGACCCACGGAGCCAGATGAAATAGACTAAGTCAACGGTGGTTGTTTTCTGCCACTGAGTTTTAGAATGGTGTGTTATGCAGCAAAGGCTAACTCATACAATTCTCTCCCTACCTTCTGTCCTTTTCTACCAACTTAACAGCACTTTCATCTGTTTCCCAACCCCTCTGGAAGACAGTATCCTCTGTCCACCTTTGTAGGCACCTCAGCGGACCTTGTACCAAAGGCAAACTCACCTTCCATCCAGAAGCATGGGTTCCATCAGCCAAAGACCCAACGGCAGTTCCTGTACTACTTCCCTTCAAGAGTTAAGCCCTGACTTCATTGCATGCAAAGTTTCCTGTAATTTTTTTTTTCTTTTTTTCTTTTTTGGAAAAAAATGTGGTTTTGCTTCCAAATGATGTTCCAGAGCTCTCTGGCTCACCAAGGAGTAATCCCTCAGCTGGAAACGCAGTGTTGCTGCTATTTCAGTGTGGCACCAGGCCCCTGGCTTCTTGATTCTGCCAGGGCTGCCGATGCTTCTTTATGGAAAACTACTACAACTGCCCGAGATGCAGAGACTCATTCCCTGGGCACATTTCAGAAAGGAAGGGCCCTCTGCCTTCTTTCCATTCCGCCTCTTTCAACCCGAGCCCCTCCCCCCCTCCCCCCAAAGATGGGGCCTCTTCCTCTGGAGCAATGAACTTCTAACCTGCTTAAGTGGAGGTCCATCTGCTGTCCCTGACCCTCCGGCCTCTCCCCACACTCATCCTAATTGTTCTCTGATGAAGGCTGAGTGTGAGCCTATGTAACACTCCAAAAATGCACGCCTGGCCGACCAAACATTAACAAGAGAGACAGCTATGAGAAAACAATATGCCTGTTTGCTCAGCCTCCCTTTCTGCCGGCAGACTAATTCTGGAAGCGTTCCCACTCTCTGAGGCAAGAGGTGCTTTGCTAATCCTGCCAAGTGTCAAAATGGATGGTGTTTGAACAGCTTCCTCCCACTAGTGCTATTTTTCAGACTGTCCCCTGGTAGAAACTCCTGTGGATTCTGGGCCGAAAACATCTCCCCTGGGCCCAGGAAAGAGAGTGGTTACAGGAGAGGTCGCTTCTTAAGGAACTAATTGCCTCTTATCAAGCGTGGCTCTTCCCTGAAGGTGCGCTGGGCGAAGGTCGCTGGGAGAAGCGGGTTCCAAGGCCGCCTCAGGTACTGGACGTGACTCCCTGTCCACAAGGAAAGGGCCTGGCGTGAAACCGGCAGGTTCGGGGCTCAGGCCAGCCGTCTAAATGTCAGCTGTGACCACCCCTGGAGAGATGTATTTGGAATCCCAGATTCCTAGGCCTCAGCAATCTAGGTCACAGAAACTCATGATGGACCTGATAAACCTGATACCACTTCTTTCCCTGCACCCCGGCGCCTGGGGGTGCTCTCTGTGGGTCTCACATCTCCAAGGAAGCCTTCCCCACCCCCCCTCCCAGCTGGATCATCCCTGGAATCTGTTGTCCATCTCTCCCTCCTTGGTGTCCCCACCATGTTTGGATGTCTCTGAGTGTCCACACGGACTTCTGCACATGATTACCCTTGCTTGCTAGCAGGTTTGTCTCCTTACCATAGACTCTGGGCTCCTATATAGAGGACATGTGTCGTGTTTATTCCATATTCCCAGCTACCAACCCAATGCATGCACTTAGAGTCAGTGTTTATTGGGTGGATGAATGATTTTCCATTTAACTCAGAGGAGGTAGCACGCCCAATGTCACCCAGCAGGTGAGCGCCTAAGCTTTGAGCTCAGGTTGTCCTAATCTAAAGCCTGAGCCATTCTAATATTCCATCTGGATTCTCCAATCAATGACCCCTGACTAACACACAACACACACACACACACACACACACACATACACACACACACACACACGTCACAGAAGAGCATGGGTGGAATTATAAAGACTCAGAGATGGACATGATCTAAGACATCATAGGAATCAACTCAGTTATTTAACAAATGAGGAAACTAAAGCCAAAGCAATGAAATCATTTGCGTGAGTGAGTGCATGTGCTTTGGACCGACTTGAATCATATTCTATTGAATTTAACCCATAGCCCCTTGGAAGATACATGGCCGAGCGATATGCCTTTCCTGCCTCGGAGATTTCAGTGTAGCGGGGAGAGAAATACATCTGTAGCTACAATACAGGGCAGGACGTGAGCGTTTCAAAGTGGTCCGCCGGCAGAGGGAGAAATCCCATGGACAGAAGAGTCAGGAAAGGCTCTACACAGGAGGCAACAGTGAGTTGAGCCTAGAAGAGTGAGATGATGGAAAGCTCAAGCATGGACACAGCATGGGCAATGGGCTCGGAGGTGGGAGAGGTGTCCTGAGCATCAGAGGAATGGTGGCATGACAATCTGCCCGAGGCCTGAGCTTCATCTGAAGGAGCAGGACGGGAGGAGGGCTGCAGGGGGGGCTGTGCTTGGCGGTGAGAGCAGGTGGGAAACCAAAGTGTCTCCATCTGGTTTCTGGGAGGAGAGATGCTGCTGACAGCCCCTCTGGGAAAGTAGCAAAAGGGTCAAGACCTGGGGGTTGACAGAACAATAAGAGGAAAAGAAAAGCTGCAGGAGAGGGGGAGGGGGAATACCATTTTAAGGCACGAATATGCTTTTCTCTTCTGTCTCCCATTCTCCTGGGCTTTCCCTAGATGCCCCTTTCTTTGCCTGACTGTGTGCAGGGAGGAACAGGTAGAGGAGGAAGAGGAGGAGGAGAAGGAGGAGAAGGAGGAGGAGGAGGAGGAGGAGAAGGAGGAGGAGGGGAGGGAGAGAGGGAGGGAGGGAGGGAGGGAGGGGTAGTCTGAGAGTACAGATTTCTATTAGTTAGGAAAGGAATTCCAAGAGAGATCCAGGTGAGTTTTGGCTTTTGTCATTCAAAATGGGATTATGCAGAAGATTCCAGTTTTGAAAGCCAGACCTTTATCTGGAGCAGGGATTCTCCAAATTCTTCCTCCTCCCTAAGTACTTCGGGACTAGGCCTAAAGCTGAAGCCAGTCATTTAGTGCTCACGGGAGTCAGAAAGGAAGAAATAAAAGAAAAAGTTCACCCTTTTGCAGTACCTAAGGGGAGAGAGAGAGAGAAAGAGAGAGGAGGATGTGGACAGATAGTGAAGAGCCAAGTGATCAACAGAATTGCCTACTGTCCCCATCTCAGGACCTGCAAAGGGGTGGTATTAGAGAAGTGAGTGTCAATCACCCTTGGGACTCTGGGAAGAAGCCACTTCACCAGCTGCCCCCTTCGAACCCAGGGCACAGCTACATAAAAGGCTCCCCGTGGTAAGCCTGGGTTCAGCTTCCCTGGGCTACCCTCGGTCCATGAGGTACAGATGCCAAGTGGGGAACGAATGGCCCACCAAGGGGCCCGCTGTTTTGAGAGAAGGTGACCTCCCGCTCCTGTCTAAAGGGTGGATGTCCAGCTAACAGGGTAGAATGCCACTGGAAAGAGTTAAAGCTGTGACCAAGCTGAGGCTGAGTCACCAAATTGTCACCAGGAGCAATGCCTAGGCTGGACGAACAGGCTACACTTCCAATACTGGAGGCCAAGAGGTCAAGCTTGGCCCAGGCAAAACAAGGGCGTCTCCACAAAGACCAGTGACAGCACGCATCTCAGGACCTTCCTGGGACCAGTGCCCCAAGGAGACGACGCCCCCTTGTTTCACACTCCCGGGCCTCGGGGGTCAAAGAGCAGGGATACCAGAGACACTGTTTTTCTAAAGCCCAAACACTATCTGAAGGATTTAAAATATCAGCTCAAAGTTTAACTGGTTTAGACATTTCGTTTACCCTCCCCATCCCACTAACTAGTGGGTGGGGCTCAGAAGAGAAAGACCAGATTAGATCTAAGCAAAATAATGATACTCTATTTTCCCTTCACATCCGATATGTGGTGAGTTATGTTTGTGCCACGGGCTGCTCCGAGCTCTGGGGACATCGGTGGTCAGCTGGATTCCTAAGGCCTGGGGAAGGAACCGGGGAGCCCTTGAGGAAGGTCTCTATGGCTGCTCCTACACGGTGAATCCACCTGGGGCCTTCTAGGCAGAGCTACAGGCCACCCTGGGATGGCACCTGGTTCAGCAACCTTGGTCCTTGGGCTCCGGTAGGAAAGAATTCAGAGCCAAGACCCAAACTGTAAGAGAACATTTGTTTGCTCCATCACAGAGATAGAAGAAGTGGTTCCTAGAAGAAATGGGCTTAGGAAAAGAGTTTTGGCGGCAAAGGGCCCTTGGAACTTGGGAGTGAGGAGTGGTAACATGGTTGGGGCAAGGAGGGGGTGGGGAGAGGGAAAAGGAAAGGCATGGACATGCGCTCCCTGGAAGGAGCACACAGTGGGTCCTCCATCCTAAGGGTCTTAAGGGTGGAGTTTTTAGGGGAGGTCCCAGGGGACGATCTTGATCCGATAGTCAGTGTTTTCCAGGTGTGTCCTTTCTGGGTTGTGTCTCCGCTGATTGGCTGGCGGGCACCTGGGCAGGGGGCCATTATCCAATGCGGCTGGTCCTGACTGTGGGTGGCTTTGGTTGCTTCTCTGGGCCTGGAGCTGAAATACAACTGAAGCCTGGATGTTATCTCTAAGGGGAAAAGGTCTGAGGGTCCAAACCCCATGACCAGCAACAAGCAGAGGGGAGGGAAAGTCACCCTGGGGGCGAGGTCCCACCCTACAACCTTGTCCTTTGCTAGGCTTCCGGGGCTTTCTGTCCTGGTGACCTATGTACCGGCCCATTGTCCTTGCTCTGCTCATGACGGTCTGCCTGCCTACTAGGACCCCACTCATGGGAGTCCTTGTGGAAAGGAGCCTGAGCAAGATGTGGGCTCTTATTCCTCAAGGGAGGAGCCAGGAGTGGGGCCGGTCCAGGTGAGGAGAGTAGGAGTTAGGAAGTGGGAGCCAATAAAGATTAAAGAAGTGGGAGAAATGGGAAAGCAAGATCCTAGAAAGAAACAGGAAAATGAGAGGCACGAGAGTGATGTCCATGAAGGGAGAAAGCTGGGCCAGAGTCTGAGCCACATGCCCAGAGGTGGAAAAAGCAGGGCACAGTGGGCAAGGGCTGAAGATTGTGGGGAAATATCCAGTCTGAGCTGCGTGGACAGGGAAGGAGAGGGGAAGGGAGCTGGCACAGAAGGAGAACAATAATGACCCTGAGTGCTGAGCCCCCTCCCCTCTCTCCTCTCTGTCCCCTTTCCCCAGCTTCCTGGGGAAATCAGAGGTCTGAGCAGAGGCGGCCACTTCCGTGGGGTGATGCTGCCCCCTCCTGGGAGAGGCTCCCAGGCCCTTGGCTGTGGGAGCTGCTTGGCCAGGACCTTTGGGCTGAAGTGGGGGTAGGGTGGGGTGGGGTGGGGTGGGGTGAGCTTCAGGGAAAAACCCTCTTAGGTGCCTGACTCTGCTGCTCCAACAGGCCCCTCTTCTGCATCTGTGCTCAAAATCCTTCAGTCCATCCTCCCTCTTTAGGCTGCATCAGGGGCTCAGGTGACCGGTGAAGGCTTCGGGAGTCTCCAGCACCCAGAGCCTCAGGTGCTCAGTGGAGAAATACAGTTGCCATCAGGATGCTAGTTGAGGTGTGGCACCTGCGTGGCCCACGGTGGGCACTCAGCAAATGGGGTCATCATTGTTTGCCTTCTCTGTCTCCCTCCCCTCCCTTTCTCTCTGCCCTCCTCTGTCCATAGAAGCGCAGACTGGAGATTTCCCCCAGTTTTTCAGTCCATCCCCACTGGGTATTCCGGCTTTCCTGCACTGTTGTAGAGCATTTTTCACTCTCTTGGGCACGTGGCAAAGCCCACTTCTGGGTCCTGTCATGGACATCATGCTTGTTATAGTTATATTAGCATGATGTTTGATTTATATTTTAAGGATTTAAAACAGTGTGAGAATAATTATTTGTGTGATTTAAAATAGGAATGAAAGCATTTACTTTTATGAGTGATTTATAGTTTTAGTGTGAATTATATTTCTGATCTTATTCTGATTTTATTTTAAATAAAAGAAATTATTTGAAATGTGTGTTAGGCTTAGTATAAGTAACTCCATTTAGTGTGACTTGAATCCATTTTGTAAAAGTTGAGTTTTAAGACTGACTTTGAGCCCCTAACTGTGTGAATGCCCTAATATGTGCTTATCTGGAAAGTTGTAACTGTGTGAACCCCTAACATGTGTTTATCTGGAAAGTTGGAAAGCGAGGCAAAAAGTACCTGGAGAGCGCCCGATTAGACACACTGAAGACCCATTGGTTGCTCCCAGAAGGAACGAGGCACTGCCCAGAAATGGCTATAAAAGAAGGGACCTAAAGGTACTGGTCAGAGACCATGAAAGGGCCCTCCACCCGACGTGTTCTCCCACTACTGTCTTCCTGTTTGAAATTCTGCATGAAACTCTGCCCGAATGAGCTGTCACTCTGCCTGTAAGCCAAACCTCTGAGGCCTCATTTCTGACCGAGAGCAGCGGTGTGTTCCTGTCCAGTGTGTGTGTGTGTGGGTGCGGATCTCCAGGTGACCTGCCTAGGCTTCTGGAAACCACCAGGACTCTGGTAAATAAACCTTGGGATTCATGCATTCTAACTCTTGTTTCTGTGTTTAGTTTATGCTCGGTCAATTTTAATTAAGTACTGTGGGCAGCCCGTAGAAGTCCAATCCTTTGGCTGAGGGACCCCAGTCACCTGTGCATACGTTCCCACCTGAGGGTGAGTTGGAACAATGCTTACACTCCTCATATTCCTAAGTCTCTATTACTTGCCTTATTAGCTCCCACTACTACATTAAGTCCCTTCTCACTTTCACACAAACCTCTCCTGATCTTTAAAAAAAAAAAAAAAAATAAATAAAAAAAAAAAAAAAATATATATATATATATATATATATATATATATATATATATATATATATAATTGATTTCAGAGAGGAAGGGAGAGGGGGAGAGAGAGAGATAGAAACATCAATGATAACAGAGAATCATTGATTGGCTGCCTCTGCATGCCTCCTACTGGAGATCGAGCCTGCAACCCGGGCATGTGCCCTTGACCGGAATCGAACCTGGTCAAATTGGCTAGGACTCCTCTGATCCTGAATTCCCCTTCCCCTCTCCACTGCCTGCACTGCCCTCCAGCCCCATCAGCACCCTGAGTTACACGACCCCTATGTCCTCACTTAACCCTGAGGTTATGAGGTCTCCCTCAATCCCATGCCCACTTCTCCCACCTTATTTGATGGCTTGGCAGCATCCAGTGCTCCTGACCATCCTTTCTGCAAAATCTCTCTTCCTTGAATTTCCTGAGATGCTTCCCCTGATTTTCCTATGATCTTGAACCCCATTGTCCTCGGATGCTTTGCTAGCTCCTTTTTGTCCATCAGAACCAGCCACAAGGCTCCCTCTTAGCCTTCTCGCCTTTTCATTCTATGCCCTCACCTGAGGGCTGTGACCCTCCCATCCCTCAACCGCATTTCTAGCTGCTGCACACCAGTCTGTTCCTGCTCAGACCCTCCCCCAGCTCCATGTCCATCCATGCAGAGGGACACTGGTCATCTCCATGAGGACAGCCAGAGACACTGCCAGCTCCAAGGTCCAAACTGGACTCATTGTCCTCCCCAAATTGGTTCTTCCACAGAAATCTAGGAAAATGTATTTAGCTCCTTTCTATCTCTTCTTGCTCACTCCTCCTACTAGCCAACTAATCTCAGTATTCTGTCCATTTCATCTCATTCTATTTACTGCCTAGAACCCATCTTCCATTGCCATGGCCTCCACAGCAATTTGTGGGTGCTCACTGTGTGTCAGCTACTGTTCTAAGCTTTGTGCACATGGGCCTCATTTAATTCTCTGAACAATCTTGTGGACCGAGGAAGGAACCGGGGCACCGAGAAGTCATTTGTTCAGGGGCCTATCTACACTAATAAGAGAGAAAGGTGCAAATTGACTGTACATTTGCAGTGCCCACCAGCCAATCAGGAGTGAGTATGCAAAGTAACCCAATAAAAGATGGTGGGCTAATTTGCATATGCAGGTGCCAAGTGGCTGAGGGTGGGGCAGGAATGCCATGGCAGGTGTTCCGAACCACCCCAGCCGCTCCGGGCCTCTGGGCAGCGTGGGAAGGTGGAAAAGCAGCTCTGGGCCAGAGCAAAGGCAGAAAGGTGGCTCCGGGCTAGAGCAAAAGCAGTGCTGGCAGCCAGGGGAAGGAAGGCCCATTCTTGCACAAATCTTCGTGCACTGAGCCTCTAGTAAGTGGAAAGCCCAGATGGACCTGGTCTTGCTGCCAGCAGAGCCTTGATTTCCAGCACTGTTTTGCTGCTAGCACTTCAGGATCATATTCCTTGCATAGATTGTTGAGTTGTCTCTCTTACTAGTTTTCATGACTAGTAATTAGTTTTTCATTAATATCAGTCATCTCCTCCCCTCACTGTATCTATCAACAAGATGACTTTACTCTGTTGGTTCCTAAAACTAGTATTTGATACCAAGACTCTACTTAAATCCATTCATTAGCCTCGGCTGTTCTTAAGCTAAAATCAACAGTCTGGAGCTTCTTCCTTCCCAACGTGGATGCCACACAGGAATCAAAAGCAGCTTATTCATCCCAGCTAGTGCGGCTCAGGGGTTGAATGTCAATTCCCAGTCAGGGCACATATCCAGGTTGCGGGCTCGTTCCCCAGTGTGGGGTGTGCAGGAGGCAGCAGATCAATGATTTTCTCTCATCATTTGCCGGAAACTAATTCCAGCATGTAATAATTACAAGAGTTTTACCAAAAGGTTGGTGAAACGTGGGTGGCTCAACAAAGGTGAGCCACATATGTAGTTTACCTGTTGGAAATGGCTAAAAAGGATTTAACCTGAATAGGATTGTTAACTACCAGACAGCTCAGGGCATTTTATTGCCTCCTGTGGGCCAAACACCTGCACAGCTGTAGGCTATTCCCCAAACTGACAAGCTTCTGTACCCTTTGATACCTTATCCTTTGAAGTGCATATTTCCACCTTGCCTTGGGACAAATTGTGTTATAATAAAAGCACAGGGTCCTAGACTAGGAAGGAGTCTTTAGCTCTAGTTGAAGATCCTCTGACCCCCAATTCCTTTCAAAACTATCTTTCGTCTCCAGACTCTACTCACCTTTCTCCAGAATACTGAACTCTTTGTAAGGCTGGGAAAAGAACCCTGGCAATCATTGATGTTTCTCCCTCTCTCTCTCTCTCTCTCTCTCTCTCTCTCTCTCTCTCTCTCCCTTCCTCTTTGAAATCAATAAAAATATATATTTTTTAAAAACTCAGCCTATTCAATCCTGAACTCTTCCTCTTTCCTCACAGAGCTTCTCCTCCTCCTCCTCTTCTGTTTCTTCTTCTATTTCAAGAAATGGCAGCACCATCCACCCAGCTGCCACCACCCACCACTGGGCACATCTTAGAACCTTTTCTTCCCTTCCCCTCTGCCATCGAAGCCACTCTATTATCAAGTGCTGTTCCTTCAACCTCGAAAGTATCTCAATCCATCCTCTTCTCTTCCTCTCCACTCCCCTTCCTCTCATTCAGGTTGCTGTATATGGGCTCTGCAGCTGAATTCCATCAGATCTTCCTGCCTCTGTTTTACCCCACACCTTACGTTCACTCTCCACACTAGCCAGGTACCTTCAAAATCAAGTTCACCATGCCTCTCCCCTGCTAAAAACCAGCAACTTGGTGGGCTAACCTAGCTTGGAAACCCTCCCAATATGAGCACCTAGAAATTGAAATGCCTTGCTGAGTTCATCAAGAAGAAAGGCAAATGCTCTCATGTTGTGTCTAACGCAAAGAGAACACTGAAAATAAGAGCTGTTGGCACATGGGTGGTGGACACAAGAGGGGTTGCCATGGCAACATGAGTCGATGCCACAGCAGCTCTGGAAGTGACCATTAGACCTTGCATGGGCCTGATGGTAAAGGGTTTATCAAGAAATGGGATAGAGCTAAACTTTGGCCAATATCTGCTCTCCCCGCTCTGGCCTTAGCTTTGGGCCTTTGGAAATCTAACTATTCAAATACCTGCTTCAGTGGCATCGGGATGTCCTTGAACTTGTGCATCATCAATAAGCATGGGATTATATCCACCAATTTATTCACCACTTTCGCCAGTTTTTCCTTTCTCTTTTCCAGGATCCAATCCAGGAAACTTATTGCACTTAAGACTTTTTCCATTTTTAACTGCATATTCTTTAATCACCTCTTCATATGATGGCTTTATAATATTATTTTCTATAGACAAAACAGAAAGATAATACAGTGTTCCCTCTAATGTGGCTAATCAAATTTGTTTTCTATTATTGGTAATTTAAACATTTTTCTTCTAGCTTTACTACTTTTTTCTTCTTTTTTTCTTTCTCTTTTTCTCTCTCTTTCTTTTTTTTTGGGGGGGGGGGTAATGACACATACATATCTAGGATTGTTTCTCCACTTTGGGAAACCTCTATGAAATTTCTTTCATCTACGAGCTGTAAACATATAGTGTGTTTATCATTGCATTTGCGAATATATTCTTGATGAAAGAAAACTTCCATTTTGACCAGGCAATGAGTAAAAACGAATCCTGCACTTAGAGTTTTACATTTCTGAGATTCAAAAAATTTTCCACAGACCAGAAAATTATAGATGGCTCTACAGACCTTAAACTTTGCTTCTCTAACCATCTGCATATTTTTGGTGCTGGGTATCGTGGGATTGTTTTGCATCTCCATCCAACCTCTGATGCTGTGTGCCAAGCAAGGCAGCATGTGGGCTGTAGGCGTGCTTCTGGCAGCCATTCCAGACATCTCTATCCCCAGCAATAACTGAACTATACATGGAAATGACAGAAAACCACCTAATATATCCTGTGAAACCCAAAGTCAGCGTAAGCCAACTCTTCTTCCTCCTAATCCAATTCCCCAAAGGCCCGTGGTCATTCCCATGCCCCCAACATGAGGAAACGTTGGAAACATTATAATTAATTCATTTTTTAAATGGTATTTTTCTGCATTTCACAGTGTCTGTTTTATTCATCAGCTTTTCTAGAATTTGTTGACACGTCTTCTCTCCTCGCCATCATTTACTTTCATTCTTAATTTTGGTCTCACAGTTTGTGTTGGTTTTCCTGACGAGGGCCCAAAATTGCATAAGCTTCAGGCCCCAAGAAAACTGGATCCACCTTTGACTGAGACAGTTCATCACTCGCAGACATTGGTGAAAACTCCTAAAAGGTGATCTTCAGGAAGAAAGAAATGGAACTCAGAAGGAAAAGGTGAGATGCATGAGACAAGAACACAAGTGAGTCAATGTAATTAAATAATAGTAATAGTAAGTGATTTCTCAGTGCTGTTGAGCAACACTCAACATTACAAACACTGTAATGTGACCAACGAGGTCCTGAATGATCTTCGATGACCTCTGGCTTTACCAGGCACCATCCCCACTCACCACCTGCTGGACACCTGTCTCCGGGCATTCCCATGTCCTGCTCCTTCTCTCTGGGACATCCCCGCCCTTCTTAAGGCAGGGGCAGCTGACCCTCTCAGCCTAGAGGAGGGGTCCCTCCTGTCTGCTCTGAGGCAGCCCTCCGTGTACACTCCCTTGTCATTGACTCATCCCCTCTAGGCTGTGGCCTCCGGAGCGAGCGGCCTGGTTGTTTCCTGCTGTGTCCCAGCACCCCACACCCAGCACAGACCCCGAAGCATGTAGGCCATCTGTAACTATTTGCCAAAAATGTGGATAAACAATTGAACCAAAACCTTTTGCTTTTCAGCCCTTGTCATTTCAACCAGTGTTGATAGGTATTCACATCAGTCCACTCCCCTGCCTCAGTAAACAGAGTAATAACAGGTCCAGTCCCTTCCTTCTTTCTTTTTTATCACATGGATTGGGGTGACATTGGTTAACAGGAGCATACAGGTTTCAAGTGTACATTTCTATGACACTTGAAATTAATTCCAGAAATAAGTGTCTTTCTTTTATTTTTTTTTAATATATTTTATTGATTTTTTACAGAGAGGAAGAGCAAGGGATAGAGTTAGAAACATCGATGAGAGAGAATCATCGATCAGCTGCCTCTTGCACACCCCCTACTGGGGATGTGCCCGAAACCAAGGTACATGCCCTTGACCGGAATCGAACCTGGGACCTTTCAGTCCCCAAGCCGACGCTCTATCCACTGAGCCAAACGGGTCTCGGCGAAATAAGTGTCTTTCAATAGGAGCTGCATATTGCATTGTGTGTTCACCCTCCAAAATCGAATCGTCTCCCATCACCAGGTATCTGGTTCCTTTTACCCTTTACCCCCCCCCCTCAACTCCTCCTCTCTGGCAACCACCACACTGTTGTCTGTGTCTCTGAGTTTCAGCTTCATATCCCACCTATGAGTGAACTCATGTGGTTCTTAGCTTTTTCTCACCGATTCATTTTGCTTCGCATAATATTCTCAAGGTCCATCCACGCTGTCACCCATGGCAGCACTTCCTCTTCTCTTCCTGTTACCTCAGGGCACAGCAGGCACGGTACACTCAGTGGGTGCCCTCCCATAGCACCTCCACCTACCCCGGAAGTGGCCTCTGGGAAGTTGCCCACAGGCCCAGGGCTCCCTGCCTGAGGACACCCTCTGGCTGTGCCACTGCGCTTGGAAGTGCCAGGGAGTCAACACTCCGGGAGCCAACCTGAACCGAGGAGGGCAGCTTCCTCGCAGCATATTCCATGGTTTCTCAGGAGTTCCCCAGCGGCACTGAGCTCCGGGGGTCCAGAGTCACTCCCCCCTCCCTCCTGTACTTCTGGGCTCACGTCCCAATTAAACCGCTTGCCCTCATCCTCATCTCAGGGTCTAAGACAGCCCACCGCCGCCTGCCAGGCCCAGGGCTGGAGCTGTGGCAAGTGCAGGAGATGGGGCACAACTTTGTTGGACCCCAGGATCCAGCTCCGGGCGATAGTGGTTTGAAAAAGAAATTCTGGAAATATATTCATTTCGATAGAATATCTGTCAAATTCCTGAAATAATTTCAATAGAGGATCTTCGAAAAGTTCTTGGGGCTTCAATCGCTGAAAGGGGAGAGAGTCTTAACGCAGAAGAGTTCAGAGGCCCCTTCGGAGGGAGAAGAGCGTGGAGCACCGGATCCTGTCACAGACGCTGCCCCGGAGTGGCTCGGGCAGGGAGTGCTCCCGCCAGGGCGGTGGCCCGTGTCTGTCCTGGAACGGGGGCAGCTGAGCAGGGGAGACTGCCCGGGACTCGGGCTGGGACCCACCTTCCAGGGAGCTGCTCTTGCCGCCCACATAAGGCCTTGGCATTTGAAAGCAACCAGAGCCACTTCGGGCCGTCTCTGTCTGACTCATTAGCAGACTCAGGGCTACTGGAAAGACGCCTCCAGGAGGGGAGACTGGAGCGGCCTTCGCTGTGGCCTGGTTTGCATCTCGCTCCACTAGGAGGGAGGGAGCCCCCCTCCCTCCCCTCCAAGGCCTGTCCCAATGCCCTGGATGCAAGGTCAACTGGCCAGGAGCAAACCACCCCCACGAGAGCCTCTCTCCCCCGTCTCCTCCGGAAGGGGAGCTCAGCCAAGGGCTTGGCAGGTCTGCAGATTGTAAATATCTCCGCGTCTTGGCGCGGGAGGCCTCAGACCCAAACCACCGCCCTGAAACAGGAGAGTCTTGAAAGCCCAACAGTTTACAGACAGATACGGAGAGGAAGGGAGAGTGCGTCTCTGGACCAGGCCGTCTGGAGAGGGAGGCGCGTGAAGAGGTTTCCAGAGGGGACTGCGGTGCGCGGATGGGAAAGCCATCAGGGGCACAACGGGGCCCTTGTGCGCTGTCCGGGGGACGTTTGTGCGAATAGGCCCGCGATTCCTGGCCCCCTCTCCCCCCCTGCAGCCCCCAGGCCGGGGTCTGCTAAGAAAAATAACCTGGCTCGCTGCGGCATTCTTCCAGCCCCACTTGAAAGTTTGAAAAACCCTTGAGTAGGAAAATAACCTCAGGGAGCCAAGGCCCTCCGCACTTGGCCAAGCCCGAGACCCAAAATACACACACGAACACTTCGCTTTGAAAAGGCCTGCAGTATTCCTATCTGAGTCATCTGAAAACAAATAAAAAGAGACCTAAACAAACAAACCTAATTGTGCGCGGAACCTCCGCCAGGTTTCCAGCCTGGCTCCCCCTCTGTTTTCATTAGTCAGAAGCCAATCTCCGAAGCTTCCCTGGTATCCAGAACAAGCAAAATATTAAAAACAAATTGCCGAGGTTTCTCCCCGTTCCCGCCTGCCTTCGTGGTGCAGCCAGCACACACAACACACGCCAAGTTCCCGGCCTCTCACCGCCTTGGCTGTCGAGCCTCTTGCCGTCAGTCTTGATGGACGGCTGCCTGCCTACCAGGCTGCCCGTGGTGGACCAGCAACCCCGGTGGACAGGGACGTCCATGACCATCAGCCATGACTGGACACGCAGCCAAAATGACAATAGAAGTCTCGAGTGTCTGGAGATAGTATCATTTTTTCCCCCAACAGTCAATGCCGCTGGTTTGACCATCAGACCCAAGTTCACTCAGAGTAGCCCTGTCCATTGCTCTTTGCTAACACCATACCCAGGTCCCTTTCTTTTTACCTCTTTTACTTATTTCATCCACAAGCAGGCATGTCGTTGGAATGGACACGTCTTGGTTTTGCCCAGTCATCACCTTTCTGGTGATAACATTTCATTTTTTTTTCTTTGGAGACTCGATCTTCTTTCCCAAATTTTAGTCCCTATAGTTTGGTTGGGGGTTGCCTCATCCACTCTGCATCAGCCGTGTGTGAGCAAAGGCCTGGCCAATCAGAGTCACCAGAACTGGTGTCAGGAATGAGCTCGAAATCCAGGCTAGGCCATTGAGACACAAGCCTGGGATTTGTGCAGGCTACTGGGTAGGAAGCACATGTATTGCTTCAAGATGGTTACACTGGCAGCAAGAACTCCAAAGCTCCTGGTGGCATGATGAGACCATGTTTGTCCCATGAGAAGCAGAGTTGAGTGCCACCGAGGGATAAAAACTCACACAGCAGCACCTGAGCACCTGGATCCAGCCATGACTGAAAACTGCTCTCACCTGGACTTTTCTGGTTTATGAACAACTAAACCCCCTATTTTGCTAAAACCATTTTTGTTGGGTTGTTGTATCTCACAACTGAAAGAGTCCAAAACATACACGTGTGTGTGAGCACACACACACACACACACACACACACACACACCTCTCTCAAAATGACACATGAAATAAAATAATTGCATCTTCCAAGTGGACTAAGGACTCTTAAAAATTTTTTTAAAAATTTCTGGGAATGATCTTCTCAAAGGAAGATGTGTGTGTGTGTGTGTGTGTGTGTGTGTGTGTGTAAATTTCAGGTTCAGTTAAATGTTATAGGGAAGTCCAGAAAACAATCTACTTTAGCCCCGAATCTTATGAGGAAAATGCCTCTGTCCCTCATGGTGCAGTAAGAAATGAATGAATGCTTTCACCAAATTCATTTTGACACAGAGGACAAAATACTGTAGTGATTACTGAGGAATTGCTTTGTACTTTTTGGCTTGTTCTGATTACCAGTTCCAGGCATCCTATTCTGTGAGGCGAGGGGGACATCTAAGTGCCAAGATTAGTCTAGATCTAAAGCATGTGAAGAACAAATCTTTGCCAAACAAAAACTGAGGTAACCAATGAGACACAGAAAGTATTGAGGGAACAATTCAAACTATAGACCCAATAGTTCTTTTCTTGTTATATATGCCATGATTAGGTGAGATCTTGGCCTCTTGTCATTTCTGTCCCCTCCTAAGAATAAACTAAAAAAATAAACTGATGTTAACTCCTTTACTCCAATTCTCTGGTTAAAAGAACATATGATGGGGTCGATTGGCACACGGGTATGGAACAGAGGCCTGAGGGGTTGGACTAAGTTGCTAGGACTGGCCAGCAGCCCCTGAGTGACGGATGAATGGATTACTCTGACATAACCTTTGCTGTGAAAGAGAGGCTAAGGGACAGCCTGGCCAAAGGGACCAGACAGCCTTGATTGCCTGCCTCCTTAGACTTCTATTGCAGCAGCAGTTTGAGATAAAGTTTATCTTTTAGATACAATCAATAAGGTGAGTAATCTTGGGAGAACACATGTGTTTACATTTTCCTGTAGGCCAGTGATCAGAAAACTCATTAGTCAACAGAGTGGCAAACTGCGGCTTGAGAGCTGCATGTGGCTCAAGAGCCACTGCTCTAGGCAAGGGTATCCAGGGAGTAAGCATAAAGATTCCAGTAAACACCCAGGGGCCTGCACATGCACAGACTTGTTTGGAAAGGTCAAGGCATAATTAGGGGTGCCACCTTCGACACTCCCCTAAGTCAGAATTCCAATAAACAGAGCAGGCAGTCTCCCACATACTTCCCTTTTCTCAGAATGTCCTCCTTACAAACTTTCCAACTAAGTTTCATGTGCTTCCCAGCACTAAGTCAGCAACTTTCAACCTTTTTCATTTCATGGCACACATAAACTAATTGTTAAACTTCTACAGCACACTAAAATATATATATTTTTTGCCGATCTGACAAAAAAATAGGTATAGTTTTGATTCAATCATACTATAGGGCTCTTGAGTTGGCTGTTGTCATGTTTTTAAATTTGACAATCTAAGGGAAAAGAGATCAGTGCCCCTGTCTAAATAGTCAGGTATCACATGTTTCAAAAAATTCTTGTGGCACATCGGTTGAAAATCGCTGCGCTAAGTGATCAGAAGGATGATCAGAATGTTAAATCATTAGTTGTGGAAAGAATAGCTATTCTTCTCAAAATAATTTTCGTCAGAGCTGGGTTCAAACGTCACCTCTTCCAGCAAGTCTCCCACCATGCTTTCACTAGAAGTATCACTCCTGTTGCTCTTGCACAAAATTCAAAAGGCTTCCTATTAGAAGTAGCGGTAAAATGATGGAGAAAATGTTTACTCATATAAGTCTTCTTGGAGAGAACACCAGAATATATAACTCCATAAGTCCTTCGGGATAAGGTGAGGGGTAACATTTCAAAGGACATGGTCAAGTGGCACAAGATGGTTCCTATAGCCTGACTTCCAAGTGCATGGGTCTCATTTTGCAAGCAGAAGAAAAAGAAATATATTGACATTAGGAGCTGGGAGAGAGTTGTGTTGCTTGCATGACAAAGAGAGGAGACATTTCTATCAGAGAGTCTGGGAAACCCTGCTGGCCTGGCTCAGTGGTTGAGCATCAACCTATGAACCAAGAGGTCACAGTTCAATTCCCCCTCGGGGCACAAACCAGGTTGCAGGCTTGATCCGCTTTACGGGGCGAGCAGGAGGCAGCCAGTCAATGATTATCTGTCATCATTGATGTTTCCATCGCTCTCTTCCTCTCCCCTCCTCTCTGAAATCAGTAAGAATCTGGGAAGAGGGGGAAGAGCCCTGGGATGAAACACTCCTGGAGCTGAGCCACGGAGCAGGGACTTTAAAGAACAAAAACACCTAGCCAGGTTGTTATACCTGACGACCGTGATGGGTACCATGAGCCCTTTTTATTGTTTTCCCTATGAAACTTCCAGTAAAATCTCCATTGCTCTCAAACACGTTTGTCTGAGGTGGAACTCTGAAGGGGAAGGATTTGTGGGTGCAGGTGGACACAAGCAAAAGCAGAGGAAACACAGGCAGACACAAATACGAAGTTCAGGTTAACTTCTGGGCTCCCTGGACCTGTGCACCCCTCCCAGTGCCTGATAAACACACCTGGGAGGAAGGGGCCCTTTCACTCACTTTGAAAGCCTCACTCAGATGCATGAGTGACTTCGCAGAAAAACACCGGCACAGAAACGATGGCCTGAGAGTCAGAGAAATCACTGCCAGGTTTCTTAACTTGCCTCAATCTATATTGACTTAATTCCCGGAGTTAAATATACAGGGGTGTGCAAACAGGGGTTTACAATTGTGAGTATGTGAGGCACCGTTTATTTTTGTATTACTAGAGGCCCAATGCATGAAGTTCGTGCACGCGTGAGGTCCATCGGGTGGCCTGTGGGGATCAGATCTCAGCTCACACTCCCAGACTCCCAGACTCATAGCCCCGCCTGGCACCCCACCTTGGCCTGGCGCCGCCCCCTCACCTGCTCCACCATCCCATCTGTGTGCAGAGCAATGATCAGGGCCAGCCTCCCCGCTGCCCCCAGTGTCCTGAAACCAGACGCCCCCCCCCCTCCACTGCTGCTGGTCGCCCGTCTGCCAGGTGATCAGTGGGGGATGAACCCCCCTTCTTTTCTCTCCCCCATTGCCCACTCACACTTGCCTTGGCCTGGTGCCATCTGCCACCTGCTCCACCATCCCGCTGCTGTGATCCCACTCTCCTCAGGGCCTATGGAGGCTTGCAGCGCTTCCACTGCTGCCTGCTGCCAGCACTGCCTGGCCAACACCCGCCATGCTCCACACCGCCCCCTGGTGATCAGCGCACATCACCGTGAGCGGTGGAACTCCCAGTGGAACAATCCCCTGAGGGGACAATTTGCATATTCGGCTTTTATTATATAGGATGTTAATTATTGTATTATTCATTTGCATTCCAACTGTAAGCCTGCTTTTGCTCGCACCTGTATATTGTGATCTCAGTAGGCATACATACTAAGGAAAAGATCAGGCAGGTCTTGGTTGCTGCAGCTGGAATATAAATAAGGCGCTTTTTTTTTTTCATTTCAAATTATACAGTTATAGTAAGCTCAGCTGACACGGCCTAGGGCAGCGCCATTACCCACTGAGGCAGACCGGGGTCCCTAGATACACGCGGATGGTCCCGCCTGCTGATGGCTTCTCCCCTTCTCAGTGGCCTCTTTGCTTCAGAATCCCCAGTAACTGCATTGCTGACAGGAGAAGTCGGGGACCTCATGTGAACTGCCAGCCACCGACTGGCTTCTGAGGTTGGAGGAAATAGCTGGGAGCTGCTTCCGGGCTGGACCCGGGCAGAGGCAGGCTCATCGCTCACTCACTGGCCACTGCTTGGCTCCGGGATGGCTTTGGCAAGACTTGCTCCTGGCAGGCTGCGCCCTGTCATGGCTGAGCGTGTGTGAGGAAGGGTGTGTGGAGGGAGAGTGCACCGTGGGCACAGGGGACGCCAAGGCCAGGGAGATGGCCCCCCTCCATGAGGGAAAGGAAACCCAGTCCATGGTGAGCCTGGATGAGTTGGGAGTCAGAGTTTCTGGACCCCAAAATCGTCCTTGTGGAGGCAGTGAGAGGTGCCAGTTCTGAGGATCATGAGAGAGACTTGGGGGTCAAGGGTGACCTTCAAAACCAACCACAAGCATTGGGCTCAGTGGCATGCGCTAATGGACCATCCAGACCAGCAACACCTCCTCCAGGAAGGCCTCTCTGGTTTCGTCCACCAGCTTCTCTGTGGGTCGCTGTTTCTGGGACCCCCTCATCCAAGAGAAAACAATTCTCTGCTAAATTCTCCCCACCACTACATTTTCCCTGGAGTGTTTTTTGCTGAGGTTTGGGGCCACGCAAGCACAAAGCAGAGAGGGCTTGATAATTACTGCTTGAGCTCAGCATCCCACCTCCCTGGCAGAACTCCAGATGACACGGGACCATGGCACCCCTTTTTCCAAAGTGGTGCCAGTGACCCCGAACCTCCCTCAGAATGAAACTTCCCGTCACATTACAGACCCAACTGCCCTTTGGCCCCAAAGAGGAGAGGCAGGTTTTCTGCTGTCTAGACTAAGACTCTGTTCTTTTCCTGATTGAAAGTAATTATAATGGGAGCATCTATTGCCTGTAGGAGAAACCCCATTGATTAACTGATCCATTGATCCATTAATCCATTCATCCATGGACCAACTGACCTGTTGCCTGCAAGGGAAACTTTACTCCTCCCAGTGGGGTATGGTCTTGTCTCCCTGCCTCCTGCCAGACACAGCCAGAGCATTTCTAAAGCCTGGGTTTTTCTGTCCTAAATGACACCATATGGTAGCCACCCCATCCTGGGCCGGGCCAGGCCTGGGTCATAGTTTTTCCTCTGACATGAGGAGCAGAAAAGATCAGATTCTTCGCCCCCTGCCACAGTTTGGCCTCCCAATCCTCTGTGACCAAAGCTGGGACAGGGGACACACCGCTCCCCCAAACAAACAATAATTCCCATTGTGATGCTGCATAAATATGGATTAAGGAAGGAAAGGGTTTTCTAACTCAGCAAGGGTACAGAGCTGGGGGCATAATAATGGGAGTGCATACGTCATTTCATCATAAGTAGAACACAACTCTGCAGTCTGCATGTCGTTAGTTCCTGCTGGTGGGGCTCCCTGCCCCTCCTCCCAGGGGTGGGTAAGTCCTGGCATCAGACTAAGAGGTTCCCCCATCCCCCACGTGGTCCTTCTCAAAAGGAACGGAAAATGTGCCCACCAACAAAGTGTTTCCTCTAGTTACAACCTCCTACAACCTGGCAGATTTCCCAGCTTCAATCATTTAACAGCCACTAGTACTTGTTACAAATGTGTAACACGTATGTACTCGGTGCCAGACCTGGAGCTGGGTGCTTCACAGACAAGACCTTGTTGAATTCTCAGAGCAATCCTGGGAAGTGGCTCCTATGATTCCCATTTGGCAGATGAGGAAGCGGGGGGTAACAGGGGTGAAATACATTGTCCAAAGTCCCACAGTGAGTGGCTGAGGCAGGATTCACATCCTGTCTGATTCCAACCCCTCTCTCCGCCATCTCGCTGGATAACCTCCAAAACGGGGCCGTGTCCCCACGTGATGTGCAGAGCCTCACACCTTGGAACGTCCAGGCCCACGCACATTTACAACACCCTGGGCTTTGTTCTTTTCAATGCACTCGCTCGAGCTTGTCAGATGCGTGTCTCGATTTGGGTTTTGGCAATCTGCTCACCCAAACCCTATGTTTTCCAGTCTTGCCTCACCAAAAGCCTCCCTCTAGGTGCTTTTAGAAATGAGAGCCTAGCATCTTCCCCCAAACCTGATGTCAGCGCTCCAGAAAATAAGCTAGTGTATCTATATTTCTAAAACAAATTCTCCAAGTGAGGCTTATGGTCAACGAGGCATGAGAAACTGTCTCCCAGTGTCTGCCCGACACTGAAAGGGAGAAGAGGGAAATGAAAACGGGTAAGTAATGGTCCCTACCTGCAAGAGACACATAATCTGTTAGGAGGTGAGATGGGTTTGAACCCCACAATGGGCCACAATTAGATAAGTGGTCTCATCCTGATTATGGGACAACTAGAGGCCTGGTGCACACATTTGTGCATGAGTGCGGTTCCTCGGCCTGGCCAGTGATTGGGGCTGTTTGGGGCTGATCAGGGCCGTCTTGCCCAGTCCTGATCGGGGCAATCAGGGTGTCTGGCCAGTGGGAGGGACTGTGGGAGGTTGGCTGGCCACAGGAGGTTGGCTGTGGGAGCTTACTGAGCACCAGGGGACAGCTCCTACATTGAGCATCTGCCCCTTGGTGATCAGTGTGCATCATAGCAACTGATTGACCAGTCATTAGGTCAACATATATATATATATATATATATATATATATATATATATATATACTAGAGGCCCAATGCATGAAAATTCATGCACTGGAGCGGGGAGTCCCCTCAGCCCAGCCTGCCCCCTCTCACAATCTGGAAGCCCTCAGGGGTGAGAGGCAACTCAGCGATCAGGGGAAGGTGATGCCCCCATCACACCTCTGCTGCTGCCACTGGAGGCAGTGCAAGCCTCAGCCAGCCCTGGTTACCTGAGCCTTGGGCAGCCCTGGGAGGCTGGGAAGCCAACAGCCAAGGCTTTCCTGAGCCTCGGGCTGGCCCTGGGCGGCTGGGGGGCTGAGGGGCCGGGGGACTCTGGAGGCAGGCATAACCCCAGCGGGGCTGATGGGACTGGGCGCAGCCACCTTGTGGCTGTGAGCACTGCCATATTTGAGGGTGTGACAGTCAATTAGCATACTCCCTCCTTATTGGCTGTGAACACCACCATCTATGAGGCCAGGGTGGTCAGTTAGCATACTCCCTCTTTATTGGCTGTGGGTGCCGCTATCTTTGCGAAGGCATGAGAGTCAATAAGCATATTCCCTCTTTATTAGATGGGACTTCTATTCAGAACAGGGGTCGACCATCGATTAGAAGAATCTAGAACTTCTTAAGTTATATGTCTAACCACTGTGCTATACACCTGAAATTAATATATTGGCTATTAACTGTTATGGAAATTTTTTAAACAGATATTTAAAAAGAAATCAAGGAGGGCTTCATGGAAGAGATGGAGCTTTAAGTGAGCTTTGTGGAATTGGAGGTGGGAGGAGGAAGAAAGGAGGTTATTCCAGACAGGAAGGGCATCAGGGACAAGAGCCTGGAGAGGAGGATGAGCTTGGTGTTTTTATGAAGCAAAGAGTGGGTCAGCCCTCCGGTCTGGGAGTATGGGGAGAGGATGTGCGGGAAGGAAGGTAGCCTAAGCAGAAAAAGTTTCTAGCGAAAGACCGGTTTGGGTGTGGGTGACACTGGGGAGCCACTGTGGGCTCTGGAGTAAGTGTTCACATGACAAAAGGGGTGCTGAGTGAAGAAGAGGCCCCGCTCCTCAGCTCCTGGAACTATGAGAGGCAGCGCCTCCTATTCCAGAGCAAAGACCCAGTGATGCTTCACATCTGGGGGCCCCTCGGGCCACAGGCAGGCCTCCCAAACCTGCACGAGCTGTCTGCAAACGAGGTGTCAGGCTGAGGGGAAGGCGGCAGGGGCTGGTGGTGAGATTGTGCACACCTGTTCACTAGATGGAGCGGCAAGGAAGGAGACAGTGCTGACATATCTATATCAATAGAGGGATATATATATATATATCTCCCGGAGGGAAAGGCTTCAAGCCAGCAAGCAGGGGAAATTCCACATAACCTACCTGAAGCAATGTGATGTGCCTCTAAATTATTTTGGTATCAAATCTTGATTGGCCTTATGAAAAGAAAAATGTGCCAAAAAGAGAGGCTAATGGGGGGGGGGGGGGCTGGTTGCCTTGACATAGAGCAGAGATGAGCCCACGCTTTCTGCAGAGAAAGCGGGCCGTGCTGGGTGGCGGCACTTTTATGTGCCAAATGGGTGGTCCTGAAACTTAGAGTTGGTCAAGACCCTTGGTTCAAGGGACAAGAACCCAAATTCAAAGTCACTGGATCGAAAGGAAGATGTGATGGCTCCGGGACTGGGGTCGGCGGGCTGCAGGCGCAGCGGCCTCCAGGCACTCCTGCGAGCTGGTCAGGACTGGCTCTGGCCTCTCAGCTGTGCTTTCTTCTGGTCGGCCTCGCTCTCGGGCACTAGGTCTCTGTGTGGGAGGAAAGGGGATGCCCATTGGCCCCAGCCACGGTCCTTCGTAGGAGGGAGACCCTTCCTTTCCCAAGTCCCACTTTGGTCCTTGGTCCACCCCTGAACCGATCCATGTGTGTGGCAAGTGGACTCACTAGTTGGCCAGTTATGTGTCTATTCATTTTATTTTATTTTTATATATATTTTATTGATTTTTTACAGAGAGGAAGGGAGAAGGATAGAGAGCTAGAAACATCGATGAGAGAGAGACATTGATCAGCTACCTCCTGCACACCCCTACTGGGGATGTGCCCACAACCAAGGTACATGCCCTTGACCGGAATTGAACCTGGGACCTTCCAGTCCGCAGACGGACGCTCTATCCACTGAGCCAAACCGGTTTGGGCTATGTCTATTCATGTTGGAGTTTGGACCCAGCCCTTGACTGACAGCCCATCAGAATCCCAAAGTGCTGGGAGGAAGGAAAAAACAAGGTCAGGAAAAAGAATCAGATAGATCTGAGTGCAGAGAGGAAGGTCCTGATGGCTCCTCAGGGAGCATAGTCTGAGGGGAAGACTGGGTGGGTGGCAGAGGGGTGGCTTAACAAAGGCATTGCAGCCAAAACCGGTTTGGCTCAGTGGTAGAGTGTCGGTCTGCGGACTGAAGGGTCCCGGGTTCGATTCCGGTCAAGGTCATGTACCTTGGTTGCGGGCACATCCCCGGTAGGGGGTGTGCAAGAGGCAGCTGGTCAGTGTTTCTCTCTCATCGACCTTTCTAGCTCTCTATCTCTCTCCCTTCCTCTCTGTAAAATATCAATAAAATATATTTTAAAAACACACACACACACACAAAAAAAACAAAGGCATTGCAAGCCCTGCTCCAGTCAGATTTCCGTCCACCTGGCTTTTTTCAATGTTTGTTTTCTCTCCTTTCCCTTCCTGCGTCTCCTTGGCAATAGGATTAGTGCTGAGGAGAACAGGGTTGGGGGCATTTAAAAGGCTGGATCGTTTATTTCTCGTAGGCCATCAAAGGAGAGAGAAGCAGTGCTCTTTCTCCGCTGTAACTTCTGGGCAGAATGGAAAGCGGTTCTCATTTTCCAAGAGCAGAGGGCCCGCGCTCCCAGGAACCACTCGCCGTGGTGGAGGCAGCCGAGCTCCATGGAAGCAGAGTTCCAAGCCCTGGCCCCCCAGGATCTAGCATCGGTGCTCTGGACAATGGTCACATTCATCCTCCAAGGGGTCCCTTCAATCCAAGTGGACTTCCCTGATTTCTCACCATCTGGGCTGGGGCCTGGTGAGGGGCTTCTGTCCCCAGCTGAGGGGGTCCAGGTGGCCTTGGGCAGAGGAGAGGATGCTCGGGGCGGGCTGATCCTGGTTGCATGCACTCACTCATTCTTGGTCATTCAGTGAGTGTCTACCATGTGCAAGCACAGCGTAAAGGCCTGCAGCCTCCGGACAGTTGGGCGCTGCCTTTGCCCTAATGGGGCTCACTGTTCACCGACACGCGTGGAGATAAAAATTGCTTTTGCTACTAAAGATCCCCACACATTGTGAGAGAATCATCCTCTGCTTGCCTCAACCATGTGTAACACTGTTAATGCCAGACACCACCTCTCTCCCACCATCACCGCTGGCTCAGGCATGGACCGGCGGGTGAAGCAACCTGATAAGAAAGCTTTATTAGCATTTATTTTTTCCAGCTGGAGCCTGGGGGCACCATAATCTTTTCTCCTGGTTTTTCATGATGATCCGAGATCCATGGTGCTATGAGTGGAACTTTCTTCAATTAAACTTTTGAATTGGTTATTGGGGTATATAAAAATATAATTATTGTTAATGACTTTGCATCTAGCGACTTCATTAAACTCATTTATTCATTCTAATAGTTTGATGGGGGATTTTCTTGGGTTTTCTGAACAGATGATTGTTTTATCTACAAATAAAAGAGTTTTGTCTCTTTCCTCCCAGTTACTATATTGCTAATTTATTTTTCAGGTCATTGCTCTGTAAAACATTGAATAGTTAGTTGATTGGGAGAAGGTATATTAGCAGTGTTTTTTAAATTTTATTTTAAGGCAAATAATTCTTAAGTTTCACAATTAACACATGAAGTCAATTTTTAAAAATATGTTTTTATTTATTTCAGAGAGGAAAGGAGAGGAAGAGAGACATAGAAATATCAATAATGAGAGAGAATCATTGATTGGCTGCCTCCTGTATGGCCCACATTGGGGATTGAGCCCACAAACCTGGGCATATGATCTGACTGGGATTCGAACTGTGACCTCCTGATCCATATTCATAGGTCAATGCTCAGCCACCGAGCTACACCAGCTGGGCCATGAAGTCATTTTTAAAAATATATATTTTATTTATTATTTTATAGACAAGAAAGGAGAGGAATAGAGAGTTAGAAACATCAGTGAGAGAGAACCATCAATCAGCCGCCTCCTGCACACCCCCTACTGGGGATGTGCCCGCAATCAAGGTACATGCCCTTGACCAGAATGAAACCTGGAACCCTTGGGTCTGCAGGCTGACACTATATCCACTGAGCCAAACTGGTTAGGGCTGAAGTCATTTTTTTAAAGGAAAATAAGCATGTATTATTAATAAAATTTTGTATATATTCCTTATAACTTTTTATATCAGTGGTCGCATCCTGTACACGATGTTACACAGCTTCTTAAACCTATATGAATATGTCTGTCCATGTTTTGAATTTGTATGGAAGGATCTAGAAGAAGCTGGGAACATTAGGAGCTTGCAGGGAAGTAGCTGAGTGGCTGGCAGGGCATTTAGCTCTAAGCACCACGTTAGCCGTGCACCTAAGATGTGATATGTAATGCTTTCAATATTCTTCAGTTCAAAATATTTTCTGTTCCACTTGTGGTTTCCTTTTGCTTGTTTAGAGTGCTTCTTTTAGTTTCCAAATTTTTGGAAGTTTGACATTTAATTTAATTGCACTGTGGACAGAGGATGTGGACCTTATTTTATTTCTTTGAAAATACTGTGAAAATACTGTGATCTAATACACTATCAATTTCTAAGCGTTCCACACATACTTGAAGATAATGTATTCTCCATTTAGTGAATACGAAAAATGTTTATATAGATTTTAAGATGTTGAATGTTTTGTTTAAATGTAAGTCCTAAATATTTTTACTAGCTTTATATAACACTAGAAGCCTAGCGCATGAAATTCGTGCATGGGTACAAAATTTGTGCAAGAGTATGCCTTCCTTCCCCTGGCCGCTGGCACCAGCTTCCCTCCAGCACCCAGGACCCGGCTTCCCTCGCAGCCCCGGCTTCGTCTGGAAGGCCACCTGGTCAAATTAGTATATTGTGCTTTTATTATTATAGACTAGAGGCCTGGCACATGAAATTCATGCATGGGCATGGTCCCTAGGCCTGACCTGCAATCAGAGCTATCTTCTCTGGCTGTCAGAAGCCAGTCCTACCCCCCACTGCCACCCATCCCCAGTTTTCCATTTGCCATCGGGTGATCGGAGCCTGCTAGCTGGGGGGAGGGACCTGCCTGCCTCCTGGACCTGTCCCTGAATGCTGGTCACCATCTGTGTGTAGGGCAACCAGCGAAGTGGGGGTCTTGGCCTGGCACCGCCCACATCCACCGCCACCACCCACCCCCACTTCCCCGTTCCCCATCAGGCGATCAGAGCCTGCCAGCTAGAGGAAGAGACCAAGAGGTTGGCTGGCAGGCCCCATTCAGGCTACTGGGGGCTGCAGGCTGGGGGCAGCTCCTGCATTGAGTGTCTGCCCCTGGTGGTCAGTGTGCATCATAGTGACAGGTCATTCTGCCGTTTGGTCGATTTGCATATTACCCTTTTATTATATAGGATTCATCTTGAGGTCAGCTAAAAATTTTCATTATGGTAATAGATTTTTTTCTTGGTAATTTGATCAGTTTTAGTGTTTATAGTTTGAGGTTATATTGGAAAGACTATACAAGTTTATGACTACTATATGTTCTTAGGGAGCTATTTTTTAAAATATTATGTACTACCCTTCTTTGCCACTATTAATGTTTTTTTGCCTTAAGTTTTATTTTGTCTGATGGAATTAGTATATCTTCTTCTTGTTAGTATTTTCATGATATAACTTTCTCCACATTTATTACAATCTTTCTATGTGGCTTTGTCAGTATGCCTAGGATTTTTAAAAATATATATCAGATAATCTCTATCTTTTCATTGGTGAATTTATTCCATTTACTTTTGTTATAATTATTGGTATATTTAAAGCTATTTTTAGCATTTCATTTTGTACTTTTAATTTGCCCTCCTTTTCCTTTTTCTCTTTTCTTTTTTCCCATTTATTCTTCTGCATTGAAAAAGTTTTCTATGTTCCCTCTCTGTGGATGCAGAAGCTGTAGGTTGTGCTTATGTTTTTTTTATTGTTATCTTTAACTATAATTTTAGAAAACATCTGGAGTCAATCAACATTTCTCTCTTCCTTTAAAACATGGGAAGAAACAAACTATTTTAACTACATTTTGCTACTCATTTTGCTATTTTTTGCCTACATTTTTGTTTTATCTCTTCTTTAAAAACTCAATATTTTATATAGTTAATAGTTAATTATACTGTACTATATACTTGAAAGTTTCTAAAAGATTATGTCTGAAAAGCTTTCATCATAAGAAAAAATTTGTAACTATGTGGTGAGGAATGTCAACTAGACTTATTGTGCAGATCCTCATGCAATATATACATATGTTGAATTATGTTGTGCATCTAAAATAAATACAATATTACTTGTCAATTATATCTCAATAAAAGAAAAAATTCAATATTTTAATCTTTCATCATTAAGTGTACCAACACAGATGATCAATTCATCATTGTTTTCTTGACTCCCATGCCTTCCCTTTGAGTTAATTTTTCTTCTTGTTGAAACATATATTAATAATATTATCTAATAAAAGGGTAATATGCAAATTAACCGTCACTCCATCACAAAGCTGGAGGTGCCCATAGCCACAAGATGGTGGTGCCCAGTCCCCTCAGCCATGCCAGAGTCCCCTAATCCTGGGAGGGGCAGCCACTAAGAGCAGGCTGCATGAGCAGCATGGTGGAATGCTTACTTTGTCACCATGGTGGCAAGGCAAGCGTTCCCCACCCCCCACCTCGGAGGGCATCTGGGCCGCAGAGAGCCTCTGGGCAGTGGGCACGGAGTGGCCAGTCCCATAGAGAGCAGAGAACCACTGGGAATGGACCTAAGCAGTCAGGACTCCCAGATTGGAGAGGGCTCCCCTGTGTGCTCCCAGATTGGAGAGGGTGCAGGTTGGGCTGAGAGACGCCCCCCCATGCACGAATTTCATGTGCCAGGTCTCTAGTTATTTTAATGAATGGCTATGAGTTATGTATGTGTTTAATCTTTTTTGTTGTTGTTCATCTTCACTAAAAGATATTTTTTCAATTGGTTTTTAGAGAGAGTGGAAAGTAGGGAGTAAAGGAGAGGGAGGAGAGAAAAAGAGAGAGAGCAAAACATTGATGTGAGAGAAACACATTGATTGGTTATCTCTCACACTTGCCATAACCTGTGCCAGGAATGAACCTGCAACCGAAGTATGTGCCCTTGAATCGAATCCCTGACCCCTTGGTATGAGATACAAAGCTCTATCTACTGAGAGCACTGGCCATGGCTGTGTTTAATCTTTGTATGCCAAAACATTTAAAAAAATATTTTTATTGAGAGGAAGAGAGAGGGAGAGAGATACATAGAAGCATCAATGATGAGAGAGAATAATTGCAAAACTTCCTCCTGCACATCCCACAACAGGGATCAAGCCTTCAACCTGGGCTTGTGCCCTTGACTAGAATCGAACCCAGGACCCTTCAGTCCGCAGGCCAATGCTCTATCCACTAAGCCGAACCGACTAGGGCACCAAAACATTTCTTAATTTGGCTGAGGCTAAAATTTTAGGTTGTCATTTAACAACCTAATTCCCTCATTACCATGAACACATTTCTCTACAGTGAGAAGTGGTGTAAGATAATGGTTATGAACCTTTGGAACAAGATCAACTCCTCCTCTGACTAACTGAGAGAGCCTGGCCAAGAGCTACTAAACTTCCCAAACGCTCATTTTCCTCAGCGGCAAAAAGGGTAACAAGAATCCTATCCCACAGAATTCTTGTGTGGGTTAAATTAGTTACTATACATCAAACACTTGGTGGGGTGCCTGGTGCCTAGTACCATCCAAGTGCCAGCTGTGGTAATCACTGTCTCCAACCTCTTCTGCTGCTGATGAGAAAATGAAGGTGGGTCCACTTGTGGTTCCTTTTTAGGAAATCTAGCCCTCCTCTCTGGCTGCCTTTAAGGTTGTCTCTCTATCTTGAATGCTCTGCAGCTCCCCTCACAATGCACTTTCAGTCCAGGGGCTCAGTCCTCCTACCATTCTGGGAAATCCAGAACCATTATTCCTGTGTTATTTTTTCTCTACTATCTCTCTGCAACTTCTATATGCTATGCTGTATGTTGTGGCCTCTCAATCTTCATATTTCTTAACTAGAGGCCCAATGCAGGAAATTTATTCAAGAGCAGGCCTCCTTCCCCTGGTTGGAGGCAGGGGCTTCCCTCCAGCGCCGGCAGGCACCCAGTCTTCCCTTGCAGCCCTGTCTTCATCCAGAAGTTCATTCAGAAGGACGCCTGGACTAATTAGCATATTATGCTTTTATTATTATAGATTGTTATTACACATTTATAAACTTTTATATATATATATATATATATATATATATATATATATATATATTATTGATTTTTTACAGAGAGGAAGAGAAAGGGATAGAGAGTTAGAAACATCAATGAGAGAGAATCATCGATCAGCTGCCTCTTGCACACCCTTGACCGGAATTGAACCTGGTACCTTTCAGTCCACAGGCCAATACTCTATCAATTGAGCCAAACCGGTTTCAGCCACACTTGTAAAGTTTTGTCTTCTCTCTCTCTCTCTCTCTCTCTCCCTCACACCCTCTCTCTCTTCCTCCTTCCCCCATATTTTGGTTGAACTCCCTGGTATGATCTTTCAATTCAATTTTTTTAGTGACTGCACAAACTTTAGATTCTATCCAGTCAATTAGATTTTTTATTTTAGGGATTACATTTTCTATTTCCAAGATTCCTAATTGGTTCTTTCTTATATCCATCTTTTTCTTAAAACTCATTTCTGCCTATTTTTGTAACACAAATGTTCAATTATTATTTACTAGAGGCCCAGTGCATGAATTAGGGCACCAGGGTCCCTTGGCCTAGCCTGCGGGAGCGGGCCAAAACCAGCTTTCCGACATTCCCCCAAGGGGTCCTGGATTGTGAGAGGGTGCAGGCTAGGTCAAGGGACCCCACTGATGCTCAATTGGGGCCAGAGAGGGATCACAGGAGGGCTCCAGGGCATATCTGGCCCATCTCGCTCAATTCTGATCAGCTGGACCCCAGCAGCATGTTAAGCTACTGGTCAGAGCATCTGCTCCCTAGTGGTCAGTGCACGTCATAGCAAGCAGTTGAGCATCCTTAGCATATCATTAGCATATTATGCTTTGATTGGTTGAATGGACGACTGGGCACTTCGCATATTAGATTTTTATCACAAAGGATTTTATATTATTTCTCTAATTTCTTATTTAATGCCTTCGACATATTTATTTTAAAATTCTTAGACTGTTCTGTAATTGTATGTCACTTGCAGTGAACAATTTTTCAATAGATGATTTATTGGTTACTAAGTATAAGAGATAGGTTTCTTCATGTCTTTTGGGTTTTTGGTTTGGAGAGACATTCTAAGCTTGACCACCTTCTCTCTTGTCTTTCTCTCTCCACTCTCCTCTTGTCCTTGTCGAGGACTTTTGCAGTTTCCTCCATCGGCCTTACCTCTAACTCAAGCATGTCAAACTCGTGGCTGGTGGGCCACATGCCCCGTTCAACTGAGCTTTATGCTGGGGATGGCAGCTCTTGCTAAATTGGCAGAGTGATGGCTCACTCAGCAGGCAGGTGGCTCAGGCCAGGGCCTGGTTCCTGCGCTGTCCCAGTCACTGTCCACCTGGTCATTCAGCTCCACATCAGCGATAGCCTTGAGCAGTGGTCCGGGGGGAAGTTCATCATCTCTTGCCTTGAGTGGAGAAAACAACAGCCCTGCATTCAGCCTTCAGGGGGGCCCTGCCCCCAGCCCCACCCGGAACATGTTTACTCCCTGTTTCCTGGGAGCCAGTCTAGCCCACACAGGTGCCAGAACCCACCCACCTCGGTCCACCTCTGCCCAGGAGCCAGCAGCGCTGTGCCTTTTTCTCTGGTTCTGGTCTACAAAGATGATCTCCTGGTTGTGAGCTGAATTATGCCTTTTTACATCTTGAGTCTTTTTTAAAGTTTTATCTATAAATGCTATGGGTTTAGAGCAGAAAGTTTGCCACAGTTAGTTACGCCAATGCAATCTTGACCAGAAGTGCTTTCTATTTTTTTTCTATAATGTACAATTGCTACTGTTATAAGTACTTAGGTAAAAGGGCCACATCCTCCGGCTTTCGTAAAACGAGCATCATCTGTGACCTTGGTCAACATTGTTTCCTCATCCTGGTAGAGGCTGACGTCAGGATGCCGTGGGTGGAGCAAAGATAAGAACTGGAGACACCAATAGCAAGCAAATCTTTCAAAGACATTTCCCTGGGAAAGAGATAATGGGCCATTTTTTTTTTTTGTCTTGTTTAATCAGAGATTAAACAAATGTGTATAATCATAGGATAAAAATAGAGAATAGGAAGTGGGGAGGCGGCTGGGAGGTGGTGTAAGTTAGGGATTAAGAATGTAGTCTTCCAATTTAGTCTTGGGTTTCGGTCAGAGCTCTCCCACTCACTGTATAACTTGACATCCTTATTCTGTAAAATGAGAATGACAATCGGATCTACCTTATGGGATAATAGGGAGGATTAAATAAAATATCGTGATGGACTTATCTGGCGTAAGTATAGTGACTGGCACTTCGTAAACATACAACTCTTGACCGTGGTTATGATTAATGGCTCGTATTTTATGTGTCAGCTTGGCTAGACCATGGTACCCAGACACTTAATAGAACACCAGTCTAGACGGTGCTGCAAAGATGTTCCCAAGATGGGATTAATATTTGAAACAGTAGACTGAGCAAGACTCACACTCCAGATGGTGGGAGGGCTGCATCCAATCAACTGAGTGCAACTGAGGGAAGGGCCCTGCCTCAAGAGAGAAAAACAGAAGTCCCCCAAGGAAGTGGGAATCCTGCCTCCAGACTGCCTTTGGACTTGAGCTGCAAAGGCAAGTCTTCCTTGGGTCTCCATCCTGCCAGCTTGCCCTGCAAACTTCAGACCTGCCAAAGTCAATTCCTCATAATCAATCTCTCTCTCTCTCTCTCTCTCTCTCTCTCTCTCTCTCTCTGAGGGTTGGTATAGGAGGGAGAAGAGGGAAAAGCATATACAGTAGTTAACTCTCCTGAGGAGTCAGAGCAGGAGAGCCTTGTGGAGCTCTGGGATGGAGGGGAAGGCAGGAGGGGTGGAGGCAGCTGCGGTAGGCACGTCCTTCCGGGTGGCTATTCTCTCCCGGAAGTAGGGAGTGAGGTCACATCCTGGGCCTACAGGCAGGTGGCTCGTGGAGGATTGTGGGAAACCAGGGTTCATTGGTGCTTAGCAGGCTCGCTGGGAGCATCAAGCTCAGGGACCATCCATGGAGCAGGAGGCCTGGTGTGGGAGGAGAGAACAGCCAGCTGGATCGAGGGCTGGTCTCCACCGCAGAGGGAATGGCAAGTCTGTGAGCAAGTGAGGGGAGAGCTGGCAGACGGCGGGGGCGGGAGCCTGGCCCTCTCCTCAGAGCTCTCCTCAGCACCGGCCCACTCCTTGTTCCCACGGGAGAACTTGGAGGAGATTCCCAGGCGGGTGATGACTGTGGTCATGCTTGGCATATGCGAGGTTTTCTCAGACGCCTCTCTCACATGCCACCCGGGGGAGCTGGGGACAGGTTTCTTTTCAGAACAGACAGCTGAGTGTGAGGAGCCAGCGCCACTGCCCCCAGGTTTACATCCGGGAGTCACAGAACCCAGGGCCTGAGCTGGGCGAGCCGGGCAAAGGCCAGCGGGTCTCCCAGGCAGCACCCAGCTCTCAGCAGTCCCAGCGGGGAGGACCCAGAGTCAGGGTTCCAGGCTCTGGTTTGATCCAGGAAATTAGCCAAACAATTGTCCCTGTAAGGGGCTTGGGGGGGGGGCGGGACAGTGCAGTTCACTTGCCTCCCACTTCCTGGGCCCTGACGCAGCCCCCAGCAATCTGAGAGGAACCTTTTTTTCTTCTTTTTTCCCCCAGTTGTGGCCATTCCCCTTCAGCCTCCGCACTCTGACCTCACACCTAACCTGTGTCCCCTCACCTCAGGGTGGTCTACACTTACCCTTGTGCCCGGAGAGGCCTTGGCGCTCAGCTGGTGAGTGTCCAAGTCTGTGTCTTCCGCAGCCTGAGCTGAGCACCCACTGCTGCCCAGCTGTGAAGGGAGCACGGGGCGGGGCCTGAATACCTCTCCTACCCCAGGTCCAGCTGAGGGCAGCCCGGGCCAGTCAAACCCGAGAGGTGCTGGCTGGCGGAACTGAGGGGGTGGGGGTGTCTGCTCGGACCCCTATCCCCAGGACTACAAACAGGTGTCACAGATAATTACTTCCTGGAAATAAAGATTGGTCTATATGCAAACATAGACAACGACGATCAAGTTTCTGTGCTGGAAGAGGAAAAGATGGACCGTGGGGATGGCTGCACAACAATGTGAATGCACTCAGTGCCACTGGACTGGGTACCTAGAAAATACTTAAGATGTTACATTTATTTTTTTTATTTTTTTAAATTTCTTTATTGATTACCAAAACCGGTGTAGCTCAGTGGATAGAGCATCGGTCTGCGGACTGAAGGGTCCCAGGTTCGATTCTGGTCAAGGGCATGTACATTGGTTGCGGGCACATCCCCAGTCGGGGGTGTGTAGGAGGCAGCTGATTGATGATTCTCTCTATCCCTCTCTCTTCCTCTCTGTAAAAAAAAATCAATAAAATATTTTTTAAAAATAAATTTCTTTATTGATTAAGGTATCGCATATTTGTCCTCAACCCCCCATTCCAACTCCTCCTCCTTCCCCACTCCTGCCCCCACGCCCCTATTGTCCTTGGCCACTGGTTAGGCTCATATGTGTGCACATAAGTCCTTTGGTTGATCTCCCCCTTTTATCCCCACCGTCCCTTTGAGGTCCAACAGTCTGACCTATGTCTCTTCATCTCTGTGTCTGTTCTTGTTCATCAGGGAATGTTGTTCACCATTCCCCCCAGTTTATGTTATGAGTACTTTACCACAGTAAGAGATTTTTTAAAAAGAAAGAAAATGGTTCAATACCTTCCTATACCGATGGACAGAGGTAGGTTTGAATGCTGACTCTTCTGTTTCCTCCAGGTCTAACAACCTTGATTGAGTTAACAACCTTGATTGTCGCTTATGTGGACCCTGAGGAAGAAGACGCCTACTAAGAAGGGCTCATGGTGTCGAACTGGGCTAAAATTAAAAAAACAAAAACAAAAACAAAAACAAAAAAAAACCCCTCCTAGCAGCCTTTGATGCACTGGGGCCAAGCAGTGGTTCTATTCTGACCAATCAGGACAGTACCTTTTGGACCAATCAAACTGCAAAAATTGGGAATCCTCATTTGCATGAGAATAGACCAATCATGGGCCAGGGGTGGGGACTTCTGTCTATATAATCCAGTTCCCCTCCCTCTCTGAGAGTGATCTTTCCTTTTCCACTGAAGACTGTCTCCCCCTGACAGAGCTGAAACACTGAAAATGCCTCAGCAGGGCAGAGCAGCACAAGGCAGGAGCCTGCGGAGCTGGAGAAGAGCCTGGCCCAGGGCTGCCTCATGGCCACGGGTTTTCTCAGTCTGTGCTGTGTCACAGCTGGGCTGCTTTGCACTGAAGAGAGTTTCCTTCTTCACCTGTTGGTGTTGAATTGGCGCCAAGGACCATCGATTGACACTACCCTATTTAGACGTAAAGCAGGGGGCATTGTGAGTTCTAGGTTGTGTTGAAAGGGATTTGGTTTGGCTGGTGGCCCAGGGATTGGTTTGCTTAGGGGCCGTTGTTTGTATATGATTAAGAGGGAAGGTGGCAGTTTTGTGCACAGGTGTGTGAAGAGGCAATGAGAAAACAGTGCATGCATTAGCTAGGGCTCCTTCGTTACCAAAAAAACAAAGACCAGTGAAGTGCTTTTCAGCAAAAATTAGGAATTGATTGTAAGGCTTCCAAAAATGTCCCCTGAAGCCCAAGGTCGGGGATGCAGCAGAACCTCAGGAAAGATCTGGAACCAGGAACTAGATGGCCATTCCTAAGAAGGTCTCTAAGAATGCCTCATCTCTCTACTTTCCTCTGTGCATCTGCTCCATCCCTATTTTCTGCAAACTTTCTCTGTGTCCCTTCCATGTGGTACAACACAGCTCCTGGGGTTCCTAGTACCGGTTCACCCCATGAGCTCCCGCTTAGAAACTACAAGCTTCACGTGAGTGGCACCTTGGAGCGGGTAAGGAAGCTCTGTACCCTCTCCCTTCTGGCTCTTCCCTGACTTATATACTTTTATAATAAACAGGCAGTGTAGTAGGGAGTGAGGGAAGGAAGGTGGGAGGAAGGGAGACAGAGAGACAGAGACTGTGAATGAATGCATTTCTGGGGAATGATCCTGTTTGGGTTCCGTGTCTTTTCTTGGCCGCTCACTATTGTCAGGGAGGAGAGGGAGCGTGGGCGGCCAGGCCTTGGCCTTGCAGGTCCATTAGCAGAAGAAGGGCAATGGAGGGGAGCTTGTTGAGCAGAGAAGGAAGTGAACGTAGCCCGTAGTCCACTAAGGGACAACTCCCTTCCCTGCTTCTCCCACCCCCACAGCCTTAGCCCAGCTCTGGCGCCCACATGGAGGAGCGGTGTTTTCCTGGAGAGCCTCAGGCAGTGGTGAAGTGCCTCAAGGGAGGAAGCCAGAGCGGAAAAATACAAGTGAGCCTATTTTTAAATTTATGTGGACTCCACCACGGGGAACCCCCAGACATAACCACGGGGACCTCTAGGTGGAGCTGAACTCCGAATGGGTGTCATATTCTGGGCCTTAATATTACCGGATGCCACTTTTTTTACCCACAAACTCATTTGACCTAGAAAAAGTAGGTCATTCCCCAGGTGAACAATGCCTTACCATGGGCCATCTAAGTTTTCCCCATAATAAATAATTCTGCGGCCAGTCTCCTTGTAGTTAGATCTTCACACACATTCTTGACTTATTACCATTTGTGAAAGTCAGAGTGAGAAAAGCCAGAAGAACAAGTCTTCAATAAGGAAGCCTCTGGGTAATGAAGCACGTCTTAGCCAGAACTCTTGAGTTGCAAACAAGAAAAAACTGAAGTCGAGCCAATTTCAGCAAGAGGAATATTTATTGACTCCAGAAATGAAGGTTCCTAGAATGGAGATGATTTCAGGCATGACAGGAGGCAGAGACTCCATATCATTCTGTGTGTGTCTGTGTCCATTTCTCGGTTTGGGGATATTGGGCTCTTTCCTGCGGCAGATGAGTTTCCTCCATGTGGTTTTGTGGGATACTCAAGGGAGAGTGCAAATCTGATCACAGACAGGTTCAAGTTTACATCATCCAATCTCAGTAAGAGTAAGCTCCTCCCTCCCGATGCCGGATCCAAAATCCCAGAAGAGTCTGATTTTAGTAGGGGGACGTTCCTACACTATGAGCCCATCACTGCGGCCCAGGGAACGTACCCTCTGGCCAGAGAAAGTGAGTCCTGTGATCAGCAGCCCCAAGAGACCCATGTGGCATGGAGGAGGTCAGTTGCCAAGGGAAAGAAGAGAACTATTATGAGAATCAGTAGGTAAGGGCTGTTGGCGGCTCAAGCGAAAGAAGATGCAAAAGTTGAGTCCTGTAGGCTGCACACCAGTGTGTCCTGCTGCATGGGGTTCAGGGTGGGACAAACAGGAAGTTGTCTCCCTAAAAACAGAAATGAAACCCCCTTCTGCGAGTCATGGTACACCGTGTACTCTGCACTAAGGCCTTGCCTACCAAGGGGTGTTTGTGAGGCTATGTTCTTGCCTGTGGTCGGTGTGCATGCAGGGAAGGACCTATCCCTTCTTTGAGAGACGGTACGCTTTGGGTGAGAACATCCTTTTCCCCCTAAAACCATTTCAGGACTCATGATTTCTAGCAAAATCCAAGTCTGACTCCGCTCCAGTGAGCAACAGCACGATGGCGCAAAGGAAGAGCTTGAGCTCTAGGATCAACAGACCAGTTCGCATTGCACGTTACGTAACCTCTCGAGCTTCAGTTTCCCCCCATGATAGAAGGGAAATACTGGTTCTTCAAAGCACTTGCTTTTGAGCTTTTTATTGTAGAACATTTTGAGCATACTCAAAAGTAAACATAATAGTACAATGAACCCCCGAGTACACATCACCCAGCTTCAATAATTATCACCACATGGCCGATCTTTTTTGATCTATATTCCCCACTGACTGTCCCCACACCCTGCTCTTGGAATATTTTGAAACAAATTCCAGATATCATTTCCTCCATAAGTGTTTCAGTATGTATCTCTAAAAAATAAAAACTCCCCCCCCCCAAATAACCACCACGTCATCGTCACGCCTAAAATTATTAACCGTATTGCCTTAATATTCAAAAAATATTGAAGCTCAAATTTCTCTATTGTCTTTTGAATTGTTTCTCACCATTGATTTATTTGAATCAAGATCAAAACAAGAATCAATATATTGCATTTGGTTGATATGTCTCTGACATCTTGTTTAATCTCTAAATTCCAACAATTTTCAATACAAAACCAATTTTATTCTGAAGCAGATTTACCCAATGTTGTTCACTTTTTGAACAGTTGGTTTTTTAAAATAGGGATCCAAACAAGTCCAGTCATTTCATTTAGTTGATTTGTCTATTAAATCTCTTTTCATCTCTATGTTCCCTTCCTTTTCGCCCCACTTCTATATTATTTATTGAAAATATTGAATCATTAGTTTCATGGAGTTTTCTTGTTCAGGATTCTGCTGATTGTATTACTGGTGTGCTACTTAACATGGAGTGGGAGGCTTATAGAATCTGGCTTTGCACATCCCTTGGAGAGAAGTTGACCCTGAAACTTACTTGCTGAGTGACTAAGGACAAATTTATCAATTTTTTTTCAAGCCTCAGTTTTTTCATCCTGAAAGAAGATAAGTATACTCAACTCTTAAAAATATTGGAAGGATTAATTAAACAATGCATAGTAGGGGTTGTGGGTGAGGCATGGAACATAGTGCTAAATTAATTTTTGACACCTAAGTGTCAAATAGATAAAAGGCTAAACCAAATGTGGTATATACATATAATGGAATATTATCCAGCCCTAAAAAAGAAGAACATTTTTTAGGCCACAAGAATAAACATTGAAGACATTATGTTAAGTGAAATAAACCAGGCACAAAAGAACAAATCTACACTAACAAAAGAGAAATATGCAAATTGACTATCATTTCACAATGCCGCCAGCCAATCAGGAAGAGAGTATGTAAATTAACCAGACAAAGAGGGAGGGCAGGGGGTGGGCGGAGGGAGCTACAGGAACGGTGCTCTGGCTGGAGCAAAGACAGGAAGCTCCGGCAGAATGAAGATGGAAGGCAGCGGCCAGAGCAAAGGCCTGGGTCCCAGGTGCCGGAGGAAAACCAGTGCCAGCAGCGAGGGGAAGGAAGGCCTCTTGCACGAATCTTCCTGCAACAGGCCTCTAGTATTGTATTTGATCTGTCCTATATGAGTAGTTAAATTCATAGACTCACAAGGTAGAAAGGTAGTTGCCAGAGGCTGGGAGGAAGGGAAAACCGGGAATTGTTTAATGGGTACAGAGTTTCAGTTGGAGAAAATGAAAAACTTCTGGAGATGGATGGTGGTGAAGGTTGCACACAAAGTAAATGCACTTAAATGCCACTGAACCGTATACTTAAAAATGGTAAAAAATTTTGCCGTGTGTATTTTACCATCGTTTTTAGAAGCTGTTAAATGAATTAATCTGGTCTAGAACAATAGCCTCCAGCTGCACCCCTGCCTTTCATTTCATGCCTCTTAGAGATGACTGGCACAATTCAAATTGCAGGCTATGGTCGTAAAAGAAAATGAACTTAACTGAACCGAAATCCTGGCCTGCATCCTCAAATCCACAAATGCTCATGAAGCATCGGCTCTGAGCTAGGCCTGGCTGAGGGCCATGGTTCGGGAGCAGAGAGAAAGGGAGAATGCAAAGGAGTCCAGGACACAGCGCCTGGCCCCAAGGCCTTCTAATTCTCTTCAAATTGGGGACATGAGCCACAGGACAAGCGTCTCCTGAGGGTAAGAAGGCTCAAACAATCTGTCCTGACCTTCCATCCCTTCTTCAGTAAAATATAGGCATTCTGTGTTTTAGTGCGCCTCCCTTTATTCTGCTTTGTAAATATTGCATTTAAAAAAAATTGAACATTTGTAGCAATCCCACGTCAAGCAAGTTTATCGGTGCCATTTTCCAACACCATTTGCCCACATCGTAGCGTAGCTCTCTGTCACATTTTGCTAATTCCCACAATATTTCCAACTTTCTCATTATTGTTATGTTTTATGGTGATGTGTGATCAGTGATCTTTGATGTTACATCCGAGGTGTCAGTAAGAATATTTGTGATTCATAGGAAGAGATCATAATATCAGCATTAACAGGTGTCTGGAAGAAGTTGATTCCAGCTTTCATGGATGACTTTGAGGGGTTCAAACTTCAGTAGAGGAAGTAACGGCGGATGTGGTGGAAATTGCAGGAGAAATAGAATTCGGAGTGGAACTAGAATTCAAAATGTGACTGAACTGTTGCAATCTCATGACAAAACTTTAACAGGTGAGGAGTTGCTTCTTGTGGATGAGCAAAGAAAGTGATTTCTTGAGATGGGACCTACTCTTGTTGAAGTGCTGTGAAGATTGTTAAAATGACAACAGAGGATTTAGAATATTACGTCGATTTTGTTAATAAAAAAGTGACTCCAAATTTGAAAGAAGTTCTGCGGGTAGAATGCTAACAAACAACCTCACATGCTGCAGAGAAATCGTTTGTGAAAGGAAGAGTCAGTTGATGTGGCCAACTTCATCGACGTCTTATTTTAAGAGCCTGCCACAGCTACCCTAATTCTTCAGCTGATCAGTCAGTCAGTCATCAACATCGAGGCAAGACCCTCCACCAGCCAAAAGATCACGGCTCACTTTGGCTCAGATGATGGTTAGCATTTTTAACAAGAAAGTATTTTTTCATTAAAGTAGTACATTGGGGGTTTTTTTGGACATAATGCTAGTGCATACTTAAAAGACTACAATAGCCCTGGCTGGCTTGGCTCAGTGGATAGGGCATAGGCCTGTGAACTGAAGGGTTCCAGGTTCGATTCCGGTCAAGGGCATCTACCTTGGTTGCAGGCACATCCCCAGTAGGGAGTGTGTAGGAGGCAGTTGATTGATGTCTCTCTCTCGTGTTGATGTACATATGTGCATACATGTTCAATAATACTTCCCCTCTTCCTCCCCCCCCCCCATGGAGACGTTGAATTCTAGGACAATATGGATCACCTAGGGCAAGTGCACATGGAGCAGAGAATGAGAATTAAAAAAAGAAAACAGACAAACAGAAAGTCCTGGTTCTGACCAAGAATGATAATAGGATAAAAATACTGTCTGAACTTGAGGTCTCATCCAAGTAATTCTTTGTGTCCCTCTGTACATGGAGACGCCTCCCAAGTTTGGGGGAAATGCTGACTTCAGACACAGCATTCACACCACAGACATGACGTACAGAAGTGGGAGGTGGGCTCGCTTCCCATTTGAGCCTCTGAGTGCCTCTCCCGGGGCTGGGGGTGCTGACCCCCATGTGAGGTCTGGCAGCCTCCATTATCCAGGCAGGGCAGGGGGTGGTGGGTGGTTAGAGAAGGAGAAAACAGGTAACAGAGGACACCCAGCAGCGCCTGCCACACACAGACACTGGAGGGCAGGCTGTGCTGTGAGGAGATACATAAGATTTTTTTTGTCTCAATGAGGGAACCCGCCACCCCACGCTGTGCAGGAAGCCACCGGAAAGCAATACATGGCAGTACAAAGCAGCGGTTCTCAGCCTTTAGACGTGCTGCCCTCCAGGGCTAGGCACAGCACGGAGCACCTTACCCATGCCCGCGGAGTGCTCCTGGAGCGAAGGGGAGCCCTGGAGGGCTTGCATTCACAGTCCCCTCTGCGCGGGGAGAGCCTGCCCCGCGGATGCGGCCCGGGAAGGCTGCTAGCGCCATCTAGTGCTCACGCGGACAAGGGGTTCAGCGCGCGCCTCGGAGCTGGGATTTCAAGCCACCGCTGCTCCCGTCTCTCCCACCCGACACGGGCCTTCTCAGAAACTTCACAGCGTGCCAATTTGCGAATCTGGGGAAAACGCTTTGCCTTACCATCTTCAAGGAATAAGCCTCCTGAGCCCACTGCCGGCAGAGCCCGCGAAGGCTGCCAGACAATTACCGAACGCCAAGGGGCTCCCGGCCAGTCGCTCCCGGCGTTCTGGGCTTACAAAGCCCACCCACCGCGGCAGGCGCAGGATCCCAGGAAACTTGGCATCCACATTTCACCTTCAGCATCGTTCAGGGGCCACCTGTGCTCTTCCCAGGAGGGAAAAATCTCTCTCTGCTTTCCAGAGCTTCCACTGCCACTAGCTAAATAACCACACTGAGTGGCCAGATTATTATGATCTCTCTCTCTCTCTCTCTCTCTCTCTCTCTATATATATATATATATATATATATATATAGATATATATAGATATAGATATAGATATAGATATAGATATAGATATAGATATAGATATAGATATAGATATAGATATAGATATAGATATATATCTATATATATCTATATATATATATATCCAGCCTGGCCAGAGTCAGATTATTATGCGTTCAGAGATTATAATAATCTGGCCACTCAGTGTATTTCAAAAAACGGTTGTTGGTTCACATTTAACATTTAGAACCATTTTCGTTTCTCCTTGTAGGGGATGGGGCCGGGGGTGGGGAGTAGAGAGGATGGAGGAGGCTGTTTCGGAGACTCTTTAAATCCTGATTTCCTCACCAGGATTCTGGGCATGGATGGTTTAGCTGCCCCCCCCCCCCCTCTGTTTCTTAGGACACTGCAATCAGGCTCAGTCCTGAAAAATGAATCAAAAGAATTTTCAGCTGCAACTGCTGGAAGGGGGCCCTGCTGTATTTATAATCAGCTAATATTGTCATTCGACAGGAAGGAATAATAATAAACGTGAACACTGAGTTAGGGTGCGAGGTTTGGGCGCCCACGGCGGTGTGTTGTTCCCGCTGTTCTGAAATAGTTGAGAAAGAAAGACAAGAGGCGGACGAATGAAACTGCAAATATCAAAACCACTTTGACACTCGGCTTCCGGCTTCCGGGGGAAGAGATAGAGTGTCTTTCCCATCACGGACTTGATTGCTTTGTTGGTCATCTTTCCCTAGTTACTCAGCCAATGATTCACCTCGTCCTAAGGCCACGGGTCACACAGCACCTCCTGTGACTCCCTTGTCCCTCCCCCTCCCCAAACTCCCTACCCCCTGGACCAGGCACTAGGGAAGCTTAGGGAGAAGACATCAGCAGTATGCCAAAGGTGCTAGGGGGGATCTGATCTTCCAGTTTAGGCTGGGTTATGACAAGCACCTTGACCTTCCTTCCCATCAGCTTCCCAATTCAGGCCATTTCATGGCATCTTTTCTGCTTGGCGGCAGGGTGGTTAGATACAGCCAAGGGCTGAGGAGCCGCTCCGTGGTGAAACCGCCTTGCTCTGGAGTCGTGCTGGCAACCAGGCTCAGCCCCGAGAGAACCGGGGCCATCCGGGCAGACCAAAGAGGGAGAGTGCGTCCTGGCTAATGGCCCAGCACAATGGCACGGCCCGGCGCTGTCGCTATATGTACTTACCGCCAATGAGCTGGAGCATCATAAAGTCAGCTCGTTCACTCATCCGGCCAGCGTTCACCGAGAGCACTCGCTACGCTGGATGCAATGAGCTGACTGAAGGGAACTACACTAGAGGGGCGGAGAGTCCAGTGTCTAGGTCACACGCGTGGCCTGTTCACAGAAGAGCGGGAAGACAGGTGGAGCAGGAGGTAGACAGGGTAGGAGATGAGTCTAGAGCAGTGGTCAGCAAAACTTGGCTCACGAGCCACATGCGGTTCTTTGGCCCCTTGAGTGTGGCTCTTCCACACAATACCACGTGCGGGGGGCACACGTGCAGTGCAATTGAAACGTCCTGGCCCATGCGCAGAAGTAGGTTTTCGGCCTGGACAAGTCTATTTTGAAGAAGTCGTATTAGAACACTCAAGGGGCCAAAGAGCTGCATGTGGCCCGCGAGCTGCGATTTGCAGACCACTGGTCTAGGAGGTGGGAGCTCACAGCTTGCAAGCCACATCATGTCCTGCTTTCTAGGCCACCTTGACTCTTGGGAAGACCCCAGTGTTGCCGGGAAAACCCTATCCTGTTCTCTCCAGCTCCATGGCTGCTGCCATTTTTCTTGGAATTTATCTTCTATAATTGAAACTTTGTATCCTTGAGTGGAAGCCTAGGCTGGCCAGGGTGTGTGGAAAGCTTGGCTTCCTCTATCGCTGGGGAAACCAAGCCTCTCAACTGCTCTCTGTGGCTACAGCCATTTTGGTGGGGTTAATTTGCATACTCACTCTGATTGGCTGGTGGGGCGTGGCTTGTGGGTATAGCAGAGTGGTGGTTAATTTGCATATTACTCATTTATTAGGTAGGATTAGTTTCAGGTGTACAGCATAGTGGTTAGACAATCATACTTTACAAAGTGGCTCCCCTCAATATTTTCAGTACCCACTTGGAACCATTCTAAGTTATTATAATACTAGAGGCCCAGTACATGAAATTCGTGTGTGTGTGTGGGGGGGTGTCCCTCAGCCCAGCTTGCACCCTCTCCAATCTGGGACCCCTGGAGGGATTTCCGACTGACCTCTCACAATCCAGGACTTCTGGCTCCCAACCGCTCGCCTGCCTGCCTGATTGCCCCCTAACCACTCTCCTGCCAGCATGATCAATGCCTAACTGCTCCCTTGCTGGCCTGATTGCCCCTATCTGCCCTCCCCTGCTGGCCCAGTCACCTCTAACTGCCCTTCCCTCCTGGCCCAGTCACCCCTAATTCCTTCCCTTGCCAGCCTGGTCCCCCAAATTTCCTTCCCTACCAGCCCGATTGCCCCTAACTTCCCTCCCCTGCCAGCCTAGTCACCCCTAACTGCCCTCCCCTGCTGGCCTGGTCACCCCTAACTTCTCTCCCCTGCTGGCCTGATTACCCACAACTGCCCTCCCCTGCCAGTCATCTTGTGGCAGCACCTTGTGTCCACATGGGGTGGCCACTTTTGACCACATTGGAGTGACCATCTTGTGTGTTGGAGTGATGGTTAATTTGCATATTTCCTCTTTATTAGATAGGACTAGAGGCCTGGTGCACAAATCCATGCACCGGGTCCCTTGGCCTGTCCTGCGCCCTCTCGCAATCCCATGCTATACTTTACATCCTTGTATCTATTTTATAACTACCAATCTGTCCTTCTCAATCCCTTCACCCAGTGCCTCAACCCCCAGTGCCCCTCAATCAACCATCTGCCTGTTCTCTGTGTCTATGAATCTGCTTCAATTTTGTTTGTGTGTTTTGTTCTTTTGATTCCACATAAAAGTGAAATCACATGGTATTTGTCTTTCTCTGTCTGACTTATTTCACTCAGCATAATACCCTCTGGACCTATCCATGCTGTTGCACATGGTAGGATGTCATTCTTTTTATGGCTGAGTAATATTCCACTGCATAGAGGTCCCACTGCTTTTCTACCCACTCATCTACTGATGGGCACGTGGATGAGGCTGCCACGTTTCCACAGCCTGAGGTGGGCAGGAGCCGGCTGTGCTGGGGAAGCCAGAGGCTGCAGGCCACGAGGAGGCAGACCCCTCCTTCCTCCAGCAGAGCAGCAGCCTGGGTTTGGGTCCCAAATGTGCCTTGATTTCCTCACCAATAAAACCGTGGCAGGGATGGGGGTGAGGGAGGTAATAGTAGTAGTTCTCGTGCAGCTGTGAGGATACACACATGTGGGGAACTTAGTGCCGTGCCCTGCACATGGGAAGAGCCCTAAGCGTTGCTCCCTTGTGTTACTCATACCCACAATAACAAGCCACATTTCTCACGCACTTACTATGTGCCAGGCGTCTGAAAGCTTTCCTTGGAACATCACATTTAGTCTCATAACGGCCTTTAAGACAGGAACGGTGGTAATTTCCACTTTACAGTTGGGGAACCGAGGCATGTGGACACTGTGTCCAAGACGCATTGCAAAGGATACGGCCAAGGCGGGACATTATCTGAGACAGCCGGACCCCACGAGCGGACCCCTGTCTGGCAGCTGAGGCCAACACAGTCTTGGCAGAGAACACTCTGTGGGTGCTTTCATTCAAGGCACCCCAAAGACCTACCCCCCAAAAAAACAAAAAACAAAAAACCCCGCAGCCCCAGGCCTCCCAAGCCTGCTGCACATCTGCAGGGAACCAAATCCCACTCCTCCCACAGAAGCAACGCTGAATGTTAAATCTTCAGCAAGCTCCGAGGCTGCCGCGCCAGGTCTCTGCTGAGGACTGACATATTTTAGTCTTGCACTGCCGAAGGGGCAAAGCCCGGAGGAGCAGAGCAGACGGTGTTCCCTCCTCGGGCTCACTGGCGGGGAACCCGGCGCTGAACAGATCTCCTCATTACAGTTTGGTGATGCACCATTTCTTTCCACGGGGAAGGGGAGAGGCTGTGGGTGCCTGTGCAGAGCCTTTGCAGATGGCTCCTCATAATGCCACAGAACTGGGGGGCAGGGCAGGCCTGGCAGGGGGGACAGTGACACAAGTCAGGGCGAGCCGTGGCTGGCAGAACCCCGTCCACGTCTGTCTCCTGAGAGCTCCAATTGCTGGGCTCTCCAGGGCCCTTCTGGTTGGACTAAAACAACAACAACAAAAACTATAAGCCTCTGAACTCATGTTCTTTTAAAAATATATCTATTTTATTGATTTTTAGAGAGAGGAAAGGAGAGGGAGAGAGACAGAAACATTGATAGGAGAGCGAGGCCCAGGCATGTGCCCTGACCAGAATTGAACCAGTGAGCTTTCTGTGCTCAGGCTGATGCCCAGGGCTCTGCTGAATCACGTTATCAAGCCCATTCGCAGGCACGTCCATCACTGAAGAAGGTCAGCTTTGCCTCTGAGCCTCCCTCTCCCTCCCTTGGTGTTCTACCAATGAGGGTTACTCTTGGTTGTGTGAACCTAAAAATAAAAAGCCTTTCAAAGTGAGAGGCAGCACGCATTTGTTGGAGATAAAAGATTACCTATTCAGAACACACGGATTCAGACAGAAATCCAAATAGTGTTCCAATTAGGAGACAAAGACAATGGGCATTTATGAAAAAGGGGATAATTATATGAATGGAAGGAAGGCATTTCTATGGGTGCAGATAATGTAATATATGACATGAGTTCTAAAAAATGTTTTAAATTTTCAGCCCAGTAGGCATAACATCTGCTTTCTTGTTATCTTTGCAAATAGTTCTTTAAGATGTGATGTTACTTTAGGCCCAGTCCAAAGGTTCTTTTGCCCTGCTTTAACATTCCAAAGGTTTGAGGCATAAGCCATGCAAGGCAGTTCCTCTGGCATGGAAGCTCCAGCTCCATTTGAAAGTGGCTCCATCTTATATAATAAAGAGGTAATATGCAAATTGACTGTCACTCCAACACACAAAATGGCCACCTCCATGTGGACACAAGATGGCTGCCACAAGATGGCCATCAGGGGAGGGCAGTTGTGGGTGATCAGGCCAGCAGAAGAGGGTAGTTGGGAGGGACTAGGCCTGTAGGGGAGGGCAGTTGGGGGCGATCAGGTCTACAGGGGAGAACAGTTAGGTATGACCAGCCTGACAGAGGAGGGCAGTTGGGGATGACCAGGCCTGCAGGGGAGGGCAGTTAGGGTCAATCAGGCCAGCAGGGGAGCAATTGGGTGTCTATCAGCTGGAAGGGGAGTGGTTAGGGGGTGATCAGGCTGGTAGGCAGAAGTGGTTAGTGGCAACAGACAGGCAATCAGGCAAGCAGCTAGGAGCCAGCAGTCCTGGATTACAGAGGGTGCAGGCTGTACTGAGGGACACACACACACACACACACACACACACACACACACTGCACAAATTTCATGCACCGGGCCTCTAGTTTATTAATATTCTTCTTCTTTTTTTGATAGACACAAGCAATAGAGAGCTTAAAGAACATTGACTTACATAAAACAACTGTTGATCTCTTCATCACACGAAAGCTGGTAAGTCAGAAGTCCAAGGCTTAGCCAAGTCTCCAGGAACCACATGTTTTATCAGGTAATCCTCTGAGTCTCCCAGGACCAGGTTTCATTGACATGGCAAAAGGTCATAGCTAGAGCTCCAGACATTACACCCTGTTAGTGGAAGCTAAGAGGAGGGAGGCATAAAAAAATCAACCACCTTCTGAGGAAGACCCCTAAAAGAGCCACATGACAATTTTGCTTACTTCCCATTTAATCATATGGCTATATGCAGCTTCGAAACAGATTGGAAAAGGAAATCTTTCTTTGGGATGGTCAGGGCCCACTAAAAATTGTGGGATGGATTATTATGGAAGAAGGGGGAAATGGATACAATTTCATGGAGCATACCTTCTTACCCCCAAACTTTTCAACAGAAGCTCATTTTCCTTCATGTCCTAGACATCATGGACTGTCTCATAAGCCAAATCACTTGGTCATTGAAGACAAAGTGGAGAGTAACTGGTAAGTGTTGGGTTTCTAATTCTAATGCAGCCATGTACAAATGGTTTTACCGTGGGCAAGTAACTAAACCTGTTTTCTGATTGACAAGATGGGGTTCATGACACCTGCGTCAGGCATAGGTTTAGTCATGGGGATTAAGTCAGAGGGCAGGTAAAGTTCCCCATACACAGTGTGTGTCCCTGGCTTTGCCAACCACTGAGTTCTCTGAGTCTTAGGTTCCTCATCATTAAAATAAAGATTTGTTTTATATACTGGTAACGTTGTGATGAAAATTAAATGAGATGATATGTAAAGTGTTTAGCACAATACTTAGTTTTTAAGAAAAATTGACAACTGAGCCTCTCTATTACTTTGGCCTCTCAAAATTCCTGCAAGGTGTCAAAATATATTTTTTTAAAGTTAAAAACATAGCTTTTATACAATACTAGAGGGTTGGTGCACAAAATTCATATACGGGGGGTGGGGGGGTGAGGTCCCCTCAGCCCAGCCTGGACCGTCTCTAATCTGGGACCCCTTGGGGAATGTCCGACTATTGGTTTAGGCTCGATCCTAAACTGGCAGTAGGATATCCCTTTCACAATCCTGAACTGCTGGTTCCTAATAGCTCACCTGCCTGCCTGCCTGATCACCCCTAACTGCCCCCCCCCCCCGCCAGGCTGGTTGCCTTTAATTGCCCCCCTACCCCCCGCTGCCAGCCAGGTCACCTCCAACTGCCCTCTCCTGCCAGCCTGGTCACCCCTCACAGCCGCTCCCCCCCCCCCCCCCGTCTGTCCTGGGCACCCCATGCAGCCTGCTTATTCAGTCATTTGGTCATCCCTCGCTAACTCCCTTGCTGGCCTGGTCGTAGGCAGCCATCTTGTGAAGGCATGAGGGTTAATTTGTATATCACCTCTTTATTATACAGCATAAATGAACACAAATCAAAGTCTTATTCAACTCGTTAAGTAAATAATGAGGAAGCCAGTGAGATGGAAAAGCTGATGTATAGAATAATTGAGGTATTTATAGTCAGGCAAGAGAAAGGAAAGCAAACAAGGAAAGAAAGAAGCAGAAGGTTAGAGGAAGGTTTCCATGTTAGGTTCAGAGCCGGTTAATGTTCTGCATGGCAATAAAGTCACAGGTTATATTTTCTACCGGGAAGAAACCACTTCCATCTCTATGGGGGGGAAACTCTGCACATTGACATGTAACACTCAGCCTCTGGTTCTTTCTGTTCAACAGTAAGCAGCGAAGTCCAACACGGCACATTTTCCTAGAGAATTAATTAATGTTTGTGAGCCTGGATGCTGGGGTGTGACACGGAAAAGGCGTGCAGTCATTTTCTTGCTTTATTTTCACATTTCAGAAAAAAAATATTTTTAGCAGGAATAATTCTCAATGTTTGAAGAGACGATGCAGATTCCTAATGATGACCTGAAGGAGAGAATAAGAAATGGCCCTGCCTTCTGCGTCCTCCCTGCCTGGTGTGTGTGTGTGTGTGTGTGTGTGTGTGTGTGTGTGTGTGTGAATATAGTTGATTTTATGATGTGAACGCAGAGCTGGCCACCCAGCCCTGAAAAAACGCCCAGAGAATCAGAAAGGTCAGACAGAGTCAGGTGGAAAAGGGGAGAGGAACTTTCTAGATCAAGGGTCCCTGAGAAATGGCACAGAGGTGGGGGTGGGGACTGGCTCAGCGAGGCAGCTGCAGGCAGCTGTGTGGCTGGAGCCGGGCTCTCGTGTTATTACAGATGAGAAGTTAATTAACTTGTTCAAAGTCCTTCGGGTAGTGCGCGGAATGGGCTTGTGCAAAGTCCGTTCTCTTTCCCATACTGCCTTTCCTCTCATTGCTTTTTAAAACCTGCCCTCCGGGGACCAAAGGTCTGTGCTTAGTCATTTGCAGGTTAGTATTAATTTAAACCAGTATGTCGCTCCTCCTGGGGCAGTTAGAGTTCTAGGCGGCTTCCTTGTGAAATGAAATGAAAGGTGTTGACCTGCATTAAAGGAATTCCTAGCATCTCTCTCCTGAAACCCAGCACCCCTGAGAGTCAGACAAAAGCTGGCCAGCCACTGGAAGCCAGGACCCCGATGCCGGCTCCACTTACAAGCCCGTTAGGTTTGATGAGAAAATGTTGGCCTCCAGGCCCAGGGATGGAGGTAACAGGATCCTCTGACGCGTTCAGACTTATACAATCGGATGTGGTTTAATTGTCTGGAAAGAAGTTATTTCAAGACGCGCCCTGGCCTTTGTGGAGCCCTAGATCATTGGTGGTGCTGGAGGGGGTCGGGAGAACAAGGTAAACCCAATAACTCTCATCATTCCACTCTTCAAAGCATGCGTTAGTGCAATCCCCGATGTCTACGGCTGGGGAGAAAATACCGTTTCACTTCCCCGGCATTTAGGTCATTCGTAACCAGACTCAACTGATGTGATGTGCGTCTCTAGGTTCACCACCAGCCTTGTTCGAATCAGCCACATCTCCTGACTGTGCACACAGGTCTTGCTCCCTGCCACCCCGCCTGCTCACACAGACCATCCTCTCTGCCTCCTGGGCTAGAAGACTCCTTCCTCTCCGTTTCCCCACCTTCCCAAACCCTTGAAGGTCCAGGTCAAGTCCAACCATGCCTTCCTGGGCTTCCCGCTTCCCAGAGCTGGGGACAGCGCGGTCTCTGTCCGTCATGTTGATTGAGGACCTTGTGTGTGTCAGGCACAGGGAATATAGCAATCCATCAAGTGGTTTCCTGCTGTCATGGAGCTTGGGTTCTAGTGGAAAAACCGTTCTTCCTCCACTCCAATCAGCTCCAATGCCACTTTACATTCACCTAGGCATTTATTCAGTTGACAAGTATTATTGAGTATCTACTGTGTATCAGGCACTGTTGTGGGCAGTGGGGTTGCAAGAGGGAGCAGAAGCGACAAAGGCCTTGCTGCCCTCAGAGTTCACAGCCTACAACAGATAGGATACCAAACAAATCAATTTGTCAGGTAGATAAGAGATTCAGGTCAAGAGATAAAGTGGATGGCACTTGTTCAGAAACTGTGATCAGAGAAGCTCTCTCTAATACGGGGTGCCATTGAAGCAAACGCCTGTGAAAGCAATGGCCAGGTGAGTGGGCGACCATGACACATGTGTGTGGGGCTTCTGGGAGGTCAGCACAAGTCTTAGTATGGATCCTCCAGCTGCTGTGAAGGAAGGAGTCTGAAGCCAGGTGTCCAGCCTGGAGCCAGAGCACCCTTTTGTAGAACTGTCCGGCTGTTTCAGCATGCCTGGGCACCAACAGGCCCAACAATCTTGGCACTAGGACCCAGACTTCCTTTCCCCTGCTCACTGCACGCTGAGAAGGGCAAGGCTTAGTGTCACCGGTGTAGATCTTAGATGTGCTGTCGGGAGTTGTGTGTGACAAGGTGCTTTCACCTCTCTGGCCTTCCATTTTCTCATCTGTGAAATGGGGATGTTGATAGAACCAATTTCATAGCATGGAGGTGAGAGTCTCATGATTAACAAAGCTGGCCACACAGGAAATGACACCTAAGTGTCCCCAACAGTATGCACACTGCTGAGCTCCGGGGGGTGTTGAGGGTTGAATTATGTCTCCCAAAAAGATAGGCTAAGTGCTAACCCTGTCACCTGTATATGTGACCTTATTTGGGAATAGGGTCTTTGCAGATGTAATTAAGCTAAGTGAGGTCATAGTCAATTAGTACGGACCCTAATCCAGCGTGACTGGTGTTCATATTGGAAGAGGAGGGACATACAGAGAGATAAACAGGATGTACCCCGTGTGACCACAAGACAGAGACTGAAGTCATGTGTCTACAAGCAGAGGAGCACCTACAAGCCAAGAGGAGGCCATGGAACAGATTCCATGCCCGAGCCTTCAGAGAGAGCAAGGCTTGAGTTTGGGCTTCTGGCTTCTAGCATACGAGGCAATAATATATTTCTGTTGCTTTAAGCCACCCAGTTGGTGGTGCTTTGTTACAGCGACCACAGGAAACTAATACAGGTGACACACACATCTCCGGAAGAGTTGAGGATCTAGCCGGGAACCAGAGAGCTGTGTGTTTTCCGATCAGATCTTTGGGGGTCTGCTGATGCCTGCAGTTCTGGGGTCAAATGATCAGGTCCCTGAGGGCGGGTTTGGCAGTAGAGAGAGAAAACTGGAGACCACCCTAGTTTAATTCTAAGCTGGAGCCCTTTCAGCCAGTGAGTTTAGCCCCATGGCTTCCAAGTGGCTTCTTGGGGTTTAGTCTGAGCACAGGGGCTGCCCCAGCTTCCCGGCTTGGAGAGAGAGAGAGAGAGAGAGAGAGAGAGAGAGAGAGAGAGAGAGAGAACAAGCTTTTCTGGGCACGTGCAGCACTCATGAAGCTGCCCATCCAAATACAGATGGAATCTAAAGCTCGGGCCCCCATCTGCACTTTGCTGAAACCCCGGTGGTAAAATACGAGGGAGAGAGAATCAGGATCTGGCCACGGTGTGGGCCAACATTCCAGAGGACTGATTCAGGATGGGAACGATTCCGGAGGCCCCCAGCAGTCTCCGAGCTCTCGGCAAAAATATCAACACAGGCTGAAATGCAATCGCATGGGCGGGTACAGCATCATCCCCCCTGGAGACTTAGAACTAGAGTGTCTCTGGAGTGGGAGGAACCTTCAAAGTCAGATCATAATGTATGACTGTTGGATGCAAGGGCTTTGGAGGCAGATGGATCTGGGTTCAAGTCCCACCTCTTTGGCTCTGGGGAAGGCCAGCTCCAAGCTCTGAGACCTTAACTAATCCCTTTCTCTGTATAACGGGCACCAGGGGCTACCATCCTGGGATCTAAAGCAACTTATAAAGTGCCTCACTCATCACAGCTACTGAGAGAGTAGTAACTCTCATTAGCATTGTTGTTATTTCACTCAAGTCCCCATGCCTATCAGCATACCTCTCATAGAACAGTCTGTGCTATGAGATGGTCCCTTGTAAGGAGCTTCCCTTTGCTGAGATGTGCTCTATGTTTTGAGACAGGTGAGGCAGTGCTATCAGATGGTTAGGCCCTGGGCCCTGGGCCTGCATTCAAATCCTACCTCTCCCCTTAGACCTCTAGGCCTTTGAGCAAAATGACTTACCCTGCCAATTCATTAACCATTACAATGGTTGCTTAAACTCTCAGTGCCTCAGCTTCCTCATTTGGGGGAGATGATGGTGGTGGTGGAGGCGGTACATACATACACCCTATAGCTGCCATATGATTGATTAAACAAGGGACTTGGAAGAGAGCCTGCTATAGCAGGTGCTCGTTAATTAGCTGTGATTGAGGTAAATTCCATCCGTTGGCTTTATCCTATCACGCCCATCCCCCAGTCTGTGTTTAATCTCTGAACACCCATGCTGGCACTGGAATTGGGGTGGCCCCCTGTGCACTCGCCCGGGGCCCCACACTTGGTTTAATGCTCTGCAGTTTCAGTCTTGAAATTCCTAATCATTTTTTTAATATATTTTATTGATATTTTACAGAGAGGAAGGGAGAGAGATAGAGAGCCAGAAACGTCGATGAGAGAGAAACATCGACCAGCCGCCTCCTGCACACCCCCCACCGGGGATGTGCCCGCAACCAGTGTACATGCCCTTGACTGGAATCGAACCCGGGACCCTTCAGTCCGCAGACCGACGCTCTACCACTGAGCCAAACCGGTTTCGGCTCCTGATCATTTTTGAACAAGGGGCTCCGCAATTTCATTATGCACGGGGCTCCCCAAATGACGTAGCTGGTCCTGCCAGGAACGTTGGCACGGCCGGCCCCTGGCCCTCCGCGGAGCCTGGGCCTCCCTCAGGCCCCGTTCGCCACCACAGGCACCAGTCTGGGGCTTGGTTGCCTGGTGCACACCCTCTCGGCTCTCGTTTGCCCCTTCTCTTTCCACCCCTTGGTCCCCACCCTTCCCTCCCACCCTCCCAGCTTGGCAGCCACGCTCAGAACTGTGCCCCTCCTGCACCAGGTGTGCCAGCACCATGCCCGGCAAGAAGGGCATTCTCCCTCCTTCAGAGGCCTCACTCCCCCCCCCCCCCCCGACCTAACCTCCCACCCCCACCTTCCCCTCCCCCCCCAGTTTGCAGTGGTGAAAATGGATCCTGTCTCTGCAGAGTGTGGTCACAGGGCCTTTATAAAACCTGACGACTGTAGAGTGAAGATCCTGGTTTCGCCGAAACCGGTTTGGCTCAGTGGATAGCGTGTCGCCTTCATACTGAAAGGTCCCAGGTTCGATTCCGGTCAAGGGCATGTACCTTGGTTGTGGGCACATCCCCGGTAGGGGGTGTGCAAGAAGCAGCTAATGGATGATTCTCGATCATCAATGTTTCTAATTCTCTATCCCTCTCTCTTCTTCTCTGTAAAAAAATCAATAAAAAATATTAAAATAAAAAATAAAATCCTGGTTTCCTCGCCTTCGGGGGGGGGAAGGGGGAAGGTGAGAGTTAGCCAAGGTTCCCTGACAGAGGGCATGCACCACTGAAGGATGCGTGGGCATCAGGCTTTGCTCCGGCTCACCCAGGAGGCCAGGCCCGGTCTGCTATTGTGTTAACCTGGAGAGCTGGCCCACTTGCCACTACCCCGGGCTCAGTCGTCGTCTTGCTCCTCTTGTCTCTGAGAAGAGAAGGAAACTGGGTTGGTTCTCAGCAGACCTGATGGCCACCAACAATTCTGAGTCCTGTGAGCCACGTAAGAGATTCTGCAGAAGCGAGTGGATTGAAGGCGAAACGAGGCAGCGTGCGCTTTAAGATGCTGAAGAGAGCAGAGGGACTGGGGCTCAGAGCACCGCAGCAGCGGATCCCCCGGAAGAAGACACCAGCTTGGCACGCAGTGAAAGCCACGAGGCCCTGAAGCAGAACTGACCCTGGGCGGGCAGGAGACACTTGGCGGCTGCCAGACTGAGCAGGGGTAGTGGACCCAAGCCTGGGCTCAGGCTCAGCAAAGGGGGGGATAAGAAGGCCTTGCAATTCCATTCATGCTGCTCACATACACAGCCCCATGAGAGCGGGGTTGGTGGCGGGGGGAGGAAGGAGGGGGCTGCATTCAGGCTCAGAGCCTAAGACCCTAAGAACAGCAGATGGGGAGCTGGGATCATCTCCTCCCACTTCACACCGAGCGAGCGAGCTGGCATTTGGCTGGGAGAACCATCCTCAAGGCACCCTCTGGGCTGACTCCTCTAATCACGCGGGGGCCCAGCCTCCTCCGGGTTCCCCTGGAAACCAGAGACTCCGGGGCGGGACCCTGAGGGCACCCCTGCCTGACCGTGCAGCGGGAAGGGCAGGGGTGTCTGGATTCTTGGGGCTGCTCCAACCCAGCATTCCCCTAGCTCCCGCCCTGTGACTCTGAGAGCCCGAGGCGGGGAGGAGGCTCTGTGGCTCAGTCTGCAGAGCTGCTGTCTCCCCAGAGCCCAGACCCCGCACCAGCTCGGCCAGCAGACAGGAAGGGCTGTTGCTGGAATGTTTACTCAGCCCGGAGGGGGACCAGGGCAGAGAGCCACACCCCGGGTTGTGAACCCGGACTTGACCCAGGAGGCTGACCAGACAGGCAGCCACACCCCCAAGGCCGCTCCGGGGCTGGGGCTCAGGAACACCAGGGACCTCACGGTGCAGGTGGGTAAGAAGAGAGAAGAGACTGGGCACGGCCAGAGGGACACCAACCGGAGTCCCCACCTTGCCACGGACTGCACTCCCTGGCCCAGTGCGGGCGGTGACGCCCCCTCTCTGGGCCCGGTTCCCCCTTCTAACGAGGAGGGCCTGGAGCAGCTCCTAAGGGAGCTTCCGGCTCCAGTTTTGGGCTGATCTGAGCTCTCCGAGTCTGGAGTCCGCTTTGCGGATAGCGGGTGGGGAGTGAGGGAGCTGCGGAGAGCTGACTGATTTCCTGGGAGAGTCTGGGGCCACGGGGTGGAGGGGTGGGGGCTCCTCAGGGTAGCCAGCCCAGGCCCCACCAGGCAGCTGCCAGGTAGGATTAGCGGAAATCCTGCAGCGGGGCCTGGCTGAGCTCCTTACATTTACCTACATGGGCACCTCTCTCAGCCCAGTGGCCTGGGGAGGGCGGGACTGGGCAGGAAGCCGAGCCTCACGCTGGGGCGACACTAAAAAGAGGCCGTAGACGCATATTTAATGGCACATAAAAATGTGCAGTGATAAGGTGGAAAGCAGGTTATAAAAAGCAGCGTATGTAGGGCAATTCTCTTATTATGGGGAAGAAATATTTCCCTCTAAATGTGGACACACACTCTCTCTCTCTCTCAGTCTCTCTCTCTCTCTCTCTCTCTCTCTCTCTCTCTCTCTCATAAGGAAAGGCCCTAAATGCAAGGAGTGATTATCTTTCTTTGAACTGTTATTCTCTTCTTTTGTGCTTTCGGTAGTTTCCAAGTGTTTTTGTAAACATTAGAAAAAATTTTTTTTTTTCTCACAGAAAGCTTAAGTACTAACCTGTCACGTACATGATTGACCTCATACGCACAGCCTTCTCCCGGGGAAGGGTCTGCCCACAGCCTGGCTGCGGGGCTAGTTGCTAGGCGGCCCTGCCTTAATTTGTACAAAACGTGGAGGCTTCAGAATTTCTGGTGGGGAAGAAGTGGAAGTTACGCTTAAAATAAAATTGCAAAGCCTGGCCAGGGTGGCTCAGGGATTGAGAGTCAACCTATGAACCAGGAGGTCACGGTTCATTTCCCAGTCTGGGCACAGGCTCCATCCCCAGAAGGGGACCTATAGGAGGTGTGCAGGAGGCAGCCAATCAGTGATTCTCTCTCATCACTGATGTTTCTATTTCCATCTCCCTTCCTCTCTGAAATTAATAAAATATACATGTTTTAAAATAAAATAAAATTGCAAAAACATCAATTGTCTATGCTAGAGGATGGGGAGAAGCTAAACTTCCACAGTCTTCTCCTCCAGGTTGGCCGAGAAAACCTTCTGGCACCTTCCTGCCCCCGCCCCCTCAGCACAACCCAAGGGCAAAAATGGTGAGCTGAGCCATCAGATTCCCTCTTCAAGGACTCGAACTGAGACATGAGAAAAGAGCGAGACAGTTAGCAGTGAGAACAGTAAATGAAAAGCTGTAAGGACTGAGGCAAGCAATGATTATGGTGTCCGAGTTAGGGACTTCCTAGCTGCTCGTCCTCCCAGAGACGGTAGAGTCCAGCTCTCACGCTCAGTGGGCAGTGTTCCTGGCCTGGGTGCCTTCTCTCAGCCTCGCCTCGCTTTCTCCACGTTGGCATTTCCCATTGCCCATGCCCGGTCCTGTGAGGGCCCCACCCAAGGGGATAGCCCCAAGGTTGTAGCCTCGAGGTCAGTCCCCAGGTCTAGGCCAAGACCGACTGAGTTGCAGGTCTCTGCTCACTGGCTTCCATCTCTGGGCCCCAAGTCCTCCTGTTGTTTCCAGGGCAGAGTGAGAGCTCCACTGCAGATTCCCTGGACCCCGGGGGCTCTAACCTGACAAGGACCCAAGCTGCCCTCGAGCCTGTGCCTGGGTGCAGGGCGGGCACTCACCCTGGGGCCTGCTCCCCCCCCCCCCCCCCCCCCCCCCCCCCGTTCCCCCAGGCCTGCTCCCTCTGGGCCCAGCTCCACATCTGAGCTTCTGCTTCCTTCCTGAATCCTGTGATGTTCTAGGCATCAATTTAAAACACAAGCAAGGCATTGAGAGGCAAAACCTGACATTTAAGTTTCAGAAAGGGACCCTCCTTACCCTTTGATGTTTACAACAGAAACAGATCTTCAAAGGGGGTATAATGCTTACCTCAGCGCCTCCACTCCTTAAAAGAAAAAAAATTATCCCCTGGCTGAAATGCATCATTTCTAAGTAGAGCCTTAGCCAGGATACTGTGGAAACTCCCCCATGTCTTCCCTCCTCCCTCCCAGCTGCCTCAGACCCCGCTTCACCTCCCCATAGCACTTCCGGTCTAGTCCCCCCACTCTCTGCCCCCAACATCTACTTTTGGGGTCCCATTCACTCAGGTGACACCGCTCAGACCCTTAGGAAACAGAGTCGACTTCCCACTGCCTCCAGGTATGAGGTGAGTGAGGTGATGTTTTTGATTTAAACTATTTCCAACATATTTCCAAGTCTCCGCTGGGACTTTTGCTCCACTGGCTAGGGCACCTCCAGGCCTAGTCACAGCCTGCATTAGTCAGGATGTGATAGGCTCAGTGCTGTAACAGGTACATCCCCGAATCTCAGAGGCTTACCCCAATAAAGCATTTGAAGCTGCACTGTCTTAAAACTGTAGTCTCCAGCCAAAACCGGTTTGGCTCAGTGGTAGAGCGTAGGTCTGCGGACTGAAAGGTCCCGGGTTCGATTCCGGTCAAGGGCATGTACCTTGGTTGCGGGCACATCCCCGGTAGGGGGTGTGCAAGAAGCAGCTGGTCGATGTTTCTCTCTCATTGACGTTTCTAGCTCTCTATCTCTCTGCCTTCCTCTCTGTAAAATATCAATAAAATATATATTTTTTTAAAAACTGTAGTCTCCAAAGTCCCTTGTCACTGGCTCCTAATTGCTTGTCATCTCTGCTCCCACTCCATTGGCCCAAAGCTGACCACAGGAAGCACGTGGAATTGTGGGTAAGCGTCAACTGCTACATCTTCCCCTCCCAGTGGGTGTGGCTCAGGGAGCATGTACTGCTTTCAGGATGTTGCCCTGGATTCCTCAGTGAGACCCCGTCTTTGAGGGAAGGGTGTGTGTGTGCGCGGTTCATTCTGCACTTACCCTTCCAGATCTATCCTCTATCCTTCTGGGACCTAGAGTCAGTCTGCTGGTTCCTCTGCCCTCTGACTTCAGTGCAGAAGGAGCACCAGTGGGAACTGGAAGTCACCAGCAGGAGGTGAGGAAGTTGGAGGAGGGGGAGGGAGAGAGGGTGCTGTTACCCCCAATCTCCCCCTGCCCAGCTTCGGTTTGGTAGCAGCTGCTTCCTCTCCCTGCAGCACAGCACCGGGGGGAGGTGGCTTCTCTCCCAATGGAGCTCATCAGATTCCACTAACTCCACTTCCTCCCCCCGGCCCTCTGTCATCCTGCTGGGGCTGGTCCCTGGGGGCTTCTTCATCCTTTACTGATTCCCCCAGCTCCACCCAAGCCTCAGAAAATGGCATCCTTTGTCTTCATTAACCTTTTCAACCTCCCCTTCAGCAAACCATCTTTCCCATTAGGAAGGATCAGCTGAGCAGGACTATCCCCCGGCCCTGCCCCAATAATAGCAACCGCTAGGAGCCGGGCACCATTTTAAGTCCTTGTCAATAGATTCCTACATTGACAAATGTAATCCTTATGACGGCCCTTTGCTATAGATGGCGTCATTTTCCAACCAAGAAACGGAGAGGATAAGTAGCTTGCCCAGCTCCACACAACTCTGAATGGTGGCACTGGGATTTGAACCCAGGCAGTCTCAATTTAGGAGTCCTTGCTCTTAATATCTATCTACTCTGCCACATTCAAACCCACAGGTTACGGAACAGAGTCTCATACATACTGGGACAATGAGTCCCACCCACATAGGTCTGTGGGAGGTAGTTCCCAAAGAGAGAGTATAAACGAGGGGAAATGGCCCAAATCTAAAATCCTTCAAGGCGTAAGGCCTGCTTTGGACTACGAACGCCCTGCTTAAAATACAGGACTAAATGCGTGGGTCTATTTTGGTGTTTTTCTTTAAGATTGTAATTTTAACGTAGGAACACGGGCATACTGTCCAAAATTCAAAAAATACAAAAGGGTAAAAGTGGTGTACCAGTGAATTTCCTAAGGCAGCAATTTTCAACCCTTTTCACCTGATCTGACAAAAATAAAGATTTAATTTTGATTCATTCACACCGGATGGCTATTGGTGTGTTGGCTGTTGTCATTTGTTTTTATTTGACATTCTTTTTAAAAAATTTATATTTTATTGATTTTTTTTTACAGAGAGGAGGAGAGATGAATAGAAAGTTCGAAACATCGATGAGAGTCATCAATCAGCTGCCTCTTGCACACACCCTACTGGGGATGTGCCCACAACCAAGGTACATGCCCCTGACGGGAATCGAACCCAAGACCTTTCAGTCCACAGGCCAAAGCTCTATCCACTGAGCCAAACCGGTTTCGGCTTATTTGACATTCTAAGGGAAAACAGGTCAGTACCCCTGACTAAATAGTCAGGTGTTGCATGTTTTAAGAATGCTCATGACACAATGTTGAAAATAGCTGCTCCCAAGCAACCACGGGTTTCTTCTGTGGCCTTCCAAGGGAAAGTAGGTCCCCCCCCCTTTTTTGTTTTTACCCAAAAGGTAGCATTCTAAGCCCATTATTCTGTTTCTTGCTTTGTCACCAAAAATATGTCCTGGAGATCATTACAGCCTCAAATATTAGCTGTGCTCCCTTCTTCTCCCCTTCTCCCCTCTCCTCCTCTTCTCCTCTTTCCCTTGGAGAAAAATATATTTGCTACCCGACCTGAAAGAGGCATAGAGAGCCTGGCACCCATCTTCAGAATAACCAGCTTTTAAACTCACCACCACTTCCCCCCTCACTCCGCTCCCCCCCCCCCACACACACACACTGTTTGCTTTAGATTTAACAAATAAATAAAATTTCAAACAAAAATGGGGACACTAGCCCTATCTACGTGGCTCAGTTGAACCCAAACTGAAAGGTTGTGGGTTTAGTTCCCAGTCAGGGCACATACTAAGATTGTGGGTTCAATCCAGGGTTGGGATACTTACGGGAGGTAACTGATCCATGTTGCTCTTTTACCTCTCTCTCTCTCTCTCTCTCTCTCAAATCAATGAAAACATATCTCAGATGAGGATTTAAAAATAAATAGGACACTAGTACAACAGAGCCCCATATGCAGTGATTATCAAACTTCTGTGGCATTTACTTTATTTTTATTAATGTAAAAGTTCTCTTTGTCTTTTGCGCTTGGCTGATGTATCCCAGCATCTCTCTGGTCATTTCACCCCTACGTTCTTCCCTATGCAGCATGAGACATGTCAGCACTGTTTCCACGTAACCACAAAGCTATGATTGTGCTAACAAAGTTCATATGAATTCTCTGCTCTTATCTTATGCACAGTCCATAGCACATTTCCCCCATTGCCTCCAAAGTGTCCCTTCTATAGGCAGTTTTTTTTCAAAAAGACCCATATATGACACTTGGTTGCTGTGTTTCTTCACTCTCTTTTCATCTCCCCCCACCCCATTCTCTTTCAATCCTGAATAATCCCACCGCCATCTTTATTTCACTCCACTCATTTGGAGAAGTCAAGTTAGTTTTCCTGTAAAATGTCCCACGTTGTGAATTTGTCTTTGCTTCCTTGTCATGTCCTGTAAGCCATCTTGCTGCCCCTCCATGATTCCAGGGAATGGAAGTTAGCTCTCAGGGCAGGGCACTGCTGGCCTTTGTGGAGGGACACCTGCTGGTAGGACTGTGAACTGCACATGAGGAGACACAATGTCCTACTTTTCAGTGACACTGAGATTGAACACTGACTGGTACAGGGAGTGACAGCCTGATCCCTCCATGGTCAAGTTTGCCACCAATCTTTCCCCTAATGAGTTCACCCGTTAATGATCATTGCCTGAATCAACTATTTTCCTAGGAGTTACAAAATGATGATGTTCTAATTTGCTCATTCCGTCCCCATTTGTCAGGCAGAAGGTTTTTAAAGAGCTTGAGAACTGACCTTATTCAAGTCTTGCTCTGAGTGACTTAAGACTATTTTTAAAACTCAAATTCACTCCTAAAACACTTTGTTTCTCTACCATTAAGGAAACGTCAAAGACTGTGTCTTCGACTCGGAAAGCAAGTCTGAGAGGGGAGTTCTTAAAATCATTTCCCAGCTGTGGCACCGCTGGTGTAAGTACATGGCCGTCCTAAACAACAGCAACAAAAATAAGTACATGACCCTAAACAACAAAAACAACAGCGACAAAATAAGAACATGGCTGCCCAAGGAGCCTGGTCATTGGGCACACAACTTCCAAAAGTTCTTTTTATTTTTTTAACTTCAGAGAGGAAGGGAGAGGGAAAGAGAGAAACATTGATCAGTTGCCTCCCATACACAGCCCCGACTGGACCAGGGATTGAACCCACAACCTGGGTATGTGCTCTGACTGGGAACCCAGTCTGTGGCCCTTCAGTGCACAGGACAATGTGCCAACCAATTGAGCCACACCAGCCAGGACCTAAAAGTTCCACCATTCTCTCTCTCTCTCTCTCTCTCTCTCTCTCTCTCTCTCTCTCTCTTTCTCTCTCTCTCTCTCTCTCTCTCTCTCTCTCACACACACACACACACACACACACACACACACACACACATATTGCAACCAGATCAAGAACAAAATTCCAATGCAGGATTTACCGTATGTGGCATTTTTTCAAAATCTGTGTTCCCAGTTTCTGCCCTGGGAATACCCTCATTGAGAGAAATCAGTTTGGGGTGGTGACATGACATCCTGCAAAGAGCTCTAGGAAGATATTGGTCAGGAACAAGACACCCCTGACGCAGTATGCTCTCTTCAAAAGAAATCTAAGCACAGGCTCTGAGGAAATCCATACTTGAGCAGCCTTCTTGCTCATAACCTTTCCTGGGTTTGTCAGCACCCACCTGCTGTCACACGCAGAAGAGTAATTGCCCCAGGATCACCTTTGGCTGAAGGAACCGGGCTTTGGAACACCCGCTGCTGTGGTTGGCCTCATCTCTATTTGTCTACTTGACACTTCTTTGTTGATCTGGGAGCTGCTTGCTTGGGATTAGCTCAACTGCCAAAAGGAAGGTGGGGAAGGTGTCATTTTCTTTTTACTTAGGTTAAAAAAAATCAATCTCAGAAACAAATCAATTCCAAATCCAATAAAATCAGAGAATGTGAGAGCTGGAAAGGGATGTGTGGAAACATCGAGGCCATCAGATTCAGAATTTTTGGACTAATAGGCATTTTAGCTTATAATCAATTCTCTGTTTGCAGACATGGAAACTGAGACTCAGAGGGCTGGAGTGAATTACCCAGAATCTCATGACAAAGTTAAGACTTGGTGCCCTAGCTGGTTTTATTCAGTAGATGGAGCGTTGGCCTGTGGACTGAAGGGTCCAGGTTGGATTCCTGTCAAGGGTATGCTCCTTGGTTGCAGGCTCCTACCCAGCTCTAGACCCTGGTCAGGACATGTGCAAGAGGCAACCAACTGATGTGTTTCTCTCACATTGATATTTCTCTGTCTTTCCCTTTCTCTTCCATTCTAAAAATCAATGGAAAAATAGCCTTGGGTGAGGATTAAAAAAAATTACTTGAAACTGGGTCTCCCACTTGAAATTCATGAACTCCCTGTCCCCACATCTCATACATTAGGAGAAAGAGGTCTGGAGGGGGCCATGTCACTTGTTCAAGGTCAAGGAGTTAGACACGAAGAGCCTACTATGTGCCAGGTTCCATGCCAGGCATGTAATTGCATCACACTGCTTCTGGGATGAGTGACTGTTTTTAATACTATTCTTGCATATGCCATGCAGCTGTTTCACACAGAGAAGCACATTTGATGTTGCAAATATTCAGCAGTTTGTCACCGCTGTTAATTTATCTCCTAATGGGTAAAATTCACTCACTGTGCGTTTTAAGGGAAATTTGGGCTCTATCTAAATATTCTCCAGATGAAACATCAATTCCAGATTTCCCAGTGCAGGCCGTTCCCTTCCTGTGTGAAGTGACCAGCATGTGGAACTGGGAGGCTAAAGGCCCACGTTCTGCCCTGGCCCTCGGCCCTCGGCCCCCCGCTGAGTGGCCTTGGCCAAGTCCCTGGCCTTCTCTGGCCTCAGATGCTTTCTGTGTAAAATGAGGGGATTGAATTAGTTGAGTGGTTTCCAACTGTGCTTATACCCAAACCCTCTACTTAGAAAGATTCCTTCAAACACTAATGCCCTTGATGAATTAATAAGGTCTCTCCTGTGGGATCCCTTAACACAACCTGTGTGGTTCAGAGTTCTTCCTCAGGGCTCCGTGTTTCTGGAGAAGGCCGCACACAAATGAATAGAGACTGGAAAAAAGTTAATTTGGGAAAATGGGAGGCCAGGCGGGAGTCCACCTCAAGGGGGAGGACTATCCCTGCTCTTGCCTTTTGCCATCCCTTTTATTGATGTTCTGAGACAAAGACATTCCTTAGGCAGGAAATTCCAACAACAGAAAATCAACAAGAATTTACATATGATTGCTGAAACCGGTTTGGCTCAGTGGATAGAGCCTTGGTCTATGGACTGAAAGGTCCCAGATTCGATTCTGGTCAAGGGCATGTACATTGGTTGCGGGCACATCCCCAGTAGGGGGTGTGCAAGAGGCAGCTGATCAATGATTCTCTCTCATTGATGTTTCTAACTCTCTATCCCTCTCTCTTCCTCTCCGTAAAAAATCAATAAAATATATTTTTTTAAAGAATTTACATATGATTAACAAATTAAAGTTGCTTCAACTACCACTATCTCAACTAAACAATGAGTTGATAGCTCCAACCATTCAGCGACATTAAAGTTGGCCAGCTCTTTTTACATTTTACTACTAGTGACAATGTTCGGTTTCTGGCAGTCTCCTCTCTTTGTAAAAATTAATCATAGTTCCATAACTGTAATAGCTTTTGATCAGAATTATATATATATATATATATATATATATATATATATATATATATATGCGGTGTGTAATATGGTATGTAAAATATCGCCTCAGGAGTTTGACTGACTGGGAGTTTGATCGCTATGACATGCGCTGACCACCAGGGGGTGGCACGGAAGGAAGGCAGGCCCTGGTCAGTGGTTGGCAGGCCAGGGAAGGGAGGCCTTGGCCAGCAGCCACTAGGGACCCTACCCATGCATGAATTTCTTGCACTAGGCCTCTAGTATGCCATAGAATGAGATGCTGACCTGGCTGCTGTGGCTCAATGGTTACAGCGTCTGCCTGTGCACTGAAAGTCATGGGTTAGATTCCTAGTCAAGGGCATGTACCTGAGTTGCAGGTTCAATGTGTCTCTTTCCCTCTTTCTGTGTCCGTTCTTTCTCTTTTCCTTGTTTCTTCCCTTCCACTTTCTCTAAAAAATAAAAAAAAATAAAAAATCAATGGAAAAGTTTCCTTGGGAGAAAGAAAATATCCAACTTCATTTTTTAAAAAAAGAAAAGAATGAGTGATGCCTTCAGCCCCCAAGAGCAAATGTTTCGTTAATCCCACATGGTTTTGTTATTAGTAAATGAATGATTTCTCTCAGGCTATAAGAATATGGAGAGCAGTTCTTAGATCTCCATTATATCTCTGATGGAACTTCATCCCTAATCAGCTCCAAGAAGTCTTAGGACCCACTGGGCTAAAAGATCTCTATAGTCCTCTGGTTTTGATATCATATCAAAGGCTTAGGATGGAAATCCTGCACTCTTCCAATGGGGTAAATACTTGAGGTTTCATCTGTTGGTCAATTCCAAAGCTTGTTTTTAAGAATGTGACTTAAAAACATAATACTTTAACCAGAAGACTCATTTAGACTAGGCTCTTTTAGTCTAAAAGCAGACCCTGAAACAAGGTCCCTAGCATGTATTTGGAAGGTGATGTGAAAAGGAGGAAGTAGAACAGGGAGAACAATAAAGCCAGTTAAGGAGTGTTAAGGAGTCCATTGCTGCTATGCACACCGGGGCTCAGTCTCATGGAGGGGCACAAAAGCTGGGCTATTCTTCACCAACTCCCATCCCTCTCTGGTTTGGAGGCTGCTCTTTGGCAATTTATACTGCCCCATGAGCACAGTCAGAGGCCCAGGATGCATCTGCTTTTTGGGAACTATCTGTAGGTGACCTCTAAGACAGGTGGAGGGAATATCAGTGGGACATCACAGCTTTTGCAGAGAGACTAAACAGAAAGCATCTCACTGTGAAAAGCCACAACAACTATCCATTCATTCAGCAAGTATTGATTACTGTCAATGCACAAAAGGGACAGGGATCCCTGCTTTTGTGGAGTGTATATTCCGACAGGAGAAGGAAACATAATAAGCATGAAAAATAAATGAATTACACATAGTGTTACAGAATAATATTCACAATAAACATGTAAACTATACCGAGCCAGAGGAGGGTAAAAGGCACTGGGAGCACTGGGTTCAGTGTGGAGAGGTTGCATTGTTCAATGTAGAGATGAGGGGAGCTGCTTCAAAAAAACAAACAACAAAAAAACACACAAATAAACAAACAAAAAAAACACCTGAAAGAGGTGGCGGCAGGAGCTATCGGGAAATCTGGAGGGAGAGAATTCCAGGTGGAGAGGACAGACTCCTTGAGGTGGAAACATGAACAGGCCCGATGCACTCCCGGAGTAGTGAGGAGGCCATTGTGCCTGAGCAGAGACAACCGGGGCGACGGTAACAGGATGTAAGATTAGAGGTGGGAGAGGTCAGATCATGGAACATGTCCCGGGCCTTTGGTTGGTTTACTGCAAGGACAGCAGGAGACACTGGAGGCTTCTGAGAGAAAAAGGGATGTGATCTGCCTTGTGTCCTAACAGGATCACCCTGGCATGCCTGTGGAGAAGAGACTAAAGTGAGGTGTATCCGTGATCCATGCTGCGTAACTTATTACCACAAACTTAGTAGCTAAAAACAACAGATACCTGTTGTCTCAGTTTCCTGGTCCTCTGCTCAGGGTCTCACCAGGCTGAAATCCAGCTGTTGACTGAGGGTGCAATCTCATGTGAGGCTCAGGGCCCTCTCCCAGGAAGAATTCAGATCCTTGTGGTTGTAGGACTGAGATCCCATTTTCTTACCAGCTTTTGGCTGGGATGGCTCTGAGATTTTTAAAACCACAGAAATCCTTGCCATGTGGTCCTCTCCACAAACAGTTAACAACATGGATGCTTCTTCAAAGCCAGACAGAGAATCTCTCTTTACACCTCAAGCCTCTTTCTTTAGGGAGGTCTTAGTCCCTTTGAAGGGCGCACCTGATTAGGTAAGGACCAACAAAGATATCCCTCAAAGTCAACTGATTAGTAAACTAGTCATGGGGGTGACACCACACCCCTCATATTTATAAGTCCCACCTCAGGAGATGGGAGCATACAGGACCAACTTAGAATTCTGCCTACCACAGTGACAAGGATAAAGCCAAGTTCTGTTGCAGTTGTCATAATCCAGGGGACAGCAGACAGTGGCTTAGACATTGGAGGGGGTGGTAACAATGGAGGGGATGGGAAAGGGTCAGAGTCTGGCGGTGGCAGATCCCATTGGTTTCCTGTCAAACTGACTGTCAGGTGTGAACAAAAGAGAGAGGCAAGGATTTTAGCCTGAGCTGAAGGTTGCCACCTGCTAGCTAGCAATACAATCACAACCCATGATAGCCATGCCACCTGATGCCAGTGAGGGGTGTGAACCAGGCCAAAGGGGAAAGTGCTCCCCTCAAAGGCAAGGTCAGGGAAGCCTTGAAGGTAGGAGCAAATAACTGTAGTGTTTAGATACGTGAAGAGAAGAAAGGAAGGCATTCCACAGGACTGAGGTGGGCAGAGGGATGGAGAGGGGCAGGAAGGCAATGAAGGTATTTTGAGGGTCATGAGTGGATTAGTTGGGCTAAAATGCAGAGTCAAGTGGGCGAGCAATATGGGAAGGCTGGCAGGGTGAACACTGATCCAACAGGACAAAGAGATGTTGCTTTAGAGAAACATTCACAAGAGATGAGACAACAATATCCAGTAGGTGTTTACTCTACCATTACTGTATTAGTTGCTAGGGCTGCCATAACCAAGTACCACCCACTGGGTGGCTTAAACAACAGACATTTTTTTCCCCTCACAATTCTGGAGGCTAGAAGCCCATGATCAAGGTCATCTACCTGGATTAGTTTCTTCCGAGGCCTCTGTCCTTGGCTTATAGATGGCTGTCTTCTTCCTGTGTCTCCACATGGTCTTCCCTCCACCTGGGTCTCTGTCTTAAGCTGCTCTTCTTAGGACACTAGTCACATTGGATTAGGGCCCACTTTACTTAATCATCTCCCTAAAGACCCTGTCTCCAAATAGTCACATTCTGGGGGTCCGGGAGTGAGGATTTCAACATGTGAATTTTGAGGGGGACACAGGTCAGCCCATGGTCACCTCCAGTGTGTTGTGTAAATGTGTTAGGCATTCTAGAGACCAGAGAAGCAACTGTCATCATCATTTGTCTTCCCTTCCCTTTACTGGAAACACACCCAGGAGGCCAGGGCCCTGGGGACTGGCTGTCCCAAGTTCTCTGACACGCACTCGCTGCAATTACTCCCATCATCACTGGAAACCACGGTGTTCGGCAAGAGCTGGTGCAAAGTTCACGGGGAGCCATCACGGAGCGAGGCATCACATGTTTAGGTAGCGAAGAAACCCACCGGGGTTCTCCACCCGCCACCTCGCTTATTTCCCAAAGCCTCAGACTAAACTTTCAAAGGCAGGGACCTGCAAAAAACCCCCCACACAAAACCACATCCTGCTCTCTTGATTAAAAAACCAAATAATAGTTTTGTGCTTGGCTATATGATGCCTGTAATGTGAGTCTACATCGAGTGGGAGCACGAATAAAAATAAAAAATAGCCATTTTAGAAGGCAGATTTTGCTTATTCTGTAAGATCAATCACCAGAGCTGCCATTTCCCGAGTCGTTTCAGAACCAGACACCGGGAATGTTTTTCCTAGACACAACTGTCTTCATTTGCGCCTCTCGGAGGAGCGCGCCCCTTTGGGTTTCCCCTCATTTCAGCCAGGGCGGCCGGCGGCGTGCCCTCCGTGTGTTTACCCAACGGTCTGGCCTCTCGTTTATGGGTCTTAAGTGGCCCCGCCGAAGTCCGGGCACATTTGCTTCGCAGCGGAGTTCAGTAGCAGCGGGCAGCTCGCGTTTGCCCAGATTGATTCCACATCTGCCTTAAGTAAACCGCTCCCCCTGACACACGCGTGCCTGCTTTCTCCCTCTCCCCTTGCGAGTCAGCATGTGCTATTAGAGGTTGGAAATCAAGGGGCTGTTTTAAAAGGAAGAAAAACATGGGAGAGAGGTCAGCCCGAGGTCCGGAACACTGCAGCGGGTTACGGTCCCTCCTCTGAAGGAAAGTGAAGAACTCTGTTAAGTAATAAGGCACTGCAACCCTTGTGCCCTGGTCCATGCTGTGCCATCCTTTTGTGTGAAAGTCTTGTTAGAGTAAAGGTCTCAACGGCCAGGAACATCAGGAAACCTCATCTATCCAGAAGCATACGGAACCAGAAAGCAAATGTGTACCCCCCCACCCTTGTTCCCCACCCCCCATCCCCCCTGCCAAAACCCCGGGGCAGCCAGAATGCCACGAAGCCGTGCAATGAATGTATCTGTACCGGAGCCTCCAACTCCACATGAAGGGCTTTGCTTTCATTTGATGCCAGATTCCAGATTGTTGGCTGATCTCCCATCTCACTGTGGACTAGAAGCAGCAAACCCGAGCCGAGGCCGGAGCCTGCCCCGCACAGCTGTGAGGCAGGGCGGAGATAAGGAAAACAGAAAAGCCAGAAATCTCACAAGCACAGCAGGGACACGTCTGACCCAGCCCAACGGCCCCCGAGACACAGCTGCGCAGTAGCAACGAACGGAAGCCATAAAGAAAGGCCGGATCATGTTTAACCTCTTTTATCGGAGGGGGAAATGACATGCGGAATGCATTTTAGAAAGATGATTAAAATGTGAAATCGAGATGCTCGGGCAAGACCCTCTGGGTTACATGTGACGACAATTCAACCCAAACTGGCACAAAAAGAGGATTTCTTCGCGTCCTGGGTGGATTCAGAGATAGCCTTGCTTCAGACACAGGGAACCTGGGATGGGTGAGCAGTGTCTTCAGGACCTGCCTTCCACCTCCTGCTGTTTCCTTTTCTGACGGTAATAGTCTTCGGCTAGGCTAGCTCTGCCCTCTGGATGGCAAGCCAGCTGCCCCGAGCTCCAAATCTGGTGAAACAGAGACCCTCTTCTATCCTGACCACACCGACCAGCAGGCAATGACAACGCTAAAATAGATACTAGCTTGGTTTGGGTCACATGCCCATCCCAGGTCCAATCCCCGTGGCCAGAAGTTTGCACAATGATCTGATTGATCAAAATCAGATTACGTAACTATTCCTGGAGCAGAGGGTACAACTGCTTCACCCAAAGCAGGGAGAGAATGGGAGGGGGTGAGCAAAATTGAGGGTAGAAGGTGGGAGTAAACATTCCCATGAGAGAGGGAGTAAGCAGTGGGACAGAGAGAGCAGCTACCATCCACCAGGAGGCAAAGCCTGTGACCATGTAGGCCAAGCATGTCAAACTCGCAGCCAGCGGGCTGCGTGCCTCATTTATTTGGCCCATGTTAGCCTTTGGGTTTGACATGCTTGATCTAGCCCAGTGGTCGGCAAACTCATTAGTCAACAGAGCCAAATAGCAACAGTACAACGATTGAAATTTCTTTTGAGAGCCAAATTTTTTAAACTTAAACTTCTTCTGATGCCACTTTTTCAAAAGACACTTGCCCAGGCTGTGGTATTTTATGGAAGAGCCACACTCAAGGGCCAAAGAGCCGCATGTGGCTTGCGAGCCGCAGTTTGCCAACCACGGATCTATGCTATCCAGCAGGGCTCTTTCTTGAGGACTATGGGTATAATTACTCTATATATTCACAAATGATTTTGACCTATGGCTTATGTTTTTAAAAACTGATCATGATAACATAAAATGATGCTGTTCCTGAAGTTTTTAATTAGACATAACTGACTTTTCTTATTTCACCATTTTGAGTTGTTGTTTTTTAAAAAATATATTTTATTAAAATTTTACAGAGAGGAAGGGAGAGGGCTAGTCAGAAACATCAATGAGAGAGAGACATCGATCAGTTGCCTCCTGCACACCTCCTAATGGGGAGGTGCCTGCAACCAAAGTACATGCCCTTGACCGGAATTGAACACAGGACCTTTCAGTCCACAGGCCGACACTCTCCACTGAGCCAAACCGGTTTCAGCCATTTTGGGTTTTTTAATCCTCAACTGTGGACATGCTGACAGAGAGGGGGGGGAGGGCAATCCATTAGTTACTTTCCGTATTTCCATATGCTCCCCAACCGGGGATCAAACCTTCAAACCAGCAACCTGACTGGGAATCCAACCAGCAACCTCTCGGTGTACAGTAGAAAGCTCAACCAACTGAGCCATCGGGAAGGACACCATTTGGGGTTTGGTTTTCTGTCACTGGCAACCAAAAGTCTGAACAAAGCATCCCATTTTTTATCTTTGCACTTTCTTTTAATCAGGTATGGTCACGGAAAGGGAACACCAGGAGGACGAGACTGCTGTGGACCGTTCCCCAACTCTCATAAAGGAGCAAAACTCTCATCTCTCCCAGTGTGCTCAGATGCCCCAGTGGTGTTTGGGGGAACACCTCTTAGCAGAATGGAAGTAGAGGAATGATGGGCGCCCTGCTGCTTCCCATCAGGGGACAGATCCCGGGGAGGGGACCTGGCTGGGGCTGGCACTGCCTGGCTGAGCACCCGCTCCGGGGAGGAGAGCAGCGGAATCACCCCCTCAGGCACTGCTGGGCACAGCAGGCAGCAGGCTCCCCGGCGCTCCCTGCTGCCTTCCCACACACAGGGGTTGCCAATGAGCTGGGTATTTGGTTACCAACAGGCAGCATCAGCTGCAGAGGGCCTCCCGCACCGGGCAGGTGTGGGGAACCAGGCAGGTGGGGGGAATCAGGCAGGGCTGCGGATTCAACAGAACCCGGGAGGCAGCCTGCCGACCACCCAGGACTGCTGAGCCCGTCTGGCGTGGACCCGGGAACATCCTCTCAGATCCATCCTCCAGGTCAGTGGCCAGCTGTTTCTCATGGCCAATCCATCGTCACACTGCCCCTTCCTACGTGAGAGTAGCCACGACCCGGACTTGCAACTGCATGGCCTAGCTTACCCGGTTGCTGTGCTTTATCTAAATGGAATCTAAAAAGTATTACTCGGGCAGCTGGCCCCATTCATTCAGCATTGTCCGGAGATTGTGCTGTTCGCTCTCACAGCTACACCGTATTCCGTCCGTGTGACCACCGCCGTTCGTTTGTTCATTGTTCCGTGGGTGGGCACTGGGGTAGTTTCCATGGCTGCTGTGGGCACTCTAGCGCGTCTTCTGGCGAACTCGTGAGTGCATGTCTGCTGCCTGAATAACCAGAAGTGCGGGACACGGGGTTTGCAGGTGTCCAGCGTCAGGGCATATGCTAAACCTTTGTAAATGCACTTTTCATATTCTGTATTATTTTAATCTTTGTGGTGCATTTACCTCATTTCCCTTGTTAGGTTAGAAGTGGTTTTCAGTGGAATACTGTTTATGCCCTGCCTCACTTTCCAATGAGGGGTCTCCCATACAACATGAGATAGAACACTGAAGTGAGAAAGCAGAAAGGAAAATAAGGCCGGGGGGGAGGGGGGGGATAAAGTGAATGTAATGACCCATGGGTCTCAGGTGCTTTGTAAGAAGCTGACTGCAAATGTGGTTGAGCTTCCTATTAGCCAACACAAAGAGGGAAACCAGTGACACAAATCACTGCTCACTGGACAGATGTACCAACTGCTCAGCAGCGTGGCTACCTTTGGTTCTGAGATTTAAGAAATGCCACCCCACCTGGCCAGTGTGGCTCGGTTGGCCGAGTATTATCCTGTGCACCAAGGGTCAAAGGTTGGACTCCTGGTCGGGGGCACATGCCCAGTTGTGGGCTCCATTCCCAATGTGGGGCATACAGGAGGCAGTCAATCAATGTTTCTCTCTTTCTCTTCCGCCCTCTCTCTTTCTTTCGCTTTCCTTTTCTCTCTCTCTAAAAATAAATGAAAATATCCTATCTAATAAAGAGGGAATATGCTGTCTGCCACACCCTCAAAGATAGGGGTGCCCAGTCCCCCCAGTACCCCCCTGGAGCGGCAGGCACACAGCATGATCGGGCCCGCCCCCAGACGGGTCCGGCCGCTCTGTGTGCCTGCCTCTGGAGTCCCCCAGTCCTCATTCCCCAGCCCCCCCAGGGCTGGCCCAAGGACAGGCAAAGCTCGGATGTCAGCTGCCCAACCATCCAAGGCCTCCCGAGGCTCAGGTAACCAGGGCTGGCCAAGGCTTGCACTGCTGGCAGTAGCAGCAGCAGGTGTGATGGGGCATCACCTTTCCCTGATCACGAGGTCCCCTCCCACACCTGAGGGCTCCCAGACTGTGAGAAGGGCAGGTTGGGCTGAGGGACACCCCCTCCAGTGCATGAGTTTTTATGCACTGGGCCTCTTGTTAATAATAAAAATGAGCCCAAACCGGTTCGGCTCAGTCGATAGAGCATCAGCATGTGAACTGAAGGGTCCCAGGTTCGATTCTGGTCAGGGGCATGTACCTTGGTTGCAGGCACATCCCCAGTGGGGGGTGTGCAGGAGAAAGCTGATCTATGTTTCTAACTCTCTCTCTCTCTCCCTTCCTCTCTATAAAAAAAATCAATAAGATATATATTTAAAAAAATAAATAATAAAAACGGCCAAAACTGGTTTGGCTCAGTGGATAGAGCGTTGGCCTGCAGACTCAAAGGTCCTGGGTTCGATTCCAGTCAAGGGCATGTGCTTTGGTTGCAGGCAAATCCCCGGCAGGGGTTGTGCAAGAGGCAACTGATTGATGATTCTCTTTCGTCGATGTTTCTAACTCTCTATCCCTCTCCCTCTAATAAAGTCAATAAAATATATTTAAAAAAATAATAATAGCTGAAACCAGTTTGGCTCAGTGGATAGAGCGTCTGCCTGCGGACTGAAGGGTCCCGGGTTCAATTCTGGTCAAGGGCATGTACCGTGGTTGTGGACACATCCCCAATGGGAGGTGTGCAGGAGGCAGCTGATCAATGTTTCTCTCTCATTAATGTTTCTAACTCTCTATAACTCTCCCTTCCTCACTGTAAAAAAAATCAATAAAATATACATATCTTTAAAAAGAGGATATTGTTGGACATCAAAAATATAAGTCCAACTTCATTCCAGTAATAACAAATGGTCAGTGTCTCTCCTTCCTTGATAATCTCCCTTAATATGGGCATGCCAAAGCACAATTCACCATAAGCAACCATTAGGGAACTAATGCAACCAGATACACAATTCTCAAGCTCTCAGTATATCCACGGGAGGGCTGAGAGGCGGGGCGGGGAGTAGAATCAGTGTGGTCCAGGAACCTCTGAGGGTCTCTGAGACATTTATAGAGGCTCTGTACGGCCAACACTATTTGTACAAGGCCACGAAAGCGTTTACCTTTTTTTACCCTCATCTTCTTATGACTGTGTACAGTGGAGTTTTTTCAGAGGCCACATGACATATGATCTAGCAACAAATCGAATGCAGAAGCTGATTTGAGAATCTAGCTGTCTTCTATTAAGCTGGACATTAATTAGCAAATTATTTTGTCTTGGGAAATAAATTCTTTACACAAATATATGTCATACTAACCTAACGAGTTTGTTATTGATATTTTCAAATGAATTGATATTTTTAAAATTTGTTTTACTTCTTAATACAGTGTCTATTGATATAACCCATATAAAGAGAAACATTTTGGAGTTCTCAGAAATTTTTAAGAGTGTTAAAGGGTCCTGAGACCAAAACGCTGGAGAAGCAACAGTCTAGAGCAGTGTTTCCCAAACTTCTCTCGTGATGAGAATCACCTGGTGGAGTTGTTAAAATACAGATTCCTGAATCTCAACTAAGAAGTGCTAAATTAGAATTTTGGGGAACATATAGGTAAAATTGTATACTTAACTAGTGCTAAACTAGAATTTTTGGGAACATAGGTAAAATTGTATACTTTAAGTATACAATTTTATACTTTAAGTATACAATTTTACCTATGTTCCCAAAAATTCTAGTTTAGCACTTCTTAGTTGGGATTCAGGAATCTGTATTTTAACAGCTCCACCAGGTGATTCTCATCACGAGAGAAGTTTGGGAAACACCGCTCCAGAGGAAGATTTCCCCCAAAGGATGTTGACGGTCACTAATCCCAGAAGATAATCCGTGAAAGATGTTCTGTGATCAAATACATCTGGGAAATGTTATGCCTCCCTCAAAAATCACCAAATTAGTAGTTAATTAACTTTAACTGTTTCCTAAATGTATTTGACTAAGAGCCCCTCTTTCCTCAGCAGCCAGGAGGCACACCTGGGATGAATGAACTGCAAATCCCTGTCGATCCTCTCGGAGTAGCGTCTCTTACAACCAGCCTTTGTCAAGTGTGGGCAGCAAAGTGCGATATCACGTTACCCCCCTGAGAACAGGAAGAGCGATCCTTTTATAAACATCAAGGCAGCTGAGCAGAACAAGAGAGCCCCCTTTATCTCGGGGAAGAGGTGAACCAAGGGCAGGGTCAAGGCCAGGACAAAGATCCCACTCAGGAGACTAAACTGAGTCTGTTTCATCTGACAAACCGGCAGCCCAGGCCCCCAAGCTCTCCGAGACAGTCATCTCAGCCTGGGTATCACCCAAAGCACATGCTACACGCGCTTGCCTCACTCATAAACAAATGTCAACTGAGCACCCACAGAACATTGGACTTGACTTTATACAACTTCCTGGTGGCCCCTCCAAGGAAAAGAGGGAGGGGTCAAATTGTACCCCGAATGAGCCAACTTCTTTTATTGTGTTGTTACCTATAAGTCAATTAAATGCTAGGAGAATCCTACCAAAAATTATGACTTTGGTTTTAGAATAATCCTATTTCTTTTCCTTTTAAATCTTTATTGTTCAAAGTGTTACATTTGTCCCTCTTTGACCTCTTCTAGCCCATCCCCCACCCCCAGCCCAGCCCTTCACCACCCTATGTCTGTGTCCCTGGATTATGTGTGCAAGTTCTTTGATTGATCTCTTCCTACCTTCCCCCTGAGGTTCAACAATCTGTTCCATGCTCCTGTCTCTGGATCTATTTTGTTCATCGGTTTATTTTGTTCATTAGATTCCACATATGAGTGAGATCATGGGATACTTTATCTTTCTCTGTAATTCTCTCCAGGCCCATCCATGCAATCCTATTTCCTTTTGACAGCAATTACAGAATCCAGCCAGTTGTCTGTTAAGTAAACTCCCAGTTCACAATAATAAAATTATGTAATCAGGCAGCTCATCTAGAGAGGGGCTCCAGTAATGTGCAAGGCACTCTGGGAAATCTACAACTGGAAAAGATGTGTCTTTTCAAAAGCACCATATAATCGAGTAGGGGCCAGACTGAGCATAGAGCGAGAAGTGAGTATTCTCACCCTCACTTCGTAGCACCTGCTGAGGCACCTGGTAGAGAATCGCATTCAGTGAGTATTTGTCTCAACAAATTTGCTATTTGCCTTTAAAATTTTTACTTGTGTACAAACTGACACACACTCAAATATCTAGTCAAATATAATCTAGTCAAATAGCACTTCCTTGGTATAATTTGGTGCATTTATCAGAAAGGATTTACAAAAGAACCTAGACTGTTGTCAAGTAAAAAGAAATCACTTTAATATGCCCTGTTTCATTTCTATTAATTCAATATTGATTCCTATGATGCATGCATCCCTACTTAGACTTCATTCCTATGTATTTATTTTCCAACACGCAGCCACCTTCAGCGAGTTAGTTCAGCTGACCTGTTTATTCTTAAAGAGGACAATGAACGTTGTCCTTAAAGAGTTTTATCAGCTTTCACGTTCTCAGAGAGACCCCTGAGGCTCCTCAGCGTGGCAGGTTTTCACCGAAATCTTCTGTTTGGAAGATGGCAAAGCAGACCAGGACCCTGCCAGGCCCCCCGGTCGCTGGTATTCCTGTCACAGCACACGGCTGGGCAGGAAGGAGAGGCTGAATACTAAGTAGCTCTCCAAACACAGCTGGGTGAGGCAGCTTCATTTGTAGAAAGTAAAGCGAATCACGAAAACCTTCCTAATGGTGTGATTTGTTCCAGGGTTCTCTGGGCATTAAGAAGGGAAATATTAGTCCTTGTGCACAGTAATGTTTATGGCATTCCAGTTTTCTTCTCCAGCCGCCGTTCCACGGGAGCTGATTTATCGCGCTTGCTGCAGAAGGGGGAGCATGAAGATGTCTAATTTCATAATCGGAGCTGGTGACAGCCTTCTCATTTCCTGCCAAACGGATCAGACCACACTTTTAACCCTAGGGGAGGAAACATGAATGAAAACAGGGTTCGATTTTAAACTTCCTATCACTTCCCTCAACCCCCAACAAACAGAGTGACATCAGAAATGCGTGGAGCACTTGACATGCAGTCGGAGCAGGCGGCGGGCTGCCGGAGCCCCGGTGTGAACGGCTGGGCACCACGGCAGACTTTTAAATGGCTCGGAAAAGGCCCCACACGGGAAGGCATGCCTCTGGCCCGGTTAAAAAAAATGAAATAAAAAAGAATGTTGCCGCAGATCACAAGAGTTTGGGTTAATAAGCTGGAAACCTCTCATTCTCAGCCAACTTGGATCATCCTAAAGTAACGAACCATCTAGCCACAAAGGGAACTTTTGAGCTTTTGTACAAAGCAGAATCCCCTGTCAATTAAAACAGCTCGCAAGTAAACAGTATTTCCCATGAGGGTAGTGTTTAAATAGGTACCTGGCAAATATGTAAAAAAACAGCTGCGGAACAGCTCTTCTCCCTCCATATTTAATTGGACATGTTATGTTTTTACGCCTACTTATCAGAGGTTAACGAGGAGGGTGCAAACTTGCAGAAAATATTCTGGCGGGAAATACTGAAATGAGATCTGGAGGAGGCACCTATGAGGTGGCAACTGTTGTGAAATAAGCAGCAAATCACAGTCCAGCGTCTAACTGAAAAGATCTCTCCCATTGCAAAGCCAACACACACACACACACACACACACGCACGCACGCACGCACGCACGCACGCACACACATGCGCGCGCGCACACAGCAGTACAACTGAGACTTTGTTTTGATTTTAACTTTACCTGGTGGCTGCACGTCTTCCTGAACGATACCAGCCCGGTTGATAGCTTGTTCCTTCTCTGAGAAACACAACAGAAAAATTACTTTTTAGCAAGAAGGGGTCTCGGTGGTGATGGAAAGACCTGTGTTTACATGGGACCACGACGGGACAACTAGACAACACTTTATAGAGAGCTTTTAATTCAGAGATGCCAGTACGAAAAGTTTTTATGCTATGGAAGACAGACCCTATATAGCAAAAAGCCTGGGTGTTTTCAGGAAAAGCAAGCAGGCCACATTTCCAGAGGAAAGCTCCCGACCAACATCTCTTCTCTGTGCGCTCAGCATTTTTGGACAGGCAACAAAACAACCGAAAAAAAACACAATTCTGAAAGAACTGGTGGGCGGGATATTGAGAGGGGAAGGCTGCTGAATCGAAGGAACGAGTACAATTAACAGAAAACGATGTGGTCTGTATGTCTAAAATGTACTCCGCCGAAGGCGTAGGCCCAGAGCTAAATATGCTATGTTTTTGATAGGAAATAGAGCAGAAAATTAATCTTTGGGTGGGTGGCTTCGGTTTGGGTAATTGAGGCTTCCCTAATTGATTGCAGGTGCGGTGCCAATTAGAAAGCGCGTGCTAGCTACGGCGGCTTGGCGAGCTCTTTGGAGGTGTCCAACAGGCAAGGGCCCAGAGGAATTGGGCGTTTTCTATCTGTGGGCTCCACGCACCCTGACACATCCTTCTAAGTGGCTTAGAATAAACCCAAGGCCTGTGAAGACAAAGACTTATTATTCCAAGTATCGTGAAGAACAAATGGTGGCTTTTCAGGGGAGAAAGGCTTGGAGCCAGAGGATGTTTACTACTAAATCACAGTAATTAAATGCTGTAATCAGACCTTCGTTGTAATCAGGCTGACATGTGTTTCTTTAAATCCACATTTAGCTCTGATTTAATATTAGGCCGTTTCCTTCACTCCGGCCTCTGGGTTCTCATGAAGTTACACGAGCATAAAGGGACGAGAAGCAGGGTTCTGCCCAGGCCAATACTCATTGGATTTGCTTCTCCGGCGATGTGGCAGAAAGTCAATCCTAAGTGACCCGCCTGATGGTTTCATCAATGCCAGGTTTTGCTGTGACAAATAAAAAACTGGGAACTAGGGATGTCGTGGATCCTGACATCCGGTTCTAAGAGGGACACAGAGAAGACAGAGCATAATGAAGCCCATGGCAGACGATGGCCGGCCGTGGTCTCACTGGGCCTCCGGGAAGAGTAGCAGGTGAACAGCAACCAAGACCCTCTAGACTAGCCGTGGGCAAACTATGGCCCTCGGGCCAGATCCGGCCCGTTGGGCTGTTGTATCCGGCCCGCGGAGCCGAAAGAGCAGAGGGTTCTCTTGCTCTCCCCTCCGCTCCTTCACCAGCAGCCCAAGATGAGAGTGCCAGCATGGTCAGGTTGCTTTTGTTCCGGCCCTCCGGTCCAGTTTAAGAACCCATTGTGGCCCTCGAGTCAAAGTTTGCCCACCCCTGGGATAGACCGTGATGTGCCAAAGGCTTCCTCCACCTGGAGGGGATGACGATGGAGCCTCTAAGGCAGGGGTGGGGAACCTCTGGCCTGAGGGCCTATAAGGCCTCCGAAACCATTTGGTCCGGCCCTGCCAAGGCACTAAAGGTGAGTTAATTAAATGTGTGACCAAATGTAGCAAGCTAAGTTTTAAGTTGATAATTTTGTATGGCCCGAGAATGATGTTATAAATATCCAAATGGCCCCTGACAGAAAAAAGGTTCCCCACCCGCGCTCTAAGGCATAAATCTTTTTAATACAACTCAACAGGTGGTCTCATTTCCTAAGAGGTTAAAGTCCTAAAAGACTGAGCCCCACCCGTCCCGTGTCAACATGGAAGTCTCAAAGTCTGGATGTGCCTCAAACATGCTCTTAGGGAATGCTAGTGAGTAAAAGACTACACTGTCCTTGATTGGGCCAGGAACAGAAAGATTTAATTTTCACACTTGCCCAGTGGTTCTCAACCTTTCTAATGCCGAGACCCCTTAATACAGTTCCTCATGCTGTGGTGACCCCCAACCATAAAATTATTTTTGTTGCTACTTCATAACTAATTCTGCTACTGTTAATGAACCGTAATGTAAATATCTGTGTTTTCCGATGGTCTTAGGCTCTACAGCAGTGGTTCTCAACCTGTGGGTAGCTACCATTTGTTTGTCTCGACCCACAGGTTGAGAACCGCTGCTGTAGAGCCTAGGACCATCGGTAAACACAGATATTTACATTACGGTTCATTAACAGTAGCAGAATTAGTTATGAAGTAGCAACAAAAATAATTTTATGGTTGGGGTCACCACAGCATGAGGAACTGTATTAAAGGGTCGTGGCATGAGAAAGGTTGAGAACCACTGCCCTAGCTGATTTGGCTCAGTGGCCTGGGGACCAACGGGTCCTGGGTTTGATTCCGATCAAGGGCACGTACTTTGGTTGCAGGCTCCTCCCCAGCCCGGGGCCCTGGTTGGGGCTCCCGCAGGAGGCAACCAATTGATGTGCTTCTCTCACATCGATGTCTCTCTCTGTCTTTCCCTCTCTAAAAATCAATGGAAAAATATCCTCGAGTGAGGATTAACATAAACAAACAAACAAATAAAAAAGATATATTTTTCCACACCTAAAAGGTTCGTTCTCTAGTATTATGGAAGAGGGAAGTGAGTTTTTTAAAAAAACTGATTGGCTGAAACCGGTTTGGCTCAGTGGTAGAGCGTCGGTCTGTGGACTGAAAGGTCCCGGGTTCGATTCCGGTCAAGGGCATGTACATTGGTTGCAGGCACATCCCCAGTAGGGTATGTGCAAGAGGCAGCTGGTCCATGTTTCTCTCTCATTGACGTTTCTAGCTCTCTATCTCTCTCCCTTCCTCTCTGTAAAATATCAATAAAATATATTTAAAAAAAAAAAACTGATTGCCAGAAAGCAACCCAGCCCGGCAGATGTAAGGAACTCAGACATCCTGGTGCACATTCTCTGAGAGGCAGGTACTGCAGAGCCACAGCGGCGGGCGGGATGCCAACCATCCCAGGAAGCTGACTTTTGAGGCAAGGACAGAATGCCTAACTGTGTCTGAGCTCTCCTAATGCGATGGCGAACCGAGTAAAGAGAAAGGAATCCCTGTCCTCACACATTCTTGCTAATTGCTAATGAGGTTGGAGAGGCTGAGGATTTAATTTAAATAGACCATAATCACTTTATAATCCTTGTCCTTATGCAACCACCTCTCTCTCTCTCTCTCTTTTTTTTTACTGGCTTGGACAGGCAATTTAAACCAATTTGCTGAACCAGTTCCTAACAACTGATAACCAGAATTAGCAGCCTATCTACATCCCTGGTTCTTCAACCCATTAATGTTTTATAAATACTTTTAAGGCCAGAGCAGTCTTATATAAATTCACGACATGACACGAAGACACTGTTTGTGAATGCAGAATGCGCCACAGGAAAACAAACCGGTCCCCTCAGGATTTAGCGAGTACATCTTGATGAGGCTGACAGTTAGGTTTCTACTGTGTTATCATTAGAGAAATAGCAGGCGTCTGTAAACCTCAGGAAAAGGGCGACGCAGGAGTCAGGGGGGTTAACTATGGGAATAGATCAGGGTAAGCGCATGACTGCCTTTTCAGCAATGAGTGTGTGCTTTATCAGGAGCAAAATGATGAAAACACAAATATGTGACACTGGACCTGGGGCGGGAAGCGGCCCGTTCCAAGCCCCAGCAAGCCCGACTCTGCCCCCTGGTGTTAAGGCAGAGGTTTGATTTGTAGTTTTAATTGAGGATCCTTATCTCTAGTCCTAGGGCAGAGGTGCGTTATTAAGCTGGTAATGCATGCAGACCAGGAGGTTTCTGTATGGTAGTAAAAGAGATCACCTAATAATTTTTTGAGTCTTTGAAAATGAAAACATATCCTTCTATTGAATGGCCATATTGTCCAGGTGCAGACTATGACCTCAGGACCTCCCAACCCCATCTCCTCCTGCCAATAAACTGTTACAATAAAAGCAACGCACAACCTAAGTACTAACAGGACAAACGGCAACATTTGGCTGTAGGCTAAATATTAGATAATAGCATTGTGTCGATATTAAATTACCTGGATGGGATAACTGTATTACATAAGAGAACGTTGTCCTTGTTCGTAGGAAATAGATGCTCGTGTTTAGGAATGAGAACTCACGTCTTTAGCTTACTCTCAAATGGTTCAGCAAAACAATAGTAATAATTCTAATCATAGATATAGTATGTATGTATATGTGTCGCTATGTGTATCTATTTATAGATTTGTTATAGTTTACATATTGGGGAGAAAGCAAATGTAGCAACATGTAAACTGATGCTCCGGCCAGGGGGCTAGGTGGGTTTGAAGCGGGGACCTGTACACCAAAAGGTTGTGTTTGATCCCAGTCACGTCACATACCTAGGTTGTGAGTTCAGTCCCTGGTAGGGGATGTTTCTCTTTCACATCGATGTTTCTCTATCTCCCTCTCCCTTCCTTTCTCTTTAAAAATCAATGGGAAAAAAAATCCATGAATGAGGATTAAAAAAAAAAAAAAGGAACTAGTAAATCTAGGTGAAGGGTAGACAGGAATTTATTGCACAATTCTTAGGTCTTTTCTGTCATTTTTTCCTTCTTTTTTTTAATAACAAAAATACACAACTGCAAAACAAGTGGAAGTCCAACAACACTGTGACTGTTCCATGATGATTACTTCAAAGTAGCTTGTTTCAAATAGCAAATATAAATTTTAAAAACCGCTGTCGCAGGCTCCCATCTGCTGCGGTTGCCTGGACACGTCCGCCATCCAGATGTACACGGGGCGATCCAGAGCCAGATGGGCGCTGGCGGCGAGTGTGAGAGAGCCAGCAGCAAGGGGACAATGGCACCAGAAGCACTGGCTCCTCCCAACCCCATAAACACCCCTGCTTCTGCATCGGAGTCCAGTCCAATCCCGAGAGCTCTGGAATGCTGGTTAGAAAATAAGACTTGTCTGTCTGGGCATCTTATTGGACTCCACGTGGAAGGAACAAAAGGCATATTCTAAGCACCTCGCATGTGATGGGGAAAATGCCCTTCCGGTATGATTTGCACACCAAGGATTTCGTGTAACCGTATTCGGACTCTGAACAATATACTGCTTGGGAGCAGCAAGTTGCAGCAAACACAATAGGGCGGTAGAACTGGGGTTCTCGTGGCTCTTACGGAACCCGCAACCTGCTATTAAACACTCCTGCAGTGAGGGGAGAAGCGCAGCAGTGAGCAGCAGACAAGGCTGAGGAGTCAGGGTTGTGTCAGCAATATGCCACGTGACCTTGGCCAAGTCCTCAAATGAGAGGACAAGGAGCACAGGGTCCCTGGCAAAACTCTGCTTGTGTGCTTCTGCAGATCTAATACATTTGAAACGAGCAGGACCGCAGAAGAGGACCCCATTCTGTCTCATCTCACAGGCGGGCCCACAATGCCATGGACAGGCTGTCCAACAAGGCCACAGTCAGATCCCCGTCTAGTTCTGCTGCATGAAGACAGATGAGGCTGCAAGCGGCAGCACTGTCCTCGCCCTGCACATGGGCTCTTCAGACAAGCCACGCTTTGCCAACGGGATGAGAGCTAAAAGGCACGTCTGGGATTCCCTCAGAAGCACGATGGTCTCCATACGTCTTGTCTGGGATCACTGACCATGAAGGCCACTGCACCGTCCCCGTGCTCACTTCAGAGCCGACGGAGCGCGTGCAGAACTGGACGTGAATCCCATGACGCAGCCTGTGACAGACGTGCCTCACTGTAAAGCGTGGAAGCTCTCCTGGCTTGATTTTACCTAGGCAGCCTTCTCCTCTTTTCTGCTGCCCTGTGCTTAGTCCCGCAGAGGCCTGGGACCTCCCGGCCCCGCACTCCCCACACCCGAGCCGGCCGGCATCCATCAGGCCCACCCTGACGTTCCAACTGGAGCCCTACATGGCGCCCGCCCCTCCCTCTCCGCCGCTGGCAGTCTCAAGGACTGGATGTCTGCCCTGCCCTTTGTAGAGCCGTGGGTTTCTCCTCGGCCTGCCCAGGATCGTGAGGAATGTGACCGTATGAGGGACGGTCCGAGAGGAAGGCCTAACAGGAGAGGCTAAGGGCAGTGGCTGAAAGGCAGGAGCAAAAAGAGCAAAACCAAGAGGACTGGCGGAGCGGGCGGTCACAGAAGCCCAGAGACAAAGGGTTTCCAGGAGGCAGTGCCAGGCTGGTGTCTGTGCCTCCCCCGACCGACGACCCGACCGCCTGTCTTACAGAGGACAGGAGTCATCACCTAAAGTGCCCACGGCTTCCCAACCCCAAACCTAGCTTAGCTGCGTCCACACCGGCCTTCCTGAGCTCACGGGAGGGTCCTGCCTCCGCCCCAGGCTCTCTCCTCCATCGGCTCCCGGTCCCAGCCCTCCCACTCCATGCCCTGTCTTCTCTCCGGCATCTTTCTTGGTCCAGAAACCCTTGGCTCTCCCCTCCCTCCCAGACAAAACTAAAACCCAGCTCTCCCCTGGACCAGCTGAAAATACACTTTGTCATTCTCCTCCCTGTACAGCCAAGCACCTTCAGTCAACTCACTACACTGTGTACTCTTCAATCCACTGCAATCTGCTTTCTGCCGCTACCAAACCGCCTAAAGCTTTCTTCACAAAATGTCCAATGGCCTTTACCTTTTTAAAAAATAAAGTCTATTTTTGCTTATCTTCCTGTCTCCAAAGAGCTGGACCCTCTGACCGCACCCCTTTTCACGAAGAGCTGTGTTCCTGGGGCTTGTGACTACAGCCTCTCCTGGTTTAAATGCTCTCGCTCCGGGGCACCCCTGCCTGGTCCCCTCTGAGGGTCCCCACCTCCTGACAGCTTGTTCTTCAGTGTTTGCCAGCATTCTGCCAGCTTGTCCCTCTCAATCTCTGAACACTGCCTGGGAGCCCTTACCTCAGTGACTCTGACCCCATCCACTGCTGATGACACTGCATGTCTACCCTGTTTCCCGAAAATAAGACAGTGTCTTATATTAATTTTTGCTCCCAAAGATGTGCTAGGTCTTATTTTCAGAGGATGTCTTATTTTTCCATGAAGTAGGACTTATTTTCGGAGGATGTCTTATTTTCAGGGAAACACGGTAGCTCCTGCTCGGACCCAGGACCTCAGCTCCACACTGGCACCTCCTGCTGCCTCTAGGAAATCTCCAAGAGCACATCCTGACACCTAAAACTCAACACACCCCAAATGCAACTGGCTCGTCCTCACCCCCAAAACTGATTCCTCCTTGGGCTCCTTACTAAATGACCCGCACCACCATCTCCTCAGAGGCTGGAGCCAGAAAGCTGGGTGCCATTCTCCTTCCTCTCCCTCCCTTTCCCTGTGGCCAGTCAGTCACAGATCCCTGCAGCCTTTCCTTCTGAACTACAGCTCCCCGAGTCAACCCTCCTCCCAGTCCCAGAGCCACGCTCCGGGGCAGGCTCCCGTCACCTCCCCTGCTCTCCTGCGCCCCCGGACGTACAGCCTTCCTGCCTCCAGCCCCGGCCCTTCCAGCCCTCCCTCACCTTACAGAGCAGCGCCAATGAAGAGTGAATCTCATCACCTCGTGCTCCCGACACAAATGCCTCAGCGATCCCCCCTGGCTGGACTCTGAGGGCGGCAGAGGGTTACTGGAGTATTGTAGTCAAGCGAGGTGATCAAATTCAAAGGACACATGGCATGACAACAGCCACAGCCGAAGACCTGGGTCTCTATACTTTCTGACAAACAAGAACAAATTTTTCCAGTTACAGAGTCTCACCAAAGGAATATTGAGATGTACTTCAGAATGAAGAAAGCTGAAATGCAAAAGGAGTGAGATGCAAGAAGGCCTGGTGCCTACAGGATGTGGGTGAAGAGAAATGATCAGCGGACACACTGTGATTTAGGGATTATGAAGCACATGGTAGGACCGAGGTTATCCATAAGACTAGGATGGGGCTCAGGAGTGCTAATGTCTTCGTATATTTTATAGGCGGGTAAAGATATTGACTAACGTTAAACAATAATCATAAAGTAACAAAAACAAAATGTAAAACTTTCAAACTACATAGTACAGGAGAGAAAAGAATAAAACCTTAAGGCACAAAAGGAGAAAAAAAGGAAATATAGAGTTGGAATAGAAAACATAAAATAAGATGGAAAAATAAAAGTAAACACAACAGCAAACTTAATGAAAATGAATTCAATGCAACAGTTAAAGAAATAATTACAAATACAGTTTAGCCCTGGCCGATGTGGCTCATGGTTAAGCTTCAGTCCACACACCAAAGGGTCTCAGGTTCAATTTCCGGTCAAGGGCACCTGGGTTGCATTCAATGTATCTCTCTCACATCGATGTTTCTCTCTCTCTCTGTCTCTGTCTCTGTCTCTGTCTCTCTCTCTCTCTTCCTCCCTCTCTCCCTTCTACTATCTCTAAAAACCAATGGAAAAAAAATATCCTCAGCTGAGTGTTAACAATAATAACAAAAAAATAAAGGCTGACTATAAGAGTGTAAATATACCAGAAAAATATTAACCTAAAGAAAGCTGATTAACTATAATAATATCAGATAAAATAAGAGTAGGGGAGGAATATCTGGGATAAAAAAAACAAAAACCTTATATAATGACAATTGAAAACAATTCTCCAAAATATTCTGGATTGTGTGCACCCAATAACATGGCCTTAAGATATCTAAAAGAGTTAAGAAGCTTGATCTGTAACCAACATATGTAGAACCTTATCCAACAACCAGAGCCTAGACAGCATTCCAAGCACAGAGAACATTTGTAAAAATTGATCTATACTAAGCCACCAGGCAAATCTTCCCCAATACCAAGGAGTCAAAATCACGGTCTACAATTCCTTGACTACAGATGCAAATAAGGCAGAAATCAGCAATAAAAAGCAGAAAGACCACCGTGGCTACTGGTAGAGAACGGGCAGTAGTTTGGAGCCTGGTGGAAGCAGGGAGACCAGCTCAGAGCCCAAGCAGTGGGTAGAGGAGGCGGGTAGGACGAAGGTGAAGTGAGACAGAGGAGTGTTCTGTCTGTCTTGTTCCATCACGTACACCCAGCAACCACCAGTGACAGGTGCACAGCAATTACGAAAACCCAGTTTGGGGTTTGTTTTTGTTTTTTCTTTTATCTGCACCCGAGGGCATGCTTTTATTTTATTTTATTGATTTCAGAGAAGGAAAGAGAGACTTGGATGTAGGAGATAAACACCGATCAGTTGCTTCCTGTCAGAACCCGCGCCGGGGATCGAACCTGAAACCTCGTGTGTGTGCCTTGACCAGGAATGGAATCCAAAACCTTTTGATGTACAGGATGATGCTCCAACCAACTGAGCCACCCAGCCAGAACTACAATCCACGTTTAAAAAAGCTATTTTTTAAAGCTAAATAAATGCCAGTTGAATGTGCTGAACTTAACTTAAACTCTGTCCTCTGGCTGGTTTCCCACAGTCACGAGCATCTCACCTGCCTGGATCCTAGGGTGTGCCAACCTGCTGAAATCTCCTTGTCTCACATCTCTGCCCTCGTGGCTCCTTAGTTTTTAAACATTTTCATGGGGTGGGTAATATGAGACTGTTTTAGGAGTTTCCACACCTGTTATCTCATTAAAAACACCCCAAAACCTGCAAAGTCAGTCTGGGAGCTCCACTGCTACAGATGAGGAAATGGGCTGAGCTCAGAGGTTAAGGACTTACCTTAAGGGTCTTCATCCTGGAGACCATCACCTGCCTTACACGCTTCCCTCACTCCCTTAAAGAGGCAGCACTGTGCCACAGTGCGCTGATTAATGGCACCGATTCAAAGCCCAGGTCTGTGACTCATCAGCGGTGGGTCCTTGTACAAATACCTCACTGTTCCAGACCCCAGTGCGCCCACATATAAAATGGGGATGATGCCCACCTAGCAGCTACCACAAGGGGCTGCTCTGAGAACTAAATGCGTTAATATATAGGAAGTGCATGGAAGGTTGCCACACACAGTATATATAACAAATGTTCAGTAAATACTAGCTGTTTAGTATTATTTACCTGTTTAAAAAAAGTCAGTTGTGATTCTCCAATACGAGTTGGGCAAATGAATTAGAATTGAACCATAAAAGTGGGCGGGCGTAGACTGCCTTCCAATCAAAATGCAGATACTGTGGCCACTCACAAAGCGTTCACCTAAAAGGCCCGATTTGCCTGTTTCAAGTGACTCGGACAGCCACGGGTTCCAGAGTATCCCTTCCAGACTGTTGTTGGGACACACGGCACAAACCCACTCCTTGGCCATCTGCTCTGGACCAGGATTTCTCAGCCTTGCCACCGTGCACACCTGAGCATGGGTGACAGTGAGCATCTGCCCCGTGCACTGCAGAAAGTGCAGCAGCGGCATCCCTGGCCTCTACCCACTGGGGCCAGTAGCACACTCACCCCACCCCACTCCACCCCCAGTTCTGACAAGCAAAATGTCTCTCAAGATAGAAGGAAACACCCCCTGGGGAGACACAGTCATCCCCGGTTAAAGGCCACTGCTCTAGTCTTCAAAAACGCACCCCTGTGTTCACAGCGGCACAATTCCCCATAGCTAAGATCTGGAAACAGCCCACGTGCCCATCAGCAGATGAATGGATTAAAAAACTATTGTAGCCGAAACCGGTTTGGCTCAGTGGTAGAGCATCGGACTGCGGACTGAAAGGTCCCGGGTTCGATTCCGGTCAAGGGCATGTACATTGGTTTTGGGCACATCCCCGGTGGGGGGTGTGCAAGAGGCGGCTGGTCAATGTTTCTCTCTCATCGACGTTTCTAGCTCTCTATCTCTCTCCCTTCCTCTCTGTAAAATATCAATAAAATATATATTTTTAAAAACACAAAAAAACAAAAAACAAAAACAAAAACGATTGTATATCAAGTACTACACTGCAGTAAAAAAGGAGTTCTTGCCATTTGCAACAGCATGGATAGAACCGGAGAGCATTATGCTGAGTGCAATAAGCCAGTCAGAGGAAGAGAAATATCACATGATCTCACTCATTTGTGGGATATAATGAACATAAACTGATGAACAAAAAAAAGATCCAGAGACAGAGAAACATCCATCAGACCGTCAAGCCTTAAGAGGGAAGGTAGGGGAGGATGGGGGAAAGGGGGAGAGATCAACCAAAGGACTTGTATGTGTGCATATAAGTCTAACCAATGGACACAGACAACAGGGAAGTGAGGGCAGGAGTGAGGGTGGGAGGATGGGGGAGGTATAAGGCCACATATGTAATACCTTAATCAATAAAGAAATTAAAAAAACAAAACCCTGAAACTTTTCTAGTGGGATCCAAAGCAGACGCCCTGGTCCCATGTTCAGTTCCAGAGGCTGTAATAAAACCGCCTGTGACTGGGATCCAATAAGGATGATAGAAATAGACTACGCTGGGCCTCACGCAGACCTACATTCCCCCCTCCTCCCACTCCTCCCCCTCCGGGCACGGTACCTAGGCTGGAAGGCAGAAAGCAGAGGCCATTTTAATCTTGGCTGATGAATAGAAGCTACCAGGGAATTTAAATGTGTATTTAAAATGCTCTGCCTCCATAAACCAAAGGTTGTAGCATTTGTAACGGGCAGAGCATTTACACGGAGCTTGTGCCTTCAAATCGCCAAGCTATCAGCTCCTGCTAATATCCTCCGGGGGCCCGGCTGGCCCTCTTCCATCTCCGGGATGATTCAGGTTGCCTGGAGAACAAAATGAGCCTCTAATGCCCGATATTTCCTCTCTGACAGATGGTTTCAGATGTATCAAAGTGCTAATCCTTACTGAGGTATAGGTCTCAAGGAAGGAGAGTTTGGCTTTTAGTATGATAGGACTTGAATGATTAAGGAGGAAAATTACTCCCAGGATATTCACCATTGTCATGTGAGCGACCCGCTTCAAATAAAGACGGCAGAATCTTAAAAAAAAAAAAAAAAAAAAAAAAAAAGATTTGAGGAAAGAGAGGAAAAACTAAAAAAAAAATCCAGGTTAGCAGTTTAGGCTGGAAACATTTCCGTCCAAAGACATCTCGGGGAGTGGAAATGAAGCTGCCAATAAAATCATCTTCAAGCTCAGGGAGATTAGGGTTCAATCTGTCTCTCCCCCTCCCCTCCCCCCAACATCATCATTTCAGCCACAGTGTGTGCAAGCTCTGAAGGCAGAGGGGCCTGGGTCTGAATACCTGCCTTGCCACTGCCTAGCTGTGTGACCTTGGGCATGGTAGACGACCTCTCTGGGCCTCAGTTTCCCCACCTGTACGGCGTGACGTCGTATCTACCTCAAAATGAGGTTAAACCTGAACGAGCCGATGTGTGCCTAGCCTGACACATGCTAAGCATTCAGTTGATGCTAGCTGTCGGTATGAACTCGTATTTAGTGTCGACCTACTAGGTGCAGGCTCCTCTCCTTCCCCATCTCTGGGTCTCACGGGAGGTGAGGGTTTGACTTTGGATGACCACAGAAACAGTGATTTGCTCAGGACCCGGGGGACTGGGTCCTTCACCAGAGGTCACAAAGCTGCACACACACAGCAGAGTTCAGACCCAGGCCGGCCCGACCCGGCGGGATCCGGGATCTGCCCGCCCGCGCGCCCACGTGGAGGTGGCGGGACGGCGGCTAGGTCACCACGCCGGGTCAGAGGTCACCACGCCGGGTCAGAGGTCACTCACTGTATTCCTCCAGCCGCAGGAGGGGCCGGAAGTAGATGGGGTAGAAGGCGGCGCCGATCAAGGAGATGAAGCCGCCGAAAATGAGCGCGGTCCGAAGGTTCCCGGACATGGCGCCCGCGCGGACCTGCCCGGGCCCCCGGCTCTGAGCCCCGCACCTCGGAGTCCGGCTCGCGCGGCGGGGTCCTGACCCGGGTCGGAAGAGGCGGAGCCGCTTTCGCTTCCGGGCCTGGGGGCGTGGCCAGGAGGCGGGCGGGGCGGGGGGACAGGGTGGGCGGGGCCGGAGGCGGGCTGTGGGGGCGGGGCCTGAGAGGGGCGGGGCCTCGGACAAGCGCTCCGAGGTCTGAGAGGGGAGGTTCATTGCTCTCCCTTAAGCTGTTCTGCTCCGGGCCTCGCCCCTCCCTGGGCCTGGCTTCCACCTCAGCCGCCCCACCCAGCACTCTTTTGACCTCTCTTGCCACATCCTTCTTGGCCAAGCAAGCTTTCCCGTCCTCTCACCCCTCCCGCCCCATGATTTGATTTTAGCAACTGTCTGCCATGAACCATGTGCTCTCTGTGGCTCCCTGACTCAATCCTCATATTAGTGGGCCCATTTCACCGGTGAGGGAACCACGATTTGGCTGCCTGGCTTTGGACAAGCCCCCTGTCCTCCCTGAGGGTGGTTTGAGGGGATTAGAGACAAAGGGGCAAGTTGCCTGCCCCAGCATGGCCCGCAGGTGGACTCTGAACCCCGAGCCACAGGAGCCTCTGGAGCAAGACTATCCTGGGAGGCGTGTTATCTCAACATCCATGCTCTAAGAAGACTTCTAAAGACTCCGTGTTTCCATCCCTCCTGTCTCCCTGTTCCCTTTTCCAGTGAGGATAGGGAGTAAATGGGCATCAGCACAGGGCAGTGAGCCCGTGGCCAGTCCCGCAGATGGGACCTTGGGCTTCTGCCTTATTGCCTGGGGTGGGAGGCAACGGAGTACAGACATCTGCTTTCTCTTTCTGTGATGGCCATCCTCCATGCTTCTGTGTGGGCTAGGCTTGCCTATGACCTGCCCAGGGATATACGGGGCGGCTGAGACTAAGATTCCTCAGGCCGGACCGTCACTCAGTCTTTTACAACTAAGAATGATACCTGCAGCTGGGAGCTGGGGAGCGAAGAGGATCTTTATCTTGACCCCAGCAGCATTATTTAGTCCAGGGAAGATCTATGGTCTTTCAGAAACGGTGTGCTCAGGTTCCTCTTTCTTTGTAGTTTTGTCATTGAATCAAGCTACTGTCTACTTCTGTGGTTCCAGAAGACTATAAATCAGGGGTGTGATCTGTCAGCAGATTTATGAACTATCAGCTGTGCCCCAAACACCAGGCGAAGTGCTACAGGGGACGCGAAGATGAGTGAGAGGTGGCCCTTGCTCTCCAGGAACTTGCCGTGTGGATGGAGAGACAGGACATTCTACATAAAAAGAAAACGAATGACCCCGTGTTGCGGGTGAGTGATATGGTCCTGCGGGCTGCAGAGGTTCAGAGGAAGAAGACGGATGGCTGTGTGGCCAGGCAGCCGCTCCCCGGGCGCTTGCAGGAAGGAGCTTGTTAGGGTGAGGACAGAAGACTTCTCAGCGAAGAGGGAATGAAGGGATGCATGCGTTATGTCACGTGATATGAAAAATCCCTGGAGTGCATATTTGTCATTTTAGCAGCACCCACTTCGCTCCCAGTTAATAGTACCCTGAAATATCTTTTGGCAAATCACTCCTCTCCCATTCTCCCATCCAAGTACTAACCAGGCCCGACCCTGCTTAGCTTCTGAGATCAGATGAGATCGGGCACGTTCAGGGTGGTATGGCCGTAGACCGCTCTCCCATTCTCAATCCATGAAGTAAGCTGGGGCTTCCCTCCCCACTCAAACCCTATTTCTCCCCAGCTCCATGAGTAAGCTTATCACCAAGCCTGGCTAAGCTCCCTCCCCAGAGGGGTTGATCCTCCAATAGAGCTGCAACTTCCTAGCCACGTGACCCACGTGGAGCCAACCATCGTCTGTCCCCGCTGCTGGGAAGCTGACTTTGAACTTGAGAGAGGACGAGATGGGAGCTTGCTGGGGACCACCATTTAGAGACTGAGAATGAGGACAATACATCAGAGGGAGGCCCGAGAGATGGAGAGAGATCAGATGCTGGCGTTACATTTGAACCCCTGAAGCCAGCTGTGCCTGAAGCGGGACCTATCCCTGACCTTCTCAGTAGCACAAAGCCCCTCCTTCACTGGAGCCAGTTGGAATTTCTGTCTTTGAAAAACAGAAGGAGTCCCAGATGAAATCGCCATGGGAGGGATTTCATTTGCTTAACGTCTCCCTGAGCGGCGAGGCAAGGATTGCCCTGTTTTATAGACCATCCGGGCCATTTGTATAAGCTTATTAGCATCATCACACCAGAAACAGCACTCGCTCTCGCCACTGCGTCCTACCACATATAAACCCGTCTCTTGGGTCCCAGAGTGCTCCCTGTTTCTGAGAACCCCACCAACCTATACATTAAATCAGCACAGTGTTATAGCGAGCCTACTCAGGGCCAGGCACTGAGCTAGTTGGCAGGGAACACCGAAAGGAAGCAGTCAGCATTGGTGCATTCACCAAAGTTCACTGAGGCAGGAACACTGTGCCTGGCACTTTTCAGGGGGCTGGTGGAGGCGGCAGTGATTTCACAGGGGAGTCCGCTGTCCTCATGGTGTCCACGGTCTGGTGAAGGAATGGGATGTGGCAACACATAGTAATTGCTGTTTGGCCTCTGCGCCTTCCCTCCTAATAGCTCCTGGTGCCTCTCGTGGTGGCATTCTTGCTTGGACTGTGAATCTAGGCACCCTGTACATTCCTATCAATGCCAATATCAGGGTGTAGAACACTTCTCTGTGCCGGTCACGAGCACAGGCTTATCCATACAGTACTCCCCAGCTGACATGAATAGGTGTCTCCATTTGCAGAGGGGGAAGCTGGGCATAGCAAGAATGGCTAGCTCAAGGTCACGCAGCTAGTAAGTGGCAGATCTGGGATTCAAGTCCAGCTGTTTATCTCTGGAGACCTGCTCTTGCCATTACTCTACGCTGCCGTGCAAAGACAGTGAGCTCACGTTGTCTGAGTGTGAGTTCAGTGCTAACCCGGTCCCATCGTCCTTCCTCACAGAAATCAGATTTGGAGGGATGGGAACATAAGGACGGACAGCACAGATGCAGTGGTTTTTTTTTCCCCCCATTGATAATATTATCATGAGGTTTTTGCATTTCTTCCACTTGCCCGAAACCCTGGAGCTTCCATCGTCAGCCCTTGCAGTCTGATTCTCTACTGTTCCTTGTATTTTGCAGGCTGCCCAGTGTGCTTCCAGTAACTCCCTTTGACCAATAATTTATTTAGGTCCTCTTTCAGTTTTGTTGTTGTTTTAATGTTAATCCTCACCTGAAGATATTTTTTCCCCATTGGTTTTCAGAGAGAGTGGAAGGGAGGGGGAGAGACAGAGAGAAAAACATCGATGTAAGAGAGACATATGGATTGGTTGCCTCTGATACATAGCCTAGGGCAGTGGTCGGCAAACTGCCGCTTGCCGCTCTGTTGTCTAATGAGTTTGCCGACCACTGACCTAGACTCTCAATCCCAGTAATTACAGGCTGTTGTTGTTCCTTGTGATTAAGCTCCTATCCCAGTGGTCGGCAAACTCATTCGTCAACAGAGCGGCAAACCCAGGCTCGCTAGCTGCATGTGGCTCGCAAGCTGCAGTTTGCCGACCACTGGCCTAGGGCACCTAGACCTGGGCCGAGAATCGAGCCTGCAATCGAGGTACGTGCCCTTGACCAGAATGGAATCTGGGACCCTTCAGTCCGCAGGCCAAAGCTCTATCCACTGAGCAAAACTGGCTAGGGCTAGTAACTCCTTTTGGACTTCAATTAGAATCAGTTTGGCTTGCATGGCACCAAATAGAGGCAGACATTTCCACATGGCATAGACAGAGGGCTTGGGCTTCAGAGCTGCGTGAATGTCTGTGAAAGCCGGAGGGAGTGTGGGTCTGGGGGAAGGTGTTTGTGCAGAGAGAGAGAGAGAGAGAGAGAGAGAGAGAGAGAGCGCACACTTTGGATATAGGGAGACAGGATGATGCAAGTCAAATATGTCAGGAGTCCTAGGGTGCGTATTTTCATCTCAATCAGTGAGAAAAAAAATTGGTTTGGGCTCCTACCCAGCACTTTCTGCTTCTTCCCTTGGATGTGAAGATTGAATGCTTGCAGGGAGCAGACCACCAATGGCGTCTTGCACGGGTTTCAGACAGACATCAAAGTTAATCCTCTCTCTGATCTAAGCAAAATGGTGATGAGGGTTTCATGGGACAGCAGCTCCGCTAATTGTGGCACTGCCGCACAGCTGATGTATTTTTAGAATGTTGTGGGTTCCCAAGAAGTGTCGGCACTTCCTGCAGGAAAACAGTCAGGCTGGGAGGTTGGGGGTTGGAATGGAGCAGGACCCTCTGGACCATGCCTCTGAGACAATGCAGGGGAAATCCTCCTCTGGTTTTCTGAGCGCCTACTCAGCTGAATGAATATTTCCGATTTCGATCCTTTGTCAATTTTTTCTTCTTTGATCTGCTCTTTACATCTGAGAGTTCCCCGTGTCTCTTGCCATTCTACACGCCCCAGAGTGATAACTAGTACCTTTATGACTGCCAGAGCTGGGTGTCCAGAACCAGCCTTCCTGCTAAACTCCAGCCTCAGGTACCTGGTGGACATCTTTGTGATCAAAACCCACTTGTTCCTACCCCCCTCTTCACTCCTCTTGCCACTGGCTTGGTTTGAGGCGACACCAACTCTCCCTGGCCATGGCTTCCTCACTCATCTTGCACATGCCATCTTCTTCGTCGTAAACTGCCTCATTCAGGGGGTAACCAAAGTTGTCTTCGGAAAACATAGCCCTGGTCAATCACTGCCCTTCTCAGACGCTCCAGTCTCTCCCTAAATTATGCATCGCTCAGACTTCATTACTCAGGCTTCGGCCAACGGATCATCCCAGGCCTCCGCCAAGTGGAGTGACAGGTCTCTGTCTAGGTTGTCATGCTCTGCGCCTACGCCACAGCTGACTGATATCAGCATGGACATCCGATCCCAAACAAAGTCAAAGGCCCCAAATCTCTGCCTAATGAGGGATGGGCTGCCCCAGTGAGATCCTGCGCCTCTGGAATTCTGGCTGTAAAGTCCGGGAGCGGGGGGAGGTGAGCAGAGGATGCAGAAGTTGGGCAGATGCACAGGGAGAGGCAGTGAGTAAGCAGGGAGCTGTGAGTAAGCCACGGGCGGTGAGTCAGAGAAGCCGGGAGAGAAAAACGCGGGCGAGTAGCTGGGGAGAGGATTGCCTGGGAATAGCAGGAAGCGAGAAGGATGGAGGAGAATTAAAATGAAGAGCCGGAAAGCCTTGCGGCTGAGATGCAACAAGATACCTTAAGCCCCAGAATTGCCAAGGACTTATTCTCTCATTCATTTGTTTTTTACCGTTTTTTGTTTTTTGTTTTGTTGTTGTTGTTGTTGTTGAGCCACCACTAGATGCCAGAAACTATTCTAAGCATTGGCCAAAGTCCTCGCCCTCATGGAGCTTACGTTCTAGCTGGGGAGGGAAAGAATACATAGATTTTAAAAATAAACCAAGCTCACAGAGCCGGTGCAGAAGTGCCAAGCCCACAATGTGCTTGCTCCTCAAAGAACAGCCAGGAGGTCAGTGTGGCCGAGAGGAGTGAGTGGAGAAGACAGTGAGTGGAAACGAGGTCAGCCAGGTAGCCACGGCCAGAGCACCTCATAAGCCATGAAGGACTTAGGATATTACTGTGTTTGTGGTGGGGAGACAGCGGGGGATCCCAAGCAACCTTCTACTTCTGATTTCTTCTGGGAAGTCCAGCTGCTCTATGGTTTTCACTCTTCCCATAGATTCCTGTCTTTCTTACGCACAGAGTCCCATCGTTTCCCATAAAGCCATTTACTCGGAAGAACACAAATGAGTTTCCTGCCTAGCAACAACGTAAGCTTGTCTTCAAAGCCACCATGATTTGACCCTGAACATCCCTCTCAGCGTTGCTTTCTTCCTCTCACTCCAGTTCTCCCAGCTGCCCTGATCCATTTGCCAGGTGCTAAATGCGGCCTGCCCCTGGGTCTTTGTTCTAACCGCCCCTCCCTCTGAAATGGCTTTCTCCCAAGAGCCTCCTGTCACCATCCTTCCCTCCAAGGGCATTCTCTAATGCCACTTCTACAGAACCTTCCATGGTGGCTTGAAATGGACTCTTCTAAAGCCTTGTTTGGATTATTTGTGGCTAAATAACTACCCAAACCTTAGTGCTTGAAACTTAAAAAAAAACACCAATTTCCTATCCCTTGAACTACTATGAGTTCACTAGGTGTTCTTCTGCACCACAGGTGTGCTGGGCACTGGTACAGCTGAAGCCACCTGGGGGCCTGTCTGGACCCGACCGGGTGAGACGGCTCATTCCCGTGACTGACAGCGGATGCTCCGCTGGGGCTGAGGGTAGGAACACCCAGAGGTGACATCTCCCAGCATGGTGGCTCCGTCCCAAGAGAGGATATCCCAAGAAAATCAGGAGGAAGCCACAGGCTGCAGATGGGTTAGCCTTGGAAGGCACCCAGAGTCACTTCAGCTGTTCTGTTGGTCAAAGACCAGGTCACGGGCCAGACCAGTTTCAAGGGCAGGGGGTGGGGTGTGGGGAGTGGACCTAGACCCTGGCTCTCAATGGAGTCAGTGTGACAGAGGCCTTTGCAATTATCTTTAATCCTCCACAGCTTTTTCCACGTATCGATTAGAGTGTCATCTTTTGCCTATACTACAATTATTTCAGTGTGTTTTAACTCACGTACTAGATTTCCATCCCCAATGAGGAAATACACCTTATGTAACACAATTCTTTCAATATAATAACCACAATAACACCAATAAACATTGACTAAATGCCTGATCTGGGCCTGAACTCATCTAATGAAGCACATGATCTCATCTAGTCTCTATCCCGACAAGATAGACATTATCCCCATTTTACAGATTGGGAAACTGAGGCGCACGGAGATTCAGCCTTGCCCAAAGCCACACAGCTGGCAAGCAGGAGGGCCAGGGTTGGAACCCATTAAAGAGCCTGTGTTCTCTTTCTGTCTCCTACTGCATCTCACAATCTTGGCACCAAGGAAATGCGTTCAAGTCGGTCTGTCTTGGGGCAGTGTCTCGGGGCAGATGCGCGAAAGGGAAAGGAGAAAGAATGTAGTACAGAGAGTGAGTGGTGGCACGGAGTTGCCTCAGTGTTCCAGGTGGCTCCGGTGGGCCGGAGGTTTGGTGCTGAGCATCCTTTACAACCTGCTAGACGGAGTGCAGCGTGTCCGGGAGCTCCAGAAGGAGTCGGAGTATTTATTGGGTCAGAGCGCCCGATGGGAAACTTTCCTCCAAAATTCCAATTTCCTCTCTGCCAAGATAAGTGATAGAGGTTTATAGTTCACGTTCTAGCCCATCTGCCTGGGCCGGAGACCTACAGTAATACTGAAGTTTTGGTCTGCTTCCTCCCAGCTGGAAACGAATCCAGATTTACTTCCCATCAGTAACAAGTGCCCGCTCCCTGCTCAGCGAGACCCTAGTTTTAGAAGACTCTGCTTTTATCCTGGGAATATCAATTTATCTGGGCAAGGTCCCACTCTGTGGAGGAGGAGACACAAATCTAAAATAAGTGGAAACTTCATATCCAGATTTAATATTTTTTATATATTAGACAACCTCTTATACCTCTGTGTTTTTTTTTCCCCCAAGAAGATAAAAGCATCAATGGGTCAAAAGCCTGAAAAACAGCCTCAGCTCCTATCTTGGTCCATTCGGGGTGCGCCAACAAAATACCACGGACTGAATAGTTTATAAACAACTCACATTTCTTTCTCACAGTTCTGGAGACTGGAAATTAGACCAGGGTGCTGGCATAGTTGGGTAGGGGTCCTCTTTCTGGCTCACAGCCAGTGCCTTCTCACTGTGTTTTCCATGGTGGAAGGGGTGAGGGATCTCTTCAGAACCCATTTATAAGGCACTAATGCCATTCCTGAGGGCTCCACCCTCATGATGCAAGCACCTCCTGAAGATCCCACCTCTTGATACCATCACTTGGAGGGTTAGGATGTCAACACATGAGTTTCAGGGGGCCACACATTCAGACCATGGCAGTTCCTCAATGAGAATGTGAAGAGTTGGTGCAAGATATGGAGACATATTTTTTTAACCTTTCTCCCCTGTAGCACCTGTATTCCTAGGGCTGATGGTCCCTTGCCCACATGCCCACCGTTCCCCAAAGGGCATCACCTTGGAATGAATGTTCTTGGCCACATTCTTGGATGTGACAGAGCAGGTGTGTCTTCAGTACTTCAAAGACACCGTGATACCGCCTCTACACACTTGGGGAATGACAAAACTATTCCGCCGGTCATCCCGGTCAATGTACATTCTTAACTCTTTGTAGTCAACTCTCTTTGTTCCTGGCCCACTCCTGAGTTCCTAGAAGGATAAAAGGGTAGATAAGTCTATAAAAATACTGCCTTAAGCACACCGTATGTCTTCCTTGGCTAGGAGTCTGGTGAGATTTTATCCAGTTTTTATTGAGGTTGTTTGTTTTATAGTCCTTGGTGTATTTTGAGCAGGAATCTTGTTTCAGAGATATATTTTGCAAAGATCTTCTCCCAGGGTGTGGCTTGTCTTTTTATTCTTTGAATGAGTTCTTTTACAAAGCATTTTTTAAAGTTTACAAAGTCCAAATGGTTATTTCTTCATTAAACTTCATGTCCACAACTAAAAATAAAATGATAAAATAAAAATACTGCCTTAAGGCCTGAAAAAATCTGAAATGACAGAACTCTGCAAACAATGGAGAAATCGATTCTGAAAATACTAGCTACTATCCCTACGTAATAAAGTCAATCAGAAATGTCATTGGGCAGCATCAGAGACAACGGTATCTAATGCGGACTGTTAGTCCTGCTGAATACATTTGTCCCTTCTACTCCCTGCCACCCACCCCCATAACCATTCTACACACAGCAGCCGGGCTGACGTTCAGAAACTGAAATCAGATTGTATGACACCTTGCTTAAGTATCCCAACGTCTTCCCAATCACTTCCAACAAGATCCAAACATCTTACCTGAGAAGGTTCTAGATCATTTGTCTCCTTCATCTCATCTCCCTCCCTCCCTCCTCTCACAGCAATGGGTCCAATTATTGCACACGTTTCCTGTCTGTTCTAGAACACATCGAGTCTGACCCGGCCTCTGCGCCTTTGCACCTGCAGTGCCCTCTGTCTGAAATGCCCTGGGCCCAGCCTTACTTGTTATTTTAAGGATCTGTTCAAGTGGCATGGCCTCAGAGTGCTGCCCCTGACCACGCAGGCTACGGCAGGCCCCGCCCCCTCCATCCATCACCTTGCTCTCTCTTCTATAGCACCCTCAGCCTACCTGTTCACGTGTTCATCGTTGTCCCTCGCTCTAGACCAGTGGTTCTCAACCTTTCTCGTGCCGCCACCCTTTAATACAGTTCCTCATGTTGTGGCGACCCCCAACCATAAACATTATTTTCATTGCTACTTCAGAACTGTAATGTTGCTCCTGTTAATGAATCCTAATGCAAATATCTGTGTCTTCTGATGGTCTTAGGCTCTACAGCAGCGGTTCTGAACCTGTGGGTCGCCACCACCAGGTTGAGAACCGCTAGCAGGGTTGCCTACCACCACCGGAAAACACAGATACTTGCATTAGGATTCATTAACAGTAGCAACATTACAGTTCTGAAGTAGCAACGAAAATAAAGTTTATGGTTGGGGGTCACCACAACATGAGGAACTGTAATAAAGGGTCGCGGCATTAGAAAGGTTGAGAACCACTGCCCTAAACTGGAAGCACCACAGATGTACCGACTTATCTACTTCCCCGCTGTGTCTCCAGCGCCTTCCAAGATATTTGGCATGTAGTAGATCCTCAATAAATATCCGTCGCATGGCTGGAGATATCCTTTGCTTATGTTTTCCAGGCCCTTTAGAGACACTATTGTATGGAAAAGATTCTTGGACATTTAACCTCTCTTGGAAAGGCAGGGGAAGCCTTGCCTCTCATTAATTATTTCATTTCCTTCAAAGCCAAGGATTTCCGGAGGATTAAAAAAATCTTCCTTATTCTGCCTGTCACAGTTACATGCTCTCAGGCCTAATCAGAGCACCTGTGACTCCTGCGCTGTTGGCTGGTGTCTGGCCTCCTGATAGGATTAGCAGAGCTAGAGAGCATCTGCAGGCTGTTACCATCGGCACCTTTTGAGATTTTAATTAATGGAGTATATATTTTTTTCTCTCTCATCCAGGGTCAGGATTTTGATTAACTCATGGAAGCGGTAGCTTTGTCATTTAGAGGAGGTTGGTGAGAGGTGCCAGGACTGTCTTAGCTGCCGGGGAAGGAACTGGCCGTGGACCAGCTGCCTCCGCGCATATCCGCCTCAGTCCACACCCCGTGTCGGCTGCGGCGGGGAGTCGGACCTGCTGGGACCGTTAGCTGACCAGACATTTCCTTCTGTCTGTGGCATCGTTGTGGACGTAGGGGATCCTGCGTCGTCAGGGGGTGAGGCCGGCAGGCAGCTGCTCACTCTGGTGTTCTGTCATTTGGGCACCTTCTCTTCTGCACTTGGGCTCCTGCCCAGGTTGCCTCAGCACTTCTGAATGCCCGAGGTCCGAAATAGCTCGTCCGCCGAGCCAGCTTGGCAGGCGGAGGCTTCCCAGCCCGGTGGTGGGCGGCCCTGACCGGAGCCCGTGCAGCGGCCTGCGGTCCAGCCCTGCCTCTCACCTCCCCGTCTGGCGAGGCGTTTCCCCAGCCAGGTGAGGCCTGGGAGAAGGCCTGCGTTTGGACGCACATTTGCAGTGAGAGAGATCTGGGTTTGAATCGTTGCCAATGCACCGAACCCTCTAAGCCTCCATTTCTTTATCTGTCAATGGACGTATGATAGCCACAACCCACCTCGTAAGTTTTGAAAGAGGGTCAAATCAGACCCTGCATGCCAAGTGTTTAGAACAGCACGGTTCAGCTGTTACTATGTGGGTTCAAGCCCATGTGTGGCACCTTAGCAAGCTAATGTACCTCTCTGAGCCTCAGTTTCCTCCTCTCTAAAATGGGGATGATGCCCCTTGTGGTTATGTGACGATAAAATGAGAGTGCACGATAAATTGCCAAATGCCAGCCAATTTCATTACTGAGTCATTTCATTTGCACCCACTCCTGGCCATCAAGTTAAGTTGAATTTTCACAAAACCCTAAACATGGACATGTCATCTGTCTTACTCATTTTTAAAAATATATATATTTTATTTATTTTTTAAAGATATATTTTATTGATTTTTTTTTTTACAGAGAGAAGAGAGAGAGATAGAGAGTTAGAAACATCGATGAGAGAGAATCATCGATCAGCTGCCTCTTGCACACCCCCTACTGAGGATGTGCCCCCAACCAAGGTACATGCCCTTGACTGGAATCGAACCTGGGACCTTCCAGTCCGCAGGCCGACGCTCTATCCACTGAGCCAAGCCGGTTTCGGCAGGTCTTACTCATTTTTTTAAAAAATGGAGAACCCCAGCTCGTTGGCTTAGCTGCTTGGGAGTTGTCTTGTGCACAGAGCATTGCCAGTTTGATTCCTAGTCAGGGCACATGCCCAGGTTGTGGGCTCGATCCCCAGTGTTTCCCTCTCTCCCTCTCCCTTTCTCTCTCTATTTAAAAAATCAATAAAAATATTTCCCCCCCAAAAAAAGTGGAAATATAGAATGGGGAGGGCTACATGCACACACTGTTAGGAAATTTAAAAAGAAAAGAAGCAAATAGCATGAACATGATTATTGTGCGAGTGACCGAACTATCGTCCCTCAGGGGAACACATTCCCCAGTTTGCTTAGAGTAGCAAAAAGAAGGGGGAAAAGATCTGATGATTGTTTCACATCTGTCTTCCCTTGGGAAATTAAACCTGAGTTATGGGGTATTTTCATAAAGCCAGAGTCTAGTATAAAACTAACACGAAAAAAAAACAAAAAAACCCACAAAAAACAGAAACAAAACAAAACAAAAATACATGGCGAGGCAAACCCACATGGATTCAGACCGGTTATCCTTAGCACAGAAACGGGTGGGCACGCTGTTTTTCCTGCCACAGAACTGCCTCTGTGCCCTGCCCTACTCCACTTCCCTGCCTGGTGGCACCTGGGTAAAGCCATAAGGAGTCACCTCACCAGGCCATGCGCGTCTCCCTTGCTGGCAGGGACATCCCAGTGACATCAGCTGACTCACGGATAGGCCCCTCGGCCTGTCACTTCCACCAGCCCTCCCCATCCCTAGCAAAACTGATGCCACTCTGTGGAAGCTACAAGTTATCCTACATAAGCTATGGTGTCCGCTGTTATTTTTTCAAAAATTACCCTGAGTACTTTTGCAGAAATCTGATGGTTTTTAGCCTCCTCTTTGGTCTTTCTGTCCTACGGGAAGTTTCCAGGGCCAGGGACATTTCTTACTTAAATCTCTGCAGCTCCCCTTTCTACAACTGAACCTTCTCGCCCAGCCAGTGTGGCTTGGTGATTGAGCATCGATTCATGAACCAGGAGGTCACGGTTCGATTCCTAGTCAGGGTACGTGCCTGGGTTGTGAGCTCAATCCCCAGTTGGGGGCCTGCAGGAGGCAGCCCAGCCAATTGATGATTCTCTCTCATCGCTGATGTTTCTGTCTCTCTCTCCCTCTCCCTTCATCTCTCTGAAATGAATAAAAGCATATTTTTAAAAATAAAATAAAACAGAACCTTCTTTTCTGAAGGGCACCCATTCCACAGGGGGCTCACTCTGCCCTTCCCCATTCACATGACCCAGAACTGGCCAATCCACAGGCCCTATGCTCTTGGCCGTAGTGACAGGTTCTGACAGGCACACCATCGGAGCAAAGCAAATTAGGATCTTCCTTAGATCTTTTCTGATGCTGCAGAGAAAGGCCATGTCTTTCTCGGGGGTTGTCAGGCTGGAAGATTTCAGTCTGAGGCTGCTGGCAGCCATTGGAGGAGAGCCTGCTTGAGTGACAGGAGGTCCCTGACAATGGGCTGCACTCGTCTAGATCAAGCCCCGCCTGAAGCCACAACAGCAGGGCATTCTAGCTAAGTAGAGGCCTGGTGCACGGATCCGTGCACACTGAAAGAAAATTAATTAGAAGAAATATTTTAGAGACTGAAAAGGAACTGTGGGAGGTTGGCTCTAGGGTGTGTCTGCCCCATCTTACCCAGTCCCCATCAGCCTGACCCCAGCAGCAAGCTAATCTACCACTCAGAGCATTTGCCCCCTGGTGGTCAGTGCACGTCATAGTGACTGGCCGAATGGTCGAACGAGCAGTCAGACACTTAGCATATTAGGCTTTTTTTTATATAGGATACCCTCCACCCACCCGCTTTTTACAACTGTGGTCTGAATGTGGAATCTGTCACTGTCAACTGAAAGCACCGTGATCAATACGCTTATATTAGCTTGTGTGTTAGTTTTTGAAAGTCTTGAAGAATTGATATGGAATGAGCGTGAAGTAAGGGTAGAATGTAGGGAAAAGTTTGGATTTGCCTTTAAAAACAAAGCCACCCGTTTGCTGGGCACTTACTACTATAGACTCTGTCTTCTTGGCTTCTTCCTGTCATCCTGCATGTTGTGTGATGTTCATTTAGATAGGAGAACATTGAGGCCCAGAGGAACTAGGAGACGTGCCAAAGACCACTCAGGAGAGAAATAATAGAGCCAGGCTTCTGCACTCAGATTTTTGGCCAAATAACTCTGATCATACTGATCTGGCTAAAGCTATCACTTATTCATTCACTCAGCACTTACTGGACGTTGGCTTTTTGCCAGCCTTGGTGCTTGGCACTGGGTAAGCGGCATGAATCAGATAGTGCCCATCCCCCAACTGCTCACTGTCCAGAGAGGGAGAGCCCATTAGGGTCATTATTATGGGTAGAATTATATCCCTTCAAAAGGTATCTTGAAGCCCTAACCACTGGCATTTGTGGGTGTGGTCTTCTTTAGGAATAGGCTCTACTACGCAGATGTAATCGGGTCAAGATGAGATCCTTAGGGCAGATCCTGATCCAATACAATTGACCTCCTCATAAGAAGGAAACTTAGACACAGATGCTCAGGGAGGGCGCCGCGTATGCTTGGAGGCACACCAAAAACAGCAAGGGTTGCCCGCTGTCCCCGGGGGAGCTGGGAGGGAGGCATGGAGCAGAATCTCCCTGCGAGCTCTAGGAAGGAGCCAACCCTGCCGACACCTTGATTTAGGACTTCTAGCCTCCAGACCTGCCAGGCGAGAAATTTCTGTTGTTTTGAGGCACTCACTTTTTTATTTTTGGTACTTTGTTACGGCAGCCAAAGGAAATTGATGCAGCATCTGGGGTTCCGCTTCTGGGAACCGATGTTTTCCTGAATCTTGCCTAAGACTGCTTGTGGCCCAACCAGCTCTAGGACAAACCTCAGCAGCCCCGACAGCCCCACCCTCTCCCTCCATCACACCTCACAGGTGGGCTCCCCTTCGCCAGTGCGGGAAGCCACCGGGCTTCCGCATACCTGGCACCGGGACCCACCCTGTATAACAACTCTACCTGCCCTCTGAGCACATCCTGGCCCCGATGGCTGCCTGGGGCCCCACTGTTTGCTTTGGACTGGCAAGTGCCGGAAGGCAGCGGACGGCTAATGCCAGGGCGTTGGCCTTCCTTTATGTTCTAAGGCTGCTCTGTTTCCAGGATACGGGTCTCATGATTTCTCCTTTGTGATTAATGTCGGAGCCACTGTCTTAATAACACAGGGAAGGCACACAGGCTGTGGCTCCCGGCTGGGGCAGCACTGTTATTTGACCAGCCCTCACCCCTGCCCATTCCTGCGAGTCAGGTGAGGCAGCACAGATGTGGGAGAAGACTCCAGATGAGAGGAAATAAAGTTGGAATTAATCAGGGCTTTGCCTAGGGTAGTGATTAGCAACCATTTGGACCTGCTGCCTAGCATGCTAAGCATTGGCTCAGCTCCTTTATGTTTTCAGCACCGGCAGAACTCCTCTAATAAAACGCTTTCACCTGCTGATGTGTTTTGGAGAGCAAAATGCCAACGCATTAGAAATGGGGAGGCCCCCTAATGGCGAAAGTGTGCCCTGTGGATGAGCTTAAACTTTCCATACTCCCCAAGAAAGAAAGAAAGGGGAGATGTCAGTCGTAATTATCCCCCAAATGGGTGCCTTCCTGTCAAGTAGACCATCAACACCTCAAGGCCAAGGCCTCAATCTTACTTTTTTCTTTTGTGTGTGTGTGTGTGTGACTTTAAAACATCTATCAAAGTGGGTACTTCTGGCCCAAGATACCTAGTTGGCCTGATGGAGTACAGAGCTTAATTTGGGCTTTGGTGTCCCTAGGTTTTTGTGTTTTTGTGTTTTTTTGTTTTTTTTTGTTTTTTTTTATTTGTTCGTTTGTTTTTTTCAGAGTATGGTGGTGAAGAATTTGGGCTTTGGGGCTCAGGGAGTCAGACTTCCTAGATTAGAATGCTAGTTGGCTGTGTGATTTGGGGAAGGTTGGTTAACCTCTCTGAACTTCAGTTCTGTCATCTGTAAAATGGTTGTTAGAATGAGTAAATGAGATGTTGTACCTGAAGTGCCCAGTATTCAATAAAAAGAAAGCCATTATTATTAAACTAGAGGCCTGGTGCATGTGCACCGGTGGAGTCCCTCGGCATGGTTTTGCCCACTCACAATCCGGGATCCCTCAGGGTATGTTGGAGAACCAGTTTCAGCCCAATCCCCACAGGCCTCTAGTATGCATATAAGATCATTGGTTAATCTCCTCCCACCCTCTCCCCTCCCCCTTTCCCTCTAAGATTCATCAGTCTGTTCTATGTTTCTGTACCTGTGATTTTCACTCCTGCGTTGAGCATCTGCCCCCTGGTGGTCAGTGTGCATCATAGCTACTGGCCGGTCACCTGGTGGGCTGGTCAGCTGGTCGCTTAGGCTTTTATATATATAGATAAATGGTGACTGACATCCCCAGAAAAGGAGGATATTCTGCCTGAAAGCTACCTTTGGACTTAAACTGAAATTCTTCCCTTGATCTTCCAGCCTATCATAGGAGATTTTGGACTGGCCAAGTCTCTATAACAGGGGTGGGCAAACTTTTTGACTCGAGGGCCACCATGGGTTCTTAAACTGGACCAGAGGGCCGGAACAAAAGCAACCTGACCATGCTGGCACTCTCCTCTTGGGCTGCTGGTGAAGGAGCGGAGGGGAGAGCAAGAGAACCCTCCGCTCTTTTGGCTCCGTGAGCCGGATAGAACAGCCGAACGGGCCAGATCCAGCCCTCGGGCCATAGTTTGCCCATGGCTGCTCTATAATCATGTAGGCAATTTCTAAAATAAATTTTCTTTCTTTTTCCCCTCTTCTCTAAATAGGTAGATGTCTCTTTATATATTTGTATGTATAGATATATATGCATCTATATATGTGTATATAGACATATGTAGATATTCTATACCTATATTCTATTTTAATATGTCAATATCTGTATTCTATATGTCTATATGCCTGTATATAGACATACATGTAACTATATGCACACATATAAAAAGAGATCTGTATGTATACAGATGGATACATGCAATGAGTGGCCAGATTATTATGATCTCTGAATGCATAATAATCTGGCCACTCAGATTAATATTGTACTTCTATATATATTAGAGGCCTGGTGTATGAATTTATGCATGGGTGGGGTCCAGCCAGCCTGGCCAGGGGGAGGGGACATAGGCAATTGGCTGGCTTGCCTGCTGGTTGAACTCCTGGTCAAGGGGACAATTTGCATATTAGCCTTTTATTATATAGGATATACACCGAGTGGCCAGGTTATTATGTATTCAGAGATAATAATAATATGGCCACTCAGTATATTTCTCTTCATAAAGAGAGTTGGTTTTGTTTCTCCTCTAGTTTTATTTCTCCAGAGAACCCTGATTGATGCCCCATCCAGGGGACCCTGTCCCAGCGGCCTGCCCTTAGCCCCAGGGTCTTAGCAATGGTGCTGCCATTGTGGCAGGGTTGGCGAGGCCTCAACCTGGAGCTGGTCTAGAGCTGCCTTTCAACCAACCTTTCTGCAAACAAACTACCAGTCAACCATTGAACAAGCATTTCTGAGCCTTCAATTTTCATTATTTCCTTGGCAAAGGAAGTGGAACAGTTCAGTCTCGGTGTGCATTTCTGTAGGAGATGATGGGACAGAAATGAGAAGAAATTCCTCAGCTTCACAAATCAACATGGTCCCAGGAGCTGCCGCTCTGTACAAGGAGCTGTAGAAGAATCTCTCTTCTAAAATAATGCACAAAACGTTAAAGCCTGTCATACTGTCGTTGTCTGGTGACCTTGTGCCGTGTGACAAGCTGCTTTAAAACTTAGCGGCTGAAAATAGTAACCATCTTATTTGTTCATGCTTTCGAGGGTCGGCAGTGTGCTGGGTTCAACAGGGTGGCCCTCCAGCTGAATCTCTCCTGGAGTCCCCTCATAACCTGACTCAGTGTTTTACCCAGTTCAGGCTGCTGTAACAAAAACTGCACAGACCTGGAGGCTCAAACAGCAGAAATGGACGCCTTGCAGGTCTAAGTGCTGGGAAGTCCAAGATTCAGGTTCCAGCTGATTTAGTGAGGACTCTTCTTCCCAGTGTGTTGATGGATCCCTTCTCTCTGTGTCTTCTCATAGCAGAAACAGATCACCTCTCTTGTGTATCTCCTTATAAGGGCACCAGTTTCATTCATGAGGGCTCCATAGTCATGACCGTATTCACTACTTCCCAAAGGTCCTACCTCCAAATACCTTAGCAGCAGGCCAGTGTGGTTCAGTGGTTGAGCATCCACTTATAAACCAGGAGGTCACAGTTAAATTCCCGTCAGGGCACATGTCGGGTTGAAGGCTCAATTCCCAGTATGGGGTGTGTGGGAGACAGCCGACCAATGATTCTCTCTCAATCATTGATGTTTCTATCTCTCTCTCCCTCTCCCTTCCTCTCTGAAATCAATAAAAGTATTTGAACAAATTTTAAAAAAAATACCATCCATGGGGATTAGGATTCAATGTGGGTTTTAGCCTAAAATCTTTCAAAAAATTGGGACTTTTGAAAAACGCCGAGAGACGCGGGAAAAATTGTTGAAAATCGAGACTATCCCACCCAATTCGGGACAATCTGGTCACCTTAGTTTTAGGGAGACACAGATATTCAGTCCATAGCATTGGGACTACATAGTGTAAGATGGCCACACACACACACACACACACACACACACACACCTGGCAGCTGGTACTAGCTGTTGGCTTTTCTCTCCATTTGAGTTCTCATCCTCAAGATGGCTAGCCCAGGCATCCTCACCTGGTGGCCCTGTGTTCTAAAAACGGAAGCTGCAAGAAGGTCCCTTAAGACCTGAGCTCAGAAATCGCCAAAACACCTCTTCCATTGCATTCCTTTGGTGAAGGCACATTGCAAAGCCTTCCCGTGTTCAAGGCAGGGAGGAATAGGCTCTTCCCCTTGAGAGGAGGCAGGGCAAAGTGACATTGCAGAGAGATGTGCAGGCACGGAAGTGAGGATTTATTGTGGCCAACTTTGCAAACAATCTACTCGGTTCACTAAGCAAACTTAACCAGCGGATGCAAAGGGTGAGTTATGTCTGGATACATCAGCGGAGGTGACAACATGATACTGATCAGAGCCAAAATCAGAGGGACATCTGGGACGTGTGAGGACATTGTCATTTATTGTGCGGTTTGATTGAGAACCCAGCAGGGAAGGTTTCTGGACTCTGCCTGATTCAGTCTAGTCCATAAATTTTTTTCCCTGTGAAATTAGATATTTGCCTCATCTCTGTTACAGCACCGCCAGAGGCATCTGGCTGGGCCTGCGAACGTATGTTCTTAGATTTTCCTTGGCAGAAATTAATTGTTTTTTTCCTTAGGAATTTTTTTTCTCCTCTCTCTCCCTCCAAGGCTGAGTCTTTGGGTAAATACTGAGGATCCACAATTCATAAATTTGTTCCTCTTGGTTCATTGTTTCGAAATGAGACTTTTAATAGAGTCCAAAGACTTAATAAGAGTGCTGCTTAGTCTCATAATGAAGTTACTGTGCCCGTGGCTGACAGGTAGTAATTTGTTTTCATCCTTGCCCCTGATAAGAGCCGTGTCATGCACAGTGGGTGCCTAATAAATATCAGCCATAATAACAGAAGCAGTGGAAGAAAGTTTGTCGCTTTGTGTCTCAACCAACCACCCATAACGCATCCTTCTATTAGGACTGTGTCTGTTTTCCGTCGTTTTTAATCAATTATGTAGAGGGGAACAATAGCTGTGTCTTAATTATCGATAGTGTAAATGCCCTAATTTATCCTATCACAGTGTTTCACTTAGCAAGTCAAAACATTTTTCCTGTCCCCGCAGTGAGAAGTAGGTGGCTCTTGCTCACAAGAGATAATTATTAGCTTCCTCGAGAATGTTACCACGTATGCTCGTGTTATGACATAGTCCACTGCTAAACATTCCGGGAGGATTAATATTTCTGTGAGTTTTTGGACAAGGCGCGGTAGCGGCAAACAGAGATAGGGCTGCTGTAATATTTGTTCTTGTTCCATTTGCATACCCATCACCGGTAATTTGCTAACGCGCCGGTGTTTCGGTCTGTGTTGACATGGGGAGTTAATGCACCTCTCCTGACTGATACGCCCAGTTCCAAAGGGAGAGGCGGGGGGGGGGGGGGTGTCCTGCCAGGCACCGGGCTCGCATAGAAGAGCGACTTCTTCGCAGGGTGATGCTTTTCTGAAAAGCCGGCTGTGAAGTGGCAGATTTGAAGGCACGGTTCACTGCTGTTCACTGAGGTTTCTGCCTCAGAGGAGCAGAGCGGCGCTTGGGATTGCACCGTTGGTTTGGCTGTTTTGCTTTGTGTCTTGTTTGTTTATTTGACTGTTGTTGGGAGCAGGCGAGGGGATTGAAAATTCAGCAAGGGATTGGTGAGAGAGTCAGAGGTTGGTGGGGCTGGGAAGTCTTTGATTGCCAACCAAAGGGACCGAAAGAAATAGAAACCCCCTGAGACACCGGAGACCGTTCACACATTGATTATACTAGACACCCTGGCCAGATTGCATACACACTGAGTGGCCAGATTATGATGATCTCTGAATGCATAATAATCTGGCCACTCAGTGTATATCTTTTTTAAAAAAACATATTTTATTGATATTTTACAGAGAGGAAGGGAGAGAGATAGAGAGCTAGAAACTCGATGAGAGAGAAACATCGACCAGATGCCTCTTGCACACCCCCTACTGGGGATGTGCCCGCAACAATGTACATGCCCTTGACCAGAATCGAACCTGGGACCTTTCAGTCCGCAGACCGACGCTCTACCACTGAGCCAAATCGGTTTCGGCTCAGTGTATATCTTATATAATAAAAGGCTAATATGCAAATTGTCCCCTCAACCAGAAGTTCGACCAGCAGGCAGGCCGGCCTACTGCCCATGTCCCCCTAGCCAGGCTGGCTGGACCTCACCCATGCAAGAATTCATGCACCAGGCAATATATATATATATATACATACTGAGTGGTCAGATTATTATGCATTCAGAGATTATAATAATATGGCCATTCAGTGTAGGTAATTGCATATAGGTATATATTGAAAACATTGAATTCTTTTGATACATTTTCAGTGAGGTCTTCTATTTAGAAATCTTTAGATAAACCACAAGTAGGCAAATGTTGACCTGTTACATTAACTTGAAGTTAGAGTTAGGATGTCATTACTAAACATTTATGAAATATCTAGTTCAATTATTCACTGGCCCATGTCATCATTCGATAAATAATTATTGACAGTCTCATATGGGCCGGATGTCTGGTGGGCTTTGGGAATACCAGAGGAGTTTGCAATCTCGAGGGGGAGAAAGAAAAGCAGGCAACAAGTTCCAATAGGATGGAAGTACAGTAGTGTCAGTACAGAGGGCTATGGTCACACACACACGCCCAGGCCCAACAACGGGGTGGAGGTGGGGGGCCTGGATGAGCCTCTGGAAAAAGTGCCCTCTCGCCAAAACCGGTTTGGCTCAGTGGATAGAGCACCGGCCTGCAGACTGAAAGGTCCCACCAGGTTCGATTCGATCAAGGGCATGTACCTTGGTTACAGGCACATCCCCAGTAGGGGGTGTGCAAGAGGCGGCTGATCAATGATTCTCTCTCATTGATGTTTCTAAATCTCTATCCCTCTCTCTTCCTCTCTGTGAAAAATCAAATATGTATGTATGTATATATATATATGTAAAGTGCCCTCTCAGGTGAGGCAGAAGGTGTAATGGGAGGTGCGGCAGGATGGGTAAGAAGTGCCAGGCCTGTGGAGTTTGGCAGTGGAAGGAAAAGAAGGCTCTACGAAAGAAAGGGACATGATCAGGACTAGGTTTTAGAGACGATTCTGCCTGCAGTGAGAAGGGTGGCGTAGAGGTGTCTTCGGTAGGGTTGCCAAGACGCTGAGCCTGAGACTGGCTTCTTGAGCAAGCAGTTTCTTGAGGGAGGGCTCTCAGGTACAACCTGGAAAGGTGTGGGGAGGCATGAAAAGGGCAGGTGGAGACATGGCCTAGCCTCAGCCTCATCCCCTCAGGAGCTCTTGTGCGTTGGGGGCCAGCCTTGTGTCTCTTTGTCAGGCAGTCCTGGCTGTAGACAGTCCCCAGCGGGAAGGCAGAGCCTCCCAGGCACCTCCAGGCAAAAATGCCTGGTGCTCTTCTCCCAGGGCAAGTCTCGAGAAGGGAGCATCTCTGAGCTATTAGCGGCCCCCAGTCAGGGGGACCTGCGCAGGGTACCAGGAATATCTACTTGCAGAGGGAAGAAGAGCAGTGTAGGGGGCTCACAACTTCCTCCATGTGGGGGAGATGAGGCACGCCACTTCTGGAAAGAACAGGGTCGACCAGTTCTCCTAATGGAAAATGCATTAGGCTTTTGAGGCAGCTGCTAAGCAAGGGGTGAGAACTAGAGGACGTTTCTAGATGGTTTGGCTGAGGGCAAGACCTATGAGATGCAACGATCAGAGGTCCGCAATTCACAATTAATCCGAGGTAAAGGGAGTGGAATCGGAGGAACATCGAGGCCTATGCCAGGCAAGGCATAGACAGGCTGTGCCAGCGTTCTAAAAATAAATAATTCTCTCCGGTTTCCATCAGAGGCACTCAAGGTAATTTGCAAACATTTGCAGGCAAGTTTTCACGGGGCGGAACTGCAGGCAAAGCTCCCACTGACTTCACAGGGAGCTCCCGGGGGACAGGCAGCAAGGTGAGGCTTTGGTTCTGGGTAATTAAGACTTACGGCACCCTTGTTAGCAAAGAAATGCCTGCACACATCATTGGGATGCAGCGAGCTCTGCAGCTCGGCAGCCCCACAGCCCCTTGGCTGTCTGTGGCCATTAGGAGCCCACTTGAGCCATCATTAATTCTGCTATCCTTCACTTTCCGAAATCAGAGGATGACATCACTTTGATTAAGAGGGGCAGTGATGTTACAGACAATCAGTGGAATCAGCCTGTGTTGATCCGTGTCCTCCGAGCTGCTCGCTGATGGTGGGGTTGGTGCCCCCAGCAGGCGATAGAACTTCTACAAGATAGACTCACATTCCACGGTGGCGGTAGGAGCAGACGGATTTCTCCCCAGACACCCTGCCTGCACTCCTCTCTTACGCTGCTCTCATTTCTGCTTCCCTTCCTGCCCCCTTCTCTAACACACAAAGGTGCTCATTGGTGGTCAGGCCTAGACAGGAGGAAATCTCTCTAGAAGATTCTTTGGTCCTTTCCTATGGACCGGGGTAGGGGAGCGATGAGCAAATGAATTAGGGAATAGGCACTGAGCCTTGCCGTGGGCGAGCAGTGCTGTGCTGGTAGCTAGGAAGCGTGCAAAGAATTCTGTGGCACATTCCTGACCCTCAGTGAGCCTGAAATCTTGCAGAAGAGGCACATCTCTACCCAGAGCGAGATGTCTACTAACTGGAGCTGGCATCACAGCTTTGAATCCGGGCTCTTCTGGCTATGTGACCACAGGCAAGTTATACAACCTCGTGGTGCCTCAGTGTTCTCATCTGTAAGATGAGGATAACAATGGTACCTACCTTGGTAGGGCCATGGTGAAGATTAAACATATTAATGAAAGGGCTTAAACCATGGTCATTACTCAATAAATGTGAGCAAAGCAACAGAGCAGTCATTGTGCTGGGTGCTTCATGGGCTTTATCTAATATGCAAGCAATGTATGAGGTGGGCATCGTTATTGTCCTCTTTTTACCAACAAGGAAGTGGGGCTCAGAGAAGTTCAGTAATTTGTATAAACCCACAAAGCTAGGAAGTGATGAAACTGGGATTTGTACCCAGAGCCAAGACGCACTTAGCCATTATTCTAGAATATCTCTCTTTTAGGAAAACTTATGAGGGCCAAATGTTTTAAGTACTCAGAGAAGGAAGAGAGCACCCTGGGAACGGGGACAATCAAGGAAGGGTTCTGCTGAGTCTTCCGTCCGCATGTAGGAAGTTCATTTATTTATTCAGCTAATATTTACTGAGCACATAATATGATCAGGCACAGCACTGGGACATCATGAGTAATGCATGCATGGTTTCCAGTAACAATTTAAAGAGAAGGAAAGTAATGATCAAATGTTACAGCAGAAAGATGGGGTCACGTTGAGCAGGACCTTGGGGGGGCGTGTGTGTGTGTGTGTGTGTGTGTGTGTGTGTGTGTGTACAAATCCCTTGGGAATGGGAAGAGACAGAAGAAGAGAGAAGGGCAGGAGAGGATGCTTAAGGAGATAAGGACACAGCCTTTGCTCAGAGGAATGAAACACGTCACGTCAAGAAAACCCTAAGCAGTCACATGACGGAAGTCAAGGGTGCAAGTAGGTAGAATGGTAAGAAGTAGTTACAATAACCGACACCCTTTGTGTATTCGTGGTGTGTTAAATACTTTGCACTGTCTTGTACTCTTTCCTTGGAGTGGGCAAACTATTGCCTGTGGGCCAAATCCAGCTCACCCCTATTTTTATGTTTAGCCTAGGAGCTAAGAATGGTTTTCACAGATAAACATTTGCAATAGATTCCGATGGTGGGGAACACTAGCTTTGAACCTTAATTAAGCAAAATGTTATATCCTTCCCCCGAAGTGAATTCCATTGTTCTCATTAGTAGACCTGTCTTAAAAATGAAATTGGCCTCCATTATTATTATTATTATTTTTTAATTGTATTTTATTGATTTTTCACAGAGAGGGAGAGAGAGGGATAGAGAGTTAGAAACATCGATGAGAGAGAAGCATCGATCAGTTGCCTCTTGCACAACCCCCCACCGGGGATGTGCCCGCAACCAAGGTACATGCCCTTGACCGGAATCGAACCCGAGACCTTTCAGTCCGCAGGCCGACGCTCTATCCACTGAGCCAAGCCGGTCCCGGCCATTATTATTATTGTTATTATTATACCAGAGTCCTGGTGCACAAAATTTGTGCACGGGAGGGGGAGTCCCTCAGCCCAGCCTGCACCCTCTCACAATCCAGGACCCCTTGGGGGATGTCTGACTGCCGATGATGCTGCAGTGGGATCGGGCCTAAACTGGCAGTCAAACATCCCTCTCGCAATTCGGGACCTGCTGGCTCCTAAACGCTTGCCTGCCTGCCTCATTGCCCCTAACCACTCTGCCTGCCTGCCTGATCACCCCTAATTGCCTCTGCCTGCCTGATTGCCCCTAATCGCCTTTGCCTTGGCCCCTGCTGCTGTGGCTTCATCTGGAAGAATATCGGGAATGATGTCTGGAAGTTCATTCGGCTGTCCAGTCTAATAAGCATATTACACTTTTATCATTATAGATTTTGAACTTTGTCAATAAAATAGGTTTTAAAAATTTATTCTCTCTCTAGTTATATAAGTACCTATATAATAGCCTTAATGTTGTATCTTGACTTACAAATCCTGGAATATTTACTACCTGTTTTTTGTGTGGTTTTTTTTCTTTTTTCTTTTTAAGTCCGTCAACCCCTGTGTTTTCTAAATGCTCCCATGGCATCGTTCTTATTTAAGGGGCGAGGGACTGTGGCGCAGAACATTAACTGGTGTGACTCAGATTGCAGACCTGCAATGGGGTGGAGGTAGGCTCTGACCTGGGTGATCTATTCCTGGGCTCTGCTCCGAACCACACTTCCACCCACATTTGGGGAGGCCCAGGAAAGAAGCTGACTGAGATCCTGAACTAGGGCAAGGGGAGAGGAAATAGAGGGGGCAAGACTGCCTGGATGTGGAGACAAGCAAGGAGGTGGCTTCTCAGCAGAAGAAGGCTTTCCTGGCTGATGTGTGTGGACCTATGCTCAGCCGTGGGCACTGTGGGAGGGAGTCTTGATGCCCAGCAAAGACTTGCTGACCAGGAGCATTGGATTCCTGTCCCAGGAGGTTGGGGGTAGCCATGGTGCTGTCGGAAGAGCAGGTTGGTGGGCTGAGGGTGGGACGGGGATGCTTGGCTTGGGCAAGTGGAACTGGCGATGCCTGGGGGTCAATATGTGGAGATGTTCAGGAGGAGGGCAGATGGCAGAGTCTGGGCTCAGAAGTCAAGAGCAGAGTTGGGAGTATGAGCAGTGGGGAGCTGAAACCTCGGAGGTCAGAAGTCACACACGGAAGGAAGAATGATTCCCTCTGCGAAGAGAAGCTAAAAGGTTTACCTTCTCAGAATGGGGGTGGGACAGAGCCTTTTGCAGCTTTTAAAAAATATATTTTTTTAATTGATTTCATGGAGGAAGGGAGAGGGATAGAGAGATAGAAGCATCCATGATGAGAAAGAATCATTGATTGGCTGCGTCCTGCAGGCCCCACACTGGGGATTGAGCTGCCACAACCCAGGCATGTGTCCTGACCGGAATCAAACTGTGTCCTGGTTCATAGGTCTACCACTGAGCCACACCAGCCAGGCCCTTTTACATCTTTGAAGCTCTGGGGTTAAGGGGTATTGTGGCCATGTTCCCCGGCTCAGTGGGTCCAGGAGAGGGAAACAAGTCTATTTTATGAAAGGGGTTATCCATGTTATCCTATATCTCTACACACACACACACACACACACACACACACACACACACACATACACACACACTTCAAAGGATCATAAAGGGGGTATATATTTCTAACACTCCGGGGTGTATCAGTTTACACAGAGTGATCTGATTAGCTTCAGCGGTTGTTGACTTGAGCGTAAAAACTACCACGTCAAGGCAGAGGGGAGATGCTCCGTGTAATTGAGATGCAAGGAGAATTTTCTTCCAGTGAAGTTTCCAAATAACAAAGGAAGTAGCATCCTCTGATTACATAATTCTTACCTGGGGAAGCAAAAATCTTTGATTATCTATTTATGCCCTGCCGTCCTCGGGCCCCAAGGAAATCAGACGAGCCTAAAAGAAATGAATCCCCACCACTTCTCCACTCTCTTGCTTTGTGGCCTCCGTAGCCTCGAGGCGCTGGCCTGCGCATCGGGCTGCCTGGATCCCATTAGGTTCTCCCTGCAGAGCCGCCCTGCCAGCCCCGAGGGACCCGGGTACAGGGAGAGAGGTGCCGTCAGGCCTAACCGGGAGCAGGACTGAGTCAGCCTTACCAGCTGTAGGAATTCATATACCTCTAATGCTTTCCCAAGAATTCTTGGGGCAAGTAAGGAGAAAAATATGAGGCTGTCTGAAGCTTGAGAGGAAGTAAAGCTCTTACTGAGGCTTTGCGTGAGTCCAGTCTTTGGAATTTTTGCCTTGTGTTTTCTTGGGGACCGGTTGTGTCTATAAGGTGCCTATGTGTAGAGCTATAAAAAATGGGTGAACCTTCTTCCAGGCCCCCCATTCCAGACAAGCCTGAGGCAAGAACTAGTGTGGGAGCCTGGGGTCAGAGAACAATTGTAATCTGCTTCGCTCCCCCATCACAGTCCAACTCACTAATTTGCAGAAAGAATGGCATCTGGAAAGTGGGTGCTAGGGAAGCACTGATGATGGGGCAGAGTTCAATTACCAATTAATGTGTGTCCGTCCCAAACACTGATTGGTTCTTCTCCTTGGACATCTGTCATTTCATGAGTCCCTTTCTCCCCTGGATCTAACCCCATGAGCGATCACCCAGGTGGCCCTTTGAAACATTGCAGCCACCTTTTGAGCTTGCTAGAGTTCCACTGCATAAATGAGCACACAGATGTTCAAAATGGAACTGGGGGTCAAATCAATAAGATCTAGGAAACCCATTCTAAGCAAAGAAAGGATGCAACATGGTCCCACAACTAATACAAGAAAGAAATTTTCATGAGATGCCTTTCAAAGAGAAAATGCATGTTCATACATGCACAGTGGCTGTAGAAACCAAAAGGATCATTTCTTTCTGGTTTGCGGGGAGCATGCAGTGCAGGTGGAGGAGAGATTTGTGTATTTACCTCTGAACCTGATTTGATTTTAATATCATTCTGTCCTTTATGAACAGTTCCCAAGAGCCTTGTCAGGAAGAGTCGCTTACTAAGCCACTGCAAGTATCTTGTAAAAATAGCAGACAATCTAAACTGTGAATCATTCCCAGAACCCCAATGGCCCAGCACAATGAGATTCTGCACGGAGGTAAACAGTCGTGCAAACATGTGCTCAGCATTCTTCCCATGGCAGATGCAGTGCTAACCTCAGGGCTAAGGCAGACTCGTAAGATATAGCCTGGTCTGTAAGGAGTTCACAACCCAGTAGGGAAGAAGTCAATAGATTTTTTAAAAATATATATGTCTTTTATTGATTTCAGAGAGGAAGAGAAAGGGAAGAGAGATGAAAAAAACCCACATCAATGATAAGAGAGAATCATTGATTGGCTGCCTCCTGCACACCCCACAATGGGGATTGAGCCCACAACCCAGGCATGTACCCTGACCATGGGAATCCAACCGTGACATCCTGGTTCACAGGTTGATGCTCAACCACTGAGCCACACCAGCTGGGTGTGCCAACAGATTTAAAAAAGCCTGTATAAGGTAAGGTTTAACTTAACGAATAACCATCAATTAGAAGGGATCGCTCTGAAGTTGTATCGCTGAAGGATAGGTCTGTAGAGAGTGTGGTGGGAACAGAAAAGAGGGGAAATGAACCCAACTATGGATTCAGGGGAAACAGCAGACAGAGACGTTTGAGCAGTGTCTCAGACAATGAGTAAGGGGAGTCTTCTCAGCAGAGGAGCAGCACCAGCAAAGGTGTGGGGACATGACTCTGCACAGCTAATGAGAAGACAGTCCAGAGCTCTGCATGGCTGGACAGCACAGGGTATGTGACGATGACAAAGGGTGAGTCTGGGAAAGAAGGCAGGGTGACTGGGCCAGACCCCATGTGAATGTGAGCCCTGAAGGGGTTTAGGCTGAGAAAGGCACAAGCAGATCAGTGTTGTAGGCAGATTCTTCTGGTGGCCTCTGAGCTGCAGGCTACCTGAGGTCCGGAAGTAGAATACATGGTGTTGCCATCATTTTTCTCACTGACTCAGAAAGTTAATGTGATTACTAAACTTCTTTGCTTAGTCTGAGGGAGTGTTTATACACTAGAACAGGGACCTGCAAACTATGGCCCACCACTTATCCTTGTAAATAAAGTTTTATTGGAACACAGCCACCACATTCCACTCAGTACTGCCTATAGCTGCTTTCCTTCCCACTTTGGTTGATTACAAAGCAGAGTTAAGTAGTTGCAGTAGAGACTGTATAACCCTCAAGGTCCAAAATATTTATGATTTGGTGCTTTCTGGCAAAAGTTTGCTGACCCTTGCACTTTGGCTCTCCAACGTCACTGCCACCTTTCCCATTAAATCTAAAAACTTCAGAGATAACCTCAAGGATGGCCTTGTTACCTTTAGTACTGCTCACCTCTGCCTTTATTACGTAGCCAAATTCAATTGCACGTTTCAAACCAGTAGTGGAAACAGAGTAGAGATTCATCAGAAGGGGCAGTAAGACACTGAACGCCAAGAACCAGGCCAGACCCCCGTGTGTGACCAGACTTGACACTCCATTTCTTCTTTGCAGGAGTTTCCAAGTATTAGAGCAGCAGCCTACCACAAGCACCACATATATTGGTTATAAGAGTTCAAGAACCATTCACCATGTCCCTATGTGTAGATAATAACTGACTAGACAGCCATGGGCAAACTACGGCCCGAGGGCCGGATTCGGCCCATTCGGCTGTTCTATCAGGCCCTTGGAGCCGAAAGAATGGAGGGTTCTCTTGCTCTCCCCTCTGCTCCTTCACCAAGATGAGAGTGCCAGCATGGTCAGGTTACTTTTGTTCCAGCCCTCTGGTCCAGTTTAAGAACCCATTGTGGCCCTCAAGTCAAAAAGTTTGCCTACCCCTGGACTAGGAGGTTGTGTTGATGGTTAAACAATAGCCCTCCAAATGTGCAGATTCATGGGCTGACATCAGTCTTGGGAAGATCTCTAACCTTTCTGCAAAACTCTGCACATCCTTCTGTCCTGCTCAGCATTTTTATTGGCATGCATAATTCAGATGTCATGTTTATCAGTGTGGAGTTTGTCCATACCTGGAGGATGGGAAACAGCTCATAACTGGCATTGGTACGTCAGAATCAGAGTTCAAAAAAAATCTTGATAAGCTAGAGCAGTGACTAAAGTGTGTTCTGGCCATAGAGGCAATTTCTCCTAATTGAGGAATCTGAGGCTCTGGCAGTTTCCCCCCTACCATTCGTAGGCCCTGGGGCAAGAGTACAAATGGAGGCCAGCTCATATGTTCAAATACTTAGAAGTTGATCCATCAAGCTAACAAAGTGCAAGGCAAAAAAGTGTTCTCTTCTCCTGCCTTGACATATATACCTTCATCACCACCTAGAAGCCCAAGATTTGAACTCAGAATTTTCCGAGTCCTTGGAATATTTTTTAATAGATATTTTTTATTTATTTCAGACAGGGAGATGGGGAGAGGGGTAGAAACATCAATGATGACAGAGAATCATTAATTGTCTGCTTCCTGCTCATCCCATATTGGTGATTGAGCCCGCAACCCGGGCACGTGCCCTGGTGGGGAATCAAACCGTGATCTCCTTGTTCATAGGTTGATGCTCAACCACTGAGCCAAGTCCTTGGAATCTAATGATGGGACGTGGCAGCAGGGGAGAGTCAGCCCTAGTCCCCAGCTCTTGACTCATCTTTCTACTTTCCGACTTGCTCTTGGACTCCACAGCAACTGCTCTCAAGTTGCTTCCCCTTTCCTGCCTTGCCCGTTAGTTATATCTGTCATTTGGTGCCATTTATCTGGCTCTGCCCTCTGGCTGCTCTAGTTAAACCCAATTTCTGCTTCTACTGCTGATTAATCTGTTTCCAGTTGCTTCAGATAATCTGGGCCTAATGCCTTATATTTGGCATAGTCCCCAGGCAATGGCAATTCCATTGGATTCCCCCCGAGGGCTACCAATCAGCACCTGGCCAGCTCCCACCTACCTTCTAGCTCCCAGGTTTCACAGGATAACCCCCCTCCCCGACCCCATCCATGCCACTGCCTCAAATTTTTTTAATTTTAAATATATTTATCAATACATTTTATTGATTTTTTTTATAGAGAGGAAGAGGGAGGGATAGATAGTTAGAAACATCGATGAGAGAGAAACATCAATCAGTTGCCTCCTGCACACCCCCCACTGGGGATGTGGCCTCAACCAAGGTACATGCCCTTGACCAGAATCGAACCTGGGACCTTTCAGTCCGCAGGCCAACGCTCTATCTACTGAGCCAAACCAGTTTCAGCGTCTGCCTCAAATTTAATCACTAATGATGGGCACACACTTAAACAAACTTGGGGTAAACAGAGGTGGGAGGTAGCCCCAACCACAAGCAGTACCTTTTTTTGAACACCAATATTTTTATTTGTAAAAAGGGTCGCACACTTTAAGAAAAAGTTTCAATCATGTGATTCATGTATAACATGCATTCCAAAAAGTACACAAACCATAAATATACAACTTAATGAATTGTAAGGCACATGACCACCAGGTGGACAAATGTCCCAGAAGGAAACCAGCCCCTATTTTGTGTGCTGATGCTATCGTCTGGTTTTGCTTCCTTTTGGATTATATGCAGATGGAATCGAGCACTATTAATTCCTTTATGAATGGCTTCTTTCACTCAGCATGTGGGTGAGATCCATCTCTGATGCTTGTGCAGTTCTAGTCCACCCGTTTTCATTGCCGTGTATCCATTACTTGAGTGCTCCACAATTTACTCAGACATTTTATTGTTGGTGGGCATTGAGATGGTATCTAGTGGTTGGCTATTATGACTGAAACTGTGGCAAACATTCTTTGTAAATATCTGTTGCTATACCTGAGCAAGAATTTGGGGCTGTCTGTGTCTAAAAGTGAATTGCTGAATCGTGGGTTTTGCATGTTTTAACTTAGTCAATACTCCCAAACCATTTTCGAGAGTGGTTGAACCAATCTTTACTCCAGTTTTCAGTCTAGGAGAGTCCTGGGGGTTTCACATTTTCATATGGTTTTTATTGTAAATTCTTCTCCATGATCTAGCCACGTTTTTTGGTTATTTTTAAGTTTTTCGATTGTTAATCCTCACCTGAGGATATTTTCCCAGTGATTTTTTAGAGAGAGTGGAAGGGAGGGGGAGAGACAGACAGAGACAAACACTGATGTAAGAGAGACACATCGATTGGTTCCCTCCTGCACGCGCCCAAGTAGGGCCAGGGATGGAGCCTGCAATCTAGGTACATGCCCTTGACCAGAACTGAAACCGGGGCTCTTTAGTTCACGGGCCGACACTCTAACCACTGAGCCAAACTGGCAAGGGCCAGTAAATATAACCATGTTTGTTTCTGTGTGGAAAACTATTATGGCATTTACTTGGGAGAAAAACAAAACAAAACTATTACACTTATTTTTTCTTTTTCTAAAAGAGGAAATGATGTTTCTGAAAGATGCACTGAGTTTATCCTATGACTTTACTTGCCCACATATGACGAGCTCAGGTGCACACTAACTGAGCTGAGCTCTCAGTGGTTCTTCACTCAGAATCATGATCACCTAACCTTCCACAAAAAATGTTCCTTATTCACAGAACAGCTTCCCTCCTCTGCCCAACATAGCACCTGCATCATATTGACTGAAATGTGATGAGAAGCCGCTGCTGAACTTCAATCCGTTTTTGCCAAGACAGTATTTATCTGAATAATCTTATTTCGATTACAGGTTCGCCTGTTTGTCACTTACATTATTCTCCAAGTCCTTTCAAGGAAACGGACCATATACTTCTTGAATATATGCCTCCGCCACCTGCAAGAATTCTTGGGACCCCATGGGGAGCAATCAGTATTTGCAAACTGACTGACTGGCTCAGTGTAGCTTAAAATCCGTCTTTATTTTTATATGATAGTTTAAGTGATTTAATGAGTGGCTGTCACTGACAAGGCAGTGGGGGACTGTGCATAAAATGACACAATAATATAAAAATAAAGCTTCGCTCAGACGCTAACACACGGAACTGCCTCCGTGTACACATTGCTCTTTAGACTAGATAAAAACAATTCTTCCTTTGGTCAGGGGAAGTTGTTCTCATTGATAAAAATAAGCAAATCTACATCCTCTCCTGCTGCCTTATTTGAATGCTTACCAAACCAGGAATCATATATAATATTCATTTCAGCAATGAATATGCAGCGAGTGCTGCATCTCTTTATTTAGCGATTTTAAACATTGCAGTCATGTTCATCTTGGTGACTGTAGGCTTTTATATCCAAGACAGACTCATTTCTCAAAGTCATATTTAAATATCTCAAACGGCAGCGCTTGGCCTCCTGGGTATTGCACAACATACAACTGAAGAAGGAAGGTTAACCTTGCCAAAAAAAAAAAAAAGTAAAGAAACAGAGCATCTGTAGATAGTTCACGTTAGGAAGTGGTGGGACCAGGGAAAAGAAGAACAGAGAATTCTAGCGGAGCCAAGTTTGCAACCAGGATCTGGGTGTTAGCTTCGTCTTAGAGCAGCGTGTGGGAGTTGTTCTAACTCACTGGTGCACTAAGTGAGGTGTACATTTTTTCCCCCTCTCAGTCGCATGCTTTGTGGGCAAGTTTCTCTTCTGTTCACTTCCAAAATCTAAATGCCAAATCCTGACAACCCAGATAGTTACCTGGTCCTAAGCACACACAGTCTCATACCTATGGTTTTGCCCCTGATTTTAGATTTTAGGATCGTTTCATTCATTTTTTTTTCATTTATCCATTCATTCATTTGCTTAATTAAATGATCAGGCAACAAATACCCAGCCCCTACTACATGCCAAGTGTTGTGGTTGGTGTTCAGGATACACGGATGCGTCCTAGCCAGATATTATTCCAATAACCACACAAATAATCAGCGTGAGTTCTACGAAGGAAGAGCATGTCTCGATGGGAGTGTGTATTAGAAAGATCTGACTTCAGGACGCCTGGGAATGTCCTTGAGGGGGTGAGAATGGATTGATGTGTGTTAAATGAGCAGGTGAGTTCACTAAGTGAAGTGGAAGGAGGGGTGTGGAGCTCCAGGAAATAGGAACCGCTCATGCAAGGGCCCTGTGGTGGGCAAGAATATCATTTTTTATTTATATATTTTATTGATATTTTACAGAGAGGAAGGGAGAGGGATAGAGAGCTAGAAACGTCGATGAGAGAGAAACATCGACCAGCTACCTCTTGCACACTCCCTACTGGGGATGTGCCCGCAACAAAGGTATATGCCCTTGACCAGAATCGAACCCGGGACCTTTCAGTCCACAGACCGATGCTCTATCCACTGAGCCAAACCGGTTTCGGCAAGAATATCATTTACATGAGGACTCAGTGAAGGTCAGGGTGGCAAGAATGGAGAGAGCAAAGCTCTGGGCAGGATCTTGAGGGACATCAAGGGCTTTCTTTGTCTTTATCTTAAGAGCAAAGATGACTCACAGGAAAGACTAGGAGGGAGACAGGAAGGGATCCAGTTTTACAGGGTAGGTTGTGGGACGCAGAGACATACGAGGAAGAAGGCTTTAAGAACGTCTTGTTCTTGAGAAACACAGCCCCTGGTCCACAGCTTGACTCAATCATGGGCGTCCCCTGACAGCTGTTAGCATCTGGGCAGGCCGGTCTCCCAGGCCCGAGTGGGTAATAGGGAGGATGCTCAGGGGTGGCAGAAGGACACGCTCCAGCGGTCCAGATCGGCTGTCTCCTCTGCACACAACGAGCCATGTGGGCAGGAGGCCGGTGCCCGCTGCCCGCAGATCCAAATGTGCTTCGCTGTAACGGCCTGACAGGGAAGCCCGGTTTCAACAGTAATAGAACACAGAGCGCCCAACCAACTGGCATAATCCCTCCCTTGACAGGTGGCGTGCGGCCTTACTGTGCCGGGCCTTCGATTTACAGCCGAGATTAAATGGAGACAGATTCACACTGTGGACATTCTGGACTCCGTGTATAACGCTAACATTAAAATACACCAGAATAGCGATTCTCATACCCCGCGTACTCAACAGTCAGACATTCAACAGATCTGAGCCAGTATTTTCAGTTCAAGCTGCTGTAGGGCGCTGTAGCGTGCTAAGGCCACAATAAACCTCGGAGGGGCAGGATTCTCGGCAGGGGAGGTGGAGGAAGGGAAAAGGCAGCTAATTCCTGAATTGGCTGAGATTGCATAGAGCTGGGTTCCTCAGCCTCGGCGCTGTGGTCATTTGGGGCTGGGTCATCCTTTGGTCTGGGAGACTGCTGTCCTGTGCGCCCTGTCATGTTTATCAGCACCACTCCCCTCGACCCATTAGATGCCCCAAGGCGTGACAACTAAACACTTCTCCGGGAATTGCCCCATGTCCTCTGGGGCGCATGCGCTTGCACACACACACACACACACACACACACACCTTTGGAACCACTGTAACTGATCCATAATTAATAAACCTGGTGCATTTGTTTTGTGAAATAAAAACAAGGATTGTCGGCCACTTGCAGGATGTTTTACATCGATTTTTTTTAAATCTGGAATGTGGCTTGAGGTTTTTCAAACTAAAATCAGTTTCACTTCTCAAATTATTTAGACGCATGGCCTTCCTTGAAACTTCCAAGCCTGCGGCAGGCCCCTGTCTACCCGAGGAAGAAAATTGAGCTTATGGTTTTGCAAGCCAGCGTTGGGACTTTCAGTTTGAAATGCAAAAGCGGCCTGGCCATATATATATATATATATATATTTTTCCTTTGCAGAGGGACAGAAAAAGGAACTGGCTGCTGGCTTTCTCTGTGCTCTGGAGTCTTTAAAGATTTCTCTCCATCTCAGCTTCAGTGGGCAATGGGATGGTCAAATGGGAAAGTTTTGTAAAGTTTCCCCGGGGAGCCGAGCGCTCTGACAGGGTCCCGGGCCCCCTGGCCTCCCCTCCCCGGACAGACCGGGCCCTCCAGCTGCGGCGGCTGCAGCGGGCAGACTGGCGGCCTCAGACTTCCGGCCTCTTTACCATGCTGCGCGTGAGCGACCTTGAACACTGGCAAAAATCTCCTTGCATCTCCACTCTCCTTTTTTCCTCTGAAATGTAAAAGAAAAGCAGCGGCTGCAGTCTTGTCTGGGAGTGGCAGGGTTTAAGGACATCACATTCGGGAGCCCCGGTGTTGCCATTTGAGGGGTGTTGCCTCTCACCTCCAGGAGCCCAGCGAGTTCCCACTCGTTTGCCTCTTTCTTATTGTTATGTTGGTTAGGTAAGCAGATGTTTCCTTCGTTCTTTTTATTTTTTTTATTTTATGAATCCTCTTCGGAGGATATGTTCACTGATTTTAGAGATAGAGGAACCGGGGCAGGGAAACAGAAACATCGATCGGTTGCCTCCTGTGTGTGCACCCCAACGAGGGGCCAAACGTACACCCTAGGTATGTGCCCTGACTGGGAATGGCTCGCACAACCTTTTGGTGCACGAGAGGATGCTGGGGCCAGGTGTTTCCTTTTTGTAGTCGGAGAGGCAGGATTTAGAAATGTCACGGAAGAACCCGTTAACCACCTTCAATTGAAATCTGGTGAGTGGGGCTTAGCTATAGACGAGTTTAGACGTATGTGTATGTAAAATATACACATTGTGCAAAATTATGTGTACATCAAACACATAAATTATATAAGCGTATTTTGTACATGCAAAATAAGTTTAAGCTCATCTCTTAATATATAGTTGCTTGCTCTCTAGATGTAATATCTAAAGTAGATTCAAATTACATATGTATATATTCAAGCGCAAGCGAATGGCCTACGATAGAATCATAATGTGACTAATAATAAAATGCCAGCTAAGAATAGAAATATACCATGGCTTGCATGATTTGAAAAGGGTTTTGATCTTTTAGATTTAGAAGGTATAAGCCACATTTACCAACAATGTGAATGGGGTTAGAAAACTTGGTGGGAATAGCGGAAAGCCCTGGAAGGAAGTCACTCCGGGCAGTTTGCATGTTTATTTGGGGTGGGGGTGGGGGGAGAGGGCGGGGATTTATCTACAGCCCCTGAAGGAACATGAAGAGAGGAGGGCTCGCTTTGTTTTGTGGTCTGTGCTGCTGCTAGAAGCAGGAGGATTGAGCAGGGAATTATTGGTGAGTTTATATTCAGTCTAAAAGACTGATCCCTAGTTAATGTTGAAATTAGCCAGCTAATCTTGATTAGTCTGGGCGGGGGGGGGGAGAGATGGGAGAAGGAGGTAAGCACATGAGACCAACGCCTTTGAAAATGGAGCAGGATTTCGGAACATTCAGTGGCAGGGGGATGAGATGTTTGTCTTCTGAAAGAGGGCGGGAGGGAGAGATCTGTGAGTGTTCGGAGCCTGCCACTCTGAAGCATGTGCCCTGAACAGTAAAGGCTTCCACTCCTGTTAGAAATGACACTAATAACCCCACATTTAGGTAGTTGGCAAAGCTACTTCCCCCGCCACCATTTCACGTAATCCTCAGAACAATCCTGAGAGTGACTATCATTATGTTCACAGATAGAACAGCTCGGATGGGTCCGGCAACTTTCTCAAAGGCGTTGATTGAGAGTTAGTGGAGGACCAATTCTATCCCATACACCAAGGTGCTTTTCTTAAAAAAAAAAACTAAAAAAAACAAAAAGCAAGTAAATAAATACTGAAAAACTGAAAGCAGTCAGGATTCCAGGTGGGGCTGGGAATCAGCTACAGTGGTTTTATTTGCTTTTTTTAAAAAAAAAAGTTTCTTCCTTTCCAACTCATCACCCTTCCCTTTTCCATTTAATTTCCTGCTAGTGGTTTGAGCAAGGTCATTCTTCATTTAAAAAAGGTAAGAAAACCTGCCTTCTTGCTAATCACCCTCTCTCTCCCCCACGCTGGAACTCTCTGTAGGTTGGCTGGCCACATCTCAACATGAGCCGCTGCTGAGGTGTGGCTGGGTGATATGTACACAAGCAAATACATGTTGTGGTTTTAATTACCAGGATCTCTCCAAGGACCTTCTGTCCTCCTACGTGTGTGGATTCCAATTTGCCAGGTTTGAGACGCGCTGGTCAGGAGTCTGTCCCTGCAACCAGCAAGAGGTCTGAGCCCGGACGCCAGACCCTTCTGATGACCATGTGGCCGCCCTACTCACTCTGCCTCTAATCAGCTGCCGCTTTCACTTCCGCTTTTGAACAACTTCTTGAGTTTTTTTATTTGTTTGTTTCTGTTCTCCACTGATTTAGACATATTTATACTTTCTGGAGAGAAGTTTAAACCGTTTGTGTTGCAGGTTTGTTTGTTTTCTGAACGGTGTCTCCTGTCAATAGGACAGTGAGGATAAAAATTTTAGAAACTCAAAACATGTTTATACACAACCTTAGACATGCTGTTGCTCATCGTTTGGCATGCGACCTCTGCGGTTTCATTGTATTTAATGCCGCAATCGACACCCTTTCTTTGAAATACTTCCTAAGTTTAGTTTTTGTCTTGAAGGCAGAATTTTGTTTTAATGTACCCCATTCAACTGCCTTCTAATAACACCCTCCCTCAAAATATAGTGGGTTCCTATTGTAATTCATATATATTTATGTTTGTCTATCTGTCTATCTATCCATCTATCTACCTACCTACCTACCTACCTATCTATCATCTATCTGTCAGCTACCATTATTTCTATATATATATATATATATATAAACTAAAACGGCTTGCTCCGGAAGGTGGTCTTTTGTTCCCTCAAAATATAGTGGGTTCCTATTGTAATTCATATATATTTATGTTTGTCTATCTATCTATCTATCTATCTACCTACCTATCATCTGTCAGCTACCATTATTTCTATATATATTATATAAACTAAAACGGCTTGCTCAGGAAGGTGGTCTTTCGGACCATATGGCCCCTGGTAAGTACCACATGGGATTACCTCACCAAAGTGACATCCAGTCGTCACTCCCTAACACGACTGGCCTTTTAGGGAGCAGTTTCGCTGCCTTCCTACTTCACTCAGTCTTTCGAGAGTTAATTATTTAATATGTTTGCAAAGTACATTGAGTTCCCTAGGGAAAGTGTGCCACATAAATATATATAAATGAATAATTAAAGTCGAGGCAGATTAGTTGGCGACTTCTTCCTCCACCGCCCCTTTCGGCTAATGAGGCCGCACGCAGGCTGGTTTTGTGAACGGCCATCTCGTCCTCTCTGGCGCCTCCTCCTCCTTCCTCTTCTTAATTTCCTCCGGTTTCATGCTTCTTCCCTTCTGTCAATTCTATCAGTGCCTGCCATACCGCGGGCCCTCGGTCAATCACAATGATTTAGCGCCAGATCCATAGGTAAAAGTCTTCATTAACTTCGACGGGCGTCAGAAGCTCCTCGGAACTCGGGGGTGAGAAGAATAATTGGATAATGATTCTCACGCGCCGTGAAAAGGAGAAGCCAGGCTCATGAGATGCTGAGCACGGCGTGGCGATCAGCAGTGGAGAAAGCCCTTGTCCACTGACCCCCTCCTTCCCTGATCCGTTTCAAGTAGAACACGAGCTCCCGATGCTCTAAAAATTAATATAAATGAAATCAGACTCCTCCTACAACCCCCCCCCCCCTCCTCTACAGGCTGGAACAAAACAAGGAGATTGCCACTGTCTTTCAGGGAACAGCGGACCGATTTAGATCGAGTTGGAAGGAGCGACGCACGGGAATAGTTTATGGAATGTTGACGCCCCAATCCTAGTCCTTCCTTCGCCAGAGATTAAGAGGAATTAGGGAGCAGTTCACGTGCATCCTGCCAAACCTGACCCAGTTTATTTACCCTGTCATCTCACTTCCAAGCGGGAGAGGTAAAACGAGCTGCTCTTATCAATTAATAGCTGAAGAAGAAAAAAAAGGGAAATTTCAAGTTCAATGGAAGAGCTAGTTATTGCAGGGCACTACAGAAACGAAGAGGTGCTCCCCGCAGTGCCGGGGAGTGAGGCGGAGGGGTCGGAGGTGGGGGAGGAGAAGAGGGATGCTGAAGATCATTTTTTTTTTCCTTTTTCTTAAGACTTTGAATTACTGTGCAATCTTGGATTTTCTAGTGACCCGTGTTAAAGCCCCGAGGCTAAAGTAGACCTATAATGGATCTATTTCTGTACTGTGCGGCAGCGCCGGCGTTTAAAACAGCAGCCATGGTAAATGCATATAATGAGCCCAGTACCTCCTTCTCAATCCCGAGGTCACAGCCCTGCCCGGCCTCTCCAAGCACAGAGGAGAGACGCTCCTCCTCAGCTCACTTCCAGAACCCTCCGATGCTTCTGTCCTGTCCTGAGCAGACACAGAAGTGGCTTTAGGGGTAGGAGATGAGGGTGAGGAAAAGACTCTGCCCTCACCCCCCCCCAAAAAAAACACCCTCCTTACCCTGCTTTGCCCACCCCGACCCCCATCCCACTCACTTCCCACTCTCAGAAATCCACTTCTCTGGGTTAAGGCATTTTCCGTGTTCAGATACCTCGGGGAGGTATAACACATTCTCTTTACCAGTCATTAATAATGTAGCGTTCATTCCCCAAACATTTGATGTTTGCTGAATTTATTCATAACGTGAATGAATGGGAGTCGGGGAGCGAGAAGACGCGTTGGAGTCCAGTTCTGCCTCGCCGCTGGGAGCGTCCCTCCTCAGGAGATCTCCCACGTCGCTGGCCGTCCCAGCACCGTCTGCCTCTCAGACAGCTGTGGGCATGGGCACCGCCAGGCAGGGATGATGAGTAGGGGATGCCCGGGAGAGCCAGAGACCCTACAAGGAGCATGGAAATTCACCCTCAGGGTCTTTGATCTGCTTTGTATCAACCTGAAGCCTTGGGTTCAGTTCCCAGCGTTCAGCACAGAGCCTGGCACACAGTAGGTGCCCTGAAACATTGGAGTTAAAAAACACAGGGGAAAACGACAACACCTGTGTCGTGATCCAGGGCTGCTGGGACAGAGGACTCCAAACTGGGTGGCTTGAAACCACAGAAAGGTATTGCCCTATAGCTCTGGAAGGCGGAAGTCCAAACTCAAGGCGCTGGCTAAGCCAAGCTCCCTCAGATGCCTCTAGACAAGGATCTCTTCTCATCTCTTCCTGCTGCTGATAGTCCAGGCGTTCCTCAGCTTGTGGCAGCAAAGCCCCAACCTCTGCCTCTGTCTTCATAGCGCCATCTTCCCGGTGTTCACAGGCTACCCCTCTGTGCATGCTCATGTCCACATTCACATCCGCCCATAAGGCCCCGGTCTTATTGGGTTACGGCCCCTCCTAGGATCTCGCCCAAACTTGGTTATATCTGTAAAGGCCCTGTCTCCAAATAAGCTTATATGCACAAGCACCAGGAGTCAGAGTACAAGTCAGCCCATAATTTGCCATGAACTGACACAGGGGTGTGGAAGCTCTTGATGACTGGAAAGTGTCCATGCAAATGTAGGCCAAGGAACTCAGCCTTGCCCTTCCTCCCAATCATCAGGATACCCACAAAGAGTTTCAGAACAAGGACTTGTGAAGTCCAACTTAGGGCTGTAAAGAAAAATGAAGGGGAAGATGATAGACAATGAGGTCAAGGGCATGAAAAGACGAACTCTACTGCCTTCGTGGGGTTGCCTGGACCTTGTTCAGGCCCCAAGTGAGCGAGGCGACCTCAAATGCTCATGTGCAAATACCCAGACTTCCCAGAATGGGACTGGCAGGCAGGGGACACCCATCCACCAAGGCCACACTGGAGAGAATGTAAATCACGGGTTCACAGTCATCTGTACGTCTCTTCCTACCGTGGATTCGGAAGGTCACTGAATAAAGAAAGGCTTTAGTAACCACCGGGATGGTGTTGAGCATCGCACTCCTCAGAAAGCAGATATGGCCCCTAACTTTCCGAGCAAGGGTTCCAAGGAACACAGGACAGCTGTATATAGAGAGAGAGGAAGAAATATATATATTTATAGAGAGGAAGGGAGAGAGATAGAGAGAGCTAGAAACGTCGATGAGAGAGAAACATCGACCAGCTGCCTCCTGCACACCCCCTACTGGGGATGTGCCCGCAACCAATGTACATGCCCTTGACCGGAATTGAACCTGGGACCTTTCAGTCCGCAGACCGACGCTCTACCACTGAGCCAAACCGGTTTCGGCCCATGTATATATTTTATGTCTTTCTTTCCTTTCCCTCTTCTGGGGTTAGCACCAGGGAAGTGTCGCATTCCAGTTGATTAGGAACCACAAGTCTAAATTTCAATTCCAGGCTGAATAGTAATTTTTTTCCTGAAGGTTTGAATAAATCATCCAGTCTGCTTAAGTTTCAACTATTTCAGCATTTCTATGCAAGGAGCATTTTCTTGTTTGTCACTATTGCAATTCCTAGATTTGCAACACTGTAATTTTGATAAAGATAGGAGAGATTTTCATAGGAAGAAAGATGGTTTAATTTTCACACTGATTTGACTGCAAGGAGATAAGTCCATTCAGGTAAACCATCAAACCACAACATAATAAGTGCATGTCATCCATCCTGTTCCCCTTTTCACTTTGAATGCCAGGAAGCTCAACTCTAACTATACCATTCAGTTAAAATATTAAGATTAGTCTCTAGGTAGGGGCTCTGTTTCTGTTCTCTACTGCTGTGAACAAATTTACACCCAAACTCGGTGGCTCAAAACAATCATGTATTTTTATCTTTCGTGGTCCCGTGAGTGAACAGGACTCGGCTGAGCAGCTCTTGCTTGAGGAGTCACATGCAGCTTCAGTTGGATGGTGGCTGGGGTTGGAATCCTTTAAAGGTCCAATGATGCTACATGTTCAACATGGTCTGCTCATTCACATGTCTGGTATCTGGGCTGAGATGGCTAGTGTGGCTGGAGGCTGGCCGAGCACCCCTCTCTCTCCCCCGCATGTGGCTAGCCTGAGCTTTCTCAGAGTTCACCCATGGCAGCTGCCTTCCCCCCGGGGAAATACCACCCTGCGTGTTATAACGGGAGCTGTGGTTCATGGGTGGGTCCGCTTTGGAGATAGGCTACCACAGGTATTTGTGACCTCCTTCTGTTCATGATGGTCTTATCAGAGATGAGGCTCTCTTGGTGAGCCTTTTTAGAAGCAGGCAAGGGTGACTAATGCACAAACAACGCTTTACTCTTGTCTAGGGATTGATCATTTACCACGCACCTACCTATGCTCTCTAACCTAGATTTCACAACACCATGGAAAAGGGCGATCGGCAACTTTATCTCCATTTTTATAGGCTTAGAGTGTGAGCTTAGAAGAGGATTAGTGACCTGCCTGTGGTAACACAGCTAGGAAGTGGTGGGCTAGACACACTCTGAACAGGTGTGTCTGACATGACACTCTATGTTCTCAAGCACCTGGCAAAGCACTGACGGAGACCTGCTGGTAAGTCTAAAACCCAGGTGTGAACTCCTCCCCATGCTGCACAACCCCTGCTTGCCCCTCCATCACACCCTCCCCCAGCAGGAGTTCAGGGCAGTGGTGTGAGCTGCAGTCCTTGAGCCAAATGCCTAATCTAGACCTGCTCTGCCACCTCCTGGATTGGGTCTTTCCAATGACTTAGTTTCTTCGTCTGTAAAATGGGGCTGCTGCTGCTGTCATAAGGATGAAATGAATTAATTCATTAAAATAATGCTTGATAAGAACTTTAAGAAGAAATCTCTCCCCAGTCGGTGTGGCTCAGTGGTCGAGTGTCGACCTATGAACCACGAGATCACAGTTCTATTCCCGGTCAGGGCATATGCCCCGTGTCAGGCCCGATCCCCAGTGGGCAGCATGCAGGAGGCAGATGACCAATGATTCTCTGTCATCATTGATATTTCTATCTCTCTCTCCCTGTCCCTTCCTCTTTGAAATCTATCTATATGTGTACACACACACACACACACACACACACACACACACACACATATATATATAATATATATGGTATATATAATATATACATATATATATGGAGAAATCTCTCAGGACAAGCTGTAAGGATAAGTAGCTTCTAAGAGAACCCTGGTCTAGTTTTGCCTTCTGTATGCTCTTCTTGATTTTACCTGGACCTTGCTAAGCATACAGATGATCCTGACGTTTCGTTTGACTTGAAATTGTATGTCACCGGTAGACTGAGAGCCGCATTGACGGTAATATTTGCCTGCGCGTCGTGATTCCAGCAGCAGGGCGCAGTTATAAAAACACTTCCAGGACTTGTAGACACAACCCACGTTCCCCATGCCGGCATGTGCGCTCGCTCTCTCTCTCCTCCATTATTTACAGCGACATTCCCTCCCCCAGTGCCCCGGCGCTCTCTCCTCTCACTTCTCTGTCCCAAGAGGATCTGCACATCCGCACTCGGCTTCTCTCCACTCCACTCCTTTCCACACGCAGGTTCTTCTCAACACGCTCACCCAAAGATCGCCTTCCACCTACGGACACGCGCCCGTGACCTTCTGCCTTCCAGGGCAGCTTCCTTCCTCAGACCCTCAGTATCCAGATAGTTCTGTGCTCATTGAACCTGAAATGTCCCCCTTCCCATCCCAGGTGCCCCCGGGGGTGGCAGGAGAAGTCTCTGCAGCCATGCCCAGCTGGGCAGGTTGCAGACCAAGGTTTGAGTGAGGTGGCTGCGGACATCTGGCTGCACCTGCCCAGCGGGGTTCAGCTCACAAAGCTCTTTATTAATGACCAGAGAACGGATTGCCCCCCCTCCGTCCACCTGGACACAGCAAAACAGCTCGTGTGCAGCCCGGAGAGCATCTGGCAGCAGCTGCTTAAGAGGCACGTGCTCCTGACAGGAGACAGTGCTTGGTTAAGGGAGGCTGCCTGCTTTTTTCCCGGCTCAGGATGGGGAAGAATCCAGCTGAATATGCACCTATTCAGAAGGGCAGAGAGCCAAAAATAACCAAGAGCAACAGCATTTCATCTGACAGGTCCAGGATACGGCTCGGAGCACGCCAGGGCTACGGAGTGCGTGGTCCACAGACCCTCAGCATTCCCGTAGAAAGACCCGGTAAACTCTTAGATTATACATGCGCTCCCATCCCCTCTCCACCACAGCTTCTCAAAGCAAGGGCTCTGTGGCCCAGAGGGAGAGAGGGGGTGGAATCAGGGACTTGAGGCTCAAAAGGGGTGTGGGGACCAGGATGTGAGAATAGTTTTTGGTAGAATATTCTAAGGAAGAAAGGAATAGGAAGTAATTGGTTAATATGGGGGATGCAAAACAGACAGGAAATGGGCTTAGGGAAGGTCAAGTCTGAGTGTCATAGGAAACATGGAAGCCCCAAGGTTACACGTGGCACGCAGGAGCGAGCTGGATGCTGACGGTCACCCTTGGCAGAAGAAAGGGCCCGGCTTTCCCATCGAGATGGGAAGCGTGCTGTCTGACAGCAGTCTTCTATTTTTTGTTTTATTCTCTTCTGTTTTGATGTAAAGGCAAATGTCACAGTTCATTCATCTTTATTCTGAATATCTGCAATTGCAGAAAGGGGGGAGGGGGTGGGAGCCAGGAGAAGGCTCCAGGATTCCTGAGAACCTGACTGCAGGAAGAGCACGGATGAAAAAGGAAAAGGAGGAGGGAGGTAAGGAGGGAGGCAGACAGGAAGGGAGGATGGAAGGAAAAAATGAGAAAAGGCGATGACGGGTCCAATTTTATTTAGTGAACTAGAGGCACAGTGCATGAAAATTAGTGCACTGGAGGGGTTCCCTCAGCCCAGCCTGTGCCCTCTCACAGTCTGGGAGTCCTCAGGGGACGTCCTACTGATGGCTTAGGCCCACTTCCCACCCACAGTCTGGCCTCCCTCTGTGGGAGGCGACCAGACAGGCTGATCAGGGAACCATGCCCCCCGCCCCCACCCTGCATCACCCCCCACCACTGCTGGTTGACACCTCCCCTGAATCACCATTCCCTCCCTCTGCCCACTGGCATGCATCTTGGCTGGCCTGGCACTGCCTGCTTGCCGGCCCCACCCCCACCCCCTGCCAACTGGTCATTCCACCATTCAATCAATGTGGATATTATGCTTTTATTATATAGGATAAGAACTTTCTAGGCATGAAAGGAATACCCGGAGCTGGTTAAGAAACAACCTCTGCTTTGAAGGCGCTTATAGTCTACTTGGAGGAGGAGACGAGGACCGCAAAGTGATAGAGATGTGAAATAGGATCGGGCAGTTTCCACATGGGGTTATAGGCAACGCTCAGTGGGGCAGAGAGACAGGACCAGCTGAGTTTGAACCTGAGGTCGTGAGGGAAGGCTCCCTAGAGCCGGTGGCATTGGGCCCAGAGGTTCAGGAGGAGGGAAGTGAGGGAAATGAGGGTTCCTTACTCACAAGCAGTGCCCTCTGCCCCCCTCCTATTACCCACAGGAGGCTATAGGGGCTGGGTCTCTGTAGGGACTGATCTCCGTACCCTATGTGGCCTCATTCCCTGGAAATGTGGTTCCCACGTATCAGCACGGACAGCGACAGCCCAAAGGGACGCTCCCACTGGGGTGCGGCAAAAATGAGACAAAGGCCCGTTAGGAGTTTCTCACAAGCAAATTAGATTCCGTTTTCAAGGACTGTCTTTTATTATGTTCTAGGGCTTTCCTCATTTAGGACGGTAAAAACGCCCTGGCTTTCCGGTGAAATAATGTCGGCAGGAGATATTATAAGTGTATCTGGGGGCTGTTTTTGCTCGTCTGAAGTATTTTTACTTGGCGCGTTGACAGCTGGCCAAGGGCATTGGTCCTTGAGATTTGACTGATCTCCAACCGTTTCAGCACCTGAGAACTTCTGGCCTAGGATGTCATCCGGTGCCCAGGGAGGCAAGCAGATTCCGGGACGGCTCCGCCTTGTTTTAACGCCCCCTCCCCTCCGGGCCGCGGACGCTTCTCCCCTGAGCTTCCTGTTGCCTTCATCCTCGTCCATGCTGAGGTGTGGACTTCGAGGGGGTGCGACCAACGGGCCCACACAAGCAGCAAGGAGAGATGCCAGAGTAACACAGTGTCCAGGGGCCCGCACATTTTAGTGGAGTATTAAAACTTAATTCAAACCGATGAATTATAATGGCAGGGTTTTAAACCCAATGGGAGGGAAAGCAAGCATGATATTTTAAAAACCAAGGGCCTTCTCCTGAAATCAGGCCACACCCTTCAGGTTGCTGACAGAAAGGGCTCGAGAGGCAAGGGCGGTCACGATCTGTCTTCTGGATCAAAATGCCACACTGCCCTGTGAATAGAAATCCTGACCTTCTCTCCTCTGCCCCGTCCAGCGCAGAATTAATCAGTCACCACGGCCACCTCCCCCTCCCCCGCCAGGGCCGCACGGCAACCTGCACGGCCCTTTTAGGGAACCCCATTGTGTCTTGGTCTGTTTTCTTCATTCCTGCTGCTCCTCGGTCCCTGGGAAAGGAATGGTCCAGCCAGCCCTGGATTTCTGGGGCCTTGGTGGTGCCTGGCGCACAATGGAAGACGAGAAAGTGAGGGACTGGACATGCCTGGTTTAGAATAGCCCAGCCACGCCCCCCGACTGGTGTGGCCCAGTGGTTTGCACATCCAACCATACACCGAAAAGTCAGGGTCCCATCGTTGTGGGAGGCAACCTATCATTGTGTCTCACCTTGATGGTTCTCTCTCTCCACCTGCCCCCCTCCCGGCCTCCCTCCCAGTCTCTAAAAAGCAATGGAAAAATATATCCCCGGGTGAGGATTTAAAAGAAATAGCGCGGTCCCCTACGGAAAGGGGGGGGGGGAGGGGGTTCCACATTGATTAGGTAAATTCAAACCATTAAGGCTCACAGGCTTTGAAGGCTCTAATTCCATGGATCCTGATAGCAAACAATCTGAGGGGACCATTCGGTTTCCCCAAGACCAACCAAGCCCATGTGCAATGAAGGAAGGAAACTCTGCAGAGACCCAGGAAGACAGGTGGAAATCCCGCGATATTGTGAACCTCCCCCCTTCCCCCCTTCCCCTAAAATGGCCAGTGTCCTTCCACAGACATTAAAAAAGCAGGGTGTATATTTCAGCCCCACACGGTCTGGGCATGCTGTGGGTTGAAGTCACCAAATCCTCTATCCTCTTGGGCACCTGCTCGAACGACTGGTTCTCCACATCACACGGGAGAATTTGAATCTCTCCGGGTCTGCGGAAGTGGGACAGGGTGGTGGTGACATCTGTCAAACAAAGAAACCCTCCAGCGCTTTCATGTGGTGACTGCCGGGTGTGAGAGGAGCAGCGCGAACCTTTCCTGCCAAAGCCAGCGGTTCGGGAAATGGGGCCTGGGGACCAGCAGCCCCAGCAGGACCGGGGAGCCGGTTAGGAAGGCAGCTCCTCAAGCCCCACCCAGGACCCACTGGCTCGGAAGGTCCAGCGGGTTTGTCCAGCCACATGTTGGGCGCACAAGCCCCGGGGGTGATTCGGATGCAGGCTCAAGCCTGAGAACCACTGACAGGAGGCATCACCTGCCGGCCAGTGAGTGACTCTGGGCCAGGAGCCTGCCCCACGGCCACAGCCCTCAGGTGACCCACAAAAGGTAAGGGATGACTCCTGGAGGAGCTGAGGGTGGCCAGGCCTGGAGTGAGATGGCTGAGGGCATATCCAGGCCCGAGGGATGCCAAAATCAGGCAAATGTAGCCCCAGGCATCCCCCATGTACCACCATACTCTTCCGAGGCCTTCTGTGCCTCCACCTACCTTCTGTGCCTCCACCTACCTTCTGTGCCTTGACCTACCACGGGAGCAGCTGTGACCTGCCCACCAGGAAGGGGCTGTGACCTCTCACACTCCCAATCTATCATTAGTTCCAGCCCGCACAAATTCACCAGGCGGAAGGGAGGCTTTTGCTAACTTTCGAAGATTGGGCTGTTTCTGAGCAGCAGCCCAGGGGCCCAAGCTGTTGTCTGCGCCGCTAGGCATAGCCATAGCCATAGCCATAGCCATAGCCATAGCCATAGCCATAGCCATAGCCATAGCCATGCCCTTCCCAGAGCGCCGGGGCGGGCGTCCAGACAGGGGTTTCACTTTGGGCCCCGCGGCCTGGTGACCCAACTGTGTCCCCAAAGGCCAGGATATGCCTGGATATACATATATATATTTTTTTTAAAGCTGTTTGTTCCCTTCAAGAACCTCACGCCTCCCATTTGGGGCTCGCGTGCAATTGCACTGGCCTAATTAATTCATTTTCTTTTCCCTCCAAAGTGGAGGCCGGGGCACGTGGGTACACATGAAATGCAAGCCCGCTCTGGGCGCGGATACTCCGGGCAATTAAAACAAAGAGCGCGGCGGCGGCGGGAGCGGCGGCGGCCCCGCACAGACCCCGCCGGAGCCCGGCGGAGCCCGCCGCCAGCCGGCCGGCAGGGTGGGGCGCCACCCGGGCCCGGCACGCACCCGCGGGCGCTGCCCCACCCCTGCAGGTGGACAGGTGGCGGCCGGCCGGGGTCACAATCCGCCCCGCAGGGCTGGGGGCCGGGCCGCGCGCGGCGCAACTCCGGGGCGCACAGGCGCCCCGCCCGGCGGGAATGGCGCCCGCGCCCCCAAAGCCGCCGCGCGGAACCCATTGCGCCGGCGGGAACGGGGCGGCGGGGGGGAGGTCGGGGGGGCAGGGGAGGTGCGGGAGGGAGGACTCGGATGGGAAGGAGAGAGTGAAAAAAAAAAGGAGAAAGTGAACAAAAAGGCGGGGTGGCGAAGGCGGAGGGGGGCGAGAGGAGAGGGGAGGGGGGAAAGGGAAACGGAGGGAGGGGAGAGGATCTGGAGAGGGAGGAGCGGGGAGGGGGCGGGGGCGGGGGGCGGGGAGCGGGGCCGCCGGGGCGGGGGCGGGGGCGGGGGGCGGGGGGCGGGCCGGGTCCGTCCCCACCTGCGTGGGCGCCGGCGGCCGGGCGGGGGGCGGGGGGAGCCGGCGGGCGGCCGGAGGGAGCGGCCGGGAGGCGGGCCGGCCGGGCGCGGGGAGGGAGGGGACGGGGAGGAGCCGGCGCCGGGCTGGGGCTGCGGGGGAGGCGGCGGCGGCGGGAGCGGCTTTGGCGGCGGGTCCGGCGGCGGCGTCGGCGGCGGCAGGTGGCCCCGCGCGCGGCGGCCGGCCTGGCCGGGGGCGGGCGCGGAGGTGGCGCCTCGGGCGGGGGCCGGTCCCCGCACCAGGTGACCCGTTCCGGCCGCGATCCGGGCGACCTCGCCATGCAGCGGCGCCGCGCGGGGCTCGGGCGGCCACGGCAGCAGCGGCGGCGGCGGCAGCGGCACCCCGCACCGCCCGCGGTCGGTCCCCGGGCCGCAGCCATGGGCCCCCCGAGCGGCGGCGGCGGCGGGGGCTGCGCCCCGGACCTCGGCGGCCGTCCTGCCTGCGCGCTGCTCCTGCTCTGCTACCTGGTGAGCGCCGGACCCTGCCGGGTCCTCCCCTCCGCGCGGAGCCCCGGGGGCGCGGGCGGAGGGGCCGGGGACCTGGCCACGCGGAGGGGGTGCGGCGCCGCTAGTTTCCTCTTCGCCTGGCCGCTGCGCCCCGGGCGCTCCCGGCACCTGGGATGGATGGGCACCCGGGGTGCGGGGGGCGGTGCGCGGACCAGACTTGCTCTGCGCTCCTTCCTGTCCCTCCTCCCTCCCAGACCCGGGTCAGGTCTCTCCTCTGTCCCCCGCCCTCCCCCCAGACCCGGACTGTCCCCCACTCCACCTGGGATCTTGGGTCTCCCTCCTTCCTTCCCCACTCCGCTGCGCACGGCTCTCCAGCCCTTCCCTCCCTGTCCGTCCCGAGCTTCCCTTAACGGTCTTCTCGCAGCTCCTTTCCTTCCCGCGCCCAACTTCGCCCCTTTCTCTCCTCTGGGAACGCCACCCGCCTCGGCCCTCCTTGTGAGTTCCCACCCGGTCCCCGGGGCCCTGGCCGCTTCCTGCCCAGGCGCCGGGCGGGCGAGGAGCCTCGGGTGGGTCTCCCGCTATCTTCAACTCCGCCCGGTCCTTCCAGCCAAGTTGCGGATGCCGGAAAGAAACCTAGTTCTTTGTAGCTCGCTCTCCGCCCGCCCGAGCGGGGACTTTAGCTGCGTCTTGAACCTGGTGGTTGCTGAGAGCCCGTCTGGCTGATGCATGTCAGTTGCTGCGATGTGCACACTCCTTGGCTCCTGTCTCGCTCATCCGTTACACGGCAGGCGCCTGTATTCCAAACCCAACTCCTTTAGAATATCAGAGCAACTTAGAAGGTGGGAGAAACACCCTCCGTTCCTTCGCTGGCTTCTCTTTCTTCCGCTCTACTTCCGAACAATAGTGCGTTTACCGAAGGTGACACCCTTCCAGAGCAGACCTACCTTATTTTCCAGGCTCCCGCAGAGCCCTTGGGTTATCTCGCCATATATTACTGTCAATAAATGAAATGGAAAATGCTGAATCATGAAACTGATGTAATAGGAAATTCACAGAATGCGAAAAAACATTTTTTTTTCGAGCAGTGTCATTGTGCCGATTTTTTTTTCATTTATGCAATTATCATTATTCGGAGTCTTTCTTCTCAGAAGCTAAGGAGACACTTGCAGGAATTGGAATTTGATTCCAGGATAATTTGCCACCCAGCCCAAGTTTCTCTCCACGATGTCCTTTACCTCTGGGGTGTCTCCTTTCTTGAAGCCAGGGTGTGTGTGAAAATGCAAATTGCACTTCTGCATTTGCATCTACCTGTTGAGCAGCACGAGCTTTTCTTCGCATTTTAAAATGAGCCGGGGCCAAGTTTTGTGGTCGGGCCTACTTCGTTATCTTCGTGAGAAGTTGTCCGTTAACACGGTTTTTCTTTCGCCCAGGAGATAGTAAGTATTACTTAATATTTGTGCCACGGGGTTACAGCACACGGGCTCGTAAATAAAAACCGCCGTAACAAATGTCGGGGTTTCGGGTGTAAGCAGATGGTCCCCGCCCACAAGTCCCCGGTTACCCACAGAGGCAGGCATGATGCAGCAGAGCCCCGGGTGAAACATGAATGTACAGATGGCCTGGCGAGGCGAACGCCCTGCAAAGAGGGACCGCTTCTGGACGATTCCAAGAAGCCGGAGTAACTGTGGGAAAGCCGAGAGGCCCCTTGGTCTGGGGGAACACAGAGAGATGGAGGACCAGAGAAGGAAGTTCCCCATGGACCAAGGCGGTTTAAGGGAACCTCACAGACGAGAGAGGGTGACACTGTGGGGAGACCAGAGCAAGGCAGTGAAGTGGTGATGCGGGGCTCCGAAAAGGGAGGGGGTATAGACAGTCCCGTCACGTGGGAAGTAACGAGAGCACGGCTGACTGTCTTGGCGGGCAGGGACCGAATGGGTTTGGGAGCGACGGGGCGGGAAATGTCAGCGCCTCCGGCCTCTGCCCGCTCCCTTCAGACGGGCCCCGGGGATGCTACTGGAAAAACAAGGCGTTTTGCAAAACCCAAGGAAGCAAGGGTGTGAGCTGGAAGGTGGGCTTTCCCTTGGGTTCCGGAGGCCTGGCCGCCGGCGAGGGGTTCTGTGCCGAGAAGTCAACATCAGGCGAGGCTTCTTGACCTTGGAGAGGGTTAGCCTGCAGACTGTAAACATCGGCATGAAAAACATGAAGCAACGGAGAAAAAATATACTGGACGTGCACATGCTTTCTGCTCATCCGGGAAGACTTCCTGGAAGAAGTGGCCCATCTGGGGAGCGAGGGTAGGCAGGTGGAGGGTAGAGGTGGAGCAGCATAGCCAGGCAGGATCTCGGGGGTGTGTAGATACCAGAGGGAGAAAGCTGTCTCACAATGTTGAAGCCTAAGTAATAATCACAGCAATAACAATGCTCAGTTGTTTATGTGCCTTGTCTAATATTAACCTCAGCGATGACACTCTACGAGGGAAGAGCTGTTATGATCCCATTCAGATGAGGTAACTGAGGCTGAGAAAGGGTAAGGTGCACACAGGCAGTCCGTGATTGAAACCCAAATCTGTCCACTTCCAGAGCCCCGGCTCTTAGCCAGGTTAACTGATTGCCTTCTCGATTTTGCTGCTTCTAACCCATTCCCCTCATGTATAGAGATGTATGGGCCATTAGCAAAGCATTTGCAATTAGCAGCCACCGTGCAATTGGCCAGGATGTGAGGTCATGTCTAAAGTAGCCTAAAATATACAAGGCAGGAAGCACAGGCCACAGAATAGAAGCAGGATGTTAAATAGGAAAAAAAAAAAAAAGAAAAGAAAAGAAAAAAAGAGGTAAAGCCGGAAGACATTTGGCATCCGTGAGGGAGAGGTAAGAGCGTTGGTCTTTCTACAGTCCACAGGCGGCTGGTTGTCCGAGTTTAGCATTTGAGTTTGTGCAAATGTGGGTCCAAGCGTAGAGGCGAGTGTGCCTAGGAATCCATCCCAAAGCCAGTTTTCTGCGATTTGGGGACCGATTCCCGATTTGTGTGATCCCCCCACCAATTTTCTTGTTCACAAGAGCTGGAGGTTTGAGCGTGGCTTTCGGAACAGGCGCCTTCACGGCCCTGCCCTCCTCGGGAGCATGCTTCCTGCAGCCGGGGGCCAGCGGCGATGCCCCCACCCCTTCTCCATCGGCTGGGACAGAGTCACCTTCAGTAGCAGCCTAAGAATGGAACTGTGACTGTAGCTAGGATACTGCCAGAGCATGAATAATTGTGACGAGGCCTGAAAGATAAGTCACGGAATGATGCCAAACAGATTTCTGAAGAGATGATCCCTGGTCCCAAGCAGCTGCCAGAAAAGGCGGAGGTCACTAAAGGTCAAGATGCAGAGAGCCACCCCCGAGAGGGTGAGAGCCTCAAAAGCAAAAGGTAATGAGATTGAGTCCCCTGAGGCCACCGGTGCCGAGTGGTGTAGTCCACACACACGACTTGCTGTGCCCAGCAGACCCCTTGCCATTCTCTCTCATCGTTAACTCTTACCTTTCTCCAGACTTGGCTAGACTTGGCTAGATGAGGCTGCCCCAGCCCCATCTGTGACAACGGCACTTGTACAAAGCAATCTTTTATATATATATTTCTTTATTGATTTCAGAGAGGAGGGGAGGAGGAAAGAAAGATAGAAACATCAATGAGGAGAGAGAATCATTGATCGGCTGCCTCCTGCACACCCCCTACTGGGGGCCCGCAACCCAGGCATGTGCCCTTGGTCGGAATCGAACCTGGGACCCTTCAGTCCGCAGGCTGACGCTCTATTCCCTGAGCCAAGCCGACTAGGGCTAGAAAGCAATCTTGTCCATTCTGAACTTTGGTCTCAAAGTTGTAATTTCTTTCGTGAATGAGAAAACAAATCTCACAAGGGCTAGCATTATTGATGGTCAGCTGTAGACATTTGCGCTTGTTAGCCAGCCAGAGGACAAAGGATTAAAGAGGGCGTCAGCAGTGCAGATGTATGTGAGGACCGTTAGCTGAGGGTGGCGGCGGCATTTCCGTACGGGAGCCTCTGTGAGTGACCACTGGTTACCCCTCTAGAGGCATGTGTGAGCACAGGACCTGGGAGAGCGAAACAGGGAAGAAGCCTCCATTGTCCAGCTTGTGCGAGAGTGATTATGGACATTTCAAGTCCGGAGGTTTCCCTCAGACTTCACAGCAGCCAGTGGCTTCCCCATTCTTCCTGAGCAGAGCTGCCAAACGCTCCCCAGTGACGGCATTTGCCTCTTCCTTCCTAGCCCTTCTGTTCTTGTTGGTGTAAGTGTAGGAGCCATGAATTGACTGACCTGAAGCAGCTGGGGAAAGGTTAGAAGAGAAGCCGTAAAGAACCCCGGGATTTCACAGAGAACATGGACAGACTCATGCGGATAAATAGCCTACAGGGGGTTCAGTTACCCCGTGTTTTGGCTCATCCCATTCCCCGGAGGAAGGAACTAAAGGGGCAGGGGGGCATGCAAGCAATGGCGGAGGAGATGCTGATTTGGCAGTTCTGGCCTCCCATCCTCACCCTGAAAGAGCTGGCGAGGTGGCTCAGTGCAGTGTGTGTGTTAATGGACAGAGAACATCTACCCTCTCCAGACACGAGGGGAAATGACCCCCTAGATGGGAGTGAGGAGGGTTCTGAGACTCCCTCGCCTATAGCCAGAAAGCAGGGAAGATGCAGAGGTAAGTGGGTGAGCAGAGGGCATCATTTGGGGTGTTTCTGAAAGGCAGGAGGCACACGATCCCTGACGTTGGAGTCAGCAACCACGGATTTGAAATTTTTATTCTGCTGGTTGACCTTGGGCAAGTTACTCACCCTCTCTGAGTCCATCTCATTCCCTCAGCTGGAATTCTCTGTCCCTCACAGGGCTGTGGTGAGGATCAGGATCAGGTTTGAAGGGAGAAGTTCTATGACGTTCTGTAGGAAAAGACTTTCCCAGTGGGAAAGTCTTACCGAGCCCTCCTGGCACACAGGAGCTGCTCAGAGAAACCAACCCAAACCACGGTTCCCCTCGAATTAGAAAGAAATAGCCAATCAAGTCCCATCGAAGAGGAGAGCACTCCTGCTCCAGCACCGTAGGAGTATTGATCGTCGTTGCGATGGCATGTCCCTCGCCAGCTCTCGGGTTTGGGAAGGCACACCGAGTGACTGGGAAACGTTTCCCAAGGCGCATCTTGATTTTGAAGGCCATATTGACACCACCGCCCATTCTGCTTAGTTGCACGCTTCGTTGACATAAACAGAATTTTTGCTTATTTCCAGTCAGCAGAAATTGGAAAAGTAGGCCTGTTAAGCCAATACAATTACCCTTTGACCTGTGGAAAGTTTGATCCAGCCAGTTTGCAGAGAAAGCCCTCAGGAGCCAAGACTTTTCCTAGGATGGGGCAGAGTGGACAGGAATGAGAAAAACCAGACCGCCCACTGCTGTTTGCATATCGGGCATACCCATACACACCTGTGCGTGTAAACGGACGTCCCCTCGTGAGGTGGGAATGATTTACGATTGTCCAATCTCTGTCCCTTCCTTACGTAACAAGTGAGTCAAGTAGCAAAAAGAGCCACGCTTTCTCAGTGCTTTAGAATAAGGGAGGGTTATTTGAATAGAGTTCCTTATTGATTTTTTTTTAAAAGGAATCAGATGCAGTCATCCTGAAAGAAGTTTAGGCGGTATTGATAGATTTTCCCCCCTCCTCCATCCAGAAGATGCATAAATTCATCTGTTTCTCAATTCCCAGGCTGACCTGAATGCATTTAGATCTCCAATTTGGGGTCTTTTATCAAGAACACACATTAACCGATCCCTTTCTTTCTTTTACACACACACAAAAAAATTTTCAATACCTATACAATTACACAAAGACAGAGGAGCCTGTGTTTTGTGACTGTGTGTGATACTGTCAAGCTTGACTTTGATTAGGGCTTACTTCTGGTCGAAACAGATGTTGGAGGGCTCAGGCGCCTCTCAGAGCTCGGCTCCATTGTGTGCGGAGCAGATCAGCAGCTTCTGAGGTGGAACATCCAGGCAGCCGCATGGATGGCATCATGGGAGAAGCACAGAAATGTCCGTCCCCGCGGCCCCCACGTATCTTGCTTACAGCTGCCGTGCCTTCGGCCTTTGTCGGGCATTGTTTCCACCAGGCTGGCACAGAAATGCAGATGTGTGGCACTGCTGCAGTATTTTGTCATTATCACATTAACATGGATAAACTCGCCAGATGAACAGGAGCCCGATGGGGGTCTGGAGGGACAGGCATCTCAAATTTTTCCTTTGTGTCTCTGGCATGGAGAAACGAGAAAGTTCTAGAACACCGGATGGTTGTCTGAAGGTCTGGAGGGACTCTATTCCATGTGTGGATGGTTGGTGCCAAAGTGCCACCTTCCCTGACCTCATTCACAGTCCCCACCTCAGCTCTGACCCCCCAGGGCCCACTGAGATGCCAGAGGGAAAAGGCTCTTCGGAAGGAGATTGATGAGGCCGGAGGGAGAATAGAGAATTGTCGAGAGCTTGTGCATGTCAGGAAAGGGTGGTGGGGGGCTTCAGGTTGGATCAAGCCCTTTGGTTGAGATGCAGGGGCCCCCAGAGCTGTGGAGCAGTGACCTGGGACAGACCCCCAGGGCACCTGGTAGAAATGCCCATGCCCAGGGCTTTATTTCAGCAAGAAACACTTACCAAACTCCTGTGTGCCACGCCGGAGACGTAACAATGGGTACGACCTGGACTCTGACCTCATCATCTCTAAAACAAAGGAACGTTCGGGTAATTTTTAGCTTGTGTTAATGCAACCTGGCATGTGAAAATACCTATGGAGGCTGTACACGTGTCATGCCTGTAGCTGAAACTCCTCAAGTTAATTGCCTTGTTTTCCTGGCAGGAAACAGCTCATAACCACACACATGACTTGAGCCAGGAAATCAGCCTCAGCTTAATCAATATTTAGAGTGTGACGTGTTGATAATCAGTGTTGGTTTAGTACATAGCAGAAGTAGCCACAGCTCCTGGTGCAGCAGCTGCCCACTGGGTCGGCTCCAACCCACAAGTTGCCAACTTCCTGCCTTGCGTAGGTGCCCAAAGGACTGAAGATTGTCACTCCCACTTGAGGGGTTTAGACCGCGTTCCTAAAGCTAGGATATGGCCCTACGATAAAGTGACTTTATGGCCCTGCCTGGGGCCAGCGCACCTGTGTCAGAGTCAGAAAACATTGCCCAGTCCCTGAACTTGCTTTTCTCTTGTAGCCCAGCTGTCGGTCAGGCTTTTCCCACTTCTCGAATAATCTTTCTCAGTCCAGGCAATTTTATCTCTTTGCCCAGTCTAGCTCCAGCGTCTCATCCCCCGCTTAGATCTTTCTTGAGAGAAACAATAGCAGGATGTCAACACCACCGCCAGGGAACCTTAGCGAGATCACAAATCAAGCCCCAGCAGCTACACCCGTAGGAAATTACGCCTAAGTGGGTTATTCATCTCATTGCTCCTATACCAGTGGTCGGCAAACTGAGGCTCGCGAGCCACGGGCGGCTCTTCGGCCCCTTGAGTGTGGCTCTTCCACCACATACCATGGCCTGGGCGAGTCTATTTTGCAGAAGTGGCGTTAGAAGAAGTTTTAAGTTTAAAAAAATGTGGCTCTCCGAAGAAATTTCAACCGCTGTGCTGTTGATATTTGGCTCTGTGGACTATTGAGTTTGCCGACCACTGTCCTATACATTCATCATTCCTTAAAAAAAAAAAAAAAAAGTATGTCTTCTGTCACTGTGTTCTTCCGAACTCCACCTGAATAAAAGTGTGATAGTCTTGTCGAAACCGGTTTGGCTCAGTGGTAGAGCGTCGGTCTGTGGACTAAAAGGTCCTGGGTTCGATTCCGGTCAAGGGCATGTACATTGGTTGCGGCACATCCCCTGTAGGGGGTGTGCAAGAGGCATCTGGTCGATGTTTCTCTCTCATCTGACGTTTCTAGCTCTCTATCTCTCTCCCTTTCTCTCTGTAAAATATCAATAAAATATGTATTTTTTAAAAAGTGTGATAATCTAGACGAGTGGTGGTCAAACTATGGCCCACGAGCCCGGCCAGCCAGCCGCCTGTTTTTGTAAAGAAACGGAGTTGCATGGGAAGACAGCCAAACTTGTTGGCTCCGGAGTTGGCGTGGCTGCTCTCTCCATACCACGGCGGAGGGGAGTGGCTGCGATGGACACCGAGTGGCCCCCAAACCCAAAATATTTACCATCTGGTCTTTTGCTACAGGAAAAGCCTGCTGATCTCAAATCTAGAATAGTACCATCCAGTAGAAGTATGTTGTGAGCCACCAACGCAAGCCACCTGTGTAATCTCAAAATTTCTAGTAGCAACATGAAACAAGTAAACCGAAAAAGGTGGGATGAATGCTGGTAATATATTTCATCTAATGCACGGCATCCTAATATCATTTCAACACGCAGTCAGTATAAACATTATGAACGAGCTACTCGGCATCGGTTTTGAAGTCCAGGGTGTATTTTGCTCTGACGACACCCCTCAATGTGGACCAGCCACCTTCCGAGTGCTTAATGTGACTTGTGGCCTCGGTATTGGACAGCACACAGCCAGAACCCATAAGCCGTGGATTTACTTTTACTGCACTTGCAAGCAGGTGGAAATAAAATAACCTTCCCAGAAGTGTGTGGGGAGGTTCCCTTTAAAACAGAATTTCGAGTGCAGGCCCTGGGGAGGGTCTGCGGTCAGGTGGCCCGTGCCGTCTTCCTTCTCATCTGTCACCACCGATCTGCAGTGATGAGCCGAGGTCTGGAAAATCATGGGCCGTCAAGCGGAACTGAAACCATGCTCGGCACAATGCACTTAACTAACGCAGAGAAGTGGGCTGGTGTGTTTTTAGGAATAAGATGTACAATAATGGCCCTTAGCTGGTCTGGCTCAGTGGATAGAGCATCAGCCTGTGGACTGAAGGGTCCTGGGTTCAATTCCAGTCAAGGGTACATATCTGGGTTTCGAGCTTGATCCGAAGTAGGGGGCATGCAGGAGGTAGCCGATCAATGATTCTCACCATTGATGTTTCTCTTCCTCTTCCTTCCTCTCTGAAATCAATGAAAAATGTATTTTAAAAAAGAAAAGGAGCCGCTGGGCTTCTGAGCTTGCCTTTCCTAAGCCACCAGCTCCTGATGTTGGAGACTGTACCTCTTGGTTGCCATTCTGTTGTCCAAAACTTGGTGTGGGCCGGTTCATCACCAAGGGCTCACCTGCTCCAACATTCTCTACTTGTAATTATAAGACTACTAGAGGCCTGCTGCACAACATTCATGCACTTGGGGGCAGGGGTAGTCCCTCAGCCCGGTCTGTGCCCTTTCGAAGTCCTACATCCCTTGAAGGGTCCTTAGTGCTGCCTTGGAGGCAGGAGAGGCTGAGGGAACCTCCTGTGTTGAGTGTCTGCCCCTGGTGGTCAGTGTGCGTAATAGCGACCAGTTGTTCCGCTGTTCGGTCTATTTGCATATTAGCCTTTTATTATATAGGATTTTTTAATATCTATTCTCCCTCTACCTGTGTAATTGAGAACCTAAAACAATCCAACCTCTTCCTGAGGGGTGGACAGTTGGACTTTATACATTTCTTCCTACAGGTTTCCCATCATGAATCAAAGAGAAGGGCCAGCCTTCCTAGTCTCCCTCCGCAACTTGCAGAAGCCAGATTTTCCATTTTTATTTTTTTAGGACTGGTGATGCTTCCCTTTCTGGCCTCATTTTGGGGAATGTTCATGTAGTACAAAATGAAATAGATATGTAGGGATGGCCGTGCTGGGCTCTCTCTTAACCCTGTCTCCTGGTCACCTCGTCTTCTCCATAAGGGCATCATATGCTGGGTACCCAAGCAAATATGTCTGTATTTCTTCTTCTTTTGAACCCAAATGGTACTTAAGAACTTTGAAGTTAAAGAAAAAAAACACCCCAAACTTTGAAGATCATCCTGTTATCTGTGCCAGAAGATCTTTCTCATGTCACTCGCTGTATTGTACTCCAGAAGCAGAGGCACTATCATTCCCTAACCAGCCCTGTCTTGATGGGCATTTGGCTTTTCCGTCTTTTGCTGTTATACCCAGTGCTGCAGTGAAAAGCTGTATATCTTTGATTTGCACAGATTTGGTTATATTTGTAGGATAAAGTCCTAGAAGAGGAATTACTGGGCCAGGGGGGCGGTGCAGTTAGACCTTCGGTAGCCTTGGCCTGATGACGGTCCACAGGGATCGCCCCACCAGCGGGATCTGAGGGGCCATGCTGCCCTCCATCCCAGCCACTGCCATGCATTATTGGGTGTTCTGATGTCTGTGACTCTACCGGGTTCACAATGGCATCTCGGTTCACTTTCAGCGCGCATTTGTTCCTCTTCCTGTGAATGAGACTTTACTTATCAATGAACTCGGTCGTTTGCTCCTTTTTCTTGCTCAGCAGCTTTGCTTCTCATTGTTGACTGTCAGTGCTTTAAAATAGAAACACCACCCCCTTTTATAGAAACTTGCCTTCATTCTTTGCCATCAGTAGAATAAAAGTCAACCTCATTTAGGTGGGAATTCAATGTCCTCCAGAACCAGGATCCTGTCTTTGTTTTCAACCACATATCCTTGTGTCCTTTCTATTCTCTGGCCAAACCCAGCTGCTTGCTTGCCCCTCCCATCTCCCAAGGCATCTGCATTTCCCTGCCTTCTTGCCCCTACTCAAGCTGGTGTCATAGTACTTGCAGTGTCTCCCCTTTGCCCCTCTACTTAAAGAACTTCTCTTCATCCCTCAAAACCCACATGAAATACCGTTCCTTCCATAACATGTGTCCCGTACACCCCGGTCAGAATTACTTTCCCCCGGGGCTGTGCTCTTTTAGGGCTGGTGTATAGTTTAGATCGAGGACTGGCCACGTTCTGCTTTGTGTGACAGCTATTTGTAAACACGATTCCTGGACACTATCTTCCTGTCTTAGCCACTTGGCCCTACACCAGAAGTGAAGAAAAGGCTCCCTAGTCTTCTTTGGAGAAGACTACACTGACCTTTTATAAAAACATGTGGTAAAAATATTCGTAGTATAGAATTTTGCCATTTTAGCCATCTTAAGTGTAGAACTCAGGGTCACTGGAGTACATTCACGGTGCTGTGCAACCATCAGCACCACCCACCTCCAGACACTTCATCTCGCAAAACTGAAATGTGCCTGCTAACCAGTCCTTCCTCTTTCTCCTCTTCCCCCAGCCCCTGGCAACGGCCATTCTACCTTCTGTGCCTGTGAACCTAGACTCCTCTAGGGACCTCATATAGGTGGAATCATGAAGTATTTATTCTTTTGTGACTAACTAATTACACTTGGTAAAATGCCCTTAAAGTTCATCCAATTGTAGGATGTGACAGCATTTCCTTCCTTTTTGAGGCTGAATTACGTCCCATTGGGTGTAGCTGCCACTTTGGAGTGTCCGTGCATCTGTTGATAGGCTTTGTTTGGGTTGTTTCCACCTGTTAGCTGGTAGGAATGATGCTACTGTGAACGTGGGTATACGTCTGTGAGTATGTCTCTTCCAGCCCCTGCTTTCAACTCTTTGGGGGGATAATACACCCAGAAGTAGAACTGCTGGATCTTATGGTAATTCTGACGTAATTTTTTAAGGAGTCACTGTGCTGTTTTCCACAGCAGTTGCCCCATTTTACACTCCCACCAGCAAGGCACAGGCTGCTCTTATCCTTCCCAACACTCGTTTGTCTGTTTGTTTGTATTGATTTGAGAGATGAAGGGCGAAGAAGAGAGAGATAGAAGCATCGGTGATGAGAGAGAATCATTGATCGGCTGCCTCCTGCACGCCCCACACTAGGGCTTGAGCCCACAACCCGGGCATGTGCCCTTGACGGCAATGGAACCCGGGACCCTACTGAACCAAATCAGCTGGGGCTGGTGTGTGTGTGTGTGTGTGTGTGTGTGTGTGTGTGTGTGTGTTTTATAGTAGGCATACTAACGGGTGTGCCGTGGTCTCAGGTAACCTCTTTGCGACTGTGTTTGGGGTGCCCGAATCACAAAGGCAGGTGTAGGAGATCTCTCTTAGCACCTATTCATCACGCCCAACACATGGCCTTGACTTCATGGCCAAACTTTCCAGGTTTCTTCCGGAACGACTGTCCGCGTGGAGAGGGCTTGGTCGTTCAGAGAGCCAGATAAATAACCAGGCAGACCAAACCTTCCTTGGCACGTGTGGCGCCAGCTGCGGCGAAAGAAGCAGACAGCGCGGCCTGGGGCCCCCGGCTGCCCGGTGTGCTTTCCAGCAGCAGAAACCTCCTGCTGGCCCATCCATCACGCTGCCTGTCCTGGCTCAGCGCTCCCGGAGAAAACGAGGCCGGAACGGAGTCCCTGCCATGTTCCCTCTCGGGGGCACTCGGAGCTCTTCTCTGGCCTCGGATTTGGCCGGGCTCTCCCGCATTTGCAGTCCGGACAATGGTCTGGGAATGTCGGAAGCCCGATTGTTCTCTTTTTCGCTCGGAGGCAGACGCGTGGCGCCTGGGCGTGTTATGAACTGGCTCCTCCGTCTGGAAACCAGCTCTGGAATGACTGCCACGCGGTTTGAAAGGCACGTTCTGATCAGCAGATGCTACTGGGTCTGGGGAGAGAGTCCATGTGGCCTAATCTTCGTGTGTGTGTGTGTGTGTGTGTGTGTGTGTGTGTCTGCGTGTGTTGGTTTTTCTCCAGTTGCTCAGTAGTGATTTTGACATCTTTTATCTTCCTCGTTCACTGCTTTATGGACACGGATTTTTTCCTTTTCCTTTTTCTTTTTTTTATCCCGGGAAAATCATGATTCACTCCCCTGTTCATACGATCATTTTTTTTCTTGTTTTTTGTTTTAAATATCTATTTTATTGATATTTTACAGAGAGGAAGGGAGAGAGAGAGCTCTAGAAACGTTGATGAGAGAGAATCATCCACCAGCTGCCTCTTGCACACCCCTCACTGGGGATGTGCCCACAACCAGTGTACATGCCCTTGACCGGAATCGAACCCGGGACCTTTCAGTCCGCAGACCGACGCTCTATCCACTGAGCCAAACCGGTTCCGGCCATACGATCATTTTTAAACCTTCCCCGCATTGTTTTTTTTCTGTTTCAGAATTTTGTGCCGTCCTGGGGCCGGCAGACCTCCCTGACCACGGCGGTGGCGCCGGGCGCCGAGCAGAGCGCGGCCGGCCAGGACTTCATTTACTTCTCGGCCGTGGAAGGGAACGTCCGCAACGTGTCCGAGGTCTCGGTGGAGTACCTGTGCTCGCAGCCCTGCGTGGTCAGCCTGGAGGCCGTGGTCTCGTCCGAGTTCCGGAGCAGCATCCCCGTGTACAAGAAGCGCTGGAAGAACGAGAAGCACCTCCACACCAGCCGGACGCACCTGGTGCGGGTGAAATTCCCGAGCATCATGGTGTACAGGGACGACTTCTTCATCCGGCACTCCATTTCCGTGTCGGCCGTGGTGCTCCGCGCCTGGATTACCCACCGCAGCCACGGCGGCGGCGGCCAGGGCGGCGACGTGGGTGTGAAGTGGGACGAGAGCCCGCTGCACGCCGTGGCCAAGAACTACACTCTGCTGCAGGCCGTGCCGCCTTTCGAGCGCCCCTTCAAGGACCACCAGGTGTGCCTGGAGTGGAACATGGATTATATCTGGAACCTGCGGGCAAACAGGATCCCCCAGTGTCCTCTTGAAAATGGTAGGTCACTTGCCTTGCCAGGGACCTGATTCATTTCTTTAAAAAAAAAAAAAAAAAAAATATATATATATATATATATATATATATATATTGATTTTCCACAGAAAGGAAGGGAGAGAGATAGAGAGCTAGAAACATCGATGAGAGAGATACATCGACCAGCTGCCTCTTGCACACACCCCCACCGGGGATGTGCCCGCAACCAATGTACATGCCCTTGGCAGGAATCGAACCCCAGACCTTTCGGTCCGCAGGCGGACGCTCTATCCACTGAGCCAAACCGGTTTCGGCAACCTGATTCATTTCTTCAGATAGCCTGCACCCCGAGAGGGGCGGGGGAGAACGCGTGTATTAGCAGTTGGGGGGGGGGGAGCCCGAGGGAAATGGAGCCTGCGATCTTAGACTCTGGGGGTGACAGGGGAAAAGTGAAAAGGTGAGGAGAGGAGAAGCAGCTGGACAGAACAGGACTGGAGGTGAAGGAGAGAGAGGGACAGAGAGGCCGAGGAAGGGGGACCTTGAGAGGTCTGGATCTGCTTTAAGTTTGAAAGGAGCATTAATGCCCCTGAAACAAGCACTGGGAGGGTCTTCCCCCCCCCCCGTCTCCCCTCAGAGACCCCCCCCTCCAGCACTGGGGAGCCTCGGGGCACCGCTTCCTGGCCACGCAGGCCTGGCTGCCGCTCCTGGCTCTTCCTCTTCCCCCTGCCTCGGTAATGTCGGAACTCTCGGAGCCCCGGTTTTCCTCTCTGTAAAGTGGGAATACGAAATAACGGTTTTCTCAGAGCAATGTGATGAGAAGTAGATGAGTTGCGATTTGCTTAGCACATAGTGAGCATTCAGTGAAAAGCAGCCGTGGTAACAGATGTCAGAGGCCAAGCTCAGCGTTGTATCCTAAATGCCACGTGGGCACAGCCTCGGGAGGACCCGTACAGGAGGCTCCCGAGCCCTGCTGCAGCCTCCCTTGAGCCCTGGGGTTGGGCCGCTCTGACTGCGCACAGTTACAAGAAGGGGTCTGGCTCTCTCTCCGTGGGCGTCCGGGGCTCCTTGCTATGCCGAGTGCCCGCCGGCTCTTCTCCGTGCCCTGCAGTGGGGAGCCCCCTCCGCACGCTCCCAGGAAGCCCCTGGGTCTAGTGGCGTTTCCCAGGGTGTGACCCTAGGATGCATTGCAGCAGAATAAACCAGCCGGGACTCTAGTTGCAAATGCAGATTCCCAGCACCTGTCCATGCAGCCTTGGTCAGGGTCTGTGGGAGCAGAGCCCTGGGCTCAGCTCTTACACATTCTCATGGCTGTTCTGATGGGGCCCTGAGGCGTGAGGACCTTTGGACCAGGGGAGGAGCTGCGGGAACTTCCATCTAGAATTACTGTGGCCGGGCCCAGGCAGGGTTGGTGGGTGGAGGAAATCCATGGGCCTGTGCCAGCAGGTCCTTCCACAGGAAGGCGCTGCCACCTCCTGATCGTCTAGCTCAGTGGTCGGCAAACTCATCAGTCCACAGAGCCAAATATCAACGGAACAACGATTGAAACTTCTTTTGAGAGCAAATTTTTTGAACTTCAACTTCTTCTAAGGCCACTTCTTCAAAGTAGACTCGCCCAGGCCGTGGTCTTTGGTGGAAGAGCCACACTCAAGGGGCCAAAGAGCCGCATGTGGCTCGAGAGCCGCAGTTTGCCGACCCCGGGTCTAGAGGCCTGGTGCAGGGAAAGGCGGCTTAAGGACATGGGGAAAACAGCATTTCCCGGGGCCCCCCCTCACACAGCCCCGCGTGTAATGGAAACCTCAGAGCCTGTGCAACTATACATTATGGCCTGTCAGAGGCCACTTTCCATACAACCAACACATTTGGCATTAAAAAAACTATTTTGAGATAATTATAGATTCATAGGAAGTTGCTAAAATGGTAACAAGTTCTATGAATCCCTCCCCTGCCCCCTCCAGCTGCCCCTCATGGCGACATCATCCATAGGGAGAGCACGGTATAGAAACCAGGGAAGGGGAAACAGACAGGGAGCTAAAACTCTTAACTCGACTTCTGGCCTTTATTCAGACTCCACCACTTTGATGGATTGCTCTCAGAGAGGACGGGAGAGGGAGAGAGGGATTGAAACATCAATGGTGAAAGAGAATCATTGATTGGCTGCCTCCTGCACGCCCCCTACTGGGGATCAAACCCAAAACCTGGGATTGTGTCCTGACGAGGAATCAAACTGGGACCTCCTTCCTGGTTCATAGGTCAACGCTCATCCACGGAGTCACATCTGCTGGGCCAGACTCCACCTCTTCCTTTGTGCACGTTTGTGGGTGTGCAGAGTTCTGAACAGTTTCACCCTACGTTTTGTTTTTAATCTCCGTGCTCTGTGTCTGGCTTAGCCCGTGTCTGTGTGGTGCTTTAAGTATGAGATACCTGGAAGCAGAAGGCGAATCCTTTCCTTGCATGTGTGAGCGTCGGGTGGGGCGCAGGTGATTAAACGTTGACATCAATGAATGGCACGCATTTCAATGATCGGTGCGCATCCCTCTCCCAGTCAGAAGCCCGTGCCGGAGTCCGGCGGAATGGCCTTCCGCAGGGGGACCTGGTCTGTCTGTGAGGGAGAGGAGGCAGGGGGCACACACAGCTATAGTTTTGCTTTGCCTTCGGTGTTGTCAAGATTTAATGATCCCATTTCGTATTTGGCCAGATCGCATATTTCTCATTAAAGAATGACCGGATTGCAAGCTGGAAGTTTTCACATGAAGTCATTTGCGGCCTGGCTGAGTTCTCGGGGCACCTGCTCACAGCCTGAAAAAATGTCTTTTCTGGGCCCTTCCCACATTCACAGGGCTCAGGCTTTTCTCCCCACCTTCTCCGGACCGGGACTTGTGGGGTCAGAACCGATCTTTTTTTATTATTTATTTATTTTTTAATATATTTTATTGATTTTGCACAGAGAGGAAGGGAGAGGAACAGATAGTTAGAAACATCGATGAGAGAGAAACATCGACTCAGCTGCCTTCTGCACACCCCCCACTGGGGATGTGCCTGCAACTCATGTACATGCCCTTGACTGGAATCGAACCCAGGACCCTTCAGTCCGCAAGCCGATGCTCTATCCACTGAGCCAAACCGGTTTCGGCGAGAACCGATCTAATGCAAACATAACACAGAGTCATTGAAAATGGGGGAGTTTGTGCACCCCAAAACCAGCTCTGATTGCACGGCTGTGATTTGTCCTCCGGGAATGGGGAACATCTCCTCTCCCTCCCTTTAAAAGACAATCAAAAGAGCAGCCCCTGTGGAAAGTACCCAACCTTTGTTATGGACCAACCTTTGTTCTGGGCTGGCTGTGTGTGTGTGTGTGTGTGTGTGTGTGTGTGTGTGTGTGTGTGTGAGGGGGATGGGAGGAGAGCCCAGGGGCCAGGCCTCTGGCTCGTCCTGTCCTTTGCAGGGACTTTTGGTGAATAACAAGATGGCATTAGGGAGCCACACAGTGCCTTTTATGTAGGGTCCATCGGTATCCGGCACTGGTGATGTGTGTGGGGAATGGTTTCTGAGTCAAGCCCCTGATATCCTACGAGGGTGCTGCCTCTGGACTGAAGTACCTCCTTTCTGCGTTTGTTGTTTTTTTTCCCCTCTATAAGGGGAGTGAGCCCCAGTCCCCGTGCTCGGTGGTGCCGTGCGTAAGGCTGGAGTGACATGCCCATGGCCGAGGCGAGGCCGTGCCCACGCACTCACCGCTGCAGCTGATCTCCGGCGCCAGGGCCCGTCCCAGGCCAGGCCGGGGTCTGATTTCCGGTCGAGATGCAGCGGACTTTTGTCCGGCCCTGCTGTGCTGCGTAAACGTACCCTGGGTCAGAAGCAGGCAGCCGCTCAGGACCCCGGTGTGGCCAGGCTCGGCCACCTGCACGCCGGTGCACCTGTTCCTGCTATGTTCCAGGCGCGTGGGCCGTCGGTGGCCAGGTACACCACGCCTGGGGCTCTACACGCTACTATCTGTCTCCTTGGTGAGGGGAGCAGGGGGAGACCAGGCCTTAGCTGTGCTCCCTCTCCCATCACATGTGTGCCTGATTCACGCGTGAACTCACCCAGAGAGCGAGCAATCCAACCCCCGGGTGGGTCGCTGTCAGCCCTTCAGACTTCTCTTCCTGTCATGCCCTACTGTGGGAGGCCGGCTAGTCCTGTTCCCGTTATCTTCCTACTTCATTGCATATTCCATTCCCTCGCACCACCCGCATTGCTGTCATGTGGTCTAAGCCACCCCGGCTCTGGACTGTGGCCACGGCCTGCAGGTGGCCTCCCAGCTTCGCCTCCTCCCCCGCCCATCAGCAGTGCCAGCAGGTCCCACCACCTCCCGCGGGCAGTTGCTCCGATGCCAGCCGCTAAAGGTCAGCCTGTGTGGCTTACCGCGGCCCGAGGAATCTGTTCCTGCCCCCTTCCCGCCCCATCTCCTGCCGTGCTTCCCGTGCCCACCTGTTCCAGCCACGGGAGCCCGTTTGCTTCCCCACAAATGTGCCCAGTCCTTTCCCTCGTAGGGGCATTTGCATCACTGCTCCCTCCTCCTAAGGTGCTCCTCCCCCACCTCTCCTCCCTCGTCCTCCCCCTGCACAGATGGCATCTCATCAGACATGACTTCCCCACCCACCTTATCTCGGACGGCAGCCCCACCCCCGCGTCCCCACCCTATTGTTGCCACTTTCTTTTCCTCCGTGGCCTTATCGCCGCTGGACGTCGTCACGGACTGTCTTTCATTGATTTTTGCTCGTGGCGTGTCTTCCTCCTAGAAACGCAAGCTCCACCAGGCCAGGTTCCCGGGTTGTTTTGTCCCAGGGACACCGTGCCTGAGTGTGTCAGGTGTGCGGTGACTGATATTTGTCGCTTGAGTGATGAGACTGAGTAATGAGTGCTCTTCGCCAAGGGGCAAGGACCTTGTTCTCGCCGATGCTTATGTGTGACCGTCACGCTGTGACAGCATCCTCACTCTGCGGGCTGTTGCCACATTAGGGAGCGTGTGGTGTGGGGGTGGGGGGCTGCGTGAATTCCCTGGGGCTCCATGCACACACTCACACCGCAGTTTCCCAGGTGGGGTCCGTGGGGGTTGTGCTGGTTAAGGCTGCGGCCTTCAGGTCAGCGATCCTCTTTTGCAACCACACGTGAGCTCGCCTTCACCCTGTGCGCCTGCCCCGTGTAGTTTGAGTCTGATTAGTTTGATTCTGCACCGCTATGCCTTGGCTAAAGCAGGTCCTTTTACTTGGATGGCTGCCATCCCTGGCTCCCACTCCCCACTCACATCACCCCACCATTGCCACCTGCCCTGTCTTCCTGGCAAAATGATGCCCACATTTCAGTAGGCAGCTCAGATTTCAACCCTTCCCCTCACCCCACCTCAAAGCATTTTTCTTTCCTTTATTTATTTTTTTTCTTTTGGATCCCCACAATCAGAAATTAACTCTCCACCCTTTGGCCTTCCCTCGCCCTCTGTTGTTCCACCACCCCATACGATGTGTGTCATGTTCAGTTTAATTAAACAAGGCTTGATTGAGTACCTACTGTATGCCAATGTCTTTACTCAGTCTGGGCACTCAGAAATGCAGACACCATCTTTCCCTCTTTGTAGGGGATTATTCAGGAGGTAAACACAGCTACCAATAGGATAGCTACTTTCCATTCCTGCCGGCCACTGTGTGAGGTGCTCTCAGTGGGTATCTAATTTAGATCTGCCCAGTGCTCTGGCTCATATTTACAGAGGAGGAAACGGACTCAGAGAGATAGCGGAAATTGTCTAAGGTCACACAGCTATTCATGACGGAGCTGGGACTCGAACCCAAGTAGTTTGGTTCCCAAATGCTACACTTAACCATTAATCACTGCTGGGTGATGCCATGGAGCTCTTTATTTAAGTCATTAATTCACTGAAAAGAAACCTTACCAAGCAGTCTTTAATGTTAGGTGCTTTGCTAGTCTTCTTCACAGAGTAGGTGACATTTGAACAGAGATTGGAAGGATGAGTTGAGTTTTCATAGTCAGGAAAGGAATGGAGGGACAGGCAGAAGGGACAGGCACAGAGGAGGGAGTGCAGGCTGATGGATGGGTGTCGGCGAGTCTACACCCCTTGATCTGAGGGATAGCGAATAGGTTTCATCTTGCATGCTGACCCAGAGTGGTTGGGTGTGGCTACCTCCATCGCCGTGTTGCCAAGGATTCTGAGATGGAGTCTCTGCCTAGTGAGAGAGGGTGCCATGTGGATGGCGCATCGAAGTCCACCCCAGGGTGGAAATGTGGGGGAGCAGCACTCGGGCTGTGTGTATGCTCAGCTAGAATCTCAGGTGGAGATGAGCAGTTCAGAAAATAAGACTAGAAAGGCAGGTCGGAGCCAGGCCAAGGTGTGCTAGACATTCTGTCCTGCCCTAGCTGGTTTGGCTCAGTGGATAGAGCTTTCATCCTGTGGACTGAAGGGTTCCGGGTTCGATTCTGGTCAAGGGCATGTACCTCGGTTACAGGCTCCTGGTCCTGGTTGGGGGCATGAGGGAGGCAACCAATCTAGGACACATTGATGTTTCTCTCTGTCTCTCCTTCTCCCGTCCACTCTCTCTAAAAATCAGTGGGGATCATATCCTCGGGTGAAGATTACAAAAAGAAAGAAAAGAAAATTCTACCCTCATGTGTCCCTGTAAGAACATTTTTCTGATTTTTTTACCTCTTAGTGCAAAAAAACTGGGGAGCATGGCAGTTCTCTTCTTTCCCACGTGTCTTTCCTTTCACTTAAAATGCATTCTCATCTTCAGATCTGCTGGATTGGAAGAATGGTTTCTTAGAACAGAATTCCATTATAACAAGCCAATAGAAGATTAAGTCAAATATTGGAGCCAGACTTTGCCTGTCTCTATGAAATATCAGTTTATGCAGCAGGATTATTCAAGTCGATGACATGATGATACTGTCTGTAATTACAAGAACTGTGTATCTGGCACTTTTAGAAGAAGAAGAAAAGAGACTCAGTTCCTTTGTCTCCCCCCCCCCCCCCCCCCGTTAATCACAGTAGTCTGAATTTCCCCGTAAGAACACTAATTAATGCCTTGTATCTGCATTGCCCTTTATGATTCTCAAAACACCTTTTCCATGCACATTGCCTCATTTAATCCTCCTAATATTCCCGTGGGAAAGAGCATTATTCTTGTCCTCTCTTTACGGAGGGGAAGCCCAGGCTCAGGTGTGTGTTTAACGAGAACCTGACTTCCTGATTCTGCTTTGCTGTTTCGGTCTTTCCCTGACGTATGCTCATGCAGTCCCGGCCCGGGTCCCAAATCAGAAGGAATGCCCTTGGTCTTAAGCTGAATTTTCACCGATGCGTATCGTCCTGCTTTCCTCCCCTGCTGGACCTAGTCTTTCTGAAGTGGACAGAACGTCTATGGAGGCCCAAGGGTAGGGAGGCCTCTGAATATGGCCAGTCCCTTCGCCCTGCCGCACAGAAATGCTCAGAGAATGTTGTCCTCCTCTCTCTCAGCTAAAACAGGGACACAGGCACCCGGTTTACAAAGTTCAGATGGCCCATCTGGCTTGGCTCGGTGGTTGAGAGTCGACCTATGAACCAAAGGGTTTGATTCCTGGTCAGGGCACATGCCTAGATTGTGGCCCCGTCCCCAGTAGGGGGTGTGCAGGAGGCAGCCCATCAATGACTCTCTCTCATCATGGATGTTTCTACCTCTCTCCCTCTCCTTTCCTCTCTGAAATCAATTTTAAAAATTCAAAAAACATAAAGTTCAGATGGTGTAAAAGGGTTTGGGGGAAGGGCAAGCTCCCACTCCCCGCACCCCCACACCACACTCTGCTTGTCCCGTTCCTAGAGGCAAACTCAGCAGCACTCATTTCTCGTGTCTCCCCCCAGAAACCTTCTCTGCACCTGTGAACATTAGGTGGATGGCCCCTTCTCTTTGTCCACACGAGGGAGGACACTCACTCACAGTGCAGCCGGGATCTCTCTGTGCCAGCACGTGCTGCACACACTCGTTCTTTTCAATAATGGCTTAGCATTGCATTGCCCGAAGGTCCTTAATTTCACTTGTCTCCCGCTGATGGCCACGCAGGTCATTTATACTCAGCAAGGTTTTGCCAAACATCCTTGTACATGTATCTTTTTGCACACGTACGTCTGTTTGGAGGAAAAGTGACTGGGAGTGGAATTTATTTTTTAAGACTCCTTGTATTGGACATTTCACAGACATCCTTCGTCACTCTCTTCCCTGCCTAGCATCTTTTGGGGGAAGTTCCAAGCTAAATTGTACTTGCTGGGGAGCAGGGTGTTTGTTCTCCGTCTTCAGCTTTAAGGAAAATAACCCCCGCCCTCCCTCCCCACCACCACCCCTGCCTTTTGAATGCCCCTGCCTTGGGAAGCATTATTGAGTTACCTGCGCTCTCGCTTTCCTTCCCCAGGTTGAAAAATCTTAGCCTGGTGTCCTCTAGGTTCTGTTTACAGATTTATAGTCATAGTTATTCCCTGCAACAAGACTATTTCTTAACTTCTCCACAAAGGACCGCAGCCGCATTAGTGTGACATGTTTGATGCACACCCGGAGTAGGGCTTTGTTTCGTGGAAACGGATCTTCCCCGGAGCAGGTGCCTTTGTCAGGGCTCTGATCACTCAGCTGAACCGGGCAACGGGCTACGAGATGTCCCAGCCACCCCACCCAAGGGTGATATGCAAAATGCTTAATCACCAGGAAGAGGTGGGGGAGTGGGGCTCAGTCAGTCCCCGGGCGCTAGCCCTAGTGCTGAACCAGCACGGTGCTGGAGGCCCTGCTGAGCCAGGCTCTACCCTGAAGGAGGGGCCAGGGCGGGTGGCTGGTGGGGGGGCCTTGGGCATATATCAGTATTTAACAACCAGTGTGACCTCACAGGGACATGGCAGCTGGACATCAGCCCTGGTTCTCAGGGAGGCCTTGTGACATGTGGTGTGGTTTTAGCACGAGCCCATTGGTCTGTAGTTGGAGACCAGATTTGGGTCATACCTGGGTCCCTTATTAGCCATACAAGCTTCAGCGAGACCTCACACTTTCCTTGTCTTCAAATGAAGGCGTTTGCACCACATGATATCCAATGCCTCTTCTTGCTCTAAAATTAGAGGAAATAAGACAAAACAGCCGAGCAGGTGTGGCTCGGTGGTTGAACGTCAACCTATAAAGAAGGAGGTCACAGTTCGATTCTTGCCCAGAATGGGGAATGACAACCAGTGCCCAGCTGGTGGGCTCAGTCCCCCGTAGGGGACATATAGGAGGCAGCTGATCCATGATTCTCTCTCATCGTTGATGTTTCTCTCTCTCTCTCTTCATCTCCCTTCCTCTATGAAATCAATAAAAAATATTTAAAAAATAAATAAAATAGTCAAGGAGGCGGGTTCCACACCTGAACTTTTTTTCCTGGCATTTTATGTTTATGTCGTAATGATGGCCTCTTCCTACCCAGCTTCCTTGTGTCAGAAAAGCCAAAGAAATGGATTTGGGGGAAGGACCTGAAAGAAGAGAGACTATTCTAGAATTGTGGAAAGAGTTGGGCCAAAGAGAGGTTCAAATCCTGACTTAGCCAGAGCGATAGCCATTTGTTAGTTTATTCACTCGCTCACTCACTGAGTATTTCCAGAGCTTCTGTCAAGTGTCGGGCACCGTTCTGGGCTTTGGGTACGGAACAACGAATGACGTAACATCCCTGCCCTCTTGGAGCTTACGTTCTAGAGGAAGTTGGACAAGCCACTTCCCCTCTTTGGAGCTCAGTCTTCCCAGCTGTGAATTCTTTCTTGGTGATCGACACTGGCTGTTATTCCCCATTCTGGGCAAGAATGGAACTGTGACCTCCTTCTTTATAGGTTGACCTTCAACCACCGAGCCACACCTGCCCGGCTGTTTGGTTGCAGCACTCCGCGCAGCCGCAGGCAGCAGCTAGAAGAGAAGCCCGTGTGTTCTCCTAGGCTTGGTGAATGTGGAAGTCTTTTCCTGGCACGACACTTCATTCTCATTCATCATTTCTAACTAAATGTAAAAACAATAGACTACTGCCCGGAAGTTGCAATAGAACTCCACATCGTAGAACTGTTATGGGAGCTATGGGTTTTATAAGAAAACCACCGTCACGCTGGCCTTGTTGGCTACGGGAGGTGTGTGTTCTTGTAAAATGATTTTAGATCTTTGGGTCTTAGGTTTTCCCTCCACGGTGTCTTCGCTGCAAGTTCCCCTGTTCAGCCTGCTTTACTCTGATCCCGAGCTAAGGGCAGGCTCGTCAACATTCATTTTTCATTCCTTTCCCTTTGGAGACCTCCTTTATAACACCGCCCTTTTCTGGAGTCAGGTCGGGCAGAATCAAATCCTGCTCATTTTGATAACTGCTGCTAATACCCACCGGATAACTCAGCAGCGATCGCTAGCAGAGGGCCTGGGGGAGGGGGAGGGATCTGATATGGCCATCTGTCGTCTTCTGTTCCAATCAACACTGTGGAAGCCAAACCAGAGTTGGGCTGATATCAGCCTCTTGGTGATTTTATTTTCCCCTCCCAGATTCCAAAGACGACATATTTGCAGTATTATTATTTCTAAGGCCCCCGCTCCCCAATCCCCATTGCCGACCGGCAAGTCCAATGTGTCCAACTTGAGCTCAAACTGTACAGAAAAAAAAGTTTGAAGTGTTTCTGATGGAAGTGATAATGCCACACTCTGGGGTTTCCAAATGCATCTGTACATCACGAAACAGGTGGGTTTGTGGGCACCGGGGAAATTTGGCTGACTTACTAGTAATTCTATCAGAAGTCTGAGATTATGAAAACTTTACTCCTATGATGTCCAAGTATTAATGATCCAGAGGTACCTCTTTCTATAATAAAACACTTTTTTTTTAGAGAGAGAGAAGTGAGAGCTGGGGCATTTATCATTCCAGATTGAGGCTCCCATGATCTGTGCCATATTGGCTTGGGGTAACTCGTACAGAAATCAAACCTTCCCTCTCCAAGAAGCCCAGGGAAATAGACCATTTCCACCATTTTAATCACGGGCATTTAAACCGAGGAGTGCTTTAAAGCAAGAGAAAAGTGCTCTTTATTACTAGGTTGAGTTTAGTGAATTCCTTCTTCTTTCCGGGGAGAGAGGTACAGGAAGTAGGAAATTGACATGAGCCTTGTTTAAAGCAATAGGTATTAAATACAGATGAGGTGACTCAGTTCTCCCTTTAAGATTTGCTATGGACACCCTCTTTTCTAGAGCCACAGAGTTCTCCCACATTAGCAAAAGGAAGTGGCGGGCTCTCTATTTGGTTTTGAGGGGCATGGTTAGTAATATTTGCATAGGGAATTGTGTCGAGTATATTAGGAACGTCTGCACAGAAGGAAAAAACATAACTGTGCAATTTTAAGAGCATGGATTCTGAACCCAAATGGCTTGAGTTTGAATTCCAGCTCCACCTCTTATTATATGACCTTCTCTGAGACTCGGCATCTATTAAATGGGAATAATAATAGACCTCATCTCATAGACGGTTGTGAAATGAAATGAGATTTTTTTCCTCCTGAAATGTGCTTTGCATATTGCCTGGGCATAGTCTAAGTGTTAAATAAAAGTCATTATCTTGGCAGCTGATCTTCCATTTCTTCGCCTGTAAACTGGGGACAATAATGAGGATTAAATGCATGTATATATTTTGTACATTAAGTTATCATTATTTCCTAGCCTTGGTGGACCATAGTGTATTAGCTTACTATTATGACACAAATTCAAAATGCCTTTCTCAGCATTAGAAGGACAGCAGGTAAAATGGTTCAGCACCTAGGAGCTGAGCTCGCAACGTGAGATTTGGATCCACCAGTTAGTAGCTGTGTGACCTTAGGCAAGTAATTTTACCTCTGCATGCCTCGGACTTCCCTGTAGAATGGGGAAAGTGATACCGTCTAATTTATGGGGTTGCTATGAAGACTAACTGGGGTAGCACAGTAACGTGCTGAGCGTGTGTGCCTGGTGTACAGTCTACGTTCGAGAAGTGTTTGCTAGGATTTGCAGACTATTTCATCTCAGTGCTTGAATGGAGCTAGGCAGAAGGGCCCGGGAAAAAGGTGATTTGGGAAGCAATGCTTTTCTGGAGATAATTGAAAGGCAGCGTCTTGTCTTTTGCAGATGTGGTCACCCTCCTGGGCTTTCTCTACGCCTCCAGTGGAGAGAACACAGGCATCGTGAAGAAGTTGCCGAGATTTCGGAACCGTGAGCTGGAGGCCACCCGGCGCCAGCGGATAGATTACCCAATGTAAGAATGGGCAGAGGGTGGGGGCCGGGGGACGGGGGGGGGGGGGGGGGGCGACAACGCTCTTTCGTTGTTAATCCTCACGGAAGGATATTTTTTCCATTGATTTTTTAAAAGTGTATTTTTATTGATTTCAGAGAAGAAGGAAGAGGGAGAGAGAGAAAGAAACAGCAAGGATGAGGGAGACTCATTGATCAGCTGCCTCCTGCACGCTCCCCACTGGGGGTGGAGCCGCAACCCAGGCATGGGTCCTGACTGGGAATCGAACGGTGACCTCCTGGTTCATAGGTCCACACTCAATCTCTGAGCCACACCGACCTCCTGGTTCCTAAGTCCACACTCAATCTCTGAACTCAATCTCTGAGCCACACTGACCTCCTGGTCCCTAAGTCCACACTCAATCTCTGAGCCACAGTGGTTGTGTTCCATTGATTTTTTTTTTTTTTTTTTTTTTTTTTTTTTTTTTTAGAAAATAGGAGGGAGTGAGGGAGAGAGGGAGAAACATCGATGTGAGAGAGACATCAATTGGTTGCCTCCCACCTGAGCCCTGAAACTGCAACCCAAGCACCTGCCTTTGACCTGGAATCAAAGCTGTGACCCTTTGATGTGTGGGCCGGTGCTCTAACCACTGAGCACACAGGGCTCTTTACCTGAGGGCCGGAGCAGGCTAGCGCAATCCCTTTAGAAGACAAGAAAAACCCTCTGTCGTATGCTTTGAAAAAAATGTTGAGATCTACATGGCTTAGGCAGAATTTGTGGACCGGAAAACTTCAAAGTCTTCTCGTGTGATCTCAATTTGCCTTAGACTTTCCACGTCACGGTCCCAGGAGAGACACAAGTGGGGGGCAAGGTGTGGGAGCCTGAGGCGTCTGCGGGGTTTCGGGGGCAGCCAGCCACAGCCTGCACAGATTGCTGCCTTTGTCCTGCCTTTCCGGTTCCGGAAGAAGATTGGATGAGCTGCTGGAAATCGCATCACTTCTGATCTCCGTTGATTTCAGCAAAATCCCAGATATATATATTTTTTCCCTCTGCTGAATTAAAGATGCTGAAAATGGTTCCTGGTTCACCTCAGACTGGATGGATTTAGCAGAGTGATTTAATTCTTCCCCGGCTGCTGGCTGTAGAAAGATCTTGAGTCACTTTACTGAGCGTATGTTCTTGCTAAGCTTCCTTGTAATAACTTATCTTCATGAGCTTGCTCAGCTGGGTGGGTCAGGAGGGAGCCGTGTGGCACCATCTGTCTGCATATCTTACCACTGATTTGGAGACCAGATTACAAAGCCCAGAATAAGCTAACGGACTTGTTGGCTATATCCCCGAAGAGCCCGAGGCCACTGCCGTTTTACCCCCAAACTGTGACTCCTGGGAGGATGGAGAGAACTCTGTGTCTTTGTTTTGACCTTGATTCCTGTTTCATGTGCAAAATGCAGTTACTGCCCGTGGCTCATCTCTGAGCTGCTGGCCACTCACTCGGTGTGTGACACCAAGCAAGTGTCCAGCAAATATTTGCTGCGTGATGAATGGGTCCTATATCTTGGCTAAAATCTATCCTAGTTAAGTTGATGACGGTCCTTTTATCCTCACTCCACAAATCACGGATGTACAATATATTTTTTTTTCAACTACGACAGCCCTAATTCAGACATGAAATAATTAGATTAATTGTCCCATATTGGTCAGCCAGAACTATGATACGCAACCTAATGTATGCCTTAAAATAGTATGTATGTGTCCCAATTAGCATTAGTGATGCCATTTGCAAATTACGATACTTTTTTCTACCTGATGCTTTTATCTTGGAAAGAGACAAAATTGCTCAGGAAGCCCTAATTATGTTTTTCTTTTAATCATCGAAATTAGAATAGTTTCTTATCAAATCACCCCTTATTAAAATCCAGATTCTCATTCTGTGTCTGGCTTTAGAAGACTTAATCAAGAATTCAGCCGAAACGGATAGAGCGTCGGTCTGTGGACTGAAAGGTCCCAGGTTCGATTCCGGTCAAGGGCATGTGCCTTAGTTGCAGGCACATCCCCAGTAGGGGGTGAGCAAGAGGCAGCTGGTCGATGTTTCTCTCTCATCGATGTTTCTAGCTCTCTATCCCTCTCCCTTCCTCTCTGTAAAAAAATAAATAAAAATATATATTTTTTAAAAAGAATTCAAATGGCAGGCCTGTGAGGTTCTCTTAGCGCAGTGTTTCCCAAACTTCTCTCATGATGAGAATCACCTGGTGGAGTTGTTAAAATACAGATTCCTGAATCCCAACCAAGAAGTGCTAAACTAGAATTTTTGGGGAACATATAGGTAAAATTAGAGCACTAGTTAAGTATACAATTTTACCTATATGTTCCCCAAAAATTCTAGTTTTTACTAAGCTTAGAGCACTAGTTAAGTATACAGTTTTACCTATATGCTCCCCAAAATTCTAGTTTTTACTAAGCTTAGAGCACTAGTTAAGTATACAGTTTTACCTATATGCTCCCCAAAATTCTAGTTTTTACTAAGCTTAGAGCACTAGTTAAGTATACAGTTTTACCTATATGCTCCCCAAAATTCTAGTTTTTACTAAGCTTAGAGCACTAGTTAAGAATACAATTTTACCTATATGTTCCCAAAAATTCTAGTTTAGCACTTCTTAGTTGGGATTCAGGAATCTGTATTTTAACAACTCCACCGGGTGATTCTCACCATGAGAGAAGTTTGGGAAACACTGTCCCAGAGGCACAGAAACAGAGGTCCGGGTGCGGGTAGAATGTCTGCCAGCTGAGCACCATGATGCTTGCTTACCTCCTGTCTTTTACCGTTGCTATACCTATGCCTCCTTTGTCTCAAAAACCAAGCTTCGCAAGCTGATCTCCCCGATGAACACCGAGGCAGATCTATCCCTTCATTAAAAAGAAAGCAATTTACTTGGCCATTGTTAACTATAATTACCTGTGCGCGGATGATACCAATCTGCATAATTTCCCCCCTCCCCTCGCTCTTGCAGGTTTACTGTTTCCTTGTGGCTGTATTTACTCCACTATTGCAAGGCCAGTCTCTGCGGGATTCTGTACTTCGTCGATTCCAACGAGATGTACGGCACGCCTTCTGTCTTTCTTACCGAAGAGGGTAAGTATGGAACGGAACCTGAAAACGATACCGGCATTTTCCCAGGCTCTGTCTACTGGCGTCTACGTCTGTCTAGATAGGAAGATGCTGTCAACGTGGCAATTTAGTACGAGTGATGGTTTTCAAATGCGGGCTTCAAATTAAACTTTTTTTCTTCCTGGAAGCTTAAAATAGCTGTCTCTTTACAAAGGAATGCATGCATGCAATTTTTTCTTTTCTTTTTTTTTCCTTCCTGGTTTTGTTTTTGTTTAAAGGGAGAAGGAACGTGACTAGTCTGGTAGCTGCTTAGGATAACGGTTGAAAAGGTGTAGCCACTTCATTCACGCCTCAGTTTTTGATGGTGGTTTTTTGTTATTGTTTTGGCCATTTTCATGAGTTTTAATTTTCCTTTTTAGGCCTCTTGCATATTCAGATGCACCTTGTCCAAGGAGATGACCTTGCCGTCAAGACGAAATTCACCCTGCCTTTGAAGGAGTGGTTTCGCTTGGATATCTCGTTCAACGGAGGCCAGGTACCTATGCGCGCTGCTCTCAGCGCTTAGCTGGAGCCTGGCTTTCAAGTCAGGAAGCAAGATGATCTCTAACAGCAAATTTGTGGCAAATGATAAACTCCTTACCATGACACACTTTTTCAATCAAACTTTTACGGACGGGAGTGTAAATCAAAAGAATCCCATCCCGTTTAATCGGCCCTTTAAAGTGCTTCTTTCGACCATGCCGTGCATGAGTAAATAAAATGGCCGGCGGTGTAGCCACAATTATCCGAGGAATCCAGCGCTTCTCCCCCGGCGGGAAAGGCTTTGTGGAGATAAATGTTAAAACAGCACCAGCCATGTTTATAGAGTGTCATTGGATCTACAGCCCCCCCCCCCCTTTTTTTTAAACAGGAAATTTATTAGTCAGTAGAGTCAAGAAGTTGTTGGACTGATTTTGGCAGTTGAAAACGATTGCTTATGTTTGGCATAAACAGGCAAATAATAATGAACAAACCCAAGTGATAATCCTAGGGGGATGAAGGGTGTTTATCTACCTCGTACTACATAAAAAAAAATGTTCATATCTGTTTCAAACTCTCATAAGGCAGATATTATGGATTATGGCAAATCCGCTGTTATAATTGAATGCAATTCTCTTTCTCAGTCTACACCGTGTCGGTATGCTACTTTTTCTTCTGGTAACTTTATGTCCTCATCGGCTTTCCTTATTGATTTGTGATTTTCCCGGCAACAACACTGGAGGAGACGTCTTGTTAGCCTCGTGTATTACTAGATGGTGCGCAGGCCTCCCTCGGGGGCCACGTTTGTCTCATCTCCTTTTCCTGAAGAGAAAAGAAGAAAATCAGGCCGGTCTTTGTTGCGTTACCGAGAAGAGTCTGTGAGACGCTGGCAGGGGTTGTTTTTGTGTTAGTTTATGTCTTGAGCGATGTTAGGTGACATCGCTGCGGTCCCTGTTTTAGCTTCTCATCTCCATGACCATTTTGATGGCGTGGCTCGGTTGCTGCTTTTCTCCTAACGAGGTCGGCTTAGGACTATGTGTCACTTAGGGATCAAATCATGTTCGAGCAAATCACGGGTCTTATTTTGCACCTGCTGTATGCAAGGCACTGTGCTCAAGCAGCTTATAGACTATTTTGGGGATTAACCTCGAGCGGGTGAAGGGATGTCATAAGGTGAGCTTAATTGCCAAATGACTCACAGTGATTCGGAGACAGAGAGACAGCGCTCCATGCTGGGATGCTCAGGGAAGCTTTCACAGAGAAGCTTCCTACGGATGGGCAGGACGAGGTGCAGAAGAGAGGCGGCAGCATCGTAGCACATCGCCAGGAGTCAGCGGATAAGCCAGCTTGACCGGAGTAGAAATTTGTAGACCGCGGGACGCTAATAGTAGGAAACGACTGTCTTCAGGGCTAGCATGGGGCGAATCTTGATTATCATGGAATTTGGGTTTCTGCTTGCAAAGCAGCAGGGTGTCATGGAAGCTTTGAGAGCAGAAGAGTAAATCAAAGTAGTTCTTTAATTAAAGAGAAGGATTCAATGGCAGAGCACATGCTGGAATAAAGCAGGAGAGAAGAATTAGGCAGGCCAGATGGGGTGGAAAGAAAAAGGATTTTTTTTTTTCTAGTAGACTTTTTATCTGTTTCCTTTCCATTCCATCAGTTCTGCCCAAAAAAAATGCAGGTCCCGAAACAATACTTAATTGCTTTCCTACACGAAATCCATCTCTGTGGTGGGACGACCATATTCATCACTTTGACTAAATGGACAAATTGAATGAAAGTGAATGGTTGGTTAGGAGAAACAAGTGGTTTGAGTCATTTCCTTCGTTTTGTAGACGGCTGAACTGGGTTGGTTTTTATGGGCTCGTTTGTCTTTCTGAGACACGGGGTTGTAGGTTCATCTCTGAGAACCTGGTTAGGCCAGCACATGCTTGGTAAACACTGGCTCTGGGCTAGCGCTAGGAGGGTGAAAGAGCTTCTTAACTCCAGGGATTTGTGTTGGAATCCAAGACACCCGAGGAGAATACTTGACAGTTAATGACAGCTGGTAACATCCGGGACACGAACATTATCGCCATGGAAATGACTTGGGAAAAGAGGGTGGGAAACAGCAGTGCATGAAGCCAGTGGGCACCAATTTTGTCCCCAGCCCCCCAAGCTTTCATGGAATTCAATAAAAATGTGAAAAACTCCTTGTAGTAGTTTATGCATTTTCTTGTCTTCTTTCCTTCCTTCTATCTGTCCTTCCTTTTTTATAATTAAAAAAAAAAATCTTTATTGCAATTGTTTCTCCTTTTCCCCCCATAGCTCCCTTCCACCCGGTTCCCACCCCACCCCCTTGCCCTTACCCTCCTTCCCTCCCCCCCTCCATTGTCCTCATCCATAGGTGTATGTATGATTTTAATCCAGTCTCTTCCTGCTAAAATTGATTTTTAGAGAGAAGAAGAGAAACATCAATGTAAATACAAAACATCTATCAGCTATCTCTTTGGTTTGTAGTTTGGAAATCTCTGAAACCCACCAGGAAAAACTCCTTTACAGCTCTTTTTACTATATCAAGTCATTTAGAGAAATTAAATTTCTCAAATCTTGCCCTCGCTGGTTTAGCTCAGTGGATAGAGTGTCAGCCTGTGGACTGAGGGGTTCCGGATTCAATTTCGGTCAAGGGCACATGCCTGGGTTGTGGGCTCGATCCCCAATTGGGGATGTGCAGAAGGCAGCTGATCAATGATTCTCTCTCATCGTTGATGTTTCCATTTCTCTCTCCTCCCTTCCTCTCTGAAATCAATGTGTGTGTGTGTGTGTGTGTGTGTGTGTGTGTGTGTTACAAATAAATAAATTTCGTAAGTCTTAAAATACACACAGGGCTAGTAAACTGCTAATTTTATTTTTGCAGAAACTTATCAGGCAAAAGGCTATGCAGCCCATTTTGAGTAATTTATATCCAAGACTATATTTACGATGTGGTGTGTTGAAGTGTAACCGATTCTTGTGTACCTCTCCCACCACAGATAGTAGTCACCACCAGCATTGGACAGGATTTGAAAAGCTACCACAATCAGACCATTAGGTAAGTGTGATCCTTCTTGTGATTCAAATGTTGCTGAATGAGGGTTAAGGAATCTTCATGCCTTAGCCTTCAACCCTAACGTTATTCTCGTTATTCTCCACACTTCCTGATTCAGCTTTCCAGGCATGGACTAGTCTGCCCTGTGGCTAGTCTTTGTACTTTTGGTTTTTTTTTTCTCCTTTTTACTGTCCACAAACTCTCCCTCTTGCCCCACAACCTCTTTTCCTAAGCAGAAGAAACTACCTCTCTCTCCAGATGGCGTTGTAAATTCTTTCTCTCATGGCATTTTGTATTATTCATTTTCTTTGAAATTATCTTCTACGAAGGATTCTGAAAAATAAATCAAAATATTAATGTTGCTTATTGAGAATGGTTGGTAACGTTGGCCTAGTGTAAGACATAAAAGCAGACAGTCTTCATATTTATGTTTATAATCTAAATTTGAAATGTATGCAACTATTGATATTGGTGTAACTTTTCATCTTTATAGAACTGTTCTCCATAAGAGTTATAGAAACTGAAAATTGGGTCCCTTGCCTTGTATTTCATAATTTTTTTTGAATTTGCTTCTTTATCCCTGTATAATAGCAGGTGTTACTGGCAGAAACATGGGGCAACCTTCTTTAGGAACTCAGTGTACCTCATCATAGTTTGATCATCCTATATAATAAAAGCCTAATATGCTAAGTGTCCAGTTGTCCAGTTGTCCATTCAACCAATCAAAGCATGCTAATGATATGCTAAGCCTGCTCAACCACTCTCTATGACCTGCACTGACCACCAGGGAGCAGACGCTTTAACCTGTAGGTTAGCTTGTTGCTGGGGTCTGGCCAATCAGGACTGAGCAAGATAGGCTGGACATGCCCTGGAGTCCTCCCGCAGTCCCTCCCAACTGGCCCACCTCCCTCATCCCATTCCCACAGGCCAGGCTAAGGGACCTCATTGGTGCATGAATTCATGCACTGAGCCTCTAGTATATATATATATATATATATATATATATATATATATATATATAACCAAATGCTTAAGAATGAGTCTAAAGAACAGAAACAAAAATTACCAGCTTCGAACATATAGTATTTTTAAAATGTATCAGGACAGTTGGACACCTTGCCTGGGCTGGGGGTGGGGTGGGGGTGGGGATCATTCCTCCCTCCTGCAGTCATTGACTACACCAAGCACAAAGCTGCCTATACAAACACCTCCATTCTCTCAGGGTTCCTCACAACTCATATTTCCTTGAAAACCAATTATTACTGCAAGGAAGGCAAACAGGAGGAGACAGGGGAATAAAGGGACATACTCTCTACTCTCCAACCCTCTCCCCCCCCCCCCCCACCATTTCTGTTTGCATTCAAGCCAAGCTGATTCCTTTTAGGCCCTAGACACATAGGACAATTCTTAGTGTCATGGCCGGATTAGAGGATTAGAGTCATATGAAAGGCTGAAGAAATGTTATTCCTTAACATGTACAGATAAGTCAGTGGTGACTTGATAGCTCTATTGTACGTAGACCGAGGCCCACGAAGGGAGCAGAAGTCTGCAGGTGCCTGACCGGATTTAGAACAGCCCAAAGGCAGTTGGCAGGTGTGAGTTTTGCTGTAAAACAGGTGGATGTGGGCTCTTTTCTGAAGAGTGCAAGAATCGGAAGGCCCTCGAGTTTGCTTTGGTGAAACGGGTGACAGTGGCTCTTCGGAAATCCCTGGAGTGCCCTGTAAAGGGGGCTCCAGAAAGTCAGGGTTTGTGTTTCAGAAGATGAAGTCTAAAATAATCCCTCCCTCAGCCCAGCCAGCATGGCTCAGTGGTTGAGTGTCGACCTATGAACCGGGAGGTCATGGTTAATTCCTGGTCTGGGCACATGCCTGGTTGTGGGCTCAAACCCTAGTGGGGGTTGTGCAAGAGGCAGCCGATCAATGATTCTCTCTTTTAAAAAAATATATATTTTATTGATTTTTCACAGAAAAGAAGAGAGAGGGATAGATAGTTAGAAACATCAATGAGAGAGAAACATGGATCAGCTGCCTCTTGCACCCCCCCCCCCACTGGGGATGTGCCGGAAACCAAGGTACATGGCCTTGACCGGAATCGAACCTGGGACCTTTCAGTCCCCAGGCCGACGCTCCATCCACTGAGCCAAACCGGTTTCGGCAGCCATTTCATTTTAACTAAAAGATAGAAATGTACAATCATAGCCAGTCTTTCCCGGTAGGGCCTTTCCTTTGAATACAAACCTCCCGATCAGAGTTCTCTCTGATCTTTTGAGTAAACGGCATGCAGTGTCTGTTGCTTCCAATGAAAAGAAAACAAAGACACTTGTAAAATGATCAGAGCCTAAAATCCATCTAGATGTCTTTGATTTCTTTTCCCAACCTCTTACAGTTGTCTTCCTTCCACAACAATTTTTTAGTAACCTTTTTTTTTTTTTTTGTCAGGAAGGGAGAGGGAGTGAGAGATAGAAGCATCAGTGATGAAAGAGAATCATTGATCGGCTGCCTCCTGCACACCCCACACTGAGGATCAAACCCACAACCCTGGCATGTGCCCTGATGGGGAATCGAACTATGACCTCCTGGTTCATAGGTCAGCGCTCAATCACTGAACCACCCTGGTTGGGCAGTAATCATTGTTTAACTGAGTCTCCTCGAAGTAGTCAACTCAGAATGAACAACTTCTGCCCCACCCATATTTTATTGGGTAACATAATGTTTAATTATATTGTATAATTAAGTGACTATACAATTGGCATTAACATGTTTGGGAACAAACACATCTGACTTGCACTAAGCATGTCACTCAAGAGGTGGTAGAAAAAAGTCCAGCTGTGGACTAGGTTAATAATAATAATAATAATAATAATAATAATAATAATAATAAAGTTATGGTGCCTACTATGTGCCAGGTACTGTTCTAAATGCTTTGTTTAAATACTAGTTCATTGAATCCTCTCAACAACGCTGTAGACAAGTATTATTATTATGTCCACGGATAAAACGAGAAACAAGGCTCCAGCATGCAGGTTTGGGCCATTGGGGGAGCCGGCTGGCTGGCTCAGCAGAGTTCCTGAGGGCTTTTCCTCCAGAAGCATTGCTTGGTGCCCACGGGGTGCCGGGTATTGTCTCAGGAGGGCAGTTCACGTCTTTCCAAGGCCTGGGAAACAGTGTGTGCACAGCTCTGAGGTAATAACTCTGTTAACAAAAGCAGGGGGAGCCGGAACTGGTTTGGCTCAGTGGATAGAGCGTTGGCCTGCGGACTGAAGGGTCCTGGGTTCGATTCCAGTCAAGGGCATGTACCTTAGTTGCGGGCACATCCCCAGTAGGGGGCGTGCAGGAGGCAGCTGGTAGATGATTCTCTCTCATCGATGTTTCTAACTCTCTATCCCTCTCTCTTCCTCTCTGTAAAGAATCAATAAAATATATTAAAAAAAAAAAAAAGCAGGGGGAGGAGACCATCCTCCTCTCCTGGCCCTTCAGCTCTGAGACTCTGCGAAGAGAGCTCTGGGGAGAAGACGCACCTCTCTTCCATGTGAGCTGCCTTTGTCTGAAGCGCAGTCCGGAGCTCATTCCTAGTTGGCGCTGTCTGCACAGGCCCATCTCGGGCCCATCTAGTCCCTCCTTTGTCTCCTTCTCTTAATTTTTTTTTAAATTAAAATTATATGAACAGGTCTACAGTTAGGTGTCCTGCCTCTCTCTCTGCCGCCGTCCATTCCACCCCTGGCATCCCCAGGGCACCCTGTGCCATGAGGAAATTCTGTATCTCCAGCCAGGCGTGCCTGCTAAGGGTCAGGCTCCTTGCTAGCAGTCAGTCCACCCACCCCCCACCCCCACCTCGCCCTGCTTGGCTTTTTTTTGGTCCAGCCGCTGGTAGCTTTCTCTGTCCCCACAAGCGTCACCCTGGCCCGCTGCCCCCGTGGCTCGCCGGGCTCCTGGAGGCCGACCTGACATTTTATGCTTTTTCTTTCTGCTTCCATCTGCCTTCTGCGCTCCCTGGCTCTTTGCTCTTTGCCTGGCCTGACGTCCACCCCCACCCACTTGCTGTTCACATATGCTCTCATCGCACCTTTCCTATGTTAATTTTTAAATAAATAGGGAATTAATGGTTTTTTTTTAAAAAAAAAACACATTAACATTATACGAACAGGTCTACAGTTCAATGTCTTGCCTCTCTCTCTGTCCCCATCCATTCCACCCCTAACATCCTCAGGGCACCCTGTGCCACGAGGAAATACTGTATTTGTTTCCTGTATACTTACAAATACAAAAATATATATATTCATTTTCCTCCTTCCTGGGTTAAAAGTGTTCCCTTTGTTCTGCACTTTTGTTTTTGTATGTGTCACTGAGCAGTGGATTTTGGAGATCTCTCCAGGTCAGCGCACTGAGCCCCCGCCCCTTGTTTCAGTGTTGTGAGAGAGCTCACGGCCAGGCCCCAGGGAGGGTGTGGTCAGTCCCCACTGACAGGCATCTGGAGCCCTCCAGCCTCTGGCGAACATAATCAAAGTTGCTAGGAACATCTTTGGGCATTTTATTTGTGCTAATCTGGTTCTCCTCCCATTTTCCTTCCTGATCCTTTGAGTCTTTGAGGACAAAGTGGACTTTCGCTGTGTCACCTGTGCTGACCTTTTGCCTTTGGCCAAGACCTTTGACCTTGATCTTGCTGTGGCCTCCTCCTCCTAACTGAATTTACATAAGTTCTTATTTAATAGGATATGTTTTTAGTTTTTCTCCACAGATGCCTTCTATCCATTCAACAAGTTTTTTTATTTTTTATTTTTCCTGTTAGAGTGAAATAGTTCCCGTTATGGCCAGCAATTCCTAATAATTTTAATGATTCCGGACAGTTTCACCACTCTCAAAAGCCATGCCTTTTTGACAGCGAGCCAGGCTCTCAGCTAGACGTTTTCTGTCTTTCTATTCACTCAGTTCTCTTAATGATCCTATAAGTGAGGAACTAATTTACTAATGAGAAAACTCAGTCTCAGAGAGGTTAACCCAGTGGTCGGCAAACTCATTAGCCAGCAGAGCCAAACTCCAACAGTACAACAATTGAAATGTCTTTTGAGAGCCAGATTTTTTAAACTTACACATTCTTCTAAGGCCACCTCTTCAAAATAGACTCGCCCAGGCCGTGGTATTTTGTGGAAGAGCCACACTCAAGGGGCCAAAGAGCCGCATGTGGCTCGCGAGCCGCAGTTTGCCGACCACGGAGTTAAGCCACTGGTCCGAGGTCACACAGCTTGTACAAAGCAGAGTTGGAGTCCTAGCCCAACCCTGCCTAACTCCACCATCATCTCGTCTGCTAGAACTCAGACGAGATGAAGGGCCTGTGGGGATTTGGGGCAAGTTAATGAGGGTCAATGCAAGAGTTTGTTTTCCAAAATCTGATGCAAACCAAGACCCTTTGTGTTTGTTGGTAGATTCCTGGAGGACCTGCATTACAATGACACCGCTGGGTACTTTGTTATCGGAGGGAGCAGGTACGTGGCCGGCATCGAAGGGTTTTTCGGACCTCTGAAATACTACCGCCTCCGCACCCTGCACCCTGCACAGGTGAGCCCTGGGGGCCGAGGCGAAGTTTGTGGGTGCTCGTGGGTGTGTGGCTCGGGCTTGGAACCCCGGGGGAAACAAAAGATTTATCTAAGAGGGATCTCTCATTGGCTGTGTCACCAAACATTATTAATATTGAGTCGTTTCCCCTAGCTAACACGATAATAGATTTCTGTTAACGTCTGGTTCATTTAGTACTCATAAAATGGAAACCATTTACTTCCTCTGTTTTAATAACCACTGGCTTAATTATAGAGTAGGTTTTTATCAGGCTGTTGCCCATCCAGTGATTAAACTAATGAAAGGAGAGAGTCTTAGTTATTTGGTAAAGCTTCCGTTAGATGCTGTTTTTTAAGGTAGCCGCAGAGCGGCCTCGCCGGCAGATGAGGCTCTGTTCTCCGCGCCCTTCGGGACATCGGGCCTCCGGCTCGCCTTGGAGGGCTGCGCAGCTGCTGTCGGTGGCTCTCACCTTTAAGCCCACCCCCGACAGCACCTGTGCGGGTGCCTAGGCCAGCCCACAGCTGCTGCCCGGGGAGGAAGCTGCCCCACCACGGCTCTCACAGCCACTGTTGTCTCTGCCTTCGTAAAGAGATCGCTGGATACCTGAAAGAGGAACTTTCTTTCACTCCCGTGACCCCATGGGGTTTGTTCTGGAAAAGGCAAGAGTCACTGGACAAAGTCATTGAGGAAAAAATGAGGACCCCTGCCACCCATGGTGCATCTTAGTACCCCCAAGTGAGAGACCTCTATGGAGAGGGGAAAAATGAGACTTATTCATTTGTGCGGCCAATACTTATGGAACACCTACTCTGTGCCAGGCTCCGTGCCAGGTGCTGAGGTGTCCAAGGTTAATGAAGATAGTAGCTTCCAGCTTTGCCCAGTGGCTGTATTGTATGTAGCCAATGAGGTTTATCCAAGGTGTGATTATTGTTAATTGGAAAAAAATAATAAGATAACTTGTTTTGTGAAGGTGGTCCACAATAAGAAATTTATTTAATATCATGAACAGTGCATATGAATGCCCATATATACACACACACATATACATATATACACATACATATACACACCCTAGCTACGTTCAGTGTATGCTGATATTTTGTGTTTTGTTTTGTTTTTTAAATCACTGCTTGTGACAGCCGCTAAAGTGATTTCATAACCCTCTAATGGGTCACAACCTGTATTTTGAAAACCACTGAGTTGGGTCAGGCCTTTATATATATTGATTTCAGAGGGAGAGGGAGAGAGAGATAGAAACATCAATGATGTGAGAGAATCATTGATCAGCTGCCTCCTGCACACCCTCTTCCCTCACCCCCAGGGTACTGAGCCCATAACCTAGGCATGTCCCCTGACTGGGAATCAAACCGTGACCTCCTGGTTCACAGGTCACTGCTCAACTACTGAGCCACACTGGCCAGACTGTGAAATGGGCCTTTTTTTCTTAAGGAGCTTCCTTATCTCTCTTAAGCAAATATGTCATGAAAGAATGTGGTATGTGCATTCATTCAGATTCGAGCACAGTTTGGGAGCACCGAGGTGGGAACATGGATGTAGGCAAACAGGTGAGGGTGGGGTAGGCTGTTAGGGAAGCTTCCCGGAAGTGATGACCTTGAATCTGGCCCTTGGAAGTTGAGTCGGAGCCTCCCCAGTAGAGGAAAGCAGGAGAAGGGCTCCCAGCCAGCTGACAGCACAGGTAGACTTCCTGCCCCGAGGACTGGAGGGGAGATGAGTATGGTTTTCTGGGGACAGCATGCGGTGGGAGCAAGAAGAGGGTGGAGGCCTGGGCTCTGGGAAAACCTGGCATTTAAGAAGCTCTGCGGAGGAGAAGATGCCACAAGAAGAAGCCAGAAGGAAGTGGCCAGAGCCAGCGTGTCCTTGAATTACACCCTCCCTTTGGGAATCCAGATCGGATGACCCGAGTACAAACAAGCCAGCTGGTAACGTCAGAGGGAGAAGGACACCAACCCGGACTCAGCCTCAGAGGTATCTGATGGGTGTTTGATGACAACTGATCACTTGATTTTCTTGCCTACTTAGATTTTTAATCCCCTCCTTGAGACGCAACTTGCTGAACAAATCAAGTTATATTACGAAAGGTGTGCAGAAGTTCAAGAAATAGTGTCTGTGTATGCCTCCACGGTACAGCAAGGCCGAGGGACCCAAGAAGCATGTAAGTATTAAGCTTCAGGAGAGATATCTTTTTTAAAAAAATATATTTTTATTGATTTCAGAGAGAGGAATCAATGATGAGAGAGAATCATTGACCGGCTGCCCCTTACATTCCCTGTACTGGGGATTGAGCCCGCAACCCGGGCATGTGCCCTGGCTGGGAATCGAACCGTGACCTCCTGGTTCATAGGTCGATGCTCAACCACTGAGCCATGCCAGCCGGGCCGGGAGAGCAATCTTTAGCTCTGTGAACCTGTGTCAACACGTTTTGCTTCTTTCTGATGGAGTTGGGATGGAACATATATGACTTGACCCATGGGGAAAGTATGACCTCTGCAGACAGATGCAAGGGAAAGTGTCCCTTCCACCTGGATCCCAACCAGACCAACGGCCGACAGCAGCCCAGCCTGCCTCACAGCTTCCGCCGTACGTGGCTTAGTTTAAGCGCACAAACGAGAGTGTTTTGAGCCGCACATTTCATTATTCCCATTCAGAATGGGATCTGAGGCCGGTCTAAGAAAATAAAAATGAATTGGAAAATAAATTAATCATTAGAAATGTTTCCCCATCGGCGCACTTTTGTCTTGGGCCATTAATATCTGAATATTAGCTTTCAGAAGCGTTGAACAATGACTTTGTTGTGCGGGGCTCGGTTTTATTTTTTAAATCCTTGAAATCGACTCCTGCCGGGAGGCATCGGTCATTTGTAGCAGAAGGAAGGCGTTTCCAATGGAAGGCTTCCGTGCCTGCCCAGAGCGGCGCGGGCATCCTTTCGCTCGTACGGGGCGAGTTTCTGTCATAAAACGGGTCTCCTCTTGTCTCCCAACCTTCCAGCCCGGATCTGGCACTTACCAATTTCTCTGTGCCAGGGACCTCCTGGCTTGCTGTGGTGGCAACAGAGTTAGTCACATATGTTCCTTCTGGAAGACACTTTCCTCCGGGGTCTTTGCCATCAGCAAAAGCAAATGGAGCGGTTCGGTGCTGCCCCCACACCTCTCCGCCTCCAGGACTGAGCCTCCCGCTTGTTTCAGGCCAGGGAAGAACGGATGCCTTGTGAACACGCCCCAGGCCCCACGGGGTTCCCGCCGCACGGTCCCAGGGAGTGATTGGGGGTGGTGATAGGTAAACTCGAAAGAACGGCTCTTCTGCAATTCGATTTAAGAATAGGCTAGCCTCGTCCCCAGCTACCGCTCTCGCTGCTGAATCATCCAGAAAATAGGATGCTGTCAGAAGAGGGGGGAGATGTATCGGAAGAGGAATGCCCTGAGCCAGGGAGAAACTGATATTGAGAGCTGGTGACATTGTGGGGGAGGTAGCCTGCGCGGGCAGGCCGGCCCTGCATGCTGATCTGTGCGGGGCGTAGGGATGAATTTTCTACCATCCGCCGCCCCGTGTCCCCGGGGACCGTTGGACTTGGCTCCTCAGCTCACACTGCCAACAAAACGGCCTAGATATTGGCCTCCTGGGGCCCTGTCCGAGGCCAGCTGCTCGTTCCACGGAATTATTCAGCAGCCATCAGCAACTTTGGCACGTCTCCCTCGGACTTGGCTATGGATCTGTGACCTCAAGGCGAAGGCATCGTACCAATCCCAGATCCCTGAATGCAACCCAGCCCCTATCCATCCGGTAACGGTACACCTGACCTCTTAAGAGGCGAGACTTACCCTGTCCTAAGGGGAGGGGTATCTTGTGCTTCCCTCTCCTGCAGGCGACGCGCAGAACTCCTACGCGGACCTGAGGCGCCGGTTCGGGGGCCCCTCGGTGTGCAGAGCGTTCCCCTGGGAGAAGGAGCGGAGAGCCCGGCACCCCAGCCTGTTCCAGGCCCTGATGGAAACGGCTCTGCTGACGGGTACGTGGGGCTCTGCCTTGCCTTCGGATGCCGGTTAGGAAGGCTCCCCGTTTCCCCACCCTCCTTGGTGATTTATGCCTCCAAGATATTTTTAACCCTGGTCTTCTAGCTTAACTTCAGATTTAAATTCTGCCTCATCCACAGCCCTCCATATATGTATACACACTTCCAACACTAAATACAAAAACTTATATTTAGGAATCGCTTGAGCATCTCTCTCTCTCTCACTCTCTCTCTCTCTTTTTATTGATTTCAGAGAGGAAGGGAGAAGGAGAGAGAGAGAGAGAGGGACATCAATGATGAGAGAGAAGCATTGATCGGCAGCCTCCTGCACTGCCCCTACGAGGGATCAAGCCCAAAGCCCAGGCATGTGCCCTGACTGGGAATGAAGCTGTGACCTCCTGGTTCATAGGTGGATGCTAAACCACTGAGCCACCCTGGCTGGGTGCTCAAGCAATTCTTTAGTTAAAGCCAAATCCTCAAGTGGATGGCCTGCAGCCAGAGCTGCTCCCCAAATGCAGTTGGTTTGGCTGAAATATTGTTGTTGGTTACAAACAAAAAAAGTTACCCGTATCAAAAAAACAACCTTGTGGAAACATGTAAATTTTTAGCTTTTCTCAAAACGTCCAAAGACCTGGCAACCTGGCCTGCATCGCAGCTACCCTGGAGGCAGGAAAACGCTGGGGCCACTCCTGGCCTCTTCTCCTTATTTCAGCAGCAGCACCTGCCTGCCTCTGTCATGGGCGTCCCTGCCTGACCGTAGACACGTGAACTCGGGACCCCCTGAGATGCTACTTAAAGTGCATCTCAAGAATCTTCCCGAATGTGGCCAGCTTCTCTCCTCGCAATTTGGGTTCGCTCAGGAATTCAGCCCAGCCTGCAAGGCCATGAGTTCTGAAACCATGCCACTTAGGAAGAGGAGGGAAGCTGAGATATTCAGTCTGGAAGAGGGGAAAGGCAATGATATTATCTCAGAGGTTAGAGGCAACCCCGTGGCGTTCCGGGCACAGGACTAGCCTTTGAGTGGAGGCATCGCTGACACTGACTTCCGCCTCACGTAAGAAGGAATTCAAGCCACATGGGATATTTCATCTTTTCGTTCACTGATACTTGCTGAGTGACTGCTGAGCGACTGGGCCAGGTTTCAGAGGTGAGGAAGGCAACGCAAGGCCCCTGCCCTTGAGGCACAGACTTGAAAGCGAGGAAAAGGGCGATGATGTTGCATAAAGGCTGTGGGAGTGAATGGTAAAGGAAGGGCGGGGTCAGGCTGGGATGCTCAGGGGCTTCCAGGGGAGCTGATGCTGGAACTGCTATTTGAAGGGTCGGTAGGGGTTTCCCAGGGAAGTAAATGGAGGTGGCACTGTAGACAGAGTAGCTTCCGGATTGGGGATGAGGGGGTGGGGGCGGGGGTGGAGGTGGGGAAACAGCACAGCAGTGTTCATGATGGGAGGGATTGAAGGCAGGAGAAGGCCTGGAGAGGAATGATTCCCACCAGAGCTCAGACCCCATTGGGAGAGTTTGGGCTTTACCTTGTAGGTGACAGGGACCTATTGAAGGGCTTCAGGCAGGGGGCAGAGGTGGGATCAGCTTTGGGTTTTGAGGTTCCTCTGGCAGCCGAGGTAGGCTGGGAGGAAGCAGGGCTGTGGAGCTGGAAGCATTGCTACCGTCCAGGAGACCTGAACGGGACAGATGGATGGAGTGAATGAGGGCTGTAAAGAGGTTGGCTCAAAAACGGTTTGGCTCAGTGGATAGAGCGTCAGTCTGCAGACTGGAAGGTTCCAGGTTCGATTCCGGTGAAGGGCATGTACATTGGTTGTGGGCACATCCCCAGTAGGGGGTGTGCAAGAGGCAGCTGATCGATGATTCTCTTTTATCGATGTTTCTAACTCTCTATCCCTCTCTCTTCCTCTCTGTAAAAAAAAAAAAAAAAAAAAATCAATAATATATATATATAAATAGGTTGTCTCAGAGTCAGACAAGGGAGGCCGGCATAGCCTCTGGACCAGGTGGCCTGGGCCCCATTTCAACTTATCACACATACTAGCTGTGTGATCTTGATCCAGTTATTTCATTTCTCTGAGCCTCAGTTTCTTCATCTGCACAATGGGAGTGATAGCGGTACCTCTCTCCTAGTGTTGGGTTAAATGAGTTGATCTACATAATAAAAGTCTAAGTGACCGTTATGGCGGAATGACCTGTCACTATGGTGCACACTGACCCAGCAGGGGGCAGACGCTCAATGCAGGAGCTGACGCCTGGTGGTCAGTGCGCTCCCACAGGGGAGCACCACGCAGCCAGAAGCCGGGCTCATGACTGGTGACTGGAGAGCACGGCTGTGGTGGTGGGAGCCTCTCCTGCCTCTGAGGCAGCGCTGAGGAGCAGCAAGTAGGCGGGTGGTAAGGAGTGAGGAGTCCCGGACTAGGAGAGGGATGTCCCACTGCCGGGGAGTGGGCCTAAGCCAGCAGGCGGACATCCCCCAAGGAGTCTGTGAGAGGATGCAGGCTGAGCTGAGGGACACCCACCCCCCCCTCCTGCCCCAGTGCATGAATTTCATGCACCGGGCCTCTAGTGGAAACATAATACTCAGAACAGTAAGCTCTTTGTAAGCAGTGTTTTTGAACCTTGGACTGGATTCACTGTTGTGCGGAATCTGTCCCCTGCTTTGTGGGATGCTTACTGTGTGCTGGCCTCTATCTGCTGGCTATCAGTAGCACTCCCTTCTCCGGGTGACAACCAACAACGCCCTCAGGTGTTGCCAAATGTCCCCAAGGAGCCAAATCGCCTTTGGTTGAGAACCACGGCTATGCAAGTGTCAGGGCTCTTATCACCGGGCAGAGACAATTCCCGGGTTTTTGTTGGTCATCAGGGAGCAGTGGGGCCGCCCTGCAGGTCAGGCGACCAGGAGCCACACTCGAGGGGCCAAAGAGCCACCTGTGGCTCGAGAGCCGCAGTTTGCTGACCACCACGGGTGTAGGAGAAATCGGTCTCTGAGATTTCCAATCCCATTTAAATGTCGTTTTGCCGATTGGGAACACGGTGAATCAATCCCACAATTCTTGTTAAAGTAAATACTCTCAATAGGATGTTTTCGTGTTTTTACAGCTCAGAAGTTTTGTGTATAAGAACGTAGAACGATTTCTTCTCGGTGGAGTTCTGGAAGTGGAATTTAATTAAAAACCCAAATCATGTGCTCCCCAAACCCGGGGACTTCCGGGGCTGCGGCGGCGCCGACTGTCACATCGCAGCCGCTGTGAACACCGCTGGCCCCAAGGGCCTCTCCCCTCCCCTCCCCTCCCTGCCCCTGTTGTGCCCTCAGCCCCTGTTCTTCCAGGTGAACAGCGTCCTCATTGAAATCCTCTCCGCCTGGCACACCACCCTCGCGCCCTCGCGTGGGGCTGCCACAGTTCTCCGCTCACCCGGGAGAGGCTGGAGCCAGACACCGTGCCCGTTTTCTAACAAGGCTGCGTGCCATGCAGGGCACTTGGTTTCCTACGTTGAGGGTAAAAAAAAAATAAGTGTGCAGTTCTTAACATATCTTTCCTCCGCTCTATAAATAGGGGAGTAGTAAGACTGGTGTGACTGTTTCCCTTCCTGGTTTCGCACATACCTTGCCTTCCAAGTTCATCCAGCTGTGCGTGTCTAGCGGGCTCTGGAGGCCTCTGAGCCGCCCCAGCGAACAGGAAGTGTGCTCGCAGTGCTTTCTGCCGCCGCCCGCGCTGGCCAGTCTGTGGGCTAGTGGACTTGAATGAAGTCCGCCCTCATCATAGGACAGGGTTCGTTTCTGAGATATGCCAGGACGATGGATCGAGGACCGAATGCTGGATGCATGGGATTCTTTTCTTTTCTTTCTTTCTTTCTTTCTTTCTTTCTTTCTTTCTTTCTTAAAAATATATTTTATTGATTTTTTTACAGAGAGGAAGGAAGAGGGATAGAGAGTTAGAAACATCAATGAGAGAGAAACATTGATCAGCTGCCTCTTGCACATCCCCCCACCCCTGGTGATGAGCCCGCAACCAAGGTACATGCCCTTGACCGGAATCGAACCTGAGCCAAACCGGTTTCGGCGATGCTTGGGATTCTTGCTGTGGGAACTGACTGGGTGCAGGCACGAAGATCAGGAGTTTAACTTTCTCAGGAACTTCTTTTCTTTTTAAAAATGTATCTTCATTGTTGTACATATTACACATGTCCTCTCTTTTTTCCCCCTCTCACCAGCCCCCCCCCCCCCCCAGGACTTCACTATTGTCTGTGCCCATGGGTTATGCATATATGATGCATATGAGCTCTTTGGTTAACCTTTCCCCCACCCCAGTCCCTCTTAACTCTGAGATTCCTCAGTCTGTTGCATGCTTCCATGTCTCGGGATCTGTTTTCTTTGTCAGTTTCTTTTGCTCATTAGGTTCCACATAGGCGTGAGGTCATCTGGAGAGTATAAGCCAGTCAGAGACAGTCAGAGACTCTGACTGAAATAAGCCAGTCAGAGAAGGATACGTATCACATGTGTCAGGAATTGCTTAAGTCACTCGTGTCAAAACTTTCCCTCCCTCCCTCTCCCCCTTCCCCCCTCCCTCCCCCCTTCCCCCCTCCCTCCCTAAACAAGTAAACAAGTGTTGACCGAATGCCCTCTGTGAGCCAGGACAGGACAGCGTTTCTTTATATTTAGGGGAAAATACCAACATCCCTGATTCCTACCAAGGAACTTACTTTATGGAATTTTCTTTTCCTGGCATTTTGAAAGGAAAAGGAAAATAAGACAGCGTGAGACACTGGCCCACGATTTCCCGTTCTTGGCGGCAGCGTCCCTCTTCTTGGCAGCCTCTCCTCAGCGAGACGGCCGCGCGTGTGCGTCCCAGACCGGAGAGTGTATTCTCCCCACGCTGTGTGGTTTCGGGCAGATCGTCGGCCCTCCCTGTAAGCTAACAACACGCTTCAGAGGAGCCGTGAGAACTTGCAGGGGGTGAGGGGTCAGCAGCTCGGGCTTCATTAGCAACCGGCAGAGAGTGCCCCCTGCTTTCCGGCCACGTGCGGTCAGGAGCGGTCACCGCTGTCCGGTGTGCCCAAAGGTGGGGCTGTGTGTCCTCCTGCAAAGGAGCACCACCAAGTGTTCCCATCGCACTCTTTCAGGACTGGGATTAAAAGTATAGCCCGGCCGGCCGGCATGGCTTGTGGATGACCTATGAACCAGGAGGTCACAGTTCAGTTCGAGGTCGGGGCACAGGCCCAGGTTGTGGGCTTGGTCCCCAGTATGGGATGTGCAGGGGGCAGCTGATTCTCTTTCATCGTTGATGTTTCTATCTCTCTTTCCCTCTCCCTTCCTCTCTGAAATCAGTGAAAACATTTTTTTAAAGGAGGTACAAGTACATATATTTGTGTGGTAAAACACAAATGGCAGCATCCCCCATTTTTTAAGTGTGCTCTGAAGTAGTGTTAAGGACCTTCACATCGTTGCTCAACAGATCTCTACAACTTTCTCATCTTGTAAAACTGAAACTCTGTACGTATTAACAACAGCCCTTCTTCCTCCCCGCTCAGGCCCTAGTCACTACCGTGCTACTTTCTGTCTGTGTGGACTTGGCTATTCTGGATACTTCATATTAAGGGAATTCCACAGTATTTATCTTTTAGTGACTGACTTATTTCACTTAGCATAAAGTCCTCAAGGTTCTTCAGCATTGTAGCATGTCAAAATCTAATTCCTTTTAAAGGCTGAATAATATTCCATTGTTACGTAGACCACGTTTTGTCTGTCCATTCATCCGTTGATGGGCATTTGGGTTGCTTCCCCCTCTTGGCTATTGTGACCAGTGCTGCTAGGAGCATGGGTGTGCAAATAGCTCTTCAGGACTTGGCTTTCAGTTCTCCTGAGAATATACTCAGAGGTTGGATTGAGGGATCATAGGATAACCCTGTTTAATTTTTTGAGGAGCAACCATATTGTTTTTCTTAGTGGCTTCATCATTTTAGATTCCCACCAACACTGCATAAGGGTTATGATTTCTCCACATTCTTGCTAACACTTGTTATTTTCTGTGTTTTTTGAAAATATATTTTTATTTACTTCAGAGAGAGGAAGGGAGAGGGAGAGAGATAGTAACATCAATGATGAGAGAGAATCATTGATCTGCTGCCTCCTATAGGCCCACAGGGGATCCAGCTCACAACCTGGGCATGTGGCCTGACTGGGAATTGAACCCTGACCTCCTGGTTCAGGAACTGACATTCAACCACTGAGCTACTGGGCTGTGTGTGTGTGTGTGTGTGTGTGTGTGTGTTTATAGTAGCCATCCTCATGTTTATAATTTATATACTGGGAAAGTCTGGTTTAGCATCAATTAAGAATAATGCTGTCATAAAAAAAGAATAATGCTGTCATAAAGTGACATAATGTCTTCGAAAGAGCTTTGTGGATGGAAAGGTACCATATGGATATGAGGGATGAAAGGAACCATATGGATATGAGGGATGGGGTTGTCGGAATAGAACTCATCCACTCTGCCCTGAGTGACAGCCATTTGATCCCGTATATGCCTCTATCACTCACTCAGTTACACACTTGTTGAGGGCAGTGCAAGCAGTGTTAGTATCCCACTTATACTTAATTTTTTTTACATACAATATAGTCTTTTAATTTAAAAAAAGTTACTCCTATTTCAATCCATTTTAAAATCACTCTTTTTTTTAAGTATATTTTATTGATTTTTTTTTTTTCAGAGAGGAAGGGAGAGGGATAGAGAGCCAGAAACATCAAAGAGAGAGAAATACCAATCAGCTGCCTCCTGCACACCTCCTACCAGGGATGTGCTTGCAACCAAGGTACATGCATACCCTTGACCCAAATCAAACCTTGGACCTTTGAGTCCTCAGGTCGACACTCTGTCCACTGAGCCAAACCCGCCAGGGCAAGTCACTCTTTTATTTTTCACTTAAGACTGATTGGTAATTTATTTATTTATTAAAATAAGTCTTTATTGTTCAGATTATTACAGTTGTTCCTCCCCCCACCCCTATAGCTCCCCTTTACCCAATTCCCACCCCACCCTTTGCCCTTGCCCCCACTGTCCTCATCCATAGGTGTACGATTTTTGTCCAGTCTCTTCCCGCACCCCTCACACCCCTTTCCCCCTGAGATTGTCAGTCCACTCCCTTTCTATGTTCCTGATTCTATTATATTCACCAGTTTATTCTGCTCATCAGATTTTTTATTCACTTGATTTTTAGATTCACTTGTTGATAGATATGTATTTGTTTATAATTTTTATCTTCTCCTCCTCCTCCTCCTTCTTCTTCTTCTTCTTCTTCTTCTTCTTCTTCTTCTTCTTCTTCTTCTTCTTCTTCTTCTTTTTCCTTCTCCTCCTCCTCCTCATCTTCTTAAAGAATACCTTTCAGCATTTCATATAATACTGGTTTAGCAATGATGAACTCCTTTTGCTTGTTTTTATCTGTGAAGCTCTTTATTTGCCCTTCAATTCTGAATGATAGTTTTGCTGAGTAGAGTAGTCTTGGTTGTCAGTTTTTGCTATTCATCACTTTGAATATTTCTTGCCACTCCTGTCTGACCTGCATAGTTTCTGTTGAGAAATCAGCTGACAATCTTATGGGTATTCCCTTATAGGTAACTAACTGTTTTTCTCTTGCTGCTTTTAATATCCTCTCTTTGTCTTTTGCTCTTGGCATTTTAATTAAGATACGCCTTGGTGTGGTCCTCTTTGGATTGCTTTTGTTTGGGGTTCTCTGCGCTTCCTGGACTTGTAAGTCTATTTCTTTCACCAGCTTGGGGAAGTTTTCTGTCATTATTTCTTCAAATAGGTTTTCAGTATCTTGCTCTTTCTCTTCTTCTGGCACCCCCATAATTCAGATGTTGGTATGCTTGAAGCTGTCCCAGAGGCTCCTTACACTATCTTCAACTTTTTGGATTCTTTTTTCTTTTCTGGTTGGGTGTGTTTTGCTTCTTTGTATTTCAAATCTTTGACTTGATTCTTGCAATCCTCTAGTCTGCTGTTGGATCTCTGTGTACTATTTTTTATTTCAGTCAGTGTATGCTTAATGTCTAGTTGGTCCTTTTTTATATCCTCAAGGGTTTCGCTAAATTTATTGGCCTTTTCTAGGAAATTCTTTAAAAACCTTATAACTGTGGTTTTGAACTCTATATCCAGTCATTTGCTTTTCTCTATTTCTTTCATTTATGACCTATTTCTTTGTCTCTGCATTTTGGCTGCTTCCCTGTGTTGATAGAGTGACTTTGTGTGCTAGGTGTCCTATAGGGCCCAGTGGCTCAGCCTCCCCAATTACCTGAGGTGGACATCTTGGTGCACCCCTTTGTGGGCTATGTTCACAGTCTTGTTGCAGTTAAGCCTTGATTGTTGTTGGTATCACTGGGAGGAATTGACCTCCAGGCCAATTGGCTGTGAGGATCAGCTGTGTCTATGATGGGAGAACTGTGCTGGAGACACCCTTATGAGGCAAGACTTGCTTCAGTGGGGCCTTGGTGCTCACTGCGCACTGAGTGTGTTCCTTATGGATCTGAGAAGTTGTAACCTGGATGGTCCCACTTTGTCCACTGAGTACACTGGCTCTTGGATCTCCAAAGAGTTGCTAATTTAGCCTCTGCCTGAGGCCACCCAGCATGAGCTATGGAGAGATCTGCAGATTCCTCTTCTTTGTTTGGGGTTTGGAGGTGCCCAGATGAAGCCCAGCTGTGAAGCAATGCAAGCTGCTGTGGATCTTGGGCCTTCTTTTGGATGTTCTGGGTCTCTCTGACTCAGCTGCAGTTTGTTAGGTAATTTTAGATTTCAAAGGACCAAGCCATTCATATGCAAAAGCTCTGCACACAGCTTGGGCAAGGCAGGGTCTCAGGGCTGAGAAAACAGCAATAGCTGACCATCAGCCCTGCCCTAAGAGGCCCAAAGGTCTCATTGTCCTGTGGTAATTGCTGCAAGCACATCTGAGAGAAAGCCACCCTTGAGTTCCACCTGATGCCAGACAATCTAGTTTTTCCCTGTATGAGTCTGAGTCTCCAGAATCTCTCCCAGAACTGGAGTTCAGCAGCTGGGAGCTTATGTCTCCCTCCAGCTTGAAAAAGACAACAGTGTACTCAATTGCTAGCCCTTTTCGCACGCGCTCCTCCATACTTCTGCAGCTCCTCTGAGTCTCAGTGTGCTTTTCTCTTCCCTTCTAGTTGTAGAATTTCCATCCAGCCAACCTTCCTGTGGTTCTGAATGATGTCCGTTTTGTCTTTTAGTTGTAGTTTTGAGGTGGTTGTGCAAGGCAACAATTTCAGGTGTTTGCCTATGCCGCCATCTTGGTTTCTCCTCCCCACGTACACTCTGATTCTCCACAGTGCTGCACGATACTGGGCATACGTTAGCTGCTTAGTTGCCATTCTTGCATATGACCCCACCCAGCATGTTTCTGCACCATTCCCCTCAAAAAACATACCTCACCCATCTCAGCTCACCTGCCCTCCAAACAGCCTTCAAGTCCCACCTCAGGTACTGCCTCCTCACGTCATCTTTCCTTTCCCCTGGTAGACGGCTCCATCTCCCAGGCTGTCCCCGCCAACGTGTAGGTTTCCCCTTTACAGTCCCTGTCTTACTGCATTACAGTGGGTTTGCCCGTCCGATTCCACAGTGGAGCGTACGTGACAGGAGCAGGAGTAGACTTTCTCTGAAGACCCTCAGGAAGTATTGGATGAGTAACTGAATGCACTCTAAGTGAATAGGTGATCCCATTGGAAGGGCTAAAACAGTCTTTGTTGGGTCCGTGAGTCACTCAAGGAGCGAGGAGGTAGACTTCTGGGAGACACAGGTTCAAGGTCTGCCCTCGCCAAGCTGTGACACCACTCTAGCTGGAGAGTTCTGTGGGCTTACTTGCTTTCTCTCTGCATTTTTCCCATTTCTCATGCATTCCTTAGCCTGTGAGCTCTCAGGAGCTGCTGTCCTGGCTCCGAAAGCGCCTCTACAAATGTAGCTCTGTTTCCAGGTCTCCTAGGACACTGCTCCCCAACTCTCCCTGGCAACGAGAGACCAGAATCCCTCTGAGTCTCCGCACGCACATTACTAAAAGACCCTCGCAATAGGGCCCTCACAATTCTTGCTTTCACATGTCTGCAGTCTAGTTGCTGAGGTATACGGGTGCCCAGAGGTAAAACAGCCCCTAGGTCCAGAGCACCCATGTGTTGGGTACTTCCGAATACTATGCTGGGCCCTGGGGCGACCGTGGTGAACAGCATGGACCAGCCCCCACACGGATCTCTGCCAAGTGCCAGGGAGCGTGGGGGCGGGAGGCTGCATGCTGACAGCTGATTCGCTGCTGCTAACCTGGTGTAAAATGCAGCTGTCCCCTCTGGTGGTTCCCACTCTGAAGTATCCGAGGACGAATGCCTTGCCTCCCAGAGTTGACATGCCTTTGAATTAAAGGTGGCAGCGCCGGCCGCTCGGGGCCCCGGCTATATGCAGTGCATTTAGATGTGGCAGGAATACTCATCCTGCCTCCAGGCATGCCCGGCCGCGGTCCTGCATCCCGATGTCCTTGCTTGGCTCGGGACTTCTCCTGGGCTGCTCTGTCCCGAAGCTCACCACTGTCCAGCTGCCTGCTGGCATCCAATACTTGCCGCCCCCCCCCCCACCACCATGATCAGGTCTTCAGGGGGGGACAAGCTGATTGGCCAGCCTCTGCGTGGTTTCCTGGGGAACCTCCAGTTCTCCAGGAAAATGGCTCCTGGCAGAGCATGGAAATTGCCCTATTAGCATTCGGGCTCTTTCTGATGCTAGGACGGTAGTATTTCAGTACGCATGCCTTTTCACTCTTTCAGAGGTGTGCTGGCTATTTCTTTTGCTCTCCTTCACTTTTCCTTGTTGAGATGGAATGCTTTGAACCCCAAGCCCCTTTGCATGGGGCTCTGGCATCCAGGGAGGAGAAGGGGTGGCGGGGACTGGGCTGGGATGACCATGACGAGGGAGCTTGAGGCCAGAGAGAGCTGGTGGTGGAAGAAGTGAGAAAGGGCACAGAGTCTCCGGCGCAGGTGGGATCTGAAGAAAGGGAAGGACGAGTGAGGGGAGCAGGTGAGCTGGCCGGCCCCTCCAGACGTCTGCCCGAGGACAGAACTGCTAGCTCCCTTGCTCCCTTGTATCCTGCCCCGGGCACCTCTGAGCCTGTGGCTCCAGGAAATCCGAGCTCTGCCAGCAAATGGTTCTCGGGAGAATGCCAGGTCTGAGGATGGGCCCGGCCCCCAGGTGGACACCATCTGTGCTTCCCTGCAGGGCCCGCCCCACTCCCGCCCCAGGCTTTGCCGAGCTGAGCTGAGGGCAGGGGAAGAGGTGCCCCCGCACAATATGCCGAGGTTGCCGGCCGCCCTGGCTTCACTCTGATTTGTCATTAACTCTTCTCGTTGTGGCCCACAGTCGCAGTGCTTATTTGGAGACTCTGAAATGCAGAGCATGGGAATGATGAGACTGAATAATTCCAGGAGACTGTGTCCTTTAAGGGCTATTTCATTATTGTTCATTGCAGAGCCGTAATCTTTTTATTATTATTATTATTTAAGAAAGCACACCTTATAGCCGAAACTGGTTTGGCTCAGTGGTAGAGCATTGGTCTGCAGACTGAAAGGTCCCGGGTTCGATTCCGGTCAAGGGCATGTACATTAGTTGCGGGCACATTCCCGGTAGGGGGCGTGCAAGAGGCAGCTGGTCGATGTTTCTATCTCATTGACCATTCTAGCTCTCTATCTCTCTCCCTTCCTCTCTGTAAAATATTAATAAAATATATTTTTTTTTAAAAAGAAAGCACACGTTATAATTTTTTTTAACTCACAGAAGTACAAAGAAAGGGCCCTATTTTTCCTGCCCAGATAACCCCTGATGGCAGCACGGAAAGCTAGAAAGGAAGGGACAGAGGGAGGGAGAGACATTCCATGTATCAAACCAGAAAATTAGCACAATGCAGTCAAGGACAAATAGTTTCCTTTTGAGATGGAATCAGCTGCCCCCTTAGGTCTGGGGAACCCAGCGGGGCTCACCTGGCAAAGGAGGAACGCTCTGGGGTTTTTTAAACCAATAAACTTGGCGAAGATCTTCCCTTTCTGGTGAAATGACATTTCCTCCCTTCACTTTCCCCCCCACTTTCTAACTTCTCCTTTGGATGCATTACACCTTTTGGAAGCTTGGAAGGAAAAATGACTTTCCTATTGATGTCCCCATCCCTCTCCCGAGAAAATGAGTCTGCCTGTCGCCTCCTGAATTCGCAATCCCTCTCGCCAGTGGCTACCTTCTCATTTTCTGCTTTTTGCCTCTTTTAACGATACCTGCACACCGGGTGGTGACCTGATGACGCTGCCATAAAAGAGAAAAAGGAGGGAAAGAAACAGCGCTGCGCTTTCTGGGAAAACAGTAGGGATTAATTAGCTGGTGGCGTCGGTGGCGTCCTTAGCTTCTGATGCGGGAAGAAGGAAATGGGGAAATGTCTCTTTTCCCCTATTTTGTTTGTTTTTCACTACGCCATTCATCTCCATAAACAAGGCATGTTTCTTCAGTTACAGATCGACTAGGAAAAATGCATATGCGAAACCAGATGGGTGGAATTAACAGTTTCATTAAACTGGTTTTCAAATTGCCAGTTCTTTACCGTTATCACCAGTGACATCGCGGCTAGGATTTTGTGCCACAGTTAGAATCTGAACTTTAAAGGACGTGCAAAAAAGGAGCAGTTTTACTCTAGACTTGTTTTTTTTTTATTTTATTATTATATTCACTAGCGCAGAAAATTGTTTAGATGCTTTTGCGGAGGAAATACTGATTGATTGGTACTATTGGGGGGGGGGGTATTTTAATATGTGAAGGAACTAACGAAGCCGTCTCCACCTGCCCACTTTTCCGTGTGCAGAGTGTTTCTGTGCCACGGCTTGGAGTTTCTGAATGATTTCCCTTTTGCTCCTCATTCTCCAGCAAACCCGGCTACCTGCACACTCTGCTAATGATTTCTGGGGTTCCGTGCCAGGGGTCGGCGGGGCGAGCGTTTCATTTGGAGCTTCATTTGGTTTGGAGTCTCTTCTCTCCTCTGAGCCCGCAAAGCCCGTGCCCATGGGTACTCGGGCAGAACTCATTATCTAGGTGGGGGGTTTGGCGGAACGGGTGAGGCAGGGATGAGTTGTTATAAAATGCTAATGTTGCCCCGCTCTGGATATGGGCAGAAGGGCATTGGAGATGGTACGTATCTAAGAGTAAACATAATGCCGGGCCGGAGCGGCTGGCTCAGTTGGTTGAGCATCATTGTGCTATGCACCGAAAGGTTGCTGGTTCAATTCTCGGTCAGAGCACATACCTGGGTTGCAGGTTGGATCCCCAGTCGGGGAGAATCCAGAAGGTAACTGACTGATGTTTCTCTCAGATTGGTGTTCTCTCTCTCTCTTTCTCTCTGTGTCTCTTTCTCATTCCCCCCTTTTTCTCTCTCTCTCATTTTCTCTTTCTCTCTCTCCCTCTCTCTCTCCCTTCCTCCCTCTTCCTCTCTCAGTATTCCTCAGGTGAGGATTAAAAAAAGGAGGAAGTTTAAAAGTAAACACAAGCACAAGCAGAATAGGATTTATCTTGCAGCTCCCTCCGAGTGCTGCAGGCACTGCACCCCGGGAGGGTTCACATCTTGCCTGATAGTGGAGAGGATGGAATCCTTCTCTCGGGCTCGGAAAAGGGAACATCCAAAATGCATCTCCAGACTCCTGATGGAAAGGGTGTTGTTACTCAGATCTATCCCCACCGATGAGCAGAGGGAACTGTTCGAGGATGTTCACTGCCATCTTGTTGGTGATAGCAAAACCAAGGGAAGCAACCCAGGAGTCTAAAAATAGAAAACTGCTAGGACAACAGCGCTTCTTTAGAATGCAGTCCTATTGAAGCTTTAGAATGAACGAGCCTCCACCATAGGCAGATACTCAAGAGATATGGTTCATTTTTTAAAATATGTGTTATTGATTTTTGAGACAGAGAGATTGGTTTCTTCCCCTATGCACCCCAACTGGAGATCGAACCTGAAACCTGAGTATATGCCTTTACTGGGAATCGAACTAGCAACCTTTTGGATCATGTGATGTCACTCAACCAACTGAGCCAGACCTCCAGGGCTGTCATATGGTTAATTTCTCAAAGCTGAGGGTCAGAATCTATAGGAACTTTTTGGAAGAAATATGTATACGTATATATGCAAAGAGATGTGTATATGAATTATTGTCTGTGCAAAGGAAAAGTCTGGAAGCATGCATACCAAGCTTTTAACAGTGTTTCCCCTCGCTATTAAAGAAGGCTTGGGAGGATATTTGTTTAAATGATGAGAATCATTTTGCTACCCCTGACACAAAAGCATATTGAATTACTTGATTGTTTTTTTTAATTCTTACTTTATAATGATTATTCTTATTAAAATATCCTAAAGCAGCCGCATTTTCTCAAAATCTTCATTAGAATCATATATGCTGCCTGTTTACAGCCCATTTTTAATTAGTGAAGAAAACTTTAAAGGAGTTTATTGTAATTTTGAAGCAAAATCCCTGAAACAGTGACTACCTCTCATGATGAAAAGGGCACTATTTTTCAAATCTCCTGAGAATAAGTGGGTTTTAATTTGGGGAAAGAAGGATAGGGACAGGCAGAATTTTTGTTTTTATTTTATACAAATCACTGTTTGATTTTTTTTGATTTTTTATTTTTTTACAAAAAGCCGCTATTTTTTTTAGGGATTAAAAAAAATACAGAAAGAGGAGCACATTCCATTTGTTCAGTGATGTGATTTTTTCCTCAGCACCTACCCCTTGGGATGGAGAGAGTGAAGGCAGGCCAGCTGTGGCTCAGACCCTGTGAGGCCTGGATCAGAAGTGCCAGGAGCCAGGACATGTGGCTTCTTAGCTCTGGGTGCAGGTGGCGGGTGGCCTCCTTCCCCACAGCTTAGCCGAAAAGACACATGCCACCTCCCAGGTGGCTTCAGAGCGGGGCTCAGCCACTCGCCAGCTACGGTAACCTTAGACAGCTTCGCTGGACCTCTCCAGCTCCAGCCCCCTCTTCCGAAGAACAAAAAAAAAAATGAGGATGCTAATTATAGTACCACCTCATAAAATGGTTGGGATTACGTGACATATTGCTCATTTGCATAAGACAGGCAACGCGGTATTTGCCGTTTTGTAAGCCTTCAAGAAACGTTGACTAGTTATTGTATTTAGAAACCCACGAGAAAAATTGGAGACAAAACATAGGAGAGCATCTCAAAACAAGTTTCTGTTGCTCAACATTTTAGAACAGCACCTAGGAACTAATCCTGAAATAAAACACATTCTTCTTCAGAGAGTCTTACAGGGGGAAAAAGGTCTCTGGAAGATTCGGTGATCCTGATTTGGTGATGACTTATACTGGTTGAGTAAATTACTCCCAAGGTGCTGGCTCAGCTATATACGGCACATCCTTTTCCCCAGGTTACTAGGCTGTCATTCGGTGCCAACGGGAAAGCTATTTACAGAATGCCACCGTGGCATCCCCAAAGAGTTTGATTTATATCTCCCACAAGGTGGTATATTTCAAGGCTCTGCAGAACCCACCATATTAATAACTTAGGGGGGGAGTTAATTGGCTTTTCCCTCTTCTTTCGAAAGCCACGTCGATCCCATGGTCACTAATTGTGTGGGCTGTGAATTGTGTGACTTACAGTGCCAACACACCCACATGAGTCCGTGTTGGAGATCGGCGGGATGATGTTTGAGAAGGCTGCCAAGAGACTCTCCGGCGTTGATGGTCTTCACCAAATCAGTTCCGTGGTCCCCCTCCTGATGGATTCCAGCTGCTGCGGGTATCATAAAGCATCCTACTACCTCGCGGTCTTTTATGAAACTGGATTAAATGTACCTCGGGATCGGCTGCAGGTAGGGTATTTCATGAGCTCCAGGGGTATCCATCACCCACATTATATTTGCAGAGTAATGTTCTCATGCCCCTGTGGACCTGGACAGGTGCATGTTCCAGGTCTCCTTTAGAATCTTTACATCAAGACCAACACCCTAGCCCGGCCGGTGTGGCTCAGTGATTGTCAGCCTATGAGCCAGTAGGTCACAGTTTGATTCCCAGTGTGGGCACATGCCCGGCTTGCAGGCTTGATCCCAGTGGGGGTCATGCAGGAGGCAGCCAATCAGTGATTCTTTTTCATCGTTGATGTTTCTATCTCCCTCCTTCTCCCTTTCTCTCTGAAATCAATAGAAATATATTTTTAAATAAAGAAAAGATTAGTATCCCAGGGCGGGGCTCAATACAGGCTCTGGCTTTCCGTGTCCCTTCCTAGCCTCCAGGATATGACTGGTCCATGCTAAGGAACAGTTTGGGCAGGGCTTACCAGAATCTCGGCCCTTCAAGAGCAGGCGCCTCTTACCCAGTTCTTGTAACTGCTCTGGCTGTGGGACCATTACCCCATGACTTCTTAGCTAAGTGAAGTCATTTGGACCTAGAATCCAAGTATTGACACATCCAGCCTTCAGAATAGAAGCTATCCCAGCCGGTTTCATTCTTGGGTCTGGATCCAGATGTGTCATGCCCCGTGGGTAACGTTTGGGATCACGTTTGTGTTAAGAGCTGCTGAACGGTCCCTGGTCACCTGTTTTTCTGGATTTGTTCATCCCGGGTTCGGAGAGTCATACTGCTTAGACATGGCCAGGTGGCACCGTTTTCTGTTTTAGTTTTCCGGCGACGCCTTTGTGCCTGTCTCTGGCTTATAGAAGCTGGTGAGGGATAGCATGCTTTTCCTGAGTCCCTGAGGCAAATCCCCTCAAAGGTGGAATAGTCTAGAAGATTCTAGCCCTGTCTCTGTCACAAAGTGGCTGGCTGGTTGGCCACAGACAAATGACTTCACCTTTCTGGGCCTCCATTTCCTCAACTATGAAATGAGGTGTGAGGGTCTTTTGAGATCAACTGTCATTTGGTGCCAAAGGGAAAGCTGTGTACAGAAGGACACTGTGGCATCTCCAAAGGGTTTGATTTATCTCCCCACAAGGTGGTATATTTTAAGGCTCTGCAGAACCAACTATATTAATAATGTAGGGGGGTTAATTGGCTTTTCCCTCTTCTTTCGAAAGCCAAGTTGATCCCACGGTCACTAATTGTGTGGGCTGTGAATTGTGTGACTTCCATCAGTTGATCTCAGAAGACCTTTCCTAACACTGACATTCTGAGAGCGTGAGGTTGGGACATGGCCCTGTCTTCAGATCACCTGGCCATAGATGATGTAGCTGAAGCAGACCAGGGACCCTTAAAGCAATGGCGGATACACAGAGATACTGTGAGAGAAGGCAGGGAAAGCCCCGGTTTCCATTGAAGAAGGGCAAAAATCAAGGAATTTTAAGCTACTAGACATTTAGTAGGACAGCTATCTGGGAATCTGTAAGCCCTAAATCTGTGGCTGTGCCTTTTCTAAAGAGATTTTTAAGGCCTGTTAACATGCTTTGGAATGACTAGGGTCATATAAAGACGGGCCCCATGACCTTTCAGTGGTAGGATTTTAAGACCCTTATCTCTAACCTTCCAAACACTGTCCATCTCTTCCTCACAGGGCATGTTGTATAGCTTGGTTGGAGGCCAGGGCAGTGAGAGGCTGTCTTCAATGAATCTTGGGTACAAACACTTCCAGGGTATTGACGACTACCCCCTGGACTGGGAGCTGTCCTACGCCTACTACAGCAACATTGCCACAAAGACGCCCCTGGACCAGCACACGCTACAAGGAGACCAGGTACGAAAGACAAATGGGAGGAGGAAGTGGCCGTGGCCCTGCCTACCAGGGCTTCCTGAATTGTCATAAGGTGCCTGCACCTGTGGCTGTCTCCCTCCGCTGGCCTCCTGAGGATGAGCGTCACTGCATGGAGAGCAAAGCTTTCCTGCATTCTCCACTTCCTGTTTCCTGTCTGTGCTCTCGGGCTGAGTGTGGGAACAATCCTCCATGTGTCCATGAAAAGCTTTTCGTGAATGGGAAGACTCGTACACAAAGGGTAGATCTGGCCCTGAACAAATTTTGATTTTGCAAGAAAATGTCTACCACAAATATAGGTGTCTTGATTTTGTTCCAAGACCATGTGACATGGTAGGTCCAAAGATGTTAGGGGACATTGCATCAAATGGAATGGGGGGACATAGTAAACCAAGGGTATCAGTATGTAATGAGCAAGAAGGGTCTTTGACATAAGGAAGCAAGCTCCGTCCCTAGCTTTGCTCCCATTGGCTGGGTGCCTTGAGAAGCGTCTATCCCCATTGCTGGCCCAGTGCTCCCACGTGACTGACAGCATGTGATGCTTCCATGAACTCCAGCCCCTAACTCTGCAGGCTCCCAAATCATTTTGACTCTCTGGGCAAAGCTATCAATGGCTCATATCAACTCACAGAGTGTAGTTGATATGTTAGACCAACCAATGATTATTTCCAGACTTGAATGGGTGGCAGCAAATAAAGGGTATGAGGAAAGGAGACAGTGTGAGAATAAAAAGGAGGCTGTCTCCAGATGACAGAGATCTGTATCCAGTGGGAGTAGACCCTGATGTAATTAGCTTCTTGGAATGTTTTATATACACTGAGTGGCCAGATTATTATGATCTCTGAATGCATAATAATCTGGCCACTCAGTGTATATCGTATATGATAAAAGGCTAATATGCAAATTGTCCCTTCGACCAGGAGTTGGACCAGCAGGCAGGCCGGCCAACTGCCCATGTCCCCTCCTCCTGACCAGGCTGGCCGGACCCCACCCATGCAAGAATTCATGCACCGGGATATATATATATATATATATATATATATATATATATATTTCAGAGATCATAATAATCTGGCCACTCAGTGTATATACCCTCTTTCTCCAGAAAGGATTTAAGATGTTTTAATGGTCTAGCACTGGAGATGGTGGAGAGGAAGCACGAGTAGTCTGTACCAGGAGTCAGCAATGTTTCTCTGTAAAGGGATAGTTAGTAAATATTTTAGCTTTTGCCTATGTAGTGTCTGTTGCAACTACTCAACTCTGCAGAAGACAATATATAAATGACAGGGGTGCCTGGGGTTATGCAGCTGCAGATAGTACATAAGCTGCGTTGCCAAGTTTGGCCTTGATCTAGGCCCGCGGTCGGCAAACTGCGGCTCTCGAGCCACATGCAGCTCTTTGGCCCCTTGAGTGTGGCTCTTCCACAAAATACCATGGCCTGGGCGAGTCTATTTTGAAGAAGTGGTGTTAGAAAAGGTTTAAATTTTTAAAAATTGGCTCTCAAAAGAAATTTCAATCATTGTGCTATTGATATTTGGCCCTGTTGACTAATGAGTTTGCCGACCACTGCCCTAAGCCATAAGCTCCTGATTTTCCCTGCTATGCTCTGTGAGCCAGGGGGAGGGGCCTGGCTAGGACAGGGTCGTGGAATCAGGCTGAGCAGCTAATTGGGAACCAGACCCCTCACTGTGCCCTCAGAAACTCACAGTGCAGAAACCGTGTGCTTTGATGATGGGGAATGGATGGTTTCTGGAAGAGAAATCCACAGTGACCGCTGCGCAGTTATGAAATAAATGACTCGGAGATACATGCCGTCGGTGCACATTAAACATGAGTCAGGCTATAAAACACCAAAAGGCTGTCGGTGTAGACATCGAATTCCTTTAGAGAGTGACTGATTTGCAATGAACTTGCACACTCTTATCATCGTCATATGTATTCTTTCAGTGCCTATGGGCCAAGGGCAAAATTTGATCGCCATTTGACAGGGATTAATTTAATTGATAAAGTTTTGCTTTTAATTCTACTGGGGGAAAAATTCTCATACAGAATCAAGCCACGAAATAGTATTGCCATTGTTCTACTAAGCCTGGATATGTTTAATGATGCCCTCTATGTATAATATACTTTTAAGAATCCTAATTCAGCATAAATTAGCAACGGGAAATGGTATGTTGCTAACAAGATCCTCTCCTTTTGAAGATTTGACACATGAAACGTTATGATTATGAAAGAAAATGTTTAATTGGTCAGAACCAGCGAAGATGAATAGAAATGATCCATCTTGCAGCTGAAAAGTCGTCTGATTAAGAATGCCAGATACGAATTACACAGTTAGAAGAGTTGCATCATAGCTCATTTTCTTAAGAATGTGTAATTAATGGCTGCTTGAGAATCTAAGCAGGTGTCATACGTTGATGTAAATGTCCTTTTGTCGAGAAATCTATTAGCTCGGCAGCAGCACGTAGCAGAGGAGGAGATCTGGGAGGCCAGACCCCGAATTAACAAGCCGAGGATCCGCCAGAAGTTCTTTTCTTGATTCCCGTGTCATTGTCTCTTTTATGTACCACTCGGTTCCCATCACTTCATCTCTTTTATGAGGATCCTCACTTCACATCACTTCTTTACGGTTTCGTGGGGCTCCGCTCCTGATTGCAGAGAAAGAAGAAGCTCTCTGGTTTTGTTTGTTTTTGTGGCTTAATCACAGATGTGCTCCTCTCAGTCTCTCAGCACTAGCTTTTCCGCCAGATTTGGGCCACAGCCTCCTCTCTCTACGCCTGCCAGCGGGCGGGGGTCTCAGCTCATCCACACCCCGCTTTCAAGTCCTCCACATGCTGATGACGCTCAAACCTTCCTCTCCATCTGAGCTATTTCTTACGCCTCGCATCTGCGATCCCCACCGCAAAGGCAGCTCAGCATCTCCTCCCCTTGTCTCCTCACACACACCTTCACCGCTGGCAGCATTTCCCATACTAGTGAGTGGGGTGTCGTCTTTGATCCCCCCATCATCTGATCAATTACAGTCCACAACAGCTTTCATGCCAGTCTGTCTCTTCCCATTTCCATCCCTGCTGCCACAGCCTACGGCCTACATTTGTCCTTCATCGTCTCTCCTCTGAGCCCCTGAACGGGCTGAATTATGTTCCCTCCCGAAAATTCATATGTTGAAGCCCTTGCCCCCAGTACCTCAGACTGTGACGGTTCTTGGAAACAGGGCCTTTATAGAGGCAATTGAGTCACAATGGAGTCATTAGGGGGGCCCTAATCCAGTAGGACGGTGTCCTTACAAGAAAAGGGGATGAGGATGCAGACAAAACAGACAGAGTAATGACCCTGTGAGGACCCCGGGAGAAGGTGGCCCTCTGCACGCGAAGGAGAGAAGCCTCAGGAGAAACCGAATCTGCTAACATCTCTGGCCTCCAGAACTGAGGAAATAAATGTGTGTGGTTTGAAGTACCTCACCTTGGGTATTTTGTCACGGCAGCCGTAGCAAACTAATACACCTCCCAAGTGTCACTAGTCTTGTCTCTTCCCATGCTCACGAAGGCCAGCATGGGCTGTCGATAACGGAGGTTCAAAACCTGGCTACACATCACAATTACCTGGTGGCTTAAAGACACATCTACACAGGCTCCACCCCATAATCTTACAGAAGTGAGGGGGGCCCAGATGTATAACATGCATTTACACTGAGCGGCCAGATGATTATGACCACCCCATTAGTACTCCGTTGGGCCACCTTTTGCCTTCAATACTGTGGCGATTCTTCTTGACATTGACTCCGGGAGATATTGAAAGGTGATGCAAGGAATCTGACACCATGCCTGATGAATAGCACTGTCCAGTTCTGTGAGTTTTGATGGTTGTGGAACCAGCTGCCTGATGGCTCTTTTAACTTCGTCCCACAAATGCTCCACTGGGTTGAGATCTGGTGATTGGGGGGGCTACCTAAGCAAGTAGAGTCTCTCTCATGCTCCTGAAACCACTCCTGCACAATACGAGCACCGTGGCATGGTGCATTGTCTTATTGGAAGAAGCCATCTCCATTGGGATATGCCATCACCATGATAGGATGAACTTGATCAGCAACAATACTTAGGTATGTTGTGCTATTTAGACATTTTTCCACATGAACTAAAGGGCCCAAATCATGTCAGGAAAACATGCCCTAAACCATAACACTGCCCCCACCAGCTTGAAGAGTTGTACTTTTGTATGTGGGTGCATGCTTTCAAGCTGTTTCTGCGAAATTCTCACTCTACCATCTGCATGATGCAACTGGAAACGTGATTCATCGGACCACATGACTTTTTTCCAATGCTCAACTGTCCAATCCTTGTGTTCCTGTGCGAATTGGAGACGTTTTATCTTGGTAACTGCAGACAGCAAAGGTGTTTGAACAGGCCATTGGCTTCCATATCCCATACAATGCAGTGCACGGCTAATTTGCCTATAAACGTCAGGTGGTCATAATAATATGGCCACTCAGTGTATAGATATGTGTGTATGTGAATGTGTAAAAGCTCCTCAGACGACCCTATTGTGCAGCTGGTGTTGAGAAGTACTGACCCAGAGCACTAGGTCCAGCTCGTCGCGTAGCAGACACTCTTTGCCTGATTTCTCTCTGCTGCCCCAGCCTCAGCTCTCAGCCATCCCCACCCGGCGTGCCCACCCAGGAGAAACTAAGCTTTTGGCCACACTTCCTGGCCTTGCTGAGTCTCCTCTGCTTGGGGTCCTTTCTCCATGCTCACCAGCCTTTCCCCAGCTGCTGACTCCCCTCCTACTTGCACACAAAGCTCAAACTTCACCTCCTCCTCCTGACCTTCCCTTTGCTATGGGCCTTGGCACCAGGCACCTCCCTACCATGGCTCTTATGGTGAGTGTTGGGTACGTGGTCATAGGCCTGGCTTCCCCAGTAGACTGTGAGTTCCGAGACAGGCACCTTGTCTACTCACTTCAGTGGCCCCAGTGCCCAACCCTGTGCTTGACATATAGTTGGCGCTCATTGTTTACCGATCGGATGATGGACAGGCTGGGGGTGCACGGCGTCCAGTCCAGTGATGAACACGAAGGGACTGTAATTTCTTGTTGACTCTGGTGCTTTGTGATGCGACCGGCGTTCATTGTAGACAGCCAGTACCCAGAGCAGTGGCTGTCAATTCTTTCTCTCTTGCGTTCAGCACCGCTTAGTATGTGGCACCCCCTTTTGGGGGAATCTTGGGTACTTGCTTTCTGATCTCTCTATAGTTACTAACAATATTCCCTCATTCTTACTTTAAAATCCCAACATGTTACATTTCACCAAAGAACACACATACACACACACACACACACACACACACACAGGCAGGCAAACAAAGGGGGCTTCTACAGGCCCCGGAGGAAGTTAATGGGGGTCGCTGGTTTAAGTGGAAGCACTGAGTTCCCGGAGTCCTGGCTGCACCTTCACATTTCACACCCCCAGAGGACGCCGGTGATGGGCAGGGGCACTGCTGAGGGCCTTCGTGCCCAGCTGCCAAGTTGGCGGGTTTTCCTCCCATCCTCTTTTCTCTGTCCCTTTCTCTCTCCCTCTCCGCTCCCCTGTCCCCCACTGCTTCCCTCCCTCTCTTTTCTTCTCTTCCTTTTTTCTTCCCTTCATTTCCTTCTCTCCTTCTTTATATCCCTGCCCCATTTTCTCCTTTCTCTCTCTCCCTTTCCTTCTCTCCTTTCTCGTTCTCTCCCCCTTTGAACAAGTTAAGGAGGAGAAGAAGAAAAACAACTCAAAATCCAAATTCTCTAGTCGGCCAAAAAACTTCTAGGTGAGAACTCCACTATTTGAGCTGTGCAAGGTTAGGAGGTTATAGGCTTGTCTCGGATGACTCTGCCCCCGGAGTTTAAGCTGAAGCACCCGCTCCTTGGCCAGACAGTTGGCAAAGAGTTAACACAAGAAAGTGGCTCGTGCCCAGGCAGGATTCCAGGCCCTCTTACGGCTGGTGGAGGACTTAGCGAGGGAGCTGATCAGAGCCCTGCCTTCAGACTGGAGCCAACCTGCTCCCAGGGCCAGCTCTATAATGTGACCTTGGCTTCACCTTCTGCACCTCGGTTTTTGCTTTGTGTATAAATTGAGGACAGTGTTATTTGGGTCACAGCCCTGTTGTGAGGACTAAATGAAAAAAAAAAAACACACACACACACAAAAAAAACCAAAACAAAACACAACAACAACAACAACAACAAAAACCAGTTGTTAAACATCCAGCACACAGTTGGTTTCAATGAGAGGCCGTGAGCATCATTATTCTCACTGTTGCCCTTTGCTTGGTGGCCTCCCCAGTTATGCATTTGGCAGGAAGTAATACCTGCTGGGTTCTGAGTCCTCGCACTGTCCCCAAGTGTCAGTGCCCCAGTGCCTGAGGGACCTCTGACTCCACATGGTGACAGCAGAGAAGGCAGCTGAAAGACCTTCTCAGGAATGGGGTTGTGGGTGAATTTGTGAATCTAAGTACTTTTTATTTGTTATTGATTTTTTGTTCATCATCATCCGAGGATATTTTTCCATTGATTTTTAGAGAGAGTGGAAGGGAGGGGGAGAGACAGAGGAGAGAAACATCAATGTGAATCAGACACATTGATTGGCTGCCTCCCACACATACCCCGGCCAGGGCCAGGAATGGAGCCTGCAACTGAGGTACGTGCCCTGGACCGGAATCGAACTTGGGACTCTTTAGTCTTTGGTCCCATGCTCTGTCCACTGAGCCAAACCAGCTAGGGCATAAGTACTTTCTAAAACTAACCAACAGAGCCAAAACAGGTTTGGCTCAGTGGATAAAGCGTCAGCCTGTGGACTGAAGGGTCCCAGGTTCAATTCCGGTCAAGGGAATGGTGCCTTGATTGTGGCCACATTCCCAGTGGGGGGTGTGCAGGAGGAGGCTGATCGATGTTTCTCTTTCATAAATGTTTCTAGCTCTCTATACCACTCCCTTCCTCTCTGTAAAAAATCAATAAAATGTATATTTAAAAATGAATAAAAATAAATAAATAAACTAACCAACAGAGAGGCCAGAAGGGAAATCATCTCCTAGTTCTCTGAGGCTTCCTTCCCAGGCTCGCCCAGATCCAATTTTCCCACCCTCTGCCCGTGGCTGCACTGGCCTGGGAGGCCCTCGCCAGGACTCCTAGCGGTACTGCTGATAGATGCATTATGCCTAAGGGGAAGCCGTGAAACAACGGGACCAGTTTTTTTTTTTGATAAACAGCCAAAATTTATACTTCAAAAATGAATCTTATTTTCTTCAGAGAAATCAGAGACCTGGGAGGCTGTTCACAAATTCAAACCTCCTGTGAACTTGCCCTGCGGGTCGGTCTCAAGCGCCCCCAGCACATCCCTCTGCATCCTCAGAACTAACCTGCCCTCTTCTTTGCGAGGTGGATTGAATTTTTGGAAATAGCCCCAAGGTATCTGAAGCTGAGCCTGCCAAATAAAAAGGATTAGTCATGCAGGATAATAACACTTTGGGATAAAAAAAATAAGGTTATTCTTAGAAAATATTGATTTACCTTTTCGGATGCTACGTTAATCTGGCTCTGAGATCGGAAGCACAAGAGCAGACTGCTGAACAGGCTTACGCGCCAGAAGTGGAAGTGGAAGACATTGTGTCCTCCCAAGGCAAAAGCTTCCGTAGGAGCAAAAATCTTCCTTTAGATACATTGGCTGTGATGCGCTTGTTTAGAAAGAACTTGATCTGATGACATACATAGTGGACAGCCCTCACTTATCAATTATCCATAGAGTTTTCCTTGAGCAGCGCCTGGTGGAAGAGTGACGTCCCATCTTGTGCATGCCCCTATCATTTAGATGTCTCCTGTCTCCTTCTCTTCCTTTCCTCCTTCTCTCCCTCCCTCCTGGCCTCCCATCCTTCCTGGCCTCCCTCCTCTCTCCCCTTGTAGGCATATGTGGAGACAATTAGACTCAAAGATGATGAAATACTCAAGGTACAAACCAAAGAAGATGGGGACGTCTTCATGTGGCTGAAGCACGAAGCTGTCCGAGGCAACGCGGCGGCTCAGGTAAGGACATGGCCCACTGTCCTGAGATTCTCAGCGGTGACAGACCAGCTTATGCCATGGGAACAAAATCCCCCCAGCCACAGTGGCTTAAAACAATGCTGGTTTATGCCATGCTCACACTACCTGTCCAGTGGGCATGGGCTGTGCTCTCACAGCTCCTAGGACTCAAGCTGGCAGCACAGGCTGGCTCTTGGCGCCTCTTTTCAGAAAGTGGCCCAGGTCACTCCTCACATTTCATTGGCCAAAGCAAGTCACTGGGTCACTCTTGACTCCAGGAGGCCTGCCGTGTAGTCCTGCCCTGAACACAGTGACAGCGCCACCGTGTTTATGGCCAGGCCTAAAGACCACCCGTGGACACTCCAGTGCATGAGACAGAAACAAAAAGAAGCACCTTGGAGTGCAGGAGAGAGTGAGACAGGCATCAAAAAGGCCACGAACTCAGCTAGAGTATCAGAAAACCACGTGCCAAAAAGATTGACCCTGTCTCTCGAACATGTCTTGTCTCTGGATGGACTTTTTAGAGGTACTAGAAAGGGAAGAGGGCTGGAGAATGTCCCCTACCTGCCTTTTTGCCTTGATTTCACCATGAAGCTGAGCCCCGGATGGGAGCTGGCTATAGTTGATTGCACCGGGAGAGTGGGGCCTCCTTCCCAAAGGATTTAGTTTTGGCTTCATGCTCCTGATGAGCTCAGTGTCAAGAACTGCCTTCATGCTTCTGGGAATGTGCCTTAGTTGTGGCCACATCCCCTGGGTCTGCTAGGCCAGAAGACCAGAAATGGAAAGAGAAAGGGATCAGCAGAGACTAAACACATCGACAAGCAATCATTTCAGACACCAGTAACGGTCTCCCACCCTCTGTAGAAGTCCTCCTCGCCTTTCAGGAGAAAACTCACTGGAAGTCGTATTTGGCAGAGAGTGGGTGGGGGAGGGGAAGGGAAAAGAAGGAGATGAGAAAAGAAGCAGAAAGAAGGCAAGACAGTCAGGGGCCCACATGGGGGCCAGAATGTTAACAGATGTTGCTACTGGCTCCATTCGCGGGCATCTGTCCCCCGCCTGCATGCTTTCTGGTGCAGGAAGGAGTTCCAGTGCATCGTTCTGGGAGGGCCCCTGCTAGGGCCACTTCCGGTGCTTCAGAGCCTGCGTGAACGTTCCCAGCAATGGGCACTTCTCCCTTCCTTCCTTCCTTCCTTCCTTCCTTCCTTCCTTCCTTCCTTCCTTCCTTCCTTCCTTCACTTTGTTGAGTGGTTCCCATGAGCTCTGCTGGGTGGAAGCTGAGGGGACTAGGGCAGACAAATCACATCTTGGGGTTTCTATCCCCAGGAGGACTCCCCGTATAATGGTGAAGGACTTGAGTATAATTGTGAAGCCAGCCTTGTGGACACATGCAGGGCTAGGAGGAGATAGATGCCAAGGAAGGACACCTTACGCAATAGGGATGTACAGAGGCCTCGACGCTGCTCCCTGGGCCAAGAGGGCGGGCAGTACCTCTAGAAGGGGGCTCTGGGGGAGGGGAGACGTCGTGCTTTGGCCCTGGGTGCCATTGACTCATTCATGCACATGGACGTTCACACAAGCACACACGCACACTCAGACGTAGCATTTCCAACGTGTGTCAAGGACTTGCATTGCCACAAGTCCACCTTTAGGGCTCTCTCTCCCCACTCCACCTCCCACCACCCCTATTGGAAGATAAGAGGTGTCAGTCAGCCTCATTCTTGGTTCTCAGTAGGAGAACATTCCAAGCCAGCTTTGACCTCCCACCTCCCAAAGCCTTACAGTTGAGCATCACGCAGGAAAGCCGTTATTCTAAAATTGCTCTTGTCTTGCAGCAACGCTTGGCCCAGATGTTGTTCTGGGGGCAGCAGGGCGTGGCCAAGAATCCCGAGGCGGCCATCGAGTGGTACGCCAGGGGTGCCCTGGAGACCGAGGACCCCGCGTTAATATACGACTACGCCATTGTGTTGTTCAAGGTAAGAATCACTCATTTTGTGCCGAAGTTGCGCCATTCTCACCAGACTTCCGGAGCCATTGCCTGTAGGCATGCGTCAGCCAGAGTATAGAGCTGAGGACCCTTAGTCTACGCGTCTGCCACTCCTATTGGAGAGGGGTATTTGCCCAAAGAGCAGTACCCTGGTCTCGTTGTTCAGTCATTAGTCTTAGGTTTGGCACCTGGATCCTCTCTGCGTTTGCCAGAGCTGTGGCATTCTGGAGGAGACGCCCCGTGTTTTATGGATTGGAATGTGGCCGCCAGCCCCCACGGTGCTGTCATTAAATTACAGCACAAAGTGTGTGCTCGGGCTGCATCCCAGCAGTCCTGTTGATCAAACGAAGCTCTTGGTCGTAAGCCCTCGGGGAAGAGGGGGCAAAGTGGGAAGAGCATTAGCCCGGGACTCGGGATGGAGTTCAGGTCCCTCTCCTCCTGCGTCCTCAGAGTTACCTGGTCTCGCGGGACAACGCGGAATTAAATAATATGATGAATGGGCCTTGAGAACCATAAAGCACTGTGTGTTTTATACAAAACAATAACAGTTCACAGTGATGGAGCGTTTATTACCCGATTTACATGTATGAACGCGTTTAATCCTCATAGCACCCTGGCGAGGTAGGCACTGTGGTGTATTATTACTGCGGCTTATGTATAAGGGAACGGGGCACAGAAAGGCTTTGTAACTCGCCCAAGGTCACACAACTGGTACATTTCAGACCTGGGACTGGGACCCAGGCAGTCTGCCTTCAGCAACTGTGCTCCCCAAACCCCGCCTTCCTCCCGCCCCCGACACAGAGACATCAGTTCATCAGTCTGGGCAACAACGTGAAAAGCTGTTGGCTCCAGTCAGGAAACCCTTAGACCCTTAGTCCACAGGAAGCAGCTGCCCCCCAGATAGCAAGGGTCTTCAAACAACGGCGTGGATTCACGCAGCCAGCCCCCATCCCAGATCCACAGCTGTGGCCACTCGCTGATTAACAACCAGGACTGTCCTACGTGCCTAACCTTCCAAAGCTTTAAAACCTACTGGTTGTTATGGTTTCCAGATTTATAGCCTGGACTCTCTCTTTCCAGTTGTCAGATCAACATAGAAATGGTTTGACTCTTAGCCATATGCCAATACATTCATGTGTTTGTTCCGTAAACGCTCGTTCGGGGCTGACGAAATGCCAGGCTCTGTGCTGGGTGGAGGGACATAGGGATGCACGAACCACGTCCCTGACCTCCGGGGGCTCATGCTCCGATGGGGAAGGCAGGAGAGACCGGCTCGGAGGAGGGGCACTTGTCCGGCAGAGCTGGAGCTGGCCCCTGCCCAGCGTGCACGACTCGGACCTTAATTCTGCCCACCAGGAACTCTCGATCTACAGGGAGAGGGGGACACATAAATAAATTACTCTGCAGGTGGCAATGTTTCCAACCCTTAAAGCTTTTTTGATTCTCCTGCATTTTAACCGAGTCATTCCTACGCGGGACGAGGGATGCCCTTGATCAGCAATTAAAGGAAATTTTAAATATATATATATTTTATTGATTTTTTTACAGAGAGGAAGAGAGAGGGATAGAGAGTTAGAAACATCGATGAGAGAGAAACATCAATCGGCTGCCTCCTGCACACCCCCTACTGGGGATGTGCCCACAATCAAGGTACATGCCCTTGACTGGACTCGAACCTGGGACTTTTCAGTCTACAGGCCACAGGCCTATGCTCTATTCACTGAGCCAAACTGGTTTGGGCTAAAGGAAGATTTTTAACTCTGGCCAGAAGGTCTCTAAGTGTATTCCACGTGAACAGCCATGTGCAGAAAATGGGCTTTCCAGATGGGAACAGCAGTGACGTGCACTTGGCTTACTGTAGTGTCCGGGTACCTGGCTATTGTATTCTAGGATGGCACCACACCGGTGGCTGTGGTTTGCCCACAACAGCTAAGTCCTTCCCACTTTGCATCCACGTGAGGATGGTGCTTTGACTTCCACTGCGTAACTGACCTCAGTGGATTGATTCGGTGAATATCATTGGGCAGTTACTATGTACCAGGACTTTACACTTCTCTCACCCAGCTCCTTCCAGTACAACTCAGATTTCAGCATAATGAGTAGTTGTTGTGCACAACATTATCCCATTTCTGATTAAGTAACAAGTATACTGGAAAATCCCAGACCTAGAAATCAGAGTACCTGGGTTCTAGTTGCAGATCTAACCATGAGTTTTCGGATATGTCAGCCTCTCTGAGCCCCCATTTTATTTCTTCAAAATAAAGACGATGGAAAAGATCAACTTTGACTTCAACATTCTGTGATTCTGTTGCTTTCCCAGAAGTCCAAAAAGGTTGTTCCACGGGCATCTCCAGTTATTCCAAGTCCCCTCATGTCCCCTTTCTCCTCCTCTCCCTCTTTAATTAAATGAAGTAATGGTGCACGTCTGAAAAATATTTTCATCTTCCACTTTGCTTCAGCTCATCGGTTTTACTAAATAGGTAAGTTAAAGTCTAATGGAAACGTGGTGCGTGTAATTTAACCTGCAGCTGGATTCACAGTTTTATTTGGGGTCTTGAGAAATAACAGAGACAAACATAGTCTGCGTGTTTTCTGTGTCCTACGAGGAGCTTATAAATCGTGATACTTTCTCAGCACAGAAGGGAAACAGGGGAAAATACGGTGAGGGGATTCTAAGCTTGGGCTCTGGAGCCCGCTGGCCGGGTTCAAATCCTGCCTCTACGTCTCACTCGCTGTGTGACTCTGGGCAGCTCTCTCAGATGAGAAAGACAGCTGCACCTTGGCAGGGTTGCTGTGAGGATTAAAGATGATGGGATAGTGCTGGACCCTCATTAATTAGCACAGGAATGCTTACTAGTGCTGTCTCCTTTACTATAGAGCTAAATGTTTAAATAGAGGTAAAAGTGGGTTTCATTGCAAAGCCTGCTCACCTTATATTATACTAGAGGCCCGGTGCACGAAATACGTGCACTGGGGCAGGGAGGTCTGCTCTCTCACAGTCCAAGAGTCCTCGGTGGATGTCCAACTGCCACAGAGGCGGGAGAGGCTCCTGCCACCGCCGCTGTGCTCGCCAGCTGTGAGCCTGGCTTCAGGCTGAAGGAGTACACTGACCACCAAGGGGCAGCTCCTGCATTGAGCATCCCCCTGGTGGTCAGTGCACAACATAGCGACCTGTCATTCTGCTATTTGATCAATTTGCATATTATCCTTTTATTATAGGGTATGACCCCATCAATCACTCCAAGGGGCATGTGTGGGGGGAGAGGTGCCCATAACAGACTGAGTTTACTCTCTTTGCCTGCCATCCTCCTTGTCAGAGCCATGTCAAGAGAGACCTACGGGAACCCCTCCCCCTCTCCCCACCGCATCTCATTCTCAGGCCCACCATTTCCCCCATGTGGTCCTGCAGACAGCTCAGCACAGTCCCGCAGAGGTCCTCTCTTGTAACAAGAACCTCAAAACCGTTTCTCTCTATGGTGTACAAAACACCTCTGCTGGGAAAACTTGATTTTACTGGAAGAACCTTATTCATGTCTGTCAGTATTTGACACAGCCAATTCCAAGGGTCCTTCCTCCTTCAGAGAAGTTCTCAAGCTGGTTCTGAAGCCACATGTCCCTCCCCGGGGACTCCGGTGAGGACCCCGGGGACTGCAGATGACAGCCTAATAACTCTTTCCTGTTGGACACAGATCAAGTGCTCTGTCTGGCTGCAGATTAGATAAGCCCCAGAGAAACACATCCAGGACGACCAAACTCAGTCAACCTCATTCCCGGCCTCTCCCGACAGCACCTGTGGGTTGACAGACATGCCTGTCACTCGGTGATAAATGGGAGCTTTCGCATGGATGCTGAGATGTTGCCTCTGCTTTATAGATAGAAGCAAAAAGATGATGATGATGACGATGATGATGATGATGATGTACAGCACTGCTTATAGAAATCTTTAAGATTAGATTTATAATGAAGAAGGCCTGGGTTTTATTTTATTTTTTTAAGTATTTTGTATGAAACACCATCGTATCTGTGTGATATTTTTGAGTGCAAGCTGAGTTTCTTTTCTTCGTAATCTTTGCTGTTTATCATTGTTTAGGGTCAAGGAGTCAAGAAGAACAGACGGCTCGCCTTGGAGCTGATGAAGAAAGCAGCTTCCAAGGTAACACTTTTGCATATTGTCAGAGGAAAACATTCGCACCACACCCGCCCATTAGAGAGAGTAAAGGGCCGGAGCCTCCCCACAAAGCCCCAAGGTAGAAATGGGGTGGGGAGGGAGGGGTCGCAAGCATTGCAACATTAGTCATTTTTGAGCTACACACATACAGAAACCCGCTACAATGGGGACGGCAACGCTCAAAAGCGGAATTCACCTTCAGTCAATAGAATCCAGGCCAATTTTGCTTGAAGGCTAAAATTATAATCAAGGCTGCCCATAACAAGCAGCGGGGCCTCCTGGAAAGTGAATGGAGATAAACGCCATTGAATTAGGGAAACCAAAAGCCTAATTCCTTGGAAGGTTAACCCTGTCATGGCCAATGCCCACTTGCTTGAATAATGGGGCTGTTTATCGAGGTTAGGGCTAGGGTGAGGAATTATTTTGCTTTCGCCACTAATTTTCTCTTCAGTGTTGTCACCAAGCCTGCTACTTGCAAAATAGCACTACTGAATGGGGGTTAGAATATCCCTTGTTGAGGGGACACACACACGTACATACATATCACTGCAAGGAAACATATGCCCAATGTGTGCCCACCCACACGTGTATACTCATGCACATGCATGTAAATTTGCAAATAAATAGACTTGTAGAAACCACTGTACTGTTACAGCCTTACCAGGCCCTAATAGCCCTTCTGGCTCTTGGCTTCTTCTCCATCCCCAAGGCCACTCGTGTTTGCCCCTCACAGACTCCTGCAGTGCCCACGCTGCTCTTCCCCACTTCCTTTCTGTCGGAGCCCCGAGTTTCTCTGTTGCTGTAAGTGGGGGCCTGGGGGAGCCCCGAGTGTCTCTGTTTCTGTAAGTGGGGGCCTGGAGTGAGCAAGCCATGAGGCTCTCCTCCACCTGTGTGGTGGCAAGAGGCCGTCGGACCCAGGGGCAGGGAACCCCCCCGGAGTGCACAGAGGCTCCTGACCCCAGCACAAATCACAGCGCAGACGTGGAAAAGCAGCTGAAAGCTGGTCATAGTCACTAGTTTCAGAGCGGTCTAAAGTGGGGCCAGGAAGGGGGGGGGGGGTGGCGTCTTTCCTGGCAGGTGTGAAATTTGCATCTCTGTAGCCGTTCTGGCAGAGCCCTGGTATCTGACGTGCTCTATTTTGGGTGTGTTTTTAGCCGGGCTTAAATGAGCATTGAGGGAATTGCCGTTTTATGGCCGGGAGTAGTCACATCCTTAAAAATGGTGAGTGAGACGCACTCATTCCCTCTGCAGGGAGTTACTCAGGCCCTGCTCTGTGCCAGACGCGGTAGTGCTGGTTGTACATAGTTTGATATTTTGGAATTAGCCAAAAGTCACTTGGAGGCAAACCTATTGATCGAGCAGTAAATGTCCAGAACAAGGGATGAGTAAGAAACAAAATAAGCCTTACCTGGACAGAGCATCAGCCTTCGGACTGACGGGTCTCGGGTTTGATTCTGGTCAAGGGCACATGCCCAGGTTGTGGGCCCAATCCCCAGTAGGGGTGTGCAGGAGACAGCCAATCAGTGATTCTCTCTCATCATTGATGTTTCTAGTTCTCTTTCCCTCTCCTTCTCTGAAATCAATAAAAATATTTTTTTTTAAATAAAAGAAAACAAGATTTCGTGCGGGATTCCTGCATAGGGTCCAGATACAATTCCTAGAGGAGTTCTGCGGACACGGGGCGAGGGCAGGCACTATGAATGAGCCTTTGGCCTCCGGAGGAAAGCACTGCAGAGCCGTGTGGGTGTGTCCATCCGGGGTCTGCTCCAGAGCTGGCTCCTGCTCTTCGTACCGCGGCCTGGCCTATTCCGTCACTGAAATGCCCGAGCTCTGCAAGACCCACCCGGAGCCTGCCTCGCCCCGGGAACTGTGCGAGGCGCAAGAAGAAATGAGTGGCCAAAACCAGTTTGGCTCAGTGGATAGAGCGTCGGTCTGCAGACTGAAAGGTCCCAGGTTCGATTCCAGTCAAGGACATGTACCTTGGTTGCAGGCACATCCCTGGTAGGGGGTGTGAAGGAGGCAGCTGGTCGATGTATCTCTCTCATCGATGTTTCTAGCTCTCTATCCCTCTCCCTTCCTCTCTGTGAAAAATGAATAAATTATATTGAGAAGAAGAAGGAGGAGGAGGAGAAATAATGAGTGGATCCACGGCACCGACTCTTTCCCGAGCGTCAGCTCTCCGGGGCCCACAAGCCTGAACCCACTCTGGGTCCTCAGGGTGTCGGCTCTGGGTTCCATTGTGTTGAGCATCTGCATCCCGACGGTGGCTTTGGTTCACCGGTGGTCAGTGGTCGGGTACTTTCCTGAGCACTGACTGGGCCAAGCACTAACGTGGGTGCCTGGGATATAGCACAAAGGTCCTTGCCCTCAGGGCGCTTCCATCTGTCGGGCTGTGTTCGCTTCTTTCCCTTGGTCTTCTTGGCCCCCAGATTCCACGGGAGGACCAGGAGGTGTTGCCTTTGGGAGCTATGGAGATGGGAAAGGCTGCAGGCTGGGACCTTAGCATCTACTGTTGAGGGACACCCGGTCTTTGTGAAAAGGGAGGTGAAAGATTTGGCTCTGACTTAACAAGTCTCACTGATGGGAGGGCACTGTTTGCCCCCACTCCTTTCCCCCGCACTTGTTCACAGTCTCATGGGTCGGGCAGGAAGGGAGGAAGCAATGCCGTAGGAAGGAATGCCGTCTGCCCAGGTTTGCAAACACACCGCTGCAGGCACCTGAGCCTTCACCGAGCAGGCTGGAGGCTGCCAGAGGAAGTGGGGAGAGCAGAGGCCACCCGAGAGTGTGGCTCGGCAAGAACAAGGAGGCTCCAGGCTAGAGTCACAAACCAGCCCTCCTCTCCTGGTCCCAGCCCCAGTTCGGACTCGGTTCTCCCTCTTCCCCATCCTCCCCTTCTGCCTCAGCCCGGAACTGGGACGCTAAGCAGTCACCAAGCACCTGTGCTTTGCAAGCAGGCTGTCGCCGCCGCTTCCTTCGGCGGCTCGTTGGCGTGCAGGACAGTCGTCAACAGATGGGCAGGGCGGTCACCTGGAAACCGTCCCCGCCAGGGCAGGTTGCAGCCACCCGGTGCAGCCGAGCGCGCATGGATGTCAAGGGCAGCCTCGATGCTGCAGGACAATGAGAGGCTTTTGCAGACAAGGGCGGCGAGTCAGAGCCCAGAGGAGCCGAGTGATGATGATTCGGGGCCAGCGCCGCCGCCGAGCTGGAAGGCAGGAATCCCAGCGGCAGCCGCGTGGAAGCCACCTGGGAAGACTCTGAGCCGGGCTCATGTGTTCCAGCTCTCAGCTTCTCTTTCATGCCATCTGCCCAGAAAAGAGACCGGGGAGGTTTTGTTTAGACTCAATCAGAATGCTCTCACAACAGTCGATTCTCTTTAGGTTTCATTACAAAAAACGATAACAATTCTTTTCTCGTTGTTCTACAATCCAGGGGTTGCATCAGGCGGTCAATGGCCTGGGGTGGTATTACCACAAATTCAAGAAAAATTACGTCAAAGCAGCAAAGTATTGGTTAAGAGCAGAAGAAATGGGGAACCCGGACGCGTCCTACAATCTTGGGGTGCTGTACTTGGATGGCGTTTTCCCGGGCGTGCCTAGAAAGAACCAGGTGAGTGAGCCTGCAGACAAACCGGGCAGCTGGGCAGTCCCTCGCTCAGGACGCCCTCCTGGAGGTTACCGTATGCCCAGTCCAGACAAGGCCCTGGGGGTGGTACGGACACCACCCCAACACGCAGACCACGTTCTCGAGAGGCGAAAAGGCCCAGTTAGGAAGGTAGAGAGTGGAGAGCAAAGAATGGCAGTTAGCCACGTGCAGAGAGTGTGCTGATCGATCCGACCTGAACAGTTCTGGAAAGGGGAAACGTTGAAGGTCAAAGCAGTCAGGAGGGCTTCCTGGAGAAGGAAGGCTTGAACGGAGGAGAAAGGGGGGATGACGCAAGGTGAGGTTGTGCAAGAAACCAAGAGACAGTGTAGAGCTGGAAGAGAGCTGGCTTCCGGTATGGTGGCCTGCCGGGGTTCTTTTCCCAGCCTTACAAAGGGTCCAGCATTCTGGAGAAAGGGCTGCGCATAGATGATTAAGAAGGACACATATAATACCTTAATAATTTTTTTAAATGAAAAAAAATGCTTAACTTTAAGAGATTAAAAGAAAAAAACCACACACACAAAAAAAAAGAAGGGGGAGTCCATGGACGAAAGATATCTTTGATAGGCATTGGGGGTCAGGGGAGCTTCAGCTGAAAGAGCTAGAAGACTCTCCTCCATCACCAAGGACCCCTGCTTTTATTAAACACAATTTTTCCCAAGGCAAGGTGGAAATATGCACTTCAAAGGAGAAGGTATCAAAGGGTACAGAAGCATTGTCAGTTTGGGGAATAGCCTACAGCTGTTCAGGTGTTTGGCAATAAAATGCCCTGAGCTGTCTGGCAGTTAACTATCATCCTATTCGGGTTTGGGGGAAGTGCCTTTTAGCCATTTCCAACAGGTTCACTACATGTGACTCAACCCTGTTGGGCTCCCCAAGCTTCACCAACCTTTGGGTAAAACTCTTATAATTATTACATGCTGGAATTGGTTCCCGGCAGTGGCCTGATATGAGAACAGATTTAAAAAATAATAAAAACAACAGTGATCATCTTTAGTGTTTGTTGAGCACTTCTCTGTGCCAGACACTGACACAAGGTTTATAGGCTCAGTCCGTGTCATCCTAACTACCTCTGGAATAGTTACTATTAAGTCCATTTTACAGAATAAGCATCTAAGGCTCTGAAATGTATGTGACAGCATCAAAAACTTCTTAGAGTCAGAACCTGAATCCCTATGTAACATGGAAGCCCCTCGTTATTAATAATAATATTGATGAGGGTGGTAATCATCTGAGTACCATTACATTTAACAAGGTTCATTGAATGCCCGCCCTGTGCGGGCACTCTTCCAGGCACGGGGATACAGCAGCGAACTAAACAGTCTCTGCTCCTAGAAAGCTTACATTGCAATGGGGGAGAAAGGCAACAGACTATTAAATATATAATATGAGGATGTTATGGGGAGAAATAAAGCAGAAGAAGGAGAACAGGGAGGGTGGAGGTTGGGGAATATTATTTTATAGAGGAGATCAGAGAAGGTTTCTCTAACAATGTGACATTGTACAGGCACCTACAGAAATCTTGTGGATATCTGGGAGAACATTCCAGAAAGGGGGAACAGCCAGGGTAAAAGCTCTGAGACGTTCCAAGAACAGCAGGGAGGCCAGAGTTGCAGGAGCAGGAAGCAGAGGAGATGAGGAGGTGGGAGATAGGTAGGAAGGCCGGGGCCAGGTCATTGTGATGACTCAGCTGCTCTGAGCCAGATGGGAAAGCCCGAGACAGCTTTGACTTGGGCAGGATGTGCTGTTTTAGAAGGCTCCTGGATCCGGGCAGAGATTAGGCTTGCAGGAAACAAGAGAGGGGACGGGGTTAAACATTGAATCTAAGTGAGAAAGGGTGGGCAATATCTCAAGAAGGGCTGCTATGTGACTAGATTCTGGGAATATTTTGAAGGTCAAGGTACAAGATTCGCTGATGATTGCATGTGAGGTGTGAGAGGGAGAGGCATCAGGACAACTCCGGAGCACACGGCCTTTATTGAGGTGGAAAGAATAGAGGGGCCATTTCTGGGATGGGCAGCAGCAGACCTGGGGGTGGGGAATCTCATTTTTCATGAAGCACCATGCTAATTCTGGAGAATTTGCTTTCTCATTTAATCCTCATAACAACCTTTCATCTATCAGACACCACACTTTAGAAAATATATGTATTTTATTGATTTTAGAGAGGAAGAGGGAGAGAGAGAAAGAGAGAGAGAGAGAGAGAGAGAGAGAGAGAGAGAGAGAGAGAGAGAAACATCAGTGATGAGAGGATGAGAGAGGATCATTGACCAGCTGCCTCCTGCATGCCCCACACTGGGGATTGAGCCCACCACCTGGGCATATGCTCCAACCAGAAATCAAATCGTGACTTCCTGGTTCCCAGGTCAATGCTCAACCACTGAGCCATGCTGGCCGGGCAACACATTTTTTTAGCTGAATAAAATCTCTCAGGTGGAGAGATTAACGTGCCCAAGGTCTCACAGCTGGTAAGGTGCAGGGCTAGGATTTGAACCCAAGCCTCTCTGACTCCAAAGCCCATGCTTAAAAATGTCAGCTCACTGCCTCAGGAAAATAATAGTAATCAGCGGAACATATACCTAAGTGTTTTTCCCCTCCCTCTACCTCTCTCTGACTACATGCGAGACTGTATATTTTTATGCATTGCAAGAATCCTCCCACACATCTGAGAGCGTGGGGTTTTTTATTGTCATTTTCTAATTCTCACTTTCCTCTTGGAAATGCAGTTTTTGTGCATGAGTTTGAAGAGAGGTCTTAAGCAAGGTTAGGAACGCAAATGCCTGAATTTTCGCCTGGTGTGACTTCTGATACAGTCTTCTATCTTGCTGGCAGGGGTTACATGAGGATCAAATGAGGTGACAGTGACATTCCTTGTTACAAGTCATCTTATTTCCTTGGCCAGCCTAATCAACAGGATACAGGGCCAGAGGCTGGCTTCGGTGACTGGCTGTCTTCCTTGACTTGGTTTCCTCACAGATGTGAGAAGAGACAAGCCTGTGATAATACCTTGGCTCCGGCGAAACCAGCCCAGCCAGGGAGACTCCTCCCCAAGGAGACTGATGTTTGTTCGTCTCTCTTCACAGACGTTAGCTGGAGAATACTTCCATAAGGCTGCTCAAGGTGGACACATCGAAGGAACCTTGTGGTGTTCCCTCTACTATATCACGGGCAACCTGGAGACGTTCCCGAGAGACCCGGAGAAGGCTGTTGTGTAAGAATCTAGCAGATGCTGGGTGTAAAGGGAAGGCCATCCACATCTGTCCCCACTTCTCCTTCAGAGATATGTCCACGATCCCCAGTGGATGCCTGAACCTACAGAGAGTCCTGAGTCCTATAGATACTGTCTTTTTTCCTTCACATACAGAACTTTCCACTTAAAGGAGGCACTGTTACGGCTTCTCTTTGGTATATCTGAATTGCCAGCATCACTACTCTTGTGCTTTGGGGCCATTATTAAGGGAAATGAGGGTGACCTGAGCACAAGCACTGTGATCCTGCAGTAGTCACTAACGGGTGGGGAAGTGTCTACAGTGTGGAGACGCTGGACAAAGGGATGAGTCACATCCCGGGCAGGAAGTGAGGGGGATGACTGGAGATTTCATCGTGATACTCAGAATGGCACACAATTCAAAACTATGAGTTTTTAATTCTGGAATTTTTATTTAATATTGTTGGACCATAGTTGACTGTGGGCAACTGAAACCTTGGAAAGCGAAACTGCAAATAGAGGGGACTACAGTGCTATATTCACTCTGCCTGGAAGAAGAGTTCCTCCTCCTCCTCCTCCTCCTCCTCTTCTTCTTCTTCTTCTTCTTCTTCTTCTTCTTCTTCTTCTTCTTCTTCTTCTTTTTCATTTTAAAAGTTTTATTTTTTATTGGGGTCCAGTCAAGATGGCAGAGTAGAAGGAAAAAAATAAAATTTCTTAATAATAAAAAAGGAAAAATATAAGCTCTCTGCCTATAGCACACCAGACTATTTCCTGCTCCCAAAACTAAATCACTTATCAATTTCACATTTTTAGTCATACTTTTTTTGCTTCTACTGCTAAATAACATGCATCTCCCACTATTTCTTGTCATTTCATCATAGGCATTGTTTAAGATGTCTCACTGTGAAAGATGAAGATACAGTCCCCTCTCACTCTGCCACCTCACTACCCCACACATTCCCACTTTTTATTTCTCTCCCATCTTCCCAATAAGCATGCCATTATGTTGGTTAGTTTAGTATCGGGGTTTGCATTATTATGACTGTGTAAATGCTAGTCACAACTGAGCCACGTAGTATTCTATGACTACCTCTTCTTTCTTACTCAACTTGGTGTTTTCTATGGAGTAACAATTATATCTTATTGTTCTTTGGCTGCTTGACTTTCTGTGCACTTCACATTTTCCGTGTACTTGATCTCTCACTTCGTCTACAGTTGTCTAAATCTCTTAGTCTGTCCACTCCCACCAGGTATTCATTTAATCTTGGTGATGTGTCTCCTGGAGTCTTTGTTCAGGCCATAGCTGTCCTCCCGAAACTGACTTTGTCATCCTTTCCTTTCATCTCTGGCTTTCCGGTCGTCTTTGTTGGACCCCATTTCTTCCTTTCTTGGTTAATGCTTGCATTTAGGTAGAACACATCCTACAGAGGCTTCCTGAAGAACAGGGAACAGGAGGCCCATTTTTTAAAAATACAAATATTTTACTGATTTCTTAAAGAGAGGAAGGGAGAGGGATAGAGAGTTAGAAACATCAATGAGAGAGAAACATCAATCAGCTGCCTCCTACACACCCTACTAGGGATGAGCTCACAACCAAGGTATATGCCTTGACTGGAATCGAACCTGGGACCCTTGAGTCCTCAGGCCAACACTCTATCCACTGAGCCAAACCAGTCAGGGCAAGAAGGCCCATTTTTGATGTCATGCACATCTGATCATGTTTCACAGGGGCCGGCAAACTATGGCCCACACATAACATGTGGCCTGCCAAAGAGCTAAGAGCGCTTCCTACATTTTTAAAGGGTTGTAAAACAGACATGGAAAAAATATGCAGCAGAGACCATAGGTGGCTCAGAAAGCTTAAAATATTTACTGTCTTACCCTTTGTAGAAAAGGTGTGCAGACCTCTGCTGTAGATCACCCTCACATATAGTCTGCCTCTCCAACGGGCTGTCTTAGGCATTTGAGAGCAAATATACCTGAACTCAATGATGAAACTCACCTGAGACAGACTTGAGGCTTTTGTCATTGTTCGCTGGTGGGGATACTTACTAGTATTGTGAGCATTCATATATTCCCATGGACTTTTATTATCCTTTTGCTATTGATTTTTAGCTTAAACACATTGTGATTAGAGAGTGTATTCTGAATGACTTCAGTCCTTTGAAGAGTGTTGGGGCTTGCTTTGTGACCAGCATAGGGTCAATGTTGATGTATGTTTATCATCTCTTGAAAAGAGTGTGTTTTCTGAAATCGCCGGGCACAATGTTCTACATGTATTATCAATTACGACAGGTTGCCCGATCTTCTATGTGATTCCTGATGTGTGTGTTTTTCTGCTTGTTACAACAGTTACTGAAAGAAGTGTGTTGAAATATCCCACTATGAGTGTACACTTGTCTATCTCTCCTTTTAGTTTTGTCAGTTTTTCATTAGAGATCTTGAATAATATTGGGTCAAATAGAATGAGAATTGTTTTTCCTTCCTCGTTGGCCCCTTTATCCTTTTGCGGTGTCCTCTTTGTTGGTCCTTGTCTGTAAAGTCTACATTTTATGTTAATATAGTTATGTGTGCTTTTTTTTGTTGTTGTTAGAATTTGCATGTTCTATTGTTTTCTACCCCTTTACTTTCAGTCTTTCTTTGTCCTTATTTAAATTATGTCTCTTAAAAGCAGCATATTTTTGTGTATTTTTTAGTCAGCTTGACAATTTTAGTATTCAATTGGTATATTTAGACCTCTTACATTTAATTAGGATATATTTCATTGTAAATGTGCCAGTTTATCATCTATTCCATATTGTTACATCTATTTTTGTTCCTTTTTTCCTTGCCCTTCCTTTAATATAATCTATCTATCTATCTATCTTTCTATCTATCTATTTATTTATTTTGGTTATTCCTTACCTGAAGATATTTTTCCATTGAATTTTTAGAGAGACTTGGAAAGGAGAGGGAGGGGCAGAAAGAAACATTGATATGAGAGAGGCACATCTATTGGTTGCCTTCTGAACACAGACCAATCCGATCAGAGCTGGGGAACCTGCAACCAACGTATGTGCCCTTGACTGGAATTGAACCCGGGGCCCTTCAGTCCATGGGCCAAGGCTCTATCTACTGAGCCAACCTGGCTAGGGCTAGATCAAATATTTTTTTAAAAGCATTCCATATCCCCATTTCATTAACTTGTTAGTTATGTATTCTTTTAGTGGTTGTAAATCTAAATATTACAATATGCTAGTTCATTAATGATTACACCCCCCCTTGAGGATAAATTAGGGAGCAGAAACAAAATAGGGAAACCTTATAATAAATCAGTAAAAAATGTTTTAATGAAATACTAGAACTCTTGGTAAAGATGATCTTTTCAAAGGTGAAGGGATATTAAGCAGTACAAATTGGTAGCCATGGGGACGTAAAGTACAGCATAGGGAATATAATCAATAATGTTGTAATAATTATGTGCAGTGCTAGGTAGGTACTTGAACTATCAGGGGACTACTTTGTCAAGTTTGTGATTATCTAGCCGTTATGCTGTACACCATTATGCTGGGCACCTATCTAATAAAAGGATAATATGCAAATTAACTGTCACTCCATCACAAAGATGGTGGTGCCCATAGCCACAAGATGGCTGCACCCAGTCCCCTCAGCCTTGCCAGAGTCCCCCAGTCCTAGAGGGGGCTGTCACTGAGAGCAGGCAGTGTGAGCAGCCTGGCGGGAAGCTTGCCTCTGGGGGAACGGGGGACAGCCCCCAGGGCCTGAGAGGAGACAGCAGTCCCGCCTTCCACAGAAGCAGCACGGCTCCCTCCCACCCCCTGTGGAAGCAGTGCAGCTCCCGGTGTGCTGCAGTTCCCACTGGCTCCCGCAGAAGCGGCAAGCAGCCTACTGTGCACGATATCATGCAATGGGATACTAGTGAGAAAATAATATTGAATGTCAACTGTAACTTAAAAATAAAATTAGCTCTGCTGGGGTGGCTCAGAGGTTGAGTGACGATCTATGAGCCAGGAGGTCATGGTTCAATTCCAGTCAGGGCACATGCCCAGATATCGGGCTCAATCCCCTATAGGTGGCGTGCAGGAGGTAGCCAACCAGTGGTTCTCATCATTGATGCTTCTCTCTCCCTCTCCCTTCCTCTCTGAAACCAATAACAAATATTTAAAAAATGAAAATAAAGAAATAAAAAATTTTAAATACCCAAGCAATGTTATAAATCCTCATTCTAAAATAAAGCTAGGAAAAGAAAAGTATAATTGACCAATTACCATACAGATGCCCAAACAAAGATCGTCTTTCCGCAGTGGCGGATATTGTTCACTGGGAACCTTCCCTGTCCCGCCTTTGTTTCCATAAACCACAACGGCTCCGCACTGCTCAGAAAGGGCCCCGCTTACAAAGCTCTCAAAATGTTTCCTTCCTTACCTTCTTAACATTCAGTTCTGGTTTGTTGCTCTGTAAAAATTCCAACAAGCAAAATATTCCCCAAGTGGGATTTATTGCCATCGTACGGAGAAAGAAGCAATTATTTAATTTGCCACAGTTTGGATATTTTGTCTCTCCCCTTGCCTTTTCAGGTGGGCCAAGCACATAGCCGAGAAGAACGGCTACCTGGGCCACGTCATTCGGAAGGGCCTCAACGCCTACCTGGAGGGCGCATGGTAAGCTCGGGGCCCCCGCTGCCCTGAACCTCCTCGGCCCTCGCCTTCCAGTCTATGAGACGGAGCTTAAAATGCAACCACAACAAAAAAAAACAGCCATTTGCAGGGAAATCACGGCCTCGCCGTAATCCTATTCGGAGTATCGCAGACTGATTGGCTGTTGATTGGGAAACATAGCATTTCCATGTTTAATTATACTCAAAAATTAGTTCTCTAGGGGGAGCACGCACATTCATCACGTTGAGAGACACATGAGTGTGCTGACTCCTTCTCCTCAAGCTTGTTTCTCGTGGCTTCCGAGTCTACGCACCGCGCAGGGCTTCTTGGCTGACCCTCTGCTTCTCGCTGGCAGGTCCCCGGAGGTCTGGGATTCCCACCTTGTGTGTGGGAAGCTGAGAATTGGGGCTCGGGCTAGATCCTTCCGTAGCTTGTGCTGCATCCTCCGTGGCCAGGAGCCTGGGATTGCAGGCAGTCGCTCACAAGACCTCCGCTGTCACAGCCAAATAGGCTCCCCTTTCTGACCTTCTTCTGATGGAGGTAGCAGATGAAGAATCCCCGTGACACCACACGGGAGGACCGCGAATTCCCCCCCATTTGCTGCTACGTGATTTTACAAAGGAGGGCACATCTCTCCAAATGCTACCTGCCTTCATCTTTTTTCCCTTCTGTCAGTGCTGGCGCTCCGTCTTGCTTTTCCCTCGGGCTACATTTTCTTGGCTGGTTTATTGCCTAAATGATCTGGGTATTTCAGTAATAACTGAAAAGGCTATGCAAATCAGCACATATCCCTTCGGAACGCTGCCTCGGAGACATTAGACCAGGCTCACCATCGATCATTCTCTGATCCGAACCTTAATTAAAAATTTAAATATGAGTCCAAAAGAACACTATTTTCTCCCGTGGTCCACGGGTGCCCACGTAATCAAAAGATAGCATCTCCGTAATGGAGAGCCTTAACTTCGAGATAATGCCGGGGAAATGAACCCAATGGGAAAAGGCACCAAGCCGCAGTGTTTATTATGAACCCCTGTGGAAGTTGATTATGTGTGGCCTCACTTTGCCCAGCAGGAAAGACATTTTTCATGAAATTATTATTTTCTAATTGATATACCGTACAGGTTTTGTGCTATTTCATCTTGCAAAACTCCCAGATTTGACTTTAGCTCATTCTCTACAGTCGCCCTCTAAACTTCCCATCCCGGCTCCTCACAAGCTTCTTAGGGGGAACTAAGCACTCAGATATCAAAGTGTTATTATATGTGGGGCATTCCCAAAGGGAGAGCACATCTGTAAACAGTCCCCCACAGCGCGCACACACACACACACACACATACACACACACACCCCAAGATGTCTGATGCCCATAAAGAGCGGATAAGTCAGTAGCTAGGCTTTTTAAAATTTTATTTTGCCTATTTTTTGAATTTAGCATCCCTTTAACATTGAAAAATGTGCAGTGAAAGTCAAGAAGAATTAAGATTTGTGTGGCCTGCTGTCTTTCATAGACTATGCAGCCAGAGATATTTTTTTATTTTCCCTTGGTGGAGAGGATCGGTAAATTAAGCGGGCTCTACACTATTTGTGTGTTTGCATTCAGTTCATCAGACTTGACTGAATCTACTCGCATCAGGGCACCTTGCCATGAGCTTCAGGGATGTCACCAAAAAGGGCTTGGGGTAGTTTGCTGCCTCAACTCTTCCTCATGCTGAACTACTTCCAGTTTCCTACATGGCCGTTGTCCTGTCTGACCTCTGGGCCTTTGCACGTGCCCCAGAGTCTGACCAACTTCTTCCTTGCTGGGTCCTTCCATGGACCATGCTTGCCCTTTACTTTGCCCTCTGGCTTGTGTCCCAGTGCCCAGCACCTAATGGCACCTGTGAGGTGCTCAGAAACTATTGAGTGAATGAGCTAAGGCAAATAGAACAAACATATCGTAAGCGCCATGAACAGTATTGGGAGAACATTGGGGATTCTGAGTGGGAAGAGACGCTACCTGATTTTGGGGGACTTAGGCCAACCTTTATAATGGGGGATGGTGGCATGTCCATGGAGCCATGCAGGGAACAGCATTTCTTGAGAAGGGAATTGCAGGAACAAAAGCAAAGAGAGAGGAAAATTCTGGAAGTCTCTAGAAAATTTTAAGCCACCAGTTTGCCATGAGGGTGAGATTTGTACAGGGAGTGATATACAACAAGACCGGAGAGGTGCTACTTTATGGAAGTCTGAATGGAAGGTTATGGACTTTCTGCTTAATTCGTGGAGCAGCAGGGAGTGTTGTTGATGGTTGGAGAGAAGGTCTGGATGTGGCAGAGCTGGACTGTGAGCTGCTTCACCAATCAGCCGTAAATAATGTGAAGCGAAGGGAGATCCGGAAAGAGTTCTGGTAAAAGGCGCTGATCGTTTGTGTTGGGGAAGTGGCATGAGCCAGTTGAGTTGTTTTTCTCTTCTTTGCTGATCTGAGTTGGTAACATACGAAATAATATGTGATATATATGTAAGTTCCAACAATAAAACAAACACCTGTAAACCTCCCACCTACTTAAGAAAATGAAGTGTTGAAGCTCCCTGCATTGTATGTCCCTCCCGGATTAAACCCAAACCCCAGTCCCAGTATTCAGAAGTAACCATCATCCTGAATCTTGCTCTCTTTATAGTTTTTTGTTTTGTTTTGGTTTGGTTTGGTTTTTGCTAAACATGGGTATATTCCTAAGCAATAGATTTAGTTTGACTTGATTCTGGGCTTTCTGTCATTAGAATATTATTATACATGAATCTTTAACTGCTTCTTGTCACTTACCATTACATTTCTGAGATTCACATATTTGGATGCATGTCCCTGTAGGTTGGTCCTTTTCGCTGCTATCATATACCACAATTTACTTACCAATTCCCCATGAACACGTATATGGGTTACTTCCACTATTTTGTTTTAAGGACAGTGCGACCACGAACATGTTTGATATATCTCCTGACCCAGAGAGGAAGAGTTTTTCTGGAATGTAAACTTAGGAGTAAGGGACTTCACAAGGTAACGCCATTTGCTTTCTAAAATGATTTTATCAATGGACTCTCCTGCTGACCGTCAATATCCCTGCCAGTCTTGATGCTGGTGCTAAAATATTACTAAGGAGAAGTCTCCGTCTGAGTGTGAGACCTTTCCATAGCCACAGGAAGAAACATCTACTGCCCACGCCAGTGGGAAAGTTTTGTCAAAATACATTTGACAAGGCGTGCTTTCCTCTCTCTGAGCCCCAAAATGTGCCCTGGGGGTTAAATAGGAAATATAAGAGCACGGCCTCCCCACAACGTGGCTTTTTCTGGCACCATCTATTTTGCCATCACAGAACGACACCATCCATCAATGTCCCCAGTCTATCCCCTTGTTACCTTTTCTGTGAGTGAATTTATTCTGGAGTTACTTTCAGATTACTCATGCAGGTTTGATGCGCTTGCGTTTTTCTGTGTTGCTCCAAGATTTCTATGGGATAGCTGAAAAGAGGAGGGTGTTGTGTTGGGGGGAGGGGGCGGGAAAAGTTTTTTTTGCCATGTAGGCATTTAATAGCTAAGATAATGTCGTCCCTGAGGCTGTTCGCAGACACCCGAGCAATCAGCAAAGGAGAGGCCAGCTGCCATGTCTCGTTTCTCTCTGCCTTACCTCTGCATGTGTTTTATCTGTGAACTGTGTATCTTATTGCCCTTTGTCTTAAATACACCCCCGGTGTTTAACCCGATTGTGGTGGGCTTGAGGCAAGACAAGTAGGCATGCTAGGTCCCAGTCCAGAAACTCACCTGATTGCCCTGGCTGGTTTGGCTCAATGGATAGAGCGTAAGCCTGGGTAAAGAAGGGTCCCTGGTTCGATTCTGGTCAAGGACACATGCCCCAGTTGTGGTCTCAGTCCCCAAAGGGGGGCGTGCAGGAGGCAGCCGGTCAATGATTCTCTCTCATCATTGATATTGCTATCTATCTCCCCCTCTCTCTTCCTCTCTGAAATCAATAAAAATATGTGTGTGTGTATTTAAAAAAAGAGAGAGACTCACCTTTTGGCAATGGAGCAGGGCCCTTGAAACCCACTGAGGCCCCAGGATTGTTTTTTCCTCCTTCCAGTTGGAGCTGCTTCAGGCCTCATTAGCAAGGAGCACAGAGAAAATAATGTAATTGTTGGAGAAGCCGCTCAGAGGTCGTCCGATGCACAGTTCACAGCCAGCAGCCCAAGGAGTGGTTACGCAGCACCGTTAGGAAAGTTCTATAAATGTAGACGCTGGCTTTGAAGCGGGAGGGTAGCAGATGCGCCTCAGCCTCGTTCTTTACTCTAAATTCCCTCCTCTCTGCATCCACCCCCACCTCCTCATCACAATGACCGTCTGGGAGACAGTTTCACTTGAGTGCATTGGAAATAAAACCCAAAGCTCTGGCTGGCTTCCTAAACCTTGAGGAAATTTCTGGAAGGGCAGTGCGGTCTTGTGCCTTGTTTGGGGGCTTCCTGCACGTAGCAAATGCTGAGGACATGACTATCCCAACAAGACGCGTCTAGACATATCTGTGGTCCATGCTTTCGGGCAGTTGCTGTTGAAACACATGCAAGAGCCCAGTGCAGGAGGGAGCGTGGATGTGGACAGGGTTGCTGCCGAGGTGGTGTGTCTGGGAAGCCTGAGGAAGCAGAGGAATGTGGTCTCCCGTGGGCTGACCCTGGCCTATAGCTCACTCCTCCGTATATGAGGACAGATGGCGGGGGAGTCAGGGTGCGCCGGCCTCTGCCGATTGCTTCTGCAAGATGGAGGACAGAGGTGGATTTCTGCTCGGCACTCCTATTGACCTCGCTGTTTCCTGGCGCCTCCTTTTGATGGATCGCAGCGCTTCCTCAAAGGAAATGCTCGGGGGTTCTGTGAAAGTTCCTCCCGGCCTGTGCAATTATTGCACAGGGAACGTCTCTCTATAAAACTTGTTTCTCCCGTTCCTCCACCACCATGTGAGAGATTTTTAAAAAAATATATATTTCATTGATTTTTTTGTTTTTACAGAGAGGAAGGGAGAGGGATAGAGAGTTAGAAACATCGATGAGAGAGAAGCATAGATCAACTGCCTCCTGCACATCCCCCAATGGGAATGTGCCTGCAACCAAGGTATGTGCCCTTGACCGAAATTGAACCCGGGACCCTTCAGTCCGCAGGCTGACGCTCTATCCACTAAGACAAACTGGTTTGGGGGAGACTATCTTTTTAAAGTTTTTTTTTAATTATCTTTTTTCATTTTATTTTTTGTTAATATTTTTTATTAAGGTATTATATGTGTACATATCTTTCCATTGCCCCCCACTCCCATACATGCCCTCCCTCCCCAAAGTTTTTCATCCATTGGTTTTGCTTATATGCATGGATACCAGTCCTTCGGATGATCTCTTATCTCCCCTAGATCTTCCTACCCTCCCCGCTGTAATTTGACAGTCTGCTTGTTGCTTTACTGTGTCTGTATCTATCTTTTCATTCATCAGTTTATAATGTTCTTTATTATCCATAAGTGAGTGAGGTCATGTGGTGTTTCTCTTTCATTGGCTGGCTTATTTCACTCAGCATGATGTTCTCCTGTCTTTTTAAAGTTTATCATGGTGACTCTGTCTTATGGGAGGGTGAGTCTCATAACCCCCGCCCCCACCCTGGCCGCCAATTCTAATAGTCTGCCCGACTGCTGTCTAAGAAAACTCACGTTGTTACAGTTTAATAACCTGAGTCACGTTCCATGCGGCCACAGCAGCAGAGGGAACCGGCTCAGTGTTCGCGTGGGGCCTGGCAAGGGTCCACCATCTCGTTCCCTCACTCACCCCTGGGGAAACCGAGGCACGGGTGCAAGGAGACACTTGAGATGTTAAGACCTTTGCCACAGGGCCTCATTTAAGAATGACGAGGACTTGGTCTGACTTGAGGATTCTGGTCATCACACATGATTTCTGCAGTCCGTGTGAGAAAACGCCTGTGCGGCCCTAGCTGGTTGGGCTCAGTGGATAAAGCATCAGTTTGGTAACTGAAAGGTCCCAGGTTTGATTCCTGTCCATGACACATTCCTGAGTTTTGGGCTCAATCCCCAGTAGGGGGCGTGTAGGAGGCAGCTGATCAACGGTTCTCTCTCGTCGTTGATGCCTCTATCTCTCTCCATCTCCCTTCCTCTCTGACATCAATAAAAGAAAAAGGAAACCCCTGTGCGTTTTTCGAGGTGTTGTTTCGGCTCCGGTCGTGGGCTTGTTAGCTGGCCTGCCTATGCAGGGGACACCGCTTAGCCAGCCCCGTGTCTCTTTAGAGTGAGTCATGGCTAATTGGCCGGGTGTCTTGGAGATGGAGAATCAGCGCACTCAGCAGCCGCGTGGCCCGTGACCTGCAGCGTGTCTGATTGAAGATCCGCTGTTGTAACTTGACTCCCAGTCACCTCTCTCTGTCCCCGAGGGATGATCTGCCAGAGCCGCAGTAATGATGTAGAAAGGTGATCTCAGAGTCCGCCTCTCGGAGTCTCCCCCCCCCCAACCCCTGCCCTTCCTTAACCCACTTCCTGGCGGGAGTGGGAGTCAATGGCTACTTAAGATGAAAAAGACGCTTTTGAAATAACTTTTAAGGTTAAAATAAATTTTTATTCATAAACTGGGTGACACTAAGAAAATGGAGGAAATCAGAGAAAGTCAAAAGTAAAGAGTAAAAGTGACTTGAATTCTCACCGCCTAACGATAAGCACTCTTAGGTTTTTGGTAGATAATTTTTATGGTTTAGTTTTCTTGACATATACTGACTTATCCTCTCTTTATGGGAAAAGGTATCAGACATCTTGGTGTGTGTGTGTGTGTGTGTGTGTGTGTGTGTGTGTGTGTGCCTGTATTAGGTTTTACTCCAAAACTGGAATCGCATCGGTTTTTATCCTGCCTCTTTTTTTTTTTCACTGAACAGATAATTTGCATAGACATCTTTTCACATTTTTGGATATGTATTCTTTCACATCATTTTTCATGGCCTCATCTGAAAGTGGCTGTATCAGGGGTTAATTTTTTAAAAAAATATATTTTTATTGATTTCAGAGAGGAAGGGAGGAGGAGAGAGAGAAACATTAAATATCAGAAAGAATCATTGATGGCCTGCCTCCTGCACAGCCCATACCATGTGCCCTGACCTGGAATCAAACCGTGACCTTCTGGTTCATAGGTCGATGCTCAACCACTGAGCCATGCTGGCCAGGCTAGGGGTAAATTTAAATAGCCACTGATTTCCAGATACTTAAGTTCTTACCATTTTTAAAAAATATTTCAAGCATAGCAAAAGCTCTGCCATCAACTCTCTTGCCCCAGAATCTTTGCATATCTCTGATTGGTTTTTTTAGAATGAACCCCGACGGGAGAACTGTTCGGCAGGTGGTCTGTGCATTCTAAGGGCTCCCCCCACTCACCACACGGACTGGCCCTCCCACCAGCAGTGGTGGCAGGAATATGTCCGCTACCCCCGCCCCCTTGCCCTTCCTTGGTGTTACCAGTCGTGTGGCAACCTTTAAACAGATGAGGAGCGGTCTCACTGTTTCACAATTATTCCGTGCCTGGTGGTGTCGAGCTTTTCTTTATTTGTTTATATGCGCCTCTGGCCCTTGCTATCCACGCTCCTGTAAGCTGCGTCTCCTCTGCCAGACGTCTAAGGCGCCACAAAAGCCCAGCTTTAATTACGCTTGTTCGGAATCCTAAGCCCCATAAAGCCTTTCACAAAACAGAGGACTCACAGGACTTTGTGTTAATACCGCTCTCTCCTCGAAGCAAGGAAGGATCCGGGGACCTGAGGCGGTTCGACACGCTGTGCGGCCAGTAGAGGTAGCTGTTGCCTTAACTAGATCCCAGCCTCCTCTGCCAGTTCAGCCTCTAAGACAGAAAATAAATCAGTGCATGCAGTATTTTTAAGAACAGTATTTATTTTAAAAAATAAATAAATAAGCCAACAAACTCATGGTTTTGTGCTTTCAAAAGAAAACCGCTTATTTGGGGCCCTTATGTTAGAATACCGAGCGCTCTGTGAATAGTAGTAAGAGCCACTAAATGAAATTTCTTATTAATCATCTATTTTTAGGCACGAGGCTCTGCTGTATTATGTGTTAGCAGCAGAAACCGGTATTGAAGTGTCACAGACAAATTTAGCACACATCTGTGAGGAGCGGCCGGTGAGTAAATGTGTGCTCTGAATACGAGCTCTGGGGTGAAGGATGATGGATGGGAATTTTAGGGGGGGGGGGGAGGGGGCAGAATTAGTCACTCGGCTGCAATATTAATGGATTAACGTTTCCTCCCCCTTCACTCCCTTAGGACCTGGCCGAGAGATACTTGGGTATTAACTGTGTTTGGAGATACTATAACTTCTCCGTTTTTCAAATTGATGCTCCTTCGTTTGGTATGTATAGAAACACGGGCACTGAATTGAAGCCGTGGAGGCTTTTAATCCTTAGTAACGGGAAACATCTAAGGGCTTTGTGTGCAGAATGATGTTTCTCAACAACTAGGAGAGAGTGCAAAGTCTCTGCTGATAAGGTCACGTCTGAAATCTGCTCTCAGCCTCATGCAGCGAATGTCTCCCGGCCCACTGTCCAAAAGAGAGAAAGCTGTGATGGACAGGGTCTGAGCCAGGGGTGGGTTGGCTCCCTGCCGCCTTCTGCTCTGTAGGGTAGAGGGCGAGCCCCAGGAACGGCAGTTCCCAGACTCCTTTGCTCTGGGGCTTCTGATTAGTGTCAGCCAATGGGCGGCTGTGGCGGGAGACTGCAGGGTGGGAGGAATGGCGGAGCGTAAGTATTTCACTCCTCTCTCTGCTTTGGGCTGTTCTCTGGCAGTGGCTGCGTTTCCATGGTCCCAGCAGACCCTTAGCACAGGGATGGATGGTCGTGGCGTCCTGCATCGCTGACATTTGGGTTGCCGTTTGCCTTTCCAACCATTTGCCTGGTTGAGCATGCATTTCATTCCTTCCCAGTGCCGAAATCCCTCTTTTGAACGACCTGATTCTATTTTCCTGAGTGAGACATACATTCTTAAACAAAACTTATTCTTCGGAGGAAAAAATAATGCATACGGTTGAGTAAAGAAATACCCGTTAGTCATCAAACCCAGGCAGCAAAATTTCAGATGGGAAATAAAGTGCTCCCCCACCCCCCCAGTCCTTGGCTGATTGGGCCGCAATTCTCACAAATAGATCTATTTGAGAGGGCTACCAAGCAAAGCAGGAAAATGTGTCTGGAAATGTGAGTACTCAGCAGAAAAGCGGTGTGTGTGGGGTTTTTTTCTACTGACACATGAGAAACACATACACACCCTGACCATGTTCTGTGGTAGGAGGCTGGTAGGAAGAAACTCTCCGTGGTGGGAATGGGACGATCATGTAAGGTGTCAGTCTGAAATAAAACCCCCGGGCAAACGCATTGGTGCTTTTCGTCCCCACAGCCTATTTGAAAATGGGAGACCTTTACTACTATGGCCACCAAAACCAGTCACAGGACCTGGAGCTGTCTGTGCAGATGTACGCCCAAGCAGCACTGGATGGGGACTCGCAGGTAAACAGCAGCAGCAGCAGCAATTAGTTCTTGGTGGTGCCCATTCGTGAGGTCGCAAAGCCTAGCGTTCTCACCAGCTCTCTGTCTATATATAGACTAGAGGCCTGGTGCATGAAAATTCATACCCTGGAGGGGGGGGGGTTCCCTCAACCTGGCCGGCCCCCTCTCACAGTCTGGGAGCCTTCAGGGGCGGAGCCCTCAGGTGTGGGAAGGCGATGCCTCATCACACCTCTGCTGCTGCCACTGCCGGCAGCACAAGCCTCGGCCGGCCCTGATTACCTGAGCCTCGGTGGCCCTGGGTGGCTGGGCAGCCACCATCTGAGGCTTGCCTGTGCCTTGGGCCTGCTCTGGGAAACCGCTATCCAAGGATTGCCTGCACCTTAGGCTGGCCCTAGGCAGTTGGTCAGCTGACATCTGAGGCTTGCCTGTGCTTCAGGCTGGCCCTGGGTGGCTGGGGGACTTAGGGTGGATCTGGCCGCACCATTCGCCTGCCCCCCCCCCCCCCCCCAGTGAAAGGACTGGGGAACTCCGGCAGGGCTGAGGGGACTGGGCGCAGCCATCTTGTGGCTGTGGGTGCTGCCATCTTTGTGATGGCGTGATAGTCAATTTGCATATTCCCTCTTTATTATATAGGAGGATGCTTCACAGATGGCAGTCATTTCCCACCCCTTTTCCCAAGTCCTTCCCAAAGGCCCTGTGAGGACACTAACCATGTGGCAAACCTTTACTGAGCGCCTGCTGTCTTTCCCACACCATCCTCACAGCAACCTCATAGGGTGGGGATTATTAGACCCTTTCTATAGTTGAGGACACCAAGGCTCTGACAAGGGGGTGCACTGCTGAAGACCAAGTGGTCAGGTAGCCAGTGAAGCAGCCAGAGCTTCAACCCAGGTCTTCTGGCTCCAAGGCTGGGAGTCTGTCTACCAGGTTCCATCAGACTAGCTCGCCAGGTAGAAACTCAAGAAACTGGAAGCGTGATCCGGGTGGAAGTGGTTTGCTTGAGTAGTTGGGCCAGCTCTTTAGCAATAGGACTTTGCTCTCAGTGACTTGTTTTAGACTTACTTTGGAATTTTTTAGATGTATAGACTCTAGATGTATAGAAAGAGGACAAGGGAGTTGCTGTGTGCCCTTTGTCCAGCTCCCTTTAAGGGGTATATCTTTCATGACCACAGCCCTGTTATCAAACCAAGAACTCCACCTTGGTTCTGCTCCATAAAGTACACCTCATACTCTTTCTGCACCTCACTGGTTTTTGCACTAAGGTCCTTCTTCCATTCCAGGATGCCACCTAGCATTTAGTTGTCATATTTCTTTAGTCTTCTTCAATCTGTAGCAGTTCTTCCTTCTTTCTTTGTTTTTTAATGACTTGATACTTTTTAAAAATATATATTTTATTGATATTTTACAGAGGGAAAGGGAGATATTTTACAGAGGGATAAGAGAGCTAGAAACGTCGATGAGAGAGAAACATCGACCAGCTGCCTCTTGCACACCCCCTACCGGGGATGTGCCTGCAACCAATGTACATGACCCTGACCGGAATCAAACCCGGGACCTTCTAGTCTGCAGACTGACGCTCTACCGCTGAGCCAAACCGGTTTCAGCAATGACTTGATACTTTTGAAGAATATTAATCAGCCAAGTATTTTGTAGAATGTCCCTCGATTTGGGTCTGGCTTTTGTTTTCTCGTAAATAGATTCAGATTATGCCTTTGGGGCAAGGACAGCACAGAAGTGATGTGCCCTTCTCACTGTGGGGCGTACATGATGTGTTATTGCTGGTGAGGTTGATCTGAGTGATTTGGTTAAGGTGTTTTCTGCTGGGTTTCTCCCCTGTAAAGCTAATATTTTTCTCTTTCCCATTTATAGCTATCTTGGGAAAGAGTTTGCAACTATGCACATATCCTATTTCTTCTCAAATTGCTACCTACTAATTTTAGTATCCATACAGCTTGCGACCATTATTACTGTGTGTGCTAATGAAGAGTCTATTCTCTCATTCCTTATGCATTTGCTAATCAGGATCATTGCACAATGGAATTTGGAATAGTTGTTGCCCTCTCAGGAAACAGGTTTCTGGTGTTGTGCTTTGGAATTTGATCATTTATTCTCATTTGAATAATTTCTTTGAGGGATAGTATTGCTAAGTCAAACAATCTAAATGGTCTTACAGCTACCTAATAATGGTTTGTTGCTCATTTACTTTCTGAAAGGGTTTTCCAATTAATACATCATCAGGTAGTGGTGAAGGGGAGGGGGTGGTAACTGAAATCTTGTCTGCACTGGGTGTTTTCATGGCTTAATTTTGCTAACTGAATAGCTTTAAGTTGATACTTCTTTATTGTTTTAAATTGCATTTACTTGGTTACTAGTGGGGAGGGACACTTTTATATATATACTGGTGTATGATAATTTACTCTTCATATTTTTATGTGAATTCTCTATGCTCATTTGTTGCCTGTTAATCTATTGAAGTTTTGACACCTTTTAAAATTTAAATTCAGGTTAGTTCTTTTTTTATTATTTGCCTCATAGATAATGAATCTCAAGTTATTACATTGCATATAAATATTCTTCTAGCCTATTTTCCCATATATTCCAATCTTGTTATGTTTCCATTCTTCAGAGACTTTAAATTTTTATAGGTCATTTTTTTTTCTTTTCTTCTAATAGGTTGTTTTAATAGCACCTTCCTTTCAAAGTGCAGGGAAATAATGTATTTTCTGTGTGTGTGTGTGTGTGTGTGTGTGTGAGTGTGTGTGTAGGTGTGTGCATCTTAAAGATACTTAACACTTCCGCTGTCTATTTAGAGGTTATTTGGCAACATGGTGGAGCTTAAGATTGGAGACTCTGGACCCTGTCTGCTCCTGTTTGAATCCCAGGACTGCCCCTTTCAAGCTGTGTGACCTTGAGCAAATTCTTTAACCTCTCTGTGCCTCAGTTTCTTCATCTATGACATGAGGAAGATAATAGTACCTATCTCAATTTGTTGCTATGAGATTTAGTGAATATATATAAAACAGAGCAATGCCTTGCAGAGAGCAAGCACTCAGAAAATGCTAGCTGCTGATATTTTTATCATGGTTATTGCATAGGATGCTTGTGGGGGTGCTGGTGATACACCCAGGCGGATGATGACTTTCTTTCTTTTTTTAAAATATATTTTGTTGATTTTTTATAGAAAGGAAGGGAAAGAGATAGAAAGCTAGAGACATCGATGAGAGAAAAACATTCATCAGCTGCCTCTTGCACACCTCCCACTGGGGATGTGCCCACAACCAATGTACGTGCCCTTGACCGGAATCGAACCTGGGACCTTTCAGTCCGCAGGCTGAGGCTCTCTCTACCCGCTGAGCCAAACTGGTTTCGGCCAGATGATAATTTTTATTGAGATTGTTAGTGGCAACTTAAAGGAAAGACCAGAAGGAGAAGATGTCATTGAAACATGACCCCGAATTCTTTGGAGGGCAGCACGGCAGTGACATTTGTAAAGCCCTAATGCTTTGTTTATTTCTTGGTCTGGCCGCTTGCCCGGCTCCTGATGGACAGTGTGTCACCTCCAGGTAGCATGACAGCTCCCATCCTGGATGAAGGACCTCTACCCTCGGGCTCTTAACTATGTTATCGCATTGGTCCTGCCCAGCCCCACGAGGCAGATCTCGCCTCAGAGGGTCAAGAACAAGGTGTATGATAAGGAAGACGTGGGGAAATGTACCACCGTGGAGGTCTGTGCCAAGAGGAATCGTGAGAGGGGGTTTTCCACGCTGGGAAACCCTGGGGAGCTGAGGCAAACACTCGTCCGTTATTCTGTGCATAGGAGGGGCTCCCTGCATGAGAGTGTCAGTCATCAGGGGCACCCCCAACCACAACAGCATTTTGGTAGGTCTCTGACATGCCGATGGGGACCCCGGGCATGGGTATAAGTGATGGACATGGCCTTCGCCTCCGGGTTCCGGTTCTGCCGGTGACACAAGAGCGCGTTTTCCCGTGAGCGCCGTTTTGAGAGAATGAGCAGGAAAGGACAGGTCCCCGGTTGACTGGCTTCTGAGCAGATGGGACCCAGCATCCTCTGAAAGCCTCCTGGTTCTCTTGCAAATAAATTTCTCAGACGCATGTATTTAGGGAAACCATTCATCAAGGACGCTGACAAAGCCATCTGGCTCTGGGGACTGGAAGGAAAAAAAAAAAACTAGAGGTTGTAAAAGTTTACATTCCGGTGAAGGGTGTGTGTCTGGGCTTTATTGTAAGAAGCTGATGAGGTTGGTGTGCGGCTTGCCTACAGGGATTTTTTAACCTGGCCCTGCTCATTGAGGAAGGTGCTATCATCCCACATCACATTCTGGATTTCTTGGAAATTGACCCCACTCTCCATGCAAATAACGTCTCCATCCTCCAGGAACTGTACGAAAGGTAAGTTCAGAGCCTCTTTAATTCCGTGGAATCTGGAGGGACCCCGTGGATGCCGTTGGCTGCTTGGTTCAAGTTAGCCTGACTCTTATTTTGTAGCGTTTCTTGCTCTGAAAAGGCTCGGGATTTGTTTTGATTTGATAACCTGCAGCTGGACCCAAACTTACTTCTGTCTGCCAGTTTCTGAGGCTTAAGATACAGAATGAGCATGATCTGAAGTTAAGGTGCTGACCAAGGTTTTCCTCGAAAGTGGAAAAAATAATGTGTCCAATTAGACTATGCCTTTCTTTAAAAAAAAAAAAAAATATATATATATATATATATATATATATATATATATATATATATTATTAATTTTTTGTACAGAGAGAAAGGGAGAGGGATAGAGAGCTAGAAACATTGATGAGAGAGAAACATTGATCAGCTGCCTCCTGCACACCCCCCACTGGGGATGTGCCCACAACCCAGGTACATGCTGTTGACTGAAATCGAACCTGGGACCTTTCAGTCTGCAGAATGATGCTATATGCACTGAGCCAAATCGGCTTCCATGCCTTTCTGCACGAGAGGACAGCATTCTGGTGTCTGAATTCAGAGAGACCCTTGGACCGAAGTGTTGTTCCAGCAGCCCCCATGTTTCAGGGACCTCCTTGACCTGTTGGCGTTTTACTAGTATTAAGGACAGAAGTGACCTTTTCCTGAGATGTCTGGCAGGATCCTCAAATTGTAGGCCAGAACTGCCTTTCTTCCTTTGCCTCCCATCTCGCTGTTATTTCTAGAAGTAAAAACAAAAGGGTAATGAAAGTCTTCATTATCCCCAAGCAGAAGGAGGTGGGTTTGAGGGTCTGAAAATGCCCGTCGTGAAGAACGCCACCAAAGTTTGGCTGACACCTCAAGGTGCCCTCTGCTTTGTGTCTGCAGGTGCTGGAGCCACAGCAGTGAGGAGTCCCTGAGCCCCTGCGCCCTGGCCTGGCTCTACCTTCACTTCCGGCTCATCTGGGGTGCTGTCCTGCACTCTGCCCTGGTAGGTACCCTCTTCCGCCGGCCCCGCCCTCTCGGTCCCTGCCCCTGTCAGTCATCTGACGCCTGTTTCCGGTGTCTGTAGATCTACTTCCTGGGAACCTTCCTGCTGTCCGTGTTGATCGCCTGGACCCTGCAGTATTTCCAGTCTGTCTCCGGTAAGGCTTTCTCACAGGCCAGGGCAATATACAAACAGCAGTTCCTTTCCTTACCAGAAAAGTGACCCTCTTCCTCCCCCTGCCCTTGGCCATGCTATTTCCTTTGGTTAGGACGGTCATTCAGGGGTCGGGGTGTCCTCCAAGGGATGTAGCATAATGTCTGGCTGATAGAAGACCCCAATTACTATTATGTTTTTCAAAGTAAGCAGAATTCTTTTAATAAGAAGCTTAAGAAATTGAACTGGAGTGTCTTCCCCCCTTGAAAATATCTGCTAGCAAAATTCTACCTCTGAGTGCCTTAAGTCCCAGGCAGGAGGTCCCTCCAGCGTGAATGCTTATCCTTTTTATCCCAGTCCAAGGACAGCAAGTCAAATGAGATGATAAACAAGAACCCAGGATGAATAAAAATACCCAGCCACCCCCCCCACCGGCAAATGTGGCTCAGTGGTTGATTCAGGGGACATGCCTGGCTAGCGAGCTCGATCTCCAGGTGGGGGCATGCAGAAAGCAGCCAATCAGTGATTCTCTCTCATCATTATGATTCTCTCTCTCCCTCTCCCTTCCTCTCTAGAATCAATAAAAATATATTAAAATTTTTTTTAAATACCCAGCCACATGGATTCGAGGGAGGGTCTGAGGAGGACTGTGAAGTGAACATTTATTTTAGTGTGACTTCCACAAGTTGCTGTTATTTTTCTAGGCTAGTGTGTGTGTGTGTGGGGGGGGGCAGTAGTTAAAGAAATGGACGCCTCTGTCTTTCTCTTTAGACTTAAAGTCCAGACTTGGCCCTGTGACTTACGGGGGTTATTTATATTTATAATAACTGTGAGTTATTTCACCTTCTTGATCCTCCAATGCCTTGTCAATAAAATGAGATTATGATAGTAGCTATGTCCCAGGGATGTGAGAAGGGCTCAGTGAAAAAAATATATACACATGGCACTTACCAAAAGACAACTGTAGTTAAATCTTAGCTGTCATACTTACTGGCTTCTAAAGCCCTCTCAGTAAATATTAGCTATTACGTTTATCTGCCCTGTTGGATCATAAGCTTGGATGGAGGAAGGTCTGTCGTTTGTGATCTCACACTTAGTAGGTGCTCAAATTTGCTAACATCTCTCGCGGAGGATTATAGTTTCCTTCCATCTCGGATGGTTTCAAAGGACATAATCACTCATGAAGACCAACAAGGACATTTACAAATGGACACATTAGGACTGGACGTGGCATTTGAGCCTTTGTGTAACCATTATGTCTGTCACAGATAATTAATGACAAGCAAAAAGAGCACTTTTCACCTCCAATTCGATGGGGACACAAAAGTCACTGTTACGGAAGGCTTCTTGTAAAATATGGAATCATTTCTCTCTGACTTACCCGAGGAAGTTAACAGAGAACCGGCAAGAGCCCTCCCAGCTCTGAGGCCTTGTGGAGTTCCGGCTTATAAATTTTCCCCATGCAAATGCTGTCCCGTCCCCAAATTTGTTGCCATTTATTTTGCATCATGTCACTGTTTTCCATTTCAAATTATCGTTGTCATTTTTACTCTGTAGAAATATTGTTATGATTATTACAAATGCAATTCCGATGGAGGAGCTAAAAATTGCCTTTATGATTTTATGCCAGCTGGTCGCCATGAAAATTCATGGGCTGGTGGAATTGCTTGGATCAGAAGCCTTCATTGTCAGTCCCTCCACAGTCTCCTCTCCCGGCCCGTCCTGCCCTTTTGTGGATTTTCCCTTCCTGGGTGTCCCTTACTCCTTCACACATGTTCTTCATGTGTGTGTTTGTTTTTCAAACGCTTTTCATTTGCTTCTTCCTTAACATCCCCTCCCTCCCATTGACCAGCCTTAGAGAAGTCTGCATGAAATCTTTAAAATTTTTTAATTCTAGCCCTGGCCGGTATTACTCTGTGGTTAGAGCGTAGGCCCAAGCACCAAAGGGTCATGGGTTCAATTCCCAGTCAAGAGCATGTATCTGGGTTGCAGGTTCGATCCCAGGCCCCAGTCAGGCATATGTAGGAGGCAACCAATAGATATATATCTCTGTCTCTTTCTCTTTCTCTTTCTCTCTTCCCCCCTTCCTCCACCCACACCCCCATTCCTTTCCTCCTTACCTCCCACTGTCTCTAAAAATCAATGGAAAAAATATCCTCAGGTGAGGATCAACCAAAAAACAAAAACAAAAACAAATTACTGATCTGTTCTTCATGATCCAGATGAAGAACTGAGGCCGAAGGGATGAAGCGGCCTGTCCCATAATCACAAGATAAAGTCCCAGAGAGCACGTAGGGCAGCAGAACTTCCAGACTCACCGTACTTTCAAACACCCATTATCATCTGCCTCCGACCTATTGTTCCCTTACATAAGAAATATTTTGCAGCACATTTTTTGGTACCCTGAAATGAATGACAATTACCCTGCCTACACACTTTTTTTTTTTTAAGAATGCCCTCACACCCATATAAAGAAGTAAAGAGAAACTAATTATCATAAAGTAATAACTTCCTCAATATCTAAATTATCATAAAGTAATAACTTCCTCAATATCTAAATTCTGGCCCGGTGCTTCCTCATTATAATGTCCACACGACTCACCCGGGGAGCTCGTTAAAGGCAGATCCTGACTCAGCAGGTCCCCGTGGGCCTGAGATTCACCATCTCTAACGAGCTCTCGGGTGATGTCCACGCTGCTATTCCATGCACAGCACAACACTTTGAGTCATCAGGGCCTAGAAGTAAAAACAAAAAAAAATCTCCATGCATTTCCAGAATGTGCCCCACAGTGGTGTCTACCAGCTCTGGTAGAACTAGGGTTGAGTTAAATGCATAGCAAATTGTTTTCGTGTGTTTCAGGTTGTCAGCATTAAGTGCATACCTGTCCATAACTGTGAAATCAGAGGGTACTGTTCCATCAGGGATGGGGCGATGGGGTCAGGGAGATAGAGGTGCAGAGAGGGGAGAAGCCACTGGTGTGACCCCGATGGGCGGGTGCGAGGTCCCGTGACCTGCCCCATGGGAAGGGAAAAGGCGTCCCAGTGCCGGTGGCAGCCGTGGCATGGAGAAGCAAGCGCGGTAATGAAGAGGGGCTGGTGTGAGAAGGAGGGGCCTACCTTCAGCAGCCTCGTGCAGGGATTGGTGCTGTCAGTTAGGGATCTTTGTCATTTCGTGACTTGCATATTTCCAGTCAGTTGTTTTTAAAAATTGGTGATTTATGGTCCAGCCTTTAAATTGAGCTGTCCATCCATTCTGCGTTCAGCTCCAGCTACCTTCATTTCCCCCCTGAGCTTATATGCTCGGTGATTTATACTCAACACTTTGCTGCGCTTGCCACATTAAATCGCCCCGCGTCCGGAAGGCTGGCAGCGCCCGCCAGTAGCTAACGGCACAAGCTCCGAGAGAGTCAGGATGCCGCCGGGACTCGGGCCCGGCCACTCGCCCTGTGTGACCTTCGGCAGGGATCCTATCTCTGCCTCAATTTCCCCTGCGGAAATAGTACAGCTCCCTCCTATTGTGGTTGAGACAACGGGATATGAAGGGCTTGGGGCTCCACAAATGTTAGCTCTCAAGGAGCAATGTCCCAGGGCGTGTTCCCTGCGAGGAAAGCATGCCCACACCAGGGAACGCCTGCACCTGGGTAGCTTGGTTTAGCTCCAAAACAGACACAGTTGCCGGAGCCCAGCATGGTCTTCTGTGTGGTGGGACTCTTTCTAAAACATAGAATATGCTTAAAAAGCATCCAAACAGACGTGTTGAGTAGCACCAAAACGGGTACACAAAAAATACTACACACCTATTTTATTTTATAAAAGCATAATATGCTAATTAGACGAGTCGTCCTTCCGGACTAAACCAGAGCTGCAACCACAAGATTGTGGCTGTGCCAAAACCGGTTTGGCTCAATGGTAGAGCTTCGGTCTGCGGACTGAAAGGTCCCGGGTTCGATTCCGGTCAAGGGCATGTACCTTGGCTGCGGGCACATCCCCCGTAGGGGGTGTGCAAGAGGCAGCTGGTCGATGATTCTCTCTCATCGACATTTCTAGCTCTCTATCTCTCTCCCTTCCTCTCTGTAAAAATATCAATAAAATATATTTTTTTTAAAAAAGGATTGTGGCTGTAAGAAAGGGATCTGGATCCAGGCAGCCGTCCGGGCTGTGAAGGCCCACTCTTGCATGGATTTTGTGCATCGGGGCTCTAGTGTGTGTGTGTGTGTGTGTGTGTGTGTGTGTGTGTGTGTGTGTAGAGAGAGAGAGAGAGAGAGAGAGTTCAGAGAGGAAGGGAGAGAGAGAAAAAAAACATCTATGAAGACAGAATCATCATTTGGCTACCTCCTGCACACCCCACACTGGATTGAGCCTGCATCCCGGGCATGTGGTCAGACATGTGCCCTGACTAGGAATCGAACCGTGACCTCCTGGTTCATAGGTTGACACTCAGCTGCTGAGCCATGCCAGCTAGACTAAGAGAACTTACTTTTGGCTCTTAGCTTCCATTCCGCCAGGCAGCTCTGTCTTTCTTGGGGCTGACACCTCCCCCGGTGGTAGTGCACAGGTCCCTGGGTCTTAGGTGACACTAGCAACACTCATACGGCCACAAGTCTGAAAACAGAGCGCACACATAGCGCCCCAGGGCCTACCAGTCCCCCCAGGTTCATTGGCTTGGCAGCTTCTGGGTCACGGGGGAGTCCCATCATCTTTGTGAAAGCTGGGCTCCGATGGCCTTTTTTCTTCCAAGTCCTCCTCCGAGGGCTGAAGGTGGGGGTTTCCTTGATGGTGCACCCCACAGCTGGGCTCAGCCACCTCCCCAGGCTCCTCTTCCCGCTTCATCGCATCTCCGAGGCACTCTTCCTCTCCCCTCCCCGTCAGGGACGCCAAGCATAATTGCCTTAATGGACTCAGGCTTTTGGAAAACAAAACACACACACCTAAAAATAAAATCCCAAAGCAAAATATGTCTAAAATCAACTCCATTTCTGTACCACCACAAATCTCCCTGAGACAAAAAGAAGGAAAAAAAAAAAGCATGGATCCTGGTTACTGGAAGGAAGGGAAAGAGAAGAAGAGAGGAAAATATATAAATGACCATTTCAAAGAAAGAGTCCTGCCCTACTTATATCAGCACAATCTTTATGTTTAAACTAGAGGCCCGGTGCACAAAATCCATGCACTTGGGGAGAGGCTCCCGCGACCACCACTGCACTCACCAGCCATGAGCCTGGCTTCTGGCTGAGCTGCTAGCTGTGCTCCTGCTATGGGAGCGCACTGACCACCAGGGGGCAGCTCTTGCATTGAGCGTCTGCCCCAGGTGATCAGTGCATGTCATAGTTCCACTATTCGGTCGATTTGCATATTAGCCTTTTATTATGTAGGATAGAATACACAGTATAGAGCGAGATGTGCAGTGGCTGCATTTCCATGGTCCCAGCAGACCCTTAGCACAGGGATGGATGGCCGTGGAGTCCTGCATCGCTGACATTTGGGTTGCCATTTGCCTTTTCAGCTCTCCCGGCACCCTGGTTGAGCATGAATTTCATTCCTTCCCAGTGCCGAAATCCCTCTTTTGAACGACCTGATTCTATTTTCCTGAGTGAGACATACATTCTTAAACAAAACTTATTCTTTGCAGGAAAAATAATGCACGCGGTTGATGTGCAGAACTACCAGCTCCTCCGTCTGACTGGGTAGCATTTTAAAACAATGTCAGCCTACTCAAAACATTCATAATTTAAGCCGACTCATCCTTTCTGCCTGAGTGGGTAGCCAGTGGTGTAGGAGGAAGGTGATGCAAACAAGATCAATTAAACCTTTTCCCACTCTTTTCCTGTCCTCCACATTTCCAGTTAATGAGGTTGTTGCTAAAATTACAGCAAAATGACACAAAATAGTGTGCCCGTGAAAGAAGCAGTGGCCTGCAAGTCAGAGCGATGCCCTGGTGAGGTTTCACCTTTCTCCTGCCTCATTCCCCTCGGCGCCCTCCCGGTACCTCCACGCGCAAGAGATGCTGCAGTGACCGGGTCACGTTTGTGCTGGGCCCTGCTCGATTGAGTGGCCCGAAGGAAGTAGGCTGGATCTTACTCATAGCTGAGATTTCCGGGGCTCCCTCCTCAGGGACCCCCGCTACCCCTGTCTTTGCACGCACTCTGCAGTCTCAGGACGCACCCAGCGAATTCTCTCCCGTTCTCCTTTCCCATGTGCTCCCGTCCGGTCAGTTGGCAAGGAGATGTTTTCCCTACAGTGGTCCACAGCAGGGCTTGGCAAGCTTTCTCTGTAAAGGGCCAGGTGATAAGCATTTGGGGCTTTGAGGGACATCTCTGTCATGACTTAACTTTCCTTATTTTATATTTTGTTAAAACTCACCCTAAGGTATTTATTTATTTTCTTTCTTTTTTTTAAAGTCCTGAATTTTAAAAATATATATTTTATTGATATTTTACAGAGAGGAAAGGAGAGATAGAGAGCTAGAAATGCCGATGAGAGAGAAACATCGACCAGCTGCCTCCTGCACACCCCCTACCGGGGATGTGCCCGCAACCAATGTACATGCCCCTGACCGGAATCGAACCCGGGACCTTTCAGTCCGCAGACTGACGCTCTACCACTGAGCCAATCCGGTTTCGGCTTATTTATTTTCTTAATATATGTTTTTATTGATTTCAGAGAGGAAGGGAGAGGGAGAGAGAGACATCAGGGATGAGAGAAAATCATTGATTGGCTGCCTCCTGCACGTCCCCACTGGAGACCAAATCCACAACCAGGCAGGCATGTGTCCTGATCAGGAATCGAATCATGACCTCCTGATTCGTAAGTCAACGCTCACACATGAGCCAGGCAAAAGATATTTTCATTATTGATTTTTAGAGAGAGAGGGAAGGAGAAAGGGAGGGAGGGACGGTGGGGGAGAGAGAGGAGAGAGAGAAAAACATCAATGTGCCTCTTGATTGGTTGCCTGCACCCAGGTATGTGCCCTTAACCAGGAAGTGAGCCCACAATCCTTTGGTGTACAGGCCGACACTAACCACTGGGTAACACTCGCCAGAGCATGGCTCAACTTTCCTTATTGTGCTAAAGCAGCCACTGACAATTCGTGAAAATGAACAGTGTGGCTGGTTGCCTATCATACTTTACTATGGGCATGAAAATTTTAATCTGGCCCTGGCTGGCTTTGCTCAGTGGTTAGAGCATTGGCCTGCAGACTAAAGAGTCCTGGGTTCGATCCGGGTCACATGCCCAAGCTGCAGGCTGGATCTTCAGTAGGGGGCATGCAGGAGGCAGCGGATCAATGGTTCTTTCTCATCATTGATGCTTTTATTTCTCTCTCTCTCTCCATTCCTCCCTGAAATCAATAAAAAATATATATTTTTAAAAATTTTTGAATCTGGTGGTTTTCATATGTCATGAAATATTATTTTTTAAAATTTTTGTCCAATCATTTAAAAATGTGGGAGCCGCCGAAACCGTTTGGCTCAGTGGATAGAGCGTCGGCCTGGGGACTGAAAGGTCCCGGGTTCGATTCCGGTCAAGGGCATGTACCTTGGTTGCGGGCACATCCCCAGTGGGGAGTGTGCAAGAGGCAGCTGGTCGATGTTTCTCTCTCATCGACGTTTCTAACTATCTATACCTCTCAATTCCTCTCTGTGTAAAATCAATAAAATATATTTAAAATAAAAAAATTAAAAAATAAAAATGTGGGAGCCATTCCTAGGCGGTGAGCCGTCCAAGCACAGGTGGCGAGCCGCACGGTCTGCCCACAGGGCCAGCTCTTGATTTTTCTCACTAATGTACGGAAAATGGTCCCCTGAGTGGCAAGTAATCCAAAAATCACTTCCGTTTGGCTCTAGAATATGATGTGTAATTTTTTAAACAACACACGTATTTTCCTGGTTCCCTCGATTGTAGTCCAGTAATCAAATTAGCACAGGTTCCAGGTGAGCACGGAAAAGAGGCCACTTGGAAAGGGCGGCGGGCTGCGGGGGGCTTGTGCGGTGATTGCAGACCCGCAGTGGGCGGGGAGAAGGCCTTCTCCCGTGGGCAGTCACAAGCTTCCTGTCGAAGCATCGAGCTGCTTTATCACGCTCTGACGAGAAGGTTTAACTGGTGGCCATGCTGATTATGCATCCCTTCCACGTTCCCGCAGTGGCACTTTTTGGTTTTAATCAGAAAACTGATTGCTGGCTTATCTTGTTACCATGGTGATTTAAACATTTCCCTCCGCTTGAAAAGGGGGAAAAATGCATGCCTTCATTAACTTCTGCAGAGATCATCAAAGAGGTCCGCGTGGGGGCCTAAGGGGGCCTTGGGCCATCTGATCCACGCCTCTCTGTTCACAGATGAGGAAACCGAGGCCTAGGAGATTCATTTAGAAATTCACAGTACCTACCCCAAAGCCATCTATGAGCGGTGGTTAAATGAGACTTGACTAGACCAGGTCTCTGGAGACCAGCCATGTCCCTGTGCCTCCTGCACCCTGCCACGGTGAGATCACCTGCCAGGGTGACGGCTTTAACGGAGAAATGTCACATCATTATGCAACCCCCTCGCTCCCCTCACCCAGCCACTCTCCTGCTCCCTCGGAACAGTCTCTGGGTTCGCAAGAGCTCCTGTAGGTACTGAAGGGGATTCCTGGAGGCTTTGGAGCCCATTGCTAAATTAGAGAAATGCCTCTATGCCAGGGGTGGGCAAACTTTTTGACTCGAGGGCCACAATGGGCTCTTAAACTGGACCGGAGGGCCGGAACAAAAGCAACCTGACCATGCTGGCACTCTCATCTTGGGCTGCTGGTGAAGGAGCGGAGGGGAGAGCAAGAGAACCCTCCGCTCTTTCGGCTCCGCGGGCCGGATAGAACAGCCGAACGGGCCGGATCTGGCCCGCGGGCCGTAGTTTGCCCACGGCTGCTCTAGGTACTTGGAAGTGCAACCCCTGAAAGTTTTTCTAAAAGTCAGATTGCCGATATGTACATCTTCTTAAAGTCATTCCGTTTCAGGAAGGAACCTTTTAAAAATGGTCCCACTGGCTGGAAACCATAAGAGACGTTAGGATTCCTGAGTTTAATTAAGATCACTACTTAAAAGCAAACTGACGGTTTCAATTGCTGCACAAACTGTGGCCGTTGTGTTAGCCCTACGTCATGCATCCCTGCATACCGCCACCCTCATTTTACAGATAAGAAACCAGCTCAGCGTGGTTAAGTAACTTGCTGGTAAACATCAGAGCCATTTGACTTCTGGTCTTTCTGGCCCCACGGTTTTCTGCTGTTTTCCCAGGCTACTGAGGCCTGAAGGGAAACTGTAGGCATCTCAGAAACAGATGCACCAGCTCTGCCATCAGCCCTGCTAGCCACGCGCCTGAAATTAATAAATCCCAACACACGTCTGCAGCAAACCAGGTCTCGAGTAGCAATAACTGGCACTTGTTGAGTCACTGTTCTAAGCGCTTTATGTACATTAGTTCATTTAATCCTAACAGCTCAACAATACTTTCCCCCCATATTTTAGAAGGAGAGTGAGAAATTTGTCCGAGGCCACGTAACTGATAAAGGGCAGAGCAACCCAGTTCCAGAGCCCACAGTCTATAACCAGGACACCTCGTGGCCTCGGTACAGGAAGCAAGGACGCCAGCCTCAGCACTATGGGGTTTGGAGCCGGGTCACTCTTTGTTGTAGGGGGCCTGTCCCATTCATTGTAGAATGCTTAGCAGCACCACCGGCCTCTGCCTACTACATGCCAGTAGTACTCTGTCCTCCAGTGTGACAGCCGAAAATATCTCCAACATGGCTAGCTGTCCCCTAGAAGGCAAAGTTCCTCCCATTTGAAAACCACTGACATTGCCAAAACCAGTTTGGCTCAGTGGTAGAGCATCAGTCTGCGGACTGAAAGGTCCCGGGTTCAATTCTGGTCAAGGGCATGTACATTGATTGTGGGCACATCTCCCGTAGGGAGTGTGCAAGAGGCAGCAAGTCGATGTTTCTCTCTCATCGACGTTTCAAGCTCTCTATCTCTCTCCCTTCCTCTCTGCAAAATATCAATAAAATATATTTTTTAAAAAATAAATAAATAAATAAATAAATACCACTGACATCTATATATATAAAAGGATAATATGCTAAGTGTTCATCCGACCGGTAGCTGTGACACACACTGACCACCAGGGGCCAGACCTCAACACAGGAGCTGCCGAGCTGCAGTGACTTGGCAGTGGTGGTTCTCGGGTGACGCACCCGGGAACCAGAGAGGAGGGAGCCCCATTCCTTGTGGAGCCATGCGACTCCACCTTCGCCTGTGGGTTATGTTGTTGCTGGGGCACTGTCAGCCCCGAATCTGGTTACTGCACACTTCTTCCATACCCTGTACAACAGCAACTTCACAGAGTGCCCTCTCGGACTCCTCGGGGGATGTTGGAGAGATCGTTTTGGCCTGATCCCCGCAGGCCAGGCCGAGGGATCCCACCTGCCAAAGGGACTCCGCTTACTCCGCAGATGCCCTTAGAGCCACGGCGCCACCCCAGGTGCAGCTGGCCAGGGAGGGACTGCAGGAGGTTGGCTCCAGGGCATGTCTGGCCCGTCTTGCTCAGTCCCGCCCTGCCGACCACTAATTTCCTTTTAATGTGCACGAATCCATGCACTGGGTCACTAGTAAAATATAAAACTTTATAAGCCTCTGTAACATGTTGGTGGTCCAACCACCTACCTAATGGTAGATTGATAAATAATTAGAACTAGTAATTATGTTTTTCAAAACTTAAATATATTTATTTAAATAAAATAATTTAAGCCAAATTTGGTACATCATCCAAATGGTATCTTATATAATAAAAGGTTAATATGCAAATTGACCAAACAGAAGAACATCCAGTCATTATGATGCACACTGACCACCAGGGGGCAGACACTCAACGCAAGAGCTGCCTCCTAGTGGTCAGTGCACTCCCAGAGGGGGAGCACCGCTCAACCAGAACCAGGTTCATGGCTGGCAAGGGCAGCGGTGGTGGTGGGAGCCTCTCCCACCTTCGAGGCAGCACAAAGGATACCTGACTGATGGCTTAGGCCCGCTCCCTGAAGGAGCAGCATCCCCCAAGGGCTCCTGGACTGCGAGAGGGCACAGGCCGGGCTTAGGGGTCCTCCCCCAAGTGCATGAATTTTGTGCACTGGGGCTCTAGTAAATAAAACCAACAGTTCTTTCTAATTGATTGGTATAATTTATAGCATGCATTGCATCAGTGCCATGGGGGAGGAGAAGAGGTGACCACAAGAAGCATCAACCAGCTGAAACCGGTTTGGCTCAGTGGTAGAGCGTTGGTCTGCGGACTGAAAGGTCCCGGGTTCGATTCTGGTCAAGGGCATGTATCTTGGTTGCGGGCACATTCCCCAGTGGGGGGTGTGCAGGAGGCGGCTGGTCGACGTTTCTAGCTCTCAATCTCTCTCCCTTCCTCTCTGTAAAATATCAATAAAATATATTTTTTTTAAAAAGAAGAAGAAGAAGAAGCATCAACCAGAGAGTTGTTTTGTTTGATTAAAATATTAACCTGGAAGTCACAGCATAAGTGCAGTGCCCCAGGATGTCAGGACCATTAGAAATCCTTATATATCTATTTCCGCCTGCCATTTTAGAGAAGGTGACACCAAAGTCTAAAGAGCTTAGAAAATGGGTCCAAAATGACTTACCTCGTCAGTTTCAGGGCCACCCAATTAGAAGCATCTCTCCCGGCTTGCTGGGTGCTGGGTGTGGTTGTGTGCCCTGCATGTTCTGTTGTGAGTCCTCACCCTCTGTCTGTGTGTCTCTGCAGCCAACGGTTTCAACCTGACACCAGCCGGGGCCTCCCCAGACGCCACGGCTCCCACGGCAAGTCCAGCTGTGACTCCAGCTGCAGATGTCTCTGCTCAGGACCAGCCCGCCGTCCCTAATAGCCCAGAGCCACGTGGGTGAACTGTGCACTCCAGGTCTCTCTCGATGAGAGAGAATCCTTTGGACAGGTGGTATTGGAAAGCTGGGGCCAGGGCGTTCTACTGATAAATACCTTAAAAGTCTTGTCAACTGGATGTGGATTTTGCACTTGGTGTCTTTTTTTTTTTTTAATCAAATGACAAAGGAGTGCCCAGAGCATTCAAACAATACAAGGACCATCCTGATCTTGGGAGTGTGTCGGGAGGTCAGCTGGGTCATCGCAGAGGTCCGCTCCCAGTGACTCTGTGTATTGGGAGTCACCGTTTGCCCGGGAACATATCGGAATCCTTCTATCCCGGGACGCCGTTTACCAATCTTAGCCCCTTGTTCATCCCCTTTTATCAATAACGGAAGATTGCGACTTTTCCGCAAGTTAGGTGGTATTCCGGTTACATGTGTTTGCCACAGCCCTGCTCCTCGGAGTGCAATCCACAGATTGCAATTTGGCTTCCAACACCCAGCAGCCTGGACGCAAATCGGCTGTGGCTGGAAGCGCAGGGAAGGCAATGGCTTTGTAAATTGGTTTACATTTTGCTCCTTGAATTTTTCTAGGGTGGTAGTGCTTCCAGATCATTCAATGACATTGTTGGGCATCGGTTACCTTTCCATCGCGATCCATAAAATAACATTTAGAAAATGCTTAGTATTTAAGTGTAGCCTTCTCCATGAATTACGCGTTAGAATAGACTGGCAGCAGTGGGATGTGCAGGAAAAACGCCTTTAGAGCACAGTCACCGCCGCCCCTTATGCCTGCCTGAGTCCATGTAGGGGTGTGTATGTGAGAGAGAGAGAGAGAGACAGAGACAGAGAGAGACAGAAGGAGAGGAAAGGCAGACTGTGCACTGTATGCTGCTAAGGTGGTAAATAAATCAGTAATGCAATATTGTGGGTCCAAACTACTCTTTGCACTACTTTATTTACAGTAGTAAATAAAAATTATTTTTATACATTAACTTCCAGCAAGTGTTTTTTCTCTCCTTTTTCATAGTTACTGTTGTCATTGTACAAAGTCCTCTGGTTTATGCATTCCCCTCAAGAGACCAAAATAAAAGAAAGAAAGAAAAAAGTCCTCCTTAAGAAGGGATCCTTCTGGTAACCCTTGAATGCTAGCGGGAGGTGGCGGTGCGGGAGGTGGCAAGCGGCTGCTCTCTAGGAATCCGAGCTCAGGATCTGACCCCATAATGTTTGCACGGAGTCAGACATTGTTTCAAGGTTTCCGGTTGCTCTGAGGCTGGGTTCATATCAATTCTGGGTTAAGTTTTCAGTCTGCCCTCTTTCTCCTCTGTGTGCTCCTGTCTGATAGCAAAGCTTATCCTTCCTGCTTTCGAATGAGCCAGACTTTGGAGCCCCGGATTCAGATCCTGTTCCGGTAACTTCCTAGCTCAGTAAGCGTATAAGAGTGATTAACCCTCTGAGTTTCAGATCGTCCTATATAATAAGAAGCTAATATGCAACTTGTTCCTTCGACCAGGGGGCAGGGCCAGCCAACCGGCCACCCCACCGCAGCCCCTCCCCCCGCCCAGCTGTCTGTGCTGAGTTTCCCCTGCAGTCCCCCCAATGACCAGCCTGAGCCCGTCGGTTGGTGGGGAACCCTGGCTTATCGAGTTGTGCGGACCCGGGGCTGGCAGAGGTACGGGCACACCCCAGCACTGAGAAACATCAAAGCTATTTCGAGACCGTCTTCCAGAGGGGGTTTCCTCCTGAGCAGAGGAGCCATTCGAATCAGGGACCAATATGAACGTGACCTCCGTTGCATTCTCAGGATGTTGAAATCTGAGACAATACCTTTATATTTCACTTAGTTTTCACAATACCACTGCAGATCAGATATACTTTTTTTTTTCCATTTTTCAGATAAACAAACTGTTCTTCCAAGCACACCGAGTAACAAGCAATCATTAAGTCTCCGTGGCACACAGCCATAAGCATTTCTTTCTTGCTCAGGCACCTATGGGCTGGCTGTGCTTCAGCTGATCTAGGCGGGGCCCAGTGGGGCTCAGGTCCAGGCTGGGGGGGGGGGAGGGGGCAAGCTGAGCATGTCTTTTATTCTTCTGGGGTCAGCAGGCAACTGGGGCATGTTTATATTGAATGGGAGCAGAATATGCAACCCCAAAACATGCGATTTGGGCATAAGGGTTATTGAAAATCAGCAGATGTGGGAAGAGTTCTCTGCCCTCCGCCTTTTCTGCCTAAAAGCAGAGCATGAATTTCCCTTTGTGAAGGTGCCCCCACCTCTCCTGTAAAGGAAGAGGAGAGTTACTCTTCTCACTAGGGATGGAGAGTGGGCACCGAGATGGTGTGCGTAGACCAACTCTACAAATTAACCCAACTTCCATTGGTTTCCCCATGTGGTTCCTAGTTGCTGTCCCACAATTCGTCATTCCTCAAATCCCAAACCCCTGACCTTTGTAAAAAATGGTAGGTAAGCCCTTGAGTCTTTGATTTTCTCTTTTTCTGTAAACTCCTGTACGTGTAAAATATTAGTTAAAATGGTATGTCGTTCTCCTGTTACTCTGTCTCCTGTTAGTTTCATTCACAGGCCCCATTTACTGGACACACGAGGGTAGAGGATGTTTATCTCTCCCAGCAATCTCTTAGCAAAAGGCTCAAACGCCCAACTGCACAAGCATTTTTTTTAATATAGTTTATTGATTTTTTTACAGAGAGGAAGAGAGAGGGATAGAGAGTTAGAAACATCGATGAGAGAGAATCATCGATCAGCTGCCTCTTGCACACCCTCCACTGGGGATGCACCCACAACCAAGGTACATGTCCCTGATCAGAATCGAACCTGGGACCCTTCAATTTGCAGGCTGACACTCCATCCACTGAGCCAAACCGGTTTTGACATGCACAAGCATTTTTGAAACCTTCATTCACACCACCTCTGCTAATGTCCCATCGGCTAAAGAGTTAAAGGTCACACGGGTAAGCCACGTGAGCAGGAGAGCTATGCCTCCTGCAGAGGAGGGAGGGCGGGGCTTTCAACTCCCATTTGTCTGACATCAAAGCTGTACCTGCTGCCTGCAGCCTTAGTTGACCCGGCCTCCTGTGGATTCCCTGGCACGCTGTCTTTACCACTCAATGAAGTCATTAATTAATCACTGTCATCCTGTTCAGGACTTTATTCTCTGGTATTTACTTTGTGTCCCCAGTGGGACTGTTTAGTTCTTCAAGGGGGAGGGGGGCAATTTAGTCACCCACGACCCCTGCACAATGCTGGCACAGAGGAGCACAGCTAGTAATCAGACAAGGACTGGTCAAGTATGTTTTTCCTACCAAGAGGCCCGTGAGAAGTGCCACTGTGGATATTCCGGCAGAGTCCCTGAAACAAGCCCAAAATTTCTGAGCCGGTAACATGACAGTTCTTCATTAATTCGGTGGATCTTCCACCAGCAGGTACAGTTGGATTAATCAGCACGGCATCCTCCTCACAGACTTAATTAGCAGCTCTTGTCAAATCTCCTCTTCCTGTTAAAACCAGGCTGAAAAACAAATCACCATTCCAAGCTTATATCCTTACTAGAGGCCGGGTGCACAAAATTTGTGCACGGGGCAGGGGAGGTCTCTCAGCCTGGCCTGCACCCTCTCCATTCAGGGATCCCTCTCGAAATCTGGAACCACTGGTTCCTCACTGCTCACCTGCCTGATGCCCCTAACTGCTCTCTTCTGCTGGCCTGATCACCCTAACTGCTCCCCTTATCAATCTGATCCCCCTAACTGCCTATCTGCTCTCTGCTGCCAGCCTGATCCCCCTAACTGTATATCTGCTCTTCCCTCCTGGCCTGATCCTCCTAACATCCAGACAGACATGAGACCAAAATCTCACTCTCTTCTTTTTATTGAGCTATAAATGACATGTGACATTGTGCAGTTTTAGGGTGTGACTTAATACACTCATAATGTTTGGATCACTTCCATAGCATTAGCTAACACTTCCATCACATCACACAATCACCATTTTGGTTTTTGTGGCGAGAACATTTAAGATTTTGTCTCTCACTAACTTTCAAGTATACGATCCAGGAATGTTAAAAATTAAAAATAAAACTACCATGAGACCCAGCAATCTCACTTCTGGGTATATAGCCAAAGGAAGTGTCCATCAACGGATGAATGGTAATGAAGAGATGGAATACAATGGAATACAATTCAGCCAAGAGAAAGAAGGAAGCCCTGCCTTTTGCATCCATGTGGATGCTTTGGAGAATGATTTTTTTAATCCTACTGAGCGAGGTCAGAAGGGAAGGAAGGAGTTAAAGAACACACGCTCTGAGAGGCAAATTGGACCGCGTTTTCCATCTCACAGCAGTCCTGTGCCATGACAACTATTATTCCCGATTGTAAAATGCAGAAGTTGATGGGTGTGTGATTCTCCAAAGGTTACGTTGCAAGTGGGACGCAGAGCATGAGGTGACCGTGCGCCTGCCCATCGCCAAGCTGTGTTGGCGGCTGCTGTTCTCACACTCGCGAGAACCAACAGTCACTCTCCTGCATGAGGTCAGCACCAGGAGGCCTGGTAACCCCTCACCAGTGCCAGAGCTCTAATGCCAACTATAAATACAAATGAAACATTTTTTAAAAAGCCACCTCTTATGAATGTTTGTAAAGTATTGTCAGGCCTACACTATCTGAAGAACTTAATGGGGAGTGAATAGACCTCCCCCTAGCTTTTGCAGGAACCTCTGAAGGGAGTCGAGGGGCTTTGTCAATTAACAACACCCAATGAATGGGAATTCTGAGCAAGCACGCGGCCCTCCATGCTTGTTGAGCTGGCAGGTACCTGCTCTGTAGCTACTGAGGGCACATACTGGACCCCTGGGCCTGATCCCACAGGAGATAGTGGCACTAGGTGAAAGAGAAAGCAGCCCCCGGGATACCACAGCCAGGATGTAATCTGCTCTCCGCTATCCAGGTTGATAGGATCACGTCTCATCCTCTGGAAGGCAAATACTATTGAAGCACTGAGCTTTTATGTTCCTCTCCAAACCAAGCTGTGAGGTTCTGGCTCTATTTTAATTTTTGATTAAATAATACTTTTTACTAATTCCAAAGGTAATATGGAAATTACAGAAAATCTGGAGAATATGAAAAACTATAAAAAATCTCCATGATTATCATAGCTGAGGATTCCCATTGCTAATGGGGTTTATACTTTTGGGTTTTGGAGATAGATTTGATGGACAGGTAGGAAATACTGCTTTGTAATCTTTTTTACTTAACTCTCGTATTTACCTAACAGGAACAACTTTCTGTGTCAAAAAATTGTTTTTCTTTGCCCTCACTGGATGGTTCAGGTGGTTGGAACCTCATCCTGTATACCAAAACGTTGTGTTTTCAATTACAGGAGGCAACTGACTGATGTTTCTCTTTCATCTCTCTCTCTCTCTCTCTCTCTCTCTCTCTCTCTCTCTCTCTCTGTCTTTCTCTCTCTCCTTCCCTCTCTTCTGCTCTCCAAATATATCTTCAAGTAAATATTGGAAAATAATATACTATTTTTTTATCATACATTTAATGGCTAAATTGTATTTTAATATATGGATGTATTATATTTGTTTTGTCCAATCTCCCTATCTGCTCTATTTATATTATCTCTGATATTTGGTTATTATAATAAACTAGAGGCCTGGTGCACAAAATTTGTGCACTTGGGGGAGGGGGTGGTGGTTCCTCAGTCCAGCCTGTACCCTCTCATAGTCCAGGAGCCCCACAGTCGATTACACCAAAGAGATAGCCCCCACCTACCCGGCTGGGGATCCATCATGGATCACTCAGCAGAGGAGGGCCGCGTCCACCCACCTCAGCCCACCAGCCGGTAGACTGGGCCTCCCTCTGTAGGGCAATCATGGGACAATGGCCAGGCCCCCGACCAATCGCATCGCACCCGCCTTGGCTGGCCTGGTGCCAATGTGTGTCATAGTGTGGTTGTCCGGATGGCCATTCCGCTATTCAGCCATCCAGTCGATTTGCGTATTACACTTTTGTTATTATAGATTCGGGGGGGGGGGGGGGGGAATTTAGCTAGTTTTGTAGTTTCTACATTCATTCCCTTGGGATAAATTCTCAGAAGTAGGGCTACTGGGTCAATGAGAAAGTGCCATTTAAGACTTGTGGCTCGTGGCTGGCTCTGTTCATTCCCTCAGGCTGGGGCTGGGTGACCACTCAGCTTCAGGTGTGAGGCTTCCAGCAGGCCTCCCAGCAGCTCTGGCCTCAGGAGTGAAGCTGACAACCCAGTGCCTGGCCTGTTGACCAGACACTCCTCCACCTGTCGCTCTCACCCCGGAGGATTAAAAGCAAAAGCGGTCCTGAGGGAAAGGATAGATCTTTCTGGAGTTTTCTAGAAGTTCTGAACCTAGAACTTGATACATTCTAGAACTTCTAGAACCTGGAGTGAAACCCAACAGGTCCAGGTTAAAATCACCTCTGAAAATCTCTTGGGAATCTGTTTAGGGGAAGGAGAAAGATAAAATTGAGTCTTGAAATCAACTTCAAATAAGGGAGTCAAATGATTCTAAAACAGGCCCTGATGTTCTATACAGTAGGAGTTCTATCTAGTTTATGGAAGGCCCATGGGATATTCCACTGATGTGGTCTAAATATATATAGGCAAGAGAAGCTCCAGTTTGAATTAATTGGGTCATTTGGGGCTTATTTCCATTTTTTTATTAGAATATAACTAAATTTTGCCCAGACCGGTATGGCTCAGTGAATAGAATGTCGGCTTGCGGACTGAAGGGTCCCGGGTTCGATTCCGGTCAAGGGCATGTGCATTGGTTTTGGGCACATCCCCAATAGGGGGTGTGCAAGAGGCAGCTGATGTATAATTAGCATATTCCTCTCATAGTACATACCATGATTCCAGAAAGTCTTACCAGAATTTAAGACAAAGGAAATTATGTGAAATCATGGTTAAAGATCAAGCTGCAATTCTTCATTCTTGTAGCTTCGTTGTAATTGTCACTCCTGGCTGAGCCCAGATAATTGCGTTGGTTCCTTCAGCCCAGCTGAACTTAGATAATGAAACCCACCCATGGCACAGAGTGAGGCTGACAAAATACCTGTCTCTGGCTCCGTATGTTCCCAGGACATGGCTCTGCCAATGCCATTGGACTCACTAACAATAATCAAAGAAGTGTTCATGTGCCTTCCCAGGTGCTCTCTACAATTAGGGAAGAGAGTCGCCACTTCACAGCCAGGAGAATGATAAAAAAAAATATTTTTTGAAAAAGGGAAAATAAATGTTGATGAGACTGTGGGGAACTTGGAATCCTCATCCATTGTTTATGGAATGTAGACTCGTTCAGCCACTGTGGGAAATAGTTTGGTAGTTCCTCCAGAAGTTAAATGTAGAATTACCAAATGATCCCATAATTCTACCACTTGATAGATATACCCAAAATAATTGAACGCAAGGAGTTAGACAAGGAAACGTACATTTATGTTCACATCATCAGGACTTACAATAACCAAGCAGTGGAAGGAGCCTGAATGTTCATCAATAGGTGAATGGGGGGAGGGTGGAATAGATGAATGGATAAGCAAATTGTGGACTATACATACAATGGAGTGCTGTTTGTTCATAAAAAAGGTACTAATTGAACCTTGAAAACATTATGCTAAGTGGAAAAAATTCAGAAACAAAAAGACACACATTGTTCCATTTGTAGAAAATATCCAGAATAGATAAGTCCATAAAGAGAGGATACAAATAGAGGGTTGTACAATATGGGGAAACTGCTGAATGGGTAAAGGGTTTGACTTTGGAGTAATGGAAATGTTCTGAAACTAGATAGAGCTGATGGAAGCACAACATTGTGAATGCACTAAATGACACTGAATTGTTCACTGTCAAATAGTCTTTGTTATGCTGTAGGAATTTTGCCTCAATAAACTATTTTTTAAATTGTGAGAACACCAAAGCCAGCCTTTAACAAACAGTGTAGCAGGAATAAAGAGGTGAGCATGCTCCCCAGGAGACATGGGTAGCTCTCCTTACCTGAAAATGAAGAATGATAGTAGTTCCTGCCTCACAGAGCTCATGGGGGAACAGATGTGTCAGCCCATGTAATGTGCTTAGAAGACAGTTGTGGGTAAGTGCTCTCTACATGTTATCTGTCCACATTATTAATTCTTGCCCAAGGAACCCACTAGAAAGTGTCCTCAAAAAATTCTAATAGAAATCTCTTTTATTTCTATTAACTAGGGGCCCAGTGTATGAATTCATGCACCTTGAAAGGACCTATAGGCTGTGAGGCTGCAGTGGGCACAGGGGCTGGTCTTGGCTCATCCTCCGCACCCCCGCCCTGTCCCTCCCACCACAGCCCCTAGTCCCTGTCTGCAGGCAGCCCCACTCCCACCACCGCCGCTCCCAGGTACTGACTGCACTGTCCTGTTCACACATGCTGACAGCATGGAGCAATTAGAATCGGATGGTGCTGTCAGTGGGTGCCAGTATTGGCTGCTGCCCCAATTACCCCTCAGGAGTAGAGGAGGAAGAGGGGGGAGAGGGGAGGTAGAGAAACCCTCAGGGGAGATCAGGACCAGCAACTGCCACTTGCACCCACTGACAGTGCCGAGTGATCAGGATGGGCACCAGGCGCCAGCAGCAGGTGCGAGCTCCGGGCAGGACCCCAGTGCACAGGAGCAAAGAATTTTCAGTAACCACCAGAGGCTTGCCCCCATGACAGCGACCAGCACCCTGCCTTGGTCTGGCGCCCCCACTCACCTGCTCCACCATCCCGCCATGGCTGACACCCACCTTGTTCTGCATACATCCCCTAGTGGTCAGCGCATGTCATAGCAACCGGTTGTTGGGTTGATCAGTAGTCCCTCTGTTTTGTCTATTTGCATATTAGACTTTTATTATATAGGATATTGTTAAAGTCAGCAGCCTATCATTCGAAAAACAGAGGTGGGACAGAAACAACCAGAATCTACTTTCCATTCCTTTGCAAATACAGCCACCTTCGTGCTTCCATCTTCTGGGTAGGTGTATAGTCCCCATTTTGTAGCTGGAGAAACTGAGGCTCACAGAGGTCAAACACATTGACCAATACCTCACAGAGGGTTAGTGTTAGATCCAGATTTCAAACCCAGCCTGGCATTTACCAACTCTCATAAGCTTCCTAGTTCACTGCATTGCTTCTCCTCTCTTAGTTACTTTCTGGCCCCAGGTGGTTTGGCTCAGTGGCTAGAGCATTGGCCTAGGGACTGAAAGGCCCTGGGTTTGATTCCGGTCAAAGGCACATGCCCGGGTTGTAGGCTTGCTCCTCAGTAGGAGGCATGCAGGAGGCAGCCAATCAATGATTCTCTCTCATCATTGATGTTTCTATCTCTCCCTCCCTCTCTGAAATAAATTATATATATATATACTCTCCGAATAGCCAAGTCCATGGAGAAACCACAGGAGAAAGGGAAAGCTCGCAGCACCCCTGACTTTCTGATTAGCCTCAGCCACTTCCTTGATTCCTTTCTTGATACCTTAATCCTGAGCACCAGATTGGGGCCTGCTGTAGCCTCACCTCGCTAAGTCAACCTGCTGATTTGAAAGTTCTGAGACCTGTCTCTGTCCACTGTTCCACCCGACACTGGAAGAGAAGCTTCTACTCATGCTGGTGGGAGGGGTTCAAGACAGAGATGTCTGCCCAGATCACCCCTGATAGGCTGGTGCTTTGCCTCTGCCCTCTACCACCCCAATTTCAACACCCTTCCCACTGGGTCCAGAGTTGCCTGTGTTATCAGCAGATGAAGGTGGTCAGAACTTAGGAAAATGGCCTCAGCTAATCAGCATATGCTGTAGTAGCTCAGGGCCAATCAGGAGGTGAGGGAAGGGGTGGAGGGCTCTCCCTTGCTAGAAGGTTAAACTGGGCATGGGGAAAGGATAGACACTTAAACAAGGACTTGTATATTAACAGTGAAAGGTACAGCCTACTAGCCAACCTGTGTCTACTCAGGGTTGATAGCAGAGCTCTGCCCCCGGACAGCCTGGATGCTGGGACACTGATATTCATCTCTTCCCCATACTCCCTTCCCGTGATGTCGCTGTAACCCTGGTCTCAGAACTCTTCCTCCTACCTCCTCGGGTCTTAGGGAATCTGGCAGGCTGCTTTGGAGCTTGCTTGCTTTTTATCAAAAGCTAAAGAATCCGGTTCTCAAGGTAAAGGGCTACTCAACCAGGGAAAACGAAGACGAGGGCAAGCCCACCTTTGGAAAGGGGTCAGGCCTTTCAGGAAGCACTTGCATGACCCTGAGGGCGAGAGCCTCCTGGAAGGCTGTGTCTCAGGTGGCTCCTCCCTCACCCTGGCCTCGCCCCTGCTGACCCTCAGCCACAGTGCTCAGTGCTCCGCACGCAGAGGGCACCTTTGACTCTCTGGACAGGCTCTGTGACTAACACCAGAAGGCCAACGCAGCCACTTAAACAGTCGGGACCTTTTAGCCAGCGGTAGATTGCAGAATGAAGGGAGGGCTGTAATAGTACCAGCAAATCCTTATTGAACTTTTATGTGCCATGCAGCAGAGTAACTGCTTTACACACAGTATCTCACGCAATCCCTTAACAGCCCTCGGACCCGGATAGGTGAACATGTAATCCCCATTTGACCGATGAGGGAACTGAGATTTAGTGAGATTAAGGGATTCGCTTTATGATCGTGTTGTTACTAGGTGTGGGAGTCCAGATGTAACCAGGAACGGCTGGACTAGTTTAGAGACAAAACCCTGAGGCAAGAGATGGAAAGGGTTTGAACCACAGGGGCAGTGGAAAGCAGAGCGGGCAGGACTTGATTAGAACAGAAGAGAAAATTGATCTGCTGCTGAGCCTGATCGAAGAGCGTGGGGCAGAGGAAGGAACCCATGACGACTGTAGCAGCCTCAGTTCTTTGGACAACCGAAGCTGGTATGGGAAACCAAGTGCTCATTTCTGCGGAGATGAACTGATGGTTCCATAGGGGTTGCTGTGTGTGGCGGCCCCAGCTCTGGAAGGAAGGGATGAAGAGCGTGAGAGCCGTTTTTACAGAGTCATCAGGCAAGCGTGGTACAGATGGTTGGCTTGAGCCACTTTTAAATAATTCTGAGCCCTTCCTAGACTATCCACTGGAACAGGTGACTCCTCAGTATTTCACCGTGTCCATCAGGATCCAGTTCAAACTCCCCAGAGAGCATGGCGCCCTTTTTATCGTTATCTGAACCAGCTGATCTCTGGGCCTCGGTTCATGCTTCAATGTCCTAGCCCGGCTGCCCTGAAGGCAATTCTTCAAATGTTCTAAGGTCCGAGGCCCTCTTCCTGTCTCCCTCCTCTCCTCCTCCCTTCCACAAGCCTGTCTAATGAGAGCACAGGCAGCAGTGCTGTGTGCAGGGAGCTCTCTTCCCTCCACACACCCCCCCCCCTTTCCGAGGCCCTGGGTCCTCTCCCCTCCTCTGTGCTTCTCAGAATCAACAAAATTTGTATTTAAGACTTGCCACAACCAAGCAAGGTGCTAGGTGCTTTAATTACGAATCTCAGCATCTCCCTCGGTGTCAGTAATTATATCCCTGGACACACATGAAATGTTTCTAAGTAGATCTGAATGAACTTTTAAATTTTTAATAGCTATGCCTTTGCTTTAATGTTCATTAAGGGGAGAAAAAAAATATCAGGGCTCACACATCAAACCCACGATGTCACAAGCACTGCAGCTTAAGATTAAGCGAAAGTGGGCAGCAATGCGAATGAACTGCCGTTGACTCGGAACATCACAGGGGTTAGGGGTGCTGGCATCCCCTTACAAGTGGACCTGGGCAGTTCAACCCTCTGTCTGGCCCACTGTATTTTGAATGGGTGGCTGGAAATTGTATGCCAAGGGCCAATTTAAGTTATAGACGAATTTTCCATTGCCCTAACCCACCGCCTTGTTCCAGGGTCAACAGGGATTGTAGAGGTTACAGGAGGATATAGCCAACATTTTATTATTTTTAATATATCTTATTGATATTTTACAGAGAGAAAGGGAGAGAGATAGAGAGCTAGAAACACCAATGAGAGAGAAACATCGACCAGCTGCCTCTTGCAGACCCCCTACCGGGGATGTGCCCGTAACCAATGTACATGCCCTTGACCAGAATCGAACCCGGGACCTTTCTAGTCCGCAGATCGACGCTCTACCACTGAACCAAACCAGGTTCGGCTATAGCCAACATTTTAAAGGAAAGATGCTAACACCTGAGGTTTGAGAAAATCTCACTTAATCCCTTCAACAACCCTGTGAAATAGGCATCTTTACATTTCTGAGATTGGAAGCCTGCAGGTCACAGAGATTAAAAACTTGCCTCAGGTTGCAGACTCTCTCTCTCTCTCTCTTTTTTTTTTTTAATATATATTTGAAAGGTTCTCCCCCTCCCAAACTGGTGGGCGGGGTTTAACACATGACCCCTTAAGGTTATCTCCCCCTCCCAAACTGGTGGGCGGAGTTTGACACATGACCCCTTAGGGCTCCCCCCCTCCCAAACTGGTGGGTGGAGCTAACAACATGACTGACACCTGCCAAGGAGACATCTCCAAGACAGTGAGCCACCAATTAACACGGGCCAAGGTGCCCTTGGGGCCCATCCTTTCCTGTTCCACCTGGGCCCAACCCCCTCCCTTTAAAAGGAACTCCAGATAGGCCACGTGCGTTCTTTGGAGGTGATCTCCATTGGCCCGGTTGGGTTCCGATCTCCTGTCCCCTCTCCCCTAATTCTGATCTTTACCTGGATGGTGGCTCCCGCCATTACCGGGAAATAAACTCTCTTTAAAACTGCCTGTTGTTCTGTTTCCTGTTTCCTTTCAAACCTAACAATATTGTTATTGATTTCAGAGAGGGAGAGTTGGAAACATCAATGATGAAAGTCCTTGATTGGCTGCCTCCTACATGCCCCACACTGGGGATGGAGACCGAAATCCAAGAATCACAACTGTGACCTACTGAGCCAGCCGGCAGGCAGGTCGCAGACTCTTCAGGGGGGGACAGGATGGCTCTCAGTTGGGTCCTCAACTCCTCCTTCCCTATGAAACTCACACTGGCTTTGTGTGTTTGCATCTCTCTGTCTCTGGGCGGTGGGAGATCTTTGAAAGCTGGTCTGGGCCTTCATTGTCTGCACGCCCCACGCCCGGTGCTCAGTAGGGTTTACTGAGGTTCAGTGGAAAGAATGAAGGCCTGGAGTGATTCCCAGGGCAAAGCACCTTCACCAGCATTTGCATTGTTTTCTCCCAGCACTCCTCGGGAGAAAGGATTATCACTACCATTCCTGCTTCCCTACTGCAAGCACTGATGAAAGTCAGTCTTGCCTTTGAGGAAGGGTAGAAGCTAGGAGCATTCCTTGGGAATGGAATAGGAAAACTGAGACAGATTTCTGAACAATCTGGCTGAGCAATTTACAGTCAGGTACAGAAGACCAGGGATGGAAAGCTCCCAGGGCCTAGCAAAGGACAAATTGTAGGGTGGGTTATGAATATATAATAAGACTGCAGGAGATGAAGCCTCCTCCTTGAGCCAGGAAAGACTCGGGGCAAATCCAGTCCCCCAACTGGCATACTTCCTGGGGGGAGGGGTCCTCCAGTCGGTTAGTGCTTTCCTTCATTACATTATTTTTTTTTTTACTAGTGGCAAAATAGTGTAGGTTGTGGTCAAAATATTGGGAGGAGAGAAGATTTATATACATGTAAATTATAATATAAATGGAGCAACTTCACAATGAAGTCAGAGCTGCCATCCCCAAGGAATAGCCTTGCACATCTAACTCCTCAAACCTCTAGCAGAAAGGACCTGTGGACTGGGCTAAAACAGCATTATATTCCAAACAGCGGCTCTTATAAATGTGGGAGTGACAGAGGTGTCCTTGAGAATGCGCATCACTACGTTATCTTATCTGTGCCTACAGAAAGCCCTTCCTTAGCTTCTTAGGCGTGGAAATTCCTTCCTTCTGTTCCTGTAGTTGTCCCCCTCCCCTTTCTCATAAACACCACGTGCCTTCACCTCTGTGTCTGAACACCGTTTGGCTTTCTGCCTGAATCACAGCTTCCCCAACAGCTACTGCTCATCTCAATAAATGCTTGCTGCCTCTCACTTTGCCATTTTAGTTTTAGGTATATATATATATATATATATATATATATATATATATATATATATATATAATATAAAAATACATAAGATACATATAAAATTTCTATAAATATTTACCACCCAGAAATGTTAACATTTTTGTGAGTGTGTAGAAAATGGCGGATAAGTAGGGTGGGGGGGGTAGGGAGGAGGAGTAAGGACAAGGAGGAGGAGGAGAATAGTAATGAGGAAGGGAGAGAGGCTTAATATTTGCTCTTTGCTGGGGCAGAGTTCTTATAAACATGATTTAGTGATCACCTGCATCAGAATTGTGGTTGCAATGAATTTTTTAAAAAAACACGCAGATTCTTGCCCAGCTGGTATTGCTTATTGGTTGAGCATGAACCAAGAGGTCACCATTCAATTCCCCATCAGGGCACATGTCCAGGTTGTGGGCTTAACCCCCCAGTGGTGGGGCATGGAGGCAACCGATCAATGATTCCTTCTCATCGTTGATTTTTCTATCCCTCTCTCCCTCTCCCTCTGTCTCTCTGAAATCAAGAAAAACATATTTTTAAAATGCAGGCTCCTGGCCCTCAAGCCACTGAAATGCAGTCTCTGGGAGGAGCCTGGAGTTCCACAGCTGAGAATATTCTGGAACAATGCCTCACAGAAGTCATCCTGGGTAGAGGGGGGTAAAGGGGACTTTCAGTGGTGAAAACCCTCCTCAATGCTTATTCCCAGGCCTGCCTGGCCATCTGCAGTTTTGAAGAAAGAGTCCATTATTCTTTGCAGGAAAGGGTAGGTGTGCTGCCGTGGCCTGCTAGGATGATCGAAGATTTGGGGCTTCCTCCCTGGACACCGGGGATAGAGTGTTTGGAGATCCCTGGGGCTGAGGGGCGGGGAGATTGAAAGGAGGCTGAGATCTGAGAGGCTGAGCACTGGGGAGGCATCAATGATGAGATAAACCTTGATTGGCTGCCTCCTACATGCCCCACACATCTGCAATGCCCGAGGACAGAATTCCTGGAGACTCACATTAGTGGGAGCACAGCAGGACTCAAGTACAAGGTGAGTGTCTGCAACAGAGTATGCTGGCAGCCCCGAGGCCATGCTCCTGTTCAAACCAGAACTGTCTTTGCAGGAGACAAAAGAACACGAGAAGCCCTACCACGTCTTGTCACTCTTCCTTACTTTTGTGCATTAGTCACCTGCCTGGGCTGAAAGTGAGGATGTTGAAGCAAAGGCAGCAGTAGTTCCTTCACCTCTCTTCCTTACTCCTCAATGAGGTCAAGTGTCGGTACAATGTGCACGCACCAGGGAATGAAATCAAACAACTGAGTGAGTTCTGTGCTGTTCAATGTCCCTGCCGTTCCGGTAGCAATGAAATACACGTAGGAGCCATAAAATACGAGCAATGCCGTTTTACCAAGTCTGCATGTCAAACTGGCCTCACGCAACACAAACAGAAGAATCCATGCTAATATGTAAATTTTATAAAGAATAGTCTTACAGATGCTCCACAAGTTACAATGGTGTGGCTTGTGATTTTCTGACTTATGATTGTGCGGAAGCCGTATGCCTTCAGTAGAAACCAGACGTGGAACTCTGAGTTTGGATCTCATGTAGGAGCTGGCCAGATGCAGGGAGTTCTGTCTGCCACACGACCACGGGGGTGAGTAACCAGCCCTCCACAGCGCACTTACTGTGTTGCCGTGTTTTGTGGAAATCGTGTTGAGCATGTTTAAGATAGGTAAGGCTAAGCTAGGCCGTTTGGTAGGTCAGGTGCATTAAATGCATTGTCAACTCATAACAAACTTTTAAAAATTCAAAAAACTAGAAAAAGAGGGGAAAAACAATAAAAGGGCTAGGCCAGAGAGACCACAGAGGAGCCTGTAGAGCATTACGCTAAGTGAAATAAGCCAGTTGGAGAGACAAGTACCACATGACTTCACACAGAGGTGGAAATTAATGAGCGAACTGAACAAACAAAATAGAGTGCAGGCAGACAGCTGATGGGGGAGCTGCTAGAGGGACTGAAAGAAAAAGAAGAAGAACAACAACAACAAAGGCCATGGAGAGGCTGGAGGAAAGGACGGCTTTCTACCTGTCATGCCTGGAATGGCACTTTACCATTTGGTAAAGCCTTTTGACCAAGGGGACCAACAAATTAGGTAGCTGGCCCTGGGGGTGAGTTATAACATCTGAGGGGGAGACGGCCTTACATGTTTAGTAAACCAGTTCCAGTAGGACCTTATTTCCCTGTAATTGAAAGCAACGCACTCTTTGGGGGTTTGATCATCTTTATTTTTCCCCTTCCCACAACCAGTTAAAAACAATACAATCAATACAGGTACAAGGAATCCAATTTGTAGAGTGCAAAAGAGGGCCGCGGCCCCGCGCAGGCGTAGCTTTTGTATTTACAGAGAGGCGCGGGCAGGGCTCACGGAGGCGTGTGGAAAAGCCAGCATCACAAAACGCAGAGAGCCTTGTTTCCCTTGATATTTCCAAAGGAGAGTCCCAAACAAGCCCCGCTACTATTACTACATAACTTATAAAAACGCTGTACAGGTGCACGGCTATACATATGGCGTAGAAATGGCTGTCAGTTAGGGAATTGGTATCTACACGGGGGGAAGGCCAGGGGAGGGCTTGGTTTGGTGTCCCGCCTGTCATGACGGATGCGCTGTGGCATAGTTTCCCCTCCCCGGACCCGGCTGAAGCTTCCTCTCCAGGGAGCACAAGAGGTGAGGAGTGTGGAGGGCAAAGGGGTAGATACAGCTGGAGCTCTAGAAGGCACAGAGGACGTGTGAGGCAAGAAGGAGCACATCCCTCGGACCCACAGACACACATACACGGACCCTGCTGCCACCTGATCTCAAGAGGCAACAGGTGGGTCAAAGTGCATCCTGACTCCTGGAAACTCAAAAGCTCAGCAGGTAAAAATGCTTGGACCAGCCAGACCTGCCCAGGCGAGGGGGGCCTTGGAGGGCATTGGGAAGAGAGCAAGGCCCATGCCTGTGTCCTCCCAGGCCTCTTGCCCTGAACTGGCCCGGTCTGGGGAGAGGATGCCTGGGAGGCAGCTGCTCTGGGTTGCAGCCAGGCTTTGGTGAAGGAGAATTTTAGCACAGTAAGAAAAGCATATGTGTGTGCATCTTTGAGAACCTTCCATAAATTCCTCCCTTGGGTCTTCAGAAGATGGTTACATCTGAGATTAAGTCCCATTGGCCAGCCCATCTGTGTACGGGAGTGGGTGGGTGGTTGGAGGGGATCCGTTATCTAGCCAGGTGTCATTGTCTAATTCTTTCTGCACCTTCCTGGGAGTGGGAGACCCAGGGAACAGGGGTGGAGCCAGAGTGACCATGCAGGCTGACACATGCGCAAAGGGGAACGAGAGTCAGAGCTGATGTTGACGCCATTTCTCATCAAAGTGGAGAATGGCATTGCAGAACCAAGGAGGGAGCAAGGGAGACTTGGGGCCCCTCCTCCTGCCTCAGGGCAGCCCCTACAAGGCTGTGAGGCTGGTGGTGGGGTTTGTGTTCAGGGTTTCCTCTTGGGACTTGGGTTCCTCTTGGGACTTTGGTTCCTCGTGAGACTTGGGTTCCTCTTGGGACTTGGGTTCCTCTTGGGACTTGGGTTCCTCTTGGGACTTGGGTTCCTCGTGAGACTTGGGTTCCTCTTGGGACTTGGGTTCCTCGTGAGACTTGGGGACCCTTTCCAGGGCCTCCATGACCACAGAGATGGTACGAAAGGACTCAGGGACCTTGATTTGGGTTTCCATCTCCTCCAGTTCGGGCTCCCGGCAGCACTTGCTGCAGCGGCAGCACCTGGGGCAGCAGAGCGAGCAGCAGAAGCGGCAGCAGATGCGGCAGCAGCAGCAGCAGTTCCTCATGCAGCAGCCGGTGGCCAGGGAGATGGCGACGTCCCAGGGCTTCAGCGAGCGCATGCACATGGGCAGGAAGCTCCAGGACCGGAACACCCTGGGCAGGATGCGGGGGCAGCTGGCCTGCAGGAGCTTGAGCAGCAGCACCAGAAGGATCACGAGGATGATGGGCACCCCCACGCCCACCAGCACTGGCCAGCCAGCCAGCGAGAGGCCAAACACGAACAGTGGGAACAGGAAGAATAAGGTGACCAGGTAGAAGACGGCAAACCAGCGGTACTTAGCTGAGATGTTGCCCAGGCCCTTGGCCAGGCGGATGGGCAGGCGGCTGTACGGGATTGGGTACCACAGAAGGATACCCGATATGTTGAAGAAAAAGTGGCACAGGGCGATCTGAAATGAAAGAGGTTGAACAGGTCTGTCATATGGTGATGGTTGGGGGGAGGGGGGGAGTCAAGGGGTGAAGGGGTGTCACCTGGCTGGCTGAGGTAGTAGAGTCAGGGGGGAGGAGTGGGGGGGGGGAGGGGGCGGGCGGTTGACTAATTTAATTAGAGCAGAGTTTTCAGAAACTGAAGTCCTTTAGGCAAACTAACAATGCACCTCATGCATGTGCCCACTGCTAGCCTGTGTGTTGGCCCTGCAGTTTCCCACTGGGCAGGTAAGAGCTGGAGGGGCAGAGGGCCAGGCTTGCAGGATAGCTGGGCTCCTTGGCTCAAAGCCTCATTCCAGGGAGAGGGGAGGGAAGGAGGAATGGGAACAGTTAGCAGCATCAGCAGCTGACGTTCATCATGTTTACTAGGAGCGAAACAGCTGTTCTAAGCACGTTGTGTGGATTCCTTCAATCCTCAAAGAATATACTATGAGGTGGCTATCAATATTGTCCCCATGTGATATTAGCAATAACGGAGGCACCTTGGGGGTTAAGCTTATTTTCCCAAAGTCAAACAGATGAGAGAAGGCAGAGGTGGGTTTCAAACCCAGGAAGCCTGACTATGTCCTCCCACAAGGTGCCAGCCATCATGCTAGGGACTTGAACCAGACCTGGCTAACAGAGTAGACACATGTGACAACTGAGCACTTGAAATGTGGATACCTCAAAGACTTAGTCCAAAAGAGAATGTAAAATTTTACATTTAAAAATATTGATCACATGTTGAATTGGTAATGGGTTAAATAAATACATCATTAAAATTGATCTTCCTGGGTTGTTTTTTTTCACTTTTTAAATGTAGCTACTAAAAATGTCAAATTACATGGGTGACTTAAATTTGTATTCTACACTCACGTTATATTTCTATTGGACATCATGGCTTTTAGCCAGAACCTCAGATCTTGATAATGTCTATGATTCCAAAATACTCTTTCTATCTCTATCAAGTGGCCATCCCACTTCTGTTTAATCAACTGCCAGCGAAGAGCCTCTCTAAGGAGTAAATGGCTGCTCCTACACATTGCCATTTTAGACTTAAGAGAAGCATGGTTCTTGGTAGAAACCATCTGCTTGCAAGACCACAGATATTCTTGCATCCCACCCATAGTGCCCCTGTCCCACACAGCATTTCCTCACCTGGAGTGCGCTCGTCAAGGTCTTGCCTGGACTGGCCAAGGCGGCCATGATAGCAGTGGTGGTGGTGCCGATGTTGGCACCCAGCGTGAGTGGATACGCCCTCTCAATACTTATCACACCGACCCCTGGGGGGAAATACAAAGTCCATCACATCAGTCCCAGAGGATGACAGGAGATGGTAACGGTGCCAGGGGGAGAAGCCAGAGAGAAACTCACCGATCAGTGGGGTCAAAGTAGACGTGAACACCGAGCTGCTCTGCACGATGAAGGTCATTCCTGCCCCCACTAAGATGGCCAGGTAGCCAGTCAGCCAGGAAAAGGGGAAAGGAAAATCTGGAAGACAGAAGGAAAAGTGATCTGTCACAAGCCTTCTAGGAAGGCATTTGATGGAGGCCTGGGTGGGGGGGGGGGAGGTGGCACCTCCACAGGAACAGAATGGGTATACTTGCTAGGGTAGGAAACCTATTTCACAGTTCTGGATTTGAGCTAGCTTTTTCAGGACCTTGCAAACATGAGATCCAAGTTTGTTCTTGCTCCCCAGGTCCCACCCAAGACACCAAGAAAGATTTTAAAGGCCAAGGGTGTCTTAGTTTCTGCAGCTTTTCAAATCCAAAGAGAAAATCCATGCAGAGGCCACTGCTAGATAAGAATCAGAAGGAGCTTCCCTGAGGTGGCAACAGTGATGCCACCCCTAGAAAGCCCCTAATGGAGGGCAGTTCACCTACCAGTATTGATGGTCTTCTTGATGACAATGGCTACTTGCCCCTTAAGCACAGAAGCCAGGAGCCTGACGATCATGATCAGACAGCCACAGAGCACCAGCACGGAGGTGACCAGAAGGATGATGCCAACAACAACATCCTGGAGGTTGGCATTCACAAAGAGGTGCTTGCCTGAAGAAACCACAGTAAGTCCTCATTAGAAGAGCGTAGAGTCCCCCAAGCCCCAGATTGTTATTTAGGCCCTAGCTTATTCCTTCTGTCTTATAGTGATACAATCTTGGTTGTTCACCACCAACACCCCAGACAGCCCGTCCCAGTGGCTGATACTCCGAGCTCTACTCACACTTGGCAATATTCTCCTTGTGGGTCACATTCTTGATGGTCCAGGTGTAGATACCATCTGTCCAACAGAGTTCAGGCGAGGTGCAGTTCTGAATCGAGGGGACCGTGACATTCATCTGAGTCTAGATGGCAAACATAACACTCAGTTTTAGTGGGGAGATCATGGTCTCTCCATAAATGGAGAAAGAAGCAGCCAGAAAGTCGAGGGACATGAAAATATGAAGATAATATATCTGTGTTGTGGGATGGGGCAAAAGGCTCTCTCCATTCTACTGCATTCTGTCTGTCCATCCAGCATACAGGATTTATTTCCTTATGTACTCTCACGGGCCAATTTTGACTTTTCAGGAGTCCCCAATTTTCTTTTATTTTCCTTTTATTTTCTTTTATTTTCCCACTTCGAATGAAAGAATTTGCTTAGACGTACAGATGAAAGAATCCACCCACACATCAATATTCTTAGAAACTCACCACGTTGGTCAAAGTTTTGCACCAAATCTTGATCAGACTCTTGTTCTTAGCTGCTGGGTCTTTCAATGCAATCTGGTTGATAACCTTTTTATCGAGCTGCGGAAGGCAATAGACAGAAGAGAGTCAGCACATGCTCAGCCCAAACATGGGAGGGACTTGCAGGGGCTGCTGCAAACAGGGCCTCCGAGGAGGCGAACAGACGGTGAGGCCCTGCAGAGATGAGCTGGGACTCGCCCTCTCAGCATCTAGACATCGGCTAGTGCTTTATAAATGAGGGAAGAAGTGAATAATGAACCGGTGCCTACAAAGCGTGTAGGTATTCAATGGGTGACAGAATGGCAGAGAAAAACCAGAAGTGAGAGTGAGAGGGCAAAGTCTAAGCTTGCCCCTTCTCCAAAGGCAACATTCACAAAGCCTTCTTTCATTTTAATAATATGGACAGACTCCGGTGACTAGAGGGGAAGATGGATGGGAAGGACAGTAGCCTTTATTTTTGGCTAGAAGTAGGATAATACTTTTCCAGTGATCCCACTGGTGCTTAGGTCGGTAGTGAGACCAAAGTGGCCCCAGGTATCCAGTGGGGAGTGCTTGAGCCTTGAGAAGACTCACCCTCTCCCTCCACCCTCCAGCATGACACGCATGTGGAGGTCAAGGAAACAAGAAAGGTCCGTTACTCTCCCTAGTGTCTCCCCAGTTTCGTGGCTATTTTCAGAGGCAGCCAAATAGCAGTGTTCAGAGACTCCTTCCTGTCCATCCCGGGCTGAGAGGGGCGAAGGGCAAGGGGGAGGGAGTTGGCACTTGGCCCTTACCTGGATAATTAGCTTTGTAAGGGGTTTTGTGATAACTTTCAGAAGTTCCGGAGCATCTTCTCCACTTCTGAAATTGAAGGACTCCACTACCAGGTTGGTCAGGGCCTCCAGGTAATGGGTGGCGATCTCCACGGGCAGAAGCACCAGCACGGACAGCCAGTTGAAGAAGTCGTGGACGGTGGCCCCTGCAAAAGCCCTACAGAAGGGAACCCCGAGCCAACAGCCAGATTAGTCAACGAGCAAGTGGGCACCAGTCTAGGAAGGTCAACCTATTGAAATATCTCCCACAGGGGTGAGCAAAGTCAACCACATTCCTATGAGCAGGCACCGCCATAGAGCACATGCTTATGTTCATGTGTCATGGGTCATCCAGAGGCAAAAAATCTGGATAAGAAAACCTTGAATCCCAGCCATGCCTCTCAGCAAAGTTACTTAGCCTCTTTGCATCGCTACATTAGTAAGATGGGGCAAAGGAACGCCCACTTGGCTTCTTGAGAAGATCAGATTAGCAAAACACCCTGGCAGTGTTTCATCTACTGCTACTGCCCCCCACCAGCCTGCCTAAGACCATCTGCCTGACCCACAGCACAAGCATCATATAGGCAAGCTGAAAACTACCTCTCCATCTTAGTAGGTTTTTTTTTTTTTGTTTTGTTTTTTTTTTTTTTTAAAAAAAAAAGGCTGTTATCTGTTAGAAGAGAGGCCAGGAAATGTGCTTACTGATTTTTCACAGAGAGGAAGGTAGAGGGACAGAGAGTTAGAAACATCGATGAGAAAGAAACATCGACCAGCTGCCTCCTGCACACCCCCTACTGGGGATGTGCCTGCAACCAAGGTACATGCCCTTGACCGGAATCGAACCTGGGATCCTTCAGTCCACAGGCCGATGCTCTATCCACTGAGCCAAACCGGTTTCGGCAGGAAATGTGCTTACTTCTTACATTAAACTTTTGGAAGAAAAGGGCTCCCTTTGCCTGGTTCCAGCCCGACCCATTTCATATCTCACACAGCCACATCCACAAAAGCTCCATTTTGCCTTTCAGTAGCAGGCAAGTGAAGAACCAAGGAAAAGTGGCATGGGTTGAGCTGGCCAAGAATGAAAGCTTCGGGTTATAATTATTTCTGACCAAGCAGGACAGGAACCCACCGCCTAGCTGGCCTTGTCTTCACTGCACCACGTTGCAAGTGAGCTTCTAGCGTGGGCATTTAGGAACCCTACCTCTGTGCCAGGCACCTTGCTAAGTGTTAACCTGCATGACTGTGTTTACTCCTTTAGCCAACACAGTGATGGTGCCACCCCCATCCCCACCCCCGTGCAGATCAGGGGCCTGTTTCCATTCATGAGCCCTACCCTCAGCTGCACTCCTCCGCTATGGCCAGGAATAAGCGACCCAGGACTGACAAGCACATTCTCAGTGGTGATCTAAAGATAGCTATGACAAGCTGGCCAACCAACACCAAGGACCTGCTGGTGGCCAGGGCTGGTTCTGAGCCTCCTACCTTCTAAACACATTCCGGTCTCCTGCCTGCATGAGCGCCACGAGGGTGTTGGTGATCGAGGTCCCAATGTTGGCTCCCATGATAAAGGGGATGGCAGTCCGCACCGATAGCACTGGGTAGAAAACAGGAAGTCAGTGTAGGCAGGCAGCCTGTACCAGGTTCCTGATGTGCCCTGGGCAGGCTGAACCCATCAGGCTAGTCGCTGCCTAGAACTGCAGCTCTTCCCCTGCATGCACCTTACAAAGAATCTGATAAAAGCTAGGGCAACTCATGTAGAAATACTAACATGGGCCAAAAAGACTTTTTAACCACATAATTCCAGGGAATCCACAAGACCCCCCACCCCCAAGAAATTCCTCCTGAGCTCTTCTTTAAAGTGTCTTTCTCAATTACTCATATGCACGGCCACCTTGAAGGAGACTAGAAAACAAATAACAAGTGTGGCAAATTCCTTTTTCTGAACAAGATGAATATAGTGCCACAAAGTTCTGGCACGTAAGTATTTTAAAGAAGTAATATCTTTTTCTAATTGGGCCCAGAAAAAGGCTCTAGTTAATGTTGGCTAACATGCTGGTTTGGGTTGAAAATTCATGTGTTCAACATTTGTCCCACTCAGGGAATCTGTCTCCACTCTCAGTCAGGTTCAAGTTTGGAATGGCAGCTGCTAGCCACCTGTGACTACTGACCCCTTAAAATACAGCTAGTGCAACTGAGCAGCCAGGCTATATATTTTCAATTAAAATCAATTAAGGTTAAATACAATTAAACAGCCACATAGCACAAGTGTCTGCCGGATAGCTCCAGATAATTCAGGGTCTACTCTCAGTCTGGGCTGTGGAAAGAGAAACCGGAGGCTGTCTGAGGTTCAGGTGAACACATCATCGTGGGACACGATGGGGAAATCGTGGTGACAAGCCTGGAAACATGCAGGGTAAATCCCGGGCTCCCAGCTGCTAGGGAAATGCCTGGAATACACCCGGGTTCATGGGTAACAGGACTCACGTGAGGAGGCCACCATGCTGACAATAATGGATGTGGAGGTGCTCGAGCTTTGCACCAAGGCGGTCACCAGCACCCCGATCATCAGTCCCGCTAGGGGGTTGGACATGATAGAGTTGTTGCTGAAGAACTTCCCGGCCATTTGTCCTGGGAAAACAAAACAAATCATGGCCATGTGTGGGGGGGTTAGGTGGGCACCCAAGTGGCCAACATTGGCTGTGGTTGGGGATCTCTGCCTCCAGCCCTGCTGGCACCTGTGGCAGCTTGCTCCCTCACCCATTTCCCCTGCACTGCCTTGATGCCAGGAGACATGTCCCACTCACACCCAGACCTTGTTCCTCTTATGGCTTCATCCGGCACCCTCCCTTCAACCTCTAGGCTTCTGGTCTCAATTCTGTACTTGGCCCTATGGATGCCAGTGAATTTCCTGTCTCAATTCCTATTTCCGGGGTGTATTCCCAATTCAGAAGATTTGTCCTCCAGGAGGGGATCTTCTCCTCTATCCACTCTCCCTCCCCCCACAAGCCCTCGCGCTAGCCCCAGCCTGTAATTGACTGCTGGAGGGGTCATTTCTGTGTGTGCCTCTGAAACCATCAATCCATTTTATAAAGAAGACTGAAGCCCAGAGCGTGGAGGTGGATTGTCTGAGATTTTGAGAACAAAGCCTCTCGCTGCTATTGCTTCGGACCAGGGGGACCAGAAGTGGCATCCAGAAAGTTAGTAAGCCACTTACCCCAATTCTCCCAGGACACAAAGATGAGTTCTCAAGAGAAGCACCAAGGGGTGCAAAAATCCATGTGCCAGGTGTCACCCAGACCTGAGTTTGAATGCCGTTATGCCAATTATAGGCTGTGAGCCTTAGGAGCTCTGAGCCTTGGCCCTCTCCTCTATAAACAGGAAGGGCTTGGGAAGGAATGTTGAAGACAGTGCCCCCTGAAAATGCCCAGACCCAGGAGGGATTAAAAGTGCTAGCTGTCGCCGAAACGGGTTTGGCTCAGTGGTAGAGCGTTGGTCTGCGGATTCAAAGGTCCCAGGTTCGATTCCGGTCAAGGGCATGTACATTGATTGCGGGCACATCCTTGGTAGAGGGTGTGCAAGAGGCAGCTGGTCGATGTTTCTCTCTCATTGACATTTCTAGCTCTCTGTCTCTCTCCCTTCCTCTCTGTAAAAAAATCAATAAAATATTTTAAAAAGTTAAATTAAATTAAAAAAATAAATAAAAGTGCTAGCTGTCAGTTTTGTTGCCCATTTTGGGTACAAAGGTGGCCAAACCCATGGTGATTTCCCACTTCACGGCCACACTGGGCCATGCTCAGTGCTGGATGAAGGTTCTCCCAGTCTGGGGACCCCTGTCCTTCTCCAGCAAAAGTCCAGCTTTGATTCCCTTAGTAGCTTTGGCCTAAGATGATTCTTATCCAATACTCCCCTCAGATGGGGGTCCCCAAGGGGAAGGAAAAAAAAGAGAGATCCCTTAAATCTATGTCCAACAGCTTCCTGCTCTGGATCCTGGCCTAAGCCTCCTAAGCCAGCCAGCCCTCTGGAGGCCTCAACTGTCTCCTCTGTAAAATGGGAGATGAGTTGAGGTGGCTCCCAGCCCTAATGCGCAGCTGGAGCGGGTTTGATGCCTCGTGAAGATCTGAACCAAATGAGAACACCCCTACCCCAGCCCTTCAACCCTCCCATGCATACCTCCAACCAGCTGGAACGCACTGCTGAGAATATCCAAGGAGCACACGAACAGGTAGAGGAACCCCAGGAGCAGAAGGAACCTCCCGATCTTTCTGATGACACACAGAATCTTCCCTTTGGTGTCTCTATCTGGGGGAGGGAAAAAGCACAAAGACTTTCAGTATCTGAAACCCTGAGGAGTTTGGCAATGAACTCTGAACCTCCCCCCCCACCCCTCCCAGCTAGGGGCCTGTGAGCACTTATGGACAGCAAGGCCGAGAGATGGTGGGCAGCTGTGACTGCAGTTTCAGAGAAATGACCACTATCGCCCACTTAGTTGAACCCCCTGAAGTGTCTCCATAGGATGTGCCAACTGGCGAGGAGGGGGTCCGCGTAGTCTGGGACAAGCAAAGCAGGCTCCATGCTCCGCTGAGCCCGTGTCCATGAAGAGCACTTACCACCCGCTAAGTGTGGGGTCAGAGATAATGGCTCTCCTAAGCTCCTCTGCACAGCAACAGACTATTTTCTAGGATGTGGCTGCAAGGTAGCAATCACGGCCTCCATTTGGGGAGGGCTGGGGCAATGATGTACCCTTAATGGCTATTTTCTCCACTCTTAATGTGGTTCGCACCCCACCCCTCACTCTCCCCCCCTGCCCTGATCCCTCCCAGGCCTGTGAGCCACACATCACCTTACACCCTGAACCAGGAAAACAGTGCAGCATTTGCTTGCCCGGCTATGCTGGCTATACTACCTCTGTCTTCTAGCAGACTGCTCTGATGCTTGCATTTAGGGGAGGGGACCCCCCCCCCCCAATCCAGCTTCCAGAGCAGGGACCTAACTGCTCACTGCTGCAGCCACAGCACCTTGCCAGTACCCAGGAGCTGGTCAGCACACAACGGGTGATTGGGTGATTAAAGAGCAGCACCGGTGTCCAGCCTGGTTATAACCCCAGCAATGGCACATTTGCCGAATGACCAAAAGTACAAAGGATTCCCCCCCAGTCATCACTCCGAGCTTTCACTCCATGCCTCCTAGACCCTTTGTTCGAAGGGCATCAGGACAGTGGAAAGCGAGGCGATGCTGTCATGGTAGTGAGCTCACTCCCTTGCCAACCTCATGTTACCTGACCACTTGATCCCCCTGGACTGGAGCCTGGGCAGGTCCCAGGGGTTTTGAACGTGGGGGAGCTCATCTATCAGGGAGGTGGTGGAGTGGTACGGGTGAAGTTCAATCTTTGTTTCGGTGGTCCTTGCGACATCTGGCCAAACAAACAACAAAGGTCAAGGAGAAAGGCAGGGGATCAGCCCGGCGTGTCTTGGGGTGCCCACAGGAGGCCCCTTGGGGCTGGATGAGCGGCACTTACTTTTGTTGGGCTCCTTTCCTTTTCCATCTGTCGGGGGCTGTTGGCCATCTGTGATGCCTTCGATGTATTTACCTAGGTTAGGCTGGGAATTTTCCATCTCAGGCCAAGGAGCCATGGTCTGTGGGGGGGGGGGGGGGGGAAGCAGAGCTTAAAGGAGCAGCCACTGAAAGGAGGCCACTCAGATGTCATGGCCGGGAGAGCCGGCAGCTGCAAGATTTGGGGGAGTGGATGAGTGTTGTGCTTACACCTCTGAATGTGGGCTCTTTGGCGCCATATTACACTCCTCTGCAGGCCTCCTTCAACCACTTCTTCTTTTTTTTTTTTTTTTTTTATAAATATATTTTATTGATATTTTACAGAGAGGAAGGGAGAGAGATAGAGAGCCAGAAACGTCGATGAGAGAGAAACATTGATCAGCTGCCTCTTGCACACCCCCTACCGGGGATGTGCCCGCAACCAATGTACATGCCCTTGGCCGGAATCGAACCCGGGACCTTTCAGTCCGCAGACCAACACTCTACCACTGAGCCAAACCGGTTTCGGCTGGCTTAGGTCTTTAATGCCCCCATAGCACGTGTCTGTGTGAGCCAGGCTGGCCTGCTCAGTTAGGGTCCTCAGAGCAAGGGGGGAGGGTACGAACAGGCCCCAGATCTAGGTTTGTAAGCCTGAGGAGGGGATTAAATCGGCCCTGGGAGGGGGCTGCAATGATAGGCTTAGGGAGGAGCTGGCATGGGGGTGGGAGGCGCGCCCTGAGGAGGAGCTTGGCGGAGTAGATATAAAAAGGCTCACATACTGCAGTGGACGCTATCTCCTGGAGAGTAGTTCTCCCCGATTGCAACCTCCCAAGGTAAGGAGACTGACTGCGGTGAGGTTCGAGGGATCCAGAGCCTTCGCCACAGTCGACTTGGAACCCTCCAGTCCCTGGCGAACAGAGCTGGGCTCTGGGAGGGCGGCGGGGTGTTAGTGCTCCCGGTTGGCAGGGAGCGATGAAGAAAGTCAGTGAGCCCTAGTCAGCTCTACCACTGAGCCAAATCGACCTCGACCTTCAACCACTTCTTAACGTGTGCTTCCCTGCCAGCCTCAAATATCCTTTTCAGTCTACCCATCTTTGATTTCCCTACGCCCTGTCTCGTCCTCTGTCTTGACTGTCCCCTCCAATCAGAAAGAGGATGCAAATTCATCCACTTTCATTGATTCTCCATCTGCCAAGTCCTCACAATCCCCCAAGGTACCCCCAGTGGACTTAACATATATGCTCATACACATTTCACCTGCTTTTACCAACCATCAGGTCTTCTGGGATAGGCAAGACACATTGGACCAGGTTCAAATCCTAGGGGTGCCCCTTACCAGGGGCTGTGTGCTTACTCAAGTCTCTTTATGCCTCTGAACATCAAGTGTCGGTGTCCCCTTGTATAGAGTGGGAACAATTCTGTTTCGCAGGGTTATGAGGTCAATGGTGATGCCTAGGAGAGTGCCTGGCACCAAGCAGGCATCCAATACATAGTAGCGATCATTACTGTGCCATGCTGCCTGGATTAATGTCAGACCCTGTTCTTTCCAGACTTCCTTCCTCACAACCCATTGCCCTGGCAAAGGCCTTCTCCGTGACATGGAGTGCGAGTGTGGCTCCTGGCAGTCCCCCTGTGGTCCTTGTCCTGACACAATACAACCCAAAGGACTGGAACAAGCAAGTCACAGAAGAGGAAGCACGAGTGGCTACAAATAAGAGTTCAGCCCCGTCAGTAAACCAATATGTGCAAATTAAATAAGATGAGTAAAAAAAAATTCGCAGCACTTCAATCAGGACCCAGAAATGTTCCGCGGGGTTCAGAGTGGATGGTGGGATTGGGTGATTGTTACTTTCTTCCATTTGAAATTTATAAATTTTAAGATACAGCCCAATCCCCAAACGTAAGACAGCTCAGAGATACCCGAACTGTTACTCGTATTGATAAAGCTGGCAGTTGCTCCCAGGCTTTCTAACATCGCACTCCTGACCCAGCTGTTCCTCCCCTGCCTCCCCAAGGCCACACTCCAGCATGCTCTCGCCACCTGCCACGGGAGCCGAGAAGAGTGAAGGCATCTATGTTGGCAGCTCTGATACCCAGAAAGGTGTTTTCGATGGCCGAGCATGAGGCTAGGGTCATATCACATAACCACTCCTTTACTTCGCACCACTGGCTCCTACAGTCCCTTGGCTGTGTTGACAGTCCTTTTGGCTCACATTCCTGCATCTCCCTGTGCTCCCCATGCCAAGAGGAAGTCTTGGAGGCTAAGGAGAGGAAACGCCCTGGCTCTTCTCGGACCTGGGTAACCGGGAAATGTAGGGCACCTGGCAGTCACCCAATCCTTACCCTCCGCTTTGTTTGGGTCTTTCCAAGCTGGACCTGCTCTGGGGCAGCCTGTGCTCAGCCCAAGGACATCTGGAAAGGTGGGGCGAGGAGGCATGAGGCGGCATCCGGTGGACAAACCAAGACACGCACACCTGCTCCCCCAGGGCGGCGGCCCCAAGCACAGGGAGGATGAGCTCTGCAGCCCAGCGTGCAGGGCACTTAGGGGGCTGCTTGCCGAGTGCGCTGTGCCAGGCACTGCTGCCAACCTCATACACCAGTTAACCTCGCGCATCTCACCCGCACTTCAAGGGACCTATGTTCTTACACTTTGAAAAAATGAACAAGACTTCAAGAATTCCCAAGAGGGTGGCGACTACTTGTCTTTAGCTTCCTTTAGCCACCACGAGGCAAAATAACCCCCAAGGACCCGGTAGTGGCGAGAGGGAGGGATGTGGGGCAGGTGATAGGGAAGCAATTGGCCTGGTTTTATGCCGTTGAATGGCTTTAGACTTTTGATAAGCACCAAGAGGGTTTTTAAAGACATTTGCCCTCTTTGAAGTAGGGCCCCATGACCATACCACCCTCAGTGTACCTTAAATTTGGATTTAGAGCATTTAAAATAAATCCTTGTCATTATAACTATATCAATTATTTTGCATTGCATTGGGGAGGGGTTAAAGGGCTGGTGTATAATAATAAACATTTCAGACACATTTCAATCATTCTGCAGCCCTCTTTTTTGAACTCCTCTGCATGTTTCAAGTCCATTGGGATGACTTAACTCACTGGGACAGCCTGCTTGCTCCCTGCTGATATAGCCATTCTGTCGCCAGGGTGAGGGTGGGGTGGAATGGGAGGAGGGGGGTGAGGAAGGTGGGGTGGAAGGAGGCTGCCTTCTTTCTTAAGTTGAACTCGGGCTATTTTTTTTGTCAACTTAGTATCTAACAGTAACAACCCACAGGTCCTCCCACCACTGGGGACTTTTTTTTAATGAGTGGTTGAGCGATTTTGGGTGGATTTTGGAAGCATGCCCTTCTGGCCAGCAGATCCTTATCAGCTGGTTGGCCGGCACAAACCAAGAGATTCAAACACGGTTAGCACTCTGGAACAATGGTCTCCTAGGAGGCACACAACTTTGCAAGACTTCCCCACAGAGAGCAGGCCAATGGACTCCCGCACAGGAGGGCCAACGCAGAAATGGCTTGGTGAACCCAACACACAGGTGGGGGGGGGGGGATGGTACATGATGAACCGACAAGCTGCCTCCTCGCTAAGGAGCAGGAGAAGTTCTACTCTGTTCACCTCGGTGCCAGGGACCCAGGCAGGCATCCCTCGGGGGATCTGAAGACTGAATTAACGCCAGCCCAACGTCCGCCCTCTTTCTGGCCTGGAGAGCCTGGGTTTCTCCCTCTTCATCCCCCCCACCCCAAACTGCACCTGTGCACATCTATCTCCTGGTTAGCCATCTCCCTGACACCCTCAAAACATTGAAAAACTGTGGGCTCTCTTTTCCCAAGACAAGATGAAGGACAGGCCAGCCCTCTCCTGATTCGGCCACCTGCCCCATGAACAAGTGTGCACTGCACCTTACAGTCACTTAAAGAAAGAACAACTTAGAAGGGGAAGTTGTGCTGTGTGTGTGTGGGGGGGGGGTGCAGCATTGGACAACCACACAGACCTATAATTTCAGCCCAAATCTCAGATGCCTGTTCTTGTAAAGAGGGGAAGCAGAGACCCAGCCACTGAGAGACCTGCCTTGGGTCACACAGAGAATCAGTGACTGCACAGAGCGCCTAGCCCTCCTGATGCCGCATAATACTTCCATTCCCCACCCCCTGTTCCTCCCCCAAACCAGGAGCCCTAACATAATCTATAATCTTAGAACTCCCCAAGAGTGGCTCATTCATAACTTCCAGTTAGCAGGAGTGTATACTCAGGAGCTGAGAAAGAAATCTGAAAATGTGGAGGCTTATGATTTTTTTTTTCTCCCTCTTCCTCAGCCCAGAGCCAGCCAAGTTCCTTGAGGCCTGCACGGAGAGATAGCTAAAAGAACACTCAGTAGCTTAGGGTTCTCTCTCCAGGGCGAGATGGGGGCGGGAAGCGGTACTCACCAGCGCTCCCCGCGCGCAGCAGGTAGTGGACCCAGGCAGGCACCCAGGTGCGGCGCAGCAGCGGCCGGTTATATAGCCAAGGTGTTGCGCAAAGAGGCCGGCGGCAGGGGCTGTCACCACGCCCCTCGCACATTCCAGGACCGCCCGTGGCCGCCAGGGCACTGCCTACCTGCTGGCTTAATGAGCCCAACGTGACCTCGCCCGCCCGGCTGCGCGGAGGACAGCAAGGCGGCGGCGGGGAGAAATCTCCGTCTTCCCCAGGAGACGGCGCGCCCCGTGCGCCCCCGCCCCGGGCTGGCGCGCTCTGCTCTGTCCCAAGGCAGGACAGAGAAGATGCCAGCACATGGGCGCTAGTGGGGCTCCGGGTTCCCACCTGGCCCCTCCCCAAGAACCCGAATCTGCTAGTTTAGCTCCTCTGGAGCGGAGGAAGCCAGATACACACCGGCTAGAAAACTCAGGGACAAAACCTTCCCAAACAAAGCCAGGATTGTTCGGGCCTCACCGGTCTTGGGGATGGTTTCCGCGTTAGATGCCTGGACGGAGCCACGTACGGTAGGAACTCTGGGTCTTGGCTGGATGGGGCAGGCTGAGGAAGCAAACCACGGCCCTGTTTCACCACCTGAGCTGCCCGTGTGCACCCTGTGTCGTCCCTCCCTCCTCCTTTTCCATTCAAACCCGCGCCGGGGAGAGCCCACCCCACACTTATCCTAACAGCAGCCCGACCTGGCGGACACGTTTCCAATGCGCGTACACAGCGCGCCTAGCCTGGGCTCAGAGTAGCTCCCTTTTCCAGGAGGGCTTAGCGTGGTGGGAGGCATGACATGGGATTACTCGGGACTTGCTGAGCCAGGATCACACCTGGGTCTCATTGCAAAACCCAGGTCTCAGTCCCTCTGCCACGGGACCCTGGTTTTACAACCGAAGAAAGTGAAGCTTAGCAGCTAACTAGCGGACCAGCTGCCGGCCGCTCATATGGAGTGGGCGTGCCCTAGGGGAGGCAGGCTGGTTTCACTGCACAGCCAATAGCTCTCTCAGCCGCCTCCCCTCCTGGGAGAAGTCAGAAGTACTGCTTCCAGGACCCTTAAGTTACTGGGATACATAACTTTTTATCACGAGTGATTCCTAATCACGTAATCAAAAGTCAGAAGATAAAATAAGGTGAAATTAAGCAGGGACTCACAGCTTTGAACATCTTTCAAGAGGCTGAAATCCTCTCACTTCTGTTCTCCGTGGAGTCTGGGTCCAGCAAGCCTGTTGGAGACGTGAAAGGAAGACATGTTGGGTGACTCCCAAGCACCTCCCCTCGCAGCCCCTTAGCTTCTCCAGGGCCCTGCGACGGTGCTGGTAATTCTAGGGGTGCTTAGTCAGGCCTACTGACAAGCTACGGATCCCCTCGGATGCAGCCAGAACTCAGGAAATGTCAAATAACATTGCCTTGCTGGGAGGAGGCACAGGGTTAGATGGAGAACAGAGCTTGGGGCTGACATAATTATAGGCTGTTTTCAACTTGACTTAAATACGCACACAAACATTCAGGGAAAAGCAGTACACAAGAATGTTCACGGTGGTTAGCTCTGGCAGTGGGAGTGGGTGGCTCTATTTCCCATCTCGTTGTATGATGCTCCAACAAGTATTCAAGACAGTTTACAGATTGACGAGGAAAATTGATTCAAAAATAAGTGGGGGTGAGGGGGCTGGATGAAAGAAGGTGAAGGGATTGGCCAAAGATCATATATGCATAACCCAGACACAGACAACAGCGTAGTGACAGCCAAGGAAAGGGGGTCAGGTGCTGGGGGAAGGGGGCAAAGCTCGGGGAGGGGTGAGGACATCAGCAATAATGTCAATAATTTTTTTTTTAATAACAGAAGAAAACAAAACAGAAGAAAAGGAAGTGAAAAGAGGCAGAGAGAAATGTAGGGAAGTGAGAGGCAGGATCCACACGGCGGCCAGGCAGGACGTGAGAGGAAAGGCCAGATGTAACCAAAGGCCTCAGAACAGTGGACGGACTCACTTACTCCCCGTCAAAGGGGCAGCCGACGCTGCTGTTCCACATTTCAGAAGCCAGAAGGCAAGACCTCCAGGTAGGATTTCAGAATGTCTGATGTTGGCTCAACACTTGCTCTAAAACTAGCTGGTGTTGCTCAGTGGTTGAGCATCAACCTTTGAACCAGGAGGTCACGATTTGATTCCCGGTCAGGGCACAGGCCCAGGTTGCAGGCTCCATCCCCAGTGTGGGGCGTGCAGGAGGCAGCTGATCAATGATTCTCTCTCATCATTGATGTTTCTATCTCTCTCTCCTTCTCCCTTCCTCTCTGAAATCAACAAACACATACTTAAAACTCCAAGAAACCAAATGAAATTTCGTCTCAGGCCAAATGCAGCAAGCCCACCAGCTGCTCCCTGGTTCTCTCTCCACCAGCATCACTGTTTAAATCTTCCTAGAACCTAGGATCTCGAGGACAATACAGTATGAGCAGCATAAAGCCAGGGGTGTTTTGTCTCCTACCGCCGTGTTCCCCAAACCTTAGAGGGGTGCCCAACTCGGCGCACAACTGACACTGTGGAATGAATGGCAGAGGACATCCTACACCGGCACCATCGTGACCTGCACCTTCGTGCCCGCCCCCCCCTTTCTCAGGACCTGGCTTCTCCGCAGGAGGAAGGCCCCCAGGAGCCACCTGACCGCAGGCATCACTCCCACCCTCCCTCCAAAGCACCTGAGGCCTTCCCACGATTAACGGCCATTAGCCTTGGAGGGTGAGGAGGGGCTCCGTGCCCCCGAGTTCATGTTTACCCTGGGCAGGTGTCCAGAGGACTGTAAGCTGGGAGCAGCCGCTAGTTACCAGAACAATGCAAGCTTCTGTCCTTAAGGGAACTCAATAAAACAGATCTTATAACCTCCGAGAAAGGGCAAGCAGGTTTGCCATTTTTAACTGCTACCTTAGCTATTATTTATTCTTTCCGATCTGTAGGAATGGGGAGGAGCACCATTGAATGTAACTCAGGAAAAAAATGCAGCGGCAACCAGGCCCCGGGCAAAAGTGGGCCCCTCCCAATTTGGGATCAGTTCGCACGATCCCTCCCCCTTCATGGTAAATCTGGCCAGATTTCACTTCGTCCCAGAAGCTTCTGAAGCAACCTCTTCTGAGGCGGCCTAAGGAGATCGAACTGCTATCATGTGATATATTTGCTTTGATTTCCCGTTATTAATGTTGAGAGCATTTGTCTTTGTCCTTAAATTTTCTTAGAAGTGATTGACTCTAAAACTTGCAAATGCCTGGTCTTGGGGAAGAGTTGTTTATGGGGATCTCTGAACCTGGTGGCTCCACTCTCACCCTAAATCCAGATGAGTAAAAAAATAAAGACCATATAACATAGCCTGGAGGCAATGCCCTCCACCTTGTGCCTGGGGGAGGTGGATGGAACATCTCAGGAAACGTATTATCCCCGGGGCTCTGGAAATCCCTGTTAGCCAAGTGTGGAGTTACATATGATAGCCCAGGCCAGTGGTCGGCAAACTCATTAGTCCACAGAGCCAAATATCAACAGTACAACGACTGAAATTTCTTTGAAGAGCCACATTTTTAAACTTAAAACTTCTTCTAACGCCACTTCTTCAAAATAGACTCACCCAGGCCATGGTATTTTGTGGAAGAGCCACACTCAAGGGGCCAAAGAGCCGCATGTGGCTCGAGAGCTGCTGTTTGCCGACCACAGGCCCAGGTTAAACCTTTATTGGTTTGGGCTAACGTCCCAAAACTTTTTGGGGTACAGGACGACGTTCCAACCAACCGAGTCACCTGGCAGTAAACCTCACTGAGGTTATCTCATTTAACCTTCTAAGTCACCCACATTTTTTCTGACTTCTAAGTCCCCTTAAACCTTGATCCCGTCACTATCCACCGTTTTTTCAGATTACCGAAATCACACAGCTAGTAAGTGGCAAAGCACCCAGGACACCCAAGCCTATGATTTTTCCTCTCTACACTGCAGCAAGCCCCAAGACACTTCGCTTAATTCTCACAACAGTCCTGCGAAATCTGCTCATTTACATCTCCGCTTTACAGAGAAGGAGCTCAGACAGGCTCCTGATATTTCGCTCTAAGTCACAAAAGTACAGTTTCTGGTCTCTCCAGGATTTAAATCCCAATTAACCGTAACCACTGTTTCACAGCACCTCTCACAGCCTGCGTATGAGCCTCTGCACCCGTCCGTCTGTCCATGAGACCCAAGGTCTCCTAGCGGGGAGCTCAGTGACACCCAACAGCACCCATCCCACTGAGCACAGGGGCCCACCCACCTTCTTGCTCTACTCCCACCACACAGAACCTGCGTGGGCTGGAAATCGGAATCACTGACTTTTTTTTTTTCTTTTTCCTTTTTTTGTAATCCTCACATGAGGAAATTTTTCCATTGATTTTTAGAGAGGGTGGGCGGTGGAGAGACAGAGAATTATCGATGTGAGATGGAAACACATCGATCCCTTTGGTTGCCTCCGGCATGCGCTCCAACCAGGGCCTGGGCCGAGGAAAAGCCTGCAACCAAGATACATGCCCTTGGCCAGAACTGAACCTGGGACGCTCTGGTCCGCTCGCCCGACACTCTATCCAGTGAGCCAAACCGTTTTTGTTGTTGTTGTTGTTGTTGTTAAACCTCCTTTCCCCATTGACTTTTAGAGTAGAAGTGAGGGGGAAAGGCAGAGAGAGACTCATCCATTGGCTGCCTCACACATCCGCCCCAACCAGGGCCTAGGATTGAGCGTGCAACTGACCTACGTGCCCTTGACTGGAATCAAACCCGGGACCCCCCAGTCCCATGCTCTATCCGCCAAGCCAAACTGACTAAGGCTCACTGACTTTCTTCATCGCTCCCTGCCAACCGGGAGCACCGACACCCTGCTGCCCTCCCAGAGCCCAGCTCTGTTCGCCAGGGACTGGAGGGTTCCAAGTTGACTGTGGTGAAGGCTCTGGATCCCTCGGACCCCACCGCAGTCTCCTTACCTTGGGAGGTTGCAATCGGGGAGAACTACTCTCCAGGAGATAGCGTCCACTGCAGTATGTGAGCCTTTTTATATCTACTCCGCCAAGCTTCTCCTCAGGGCGCGCCTCCCACCCCCCACGCCAGCTCCTCCCTAAGCCTATCATTGCAGCCCCCTCCCAGGGCGGATTTCATCCCCTCCTCAGGCTTACAAACCTGGCTCTGGGGCCTGTTCGTACCTTCCCCCCTTGCTCTGAGGACCCTAACTGAGCAGGCCAGCCTGGCTCACACAGACACGTGCTATGGGGGCATTAAAGACCTACGCCAGCCGAAACCGGTTTGGCTCAGTGGTAGAGTGTTGGTCTGCGGACTAAAAGACCCCAGGTTCGATTCCGGTCAAGGGCATGTACATTGGTTGCAGGCACATCCCAGGTAGGGGGTGTACAAAAGGCAGCTGGTCAATGTTTCTTTCTCATTGACGTTTCTAGTTCTCTATCTCTCTCCCTTTCTCTCTGTAAAATATCAATAAAATATATATTTTTTAAAAAGACCTAGGCCATTTGGTCACCTGGACATCCCCCACCTGGGGAGAAGTTACAGACATTCCCAAGACAATTCTAAAACTCATGTGGAGGAATAGAAAAAGCAAGAGTAAGGGGAAAAGTTTAGAAGAAAGAACAGATGGAACAAGCCCTAAAAGATATTAAAACATACTAAAAGACCACAGTTGTCAAAACAGTATGCTAAAAGAGAACAGAAAGGAAAAAAGGGATGGGAGGGAGATAAATAAAACCCCGTATGACAATAGCCTAAAAGCAACAAGATGGGTTAATTGAATAAAATAGCCCAGAAAAAGTCCCTGCTAATAGTTCATAAAGAAGGCATGTCATGCCGAAACCGGTTTGGCTCAGTGGATAGAGCGTCGGCCTGCAGACTGAAAAGTCCAGGTTCGATTCTGGTCAGGGGCATGTACCTTAGTTGCAGGCACATCCCCAGTGGGGGGTGTGCAAGAGGCAGCTGATCAATGATTCTCTCTCATCGATGTTTCTTAACTCTCTATCCCTCTCTCTTCCTCTCTGTAAAAAATCAATAAAATATATATTTTTCAAAAATAAGTCATGTCAACCCTGGCTGGTTTGGCTCAGTGGATAGAGCATCGGCCTGCAGACTGAAGAGTCCCAGGTTCAATTCCAATCAATGGCACAAGCCCAGGTTGCAGGCTTCAACCCTAGGAGGGGGCCTGCAGGTGTGGGAGGCAGCTGATCAATGGTTTTTCTCATTATTAATGTTTCTGACTCTCTCTCCCACTCCCTTCCTCTGTGAAATCAATAAAATTATATTTTTTTAAAAAGAAACACAACACTATTTTTATCCTTTGGCCTAGTCATTATACTTACAGAGAGACCCACATCAGGAAAAGATCTAAAATGCCTGTATAAAATATTCATCATATTTTCAGGCTTTAATAACATATGATAATAACCTGAAAGCTTATTGTTTCAGAGAAAAGCAAATACCTTCCAGTGGGAATTGAAGCACCTTTTTCTCTCTTGTGCTGTAGTTAGCATCAAAGAGCTTTACTTTCAAGGAAGAAAAAAATAGGACAATCTTGTATTTTGAGATAACTGGTTGGAATTTTTACCTTCAGGCATTTCTAGGTCTAATCTTGCTTAGGCTGTGAGGTTATTTTATGTTTATCCATGAGCCCTGATTTCTGCTGAGAAATGTGGTGAGGTGGGTGAATCTGTGGGCAGGAAGGTAAATAGTCTAAGGGTCGTGGTCAGCAAACTGCGGCTCTTGAGCCACATGTGGCTCTTTGGCCCCTTGAGTGTGGCTCTTCCACAAATACCACAGCCTGGGCGAGTGTATTTTGAACAAGTGGCATTAGAAGATGTTTAAGTTTAAAAAATTTGGCTCTCAAAAGAAATTTCAATCATTGTACTGTTGATATTTGGCTCTGTTGACTAATGAGTTTGCTGACCACTGGTCTAGGGTGTAACATTGACATTGTCTTTGATTCTCAATGAGTCATTGAATTTTTCTGGGCTTCCATTTCTTAATCCTATATAATAAAAGAGTAATACACAAATTCACTGTACTCCGTTACACCCACAAAACACGCCCACAAGATCGAGTATGCAAATTAACCCAACAAAGATGGCTGTGGCCACAGAGAGAGCAGGAAGGATGCTTGGGTTTTCCTGGCAATGGAGGAAGCCAAACTTTTCGCACACCCTGGCTGGCCGAGGCCTCCACTCCAGGGCTACAAAGTTTCAATTATAGAAGATAAATAAATCCCAGATACCAAGGCCTCCACCTAGGTCACTGTGGGGGGGTATGTGTGGCCAGCCTGCAAATCACCACAGGCCCCTCACCCAGGCGACCCCATGTCCCAAGGGATCCCCCACCCTGATCTGGGACACCCTTCAGAGTAAACCAGCAGGCCACCACCCGTGCGCCAGTCCTCTATCCTATCTAATCATATATAATCCTATCTAATAAAAGAATAATATGCAAATTGACCATCACTTCAACACACAAGATGGCTTCCCCCATGTGGTCAAAGATCCTGCCCCCAGGATCTGGACACAAGATGGCCACCACAAATGGCCAGCAGGGGAGGGCAGTTGAGAGGAACCAGGCCTGCAGGGGGGAGGGGCAGTTAGGGGTGAATTTTGTGCACTGGGCCTCTAAAATTATAAAATAAAGATACTAATACTAAAAAAAAAAAAATCATCAGAGTGAAAAGAATAAAAAAGGGACCATACTATGAGTCCAAAATAGGAGCATGACAAGTAAGTTATGACACTTTCACAGATAAATGAGACTATTTGAGACCACTCTAAACACTAGCACGTGGAATACGACATTGCAAGAACAAAGTGTTTGATACAATACAACAAAGAAATGCTGAATTCAAAACAAACAGATGGTAAGAGAAAACCAGCTAAGCCAAAAAGGCTAAGCATATTCAGATCTATAAGACTGGTTGGTGGAAGGGGAGGGAGGCAGTACTCTATGTGAAAAATGGAGCAGAGAAATAAAATGGAGTCAATCTAGTCATGCTGCTTTGATTGAATGAGGTAGGAGGAAACATTTCTATTCTTGTTTTAACTAAACTGGGGATTTAAACTTGAACTTTCCAGTCCTGAAACCACCTGATTACCCCCTGAAGGACTAAGGAAGGGGGCACATTCACCTACCCAGACCCCCTTATGTCCAGCATCAAGACCGCCTGTCACTCGGCATGCAGACCCCCAGTCATCTAGAGCAGTGTTTCCCAAACTTTTGACATATGTGTACCCCTTTTATAATTTTTGTAACACTGAGTACCCCTCATCAAAAAAAAAAAGGATGTATTTTAATAACAATCAAAATATATATATATATATATATATATATATATATATATATATATTTTATATTTTTTGGTGCATACACAAAATAAAATTATTCATAATAAAACATAAATAAAAGTTATATTATAAATAACATTTATTTGCACACCGAACCATCTCACACCTCACAAGACTGTCTTGACTTGATTCATGAGAACGTAGAATTAGGCGTAGCTAAGCACGGTGCCGTGCATATCCCCACCAAACTCTGGTGCAACGCGTACCCCTACCAAATTCTTCCCGTACCCCTGGAGGTACGCGTACCACACTTTGGGGAACACTGCTCTAGAGGAACACCACCCTACAGGCTAAGAACCTAGGACTGACTCTTCTCAAGAATGTCCTTTTTACTATGCGAACCTGTAATTATACACAGACCCAGTGTCAAGCCCAGAGACTGAAAGCCTGCCTCCACAAGGGAAAGGCAGGGAAAACAGAAGAAAGAAGAGGCCACTCCAGTTTAGCAACTGAGAGCGTTTATTAAGGGAAACATACATAGGAGGTGCATCGTGGGGGCTGCAAACAAGGTGGCTATTCTCTGTGCTGCTTGGCAGGGGCCAGAGAGTGAACCAGGGCAAAGGGGGGAATGGTCATAGGTACCAGTGAGCGAAAGCTGCTGTGTGCGGAAGTTACATGCCTGAGCAGGACAGGACAATCTGTTCCAGGAACCCGCGCATGACAGGAGGTAGGAAAAGGGTGCTGATTTATGTCAGAATGAACACCGATTACAGAGTCTCTAAGGAGGCCTTGGGAGTAAGTAATCCCCATTCTGGCCTGGTCCAGCTTGCAGGTCTGACCGTGATCAAGTCATAGAACAGTGTCTGCCCCGACCCTCAGCTTTTCTTCCTTCCATGGAACAGGCTGGAACACTCTGGGTATTGCCTATTGTGATTCCTGTTTGCAAGCCCTAAGAGTCTTGAATAAATCTTTTTTTTTTAAATCCTCACCAGAGGATATTCTTCTACTAGAAGCCTGGTGCACATATTTGTGCACCAGTGGGGTCCCTCAGCCTGGCCTGTACCCTCTTGCAGTCCAGAATGCCTCAGGGGATGTCTGACTGCTGGCTTAGGCACACTCCCCATGGGCCTAAACTAGCAGTCAGACATCCCCAAAGGGTCCTTAGCACTGCTGCAGAGGCACAAGTGGCTCCCACCACCACCATTGCACTCGCCAGCCATAAGTCCAGCTTCTGGCTGGGTGGCGCTCCCCCTGTGGGAGTGCACTGACCTCCAGGGGATGCTCCTGCATTGAGCATCTGCCCCCCTGGTGGTCAGTGTGTGTCATAACAACCAGTTGTTCTGTTCGGTTCATTTGCATATTAGGGTTTTATTATGTAGGATAGATTGATGTTTTGAGAGAGTGGAAGAGAAGGAGGAAGGAGAGAGAGAGAGAGAGAGAGAGAGAGAGAGAGAGAGAGAGAGAGAGAAAGAGAGAGAGAGAAACATCACCTGGTTGTCTCCTATACGTGCTCAACCAAGGATTGAATCCCCAAACCAGGTAGGTGCCCTAGCCAGGAATTGAGCCGGCAACCTTTTAATGCATAGGACAATGCTCAATCAACTGAGCCCCTCTGGGCCGAAATATCCAGACTCTTTCTGAGTTTGTTCAACAAGGGGAAGTTTTAAAGTGTCCCTTATTTTTCCAAATTTTGTTTGATAGAATTTTTGCTTTGCGATTTGATAGTTTTTTTAAAAAATGTACCATAAATCTTTTATTAGGTAAATGTACTTCAGCAAATAAATGGAAAAAAGATGGCAAGGAAAACAAAGGATGAAGGAAAAAGAAAAAGGGTGGAGATGCTAAGAGACAAAAACAGGCAGAGAGGAGATGCAAGAGAGAAAGATGCCCGGGGGAGTGAGACCAACTTGTAAGGCAGGGGAGGTGCAGGCAGATGGGACAGATACTGAGATGGAGCCACTGAGATGCGGAGAAATGAGTTTGATCCAAGCACAGAGGTTGAAAGAAAGTGAAGCAGAGGAGCAAAGAGTCCATTTGGCTATCATATCTATAAGTAGGACTTTAAAAACAAAAAACAAAAACAAAAAAACATGGCCCTCCAGATTCAAAAACTGAGTGGGTAGTTGCGATCAAGTTTTAAACATACTAACACATTCATTCCTATTTAAAGTCTGAAAGCACAGGGGTTTTTATGACCTCTCTTTTCTTCATTTTCCAGGGAGACAATGCTAAGTTTCTGGTCTGAGAGTAAATGGCATTACATTTCATTTTGCAGAGAGAAAAACTTCAAGAATCAGCACTCCCCGAATTCTGTATCGTGGTCTCTGAATTATAAGCATCAACCTATGAACCAGGAGGTCCTGGTTAGATTCCTGGTCAGGGCACATGGCTGGGTTGTGGGCTCCATCCTGGTGTGGAGCAGGTAGGAGGCAACCAATCAATGGCTCTCTCTCATCATTGATGTTTCTACCTCTTGCTCTTCCTCTCTCTGCCTCTCTGAAATCCATAAAAAAATTTTAAAAAATATCTTCTGGTGGGTGTGCTCCAGAAAGCTCCTCCTTCCTTGAATGAAACTCCTCTCTACTGGCACACAGCAGGCAGAGGCTGTGATGGAGCCACTGAGTTGCAGAGAAATGAGGAGGATCCAAGGACAGAGGTTGAAAGAAAGTGAAGCAAAGAGTCCATTCGGCTATCATCTCTATAAGTAGGACTTTAAAAAAAAAAAAAAAAAAAGAACACAGCCAAAAGAAGAAACGGGTTTGGCTCAGTGGATAGAACGTCAGCCTGTGGACTGAAGGGTCCCAGGTTCGATTCCGGTCAAGGGCACGTACCTTGGTTGCGGGCACATCCCCAGTAGGGGGTGTGCAAGAGGGAGCTGATCGATGATTCTCTCTCATCGATGTTTCTAACTCTCTACCCCTCTCTCTTCCTCTCTATAAAAAAATCAATAAAATATATTTTAAAAACACACACACCCAACAACATGATCCTCCAGATTCAAAAACTGAGAGTAAGTAGCTGCTATCAACTTTTAGACATAATAATACATTCATTCCTATTTAAAGTAGCTGAGCATCAACCTATGGACAGGGAGACCCAGCGAATCTGTCCCCGAGGCTGAGGGGTCCCCGCAGGTGCGTCCTGTTTTCTTCAAACCCCAGAGGCCTGCCGCTTCCCCACTTGTGCCCTACCTCTGTGTTCTGTCTACTTCGGGCACTGCCCTCGCTACTGCTCAGGAAGCTGACAGTGCGGAGGTTAATGAATCCCTCTCTGCACGAGACACAGCCGTGACCTGAAGGAGAGTCCTGGTCCATTTCCGCTTCTGTTCCCTCAAACAACAGGTTGAGGGGGGTTTAAATTTGAACTCCCTGGTACACTAATACGGAGCCTGTCTCTTTCACGCTAATAATTGCTCGGAGGACCGAGAAATTCTAACAGCTTTCGGGAAAAGGAGCTCCGTGACCCACAGGACACTGGCCTTCGTGCCTGGGTTCAGAGAAGCCTCCGCTAGCGGTCAAGTTCAGGCACCAGTTTCTTGTAACCCAAGAGATTTCTGGTCTTTCTGACCCTCATCCATCTCAACCTTTCTATGGTTGTAATGTTTTTTATAAATGCTCCCTTCTTAAGGCTCTGTAGCCTTGGCTTCTGTGACCTTGTCTGTTCCGGTGTGCTGGTCGCTGCCTCTGGGCTCCGGGCTGCCACTGTGGTTCTGGGAGAACTCTGAGGATAAACAAGCAATCTTTTCTACCAAAGAGGGGAGGTTAGGCAACCGCCATTTTGAAACTGCAAAGTCCAACCCTCCCTTTTTCCATTAAATTAGTCAATCATGCCAGAATGTGAGCCTAAACTTAGACCGATCAAGAGTGAGGGACAGACTGTGTGTGTCGGGGATAAAACCATGAGCAGACTGGGGAGCCTGCATGCTGCCAGACCCTGTGTTGGTGGCCACCCTCCCGCAGGAGTAGAGATAGTCGCCTTGGTGTCTGGCTCCTGAGTATCCTTTGTGTTCTCCCAGGACTCATGGTTTTGGGAGTTGCCTTTTTTTATAAATATATTTTTATTGATTTCAGAGAGTGAGGAGAGGGAAAGAGAGAGATAGAAACAACGATGATGACAGAGAACCATTGACCAGCTGCCTCCTGCATGCCCCTCACTGGGGATCGATCCTGACACCTAGGAATGTGCCCTTGACTGGAATCAAATCCATAACCCTTCAGTCCTCAGGCCACCGCTCTATCCACTGAGCCAAACCAGCTAGAGTGGGAGTTGCCTTTTTTCTTTCTAACAGTTTGACCCCTCCCCTGACCTCCCTCACCCACTTTGAACACGTTGCCTTCTCTGCTTTCTCTGCAGTCAGCTGTTAACACCACTCAGGGGCCATACCTGGGGGTCCGTGGGCCTCATACAGCCCCGTTGCTCTCAGGCCTGGCTCTAGCTGCACGTGACCCTGGGCTCCCCGAAGCCCTGAGAGAGCCCCTGGGACATTACTGGGCTTTCTGTGAGCTCTGGGTGCCGCCAGATGTGAGCAACACAAAGGAAGAAAGAATCCCATCAAAGTCAAGGTCTTCAGGGCTAGACAGAAAAGACATTTAAATATCCTAAGAACAAAGACACAAAAGCCCCCCAAAACCAAGTCCACTTAAAAAATGTAATAGGATAATGTAGCACCGTGGGTGGAGCTGCAGACTTCTGGGACTAGATTAGGGGATACTGTCTTAAGAGTTTTAGAGCCCTCGGCATAATGAAAAAAGGCTCAGTACTGAAGGGATTTCAACACCCTCCCCCCCCCATCCTTAGATGAGTAAGCAAATTTTATCCCAGGGAGACTCAGGATTAAGAAGCGCTGCAAAGTCAAGCAAGCCTAGAATGTCTGTATTTTTGTGACACATTTAGAAGTAATCTGTACCTGTCTGTTATTCTAATTTCTTGAAACGTTAAGGAAAATTTTAGCATGTTAGTATTTATAATAGGTCCACTTAGTCATTTTGCTATAAAATAGGTAATTGCATAATTGATTTAGTCTTGAGAAATTAAACTGAAATTGTATTAAGTTTGTAAACACATTGAAACACTTGAGAGAACTGAAATCCATCACTTTAAGGTTTAATTTGCTAGATTTACACAAACTACTTAGGTATCTTGGACGGTTCGATGTTATATTTAACAGTTGCAATAACTCAAAGAAACAAAATATATTGAAAGCATAAAATGAAGTTTAATATGTAAACAAAGCGCTTTTAAAATTGGTTGTTTAAACGTTGGTAGATTTATAAATAGTGCAAAGACACTTGTAAAAGGAATTTAAGAATATGATGAGAGAAGAAGAGCTTTTAACAATTGGAACTTGAACAAATTTAAAATGATTTTTAAAACTGAAATATGTTCAGAAGAATCCTTTCCATGAAGAAAAGGCCCATCTCAAAGGCACATACACAGAAAGAAAAAACAAAGGGCCGAAACCGGTTTGGCTCAGTGGATAGAGCGTCGGCCTGCGGACTGAAAGGTCCCAGGTTCAATTCTGGTCAAGGGCATGTACCTTGGTTGCGGGCACGTCCCCAGTGGGTGGTGTGCAGGAGGCAGCTGATCAATGTTTCTCTCTCATTGATGTTTCTAGTTCTCTATTTTCTCCCTTTCTTTGTAAAAAAAAATCAATAATATATATATTTAAGAAAAAACAAAGAACACCATTTGACCTTTGGATTGATCTTGAATGTAAGATTTTCTGTGTATGTGACCCAAAGTTTAAGGGCTTCCTGCTGAGGCGTAAGTGCCTTGTACCTCTCTCTCCAGTCCCACTGGTCTAGTGTGGCTGACATAAAGCACCCACATGCCTTTGCACCAGCACCCCACTCACAACAGTCTACAAAACCACTGCGTTGGAGTGACCCTTCCGCCCAGGTCCCTCCCACAGAGATCCCCCTCCACCCAGCAGACTGTCAGCTTTCATACGCCTTCTCCTTTTGCCAAAAGCATCTGACCTTATTCGATTGCTCTTCCTGTTAGATTTCCAAATTCTATTGGTTTCTGCATTTGCCTACTTCATTGCTCAATTCAGATGGATTCTATTAGAAATCAACATGAATTAGGTTGGATAGTTCCTCCCGCTTTGCCACGAAGCTCCAAACCTCCACAAAGCCCTAGAATGTCTTCCCTCTGAATGGTCCTTGCATTTGCTTCCTTTCTCCCAGTCTGACCTTCTTCCCTTTGCTGCTCACACTAGCGTGGGCCCTTCGGGGAGGGCACTGGGACACCATGACAGCCCATCTGATAACCACGCCGGCTGCTAAGTGACGAATGACAGGGGAGCGTCGGCAGTGTGCAGCCGCTGGACAAAGGGATGTGTCACCTCCCCGGGAAGGACAGAGCAGATGGCACAAGATCACACTGCTCAGCATGGCACACATTGTTTGTTTCTGCAAGTTTCCATTTAGTATTTTCAGACCACGGTTGACCCCAGGTAACCGACACCAGGGCAGGTGAAACCACTGCAGCGCACGTTGGACTGGTGTGGCCATAGCAGGTTAGGGTGATCACCCACCCGTTTGCCTGAAATGAGGGGGCTTCCTGGGATGTGGGACCATTAATGCTGAAATGGGACAATCCCCGGCAAGCCAGAGCCACTGTGAGTGGAAGCCGAGTCCATCCAACTCACCAGTGGATCAAAGAAAAAGAGAGAAATCTCTGGTGACTGCCAGGAATTTAGCTTGAACAGCTGGGTGGGTGGTGGTACTATTTATTGGGATGAGGAAAATGAGAGAGAAACAAATTCTGGGGGGGATGGGGAGAAGATCAAAAGTGTGGCTTTCTGAAAGCCCCAAAATGCGCTCCATAACCCTCTCCAAGTGGCAAAGCCACTACATAGCACTTGGCAGAGACCTACAGCTACCCCAGGTCTGCAGAGACCTACAGAGGATACAATACTAGTGGGCACTGAGCCAACAGCCAAAGGCTTCTGGAGTCCCATGATTGCCGGCTCATGGCCACCAATGAGCCTTCCCTCCCAGAGACAGGAGCGCATCCATTCGCTGCAGAGGCCTCCAGAGTGGACGGGCCAGGCCGGCCTGGGCCTCTGCAGACCTGTGACGGCCTCACCCCTAGCAGTTGGTGCTGAGGGCAGATTCAATTCAAGATGAAGATAAAGATAATAAGTCAGAGGGAGGGGTTACATCCAGTGCCATTCTTATCTATCCACTTTCCCCTTCTGGAACCTTCCTTCACCCCTGCTCCAATTCAGTTCTTTTTTTTTTCTTTTTTTTTTAATATATCTTCTTGATTTTTTACAGAGAGGAAGAGAGTGGTATAGAGAGTTAGGAACATCGATGAGAGAGAAACATCGATCAGTTGCCTCCTGCATACACCCACTGGGGGATGTGCCCGCAACCAAGGTATATGCCCTTGGCCGGAATCGAACCTGGGACCCCTCAGTCCGCAGGCCAACGCTCTATCCACTGAGCCAAACCGGTTTCGGCTCCAATTCAGTTCTTACACAGGCTCTCTCCTTCCTCTGAGGTGGGCCAGTGAAGCCCCGGGTCTGCAGCCTCTACAGCAGCGCGTGGCTTCCCGAGGCATCTCCCCACACAGGGTCTCCTCTCCCGTCAATAGAAGGAAGGGCTTTCTTGTCCCGGTGACGGTCTTCCTCCCACAGCCATTCCCTTGCCAGCCAGGCACTTCTCATGTTCCCGCCCACAAACCCAGCCCACACTTTCTGCTCTGCAGTAGCTCCTCCCAGACGCCCACTGCCCACCTGCCGAGGCTAAGGACCTGCAGGAGGCCCAGGCCCCTGGGTGGCATCTGGAAGGGCAGGGGGAGGAGGAGTCTGCCCCCCCCCTCCCCCAGGAGGGCTCTCAGAGCAGGAGCAGGGGAGTGGCCCTCTCCCTGTCCTGATCCTTTCTTTAGTTACATTTTGTTATTTTGTTCAGCATGGATTTTGTGTGTGTGTGTGTGTGTGTGTGTGTGTGCATCCATTCTGATTATTTTTCAAGGCTTGCATTAACATAGTATTTTTCTTGTTTTCTTATTTTTAAAAAACATGTCTTAATTGCTTTCAGAAAGGAAGGGAGAAGGGGAGAGAGATAGAAACATCAGTGATGAGAGAGAATCACGGATCGGCTGCCTCCTGCACGCCCCACACCAGGGAGCGAGCCCAAAACCCAGGCATGTGCCCTGACCGGGAATTGAACCATGACCTCCTGGTTCATAGGTCAAGGCTCAACCACTGAGCCACCCCGGCCGGGCTAACTATTATTTTTCTCGATTCCTGAGTCTGAGGGCAGCCTCTTACATTGCATGTCCGAGGCAAGGCTTTCGTCACCCTGCCCTCGCCTGGGGTCTTCTAGTCTGGCCTTGCGGGAGAGGGAGTCTTTGATATAAAAGCCAGGATAGTCCTGGGAAAATCAGGAAGGGATTTCAGTGCCCTGAGCACTAAAGCCTGGCGGTCAGAAATCAAACCCGGCCTCCTGCTCTGTGGCGGGCCCATCCTCTGAGCCTGCCTCCTGCTGTCCATGAAGGATGGGAGGAGCAGATCCCCGCGGGGCAGCTACTGTGGGCTCCTAGTAGTGAGCTCAGGGCAGTGCCAGGCACACCACATTAGCCGGAGCCCCTGCCCCGTGCCCGCCACACACACAGCCTCGCCCCGGGGCGTCTGTCCTAGTGGGGGAGTCAGACCGAGAACACGGGACACCAAGGATTTCTGTGCCTGAGAGGGTGCCGGGAACGCGTGTGGTCTCTTGTAAAGGAGGTTCTTTCGCTGCTCCCCCATTTTGCAGACGGGCCACTCTGCCCGAGGTCGGGACTTGTCTGGGATTCCAGAGGAAGCGAGAGGCAGACCAGGGATCCCACACCAGAGCCCTCGGAGCTGTCGTCCACCCATTGGAGGAATACGCTCTGGCTGCTGATCTCACAGAAACATCCTTGCATCAGCAACCACTTGTGCTCATCGCAGTTCCCCCCGAGAGGAAGCTTGGAAAAGCCTGAGCGGGTGCTACGGGCTGTTTTCATGGTGGCGCCGGCTGCCTGGGGGCCAGGCTGTGACAGAGGGGTGCGTTACTGCACACTCTTTTTTTGCACTTTGGATTATTATCTATTCACAAAGGCTAACGAAGTTCAAAAAGGAAAGAAAGACGAGTTATCCTCAGGAGAACCCTGCTTTTGGCCCTGGCTAAGTATCTCTCTTGGTCAGAGCATTGAAGTCGGTTGGTCCTTAAATGCATTCTGTTCCAGCAAAATCCGGTCGGGTCCCCCAGAAATGTCTTCCCTGGCCGACAAGGTGAGCCGCCTCCTCAGGGTTAATTCGCCTCTGGGCCCGAATTCCAGAGTCCACCGACAAGTGGCTTTCTGTTCTCCTCAGATGGGCCTGAAGACCCTAGGCCTGGGAGCTTTTCCCTCCGGGCCTCACGTGGTTCAGGTTCAAGACTAAGCATCCAGAACAGCTCCTGGGGAAGGCAAAGGGGTTGTAACCAGCCCGACCACTCTCCCCTCTCCGTTCATTGGAGGGGAAGAAGGACTCTCCCAGCCAATCATCTCACATCTGGGATTTACTATGGAATCCAGGTGACACCAAACCCAAGGTCATTCTGAGGGAAGCTCGTTTCTTTCCTTCCGGTCCGGTGACTAAACTCACAATAAAGCACCGTTGTATTTTGTCTTTAATTAATTTTACTTTTTAACTTTAAAAAACCTCTAAATTGATTTTTTTAAAAATATATGTTTGTTGATTTCAGAGAGGAAAGGAGAGGGGGAGATAGGAACATCAATGATTGGCTGCCTCCTGCACACCTCCTCCTGGGTGTCAAGCCCGCACCCAGGGCATGTGCCCTTGACTAGAGGGAAACCTGGGACCCTTCAGTAATAGATGCTCCATCCACTGAACCAAACTGACTAGGGCAGTGGTCGGCAAAAAATTAGTCAACAGAGCTAAATATCAATAGTACAACGATTGAAATTTCTTTTGAGAGCCAAATTTTTTAAACTTAAACTTCTTCTAACACCACTTCTTCAAAATAGACTCGCCCAGACCGTGGTATTTTGTGGAAGAGCCACACTCAAGGGGCCAAAGAGCCGCATGTGGCTCATGAGTCCCAGTTTGCGGACCACTGAAATAGGGCCTTTATATTGATCAGAGAGAGAGAGAGAGAGAGAGAGAGAGAGAGAGAGAGAGAGAGAGATTTGTTGTTTCACTTATTTATTATGCATTCATTGGTTGATGTTTGTATGTGCCCTAGGGACCGGCTGTTTGAACCTACAACCTTGAGGATCAGAATGATGCTCTGACCAAGAGAGATACTTAGCCAGGGCCAAAAGCATTGTTTTGAAAACCAAACAGAGAGATGGTACCCTGGAGTGCCCTAGGCAAAGAATTCAGAGACCAAGGTGCAGGTCTTGGCTTTGTCACCCACCCTGGGCACTGGGTAAGGTTCCACGTCTCTGAACCTCTGAATCTGAAAAATGGAGTTGGACTGGTGTCCCCTCAGTCCCCTCCTGAGCTCTGTTCTGGGCTTGTCCTCTAATAATCTCCCCCCCACCCCCCAGTCTCGCACCCCAAGAACTGGAGTCCCCACTAATTGGCAGTGTGTGTGAGGGAACAGAGCCTGCTTTTCTTTTGTACATCTCCTCACAGAACACATAGTCCCCAGTTCTGTACAGACTGCCTCTCCCTCACTCTGCCTCCTCCTTCAAAATCTCTACGACGTTCGCTTTTGCCTCTAGCTTCACAGTACCTACTGGGGATGGAGCCCACAACCCGGGCATGTGCCCTGCCTGGGAATCAAACTGTGACCTCCTGGTTCATAGGTCAACCCTCAACCATTGAGCCATGCTGGCTGGGCGGTGACAAGTGTCTTGTGGTCATCTCTTTTATGCTGAGCTGGGAGAGTCTGGAGACTGTTGATACTGGAGATGACCCCAGGGTGGGGACTGGTCTGGAGACCCAGCGGGTTGAGATGCTATCAAAAGGCACGTTAGTACGATCCTGTAAAGTGCTCCCCTCCCTCAATCCACATTCCTAGAGTGCTCACATGGTCTCCACCCCCCTGGCCTCAAGAGATTGGGCCAGAAGTGGACACATGATCTGAGTTGGACCAATCAGGTTTTTTTGCCTAGACAAGTTTGCTTTTGTTTTTGTTTTTGTTTTTGTTTTTGTTTTCTTGCTTGGAAACACTGCTGAGGTAGCCGTGCTGTGGTTGAACGGGCCAGGAAGCCTGAGGCTGTACACAGCCATTTTCTACCCAGGATGTAGAGAAAGTCCATTTTCTGGGAAAGAGAGATGGTTTGAGCAGGGTTCAAAATGACATTTGGGCCAGCATGGTTGAGCATAGGCCCATAACTAGGAGGCCATGGTTAGATTCTCGATCAGGGCACATATCCCAATTTCCAGCTCCATCCCCAGTAGGGAGCATGCGGAAGGCAGATAATCAATGATTCTCATCACTGATGTTTCTATCCCTCTCTCCCTCTCCCTTCCTCTCTGAAATCAATAAAAACATATCTTAAACATTATATTTGGAGGCAGTCTTGTGGACATTCCTGTTCCTGGTGAGTTCATGATCAAGAACTGGTGTGGTACAGGCTTGTGTGTTTTTGGATATCCAGAACTCATTATCTTCCAAAATATGTTTCCTTTTCTTCAGGGGGAGTGACCTTTCTTCACTGTATGTGAGTCACCTTGCAGGGACCAGTCATCCCAGGGGCCTGCCTCACTATGTTAGATACTCTGCCCTCCCCAGGAACCGCCGTGTCCTGGAGCATGTCCTGAGCCAAAGGAGCACAGAGGCCTCTCCCAGGACATGGATCTGGGCAAGTGACTGATGGGTCCATTCACCCCAGTGACCGAGAGGGGGCTGCCTGCCCAGGCAGTCCCTGCCGGACCCCTGACTTTGTCCCTCCAGGCTGCTGTGGGGCCCGCACCATCTGCAGTTGGACACAAGCTCCCTGTGCCACATCAGCCTTCCTTACATTCCCTCTGTGTTAGCAAAACTGGAGCTGGTTTCTCTGATTTGCAACTAAGAGGCCCTGACTGATACAGTTCTATCACCTGTGTGGGGTTCATGAGAAAACCCGAATACACCTCCTTAAATGAGCCCCAGTGGATTTCCATTTCTTATGACCAAGAGTCCTTACAGGTTAGGGGTGGGCCCTGGGCAAATCCCTTTCCCTCTCTGAGCCTGTTTCTCCTCAGAGAGGAAAACGAAGCTACTGAGACCCAAGGAACTCCATGCCCCTCTGAACAGATCAGGCCTTGGCCAGATCTAGGTCCTTGGGTGTGAAATGCTGAAAACGAAGCTACCGATTCCTGCTGTGCAGAGAAGTTGGAAGGATGAAACGCAGCAACAGGTAGTGGAGATAATAAAGAACAAGTGTTAGGTAGCTCTTAACATGCTCCATGAGTTCCTCCAGGCATTGCACGTAGTGACTCATTCAACCCTCCCAGCAGCCCTGAAAAGAAGATACTTTTAGCTCCATTTTACAGGTTAGGAAAGGGAGGGACAAAGAGGCCAAGTCACTTTCCCAAAGCCATGCCGCTAACGAACCAGGGTGCCTCAGTAAATGTGTTTTGTTCTTCAGTAAATGGTAGCTCTTATGTGTTCTTGTTAAACGATTTCATGAATCCAAAAAGTCAGTTTATGACTTGGGTAACGTCCCACGTGAGGAGAAGGGGCTGGCTGTTCAGGCTCCCCCGAGAACAATGGCCCATTGACTGGGGAAGGTAGCTGCAAATCATAAAAATCACTCCGTCTCTTTCTCCCTCTCCCTTCACACCGTCTTGCCAGAGCCCTCCCCACTGCCAGGGCTTCCACTGTCCCCTCTCTGCACGGTCCTCCCTCAACTCTGCTTCCAGCTCAGGCCTCTCTCCTAAAATCAGCGAGCTCACCCACCCACTGCCTGTTGGGTATTTCTATGTCAGTGGCTCATGGGCACCCCAAACTCACACACACACACACACACACACACACACACACACACGCACTCCAAACCATATGGCAGCTGAAGTGATGCTTCTGAAATACAAACCTGGCCAGTCAAGGCTCTGCCTAATTGTCAGTAGCTTCCTCTTGACCCCAAGATAACGTCCAAATTCCTTTCTATACCTCCTATGAGACTCTGCCTACCCTCCCATTGTAAGCCTGGAGGCTTTCCCTCCCACACTCCCTGCTTCAGGCAGAGAATGCTCAACATTCCCCTGGGCTTTTCACTATTCATTCACTTATTTATTCAGTCAACAAAAATTTACAGGGCACCTGCTGGGAGCCAGGCTCAGGGAGAACAGTGAGATAAACATGACTTTTGCTTTTACGAGGCCTACACTGGCCGGTGGATCTGTGTCATCCTCAAGGTCTCAGCTTAAATGTCAGTTCCTGAAGGGAAGGTGCCCCGCCCCCTGAACCAGGCTAAGCCCCTTGGTGTGTGTTCTTAGCGTGTGTTCTTTTTCCTCTTCCATAATATATACTATACCTCACCATGGTTTAACCTCTCTCTTTCCTGCCAGGCTGTCAACCCACAGGTATGGGCACTGGCTATCTTGCTCATCTCTGTATCCCCAAGCCTGGTACAAAATAGACACTCAATAAATCACTGCTGAATGGGCCCATGAATGAATAGCATTATACTCAGCAAACCCTCATACTCCTGGTTTTCCTACAAGACTGTAAGTTTTGTTTGTTTTAAAAACAAGAAAGATCATGTCATGTTTATATTTTTCTCCAAATAGTCTTGGCTGAATGGATGGACAAATGTGTCTCCGTGTAGGAAAGTGGGAGTCAGTGAGGATGGCTAAAGCAGGAAGACAGCATCTTTGGAAGACTGAGGCTTGTGGGGAACGCCAGGAATGTGCAGTTGCGTGATCTGATTGTTCTACAGCGGGGCATGGAGTTCCTTGGGTCTCAGTGCTTGCTGGACTGCAGTATCATGCAGGGAAGTTGACTAAAGACTGACACCCAGGCCTCTTCCCAAGACTGCAATCCAGTCAGGCTGGGTTGAGGCTTGGGCAATGGAAGCTTTTCTAAAGCTTCTCAGGTGGTTCTAACTACAGCCAGACCTGGGAAAGTGTGGAGCCTCCTGAAATTTATAAGGCCTTGGCCAGATCTAGGTCCTCGGGTGTGAAGGTAATCTGTTAGGGATTTCTGGGTATTGGATATAGACCAAGAGTTATTATAATCAGAGGTGAAACCAAGAAACAAAGACAGAAAGAAAAAAAAGCCAGGACTGCCCAACTGGCATGGCTCAGTAGTTGAGTGTTGACCTATGAAACAGGATGTCACGGTTCAATTCCCGGTCAGGGCACATGCCCAGGTTGTGATCCAATCCCAGGAGGGGGTGTGAAGGAGGCAGCCAATCAATCAATGATTCTCTCTTATCATTGATGTATCTCTCTCTCTCCCACCCCTTCCTCTCTGAAATCAATAAGAATATATATATTTTTTAAAAAGAAAAGAAAAAGAGTCCAGGACCAATAAACCATCCCTCCTAAGCTGTACACTTACTCTATGAGCCTTTATACTGTGAGTTCACTGGGAATAACCTTACGGATAATTGAGCTAGTACATAGTCCAAGGCAACCATGAAAAAGTTTTCCTGAAAAGATTAAACAAATTTTAACCAGTAGAATCTTCTGATATCATAGAACCCCCTCAGGGGCTGCGGGGTCATCCACTCCTCTCATCCAACAAACATTAATCAAGCACTCTTCTAGATAGCAGGAAGGATGCAGCTTGTTTGAGGCCAAATTGTGTTCACCGGGAACTCGTATGTTGAAATTCTAACCACCAGTATCTCAGAATGTGATTGTATTTTCAGACAGTGATTTTAAAAATGTGATTAAATTAAAAATGAGCTCATAGGGTTGACCCTCACCCAATGTAATTGGTGTCCTTATATAAAGAGGAGGTTAGGACACAGAGGAAGATCATGTGAAGACACAGGAAGAAGATGGCCATCCACAAGCCAAGGAGAGAGGCCTCTGAAGAAACCAACCTGCCGACACTTTGATTTCAGACTTCCAGCCACCAGCACTGGGAGACAATAAATGTCTGCTATTTCAGCCAGCCAGTCTGTGGTCCTTTATTTGGCAGCCCTGGAAGTCTGATAGACAGCTAGCTGTAAATAAGACCATGTCCCTGTTTCCTAAAGCAATGTTTCCGGGGGCTCAAGGAATGCCTTGGTCTCGGTGCTTGCTGTACAGTGGAATCATGTGAGGAGGCTGACAAAATACTGATGGCCAGGCCTCTCCTCCAGAGACTTCCATCCAATCAGGCTGGGTTGAGTTTTACCTACTGCTATTTTTCAAAGCTCTGTAGCCCCTGTTGACTTTAATAAAATCCACATTCATTGAAAAAGTTCCTTAATTCTAAGTGGCATGTACTTTGTACTCCACAAACTCTCAGGTTATATAGTTTAACCTAGCCTGTCCTTAACAATTCTCTAAGACTTGCTAAGCTCCTTGTATGAACAACAGAAAAGAGGCCTCAGGCTCAGAACCTTCCCCCAGCAGAAATATCCAGCTAGAACCGAGTAGCATTGCTACTTTATTTCCCCCATTATAAGTAGTTTCAGGGTTACTTATATTTAATAGCAAGTTTAATGAGGTCCCATTTATAACAGTAATGGGATGTTTTCATTTCAGAAAAAAAATGTAGGCAAGGAATAAGTGATTAGACTTTGAGAATAAATATTCAATAAATCATAGCAATGTAGTTTGTACATAAGGCAAGAAAAAAATTGATGCTGGTTTGCAAATGATAAAAGCTTGAAAACCACCCAGTGAAGTGATTTCATAAAAATTGCTAGTTTTACCATTTTCATTAATTCACTCACTTTTTAATTCCACCAACACTGAGCACATTCTAGCTTCTAGGCATTGCGCTAAGCATTTTCTCATAAAATATTTTACTTAATTGCAGAAATATATGAGAAGACGGGAGCCACATCTGCCCATGCACTGCTGTAGCCCCAGCACTTAGCACAGCTCAAAGGCACTGAAAACATGGCCTTTGAATGATACATGCATATTTTTGAGGCAAGATCTAACAAACTAGAGGATGAATATTCCAACCCAAAGTGCAGGTCACTAAGAATTGCTTGAAATGAAGGGTCAGTTATTGATTATATAATTAGTTCCCTAATTATAGTCTCTTTAAAAATATATATTGTTGTAGGGAGAGTGTTTGTTATTCAACAAGAGTTTGGTGCTGCCGAAACCAGTTTGGCTCAGTGGATAGAGCATCAGCTTGCAGACTGAAAGGTCCCGGGTTTGATTCCAGTCAAGGGCATGTATCTTGGTTGCAGGCACATCCCCGGTCGGGGGTGTGCAAGAGACAGCTGGTTGATGTTTCTCTCTCATTGACGTTTCTAGCTTTCTATCTCTCTCCCTTCCTCTCTGTAAAAATATCAATAAAATGTATTTTTTTTAAAAAAGAGTTTGGTGCTTTCTTGAAATATTAGATGAGCTTCCCTATAACCTACAATGGGTCTCTTTCTATCCATCAGTCATCCACTATCCATCCATCCATCCATCCATCTCTCCACCATCTATCCCTCTACCATCCATCCATCGATCCAATAAAAAAACTTTGGGGGGAAATAAAACACAAGAAACTGACATTTTTCTCCTGAGGAAACTTGGTTGGCATCTGCAAAGCAATTGATAGAATTCTGCCAATTGCCAGGTGGGGAGAGGTGAAGCTGGCTACCACTACCCTCTTTTTCCACCTCTGAGGAACTGGTCCAGTCCCCCACAATCCTCAGGTACTGTGGGACCTCCGCCCTGATAATTAAGAGTATGGAATTTGTAACAGGGATAGGGGTTGCATTTCCAAGTCTACCAAAGACTAACTGTGGCCTCCTGTCTCTATGTTTTCTCACCTCAAAAACTGGAAATATCCTATATAATAATGGCTGGCAGGGGAGGGTAGTTGTGAGCAACCAGGCCAACAAGGGAGGGCAGTTGGAGGCAACCAGGCCAGCACAGGAGAGCAGTTGGAGGTGACCGGGCTAGCAGGGCAGGGCAGTTGGAGCAATCGGGCCAGCAAGGGAGCAGTTAGGCATTAATCAGGCTAGCAGAGGAGTGGTTAGGGGTGATCAGGCTGGCAGGCAGGCAAGCAGTTGAGAGCCAGCAGTCCAGGATTGTGAAAGGGATGTCCTCCGAGGGGTCTCAGATTGGAGGGGTGCAGGCTGGGATGATGGACAAATGCATTGGGCCTCTAGTGATAACATAAAAGAGGATTAAGTAAAGATGTATAAGCTACTAGAAGTATGCCTGGCATATGATCAGTGTTCAACAAATTTCGGTCATCATAATTGCAGTATGTAATAACAATAATATTGCTATGGAATGACTGGCCTGCAAGCTCACTTCATCTGGGATTTAGGATTTAGGCATATTTCTAATTGGATAATAGGTTTCAAAAAAAGATTATGGTATTTTCACAAAGAAATAACAGCAGACCTGCCTGTGGTTACTTTCTATTTGGAAGGTAAAGAAGAAAAGTCACACCTTCAAGGCCAGGTCCTTCTGCACTACCTATAGTGAGTATTGATTAGACGTAGCTGATTGGTTTCTGCTCTGCCCTACTAGGTCAACTGCTCAGATGTGGATGTCACTCTAAGTCCCTCACTTGGCTCATGCAAGGCTCAACCTAATTTGGCCTGACCTGCTCGAGGCATCCAGCTTTACCTCTCACCACTCCCTTTCTGGAAACTTTTACTACAGACAGACCCCTTTACTTACTTGCCCTGAAAAATGCCACACAGGATTCTGCCTCCATTCTTTTGCTCATGTTGTTCCCTGAGGTTTGATTACCTCCCCACACACACTGCTCTCTTCTTAGATAATTTATAAGCACCCCCCCTGGGGCTCTGAATTCAATCACACCTTTCTCAAAGCCCAATGTGGCATCCTCAGTGGACAGGGATCTCTCCTGCTTCAGAATTCCTCATTTGTAGTCCATTTAATTAATTTGGAGACTCAGAAGACAGAACATTATGGTGCCACTTGTATTATTGCCTGTGATGGTTAATTTTTTTCTGTCAACTTGACTGGGCTCAGAGATGCCCAGCTAGCTGGTAAAACTTTATTTCTGGGTATGTCTGTGAAAGTGCCCCCCAAAGAGATTAGCATTTGAATTGGTAGACTGGGTGGAGAAGGTCACCTTCACTAATATGGGTGGGCGTTACCCCGTCTGCTGAGGGCTTGAGCAGAACAAAAAAGCAGAAGAAGGGACAATTTGCTTTCACTGTTTGAGCTGAGACATCCATTTTCTTCCTTCAGAGAAAAACATTCCTGGCTCTCAGGCCTCCAGACTTCGACTAAATTAAACCAATGACTTCCTTTTTTAAAAATGTATTTTTTTATTTTTGTTGTTGTTATTATTCATCCCAGGGTATTTTTTCCATTGGCTTTTAGAGTGAAAGGGAAGGCGGGAAGGAAGGAGGGAAAGAGACATAAAAAGAGGTGGAGGGAGGGAGAAAGAGAGAGAGAGAGAGAGAGAGAGAGAGAGAGAGAGAGAGAGAGAGAAACATTAGTGTGAATGAGACACATCTATTGGTTGCCTTGCAAATACAATAGGGATCTAACATGCAACCCTTTGGATTGTGGGGCCAACACTCCAACCATTGAGCAACACTGGCCAAGGCCGAGGACTTTCTCGGTTCTCCAGCAAAAGACAGATCCTGTGTTTCCTCTGCCTCCACAATCACAAGAGCCAACTCCTAGAGTAAATCTTTCTTATCTGTCTATCTATCTATTTATCTATCCACCCTATTGGTTCTGTTTCTCTGGAGAACCTTGACTAGTAATTACCTCAAACTAGTTTTATCTAATTTCTTCATGTAAACAGTAAGCTCCTTGATGACATGGAATTCTTTTAATTCTCTGAGCTCTCCCACCGAGTTCCAAAAATGTCACCCTTTTCTTTTCTTTCTTTTCTTTTCTTTTCTTTTCTTTTCTTTTCTTTTCTTTTCTTTTCTTTTCTTTCCTTTCCTTTCCTTTCCTTTCCTTTCCTTTCCTTTCCTTTCCTTTTCTTTCCTTTTCTTTTCTTTTCTTTTCTTTCTTTTCAAATAATATTTATTTATTTAGAAAGTCACAGACAGAGGTAGAAAAGGTGAGCCAGCTGGGTTTTGTGGGCTGAAGAAATGAGTTACAGAGACAAAAGAAGAACCCTTGGAACTTAGGGAGCGGGGGGGGGGGGGGGGGGAGAGAGAGAGAGAGAGAGAGAGAGAGAGAGAATGCAAAGATGTGCTCCTTGAAGGAAGAAGAGAGTCCCTTTTTTCTTGAAATAATCATCATTTTTTTGATGTCGCTTGCAATCAAAATACACTTAACTTATCATCCATTAACTGTGGATTAAGTTAAGTAAATGCCACCAAGGACATTTTAAAAATATATATATTTTTAATTGATTTCAGAGAGGAAGGGAGAGGGAGAAAGGAATAGAAACATCAATGATGAGGGAACCATTGATTGGCTGCCTCCTGCATGTCCCTTACTGGGGATAAAGCCCGCAATCCAGGCATGTGCCCTGAACGGGAATCTAATCATGACCTCCTGGTTCACAGGTCAATGCTCAACCACTGAGCCACACTAGCCGGGCCCACCAAGGACATTTTAACACTTGTATGTAGCCAAGAGATTCTCTTACTTCTAGGCAGGACCTATTTACTTGTGTGTGTATGTGTGTGATTTTTAATTGATGAGAGAGAGGGCGAGAGGGAGATAGAGAGAGAAAGAGATGGACTTGTTGTTCCACTTACTTATGCATTAAATAGTTGATTCTTGAATGTGACCTGACCAGGAATCCAAACCACAACCTTGGAATATTGGGACGATGCTCTTACCGACTGAGCTACCAGGCATTGTATTTTACATTCATCTCTCCTAAGTTCAACTATACAATTTCATCAGTTACAAAGGAATATTAGGGGAATGGTTGTTGTAGGCCTCAATGATAGAAAGAAAAGAGCTGCTGTCCAGGCCAAAATGAAGTGGGAAAAGCCAAGAGCCAAAGCTTCATCACAATGGATTGTCTAAATGCAAATTCAACAAATCATGCTCCCTGTAGGATGGGATGAGAGCCCAGGACTAACAGCCAGCACACATAATGATGCCCTCCTTCATTCAGAGTAGGCTTCATTTTCTGATATCATCTATCTATAGAGGGCATGATACCAAATAATTCCTTTTCATAAAATTTCTAACCCAGATGTCTACATTTAAAAAAAAAAAATGAGACTCTGTAGAATATTTACACCCTGTGAATTCATACCTTCATTCAAGAAATATTTATTGAGCAACTGCCATAGACCAAGCACTGTCTAGCTGGTGAGGAAAAAGAGATGAACGAGACATATGGGATCCTTGTTCCCCTGGAATTTACATTCTAGGTGGGGAAGAGACCTTAAGCAAGGAAATATTTATTTGTTTGTTTGTTTGTTTGTTTGTTTGTTTTTATTTAAAATCTTTATTGTTGAAAGTATGACCCCCTCCAGCCTGGCCCCACCTCTTACCCCATGCAAGGAATTATTTAAACAAACAAGTTAATTTCAGGTAGTAAGAAGTGCTATAATATGTACAGAAATGTATCAGAATGACTTGGTAAAGATTGCATGGGGTGGGGGACAAATTACCTTGGGTGGCCCTGAGAGGCCTCATGGAGGGAGGGATATGTGAGGTCATTCCCACCCTCCACTCCTGCATTTGCATCCTACCCTCCAGACTCCCTCGCCGTCCCTTTCAGCTGGGAGACCCCTTGCCTCAGAGCCACTGACCAGCTTCCCTGAAGTGGGGAGAAGAAAATGAAACGTTCCTTTCCTAAAAGGGCATTTCAGTAACCCTGCAAGTTCTGGTTTCAGAAGGAAGCTTTTCCAAAACCTGATGATTCCTTGGCACCAACCAATCAGTGGAGATCACGAGGGGGCACCGTGGAAAGCTGATGGATATTCTATTGGGATTCTCCCCTAAGGTCTTCAGATAAAAGCCCTTGGTATAGGGACTCGGCATGTGCACTCTCTTTTTTCTGGAGCACACCAAGAAGGTACCCAGGAAAGGCCAGCAATGGGTCAATGCCTCTCAATGGAGAAGGTCATTTAATTCCCCTAGGTTTAGCCACAAAGGCTCTGTTTCCCCCAACCCTCCATCCCCAACCCCCACACACACCCAGGAGTTGATAATCAATGACTGCCACTAATTCAGCCAGAGGTTCGAAGCTAGTTTAGCCTTGATGCGCTCTACACCAGTCATCCAGAAATTACCTGGACCAACGCTTTCATGGCCTGACACCTTGATACCTTGACACAACCTCTGAGTGGCTCCTCCAGAGCTAGCCACTGTCCCATTCTTCTCTAAAGTACAATCTGTGACTCCATTCATGCTTTTCGACTGCCAGCCTGCCTGGGAAGCTTACTTCTCTGTCCATCTGGCATCTTCCCCGAAGGGCTGGTTACAAAACTGCCACCTGCTTCCAGCAAAAATGTTGGAGCCGATTTCAGTTTTGCTTCACATGCCTCAGGAATGTGAGTAATCCCATTTAAGAAGATGCTTGATTAAGTGTTTAGAACCCGAATCAATTTGGTCATTCTTCAATTCCCTAGAGCATAGGGATCTGAAATGGAAACGTCTCTGATCAAACATTGTCCTAGAGAGAAGCCTGGTTTAGCTGGTTCAGAGCACACAGGGATGGCTTCCTGTAAAGAATAATAACAGCAATCTCAACATAATAAGTCTCCCTGGCCAGCTCGGACCCTTTGGCTGAAGGGGACTCATATGCCACTAGACACCTGGCCTATGAGAGAAACACCACGTACAAGTCAGAGAGAAAGGAAGAGCAGTGTCATCAGGCCTCATTATGTAATTCACCCTCTCTCCCTACGCCGCTGCCCAGCCCCACAGGTGGAAGTACTTAAAGACCAACTTCACTGAGCAATTTACTTATATAAAAGTTATTTCACAGGCTGGTAGAAAAATCTCTTTCTTGATGTGCTCCTGCCAACTGCAGGCAGAAGCAGCACTGTGGAAAACACGCCAGAGATGCCTGATAGTCAAGGCCAATGAAAGCACAGAAGCCTTGTTGTTAGTACACCGGATGTCCAAGGTCACTCTGTGCCTAGGCTAAGATACCATAAGCAGGTGCAAGGACACAAGCACAACAATCCCACAGTACACTGTGCACGCATGACCTTATGTTGCCACAATATGATTGATATAACTATTGGCATGAAGCCTTCTTTGTCTCTGGAATAACATACAAGTTACTGACCAGCGAGTATGCTGGAGGGACGGAGCTGAGAGAGAAGCTTGGAGGTAGTTATTATGCAAGGCCACAGAGACCAGCCGCTGTGCTGGGCAGAGGAGTGTGCTAGAGAAGCAGAGGCAGGCTCAGAGGACGTAGATCCTATGTGTGCAGGGGTGACAGGAGAAGCCGCTGAGCCAGAGAGGCTGGAGAAGCTGCTGAAGCAGAGAGCTCAGGTGCCACTAATTTGTGAGGTGGTGAGTCTAGGGGGCAGCATGCGGCTGCTCAGATAATCACTGTAGGGACAGAGACTGATGCTGTTTTTATGGGAAAGATATATATTTACCAGCCGGTGTCCGGCAGCCTGCCTGTCTAGGACTGCTGTGAAGGACCGTTTTGTCTAATGGCTAAATGGCCACTGGCTTCTATACACCCGGAGTCCAAGCAAGTCCAGCCCTAGGCAGAGGGGCTCAGACCCAACAGTTAGTGTAGCAAGTAGGGTTTGTGAAGGAACCTACTCTGGCATAGTCGAGAAGAATTTAGAAAAATATAGAGCTCTCTCTCTCTCTCTCTCTCTCTCTCTATATATATATATATATATATACATACATACATATATATATATATATGGACTCAGAGCACTGTGCTTGGGCTGTGCCCCATGACTGTGCTCTGACAAGCACCCACCCATAGAAGCGAGCAGAGAGCTGAGAGCAGGAGCTCTGAGAATGAGAATCTCAGCCATTGTGGTTCTCACGCCCATCGCCCAAAGCCACACTAAGAAAAGCACTTGGCTTGGGAGGAGGCAGACCAAGGTGTACTCATGACACCAAGGAAGGAAAGAAAAGAGCTGGCTTGAAGACCAACTCTGTGGAACTTGAAAACTGGTGTGTATTTCAACAGATGAGAACTCACTGGCTCAGTTCTACCAGGGGGAATATCTTCCCCCTCCGAGCACCGGGTGTGACCTGCATATATGAACACCTGAGTAGTTTCCTTCCATTACTGCTGAGGTGGAACCAAAGGGTCTATAAAGTGTGAAATGAGAAATAGACACGGTGTGGCTTAAAGCTCAGATGATGTTGTAGTAGGAACAATAGGCCAGGTGCAGAGGGTTACCATGGCAGAGAGCCCTGGGTGCCTAGCAACGGGCAAAACAACAAGCCCTTGCAGGACCACTCTTTTAAGCATTAAACCCTGGAAGATGACATCTAGGTTTTAGCTCCAGCCCCAGAAAATCAGCAAAATCAGATGGAGTGACACCATGACCAACATCAGGACCAGCGCATTGACTGATGACCCCCCCCCCCCTCCCCGGCGCCCACCAATCAGTGGAGATCACGAAGGGGCACATACCTGGAAAGCTGATGAATGTTCTATGGGATTCTCGCCTAAGGCCTCCAGATAAAAGCCTTAGGTACAGGGACTCTACATGAGCCCTCTCTTTTCCGGAGCACGGCGTGTCTCTCTTCCCTCTTTAACCCTCAAGATGCGTGTCTCTCTCCCTTGTCCTCCTGAGCTCCAAGGGCCCTTCTTCTACCTCTGTAACTTTCTAAGTAAACTTTCCCTTATAATTTGAGTTCCTTGACTCTGAATTCTTTCAAGCCAAACTCAAGTATGGAGGTTAAAGAATTTTATTTCCTTTATTGCCTCCTCCACAGTTGGTTGATATTGCCTGCTCTGGACAAGCCCTTCTCCCCACCAGACATACAGTAGTACATCTTCTCTCTGAGTCCTGTTCTGCTTTTGTTCTTTACTTTAAACACTCCAGTTTCAAATTCCTCCTACAACCAGACTTACCTCAAAATACGGTTTCATTATATTGGAATTCAGCTTCAAATGCCATCGTTTATTGGTCCCATTTCCTGAGTCCCTGCTCTCTCACTGTGTCAGTTAACACCATCCCCAACCTGGTGTTAGTTGGCCCCAGAATACTGTGTGCCGAGCCCTTCAAGGTGAAAACAGGTCGGAATCAGAAGAGTTGGCCTTCTATTTCCTCCTCAGTGGAGACAGGTCGGAATCAGAGCTCTGGTGTCTCCGTCTATTCCGTGGAGGTGACAGAATCTGAGTCAGAGTCTTTCCAACTGCCACTTGGGTAGGAGGAGGAGTCCAATGTGTGACCTTTGTGTCCTTAAGTGAAGAAGTTGTATGAAATTTCCTATAACTGGTGAAGAGCCTTATTTCCAAAATGGAATTTTGCCTGCTTTTTTTCATGGCAGAGAGAGGTCCGAGTCATAGTCACATTTACTGTTTTATTGGGATTGGGGGGGGGGGAGGGATGAGAGGGTGATGGCCCCTTCCGATGTGGAGAAGTTTTGCTATAGGCTCTTTCTGGGGCTTTACTGGTTTGGGTTCAGGGCAGTGCGTGAGGAATACTAGGATCCAAATTGGGGGAGTCATGTCAGGCCCTCCTGAGTTTCCATGTATCAAAGGGGTCAAGAGTCCTTCTCAGTGAGACGTGTCAGGGGAGCTGTTATGAGCCCTTCGGTGAAGAGAGATATCTGAGGGCCTGTGCTGGGCCCTCCTAGGAGGAGATGAATCTGGGAAGTCATGACTGAAATGTCGGTGTGAAGATAGAGCCTCACGGTGGCCTCCCGGAAGTTTCCATTTGGTACTGGAATGAAAGGTTTCCACCTGGTTTACATCTTCTGGTTGCTCATCCACAAATTCATCCATTATCTTGAATCCACCTTGTCCTTTCTGCGAGGAGTACCAGGCACTGCTGCTCTCTCTCTGGACCCAGTTATTCCTCCCCAGGGCAGTGAGCACTCCCACTACTGGGCTCCCCAGTACCAGCGTGGCCTTCCACAAATCCAGCCTCTGGCCTGGTCCCCAGCTCTGCAAAGTCCTTTGAAAGGGTTTATCGGGGTCTTTTCCTGCCTCCCCCAGGATGACCAATGGCCCTTTAAAAATATATATATATTTTTTATTGATTTCAGAGGAAGGGAGAGGGAGAGAGAGAAGCATCACTAACTAGAGAGAATCATTGATCAGCCACCTCCTGCATGCCCCCTACTCGGAATTGAATCCACAACCCAGGCATGTGCCCTGATGAAGAATTGAACTGTGACTTCCTGGTTCATAGGTCACCCTCAGCCACTGAGCCACACCATTCTGGCTAAAACTACCTTCCTCAGTAGAGTGAGCATCCTGAATGTTGAAATCATGTCTTGGGGGGGGGGGGGGAGACAAAAAAAAAAAGAAAGAAATCATGTCTTTCCCAGAGCCCCAGGCACCAAGAAAGTGCTCAATAAATGTTTGTAGAAAGGAAGAAAGAAAATAGGGGTGATGGAGAACCCTTTGAGCTTCCTGTGTTGTCCTATCCCGCTAACTCACATGTCACCCTGCTCAGCTAACTGCTTAGACTGTAAAAGGGTCACTGTGGTTGAGAGGTCATGGTTTAGCATCTACTCTCCTCCTCCATTTGGGGGGAATCCCTTCATGGTAAGACCAGCTTCATATGCATGTGACCTGTGCAGCCTCACAGGACACACACTGAGGGTCCCCACACTTGCATTAATGTTCTTCTATCTGTGTGTTAAAACTTGTAATACATTTTTAATGAGGGATCCACCCCACACTTTTCTTTTTGCAGTTAGCCTTGCAAATTATGTAGCTTCTCCTGCCTGGTGAGTGTGGAAATCATGAAGGCTGGGGTTCAAATCTTCCTACTTTTTAACCCCAGAGAATAAGACAAAGATCAAGCCCTTGTCCTCTGAAGTCTATATTTACCAAACATTCATTATCTGAAGGCTAACTGAATACTTTTTGCATATTTCTCTGCTGCTATTTTTGCTTTTTGCATATCTATCTGACGCTAGATTTTTCAAAGCTACGTAGTCATTGATGAATTTAAGAAAGTACACACATATTTGAAAGAGTGCCCTGAATGCCATTGAAGTGGCATTTTAACATTATGTATAGTTTGTCCCAGAGAAAGTCCCAGTTGGATTCTAGTATACCTTTTTTTTTTGTTTTAATCCTTACCCGAAGGTCATGGAGAGAGAGAGAGAGAGAGAGAGAGAGAGAGAGAGAGAGAGAGAGAAACAACTGGGGATTTAACTCAAAATTCAATATGTGCCCTGACCGGGAATCAAACCAGCACAATGGCTTTTGCTATAGACTCTTCTCCCTTCCACTCATACTGAGGTGAGATTTACAGTAACATTAGAGGCCCAGTGCACAAAATTCATGCACTGGTATGGTCCCTAGTGGTTGCTGGCTGCCAGCTGGGGTCTTCCTTCATTCCTTACCACCCCCTGGTGGCGAGTGGTGGAGCTCCCAGTTCATCAAACTCCCACTCGAGGGGACAATGTGCATATTAGGCACATTTTTTTAAATTGATTTTTTTACAGAGAGGAAGGGAGAGGGACAGAGAGCTAGAAACATCAATGAGAGAAAAACATCAACCAGCTGCCTCCTGCACACCCCCTACTGGGGATGTGCCCACAACCAATGTACATGCCCTTGACTGGAATTGAACCTGGGACCCTTCAGTCCGCAGACCAATGATCTATCCTCTGAGCCAAACCGGTTTTCGGCTTTATTAGGCTTTTATATATATATAGATATGACATACCTGCCTCAGGGCACTCCACCTAGCTGTGCCCTCCCCTGGGCCTGCAGGTAACACAATATATATATATATATATATATATATATATATATATATATATATATGTATCCTGAGAGGAGCATTGTGGAGCGATCATGAGCACAGAGCCAGACTGTTGGGTTTGAACCCCAGTTTTCACCTTTGTGAGCCATGAACAACAAAAATACCCATATCTGCAGCGTTTTTGTAAAGTTAAATGTGTTAAAGTAAGTGTTATATTTAGTCCAGTGCCTGGTAAACACTATATTTGCTATAATTGTTATTTCTTTATCATGAGGGATATTTTATCATCATCATCATTATCAACCTTTTTGTTGATGAGAAAACTTAAGGGAATTTGTCCAATGGCACCCTTTAGTAAGTGATGGGGCCATCAAAAATGGCTTGAGATGTTTGTATCCAAGTCAGGGCACCAAAAAACATGGCTTGAGATGGTTGGTCTGAATCCAGAGCTGGACTGTTTCACCACTAAGTACCACCACTTTCCCTCTGGGACCACCTAGCTAACTGTGGTCCATTCAGAACCCAGTTTTTTCCCCAGGTCTAATGCATTCTTTGCAATCCTATGCCTGGGTCTTATATCATAAAGTTGCCATATTATAACAGTGCCTACTGAACTTCATCTTGTTTTTTCACTGTGTCTTCTGACTACCAATCTCTAATCTATTATGGAGGCTGGGGTAGGAATTCAGAGTGGGGGTGAAGGTAGGAGTAAAGGCTGGGCTCAGGTGGTGAAGGGCAGGAAGAGATTGTGTGATGGTACAATACAGCTCCCATGATATGGTGGATTAACATTTCCTCCTTTTCCTCACGTGTCCTCCTGCACTGCAGAGTCTGGGAAGTTACGAACTACAATTCCCAGATGCACACGAGGATCCACCAACTGGGAGAAGTGGGGATGGGGAGGCACACATCTGCTGTTTCCTCTGGCAATCCCCATTGCTGCGGAGTCTGGTCTTTCCAAATAGCATCTCTTTTTTTCTAATTGATTTTAGAGAGAGAGGAAGTGGGGGTGAGGAAAGAGAGAGAAATATTTATCAGTTGCCTCCCATACCGGGAATCAAACCCAAAAACTAGATATGTACCCTCACTGGGAATCAAACCTGAAACCTTTCAGTGCATGGGATGAAATTCCAACTACTGAGCCACACAGTTGGTAACATCTTGATTGTAAAGGACAGTCATGCCTCTGGTGCCCCCTCATTCTGTAGTGTGGCTCTCAAAGCTATTCCTGAAATCTCAGTGGGTACCTTCAGCCTCCTGAATAATTCTATTCTTTTTCTTTTTCTTCTTATTTTTTTAAAAGAAATTCTACTAACAGTATTAAATCTTTTGTCAGACTAAATCAGGAACTAGAGTGGATTATGTCTCTGCCTTTCAATCCTGACCAAATACAGCATCTGAAAGGTGGAAACTGGACCATGACTGAGGGAAACATGTCTCATTATCAAATATATATATTTTAAATATAGAAAATACTGTGATAACATCTCTCTATCTGCCACTCAGCTTAAGAAATAAAGTATCTATATAAAAGCCTAAGTGACTGTAATCCCAGTAGCTATGATGCACACTGACCAGCAGGGGGCAGACGCTCAATGCACAGGCATAGAAACGTGGAACGGATTGATGAATCCCAGAGGGAAGGGGGATGGGGGAGGGTGAGAAGAGATTAACCAAAGATCTATGCATACTAGAGGTCCAGTGCATATGGATTTGTTCACCTGTGGGGTCCCTAGGCCTGACCTGTGGGGATTGGGCCAAAACCAGCAGTCTGACATCCCCCGAGGGATCCCAGATTGTGAGAGGGCACAGGCTAGGCCAAGGTAGGGACCCAAGGGCCTCTAGAAACAAATAAGATTGATGATGCCCCGCTAGCCAATTTGACTCAGTGGATAGAGCATCAGCCTGCAGACTAAAGGGTCCCAGGTTCAATTCCAATCAAGAGCTCATGCCCAGGTTTTGGGCACAGTCCCTAGTAAGGGGCATGCAGGAGGCAGCCAATCAATGATTCTCTCTCATCATTGATGCTTCTGTCTCACTCTCCCTTTCCCTTCCTCTCTGAAATCAATCAATCAATATATAAAATATTGATGATGCCTGTTTCCCTTTTCCATTTGAAACCCCTATTAAACCACGCTAGTAAACCACACCATACAATGCCTTTACATGTGTTTATACCTTTACTTTTCGTGCAGCCTACATCACATACAGCATTCTACAATGCTTCTTGTTGGGTGGGTAGTATCTCATGTGAGAATATATGGTGGGTAGTATCTCATGTGAGAATATATTTCATGCATGATCCCATCAGTTTATTCTGCTATTGAGAAGGGACATAGTTTATCTTTCTGAAGTCTATCTGGGGTGCCATTTCAAATGTCACAAGTTAGAGAAATATGTGAAATGCTCTACTGATAATGGGGACTAGGCCCCACAATGACCAAAGCATCACATTTACATCTTGAAATAGCGCAAAGGTCAACCAAGTCTCATCTCTGGGGCAGGATGCCCAAGGGGTCCCACTCTGGAGTCCCCAAGATGCACCATTGAGGCTGTCCATGATGGGAAAGACCAGACTTGCTACCGGGAAATGAAAATCAGGATGCCTTGAGTGACTGGCTTCCAAAGTCCCCCCAGCTGTGACCCCTCACTCCCCCTACACCCATTCTGGGAAGATGCTGATGAACTCGCTGACCAATCATGGAGAAATTCTAACACCTTTGCCAGGAATCCTAGCTGAAACTGTAGCTTAGCTCAAACAATTCAGGAAAGTCCATGAATCACCAGGACTAAAAATTAGTTACTTTGTCACCCAAATCACTGAACCATAAGAAGTAGAAATGCTAGCTAGGTTCCATTCCGGCTAGCAGAACTCCCCTGGACACTGCTGTGAGAAGCAGGTATGCACACAAAAATCCCCGCCCCTCCCAACACTTTTCAGGTGTGTGACCTTGGACAAACCACTTCTGGTCTCTGAGCTTTGGTTCCCTTGTCTCTAAATGGAAGATTAAAATAATAATAAATGCTTAAATCTGACTTAGTGCTTCATTCCACTTCTTTGGGTATATTGGGGCCTGTGACAGGCCACCTCAGGATATTTCAAATTAAAATCACTTGAGAAGCAGGGGGTGGGGGGAAGCATTCTCTGACTCTCCTCTGTCTCTAAAAACAGGAAATAACTCTCCCTTCTCTCTCAGGTACCCTGCTTCCTCTGAGAGACAAGCTTATTACCAAGAGTTAAAAAAAATCTGGAAGAAGAAGAAGAAGAAGAAGAAGAAGAAGAAGAAGAAGAAGAAGAAGGAGGAGGAGGAGGAGGAGGAGGAGGAGGAGGAGGAGGAGGAGGAGGAGGAGGAGGAGGAGGAGAAGGAGAAGGAGAAGGAGAAGGAGAAGGAGAAGGAGAAGGAGAAGGAGAAGGAGAAGAAGAAGAAGAAATGCAGAATGGGAAAGCTTGTATAAATAAACCTTGTAGCGCCTTTATAGATTTTCTACCTCAGCCCAAACCTTGCTTAGATTCCTTTTTCATGAGCACTAACTTTCTTTGTACTGTCAATTTCTCACAAATGTATTGCTTCTTTGTCTGAAAAGGTGCCTGGTTTGATCATTGAGCCTCGTTTTATGACCTTAGCCTCATATAATGAGTCTTCCTTGTTCTTATATTAAACTAGAGGCCCAGTACATGAATTTGTGCCACTTGGAGGGAGGGGCCTTGGGTGGTCGATGGGCTGGCCCCACCCCCTGGTCAAACTCTCTGTTGAGGGGACAATTTGCATATTAACCTTTTTATATAGGGTCGATTTGTCTCCTGTTAATCTAGTCTTGTATCTATTTTATTATCAGTCCAGTTATAAGAACTAAAGAAGGGTAGAAGGGGTGAATTCTCCCTCTTCTGACAAGTAACAGTACCCAAATTACTTTCTGGGGAACCACCCCAATACCACTCATGATTTATACATTTTGGGTGGTGCCTCTACCCTTAACTTCAGAGGTGGGTGGAGGTCTCAGGCCTGGGTAACAAGGTTACCATGTTTCTGACCCAATCATTGGTTCATAAGCAGGCACATGAGCAGTTATAGCCAATAAAATGCAATGAGACTTTTATTGGAACTTAAGGGGCTCTTTCCTGCTGAACTTGAACTTGGGAGGGTGTAATCCTGGAGTTTCAGCAAGTCACCATATTTTCAACCAAGAATGGTCATACAGAGACTGATTTTGCTGACTTTTTGTTTTTGTGTTGCTGATAGATGGAAAGAAGCCAAGTCCTAGTGTCATTATTTAAGTTCCTAGACCAAGTTATACTGATGGCCAAGATCTACTCTTGAGATTTTTCAGTTTCTTATTAACCTATTTGTTTTGCCTAAGCCAGTGTGAATTTGTTTTCTTTTCCTTTCTTTCTTTCTTTCTTTCTTTCTTTCTTTTTTATTTTATTTTTATTTTTTTGTCACTTGCAGGGATAGTAAATCTTAACCAGCATTGTCTCATTGGGTAACTACAAGATTAATCAAGATGATATGAAAGATACCGACTATGGGCCAGATTCCCTTTCCTTGTCTTGTTCTTGTTCTAATCCAAAGCTATCTTCACTTTACTGCTTTTTTTATTTCATGTAATCCAAAATCCATTATGAGTTTCTAGAAATATCCTGGAAACTATATTAGAAAGTTGAAAAAATTAAAGATGCTTACCTTAAGGAAAAAAAAATGATTATTTGGCAAAGCAATCCTTTCCTAGAATTATTTAAAAGGCTGTCATATAAAAATAATCAAATTTCAACTTGAAGAGTGGAGTTGGGTGGCTGGGTGGAAGTTAGCAAAAGACACTTTGCCTCAATGGGAAGAAAAACTGTTTTGTAACAATAACAAGCTCTTACTGGCTCCTCTGAGGCATTAGGGTTTCCCATCCCATTGACCTTCCTGTTGAGAATGGGCAATCACGGATTGTGAATTGTGGAGAGGACTCCTCCTTCAAGAAGACAGTTACATGAGTGGCCACCAAAGCCCTGTCACTTAGAGGATACTAGGATTCTAAATAAAGTGTCAAATATGACTGCCATTTATGCCCGCAATGTAAGAGTATCTTCAGTGTTTCCAATGAAAAAGGATTTTTGAGCTATTTGAAGATATAAACTTTTAGAAATATAAAAATAAAATAGTCTGTTAACATAAGAATGTCTGAACCTATCCCTAGCTGGTTTTGGCTCAGTGGATAGAGTGTCAAGCCTGTAAACTGAAGGATCCCTGGTTCGATTCCAGTCAAGGGCACATGCCTGGGTTGCAGGCTTGACCCCCACTAGGAGGCATGTAGGAGGCAACTAATAATGTTTCTCTTTCATCATGCAATCTCTCTCTCCCTCTCCTTTCCTCTTTGAAATCAATAAGAAAATATATTTTTTTTAATTATAAGATTTCATTTGAGCCAAAATTGTCAGGAAGCAAGATCTCAAATGCTTTGAAGAATGACAGTTTTGCAGTTTATTTTACACATTTGACATGAGGGAGGGGTGGGGAGGGAGGGGAGAAGGGAAAGGAAGGGAAGGAGAGGGAAGAAGGGAAAGGGAGAGGAAGGGAGGGGAGGGGAGGAAGATTACATGATGGTAGGAGAAAGCAAGATGGGATTGGATTATAGGGTCCTATATAATAAAAGGCTAATATGCAATGGACCGAACGGCTGAATGACCAGTCACTATGATGCGTCCTGACCACCATGGGGCAAACACTCAATGCAGGAGCTGCCCCCTGGTGGTCAGTGTGCTCCATAGGGGGAGCCCTGCTCAGCCAGAAGCCAAGCTCACGCTGGCGAGTGTAGCAGTGGTAGTGGGAGCCTCTCCTACCTCAGTGGCAGTGCTAAGGATGTCTGACTGATGGTTTAGTCCACTCCCCACCTAAGCCATCAGTCAGACATCCCCTGAGGGCTCCCAGACTGTGAGAGGGCATAGGCCAGGCTGAGGGACACTCCCGCCAAGTGCATGAATTTTGCGCACCAGGCCTCCAGTAGTAAATAAGATTACATGCTCTGTCAGCGGTGGTTTCGCTTATTTCAAAGATGTGCTAATCTAGATGCACAAAAACAATGTATAAGACTTGCTTAAGGCAAAGATAAACCGTTTATTTAAAAATTTATATGCTTGGGGGGCAAGGGTAATATATGTACACAGATAATAATTTAATTTAAAAAATTTATATGCTTAAAAAATAAATAAAAAGTTATATGCTTAAGTGTGACTATCCACCATGACCTGCCCAGTTAGTAATTTATAATCAGGTTACCCTGTGAAATTGCTTTCCTTAGAACTCCTTTTTCATCCACAAGGCCACTATCTATTCATACCTTTAACATACTATATCAGCTATGTAAATCTTTGCATTTTTGTACTATATAAAATCATCATAAGTGAATTTAGAAGTTGCTTTTTTCATTCTCATATTTAGTGAAATAATATTACATTACGTGTACTCTGACATTACTTTCTTTTTTATTAGAGTCACTTTTGAACTGTATAATGTTGGATTTTTAAAAATAATTTTAATTTTATTGAATTTTTTACAGAGAGGAAGAGAGAGGGAGAGAGAGAAACATTGATGAGAGAGAAACATCTATCAGCTGCCTCTTGCACGCACCCTACTGGGGATGTGCCTGCAACCAAGGTACATGCCCTTGACCGGAATCAAACCCGGCACCTTTCAGTCTGCAGGCCAGCGCTCTATCCACTGAGCCAAACCGGTTTTGGCAATGTTGGTTTTTTTTCAATAGTGTTTTACTTTTAGAGTTCTTAGGATTCTGTCCTATGAGTATAAAAACACCCTTAAGATAGACATTCTGGCAGGAAAAAAGACTTTTTTCACTGTGTATCTAAAATTTATATCCCTTAATCTCTCTGAAACCATTGCAAGGACTTAAAATTCTTTTTAATTGAATTTATTGGGGTGACATTGGTTAATAAAATTATATAGGTTTCAGGTGGACAATTCTATTATACAGCAATTGTATATTGTATGTTCAGGCTCCTAAGTCAAGTCTCCTTCTATCACTATTCCACCCCCATACCTTATTCTATATCCCCCATCTCCCCACTGTAAGTGATTTTTTAAGAAAATGGATTTTCTTAGAAATTCAGCTATTATAGTGTAGAATAAACCATACTTAGCAGTTAATAGAATGTCCTGAATAAGGGAAGATACAAAATCATATATATATCTGGTACGATCCAAAATATGATGAAAACAGATATTTATGTAGATAGAAAGAAAAATATGAGAAAGGGTACACCAGAAGATTAATAGCAGCTATCTCTGAATTGTGGTTATTATGCATGCCATTGTTCTATTTGCAATACTGTTCTGTATTTCCAACGTTTCTACCATTAATATGAGTAATTTTTACAATGAGGAAAAAAAAACTAGTTATAAAAAGAAATAACTGAAAGGTAGTATTAATGCATAAACTGCTCTTCCAGCTTCTGTGAGGTTTACAAGATAGTTAGACCAGGGGTCACAAATTCGAACACTTTCATGTAACTAACATAAATGGGGGAAGTGGGCCAATTACAATATGGTAGGCACTGTGAGGATTGTAGCAAATTGCCTAACTGAAGCAGGAAAGCAATTGTTGTCAGGAAGGGATGTGAACCCAGTGTTATCAAATGCAACTATCAAATGGATATTTATGTTAAATTCCCCTCACTCCTTTATTTATTTATTTTGTAAATAGTGAGAGTCAAATAAAATTGTGTTCCAGTTTGCCCTATCTGTGACTTCTAAGTTAGATAGGATTCCTATTCTTTCTGAACTCAAGCTTCAGAATATATATATATATATATATATATATATATATATATATGAAGTTTTACATATGAGGAGAGGAGAGGAGAGGAGAGGAGAGGAGAGGAGAGGAGAGGAGAGGAGAGGAGAGGAGAGGAGAGGAGAGGAGAAGAGAAGAGAAGAGAAGAGAAGAGAAGAGAAGAGAAGAGAAGAGAAGAGAAGAGAAGAGAAGAGAAGAGAAGTAAAAGTCACAGTGACAAAAGTGAGCCAATGTGGGGCTGCTATTAGCTCACTGAAAAGTCAGAGAAAAGGCGCCTTGGAGACAGGTTCAGATAATTAGCCCAGAACCAGCTGTCACTGCCCATTGCTCCCCTAGGCTCCGGTATCCTGGGGACCCGGAGAGTTTAGGGGATGCACGCCTGAGAAGACGAAAGGTGTGGGTGCGTTCCCGGGAAGGAGGGGTGCATACGCTAGCATCTTAAAGTTCCTGAGGAGGCCTGCAGTTGTCTAAGCAGGTAAACTTTGTTTAGTCTAGCATTTCCCAAACTCCCTTGGCCACTCCCTTAGCATTAACTGCTGCTAATACGTTATGCTACACATGTAGTGAGCCATGGAACACAATTTGAGTAACACGGCTCTAGGTTACTTGGAGTTCTTGGTGAAGAAAATAAGCTAAGCTAAATAAATGTCACATTTTTTCCTGGCAGAGGAAATGATTGGAGTGTTACCAAAAATAATAAAATAATAATAATAATAATAATAATAATAATGTGAAAGAAAGATATTGAGTAGACAGATCCTGCTAATTCTAGTAGTGTGACCTTGGACAAGTTACTTAACTTCTCTGTGATTCAGCTTCCTCTACATAAGATGGAAATAATTATAGTGACCATCTCAAGGCATTGTACAGAATGAGTTGTGTGAAATGTAGAAATATTCCTGGTGTGTGGTCAGTAGTAAGTGTTAGTTATTGAGGGGTGCAGACACACGGCATGGCATGTGAGGACACAGGAAGAGGATGGCCATCTGCACCCCATGGAGAGAGGCCTCAGGAGAAACCAACCCTGCCGACACCTTAATCTTGGATTTTCAGCCTCCAGAACCATAAGAAAATCAATTTTAATTTAATTTTTAAAACAATAAATAAAATAAAACAATAATAAATACTAATTCCCATTATGCTCACTTCCCCGCCCACCACATTTGCTACGCATAGATCAGGGGTGGGAACCTTTTTGCTGCCAAGGACCATTTGGATATTTATAGCATCATTCACTTAATAGAATTCCTTTCATATAAATTTACGCCGCTATGAATGAAGCTCCTACATTTACTGAATTTCAAATCCCGCCTGCAGTTGCCTTGGCAGGGCCAGACCAAATGACATATATGGCCCGAGGCTGAACGTTCCCCGCCCCTGGCACAGGTAATAACAGATAAGGCCTAACTGCTTCCTTTTCTTGAGACTCTTGTATACAAGTAAAACAATAAATATTATTTAAATCAATTAACGAATGAGCAGGCAACTGACACTAACGTACACCGTTGTGTTTTAGTTTCCCATCACCCTGACTTCACTCAGCAGCTATTTGCATGAGACAGCAGTGGTTGCAGGCCTGCAGTGTAAGTCAAGCTCACCCACAGCCCACTTTCTTAGAACGTGCTCTCTGCGACATTTCTACCAGATCTTATGGGTTTTTAAATATCCTCTTATTTTATTTTTTTAGAGTGAGGGAGAGAGAGAGGAGCATCAGTGTGAGAGAGACACATTGATCGGTTGCCTTCCAGGGAGCAAACCCACAACCTCGGTATGTGCCCTGACTAGAGGAACTGAACCCTGTGACGTTTTGGGGATACACTCCAACCAAATGAGTCTCACAGGCCAGGGCATCCACCACATTTTATAGAAGCTGTTTGGTTCCGGGGAGGGGGCGAGAATCTTCCCATGTTTAAATTCTGGGTTCCAGCTTCCAGTGGGGCTGCACCACTGAGGTGCACTGCCCGGGGCGAGGGGGAGGAGAAACAGGTTTGCTCCTTCACATGAGACTTATTCGTGGAAAGCTTACTCCGTAGCCAAGAAGACAAGGAGGGTGTTGTGTCTGTCCGGCGGGGGCAGCTGGAATAAACAAACCTGAAAACCAATCTTTCTTTGCAGCCTCATTGGACAAAACTGGGTGCCCCACACCAAGCGCAGGCACCCTCACCTCAGGTGCCCTCGTTTTAGAAGGTATGGCTGCTGCGGACGGGGATCTGACAGCCAGATAAATACGGGGCACCCAGCGAAAGCCCAAGTTCAGGTAAATAAGGGATAAATGTACGGTGTAGGTAGGCCCCACGCATTGCATAGGACATATTTATGCTACAAAGAAATTACTCGTAATTGACCTGAATATCGGATTGCACTGGGCATCGTGCATTTTATCCGCTGCACCTGGCAACTGGGACTGAGCTTGCAGGCTGCGATTCTGAGAGAGCGTGAGTGCCCAGCAGGCACCCTCCACTGCTGGGATGCCCAGGGACAGCAGACGAGTGCCAGGGCCTGGAGGAGGCATTTTAGCTATCAGATGGCTGTCTGTGTTCAGGGTCCTGTATCACCTGGTCAGGGAGACAGCAAGGGGTTTCCAATCTCAGCTGCACATTAGAATCATATATATCTTTATTGTTCATATTATTACAAATGTTCCTTATTTTTCCCCCTCCATTGCTCCCCTCCACCAAGTTCCCATCCCACCCTTGTCCTCATCCATAGGAGCACAAAAAATATATATTTTTATTGATTTCAAAGAGGAAGAGAGAGGGTGAGAGAGATAAAAACATCAATGATGAGAGAGAATCATTGATCAGCTGACTCCTGCACTCCCTCTACTGGGGATCGAGCCTGCAACCCAGGCATGTGCCCTTGACCAGAATCGAACCCTGGGCTGTTCAGTCCGCAGGTAGATGCTCTATCCACAGAGCCCAATTGGCTAGGGCTAGAATAACTTTTAAAACATTTCAACCCTGGTCGGTTTGGCCTGGTGGATAGAGCATTGGCCTGCAGACTGAAGGGTCTGGGCTGTGATTCCGGTCAAGGGCACCTGCTGGGTTACAGGTTCGATCCTCCGTGGATGACATGCAGAAGGCAGCCAATCAGTGATTCGCTCTCATCATTGACATTTCTCTCTCCCTTTCCCTTCCTCTCTGAAATCAATAAAAATATATATTTTTAAAAAATAAAGAAAGAAAGAAATGGTCAGTAATAAGTGTTAGTTATTGAGAGGTGCAGGCACACAGCATTTGAGCCAACATTTCAAAGCGCAGACCATGTCTACATCAGTTAAATCTGAGTTGCTGAGCTGGGACACAGGCTTGGGTGTTTTTGCAAAGATCCCTGAGAAGATTCCATCGTGTGGCCACGGTTGAGAAACCCTGGTCTATGATGCTTTCCGCCCTCGCACTAGTCGCATGCTAACCATGTCCCTTCGCAGGTAGGAAGCTGTCGTTCAACGAGCAAGTAGTTTCGGGAGGCTAGCGACCCCAATCAATGTAGTCAGGTATCTGTAGTTACAAGTCACAGCTTGTTAGCTAGAGGGCCTTGTGCCAGGAAGGGGTGGCTTTACACTCTAAACCTCAGCCCCCCTGGAATAACACCACTGAAGTGGGGCTTACGGCTGTAAGCTTTGCGGCCCGTCTGCTTCGCAGGGCGGCATAAGAATAAAAGCTGGGCGAAGTGTGGTGAGTCATTAAAGTGCCTGATGAGCTCCAAGTCATTGTGGAAAAGTCAGTCATCACACAGCTGACAACTCGCTAGAGCTCAGGAAGGTCTAAGTCAGAAGCAGAAACTCCATTGCACCAAGTTCCCGGGGGGTGAAAGAAGCACTTGGGGTACAAATTTGGATTTGGCGGACTCTGAAGGGGCGGGGGGCCCAAGAATCCGAATTTCTAGCAAGTTTCCTGCTGCTGCCAGTGCTGTGGGGGGTGAACCACAGCTTGAGCAGCAAGGGATTCAGAATAATAATCCTGGGCTATGGCTGTCCACACGGATCACATTGGAGGCATATTGGGAAGGTGGGGGTGACCTGGAGGGGGGCGGGGCAAGTGGGTCCAGGCATGAACCAAAATATAGACCCTGAGCAGAAGCAAATTAAAAAATCTGCCAGGAAAATAAATAAATAAATAAATAAACAAACAAATAAATAAAAATAAAAAATCTGTCGGGGTGGAATCAGATGCACCCGTGCTCCAGACCCCTGGACAACCAGGCTCCAGTCCAGGAAGGCAATAGCATCTTCCAGCTGCCATGTTGCTTTATAATAGCTCTACAGCCGCCTTCCTTCCCCTCGCCAAGTCCGAACAGATCACATCCAAGTCGCCCCAGGCCCAAACCAGCCTGGCTGGACCCTGACCCCCCTTTCCATCTGTTTTATGTTCAGCGCTAAGGCCCATCGTCCTGCGGCACCATGCTTCACTGGCTGAGAAATTCCCAGTGTCTTCCAAGCAGTGTGTGCTGGGGGAAAGGCTTAAAAATCACCCTCGGCTCTCGCACCCGAAACAAGTCCTGTTGATCTACCAGGTACAGCGTGTGCCAGGGACCCTGCTCACTGCGTAGGAAGCACCCAGGCCAAGGAGCTCCCGTGATCATCCCATTTCAAGCCACATCCCCAAAGGCTTCTCCTCCGTCCCTAAACCCCTAGCCTGGCTCCCTAGTTCCTGATGGCCACACGCGGCCCCTCGGGCAGCCAGGTCCCTGGAGAGGAAAATGGGCTACGCCCTTCTCATATTCTACTCCTCGGTCTCTGCCTACGCCTGCTCTTTCCAGGACTGCGGAGTGGCAAGAACAGAGGTGACGCTTCCTCTGGGACTTGTAATTACTGTGGGAGGGAGTCCTTTGTGATCCGCAGATGAAAGTCCACTCTCTAGGAGATGTCATTACGACGCTGAGCGTTTGCCCATCTGTAAAATGGGCTTTAATGAGGTTCTTGTTTACAGAACTCCAGAGATGAAGAGGCTTGTGATGGGGCAGGATGCCAACCAGCCTGGCTCAATGCCAGCCCTGTGTTCACTGGGGTCAGGGGCTCCTGGGAGGCCTCCCCCTCCCCCTCACTCAGCTGGAATCGGATACAGTACAATACAGAAGTGGGGTAGCGAGAGGGGGGAAGTCCATGTGTAAGCGTGCGTGTGAGAGAATGCATTTGTGTGGGGGTGAGGGGAATACGTATATGTGTGCATGTGTGTGTGTATAACTAACTGTGAGCATGCATACGTGCAGAGGTGAATGAATGGAAGAGTATGTATGCATCAGGTGAGTGTATGTGAGTGTGTGTGAGTGTGTGTTTGTGTGTGTGCATGTGCATGTGTGTGCATGCTCATTATCATCGAGGATAGATAATCCCAGCCTTGAGGTCAGGGAAGTCCCAGATTCCAAGAACTTCTTAAGCCCAATTAACTATCACTCGGGTGATATTGCTCTTTGCTTTCAACCAGCACCCTGTGCAGCCCCTCTGGGACATGGATTCCACTGTCGGGGGGAAGAGGAAGCAGAGGAGGCCCGATTGTGGTTCACAGCTCCCCCTTTTTAACCAAAATTGATCCATGTGTACCTCCTTTTGTTAGGTCTCCTTACAAGACTTTATTTGAGGGAGTGTAAGGGGTAAGTAAAAAGGGCTCTTCGCAATTTCCCAAAGTCAGAACAGCATGGAACACAAACTTTAGGGACTGATGACCTGGGTCTTAGCTGTGTGATCTTGGGCAAGTTGCTTCACATCTCTGTGCTGTTTCCTGAACAGTAAAAAGTGGATAATAAAAGTAGCTGCCTCGCCCTGACCGGTTTGGCTTAGTGGATAGAGCGTTAGCATGCGGACTGAAGGGTCCCAGGTTTGATTCCGGTCAAGGATATGGACCTTGGTTGTGGGCACATCCCCAGTTGTTTCTAACTGTCTATCCTTCTCCCTTCCTCTCTGTAAAAAGTCAATAAAATATATTTTAAAAAAAGTAGCTGCCTCATTGGGTTGCTGTGAGGATGAAATGGGTTTGTACATGTGCAGCACCAGGGGCTATGCCTGGTACATGGTGAGGGCTCTGCAATGTCCGCCCTTGTTATAAGAGTCATGATTTCCCCTGTCAAGCTTGCCAGGTGTAGTGCCTGGTACTTCTACGAACATTATATATATATATATATATATATATATATATATATATATATATATATTTACATATATATATATATATATATATATATATATATATATATATATACTCTAGAGGGAGGTCTCTCAGCCCAGCCTGCCTCCTCTCATAGTCTGGAAGCCCTCAGGGGTGGGAGGTGACCTGGCAATCAGGGAAAGGTGATGCCCCAATCACATCTCTGCTGCTGCCACTGCCGGCAGCGTAAACCTCAGTCAGCCCTGGTACCTGAGCCTCGGGCAGCCCTGGGCAGCTGGGCAGCCGCTAGCCAAGGCTTGCCTGCACCTTGGGCCAGCTGGGCAGCTGAGCAGCCACCATCAGAGGCTTGCCTGTGCCTTGGGCCAGCCCTGGGCATCTGGGGGGCTGAGGAGACTGGGGGACTTTGGAGGCAGGTGCACAGAGTGGCCATAGCCACCTGGGGGTGGGCCCAACCATGCTACATGCCTGCCTCCCTAGCAGGGCTGAGAGGACTGGGTGCCACTATCTTGTGGCTGTGGGTGCTGCCATCTTTGAGGGCGTGGCATCAATTAGTATACTCTCTCCTTATTGGCTGAGAGTGTGGTAGTCAATCAGCATATTCTCTCTTTATTAGATAGGATAGAAAGAGAGGGACAGAAACATCAATAATGAGAGAGAATCATTAATCTGCTGCCTCCCACATGCCCCACACTGGGGATCAAGCCTGCAACCCGGGCATGTGCCCTTCCCTGAATCCAACCGTGACCTCCTGGTTCATAGGTCAACTCTTAACCACTGAGCCATGCCAGCCGGCCTCCACATACACTTTTTTATAGAATCTTCTCAGTGACCCTCTAAACTAAAAATACAAGTGGACCCATTTTACAGATCCTGATATTAAGGTTTGGGATCCTCAGTTGGAGGCCCATCTTGAAGCTCGATGCCCAGCGCTTCCTGTGCTGCTCCCTAGATCAGAAGGAGGGACTGTTTCTCAGGCAGAGGTTCCCCCAAGGGCAAGCCCTTCTCCACAACCTGGCATTCTCTATGGTGCTCTGTCCATCTGGGCAAATGGCCAGCTCCAGGGATGAGCTCTTCTCACCCCCAGAAGACACACAAACAGCAGGAGCGAAGCTTGACTGTGACTGCCTGTTTGTCCCAGCCACTAGTTTGCAGCCAGCCTGGCCCTGTGAGGACAGGGAGGGCAATGTGCCTTCCCAGGCAGGTGTCCCCAGGAGAGGGTAGGTGAAACCCGTCAAGGGGCCCCCTGAGTGGGGAAGAGGTGAAGGGCACAAGAGGGTGGTAGTGAACCAGAACCACATAGTAAATATTTTTTGACTTTGCAGGCCATCTGGTCTCTGTTGCCATCGCTCATCACTGCCACTATCATGAGAACATAGACAATATGTAAACGAATGGCTATGGCTGTGCCCAATAAAACTTTATTTACAAAAACAGGTGGTGGGCTGGATTTGCCATGCAGGCTGTAGTTTGGCGAACCCTGATGGAGGCAAATGGCAGTGTGGAAAGGAGTTGTGGAGTGTGGAAAGAGAACTGAAGGCATGGCGATCTGGAAGCCAAGGGCAGGAATTGTTACAAGGGGGAGTGATGCATTTTACCAAAAGCAGGTAGAGTCAGAGGAAGAAAGAGAACGGCCCACTGGCTATAGAAACACAGGGTCATGGATGGTCTGAACAAGAAACAGCAGCTTCACTGGCTTGATGAGGGCAAAGGCCTGACTGCAACAGGCTCAGAGGAGGACAGGAGGAGAGCATGAGCATAAGCAACCCTTCTGAAAATTTCTGGTTCTTTTCTTTAAAAAATATTTTATTGATTTCAGAGAGGAAGAGAAGAAGGAAGAAAAAGACACAAACATCAATGATGAGAGAAAATCCTTGATCGGCTGCCTCTCGCATGCCCCCGAATGGAGACTGAGCCTGCAACCCAAGCATGTGCCCTAACCGGGAATCGAACCAGCAACTTTTCGGTGCACAGGATGATGCCAACCAACCGAGCCACACCGACCAGGGTAATAAATGCTAATTTGTTGCACATGTACCCATGACACAGCAGTTATAATTTATACAGAGCTGCAGTTTGCAAGGCACCTGCCCAATGTTTGGATCATTCAGTGATGGCAACTGCGCATTTACAATGTTTCAAGTAACTCGTATTGACATTTATTTGGAGTCGCAAGAAAGACAGAAGCTTGGGATCTAGAGTTGGGTTAGAAGCCACCAAAATACGGCTTGAAGTGGGTGGTGTGAACCCCAGGCACATTTGCTATTGTATTACAGGCCCAAGCAGGTGCCGGCATTCATAGACGCCTTGCTCTGTGATGGAAAAGACTTGAGGCAGGCAGGTATCCACGTTCTGGTTAGACCAAGTCCACTCTCAGCCAGATTCTGCATTCTGAACTCTGAGAGCAGCCTGCACAGTCTACAGCAGTGGCCGGCACACCACGGTTTGCCGCTGGGTTGACTAATGAGTTTGCTGACCACTGGTCTGGAGCCAAGTGAGTTTTTCATTAACTGGACTGAGTTATTGGCAGGGGGACCGTCCAGTGAAAAAGCCTGAATTTATGCCCTTCTGCCTCCAGGGGAGCCAAACCGATTTCATATAAATTACCTCATTGATCTCCACAGCCTTTGTGTAAGATTTAGGATTATTATTTGTTTCATCTTGACACCCAGTCTGTGGGAGGGCCATAAATAATACATTCTGTTCTTATGCTGTGGGACTGAGGACTGTGCCAGTGATGCTCGGATTGTGTTATGGCGAGAGCGCTCTGGAGTGGGGACGTGGTAGAAGTTTGTTCTAACGGACTGACCCGGGCATGCTTCCTGAGCCCATCCACCCTCAGCCCCTCCCTGCTTCCTTCCGCATCCCCCCTTTCCAACCACAACTCAATGGGCCAGGAATGGATCCCACCCCCAGGGCAGTCCATCTGTCAGCTGGCCTGCAGATTATGTCTGTGCTTGGCATGACAGGATGAGCGGGGCTCATGCCACCCTCTCTTGGGGAGTGTCCCCCCTTCAGACACAAGGAGACAGAGAGAAGTGGACACAGGAAGAGCCCCATCACATTGGTGGTGCAACCCTAAAGCGAAGATCCATGAACTTCTGGATATGAGAGGTCCCTGGCCCCATCTTAGATACAGGTGACTGACAGGACAGACACATTCATTCTCATATGTACCTCATGGCAGGTCCAATTCTTACCTTTCCAGGAGATTCTGTTCCCACCATCCATCACTGCACAGGTAACCATGAGACCAGCTCTCTTTCTTTCAGGGGGAAACTCCAGAAGCTCCTTGCTCCTTGTAGTTGAACACAAGCCCTGACAAAGATGACCCACATTGGCCAAGCCTTGGGAACCCCAAATAAGAAATTATTCAAAAACCCCATTGCCCTTAAACTTCTGTCTAAGGCAAGGGGATAGAAGCAGGGCACCCAGAGGCCCTCTACTTTGGTCTTTCTCAGCCTCCCCCCCCCCCCCCAAGTTCTACATGGTTCTAGGTCTAGGCCATGTGTGTTGCATCAGGCCCAGAGACTCACTCTGCCCCAACTCATCATTTGTTTGAGCATTTAACAAACATTCACTGGATACCTCTATGAGCTCACCACCCTAAGCACTAGGGCTACAGGAGGGAGTAAGACAGACCCAACCCTTGCCCTCTAGGGTTATAGTCTGGAAGGAGAAACAGACCATTAAACAAGTAAGTACACATGAGGCCTAACAGAGGAAATTATGAATAGAGGGAACCACAGAGCTGGCAAAGCTCTGTCTGGGTAGCTCAGTTGGTTGGAGTGTCCTCCCATACACTAAAGAGGTTGTGGGTTCGATTCCCAGTCAGGGGCACGTACGGAAAGCAACTGATCGGTGTGTTTCTTTCTCTCCCTGCCTTCTTCTCTCTCTAAAAATCCTCAGGGGAGAATTAAAAAGAAAAGAAGCCACCAAATCTGACTTCTTCCACTGTTTTACTGCTTGGATGTCAAAATCTTCAGTTCTCCTTTCATTTCTCTGCCAACTAAGATTTTACAGATCAGTAGTAGGAATATTGGAAGGACCCTCTCCCCTCTGCTTCCAAGCCCCTTCAGAGTACTTTAGCAAATGCGGTGATTCAGATGATTTGTCAAGAAGGACTCTTTAACTTCCGATTACCCCCAATGCCAAATATTTGAATCAAACCTGAAGAGAAATGGAGATGTTTGAGAAGTTAAGAGAAAACTTAAGATGTGTTGATTCCGTGCAACTTCTCTTGAGGGTCAACTCTTTGAATTATAAAGCAAATACATCTGTATTTTGCAATATTCTTATGTAATCTCTCCTGGAAAAGGTTGGAGATAAGTTAAGTAATTTCTATTTACTATAACTTAATAATACAAAATTTGACAAGAGAGCAATGAGAGCAACTTACTTTCAGAGCAAACATTCCAAAGCTTTCGTAATAGAAGAGGTGTTGGCCTCCGAGTATACGTTCCAATCTGGAAAGTGTTGACATGGCTCAAAACACATCCTGCAATTCTTTGAAGACCGCTGTCAAAGCTCATTTACAAGACACTCAGAAAAAAGCTACTTTGGACCCCAAATAGCATTACATGACTTGTCTACTCTGTATTAGTTTCCAGATTTGACCATAACTGGATTATGTCTATTTAAAAAAAAATCAAACCCACCTTCTAAAGATGAAGATTTGCCATCCCCAAGGATGAACTGAAACTGCAAACACACCCCAGGCTGTGAAGATAATTCTCAAGAAAGAGTTCCTAAAATGAGAACAACAGAAGCATTGTTTGAAAGTGAAGCTTCCCGAGGCGGTGGCACTCTGGACCAGGTACCTCATTAGTATGCACCAACTCACAAAATGCCAGACCCAGAGAGGCCATGAGGACCCGGCTGGGACTGGGGGACAGAATCCCTGACACAGCATCTCCTCGGAGTTGGTGTCCCACGTGTCTCACTCTCCTCACCCTGGTCCCAGCCCCGCATCCAGATTTTCTAACATAAATCTAAGCTGCTCCCCCCACACCTCAACCCTGTGGCTTTGTTAAAAACATCGAACACGTTATATTATACTCACATCTTGGGAATGGGTTTCTAAACAAGATCATAGACACTGAAAGAGAAAGCCTCTGTGCAGGCTTATGTTGGATTTAGTGCCTCCCAATAGCCTGGTAGGTACTCAATAATGTTGATAAATGAACTGGACTCAAGATGCAATACCCAGAAATGTATTTTATCTAAGAAATATACTATTCCTCTCATCATTGCAGTTGTGAACCGCCGGGCCCACCAGCCTGCGTTGCAGGTAGTCACAAGAATTACAAATGCAATGCTACTAAACCACCCAAATTGGGTGCTTTGTGAATTTCTTTTTAAACTTAAGCAGTTCTACTATTGATCTGTCTGAATACTGGCTTATGATCAAGCACTATAAAGTATTCTGCTCCATAGATTACCATTAAAATCCAATCTCCGCCAAGTTGCAGAGAGAAGAAATGAGAGAATGCGCTTTGCCAGATGCTGATGGGAGCCAGGTGAAGGAAGAGTTGGGGGCAGACCTTAGAAAGAGCTGACTGATCAAAAGCAGAATTGCCAACCTCGTGTGACAGTGAATTGGCGACTTTATAAGTATTTGAGGAAAGATGAGATGATCCCTTTGGGGGGATGGTCCAGGAGGGCTTCTGGAGTTAGAGAGCCCCCTGATGCTATTGGGGTTCCAGGATGCTATGATACCGGCTTGTGGGATGAAGATGTTTATAATATAGAAGTTGAGACAGTCCTTGAATAAGTCACTATCCTCTGCCTTTTTACCTGTTTTGATTGGCTTTCTTAAAATTAAAATTCTATGCCCTGACCTGTTTGGCTCAGTGGATAGAGCATCGGTCTGCGGACTGAAGGGTCCCAGGTTCGATTCCAGTCAAGGGCATGTACCTTGGTTTCGGGCACATCCCCAGTGGGGAGTGTGCAGGAGGCAGCTGGTCGATGTTTCTCTCTCATCGATGTTTCTAACTCTCTATCCTTCTCCCTTCCTCTCTGTAAAATATCAATAAAATATATATTTAAAAAAATAAAACTCTAAGCCCTATTGAGCTCATATTCATTTCCCACCTAATCGGGACAGTCTTTGCTATCAGGTCATGATATCTAAACAGTAATGGGCATTTATTGGCCAAGGAACTAGCATCTTGGTAAGTCTTCAAAAATATGCTGTAAAAAAATACAGATTCTGTAAAGCAGAAGCTGAATGAAGTGAGAGGGCAAGCAATGCTAATGGCGGAAGAGTATTCAGACAGCTGTGCAAAGGCCCCGGGGTTTGTTCAAGCAACAGTATGAGCACTGTTTCCTGCTGAGATCAAATCAGAGTCATAAGGGATCTGAAAGCTCCTATGTGGCCCTCCAAACTTTGTCAGGGCAGACCGACTCAAATTTTCTGCCTTATCGGGCAAAAAGCACACATGTACATGATTAAGAACAGTTTATGTCCATATAATATCTTATAGTCTGAAAGTGCTTCTACAGACACAATCTCACCAGTCCTCCCAACCTGGTTAGGGTAGCATTGTGCTCCTTTCATACATGAAAGAAACTGAGGGCCAGGTTAAGTGGCTTGCCTGAGGTCACACACGTATGTGGCTGATCCAAATCCAGTACCCTGACCAATATTACCTTCCCCCCTCAAAGCCAGAGATCATTTCTCTACTCACGGTAACCGCCCTCTGGCCTGGAGCCTGCCAGAGCTCGCTAGATCCACAATAAATACCTTTTGGTGCCGTTGCCAAACATGGTTACAAAGTGTGCCGAGGGGGACTTCCCAGAAGAGGAAATGCTGAGAGCAACCAGTATGTTCTGGACTAAGAAGGACGTCCTGGGAATGGAAATGCTGAGACCCAAAGAGAAAAATGACCTCCCAAGTCCTTCCCAGAATGGGCAAAGATATCAATAGTTTATGCCTACTTCCTCTGTTCATCATCCATGAAACACACACACACACACACACACACACACACACACACACACCACACACACACACACATATATATATATATATATATATATATATATATATATATATATATATATATATATACTAGTGGCCTGGTGCATAAGATTTGTGCACATTAAAAGGGAATTAATTACAGGAAATAATTTAATATTGCTATTTTCCCTTTCTCTATAATAGAAGTGTCAGCCAAAACCGGTTTGGCTCAGTGGATAGAGCGTCGGCCTGCAGACTGAAAGGTCCCAGGTTTGATTCCGGTCAAGGGCGTGTACCTTGGTTGCGGGCACATCCCCGGTGGGGGGGTGTGCAACAGGCAGCTGATTGATGTTTCTCTCTCATTGATGTTTCTAACTCTCTATCGCTCTCTCTTCCTCTCTGTAAAAAAAATCAATAAAATATATATATTTTTTAAAAGAAGTGTCAGAGATGAAAGAAAATTAGTGAAATGTATATGAAAACCTTCCTCCTGTCAGAGTCTGGGACATGCTGCAGGACCCAGAGTCATGTCCCCACCCACCCTTGGCACCTCAAAATCTCGCGAGACCCAGACCTGGCTGGTCCCACCCCCGTCAAGCCCTACTGGGTGGGGGGCACAGCCTCAGGTCCCCTGGCCTGGCATTGGGGAAGGGGTCCCCCATCCTGGACTGAGGTGGGGGGCACACCTTGAGGTCCCTCATCAAGCCCCGCTGGGTGGAGGGGCCACAGCCTGAGGTCCTCTGTGAAGCCCTCCCTGGCAGGCAGGGGCCATAGTCTCAGGTCCTCTGCCCCAGCCCCACACCACACAGCCTCAGGTCCCTGCTGACCACTCATTATGGCTCGTTATGGGAACCCCGCCTCCGCTGTGAGCGCAGCCATCTTGTGTTATGGGAATCCAGCCGCCACTGTGCGTGCCACCATCTTGTGATGGCATTATGGCATGAGTATCAATTTGCATATTACCTCTTTATTATATAGGATATATATATTATATATAATATATGTTATATATTTTATATATGTATACACACACACACACACACACACACACACACATATATATATATATATATATATATATATATTTCACTTACTTGAAAAGGCATAAAGCAAAGCAATTAAGAATTTAAGAACTTTGTTCTGGGATCATGCAGCCAGCCCTTGATCTGAAACCTCCCTACTTTTAGAGCTGGACACATTCAGATCTGAGCTCAGCCCCCCAGTTTGCTGGGAGGCACTGCACCTCAGTTCCTTATCTATAAAATGGGGGTGATGGGCCCCTCATTGCAGGGTCTCTGGTAAGGACTAGAATAGTTTATGTAAAGTCCCTGACCTTGGGTAGGCTGCCCTTATAAGCCTTTGTTGGAGACACAGTGGGTGGGGAAAGTCAAGGAGCAGCAGTTCTCAGGAAGTTTCTGGAAAGGAGCTAAGTGAGGAGGAGTAAAGATCATTGACGAACTTTACCCATGTCACATCTCTGGTTGGTCAAAGAGTAATTAATTAAATGTGTTAAGATGAATCTGCATTAGAACATGTTCTAAATGATGTGTACAACTAATAGTCATCTCTGAAAGACAGAGGGGAGAGGGCAGGTGTTTCTGACAGCAGAAGCATTAATGCATATGCGGCATAGGCTGTGCATTATTTAGGGTCATCTTGAAATCTAAGATGTTGGAAAGCTCAAGCCTCAACCACGTGACACAGGCCAGGAGGAACTTTCCAGCCCTGGAGTCACTAACTGGGCTCCCCTTGTCAGGGTGAGACTTTCAGGATCTGCTCTAAGAGAGAGATGGACTGCCCAGCCAGTGTGGCTCAGTGGTTGAGCGTCGACGCATGAACCAAGAGGTTTTTATTCCCTGTCAGGGTACATGCTGTGTTGTGGGCTCAATCCCCAGGGGGAGCATGTGGGAGGCAGCCGATCAATGATTCTCTCTCATCACTGATGTTTCTATCTCTCTTCCTCTCCCTTTCTCCCTGAAATCAATAAAAATATATTTAAAAAGAGAGATGGGACTGATTCATTTACCCAATCAACATGTGTATCCTATATAATAAAGAGGGAATAAGTTAACTGACCTTCATGCCATCACAAAGATGGCGGCACTCATGGCCAATAAGGAGGAAATATGCTAATTGACTGTCACGCCCTCAAAGATGATGGTGCCCACAGCCACAAGATGGTGGTGCTCAGTCCCTTCAGTCGGCAGCTCCTCACGCCTGTCTCTGGAGTCCCCCAGCCCCCTCGGTCCCCCAGCTGCCCAGGGCCAGCCTGAGGTGCAGGCAAGTCTCAGATGGCAGCTGCCCAGCCACCCAGGGCCACCCAAGGCTCAGGTAACCAGGGCCAGCTAAGGCTTGTGCTGCCAGCAGTGGCAGCAGCAGAGGTGTGATGGGGCATCAACCTTCTCCTGATTTCCAGGTTGCCTCCTGCCCCTGAGGGCTTCCAGACTGTGAGAAGGGACAGGCCAGGCTGAGGGACCCACCTCCAGTGTATGAATTTTCATGCACCGGGCCTCTAGTATGTAAATAAAGGCCTCTCGAGTGGCCAAAAATAGACTATTCTCCAAAAAATCAAAACCTCCTTTCACAACCTCCTTCAGATAGTCAGGCACTGCACACTTAGGGAGCAGTTTGGATTTGAAAGTCCCTCACACCTCTTCCAAGGTTAGGCACATGGAAAACGCAGGCAGTGGGCTCTGTTGATGTGTTTGCTCCAAAGCTGGAGAAGTTGGTGCTGAACTGTAGGAAGGCAAAGTGAAACAGGTTCTCCTTACTCTAGAGACAAGGACTTCCTCCCGGCTCTGCTCAGCATCCTCCCTGGCCGTCCCTGGCCAGGCTTAGCGCCAGCGCAGTGGCTGTGGTCCTGCCATCTCTGAGCGGATATCTGGCTCCCTTATCCCCAGCTCCTCTACACACACCTGGCCCCCAACTGTCCAGGGAAGTTGGCGCCCCTCCCTCTCCTTTGCATCCAGGTGACAGAAACCTCTTCTCATTGGTTTGGGTTGGGACATGCTTCCTAGGTCAATGGTCAGCAAACTCATTAGTCAACAGAGCCAAAATATCAACAGTACAAGGATTGAAATTTCTTTTGAGAGACAAATCTTTTAAACTTAAACTTCTCCTAACGCCACTTCTTCGACATAGACATTGCCCAGGCCGTGGTATTTTGTGGAAGAGCCACACTCAAGGGGCCAAAGAGCTGCATGTGGCTCGCGAGCCGCAGTTTGCTGACCACAGCCCTAAGTAAAGTGTCCAAAACCAGGGAAGGCGAGCAGCAGCATGGACCACAGTCTGGGCTTCCGTGTCTGCTTTGAGTCCTGGCTTAGCTTCTTCCAGCTCGGGTTCCTACATGCAAGCTAATGTCCCTAAGACTGCCCCCACCCCCCACCCCCCACCCCCATCTGTATAATGGCAAAAATGATCTGTATCACAGAGGAATGATGGCAATAATAAGAGCAAACACGTGCAGGGTCTTCTCCCCAGCAGACGCAGTCCTGAGCCCTTTTCAATCCACCAGTCAGCCAAACCTCGACAGCAATCACACAGGCCGGTGTGACTATTACCCTTCTCCCTACCTCGCCTTGAAGATTAAATGAACTCATACCCACGGAAGGATTGGAACAGTTCCTGACCCACAACCCTCAATACATCTCAGCTATTATTACATGAGACGATTTTAAAGGTCACCTTGAACTTAAAAGTGTTTTTTTTAAGTTCATAGAGTGCATTTATTGAAAAAAATGCTTATTGGAAAGAAAACATACTTTGCCCATGGTTTCATGGATGTTGCTGCCTATATTGAGGATTTAAAAAAAATGGTATTTAAGTTAAAATGCAGAGTCGATTTTTAAAAGATTAAGTAGCCCTAACCGGTTTGGCTCAGTGGATAGAGCATCTGCCTGCGGACTGAAAGGTCCCAGGTTCGATTCTGGTCAAGGGCATGTACCTTGGTTGCAGGCACATCCCCAGTAGGAGGTGTGCAGGAGGCAGGTGATCGATGTTTCTCTCTCATCAATGTTTCTAACTCTCTATCCCTCGCCCTTCCTCTGTAAAAAAATCAATAACATATATTTTTAAGCCGAAACCGGTTTGGCTCAGTGGTAGAGCGTCGGTCTGCGGACTGAAAGGTCCCGGGTTCGATTCCGGTCAAGGGGGCACATCCCCGGTAGGGGGTGTGCAAGAGGCAGCTGGTCGATGTTTCTCTCTCATCGACGTTTCTAGCTCTCTATCTCTCTCCCTTTCTCTCTGTAAAATATCAATAAAATATATATTTTTAAAAAATAAAAAATAAAAGATTAAGTAAACAATAGCTTAGGTATTAGAGAGATTCAGCAAAAGCCACTAAGGTGGAAGGCAAATATTCAAACATTCAGAAATTATGCTCTAGACTGAAAGCAGCGCCAGCTTAGGGCAGCTGTCTTCCTGTTCTCCTTCCTTCCAATGCCCTCCTCCGCCTGGTCAAGAAAGAAGTCCTGTGGGATGTGACCCATTTCCTCCCTGAAACCAGGAAGGCCATGTCTTTTCAGCTCCTGCTGTTTCCTGGGTCAAGGCCATGCCTTCAGGAAGAGACGAAGGGTGTGCTTCCCACACCCTAATCTAGAGGCGAGCTGGAGGGGACGCCTCCCAGACCTCACCTGTCAGGCAGGCAGGCAGCTGATAACTGTGTGAGTAGGCGAGAACCTGAGGAGGAGACACCACCTGCCCCGCTAATGACAGGACCAGCACAGCCGGAAGCCCTAATTGCTCCTCTGGCCCTTTAAGATCATGCCCCACTTCACCGTTAACAAGGGCCTGGCGGGGAGGAAATTGGAAGCCACTTGCGCTGTGGCTGGAGCTCTTGGAGACAGGGAGAGGGAAGAGGTTGGCTGGGATGGCTACACCTACCTGAAAAAATATGTACAAATAGGTAACTCTTTAGCTCTTCAATAAGATCTTGAATCACGAGAGGTTTGTTGGGCCTCCGGTTCAGCTATAAAAAGCTCTGGTCAAGGGTTTGCTTTTCCCTTAAAGAGAAGCACGTGGAGGCCCAGCAACGCAAGCTGCCACTTGGGCCGATTGCGAAACCAGGGGCGGCTGGGTGTTCGCAGCTTAGGCTGTGCGCTTTCAAATTCGCATTCGACATGGGCTTCACGGATTTAGTTTAATTCCCAGCGGAGAGCACGGATAGAAAAACAGAAGCAACTTCCCTCTGAAGGGGTACAGAGCTTTCGCCACCCAAAACCAGACTGGCAGGTCTCTCGGGTTGGCAGATTCCCCATGCTGTTAGCATTTTCTTTCTTTTTTTAAAAATATATATATATTATTGATTTTTTACAGAGAGGAAGGGAGAGGGATAGAGAGCTAGAACCATCAATGAGTGAGAGAAACATCCACCAGCTGCCTCCTGCACACCCCCCACCGGGGATGTGCCCACAACCAATGTACATGCCCTTGACCAGAATCGAACCTGGGACCCTTCAGTCCACAGACCAACGCTCTACCACTGAGCCAAACCGGTTTTGGCAGTTGTTAGCATTTTCACTTCTTCCAGGGACCCCAAGTGAATCCTGAGAGCAAGGGTTCTGCCTCCGCTAATGCCCCGCTGCTGCCTCAGGGTTCAGACTCATCCCCTGGCTGCTCATGTGATACCAACGACCACTGCATGCTTGTAAACATCGTCTCATGGAAACCTCACAACACCCTTGTGAGTTCGTGTTTGTTTGCTTTCTGTGTGCCAGGAAATATCTTTTTTTTTTTTTCCTAATATGTTTTTATTGATTTTATTTATTTATTTATTTATTTTTTACAGAGAGAGGAAAGGAGAAAGAGAGAGAAACATCAATGATGTGCGAGAATCATTGGTCAGCTGCCTCCTGCACAGCCTCTACTGGGATCAAGCCAACAAACCAGGCATGTATCCTGACCAGGAATCCAACTGGTGGTCTCTTGGATCATGGCTCGATGCCCAACCATGGAGCAACACTGGCTGGGCAGAAATGTCTTGCTAAGAAGTCTAGAGTTAATGTTCAGGACTAGTTCATGTTCAGGACTAGTTCACCACCTGCCCTTAGTATTCCTGGAGCTCAAGCCGCTTGCACAAATCATGAAGCTGGTTAAAAGAAGGAATGGGAGGGTGCATTTGAGATCTTGCTCAAATCAACTCTTATAAAAATTCAAAAGAAGAAGGAAGAGGAGGAGAAAAAGGAGAAGGAGTAGGAAGAGGAGGGAGAGAAGGAAAAGGAAGAGGAGATGGAGGTAGAGGTGGAGGAGGAGGAGGAGGAGGAGAAGGAGGAGTTAGGGTTGAATAAAGACTACCTGTCTCCAAAACTCGTTCTGCCATGCCAGATGGACTAAGGGGACAGGCATGACAGGGATGTGCCAGCTCAGCCCCAGGGGCACCAGCAGTACCTCCACCACACCCCCTGCCTGATCCCAAACACCAGAAGGGCTTGGACCAGTAACTAGGACCAGGGGGTGAGGAGGGAAAGGGTATCAGCCTCTTCTTCTCCAGGGTGGGCTCAGCCTCTGCCTAATGCAGCGCCTACAGACCTCCCTGCCCCCCCCCCCCCCCCCCCCGCCCAGAACTCACACTCCAGACCCTCCTCTGCAGGGTTGCCAGACTGAGGAAAAACAAAACAAAACAAAACAAAACACCAGACTTCTCAGTTAAATTTGAACTTCAGATACACAAGGAAATAGCAGGCAGGTTAGCAAAGATGATTCATTGAAATAGCACCATCACAGCGCTTTGATCTTCCAAGAAACAAACTATTTAAGCATAAAACAGTATGACTTTAGCATACTATTATTACTTCATGTTTATAGTTGAGATCTAATCTAATCTTAATACACTAAAACGATGTGGGTGTAAACTAAAGACGTTGGTGAACCAAGAGTGTGAGATTGCAAAGACTGTAACACAGGTAAGTTGCTGTACAGTGCCGTACGGAGAATCGATGTCCGCACACATTATTTATTACATCTCTTTCTCCTCTGATTTACTAGAGCTGGGAGGAAAAGTAAGTCTTCAAAACTGTTTTATAAGCCTTTTATAAATATCAGAAACTGGATAAAAGGTGTATCAAATGAATACATAAACTAAATCAGGATATGGTAGGATATTCATATTCAACATAAAGGAATAAAGTCTATCTTCTCAAGAGGAATTTGTCTAAATTCACCAAAAGTCTTAGAAATGGACATATGCTTTACTGAAGGATACTTCTCCTAGGAATTTGTATTAAGAAAATAACTTGGAATAGATGCAAAGATTTCACTACAAAGATGTCTACTGCAGCATTGTTAATATATATCCTATACAATAAAGAGGTAATATGCAAATTGACCCTTATGCCATCTCAAGATGGCAGCACGCACAGTAGAGGCTGGGTTCTCCTAACACAAGGTGGTTGGGCCCACAGTGGAGGCAGGGCTCCCATAATGAGTTGTAACGAGCGATCAGAAGGGACCTGAGGCTGCGTGGTGCTGGGCCAGGGCGGGGGACCTGAGGCTGCGCCCCCTGCCCACCCAGCAGGGCTTGACAGGGGACCTGAGACCATTCCATCTGCCCAAGCACCAGGCTGGGGGTCCTCGGGCCACACACACCCCCCCCCCACCTGGCATGCACTGGGGGACCTGAGGCTGCACCCTCCCGCCTGGCAGGGATTGGTGGGGGTTGGGCAAGCCAGGTCTGGGTCTCACGTGATTTTGAGATATGCACAGGTGGGTGGGGACTTGACTCTGGGTCCCCTGTGCACCCCAGACTCTGACAGGAGAAAGATTTTCGTATACATTTAACTAACATTCTTTTATCTCTGACACTTCTATTATAGAAAAAGGGCAAATAACAATATTAAAATATTTCCTCTAATTAATTCCCTTTTAATGTGCACGAATTTTGTGCACCAGGCCACTAGTGTTTGTATATATATATATATATATATATATATATATATATATATATAATTATAGATAAGCACATGCTATTAGCAATATATACACATGTATAAACATTATATATCACATATGCACCATATATACATATATATGCATTATACATCATATATGCACCAGTGGGGGAAGAGGTAAATAAATTAGCAGACCCACTCAAAGTAGGCATGTTAATTGATGTTGTAGAAGAATATTTCAAGATGTAAAAATGTTCACAAGTACCACCCTTCTTTTTCCCCCCAAATATATTTTTACTGATTTCAGAGAGGAAGAGAGATAAAGAGAGAGAGAGAGAAACATCAATGGTGATAGAGAATCATTGATCTACTGCCTCCTGCACACCCCCCTACTAGGATTGAGCCCACAATCCGGCATGTATCCTGACCAGGAATCCAACTAGTGATTTCTTGGATCATGCATCAATGCCTAACCACTGAGCAACACTGGCTGGACAGAAATGTCTCAGTAAGAAGTCTAGAGCTAATGTTTAGGACTAGTTCAGTGACTCCACCAGCCCTCTGTATTCGTGGTGCTCAAGCCACTCGCACAAATCATGAAGCTGGTTATAAGAAGGGATGGGAGGGGGACATTTGAGATCTTGTTCTGCAGTCTGTTGTTTTGTTCAAATTAACTCCTATAAAAATTCAAAAGAAGAAGGAGTTGGGGTTTGAACAAAGACTACCTGTCTCCAAAACTCTTTCTGCCATGCCAGATGGACTAAGGGGACAGGCATGACAGGGATGCGCCAGCTCAGCCCCAGGGGCACCAGCAGTACCTCCAACCACACCCCCTGCCTGACCCCAAACACCAGAAGGGCTTGGACCAGTAACTAGGACCAGGGGGTGAGGAGGGAAAGGGTATCAGCCTCTTCTTCTCCAGGGTGGCTCAGCCTCTGCCTAATGCAGTGCCTACAGACCTCCCCGCCCAGAGCTCAAACTCCAGACCCTCCCCATGCAGGGTTGCCAGATTGAGGAAAAACAAAACAAAACAAAACACCAGACTTCTCAGTTAAATTTGAACTTCAGATACACAAGGAAATAGCAGGCAGGTTAGCAAAGATGATTCATTGAAATAACACCATCACAGCGCTTTGATCTTCCAAGAAACAAACTATTTAAGCATAAAACAGTATGACTTTAGCATACTATTATTACTTCATGTTTATAGTTGAGATCTAATCTTAATACACTAAAACGATGTGGGTGTGAACCAAAGACGTTGGTGAACCAGGAGTGTGAGATTGCAAAGACTGTAACACAGGCAAGTTGCTGTACAGTGCCGCACGGAGAATCGATGTCCGCACACATTATTTATTACATCTCCTTCTCCTCTGATTTACTAGTGCTGGGAGGAAAAAGTAAGTCTTCAAAACTATTTTATAAGCCTTTCATAAATATCAGAAACTGGATAAAAGATGTTAAGAGCGATCAATCTCACTAGTAATAAAGAAATATAGAATAATAAAATATTACTTGTCATTTATCAATTGAATATACAAATTAATTGATTAAGTACTGTTGACAATGGCTAGTGTGATGTGAGGTGGGAAAAATGTGGCAGGATATTCACATTCAACATGAAGGAGTAAAATCTATCTCCTCTGGAGCAATTTGGCAAAATGCATCTTAGAAATGGGCATATGCTCTGATTCAAAGATACTTCTGGGAATTTGTCCTGAGAAAATAACTTGGAATAGATGCAAAGATTTCACTACAAAGATGTCCACTGCAGCCCTGTTAATGTACATATAATAATATATAGATAAGCAGTGCTATTATTAGCAATATATACACATGTATAAACATTATACATCCCATATGCACCATATGTACACATATATGCATTATACATCATATATGCATCAGTGGGGGAAGAGGTAAATAAATTTTAGCACACCTGCTCAAAGGTAGGATGTTAATTGATGTTGTAGAAGAATATTTCAAGATGTAAAAATGTTCACAAGTGCCTCCCTTCTTTTTTTCCCCCCAAATATATTTTTATTGATTTCAGAGAGGAAGGGAGAGGGAGAGAGAGAGAGAAAACACACACACACATCAATGATGAGTGAGAATCATGGATCGGCTGCCTCCTGCACGTCCCACACTGGGGATTGAGCTCGCAATCCTGGCCATGTGCCCTGACCGGAAATCGAACCTCCTGGTTCATAGGTGGATGCTCAACCACTGGGCTCCCTTCTTCTTTATGTGGACCTGAGACCGGGGATGAAATATCTTGCAGCCATGAGGTGATAAGCACAGGACAAAAGCCACCTTCTCAGGGAGGTGAGGAGGAATGACAGAGGACCAGAGCACTGAGGGCATTGTGGAGCCACTACACCAACTCTGAACTTGATCTCCAGATTTTTAAAATATATATTTTATTGATTTTTTACAAGGGGAAGAGAGAGGAATAGAGAGTTAGAAACATCGATGAGAGAGAATCATTGATCAGCTGCCTCTTGCACACCCCCTACTGGGGATGTGCCCACAACCAAGGTACATGCCCTTGACCGGAATCGAACCTGGGACCTTTCAGTCCGCAGGCTGAAACTCTATCCACTGAGCCAAACCGGTCTAGGCAAGATCTCCAGATTTCTTATTAAATTATCTGCCTTTGCTCAGTGGGAGCTTTTATACTTTCCCTTTCAGCAAAATATGCAACACACATAGGATAATCATAACTTAAAAATATATACAAGACCTATGTAAAGACAAATAGTAAATTTTGTTGAAGGACACACAGACTTGAACTTGTCTTCACATAAGTATAGTATTATTTCACCTTTTTGCACCCAGGAAAATTAATGCGGTTGCTCACGTTCACAGAGGTGAATCGCGGAGCTGAAATTCAAACCTGTGCCCGCCCATCTCCCTTTTGCGCTCTGTATGGCAGCTATGCTAGCCAAAGGGAGCGGACAGAAATTAATGAAGTGACAACGTGTGACTTGGGGGAAGTGTTCCTTTACCCCAGGATTGCTCCGCTATGGGTGCTGACAGTGACAGAGTACAGGGGGCTTCTCTTCTCATTGGAAAACCGTGCCTCCTATCTGTGGTAAGAACCACCTAACGGTGAAAGAAAACTTAAAGATTTTGAAGTAACTGTTGGTAAGATTCTAAAATGACTGATAAGGAAGGTCCTCAGTGCCTTTGCAGGTGCTGTTTCCTCTGCTTGAAAAGGTCTCCCTCAGATACTGCCTCATTTCTTCCAGACTTTAATTGTTTCTCTCAAAAAGCGTTCTCCCCTGACCACTCCATTTAAGGCTGCAACCTCACCTGGCTTTATTTTCTTCATGGTACTTATCGCTCTCTACTATCCTGTATAATCCTATATAATATGCTATATAATCCTATTTAATCTATACTGATAAAAGGATAATATGCTAATTAGACCAGGAGACCTCCCGGACGTCCTTCTGCACAAAGCCATGGTGGGGGGAGGGGGGGACCAAGGCAGAGGCAGTTATGGTCAATCAGGCCAGGAGGGGAGGGCAGTTGGGGGTGATCAGGCCAGCAAGTGGGGGCAGCTGGGGGCGAGAAGGCCGGCAAAGGGTGGGGGTGCCAGTTGGGGCAAGCAAGCCGGCAGGCAGAGTGGTTAGGGGTGATCAGGCAGGCAGGCAGGTGAGCGGTTAGGAGCCAGCGGTCCTGGATTGTGAGAGGGATGTCCCCCGAGGGTTCCCAGATTGGAGAGGGTGCAGGTCGGGCTGAGGGACACCCCCGCCGTGCATGAATTTTGTGCACTGGGCCACTATTCCTATATAATATGCTAAGTATTCAACCATTCGTTTGTCTGTTGGACTTGTCACTATGATGTGCACTGACCACTAGGAGGCAGATGCTCCAACTGATAGGTTAGCTTACTGCTGGGGTCCAGCCTATGGGGTCTGGGCATGATGGGCTAGACACGCCCTAGAGCCCTCCTGTGGTCCCACCCCAACCCTAATTGTGCCCCAGCGGGGTCCCTCCACCTGGCCTGTGCCTTCTCACAATCCGTGACCCCTTGCAGGATGTCCACAAGCCAGGCCAAGGACCGGGCCTCTGGTATTATATAATTTACACTCTCACTCACCACCACAAATGTTAGCTCCCGGATGGAAGCAGGATTTTTATCTGTTTTCCCCTCAGCACCAAGAACAGCACTGGGCACTCGGTGCTTGCTGAATGAATGTGTGAACATTCATGTGTGAACAGTGTAAGCACCATCAGAACAGGGCCTTGCTAGCAAATTAAGACCTCTGCTCCCAGGTCACCTCAGGATGGCAGGAGAGACGGGCAGAACAAGAGGAAGCAGAAGAACTGATTGTCTGTGAATATGGTTTAGCTCTCCCTGCTTTTGCACCTCCTATAAATAATTCATTCTTTACGTGTCCTTTGGGGACTGTCACTCACATTCTGACTGCAGGATTTATCCGGGCTGCCATGTGCAGCTGTAACTACATTCACTGCTATTGCTGTGTGGGATGCCATTGCAAAGAGGAGTATAAAATATATTTTCCTGTACTGATTCACGTTTGAGGGTTTTTGATCCATCTTAGTGTGAGTATTCTTTTTTTTTAAAAAAAATATTGATTTTTTATAGAGAGGAAGGGAGAGTTAGAAACATCGATAAGAGAGAATCATCGATCAGCTGCCTCCTACACACCCCCCATGGGGATGTATCCGCAACCAAGGTACATGCCCTTGACTAGAATTGAACCTGGGACCCTCCAGTCCGCAGGCTGATGCTCTATCCACTGAGCCAAACCAGCTAGGGCTGGTGTGTGTATTCTTGACAAGTTTCAGGTGCGCGTGTGTAAGGATTTCCTTGGATTAGAAGGGAAAGCACTTCTATTTTGCCAGATGAAATCAAGTAGTGATCCAAAGTGTTTGTACTAATTAACAGTCCCACCAGCTACTCCACATCCTTACTGATGCTTGGTATGAGCAGACTCTTGTCAGAATTTTCGTCATCCTGGTGAGAGAAAAATGGCATCTCTCTGTGGTTTTACTTTGCAAGTCCCTGATTATGAGATTATGAGATAAGATACATTTTTTATTTTGTTGTTGTTGTTTTTCTGTATCTGGGATTATCATATGTTACTTGCGCCCAGCCATCTCAACTGTCTTCATTCATATGCACGAGCAAAGGAATAGCCAATGGAAGTAATTAAAAACTAAGTTTAATTGAACTTTGGAATTATCAGTGATTAGTCTCCACACTTCCCTTTTTAAGTTAATTCTGCTTAGACAGTCATGAAATCTGATTTAGAATCACAGACTTTAGACATGGAAATAGTGGCAGCTAACATTCGTTGAGTGCTTAGTAGGTGTTAGTCACCGTGCTATGGGTTTTACATATATAAAGGAATGAAAACGTTGCTACTTAAAATAATAACTTCCTTCTAAGGAGAGGGACTCTTTTTGTCTGGAATCCGCTGTTCCGCTGAGCACTTGGTTCAGTTACACAAGGTGAGTGTGGAGTTGGTGCTCAGAGCTCTCTAGAGAGAGCCCACCACTTTGCCTCATGAAGTGAGGAGAATGTGGAGTTCTGGGTAATCACAGAGAGAAGGGATGAGAGGAGGGATGGGGAGGGGGGCAGAGGAGGGAAGGAGGGCCCGTCCGTGTGGAGAATGGATGGATCTCAGGTTTCTGAAATGACCAAGAGAGTCCTCAATGTTTAGTTGAACAATGCCTTCCATTGTGTCTGTTACAGCATGCACAGTGCCCTAGGAGTGGCTTACACTGTTTGTTTCTTGTCTGTAAAACTTTTCCTCCTCTGGAGTGACACGGAGTGGGAGAGGCATAGCATGTTCAGGATGTGGAGGCAATTCTTAACAGGAACAAATCGGGCAGATGCCGGAACTCAGCAGCAGAAGAGAGCAGCAGAGTGTGATCACCACCGCCGCCCATTGACGTCGTGTGTAATAGGCTTTGAAGACATTGTATCTAAATTTAAGGGGCAGTGTCTGGCCGGTGTGGCTCAGGGGTTGAGCTTCGACCTAAGAACCAGGAGGTCATGGTTCAATTCACAGCCTGTGTTGCAAGCTCGATCCCCAGTAGGGGTAGTGCAGAAGGCAGTCAATTAGTGATTCTCATTATTTATGTCTCTCTTCTTCTTCTTCTTCTTCTTCTCCTTCTTCTTCTTCTTCTTCTTCTTCATCATCATCTTCATCTTCTTCTTCTTCTTTTCTGAAGTCACTAAAAATATATATTTTTAAAATATAATAAATTTAAGGGATAGCAAGATCCTAGCTGGCAACACTAGGTAATACTTCCATTATACTCCTTCTTTAATCATCACAGCCATCCTATTAGATAGGTACTAATATTATTTCAGTTAACATACACAGTTAAGGATGTCAAGGCTCAAAAAGGGCCAATCATGTTCTAGGAACAAAGTTGGAATCATTTATTACTGTATTTCCTGATAATTTTGCAGACTGGAAGACCCTTCTGCTCCCATCACATTCAAATGCTGTATAAAATGCAGCCCCTTTCTCCCTTCCCCACTCCCCCCTCCCCCTCCAGTTCTTAAATACCTGGGCAACTTGGAAATAGGCAAAGAATACCACCAGGCTCCAGAGCAGGGAGCTGAAAGGAAGCAGCCCCTGTGGGTATCGGGTCCAGATCGATGTTGCAGCGACTGCTCATGAAACAACTACTGACTCTCAGCCCGTGAGAGGTGGGCAGCTGGTACTGAGCCTCCCCCCCACTGGCTGGGGGCATGTAGGCTCTCTGTCCCTGAAACAGGCAGAAGTCCTTTCATTGGCCAGGGATGCAAAAAGGAAGCTGATCACCTTCTAGGGCCAGGGAAGGTATGGAAACCTGCATCATGATCTGAATGCATATTACCAACGAGGCACAAGAAACCCACTGGTAAGTTCTGAGAAACTTACATAAAACTGGTACACGCATTTCGTGGCACACCACTCCCACGGAAGATGAGCTCACAATAAAAAAATGACCAATCTCGTGAAAGAAATCACTGCTGTGAGAGAAAATCAGCAAACACAATAAATGCAACAACATTCAGAACCAAGAACTGCGGATATAAAGCAATCTCAAGGAGACCTTAAAATCACATAATCCAGGCATGCAATAATAGAAAGGAGTAAAATGCATGAAAGTAAGACATAAAATAAAAGAACATGACACTAAGAAAGGAACTGTGAAATTTTTAAAAATTCAGCTGAACTAGAAATGTTTAAAAGTCATTAAAATGAAAGAATTCAGTGAGCACTCTTCTGAAGAGGGAACTAATGCCCTGAATGGCAGATCTGAGGAAATCAAACTGCAGTTCATAGCAGTGACAAGGTGGGAAGTATGAAAGACATTAAGAGCTGCATAATACAGAATGAAAAGATTTCGCATACATTTAACAGAAGTCCCAGAGAAGGGAGAGAGACGATAGGAAATATTAGAAGTCCAGGCCAAATCACCATGTAGGAGTGAGCAGGGAAAGACACTTTAATATAAAAGTCTAGGACAATTTGCTGTAACATTTTCTTACTAAAAGCAATACCAAAGGTGCTGTCTCAGCAAGAAAGAAACTCGACTCAGAAGGAAGCGGTGGGATGCAAAAAAGCAATGGTTAGCCAAGAAGCTGATGAGAACGTTGATAACGCTAAATAATACTGTGAAATGTTAAGAATGATGACAACCAAAGGGGGAGGTTTATTTCTATAAAAAAGATGGAACTAAAATATTACCCAATAATACTATAGGAGATGGGAGAGCGTTTTAGGAATTAAAGCGTTCTGAATTCCTAGTGTTGTTTGAAAAAAGAAATGTTAGGGATGTTGATTAGATCAAAACCTTTTTAATCATGTGTGGTTAATAATTAACTAACCACCCCACGGGTAAAAATTAAACGTTAACTTCTAAACAATGAAGGAGAGAGAGGTGGACGGAGACGAAAAATAAAAAGCATGGTAAGTAGGAAACAAAACCATAAATAAATTAGTAAAAGCAATCCCAAATATATAAGTAATTATAAGAACTATAAATGACCATGGAGAAACTCTCCCAAATATGTCCAGGAAAAAAAATCTATCAGGAGGTTCATCACACTATTGTTTATAATAGAAAAAAATTAGGAACAACCCAAATTTATCATCCTTAGGAGACTGGAGAAATTCACTATGGTACATTTATAAATTGGGACTCTCTAAGAGAGGTTGAAATGAATGAAATTGGTTTATATATGAAATTGATTTTATATATCAACATGGATAGAGCCCCAAAATATATTTATAAATGAAAAAAAAAAAGCAAGTTTCAGAATGATATATACCAGTGGTAGGCAAACTGCAGCTCTTGAGCCACATGCGGCTCTTTGGCCCCTTGAGTGTGGCTCTTCCACAGAATACCATGTGTGGGGGCGCCCACACAGTATGATTGAAACTTCATGGCTCATGTGCAGGAGTCAGTTTTCGGCTCTCAAAAGAAATTTCAGTCGTTGTACTGTTGATATTTGGCTCTGTTGACTAATGAGTTTGCCGACCACTGATATATACAGTTTAATGGCATTTAAGTTATTTGAATACCACAATATATCTATAATAATAAAAATGTAATATGATAATTATATTGGACAGCTGAACGACCTTCTGGAAGTCAGTCTGGACGAAGCCACAGTGGCAGGGGCCAAGGCAGAGGCGGTTGGGCAGGTAGGGGAGCAATTAGAAGCAATCAGGCAGGCAGGCAGAGTGGTTAGGGGTGATCAGGCAAGCAGCCAGAGTAGTTACGGACAATCAGGCAGGCAGAGGTGGTTAGGGGCAATCAGGCAGTCAGACAAGCAATTAGGAGTCATCAGCAGGCAGTCATAGTGGTTAGGGGTGATCAGACAGACATGTAGAGAAGTTAGGGGCAATCAGGCAGGCAGTTGAGTGGTTAGGGGTGATCAGGCAGGCAGGGTGATCAGCAGTGGTGGTGGAAGGGAAAGCGTGGGGGGGGGCTGCAGGAGGGAAAGCATGGAGGGTGGGGGGCAAATGGAGGTGGGAGGAAAAGCTTGGGGTGGGCAGTGGGGGGCCGAGGTGGCAGGGAAAGCACGGGAGAGGGGGTGTGGGAGAGGTGGCAGTGGCAGGAGGGAAGCCCGCTGGAAGCCCTGTTCTTGTAGGAATCTTTCTGCAATGGGCCTCTAGTATATATATAAAAGGCTAATATGCTAAGTGTCCTACTGTCCAACTGGTCACTGTGATGCACAATGACCACCAGGGGGAAGACTCTCCACACAGAAGCTGCTGAGCTACAGTGACTTGGCAGTGAAGGCTCTCGGATGACACACCCGAAACCAGAGAGGAGGGAACCCAATTCTTTGCAGGGGCCACATGATTCTACCTTGGCTGTGGGTTATGTTGTTGCTGGGGCACTGTTGGCCCTGAATCTAGTTTACTGCACATATGTTTATGCTCCACACCCTGTATGACAGCAACTTTACAGAGTGCCCTCTCACACTCCAGGACCCCTCGGGGGGTGTTGGAGAGTTGGTTTTGGCCCAATCCCTTCAGGCCTGGCTGAGGGACCCCACTCACTTCGTAGACACCCTTCAAGCCATGCCACCACCCCAGGTGCAGCTGGCTGGGGAGGGACCACAGGAGGTTGGCTCCAGGGCGTGTTCAGCCTGTCTCCCCCGATCCTGCCCCACCAGCCACCAATTAATTAATTTCCTTTCAATGTGCACAAATTTGTGCACCAGGCCTCTAGTATTGTTTATAAATGGTTAAACTACAAAAATATGGATGGGAAGGAGAGGACTGCAAAGAAAACTTTTATTACATATTTAATATTTTATTTCCTTAAGAACATTTGAAGCAAATGCATCAAAAGGTTAACTGTATGTATATTCCAGTTTTCTGAATGTTTAAAATACTTCATATTTAAAAATGTATTATCTGCTCAAAATATTATAGAGCTGGCCTTTCTAATCATTAAATTAAACTTGCATTTTAATTTTTATTTAATTAAAAAGTCATTTCCCCAGTCCTTTTAGCTACATTTCAAGTGCTCATTAGGCACAGATGACTACCATAGTGGACAGAGGAGTTTTGGAACGTATCCATCATCTCAGCAAGTTCTATTGGGGAGTTCTAGACTATAAAGACTCAAGACCATCTTGGTTCACATCCCCTCTCATTACTTTATACCATAATTAGATATACATGATAGTAATATGCAAAATGTAGACCGAACATGCACTGAATATGGAACTTACCTAGACACTTCTATGGGAACTGGGTTATGATTCCTTTTAGTGTTGTGTTTTGTTGTGTTTCATCAAATTACTTGAAGTTTCTAGGAGGCTGATGTCCTGTTAACTGAGATTTTTTCCTGTACTATTTCAATGGAAAATAACCACTGTAATTTAGAGCTTGTAAGAATGATAAGGTAATAATAATAACCAGCCAGTGTATGTTTAATTCCCCAACTATTCCAACTCTACCCAGTGCTGCCCCAAAATATAAGTCTGGTAAAATTAACACAGGGGACATTTCCCAGATTTCCTCATTGCTGAAGTAAGTGCTTTAAACGGTTATCTGGATGGCCAGTATTTCACTAGAAATTTCAACATTATGAACAACAACAAAATCCCATTATAACAGCATTAAGAAGGTTGGAAAAGCAGGCACTGGCGTTAGGAAGGAAGAGACTTGAGCATTCCTTAGACTTCAGAGTTACTACAGGTCATTGAATTCTTTCTAATGGGGCTTTAATTGACTTTCTCACCAGCACAAGTTCCCCAGAATATCCTCTATCTGTCCGACCAAGGGCGACCTGTGAAATATACCAAAGCAAAAGTGAGCTGGGCTCTGTATGGAGACAGCCACCCAAAATACAGTATTTTTCCAGCCATCATCAGGTTAACACATGGAAAATTCTTTGGGCTATAGACGGCTTTGGGGAGGTATAAAGTCATTGCTGGTGGACACCTAAGGAACATGTCAATTTTAATGCTATGATTTCATGAATAGGTGAGATATATTCATTCATTCATTTGACAGTTATATTTTGAGAATCCACTGGGTATCAGACACTATCTTAGGGGACACTGAAATATAGATAGATGTGGTCCCTGTCTTTGTGTAGCCGATAAGCCACAGGGAAGAGCTGTTGTCCTGGTCTATGGCTGTGGGTAAACTCGTGAATTAATCGTAGCTAACCAGAATGAGACCTGGTGAAATGTGGAGTCAGTTTCTCTCTGTAAACAGAACTGGAGTCTTTATAAAAGGTGAAGCTTGATTTCTTCCAAAATTCTAAGTCTCAGTGAAAAATTTCACCCTGACCCTGTCACACCTTGAGCCACATGCATTGTTATTAAACACCAAAAAATATCCCTAATCCCGCAAGGACAAATATGCAGTTACTAACCTTATAGACTTACTGAGGAGCACTCACATTCTGACCAAGGGATCTAATTCAAAGGAGAAATGAGCCCGGCTTGTGTGGCTCAGTGGTTGAGCATTGACCCAGGAACCAAGAAGTCACTGGTTCAATTCCCAGTCAGGGCACATTGCCCAGGTTGTAGGCTCAATCCCTGGTAGGGGTTGTGCAAGAGGCAGCCAATTGATGATGTTTCTCTCTATCGATGTTTCTCTCTAGCCCTCTCCCTTCCTCTCTCTCTAAAAAGCAATAAAAAACTATTTAAAAAAAAGAAGAAATGAGATAGTCCACTGATGGTGTAAGAGAGAAGAAAGCACTGTGGATGTGTGTCCTGTGCAGAGGGGATAACTTTACCTCCTTCTGGGGCCATTCAATCATCATTCATTCAATCCCCCTACCAACTCTGCAAAGTGGGCCTCCGGCCTCCCATTGGAAGAAAACAAGGTTCAAAGAGATCCAGGGACCCCCCCACTCCCTGCCCCCCACCCTCTGCACCAACTAATGAACTGAGGTCAGAACCCAGATGTGCCAGCTTGAGCTTCATGTCCTTTAACCGCCTTCTCTGACTTACAGGTAAGGACAACCTCTAAGTTTCCTTCCAGCGTCCCTGGATTGGTGATGGCGCCCTGTTATTCAGTGAGAGTCTAAGGGAAGTCAGGGGAGGCAGTTAAGCTGCTAATAATTACGTGATTCAAACAGCAAACCCAAATGAGCATTGTTTCATGTGCCTTTCATTACTTGCAAGCTTTATTCACTTGATAAGGTAACAGGAGAATAAAACCAATCACGGTCTTCGGTTCTCTCAGTGCCCAAGAGGCAGTGACATCTTCTTTACCATGGTATTTTGTGGACAGATTAAGTATTAAATTATAAGACTAATCTGCTCTGATATCAGGAATAATGTCAACTTTGATAAAGCGTTTTGTGCTGTGAAGATCGCTTTCAAAAATGACCCGATCAGACTCAATGAATATTTAACAATTGATTTTCTGGCAGAGACACAAAAGAATAAAAGATGCTGTCTCCCAAAATCATCTCTTGGGAAGATTTCCTTCTCCCAGAGACCTTTATTTCACCTCAGGTTTGATGGGGAGAGCCCACCATTTGTCCCCATTAGTGCCTGATGGATCTGAGATTTACAGCTTTTCAAATAAATGCTGCTTATTTGGTGTGAAGATGTATATCCATTCCCTGTCCAGGGCATCAAGAAAGGGGATATATCTTGTGGGCTTGAACCTGGGCCAGACACTGAGACTACAGATCCAGCGTAGATGGTCTTCCCCCTGGCAGGTCCTAAGGTCAGGGGCAGAGGTAGCAAACACAAACCAAGGCGGGTGAGAAGTGCTGGGGAGCCCAGAAGAGGGGCTCCGTGTCACACTGGGGTGTCAGGGATGCTTCTCGGAGAAGTAAGGGAGGGGTAGGGAGGACAAGGTCTGGGAGGTGAGAGGCCCTGTGGTACCTGCAGGAAACTGCCTGCATCTGAGCCAGCCTGGAGGGGAGGACGGTGAAGCGGGCAGAGGCCACATCATAGAGGGGCCACTAGGCATGGGTTTGATTCTGCAGGCCAGGGAGGGAACCCAGGGATCCGAATTGTTAAAAATCACCCTGAAGGGGGCCCAGTGCCCCGGGTGAGCCGTGTGTCCCAGGGGGCCGTGTGCCCCGGGCCAGCCCTGTGTCCCAGGGGAAGCAGTGGGACCCAGGGGAAGGGGCGGTGAGAACCAGAGGAGGAGCGGACTCTATTCATGTGGTCCTAAGATAGTCACCATAAAACAAGCAGGCTGCCAAATGAGGAGCAGATTCTATTCATGTGGTCCTGAGATAGTCACCATAAAACAAGCAGATTGTCAAATGACAGCAGGGAGGGGAAGGGGACCTGGGGGGAGATAAGAGAACAACCAAAGGACTGGTATGCATGAATATAAGTACAACCAACGAACACAGAACTCTGGGGAGGGAGGGCATGAATGGGAGGGGGGACAATGGTAAGCTATGTACACATATAATACCTTAATAAAAAATAAAAATAAAAATTTTAAATCACCCTGAAGGGGAGGACTCCACTTTTTGGATCTCATGGTTCTGTGAGGGTCCTCCATTAGTCCCAATGCCTCATTTTCATCAGAAATATTTTGTTATACTGCTTTTGCTATCCTGAAATGGATTGCTCAGGTAACATAACCTACCTAAAGAAAAATACTTTTTTACCTGTCATGTAAGGGAGGGGGAAAAAAGGGTGATTTTTAATAATTGTGTGGATATGCAAATATTTATATTTTAATAATTATTAAAATTATAATTTAAAAATTTGTAATAACTACTTCAGTATGTAAATATTTGAGCACAAGTTTACTAGAAGCCACATAAGGAGCCATCAGATGTTTGTATCTGTTGATGGAAAAACAGTGAATACAACCGCCACAGATACTGGCCACTACCCTAGACAATAATCATGTTGTATTGGTGATGAAAATACTACAGGAGTCACCGTGGTAAGTGGGTTACTTTTCTGAAACGTTAACAACCCTCAGATAAGTTCTCAGTGCACCAAAGTGTAACCAACGCTCAATTCCTTCCCATAGCATTCGCTTCTCTAGAAAGCTCCATGTAAAATGTGTATCGACACTGTGCCCAAAGCACTTTCGGGATGTAAAGACAGAGCTAGGCTCTAGATGCAGACGTTTAGAAGCCTCTTTCCCCTAAAAGGGTGTCTAGGTGGGACACTGGGAGCTCATGCCGGATGAGGAAGAGCTCTTTAATTGGGAGCAGAATCGTTCCACGTAGAGCGATGGCGGCATCTCTGGCCGCCATCCATCCATGCCTGAGCCCTCCACAGACTTCCAAACAGCCCAGGGAGTGGAACACCTTTCTGGAGGGTGGGAACATGCCTGCTCTCAGTCCCCACCCTTCCTCTCTGAAATCAATAAAAAAATTTAAAAAAAAAAAAAGATTGCTCCTTCAAGTTTCTCTAGTGCACTAAGCTTTCTGGAGGAATTTGCATTCTGGACTGTGCCCAGCCAGGCAGAAACACTTGCAAAAGCCCACTGCAGGCCGGGTCCAGTGGGTGGGTTGACTCTGAGAAGAACAGCAAGCCTATTTGGCTACAGATTTAAAGCCACGCTCTCTAATCGCCTTGTCAGTAATTAAGCTGACTCTTTGCTGTCTCCTAAACCTCACTTCTTAACTGCCTGAAGGAAGCATTGGGGAAAGAAAAGGGTGTTGTTTATTGCTCTCCACACACACCACGGTTGGAGAAAGGATCGTCATTGTCACTCCTAGGAAGGATGAGACCATCCAGGGAGAGTGAGCGGAGGGAGCTGTGGAGAGACTGAGTCAGAGCCCTGAAGAACCTCTATGTGGAGGCTGTGCTTCCCCAACTGTGCCTCCCAGAACGCCAGCGCTGGAGAGTGCCCCTGGGCCAGGGGAAAGTGCTTCTCCAAGAACCACCACCCACCCCGATTGCAGGTGTGATTCTGTTTGGGGGGATTTTTAAAAGAATTTATTATTTATTTTTGTTGTTTTTGTTTTAATTTTATCTCTTGTTTTTGTTTGTTTTTAATTCTCATCGGAGGACATTTTTCCATTGATTTTTTAGAGAGTGGAAGAGAGAGGGAAAGACAGAGAGAAATATCGATGTGAGAGAAACACATCGATCGGTTGCCTCCTGCAGGAGCCCTGACCAGGGCCCAGGTCGGGGAGCAGTCTGCAACCGAGGCTTGTGCCCTTGACCAGAATTGAACCCGGACCCGTTGGTCCACAGGCTGATGCTCTATCCACTGAACCAAACCAGCTAGGGCTGATTCTGGTTTGTATATTAGGCTTGGATGTACATAAAATTTCATTTGTTAAAGATTCCACTAAAAAAAAAGTTTGAAAACCAGTGATTTATGGAATGGGCAGAGAAAAGAGTAACTCACAAAGCAAAATGAGAAGGATCTGCCAAGAAGTAAGAGGAAGGAGGAAGGTTTGCTGGCCAGGAAGCCTAAGGAGTGGAAGTTTTCAGGAGGGAGGGAATGATCAAAGGCACCAAAAGCCAGAGGGAGATCAGGTAGGAAGAGGACCGAAGAGTGACCTATGGCTCTACTGGCATTGCGGTCTTGGCAGGAACAGGCTCAGTGCAGGGCCCAGCGCCAAGCCCAAATGGCAGTGGATTGAGAGTGGGCTAAATTGAAGTCTTGACTTCTCCGTGAGGAAGGTAATGGAGGTTACAGGGTATCAATTTCCCCCATGTCTCAGGTTGTCCAAAGGATCCACAAACAAAGGAAATTCAACCACTGCCGTGTGTTGTTCAATAGAGTATTATTCACTGTAGGAATGGAGAAATCCTTCTCCAAACAGAGTGCCAGGAATAGGAGGAGCAGGGGACAAGGAAGAAAGGCACACCTTGGCTTCTTTCCTGGAAGTGCTAGGTGGCTTGGATTTTTATTTTTATTTTTTATTTTTTTCCATATTGAAGAGAACATGAATCTTTCCAGGAAGTCTGTGCCTCAGATGGGAGCTGCAGTTAGCAATGCCTCCTGTGTGTCTAACATATTAATGGATGTCAGACCAGCAGGAGAGAATGATTCCTCCTTCCCCCATATTCCATATCCTGCTGGTAGCAAGGATATAAATGCTGCTGATTGGCTGCCTAATGGCCCATGGAAGTCAGTGAGGTGACATCTGTTAGTGTTGGAGACTTCAAATGGGCTTCTTCCTTCATTCTTAGAGAAAAATACTAGAAGGCATCAGAAAGTAATAGGTAGACAAAATGAAAACTCTTGAAGTTAAGAGACATTGGTAAAGTTATAGGGGGGAAAATTGGGAATCTTAAGTGTCATTTTGCTAAGCGCGGCTCTGGAGTTCCTATTATGTTTGACCTCTCCACACGAGAGCATGGTGAGGAGTGTGACATTTGCATGGACTTCTGAACTTCATGAGACAAATGATCTACAAGGGGCCATTAGAAGGAACAAAGACCCGTGTTTTTCAGGCTCCAGCTCTGATCTTACAAATGACCCTACTTTCCCCCAGCTACATTCTCTATCTTCCTCCACTCATCAACAAAACCAACTTTATAGGCCTCTGTGTGGATAATTCACTGGAGCTTACCATGGTGCTCAACCAAAAGAAGAGAGGTGGTGAGGTGGGGAAAAGTGCCCCATGTATTTCATTAGTTTTAATTCTCATAACAACCTTGAGAGGCACTGTTACCCACTTTATAGAAGAGAAGCCAGAGGCCAAATAAATGTCCCTCAGCTGGTCAGTGGCAGAGTTGAGTCAAGAAAACAGGTCTGTCTGGCTTTAAAAAAATATGAAATGGTGAATGAATGAGAAATAATTGAATGATAAAGGAATAATGAGTTAATAGCCTATATAATAAAGAGGCAATATGCAAATTGACTGTCACGCCCTCACAAGATGGCTGCCTACCTACAACCAGGCCTGCAGGAGAGTTAGTGAGGAATAACAAACGACTGAACAAGAAGGTTGCGTGGGGTGACCAAGCTGCAGGGGGTTAGTAAGGGATGACCAAACAACTGAACAAGCAGGTTGAGTGGGGGCAATCAGGCCAATAGAGGGGAGAAGTTGGGGGCAATTGGGCTGGCGGGGGAGAAGGGGGCAGTGAGGGGTGACCAGGCCAGCAGGGGAGCTGTTAGGAGTGACCAGGCCAGCAGGGAGGGGACAGTTAGGGGTGACCTGACCAGGTATGGGGGCAGTTAGGGGCAATCAGGCTGGAATGAAGAGGCAGTGAGGAGCAATCAGGCCAGCAGGAAGGGGCATTTAGAGGCAACCAGGCAGGCAGGCAGATGAATAATTAGGAGCCATTGGTCCAGGATTGTGAGAGGTATGTCCCAGATTGAAGAGGGTAAAGGTTGGGCTGCCCCGTGCACAAATTTCATGTACTGGGCCTCTTGTCCTATATAATAAAAAGGTAATATACAAATAGACCAAATGGCAGAACATCTGGAACAATCGAATAACCAAACAACCAGTCCATATAACATGCACTGACCACCAGGGGGCATGCGCAGAGCATTGCAAGTATCAGCAGAATGGCATAACAGGTGAGTGGGGGCACCAGACCAAGGTAGGGTGCCAGTCGCTGTCATTGGGGTGAGCCTCTGGTGATTACTGAAAATTCTTTACTCCCACCCATGTTCTGCGGTCCCACCTGGCACTTGCACCTGCTGCTGGCATCAGAGCTGCCACTCACACCCATACCAGTGCCCAGCGCTGGTCCCAATCGCTCAGAGCCATCAGCAGGAGCAAGCAGCTGCCAGCCCAAATCACCCATCGGGGCTTCTCCACCTCCCCCTGCTCCTGAGGGGAGATGGAGGTCGGCAGATGCCTCTTCCACCCACTGCCAGCGATAGCCCTGCTCGAACCTGCTGCCAGTGCTGGAGCTGCTGCTCGCACCCACTGCTGGTGCCTGGCGCCATCAGCAGGTGCAAGCAGTAATTGCCATTCCCAATCGCCCCTGAGGGCTTCTCCACTTCCCCCTGCTCCTGAGCGGTGATCAGAGAGAGCAGCAGCTACCACTTTCACCTGCTGATGGCGCTGGCCCCAATTGTTTTGTGCCTTCAGCAGGTGTGAGCAGGGCAGGTGCAGTCAGTGTGTGGGAGCAGTGGCAGCCGAAACTGGACTGCTAACAGACAGGTGACCTGGGGCTGTGGTGGGAGGGGCCGGGAAGGGGTGTGGAGGATGGGCTGAGTCCTTCCCCTGAACCTACCACAGCCTCGTGGCCCACAGTTCCTTTCAAGGTGCACGAATTCATGCACTGGGCCCCTAGTTACTATATATGTTAGAAATTTAAAGTTCCACTGTGGGACTTTGTTTCTCCCCTGTTTACTTTCAGAGTCACTTCTTTGCCCATAAACAACTGTTAGCCAGACAGCCCTGTTAGTGGTGGGAGATTTAGTGCTCAAAAAGTGATGACTACACACATCCTGGCACCTTCCTCCTGTAGCACAATAAACTGTGGAAGATCAGTAAATCTTAAAGTATCCAGACAATCTTAAGTGGAGGTCAGATAAAGGACACCAATTGGTGGTTAAGTAAATTTTAATAAGTCTGCAAAATGGGGTGCAATGTAACCATTAAAATGTGATATTAAAGAGTTATGAATTTAATATTATGATGCTAAAAGGGAGAAATGTGTACATGTACAATATTAACAACGACTTGGGGAGATGGGATTATGGATCATTTTTTCTTTCATTTTATACTTTCATCTGTTCCCAAGATTTCCTTCCTTTAGAATTCATGACTTTTAGAATTTAAAAATATGTCAAACTTTCCCCTATTGTTGAGTGCATGCCGGAATGAATCCACCGCTGTGAATCTCCCTGCAGGGCACAGAGTGCTCTGGTCGTCTTTTCCTCTCATGGTCCTCGGACACCCTGACTCTCTGGGGGTACAACATCACACCATTTTTCTTGTCCCTTGAATGGACTTTCTAGAGGTCTGAGGCTTCTAGGCAGCACCATCTTGGAAAATAACCTGGCCTTGGTAACTCCCACAGTCAGGGCTTAGAACTAACAAGGAGGTGAGGGCTCAGAGCCCAGCTAAGACTCTCCCAGGTGTGCTTCCATGAGCCCTGAGAACTGGGTCCAGTAACCTCTGCAGTGTTTCCCAAAGTGTGGTACACATACCTCCAGGGATACAGGAAGAGTTTGATGGGGGTACGCATTGCACTGGAGTTTGGTTGGGATATGCACTGCACCATGCTTAGCTGCGCCTAATTCTACGTTCTCATGAGTCAAGTCAAGATAGTCTTGTGAGGCGTGAGATGGTCCAGTGTGCAAATAAATGTAATTTATAATATAACTTTTATTTATATTTTATTATGAATAATTTTATTTTTCGTTTATTATTATTTTGTACATGTACCCCAAAAAAGAAAAAATATATATTTTGATTGTTATTAAAATACATCCTTTTTTTTTTTTTTTTGACGAGGAGTACTCAGCGTTACCAAAATTATAAAATTTGACCATATGTCAAAAGTTTGGGAAACACTGCTCTAGGGGATCACTGTCTCTCTCCTGCTGACCCCAGAGAATTGGCATTGGAATCAATATTACCCACTGTTTTATAGTTTCTCCTCCAAGGCTCTTTGGAGCCCCTCAACAGCTCTTATCACATTTAACTCAAGAGAAAATTGAGAATCCAGAGGTTCCATGACTTTCCAAAGTCACATGGCTAAAAAAATAAAAGTGTGTGTGGGGGGGCAAAAGTAGAACCTGGATCTCAGATCTTCTGGTTCTCAACCTTTGTGTCTCCTAGGGCCTGGTTGTCAGTCACAACCTGAGGGGCATCCTGGGCTTCATAGGAGTCACCCTAGGTTGGCCTTGGGGATCTGTCGCTCTGGTTACAAATAGCCCCTTGGTAACAGACAAGGTGTTAACAAGTGTCCAATGTTCACTTTCCTTGGAAAGAACCTAAACCTCAGACTAACAGCCGGTGACGCTGGCTTTATCAAGCACACGTACTAAAATCGGAAGGATACAGAGATTAGTTTGACCTCTAAGGAAAAGCAAAACAAAACAATAGCAGCCTGTACAACCGGCAAAGCTAAATAAGATCACCAATAACCTCAGGAACAATTTCTAAAACTGCATGCAATGCCCCTGGAACAGAGGAAAAAAATAACAGTCAAACCCAGCCACAACTCAGTATCATCACTCATCAGGTGAATGCAAGTTAAAATTGTTATGCCATAATCCCTACACATTTACCAGAATGGCTACCTTATTTTTTTTAATTGATTTTAGAGAGAGGAAGGGAAAGAGAGAGAAACATCAATCAGTTTCCTCCTGTATATGCCCTGACTGGGAATTGAACCCGGCATCTTTTGGTGTACTGGAGAACACTCCAACCAATGGAGCCACACCAGCCAGGGCAGAATGGCTAAACTTTAAAGACTGACAGTACCAAGTGCTGTCAAGAAAGTAGAGTGATGAACTCTCAAACACTGCACATAAAAAGGTAAGCTGGTTCAACATGTTGTAAAACTACTTGGCTCATCTACTAAGACAAACATATGCCTAGCTAAGACCCAGCAAATCCACTCCTAAGTATATGTCTAAGAGAAATGAGTGCATATGTCCCCTAAAATACATGTACATGAATGATCATAGCAGCTTTACTAATTGGTAGGGGGGAAAAAAACAAACAGGAAATAATCCAATGGCCATTATAAAAATTTAAAAAAAAAGAAAGTAAATAAATGCCAGTATATCCATGCAATAGAATGCTACACAGCCAAACAAAAAAGAAAAAAGAAGACAAATGAGTAAATCACAGAATAACAAACAAAACCCACAGACATTATGTTGATTGAAAGAAAGAAGTCAGACACAAAAGATTAGTACACAGTGAGTGATTCAACTCATAATGGCTCAGGAAAAGTTACTGTTATGTTTTCAGGAATTACACAAGGCACTTGTTGTTAAATACAGCCTTTGTTAAAAAAATAAATTATGTGAACTTACAATGAAGTAAATTATATTTAAGACTAGTGACCTGGTACATGAAATCCGTGAATGGGGGGAGGAGCGTCCTTCAGCCCGGCCTGCACCCTCTCCAGTCTGGGATCCCTCTTGCAATCCAGGACCACTGGCTCCTAACTCCCGATTGCCCCTAACCACTCTTGCCTGCCAGCCTGCTCACCCCCAACTGCCCTCCTCTGCCAGCCTCGTGGCACCCAACTGCCCTCCCTGGCCAGTCTCCTGGAAGGTCTCCTGGTCTAATTAGCATATTACACTTTTATTAGTATAGACAGGTAATAAATACTGAAAACTCTTCTAATTCTTGACTACCTTTCTTCTGTTATCCAAATGGAGGCTATTCACACCTATTGCAGCTGCAGATGCTATACAGCTGTGCTCTTCCTCACATCTCTTCCTGACTGTTCCAAGGCCTCACCTCCGTAGCTTCAAGTCACTGCTGGTGATTGCCAGGGAAACTGACAAAAGCCACATATCAGGGCTTTCACTTTTTAATTTTAGGGGAGTCAGGTGTCAAACATTTAACAACACACTGCAAATGGGATCCCATTTTTATGAAGTTGAAGAATAAGAAAAACCACCCGGCCAGAATGGCTCCATAAGTGAGTGTGGACCTATGACAAGGAGGTCACGGTTCTGTTCCAGGTCAGGGCACATGCCTGGGTTGTGGGCTCTATCCCCAGTGAGGGGACATGCAAGAGGCAACCGATCATTGATTCTCATCATTGATGTTTCTATCTCCCTCTCCCCCTCCCTTCCTCTCTGAAATCAAGTAAAAATATATTTAAAAAGAAAGAATGGGAAATTATTTTTTTTTTAATTTTGTTAAACAATAGCCAAAATAGGCTCACTGGATAGGGAGTCAATCTGCACACTGAAAGGTCCCAGGTTCGATTCCCGTCAAAGGCATGTACCTTGGTTGCAGGCACATCCCCAGTAGGGGGTGTGCAAGAGGCAGCTGATTGATGTTTCTCTCTCATCAATGTTTCTCTCTATCCCTCTCTCTTCCCCTCTGTAAAAAAAAATCAATTAAAAAATATATTTAAAAAAAAGAATAGGAAAAACCAAGTGATGCTAGTAGAAGTCAGAAAAGAGATGACCTTGAGAGGAGCCTCCTGCCTGGGACATGGTCACGTCCTCATTCTGATCGTGGTGGTGGTCCCATGGGTGTAAACATATATGTGAACTTCACGTAGGTGATACCTCAGTTTAAAGAATAAATTTAAAGAAATTTCCAACACGGCTACCACTCAGGGAGCCCCTGTGCAGGACGGTGGAGGGTTGGCAACCCACCGTATCTCCTGTCCGCCTCCATGGGACAGTCTGCCTTGGGAGAGACCCTGGAAGGAGACACAGTCTCTAGTAACTGTTTCCTGCGACTTCCAGAGCAAAGGACCTGCGTTGGATTAACTGAGCACTGAGCACTGTGCTGAGACCCTGGGGAGGTTTCACAATTCCCCGTGTTCGGGAAAGAGACGAGGTTGAGGACTCCAGGTTACACACAGCAGGTGGTGGAGGCAGGGCTTCTGCCTGAGGAGCTGATTAAAGCCCCCACATCACACACACGGCGCCCACCCCTGTCTCCATCACTGTACCTGTGAGCGGAGATGGGAAAAGGCCCAATGATTGGCCTCGGTGACCTGCTTTCCTGCCCTTCCCCACCCATCAGGCGCATCATGGAACTTCTCTCATGGGAAGTTCAACTAAGGGGCAATAAGCGTGGCTGATTATAGCTGATCCCAAAGGGGAACCATGGCCTGCAGGGGTGCCATTGTGTTAGCTGGGCCCGGCCAGGCCCTCGGCTCCATCAGGGAATCATCACTACACTGGCCACAGTGAGTCCAGCCTCCCTGGCAAGAGAAACACCCAGATCCTAGTGTGTAGCCCCTTGTAGCTGGGAATTAATGGCCCTGACCCACCCTGTCTGAGCATGCGACTCTCCTCGCACAAATTAACCTGCAGCATGACCCGTGCACAATGGAATCCACTCACCGCTGGATTCATCCGGGCGATTTACGGAGTGCGGGCTAGGTGGAGCGGGCAGGTGCCTGTAGAACCACAGGGCCCTTGCTTCCATGAGTGGGAAGAACGAGGTGCAGAGAGGAGCTGTCTAAGGGACCCCATGAAACAAGGGAGAGAACTCACCCTCTGATCTGCCACTTAGCCCGCTGCTGCCCAGTGTGTTTGGTGCGTTAATCCGGTGTCTCGGGGTCATGCCCTGTGTGTGTTACCACCTCACCAGGGGCTGGCTCCCGGGATCGCTCGGTTTCAGCGATGATATTCATCACCTGGTTGGCCTGTGCCAGCCCCGTGGCTGCCTGGCTTGTCAGCTTCTGGATCTTGCCAATAAAATCGTCCTGTCTAGTGCTAGTGGCGAAGGGGGCTGTGAGAAGACTATAGAGAGGTCCAAAAAATGTAGGAGAGCAGCCAGAGCCAGTGGGGTTTGCAGTGTGGCCACAAGGAAGATCGCATGGATCCCGCCCCGGAGCTGAGCCGGAGCTGAGCCGAGGGCAGGCGCACGGAGCCCAATAGGGTCCTGGCAGGCTGACGGCCCATCTCCCCTTACACTTCCTCTGAATCCTCACGCAACCTTTTCTCATCTTAAATCCTGTCTCTTCTCCTCGCCATCTCTCTCCTATTTCCCTCCCTCCTCTTGAGAGAACAGAAGTACATCAGAGTGACGTGACGCAAAGGGCTGAGCTGTGGTGTTGCCCACACCTGCAGACACAGGCCTAAGACACTGACCAGCTTGCCTCTTAGTCTAAGTGCTTCTGACCTGTGGATGGAACATCTCCCAGAGCTCTTCAAGAGTCTGACAGAGGTTCTATGCGTGTAAGAGTGCAGACAGACACCTACCCTCTTTGTTTTACTGTGCTAGGCTCACCGGGAAGCAAAACTAAACCTTCCCCTTTGTTATCTTCACCCTCAACCTCCCCTGAAGGAGGAGTTAGATTCTGGAATTCTGCCCCTGTAACCAAGGGAAGGGTGTTTGGGACTTTCAGGCTTTCAATTTCCCAGCCTTTACAGAAGATGATGGTCCTTGGGCTGGGGTCTGCTTTCTCCGTCTCTGTCTCTACCTGATTGATTCCTACTAACACATTAAGACTCCGTTCAAGTGTCCCTTCTTCCTAGAAGCCATTCCTTTATCTTCCCAGAGGTACCTTCCCCACCCAGGGTCCCTGAGCTGACCTCTTCCTAGTCATGCCTTTAACCCAGGGGTGGGCAAACTTTTTGACCCGAGGGCCACAATGGGTTCTCAAACTGGACCGGAGGGCCGGAACAAAAGCAACCTGACCATGCTGGCACTCTCATCTTGGGCTGCTGGTGAAGGAGCGGAGGGGAGAGCAAGAGAACCCTCCGCTCTTTCGGCTCCGCGGGCCGGATAGAACAGCCGAACGGGCTGGATCCGGCCCACAAGCCGTAGTTTGCCCACAGCTGCTTTAACCCCTAGGACACAGCCACAATCATAATTAGGAGTTTCTGCTTGGTGGTCCCTTTCCGGACCTGTACCCCCAGGTCTAGCAGGGCCTTGGACACAGAGTGGCTGCCCGTGAAAGACCACCCTGAAGACAGTAATACGCCAATAAAATGCACTGGTTCATACTAAAGTGTTAGTGACTTAACACCGCCTTTTTCGAATGAACTTGCTTAAAGGAGGACCAAGAAAAAGACAACAGAAAAATAAACTGCTAGTGGTAAAATTTCAGGAGGGGGTCCTTCCTACGGCCCCCAAGATTAGACACAGGTATTTTCCAACCGGAAGGAACCTGCGAGATCGTTAGCTCTGGGTTGTTTTCCCACTGTGCTCTGTGGATGCCTTGAGGTTCCTGGCAAGTGGGGAGTGGTGAGAAAAGATAAGGGCTGGGATGTGGCCACACACACACACACACACACACACACACACACACACAACCGTGGAGAAAGGAGGCTGGGCTGCTCTCTGATTTCCATGTTGGGCTTATGTGCAAGATTTTGCTTGAAGAAAGCGTTCTGCTGTGGGAGAAAGAAATTGGTCCAATCCAACTCGCCTATCTCATAGATGAGGACCATTAATGCCATTTGCCCAAAATAACACCGATTCTCCCTCCAGTGCTGATGTGCGTACCTGCCTGCCTGGGTCTCCAAAGCACTCTGCTCTCAGCCAGCTGCCCTGCATCTTCTCCCTCCCCTGCCCCTTCCCATGCCCTCCCTAGGGGAGCGGGAGAGCCCACATGGGGACATCACTGGGTCAAGCGATTCCCCTTTTAGATGGCAAAGCCAGGGCTCAGTGCTGTAGCTTATGCTTGGTGGCCCCAGGCCGATGCAAAGTGAGGAAAAACAGGACGGCCAGAGGGAACTTGAGAATGATAACAGCTCTTTCCTGAGACTGAGAAAGCAGCTCTGTGATTCCACCCACCCCCTCCCCGTTCCTCCTGCCAAGACCGGCTGGAATCCTGTAATTCTCCCCACAAGCGTTGAGGTCCTTCTGGGTCTTTACATCAAATTAAATGTTGCCGGCGGAGCCAAAGAGGCAACACAAATAAAAGGCACAAAGGGTCCTGTCATGCTGGGGGATGTTTTCCTTACAAATCAGCCGGCAGAAGACAATAGTCCTTTAAGGCTCTACCACCAACTGGAACTGCAAATTACTGTAGGTGCCTCTGGAAAGCCCGAGACAAAACGCTCCGCAGGGAGAAAATAAACAAGAGCGATTTCGATTTCGTTGTATGTGGATTCCGCCTCTCCAAGTGCCCTTCCCTACTAACAAGGGTGTTTTTGTTTTTTTGTGTGTTTTGTTTTGTTTTTTTGCATTCCCCTCATATCCCCATGCTTTCAGTTTACCTGCCTTCTTGCTGCTTCAGGAAATGCAATCCTTTGAACTGAGCCTCAATCCTGGGGCAACTGAGTCACGCACGAAGAAAATAATCATGGAACAGCTAGGGCTGAATGGCCGGCACCTGCCAGAAACCACACCAACCGGTTTACACGGGAGAATGTACTGATCCACATGTGACCTCTATGGCACAGATACTGTGTCTACCAGGGGAGGAGAAGAGACTAAGGCACAGAGAGGTTAAGCAACGAGCCCAAGGGCACACAGCTGTGACGGGCAGAGCTAGGCTTCAAACCCAGGGAGTCCGGGTCCAAAGCTGGCTAACGAGCCTCGGTGTGTAAGAAGACCGCAGGTGGAGGGCTCCCTGCTGGAACTCGGCAGAGCACACCAAGTAGCGAGACATCTGGGCATCAGGAACTTGGCCGTCCTGATTGAGAAAGGTGAGCAAACATTCTTTTGGGCAGGGATGTATTTATTCTAAATCATAGCACAGAGCCCCCGGGGCGAGTCTGAGACTTAGCGTTGGGAGGATGACAGCGGCCCCGTCACCCAGCCCACTGCCACGGGAGAGCAAGGAGCCGAGAGAGGGCAGGACTTTGTGCGCCCGAAGACCAGCCCTGTTTCTCTACTCACGGGCCATTAACTTTGGGGAAATGGTGCAATTCTCTGTCTAGACCTTCTCCTTTGCAAAGTGGGGAAACTACTATTCACCTCAGAGGGCTGCCGTGAGAACCAAGAAAACACACGTCAACACCGAGGCACCGGCAGCGAGGCGCTCAGAAAGCTTGGTGGCCTTTCCCTCCCCAGTCGTGTGCCCGACACCCATCTCACACCGCCCTGGCCCAGGGTCAGCACCTTCACCTTGAGGAGCCCCAGCCCATCGTCACGGTACGCCATGTTCCACTGTCTCTCAGACTTGGCGGGGCTGCATAGAAAAGATACGGACTTTGACATCGAACCAACATCAATTTGAAACCTGGCTCTGACATTGACTAGTGTGAGCAAGTGGCATTCTCTCGGGGAGCCCCCCCTTTCTTAGCGACGGAAATGGAGGTGCCAGTAATACCAGTGTCTGGGCCCCTGCTGAGGATGGAGGAGTGAGCTGCATGAATCTCCCCCCCGCTCCCAGCCTTCATTAAACTAAAGGCTGATTTTAACCCACTCATCTGCTGAGGGGCACTCCGGCTGTTTCCAAAAGCTGTGGTGCATCTACACAATGGAATACTACGCTGCGCTAAAAAAGAAGGAGTTCCTACCATTTGCAACAGCATGGATGGAACCGGAGGGCATTGTGCTAAGTGAAATAAGCCAGGCAGAGAAAGATAAATATCACATGATCTCACTCATTTGTGGAATATAATGATCAACATAAACTGGTGAACAAAAAAAGATTCAGAGACAGAGAAACATTGATCAGACTGTCAAGCCTTAGAAGGAAGGTAGGGGAGAAGGCAAAGGGGAGAGATCAACCAAAGGATTTGTATGTGTATAAGCCTAACCAATGGACACAGACAACAGGGGGGTGAGGGCATGAGTGGGGGGAGTTAGTGGTGGAATAAGGACACATATGTAGCACCTTAATCAATAAAGAAATTTAAAAAAAAATAAACTAAAGGTTGCTTCCTAAAGCTTCTACCCTTTGACCCTACTTATGCCCTGTATTTGTTTGCCAGGCCCTATTCCAGTGGTCGGCAAACCGGGGCTCACGAGCCACATGCGGCTCTTTGGCCCCTTGAGTGTGGCTCTTCCACAAAATACTATAGCCTGGGTGAGTCTATTTTGAAGAAGTGGCATTAGAAAAAGTTTTAAAAATTTGGCTCTCAAAAGAAATTTCATTCCTTGTACTGTTGAAATTTGGCTCTGTTGACTAATGAGTTTGCCGACCACTGGTCTAGTGGATAAGGCTCAGAGCAAAACATCACGTGGTTCCCCTGGAGTTCTCCCCAGAGCGGCCAACACCTGTCGGTATGATTAACCACCTGACCAGAGCCCTCTTCCTGGACCCGGGCCGGCTGGCCTTCTCAGAGAGGCAGGAATCCATAAAGGTACGGATACATTCTCATACATTGCGTGGCAATACTCTCAACAGCTAACCAAGAGAGCACACAGATTAACAAATCACTCAGTTCTAAATGGCCATTAAGTCATTCATCCATCCATCCATTCAATTGTTTATTTATTCAACAAATATCTGAGTGCCTATCATATGGCACGCAATGGTCTAGGAGCTGGGCATACAACAATAAACAAAGTAGATAAATCTCGTTCATGGAGATTACAACCTAAAATGGGCTGGGGTGAGGGGAGGACAGACAATAGACAAAAAAAAAATAATAATAATTAAACTATAGAGTATGTCAGATGGAGACGAGGTGGCAGGTGGAAAACAGCCTCATCAAGCCTTCATCTGAGGGGCTTGTTAGGGTAATGCAGCTCTCCTTAGGAAACTGCAATGGTGGGTACATGTCCTATAGCCTTTGTCCAAACCCGTAGCAGTGCACAACACAACAAGTGAACTTTAAATTAGGAATTGTAGTTGATAATGTACCAGTATGGCTCATGAGCTGTAACAAATGCACTGCACTTCTGCAGGATGTTAATAGTAGGGGCCAGTGTGGGGGTGGAGGTGGGGTGGGTATATTGAACCCTATGTGCTTACTATCTGCTCAGTACATCTGTGCATTTAACAGTGTACTAACTAACGTCCACTAATGTTTTTAAGCTGTAGTCTGAACCCACACAGAAATACAGAAAAAGGGGAAGAGGGTTGGAACTGGAAAGTTGGCAGGAAGAAAGGGTTGAGGGGAATGTGTATCTGAGCGAAGTTGACTCTGGTCAGGTGGAAATGAATCCCTGAGTCGATAGAATCGGGTGAGAAAGGAACGAGTAGGAAGAAGCAGAGGGCATCATCCCAAGAGATGCCGTGGACAAGCTCAAAGGGGTCGCCCGGCAGTTGTGAAAGAGTTTCAATCACACATAGAAAAGCCACAGCCACAGCCGTACCAGGAGGGGACGGGCAGGAAGTCACCTTGTGATCAATTTTACAGGGATGTTCAGGCTGAAACAAGGCGGATGGGAATCACTGCACACAGCAGAATTTAGGAATTAGGACTTGGGAGGAAATTATCTGTAATTTTTAATACTCTTCTCCCAGACACAATTTCCAGCATACAACTAATTAGAATCAGTTTTATGAGTTTTCCCAGCTACACCGAAGGCTGAGAAATAATAATGAAGAAAAGGAACACTTTATTAGAGCTAGATTAATTCATCACAGCAATCCAAAGGGTTGATGTAAGTGTCTCCTGTGGGGACTTTAAAAGCCACAAGTCTGCAACGCGTGGGCTGGTGAGGAAAGGAGTGGGCCTGGTCGGTAAGCTGGCAGCAAAAGGGCGACCTCATCAACCCATGAGCCACCCAATGAACTCAGTCTCATCAGTCTCACAGGCACAATGTGGAGTGAAAGGATCCAGATGCAAAAACACAAAAAGCACATACTAACGGATTCATTCCATTTGCGCGAAGTAGAGAACCAGCAAATTTGATGATGATGGAGGTCAGAAGAGGTTACTTTGAGATATTGACTAGGAAAAGCGTAAGAGGACTTTTTAGGAACCTAGAAATAGTCTGTATATGATCTGGGTTGTACATATGAAATATGTAAAAAAAATTTTAAGTAAAGTATATAGCCCTGACCAGTTTGGCTCAATGGATAGAGCATTGGCCTGCAGACTGAAGGGTCCCAGGTTCGATTCCCATCAAGGGCATGAATCTTGGTTGTGGGCACATCCCCAGTAGGGGGTGTGCAAGAGGCAGCTGATCGATGATTCTCTCTCATCGATGTTTCTCTCTATCCCTTCCCCTTCCTCTCTGTAAAAAGGCAAAAAGGTGGGAGAGTCCAAAGACAGGAAGATGAGGGTCAGGCTGAAACCAGGAGGTGGGGTGGGGGCTCCTCTCAGTTGGTTGCATTAACTTTTATAGATTTCTCCTGACTTTCCTTAAAATATACATGCACGTTTAGGTTATTGAGAGGCGGGGGTGGCGGGGGAGGGAAGAAACAGAGGAAAGAAGGAAGGAAGGGAGGGAGGGAGGGAGGGAAAGGAAGAAAAAGAAAGCAAGAAAACAGAAGTCATATTTTACCATCAAGCTTCACCACTAACATGTAGGTAATCAGAACGGCAATACACAAATGACCAGGCCACCATCTCTGTGGCTTTAGTTTCTCGTGGTGACTTTATGTTTACGGTTATCCACTCCTTTATCTCTCTGCATGTTTGTTTCATTTGCTTTAAAAAAAAAAAAAAGGAAGGAAGGAAGAAAAGGAAGTGAAGGAAGAGAGGGAGTGAGGGAGGGAGAGTGAGAGGGAGGGAGGGTTACTTACTGAACATCTCATCTTGTAAACTGGCTTGTCTCTGAAATGGAAACATAGTCAGTGTTTAACTTGAGGGCAGACTTGTGTGTGTAGCTGACGTGCATCCAGCCAGACCTGTGGAATTCACGCCATGAAAAACTACATCTAGATGGGAAATCCTGCATGAAAATGTTTTTTGGGGACACTTCCCGAAGAACTGGTAGTATCACAAGACAGAGAGAGGAGGGCACGTTTATCTAGGGCTTTACTCTGTTGTCTTCCTTCCTTCAGCGTTTGCCCCAAGAGCTGAGTTCAGAGGGTCAGGGTCATTAACATTTTCAATCCATCTCAGCTGAGCATTGGCTCCTCACCGCTGATTGACGCAGGGCGGGTGCAGAGCAGACATGCAAACAAATGTCCAGCTGAATAGGAACCAGTTAACCTCAACCTCAAACCGAGGGTCCCTAAGCCCTCTGTCCTCCAGCCCCCTCCACTTCCACCCAGTGGCCCAAGCCTTCCCTGTAGCTCTTGCTTTACCTTCTCTGTGTTCCCATCGCCTCCGTACAACCCGTTACAAGCCCGAGCCCAGAATTCTGCCCCTGCTCTTGCCTGGCACTCGGGATCTCCAGCCCCAGGGCCACTATGTATCTTACTGTCCCTTAACCTTCTCCAACCCAGGAGTTCTTCCCAGCACCCTCTGTGCCCCTCCCCCTGGCCCAGTGCAGGTCAAATCCCGTGGCCTGATACTCAGAACACTCTGTTATCTAGATCCAGAACGCACCCGTGTGCGAGCCACGGGCCATATGTGGCCGCTGAGCACACGGGGCTGTTGAGTCTGCGGGAGGGAGGGACAGTCACACTAGAGTGAGAAACACTCTGTTTTCCCACTGAATGCATAAACTTTATTGTTCTAGAAAAAGTACATTTCATTTTAACATCACACGGATGTTATCGTAGTGTGCACATAGGACACAGCCATCATGTTTCTGGTGTTACGTAACACGTCCATGAGCTGCTTTGGTTTAAATGTTTTCTTCTTCTACGCACTTCCGTAACACGCTCACGTGTTTATTGGGATATTACCTGCAGACACTAAGAGGTACAGAGAGACCTGTGTAAATCATAAATGGTAATGAAGTTGAAATACTGTACTTGTTTTAATTATACTATAAATTAAATTTCCTAGTTAATAAAGGATCGGACGCATTGAAACATTTTAATGGAGCCGGACTACTGATGCAGAAGCAAGCAGGGATGCAGAAGCCAGTCCTATGATTGGCAGAGCAAAGCGAGCGCAGATAAAAGTAATTGCAATTTGCCTTAGCAGATTGTTGTGTAAAAAAAATTTTTTTAAGTTAATAAAGTGGACAACATTAAGAGGTATTTCCAGCAAATGCATAGCGGATTTGATAAGCGGTTCCCTTTCGATAGTCAAAAAATAATCCATGAAATGAGTTGCCTAAAGACAGAATTAAATGGTTAACGAAAACCTTTAACTATGGAAAAATATTTTTAAATAAATATAAGCAGGATCTACACTTATAAAGGCAGCCAGCGGTAAAAAGTTTGGGTTCTTGCACATAAGAAAAACCCTTTTAGCTGAAGAAATGAAAATATTTCAGAACTCTGAGGAAAAGGCTAGAAAAGTGATTTTACAAAAAGTGAATGCTCTTCCACTGGCACCAAGTAATTGCTCAGAAAACACAAGACTTTGCTAACAACAGCAAAGAGTAATGATAAGCCTTGAAATCACCAGAGCTTTCCTTAGCTTCAGATGAATCATGCGACATAATCGTCACTGCCCTGCCCAGAAGATCCTTTGGGCACATTTTGTCTCAGAGGACTTCCAATTTACAAAGAGACGTCGATTCACAGCCTAAAAAAAAACCTAATGCATGGCAAAGGCATTGAAAAATCTCTTCTGTCTGTGGGCGAAGAACAGCAGCTAGATAAGAAAAACTAATTTCTAGCTCCACGGGTGGTAGTTCTGTTTATGCCAAATCAAAAATTTGAATTTATAGAAACTTTCAAATAAGAAACTGACATTTCCTTTATTTTTATAAATATATATTTCATTGATTTCAGAGAGGAAGGGAGAGGGAGAGAGAGGTAGAAGCAACAATGATGAGAGAGAGTCATTGATTGGCTGCCTCCTCTCCACCCCCTCCTGGAGATTGAGCCCGCAACCTGGCATGTGCCCTGGCCGGGAATGGAACTGTAACCTCCTGGTTCGTAGGTCGACGCTCAACCACTGAGCCACACATGGCAGGCTGATGCTGCCTTTGTTGTTTATTCCACTATATGATATATGCTGAAAACATGCGTGTTTAGTTTTCTATAGCAGACTCTATGGAAAGCATCATGGGTAGCATAGTTAAAGTTGTTCATTATATACACTTAAATACTACGAATCATCTCCATAGAAGTTGGTGAAGGGCGAGACCTTGTGTCCTTGGGCTGCTCGTTGAATCAAGGAAGAGTTTTACAAAGACTTACTGCACGTTTAACTCCATTCAACATTTTCTTGAAACAGCCCTAGATGGTTTGGCTCAATGGATAGAGGGTCAGCCTACAGACTGAAGGGTCCTGGGTTCGATTTCAGTCAAGGGCACGTGCCCCAGTTGTGAGCTTGATCCCGGTGAGGGTGTGCAGGAGGCAACCAATCAGTGATTCTCTCTCATCATTGATGTTTCTATCTCTCTCTCTCCCCCTCCCTTCCTCTCTGAAATCAATAAAAAATACATATTGAAAAATATTTTCTTGAAACAAAGGGAATGCTTACTGAATATTCAATAATCAAAGACAGAAAATGTTAGTGTGATATGTTTTCTCATCAAAATCATATTGCATATGAATGAGCTAAATTTGAAATTTAGCTCAAGTAAGAAAAGCTTACTTATGACATAGCTATACAGGTATGAGGATTTATGTTGGCACTGATATTTTTATAATACAAATCAATAATAATGATTTTACATTTTTTTCTAAGGTGACTCAATATTCAAATCACTTTCATTATAATTGATAGGTGTTAGGTAAATTACTTCAAGACTAAAAAAAAGTCCAAGACATTTCATTGTCATTGAGCAACTTTGAGTTGCCTTTCAGTTCATACAACCCAACAGTTGGTGAATTTACCTAACTGCACAGATGTAGTTTTGAAACTGTTATGTTTTTGCTCCAAAGTCAAATAAATTCTTATGGAAAAGACAAACCAGCTTTGTCAAAATGGATGCAAATATTAAAGAAAAAAAATTGGGGGTACTATATTTGGTTAGTTAAAAACTTTCAAGTATGTTTGGAATATAGTAGGTATGTGAAACTACTTTTTCAACTGTAAGTTACATGAAATTACAGAGGAAGTGTAGCCAATAAAAATTTTGCGTTTTAATCAAGATGCACTCTAAGGAAAAACTAAACATTGAATTTCCAAGACTTAAATGGAAATTTGTCTAAAAATGTAGATAAAACATCTCATCGATAATTATTTATATCCATCACATGTTGAACTAATATATTAGATATGCTAGGATAAATAAAATATTAAAGTTAACTTCACCAATTTCCCTTTACTTTGTAAAAATGTGGATACTGAAAGTTTTGAAACTACACATGCGGCTCACATGGTATTTCTATTGGCTAACTCTGACCTGGGAAGTAATTGCCATGATAATAGGACAGAGGCGTTATGACCTTTGCCTTGGCTATTGTTGTATTCCTAGAGCCTGAACCCGATCCTGGGAATGAACCTAACCATAAGGAAATACTTCTCGAAGGCCCAGCGCAGGAAACACATCGAAAGGAAACAAGTTCCAGAGGCAAATTGAAATCCTCCAGTTATTTCACGCAGAAAGGGATTCAATCTGGGCAACTGAGAATGTACAAAATTCCTGGCCAGGGCTAGAGCAGCAGGTTCTCGACCAAGCTCCCAGGAACGGTGCCCAGGACAACGCTGAGAACCAGCCTGCCAAGGGAGCTGCACCATCACGAGGGCAGGACTGAGGAAGCCACTCATGGCGCTGCTGGCTGCAGAAACACACCTCTTCAAGCCTCACGTGTTGGACTTGGAGCCACACCACACCTAAGAGACGTCATTCAGTAAACCATAAATGGCCTGCACCCTGCCTCTTGACTCCACAAGCTGGCCCCTGGATGCTGGAACACATTGCGGAGAAACCGGCAATGCTATACTATGCCCAAAACCAGCTCATGCCTTCCGGTGCTCATGCAAGGACGTTTAATCTATGAGCTCTAGGTCACACCCAAAACCCTCTACCAAGAAATCTGTCCTATCTCCTCACTCTTCTGACCAGGTAAATGCCCTAAAATTAAACATCCCTGCCTCCAGGAAGCACCCCCTGACTTCCCCAAGGTCATATGAAGTTAGCTTTCCGCACACACTCTATGCATTCTTGGCCCGCTTCGTTCAGTGTATTCTCAGTGTCTATTGTCTCTTTTCCTGATAGGTCGTTAGCTCCACAGCCAGGGCTCTAGACTAGAGCGTCTGCATATTCTCCATTATATTCTCCCCACCTAGTGGCAGATGCTGAATTCACACATGGTCAGGGAATGAATGAACACGGCCAGCATCAGGGGTGGGACTGGAAGTCCTCCTTCCCCATGCCACGCACCTTCTCACAACACATCCATGTGCCGTCCACACATGTCCAGCGCCTGCCAGAGTAAGACTGGCGTTGGCACACCCTTCACCGGGATGCACATTCGCTCCCTCGAGGGGGATGGCCTGGGGCTGTTTCTAAGAAGGGCCAGGGACTGCTGTGGGCACAGCTTTCAAGAAAACGCCCTGGGCAGCTCCCTCCCTCCCAGGAGTATGACTGCTGGGCACTTCCCTTTTCCCTCTCCTCCCCGAGGGCGGGCGTTACCTCTGCCTTTCTCTCTCCTCAGCTCCAGGGCGCTTCCTTTTGCCTCTGGAACTTGTTCCCCAGCCCATTTCTTCTACAGCCCACGTTTACTATCTCTGAAACTTTCTTTCTTTCTTTCTTTCTTTCTTTCTTTCTTTCTTTCTTTCTTTCTTTCTTTCTTTCTTTTTAATATATTTTATTGATTTTTTTTTTTTTTTTACAGAGAGGAAGAGAGAGATATAGAGAACTAGAAATGAGAGAGAAACATCGACCAGCTGCCTCTTGCACACCCCCTACCGGGGATGTGCCCGCAATCAAGGTACATGCCCTTGACCTGAATCGAACCTGGGACCTTTCAGTCCACAGACCGATGCTCTACCACTGAGCCAAACCGGTTTCAGCTCTTTCTTTTTTTCTTTTAAACTTTTACCATAGTACCTCCTTTTTGCTTTCTTTAAATATATTTTATTGATTTTTTACAGAGAGGAAGAAAGAAGGATAAAGAGTTAGAAACATCAATGAGAAGAAACATCCATCAGCTTCCTCCTGCACACCCCCTACTGGGGATGTGCCCGCAACCAACGTACATGCCCTTGACCGGAATCGAACCTGGGACCCTTCAGTCCACAGGCCGACGCTCTATCCACTGAGCCAAACCGGTTTCGGCGATCTCTGAAACTTTCTAAGTAAACTGTCTCTTACATTTTGAAGGGGGGAAAATTGGGGGAGAGAAAAAGGGGGTAGAAAATGCCATGAGCCATGGAGTGTCCCAAGCCCAGGCTGAAGACCAGCCAAGGGAAGACAGAGCCCATAGGTTAAGCTGGGCACCGCACAAAGCACACCGGCCATGTCCCTGTCACTGAGAAAGACCCCCGGGCGCTTCAGCGAGGGACCCGGGAGAGGAATGGGGCCGTGCAAGCAAAGACACCCACACGGAGCGCTCTCCCTGCGTGTGTGACGCCTTCCCTCGCAGTGGCTCATTCATCTTCATCAGCCGTCCCCCATTGCATAGCTGGGAAATCAACGCCTAGCAAGATCAGCAGTTTTCCCAAGGACAAGCGTCAAATCCACGTCGTGAGCCTAAGGAGCAGGGTGCTGTGTCTACACACCAGCTGGCTCCCTGGGGAAGTCACTCACGGAGGCTCCATTTGCTCATGAAAGTGAAGATGATACCATCTCACTCTCAGGGCAGTTGTGGAAATGAAATGAAATACTCATGCGACGAGCGTTCAGCACCAGAGTAAGGATGCAGTCATTAGTATCCATTTGTTATTACTATTCCACGGTCAAGACTTTCCCCATTATCTCAGATTGCCTTTTAATTGCCCACATCTTATTGTGATATTAATAATTTTCTTTAAATACTGCAGCAAAGCCAGGGTGATATGAATGAGGCATTCGTAGGGGCACCCTGTCGGCTGGGGTAGGCAGGCACACGCCCCAGGCCTGGTGCGCTCTCCACTGAACCCCAAAGATCCCATTCAGAGGACAGCACCATAGCGCCTCCTCTATTTTTTTTCATGTTTTTATTAAGGTATTATATGTGTATATATCTTACCATTGCCACCCCCACCCCACGAACATACATGCCCTCACCCCCCAGTGTTTTGAGTCCATTGGTTTTGCTTATATGCATGCATACAAGTCCTTCGGTTGATCTCTTATCTCCCCCACCTCTCCCTAACCTCCCCGCTGTCATTGGACAGCCTGTTTGATGCTTTACTGTCTCTGTATCTCTCTTTTTGTGACTTCTCCACGCCTGGCCCACCCGCCCAGAGGAAATTGTCCCTGAAATGAGTAGAAAGGCACGTAAGGTTGTCCCCCTCCAAATCATGCGAATTAATTAACCAGAGGCAAAATGGCTCTTCTTGACGTACTAACCTTGAAACCGCCCCTCGGGTTTTGCTGGAGTGCAGCCCGTGGTGATTTCCGGGGGTACTGCTTGTTCCTAAAGGTACCTTCTCAGTAGACAATGTATCAAGAATCTACACTTGAGGTAGGGAGGGGAAAGAGAGAATGGCTGTCTTAAATTATTCCGTTATGCAGATTAGGCATTACATGTAATCCATGGGCCCCAAAGAGAGGACTTAATTGGGATGATCATCCAGATTCAGGATGAAGTTACCTCTGGGTTGGGGGAAGGGGGGTGGGGAGGACGGTGAAGGGAGGTCCATTCAGAGCCAGGCAGCAGGGACCTCACCGCCCTGAGAAAGTTTGACTTCTTAAGCGGGGTGAAGTGTATACCCATGAGCCCTGTCTTACCGGTCTGAGCTCATTCAGCATAAAACTGTACAGCTCCCATGCCCGGCTGGTGTTGCTCAGTGGATAGAGCGTAGGCCTGCGGACTGAAGGGTCCCAGGTTTGATTCTAGTCCAGGGCATGTACCTTGGTTGCAGGCACATCTCCAGTGGGGGGCGTGCAGGAGGCAGCTGATGGATGTTTCTCTCTCATCGATGTTTCTAACTCTCTCTTCCCTCTCCCTTCCTCTCTGTAAAACATCAATAAAATCTATTTAAACACACACACACACACACACACACACACACACACACCAAAACTTTAAAACTCCCGTTGACAAGGTAAGTAGCCAGATTTGGGATCCACCAGGTGGTTTGTAGGGTCTTTTCAACTCTCACGTGATCCGACCTAAAGCAGCTGGAATTGGGGCCATTCCTATGGCTCCACTGAGCGCCTTGTCTGTAACCAAACCAGGCTCCCAAAGGGCATCCTAGCCATGCTGTTCCTGCAGCGCCCACCAGCCCCTTCCCTGGGCAGAGTCGAAGGTTTAGCTGATGCCCCCGACGCACCCTACCTTCCGCCAGCCAGTCCCGAAGACACCAGCGCTCTCAGCAGCTCCAGGCCCTCTGGAGCCTCCCAGGGAAGCTAGGGTCTCCGGCTTGGCCCCCGGTCAAGAAGAGCAGCTGCTGGCAGCGGGAGCGCGCTACAAACCTGTCTTTAGGCAGTTCTGCTTTAATCAGCTGTTATCACACTCGATTAGAGTGACGGCTGCTTTCAAAACAGTGTCCCCACTGTCTCCCTGGCTTTACGCTGGGTGGGAGCTGGCGAACGCAAAGCAAGGAGCCAAGTCCGTGGATCCTGAGTAATGAGCAGGCAGGCCCGGCCAGGAGACCGAGGCCGCGCTGGCCCCAAGTTCAGCCTGACCTGATTACTGTGTGCAAGCTGCGAAGCCACAGGCTTGTGTAGAAATGAGAGTGCACGTAATCCAGGGGTGGGGAGACCCACCGCAGTCCTCCACGCCTTGCCAGGTACCTCAGAGTCAGAATACTGGGGGACATGGCATGCTCCTGTCACTGCCCAGCCAGCGGTCTCCAAAGTGGGGGTGAATACACCCCAGGGTTCACAAGATAACCCATGAGTGTTAAGGAACATACAAGACTTACTATTTTTAGTTATGCACATCGCAATCTTAAAATTTCTTTACATTTTATAATATACACTAGAGGCCCAGTGCATGAAAATTCATGCATTCGGAGAGGTCCCTCAGCCCGGCCTGTGCCCTCTCTCAGTCCGGGAGCCCTTGGGGGATGTCCACCTGTCAGCTTAGGCCCGCCCACTATGGGGAGCGAGCCTAAGCTGCAGTCGGACAACTGGTGAGAGAGGCTCCCACCACCACAGCTGCACTCACAGCCATCGGCCGGCTTGTGGCTGAGCCGAGCTCCACCTGTGGGAGCAACTGATGACCAGGGGACAGCTCCTGCATTGAGCATCTTCCCCCTGGTGGTAAGTGTGTGTCATAGCAACCGGTCGTTCTACCATTAGGATCAATTTGCAGTATGCCCTTTTATTATGTAGGATACTTGATTGCCCTTTTATTATATAGGATACTTGATTGCACAGTAATCATAATACAGGCAGTCCTCGAGTTACATCAGAGATCTGTTCCTACAGCATGACATAACTCGATTTTCGCTGTAAGTGGGAACCCACCTACACAAGCACCTACGTCACTCACATGGCGCACATACATAGCAGTAATGAAGTGAAACAGTAACAAAGAACAGAAAGATAACAATTCCTGACCTTTACTTGTGGAAAAAAAAAAACATAAAGCACATATGTACATATGTCAAAATGATGGAACTTTAAAAAAAATAAATACTGTAAATGGGAGATGGTGGTGTAACCACGAAACGATGTAAGTCGAGTCTGACAACGTAACCCAAGGACTGCCTGTAATGGGTACGTTAATGAGCTGTCATCTATGCCCCGCACTATCCCAAGAGCTCACATGTATCAGTCCATTTAAGCTCTACAGCAACCCTCTGAGCAGGTGTTTTTATTTCCATTTTACAGGCCCAGACAGGTGAGCCCTCCAATGTCACCCAGCTGGGTTAGGAAACCCCTCACTCCGCTCTCTCGGGGAGGCTTAGTAACAAGTGCTCAGAACCTCGGACTCTCTCACTGTTGTCCTCGGGCCACTGGCGCTGCCATGAAGAAGCCTGGTGCCAACCTGATACTTGCTTTCCTAGAGGAAGGTAACATGGCACCCTTGAGGCATTGAGAATTCTTGTCTACTCTTTGGAATTTTTAAATTTCACCAGGATAAAAACCCATGTGAGTTTTTGAAACTGTAAGTTCTTCAACTTCCCACCCTGTTGTCCTGCTTTGTTTCTGCTTTAAGATGTAAATTCCTCCTAAAAGAAGGCAGTCAGTCCTTAAGGACACAAAGAGAAGATTAATCTAGGTTCCAGCCCGCTCCTTGCCACCAGCAGGGCACCTGGCACTTAGCAAACAGGAATAGAGGTTTGAAGAATTAACAAATGGACTGGATATCCTGAAGCATCCTCTGGCTACTCAAAAGGAAAACTTGAAAATAATAGATTAAAATTTTCAAGTATTTCAAAATGCATGACTGAGATGGAAAGAAAGTGAGGAAGATACCCAGGAGCCAAAAATGAGATGGGAGCCAGAATCCGAATAAGCCAGCGAGAGCTGGAAGCAGGGCTGTCTTCTGCAGCCCTGGGACCTAGATTAGGAGCTTCATCTGGTGTCAGGAGGGAGAGGAGGCGAGACCCCCTTGAATTCCCAATGGCCCTCTACAAATTCCCTTTTGTCTTAGCCCTTCCCCATCTCTTCCTAATAATGAGTGACTTTTACTTAGCACTTCACTGGGTATGAAACCCTATGCTGCTCATCCTGACACACCATCTAACCAAGCTTTGAACAACCCTATGAGGGAAAGGTTGTAGCCCCATTTTACAGATAAGGAAAGGGAGGGTGGGGGGACTTGTTTTGTTGATGTCAGAGAATATATCTGTGTGATGTATAACCAGTCCAGAGGAGAGTCCAGTCATGTAAGTTTGGGTTGAAGTTGTAATCTAGTCCAAACTCCCTTGGAATCAAAGGCAATAAGATTTAATCCCAAAATACAAAGAAAATTCTGTATTTAAAATAGGAGAGGAACTAGAAAAAAAACAAACAGTAGAGAACTAAGAAAAGTAAACAATAGACTACCAGACATGACTTCCATTTCTGAATAAATGGAGTAGACTGTAGAAGATTAATCTTCCAACAAAGAATAAGAAAAGCCAAATAAATTATTTTTAAATGTTTTTAATTGATTCTTAGAGAGAAAGGAAGGGAAAGGGATACTAGATAGAAACATCAGTGAAAGAGGGACATCATTGATCATCTGCCTCCTGCATGCCCCCTACTGAGGATTGAGCCCACAACTTAAGCATGTGCCCTGATTGGGAATAGAACCAGTGTCCTCTTGGATCCTGGGACAATGCTCAACACTGAGCCACACCAGTGAGGGCAAATAAAATTTTAAAATATATTTTTTATTAATTTCAGAGAGGAAGGGAGAAGAGAGAGATAAAAACATCAATGATGAGAGGGAATCATTGATCAGCTTCCTCTTACACACACCCCTAGTGGGGATCAAGTCCACAACCTAGGCACAAGCCCTGACCAGGAATCAAACTGTCATCTCCTGGTTCAGAGGTTCAACATTCAACCACTGAGCCACAGTGACCAGGCCCAAATAAAATTTAAAAAAGAAAACATCTGCTCGAAGCATGGCCTAAATAAGCATTAGAAGAATGTTGAACCGAAACCGGTTTGGCTCAGTGGTAGAGCGTCGGTCTGCAGACTGAAAGGTCCCAGGTTTGATTCCAGTCAAGGTCATTTGCCTTGGTTGTGGGCACATCCCCAGTAGGGGGTGTGTAGGAGGCAGCTGATCGATGTTTCTCTCTCATCAATGTTTCTAACTATCCCTCTCCCTTCCTTTCTGTAAAATATCAATAAAATATATATTTTCTTTTAAATTACCAGGCAAACTAAGAGGTAAGTCCAAATAACCAAACTAAGAGGAGAAAAGAGAGTAACAAAAGACCTACAGATGACTCAAATGTTAGAGGTTTTGCTTTTTTTAAAAAAAAAAAAAGCTAATGTTTTATTTTTAAATAGAAAAAAACAGTGGATAAACAGGTGAAGTATAATTTCACAAGGTAAGCAGAATCTGTAAGAAAAAAAAATTAAATCAAAAGGGTAGGGCTGAAAAATACAAGTGAAAATATGAAATCCAATAGATTGTTTTAAGGGTAAATTGAAACCCAGATTCAGACCTAGATTAGTTTAGTGGAAGACAACAGAAAATATCTAGACTAAGGACAAAGAGAAAAAATGAGTGGGAAATATAGAAAAAGTGTGCAAGACAAATAGGACACAAAGGAAAGGAATAATATATGTGAAATTGGAGATACAGGAAGAGAAAATAGGGCAGAAGCAATATTTGAAAAGATAATAGACAAGAATTTTCTGAAACTGATGAAATATGTTACAATTCAGATTTAAGAAGTGCATTGAATTCGATCATGATAAAAAAAAACAAAAAACAAAAAAAAAACCACAGCACGTGGAAGCCTATTGTAGGAAAACTGCTTTTGAACTGCTAAAAATCAAAGATTAAGATAAAAGCTTAAAAGTAGAGAAAGTCTTTATTGGAACCACGTTAATACTAAAAGGTGATTTTTTTTTAAACAGAAACAATGAAATTCAGAAGACAAGGTGCTGAAATAAAATAACTTCCCATGTTGGATCAAACAATCAATGCAATTACCCTTCAAAACTAAAGGTCAAAGGACAAGCAACCCCTAGAGAATTCTCAGCCAGCAGAACTGAAAGAAACACTGACAGGAGTTCTTCGGATAGAAAGAAAAGTATTCCCCACAGATATACAGAAATGCAGAAAGGCAGTAAATAAAAGTGAGTACTGGCTGACAAGACAATAATAAAGATGTCTATGCCTTTGAGCTAGCTATTCCACTCCTAGAAATTCTCACAGGTACATATGGTCCACTCTCACCCAGAGCCATGTTCTGCTGTTCTCCGCCCAGATCTGTGCCAGGAGAGCAACCGCTCTGATCAGCGGGGTCCCTTGCCCTCTGGCCTCTGTGGTTGGGTTTGGCTCATGGGAATTAGGGGCAGGAAACTTCAGAGCAAGAAGAGAGCGGTAGATGTATCCTTTTCCCTCTTCCCTGGACCATTCAGTGGTGTGTCTCTGCAAATACACCGCTCCTGCTACGTGGCCTGCAGGGCACCATTTTCCCCTTCGGGTCTGGGGCTGGTAACAGCTTCCTGTTGTTCTCCATCCGGGCACCTCAGCATCCACTGATGGTTCCTTAAACCTGCCCACACCTCTGCAAAGTAGCCCCCTTCCCAAGTCTCCTAGTTCGAACCTTCTGAGTTCCAGAACTGCTTGCTTCCAGAACCCTCTCTGATGCAAATTCGGATTTCATTGATTTCATCAAAGAGTTGTTTGCAGTAGCAAACACTGGAAACAGCCTACTGTCCATCCTTTGGGAAACTGGGTACATAAATGATGGTATTCATGTAACACCATTCCAGGTTTTAAAAGAATAAAGTGGCTTAACAGAAACTCAGAGGGAATGTTCTCCAATATGTATTAAGTTTTAAAAAAAGCAAGGGAAGACTTTGTATCATAAATGTTCATTTATGTTACAGAGAGTGCTCATGCATATGTACAAATATTAATATCTCTGCAAGAACACCTAAAAATGTGACCTTATTAATGGATACTATTTGCCCTATTTGAAGTGTGTTTACATGGGGGATGTATTATTTTTTCAAAACCACCTTGTACTTGCTTGGCAAATCAGCTTCCTCTCCCCTTCTCACCTGGTTTCACTCTTAAAAATACACTGTCAGCCAAGCCAGACACTCACGTGAGTAGTACTTGGAAGAAACTTGAATAAATCAAAGGAAGAGAGACAAACAGAAGGTCCGGACTTCAAGGAGTGTTCCCAGATTTCTTCATAACTTTCCTCTTCAGCGGTGGAGATAAGGCTTGCAGCGTGGTAAGGGTTCTGGAGGGGACAGAAGGGCAGGAACTGACTGTTTACATTCCTCTCCCCATCCAACTCTGCCCTCGAGTGAGTGTCACATGGCCTGCCACTAGCTGCTTCCGGTTTGGATAAATTTCTGGTCGTCTCTGGTGGTGGGTGAGTGGGGCTGCAGAGGAGACTAAGCTCCCTCCAGAACAGCTAAGGGGTTACCAAGTAGGTACGCCACCCAATAGTACCAAGACCAAAGCAGATGGCTTCATGATCATCTTTAAACACACACACACACACACACACACACACACACACACACACACACACACACACACAGGTCCTCTTCTGAGAAAGTGATATGTCTTTGTCTAATAAAGACCGTAAGTCTCATAACCGCCCTGTTCCCATCTTCACCTTGGCTGTCAGGAAGCTCAGACATGAATTTGCTTCCCACCTTGAAAATGTTAGTACAGATTTTATGCCAGGTACATCTGTATACTGATTCTCTGTGCTTATCATCCTAGCTGATTCTCTTTTCCCTTTAGATTTTATTTCTGTATGTGTGTGTTTTTTTATTGATTTCAGAGAGGAAGGGAGAGGGAGAGAGAGAGAGAGAAAGAGAGAGAGAGAGAGGGAGAAGGAAAGGGAGAGAGAGAGAGATTCATGGATTGGGTGCCTCCTGCACACCCCCTACTGGGGATTGAGCACGCAACCCATGCATGCACCCTAACCAGGAATTGAACTGTGACCTCCTGGTTCATAGGACAATGCTCAACCACTGAGCCATGCGGACTGGTCATATTTCTGTTCTTTTTAAATCATTCTGTCGTGTGTATAGCTAAAAGAATGTGCCAAGAACTAGGAAGGCAAGTCCCAGAAAGATGTTCCAAAAGTGTTCAGAGTCTCCATAACGGTGTCAAAGCTGCTCCTCTGAAGGGCTCTGAATGCCTGTCTCTGGAATATTTATTAAAATTAAAAAATCTGTTTCATTAACTTATAGCCACCCCTCGCAAATATTTAGCAGACACGAAGAGACCTTTGAGTTCATTGAATTATCAAAGCAATAAGCAAAGATGGCAGGCCGCCAGAGATTCAGTCACTTCGCTGGTGTCCTATGAATGCCAATATATTAATATGCACGTGGATCTATTTATAACGGAGGAAGACCAGAGCTCCTGTCCGAGGCATGCTTCAAACGAAGAGCCGTGCCACGTCCAGTTATCGGGATTGATTTGCCTGACCACCGGCTCAACCAATGGTTGGCGTGTTTTTTACACGTGAAGTAATCGATCTTGATAAAGCCTGTTTGAGGCACTGGCATTCCCATCTGCGTGCTTTATTTCCACATCTCTTACACTTAAAAAAGAAGGACATTTCATTGGAGCAACACTTTCATGTGCTGAAACCTGTAATTAGTGCCAGCGATCTTAAGTAATGAATGACTGTCCTTCGTGAAGGGACCTCATACATTCGGATGTTCATTTGACTTCCATGACCCGCCACAAGCCGGTGTGTGGTGTTTGGTTGTAAACTATATGGGGAGTAATAGCAAGCCACGTTAATAAAGGGAGGAAAACGACTATGATGAGCCCTCAAATACATAAGCCCTTCGGACTCAGCTCCTAATTTTAAGAACCGCTATTTATTGAGTGTATGCTGGGTGCCAGGAATGATTTTTAAGGGTTTTGCGCTTATGGCTTCATTAACTCTCCCTAACAACCCAAAGATTGTCTGTCTGTTTGTTTGTTTGCTTGTTTGTTTGTTTGTTTGTTTGTTTATCTCCAGTTTGACAGAGGAGAAAACTGAGGCACTGAGAGATCAAGCAATGTGGTCAAGGTCAGTGAACATGAGGCCAGGCAGACTAACTGCCGAGCCCTTGTGCTCTAGGTGGGGGTCTGCCCTTCTCTTTCTCATCTCTCCCTCAGCCCTAGCCATCACCACCTCCTCCTCCCCCGACCACTCCCGAAGCTTTTCCCTTTGTCCATCTTGACTGACATCTCAGGACCCTTTCACCTCAACACAGCCCAAAGTGAACACGTCCCCTTGGCCTCCAGACCTACTGCTCCTCTTTGTCCCCTGCACCTGGCACAGTAGCTTATAACCCTCCTCACCCCCACCCCCAAACCTGGAGGGGCTCTGTGTCTCCTCCCCCTCCCAGGTGACCTTATGTCACATGGGCGCTCCCTCTGTTCCTGCAACATTATTGCCACCCACCCACCCCCCTGTCCCCTTCGGCAGTCTCTGTCCATGACCACGGCACTGGTCTGCCGGGAGCCTGCCCAGCTCCGCTGGGTCCCCACCCCAACTCAGCCTTCATCCCTTTGCCTGGTTAGTTTTCCCCAAACAGAACTCGGATGGGTGAGCGCACTAAAACCAGCCTTGTAATGTATGTGCTTCCCCAGCGCCCACGGCTTCCCAGCTTCCCAGAAGCACCTCGTTCTCCTCCTGTGAAGAAGTCTGGTGCCATCCTGAGGCCACCTTGCTAATGAGATCCCAAGCTCCTTCCCCTGCCACGTACGGGGCCTCCTGCCCAGAAAGAGACCATGTGTCTCCACTGTGTGCAGAGGTGAGGAGAAACCCACTCTGGCTTTCGAGGCTTGGTCCCAAGCAGCCTCTCCCGTGTCTTCTCCCACTTAGCTCCTGTTCAATGCCCTTAATACATTTTAGGTTAAAAAAAAAGTATGCCGAAACCGGTTTGGCTCAGTGGATAGAGCGTCAGCCTGCAGACTGAAAGGTCCCAGGTTTGATTCCAGTCAAGGGCATGTACCCTGGTTGCGGGCACATCCCCAGTAGGGGGCGTGCAGGAGGCAGCTGGTCATTGTTTCTCTCTCATCGATGTTTCTAGCTCTCTATCCCTCTCTCTTCCTCTCTGTAGAAAATCAATAAAATATATATATTTTTTTAAAGTGGAGAGAGAGGAGGGAAATCAAGAGACATTAGTGTGAAGGCTGCTATTTTATCCCAACACAAGGACATTCGAAGCCAAAATACAGTAATACTTTTCCTCCTAGTGAAGAAATATGTCTTATAGGCTATTCTCTCCTGCTCTATAACCAGGTTAAAAAAAAAAACAAAAACAAAAACAAAAACATGCTTCAGCTGTTTCTCTAGTCCTCCTTGTTTTTGTTTTTTCTAGAATGAGTCCCTTAATCAGTCCATGAAGTGAGACATTGCCATGTTTCTTTTTAAGAGAAAATGTGCAAAAGCTCTCCCCCAAGGAGCCCACAGTGGAAGCCTCCCGCGCGCGATGATGTTACCCCGGAGCTGGTGTGCCTTCCCTTCAAGGCCCTAAGAGGGGCTCTGGCAAGTGTGAGGTGAGCAAAGCTGTAAGCTCTGGGGTGCAATTCCCAGTCAAGACTGTGCTTCTTCTTCATTACCCTGAAACATTACTCATTAACTTTTCAAATGGGTATGAATTCCTCTAACTTCTTTTGTTCCTAGAGTACAAATGTCAAAGGTCGGTGATTGAGGGAGTATAATTGCATTCCATGATCAGCCAAAGCCAGCGAGTCATCGTTCCTAAATTGGGCAGCGCTGCCTTTCTCGGTGCCACGAATCGCCTGCTTCGTCCTCCTCTCGCAGCTTTGCTGAGCACTGGGCAAAAACGTCCTCTCTGATGGTCTTTTTGTTGTTATTGGCAACCCAAGGAGAACTATTATAACCTCATCTTACAGTTGACGGAAGGGAAGCCTCAGAGGTGGGGGGCAGCTGATGCCGGAGCTAGGGATGTCTGTCTCTGGGCCTTGCGTCTCTAAGTACTCTTCTTGAAGGGATGTCGTTTCTTTTTAACCCTAAAGATTTTAAGAGGGAGCACCTCCTACTTACACAAATTAATATCTTGTTCATCTCCAGGACCCAAGCCAGGACACGGCTCGTTAAATGATTAAACTAGCGTTCCTCATGATTGTGTCCACAATATCTTAAATTCTGCCTCATTCAGAATCCATACCAGAGTCTCATGTCGTCCCTCTTTAGCAATGTTGATTTAAAATACCTGCTATGGACTGGATTATGTTCCTCTAAAATGTATATGCTAAAGTTCTAACCTTAGTGTGTCTGTATTTGGAGTAAAGAAGCGATTAAGGTCAAGTGGGGTCATAAGGAGCCCTGATCCAGTAGGATTAGTGTCCCTATAAGAAGAAACATCAGCCCAGCTAGCATGGCTCAGTGGTTGAGTATCAGCCTATGAACCAGGAAATCATGATTCAGTTACCGGTCAGGGCACATGCTCAGGTTGTAGGCTCAATCCCCAATGTGGGGTGTGCGGGAGGCAGCCAATCAATGATTCTCTCTCATCATTGATGTTTCTATCTCTCTTTTCCTTTCCCTTCCTCTCTGAAATCAATAAAAAAATTTTTAAAAAAAGAAGAGATATTAGAGAGCTCATGTTCGTTTTCTGTGTGTGTGTGTGTGTGTGTGTGTGTGTGTGTGTGTCCCCTTCTCCCTCTCCCATTTGAGGATCTAGTGAAAAGCAAGATAAGAGTTCTCACCAGGAACTGAATTAGCAGGCACCTTGATCTTGGACTTCCCAGTCTCCAGAACGATCCTATATAATAAAAGGGGGCAACCTGTGGTGGGGGCAGGGCTGGCGAGTGGGCGGTAAGAGCCGACTTCTCAGTCCCTTCCCCCTGCTGTCAGGCACTGATCACCCTATGGTGAAAGGGGAACCGAGGTGGGTGGTGGTGGAGAGCGGGGCCAGCTGTGGGCAGCCGGGGAAGATGGCCTGATCGCAGGGCAGGCCCAGGGACCGTACCTGCACAGGAATTCCATGCGCTGGGCCTCTAGTAAGAAATAAGTTTCTGCTGTTTAGCCACCCAGTCTACTGTAAACATCATGGCAGCCCGAGCAGAGTAAGGCAATACCCAAACACCTTTCCTCAGCTCTTCTTCTTAAAATGCCATGTCCCCAATTCCGAGCTGTGAACTCAGCACTGTTACAGCAAAGGCCTTCTGAGCCTCTCTTAGATGTAGGCACAGAAACCACCATTTACACGACACAGACACAGCATAAATCTAGTTCATTGGTCTCTGTTCATTCACTGCCTCTTTATGCTCAATGGGTGTTTAATATCTCTTCATTCACTCTCAGCTCTCCTCTTCCTCTGAGACGGGAAAATGGGGTTGAGCCATTTGCTTTTGGAATGGATTTCTATTGTCCTCCAGCTGTAATGCTTGCTTAACCTAGACATGCCAACTTTTAAAAGGATTAGTATTGTTGTTTGTTTGCAATGCTTGTGAATGTTATTTCACAACAGCTATATTTTTCTTTTAAAAATTATTTTTGCATAGTGCAGAGGACTGAATAGTGTCCCCCTAAAATTTACATCTGTGAAGAATCTCACAATATATTTTTTTTTTTTTTAGAAAATAGAGTCTTTGAAGCTGTAATTAGTAAAGGATCTCGAGGTGAAATCATTCCTTTTTAAAAATACATATATTTTTATTGATTTCAGAGAGGAAAGGAGAGAGAGAAACTGAAACATCAATGAGAAAGAATCATTGATCAGCTGCTTCCTGCACACCCCCAACTGGGGATCAAACCCACAACCCGGGCATGTGCCCTTGACCGGAATGGAATCCAGGACCCTTCAGTTCACACGATGCTCTACCCACTGAGCCAAACCGGGTAGGGCGAAATCATTCTTGATTGAGGATGAGCCCTACATCCAATGACTGATGTCCTTATGAAAGGTGAGGACAAAGAAACCCAGAGATTGGAGTGACGCCACCTACAAACCAGTGAATGCCAGGACTCCCCAGAAGTCGGGAGCGAGAGCGCGCATCAAGGTGGAGGCCAAGCTGGCAGAGGACACTTGTGACCTACACTCACATCGCCTCCTGGACGTGACACCAGCCAGAGGCAAGAGCTCTGCAATACACCACCTCCCCCCCCCCCCCGCCCCCAACCACCCCGGGCTTCATGCAACACCTGGGACTGGCTTTGCAAGAATTCCCCTCCAGCATTCAGGTGCCAATTGACATGAACTTCCGTTTGGCGGAAGAAGTCTGGCCAAGACCTCCTGCCCCGGGTTCAGCTGGGTCAGGCCACCCCAGAGCCTCCCTGGGCCTGCCGGGCTCCCTTGCAGCCCCGCGGACAACATCAAATGCAGCACAACTCAGTGATCAGGGAGAATGTGCCTGAAGGTCAGTCTTCAGTCAAATTTGTGTTTGATCATTCATCCATCCAACAAGTATTTACCCCAGCCTCAGTGTACGGGGCGCGGCTGGGCTAGGGCACAAAAATGTCCACAAGTCACCGGGGTTTTCACAAGCGAGTTCCTCTTCCTGGAATGGCCTCATGGCTCCCACCACCATCGCCACCTTTCCACCTGCCACCCCCAACCCCTTCATGGGGAGTTTCATCCCTAGAGGTTAAGATCAGGGACATCTCCTCTTGACCACCTCTCCCGTCCCCTGCTGTACTCCGACAGGACCCCACCGTGTGATTAGCTCTGTCCTGCACTTGACCTGCTGTGGGGTGACCATCTGCCTCCTGGTCTTCCATTTTCTCTACACTGTGATCCCGTGAGGGCAGGAATTGGCTTTTTCTGTGTATATATACATAGCGCCACCAAGTGCCTCGAAGTGTCACAGAAGCGACAATACTTGTTGAATGGGTATTTCTGACCGAACTTCTTTTGTTACAGATTCAAAACGTTCTCCACCTGAAAAATTGGCCCATGATGCATAGAAAAGAGCATCTGTTGTCTGTCCCGAAAATAACTCAGCCAAAATACCTGTGAAGTCTGTGCACGTAAAATATGTCCCACAAGGATTAGCAGTGGCAGGAACTGAGTGAACAAAAGCTATTGTGGTGTCACTGCTGCTGTCGCATTGATATGTTAATGATATGCATTATAAAAAAGGAGCTAAATCTGACTTCGGCAGGGACCAGAGGCCAAGAGATCATGACTTCCATTACTTTCAACCCAGCGCTGTGGTCTTGGACAAATCCTATTGAATCTAGCAGCATCCTCATCTGTAAATAGGAAGTGGAGCTCCAGTTAATTTCTGGACTTCCCCCAAGTCCCCCTGAGCCTGTAACAGGTGACACAGTCAGCCTGTAGCCCTCAGCACATGGCCCTTCCAGGCCCAAGCACCAGCTGAACTCGGTGTCTCGCGAGGCCAAGAACAGGCCTCAACCTTAGGCTCTGCAAAGCTGTCCGGGATGGCATCTGTTTCTCTTCTGAACCATGTTGTCCAGACCCTTGTCCAGACCATGCAAGTCTCAGCACATGGCCAGGGGTGACCCCCTGTGGCCCTGAGAGCCAGCCCGAAACATCCTTGTGGCCTGATTCTTTTTTTTTTTTAATACATTTTATTGATATTTTACAGAGAGGAAGGGAGAGAGATAGAGAGCTAGAAATGTCAATGAGAGAGAATCATGGATCAGCTGCCTCCTGCACACCCCCCACTGGGGATGTGCCCGCAACCAAAGTACATGCCCTTGACCGGAATTGAACCCGGGACCTTTCAGTCCGCAGACCGATGCTCCACCACTGAGCCAAACCGGTTTCGGCTGGCCTGATTCTTGAATACTTGTTGGCCGTCCTTTGAAGAGTCCCAAACTGGGTCGCAATGAAGAGCTAATACTGACACTTACACAACACTATATGTTAACTATAATTGTTTTTCTTAAAGGTTTATTATCCTGAAATTCCAGACCAATAGGGTTAAAAAGAAAATTGTAAAAGCATCCCTATTGGGAATATTGGGGATGAGGAGAATTACCCTCACTACCTTTATTCAGTTCTTATGTCTGAACTAGTTATAAAGTAATAAAATAGCCTGGCCAGTGTTCAGTGTCGACCTATGAACCAGGAGGTCACGGTTCAATTCCAGGTCAGGGCAAATGCCCAGGTTGTGGGTTTGATCCCCAGTAGAGGGTGTGCAGGAGGCAGCCGATCAATGATTCTCTCTCATCATTGATGTTTCTAGCTCTCCCTTCCTCTCTGAAATCAATAAAAATAGTTTTTAAAAAATAAAGTAATAAAATAGACACAAGACTACATGAATAGGGGAAAAACAAGTTAATAGACAGATGCACAAGGAATAATCACACAGGATATTCCGGTCATAAAACGAGGCTCCACGAGACGACTGAGCCAGGCATCTCTTTAAACAAAGAAACAATAAATACATTTGTGAGAAACTGACAGGACAAAGAAAGTCAGTGCTCGTGAGAAAGGAAACTAAGCAAGGTGTGGGCATTCCCCAGTGAGAAATCTAAACAAGGCTGGGGCTTGGGTGGTGACGAGTGAAGGTGTTATTACCAGGTTTGTGTAGACAAGCCTTTCTGACTCTAGATTTTCTAAGTGATAAGATGACCCTGGGCCTTCTGGAAGTGGGAGGGCGCCGATGATGCAGTTGTTTCCTGCTTTTAGGAGGACAGAGCAGTCAGAGACTGCTGCTTCTGGTTGATTTTCTTTTCTTTTATCTTTTTTAAATATTTTCATTGACTTCAGAGAGGAAGGGAGAGAGAAACAGAGGCATCCATGAAGGGAGAGAATCATGGATTAGCTTCCTCCTGCATGCTTCCTACCGGGATCAAGCTCGCAACCCAGGATGTGCCCTTGACCGGAATCGAACCCAGGACGCTTCAGTCCGAAGGCTCTACCCACTGAGCAACACTGGCTAGAGCCCTGTTGATTTTAGTTTTAAATAATCAGTGTGTGAATGTGGGACTTCATGGGGCGGCTTGCCTTACGCCTCCACGGGAATCGGAACTGCATAGGGTTCTCAACCAGGAACCGGAAGCTGGAAGCTCTGCGCTCACATTTCTGCTGGGAAATGACTTCTAACCTGGATCCTACATCTACCGGTAGTCAAGCAACCACAAAAGGGAGAGGATGGACAAAAGACCGATCCAGGCCGGCATGAGGCGACCTACCCTTTACCCTCCCATGCTCACCTCGATTCTGCAACACAGCTGACCCCTGGGGCAGCTTCCCAGGTCTCCACGCAGCTGGCTTCCAGCTCCCCATCTTCCATTCATGCCCAACCAGGGCCAGTTCGACTCCCAAAAGACAAAAATTGGTTCTTGGTGGGGGCTGTGGTACTAGCCACTGTGCTTGTGTGACTGATTGATGGGATAAAAGAATGAGTGAATCAGTGGAATGAAGGACTTGCTCCCCACACAGAATCTAGCTCCCCGTGGTGTGTGATGTGTACCTTGCCTGTAGTGAATCCCACGTGGCCACATGTTGCAGCTATTTTTTTAATTGTGGTAAGTTACAGATAAAATGTACCATGCAGCAACATGGAGAATTTCCCCAGGGTGTTGGGAGAATTAAAAGGATCACTGTTGATAAAGCACTTAGGGTCTGCCGCACAGGGGTGTTGGTTAAAAGCACGGTGGAGCAGAGGAGCTAGGACACAGGGGCCAGTGGTCAAGGAAGCCATGGAGGGACGTGGATGGGGCTCCCCAGAGGAGAAGCAAGCCAGCCTTCCCTGCTCTCCTTCATTTCCGCACCTCATCCCCTTCAGTAGCTGCTTCACTTTAACGCTGTTCCCACTGCGGCCACCAGAGGGAGCCACTTCCTCCCGCGGCTCCCTCTCTCCCTCTCCCTCTCCCTCTCCACCTGACACAGCTTCTTTGGAAGACACCCATCTTCCTTCATGAAATCCCATAGCTTTGATCTTTCTGAAACTTTGTTCACCTAGAAACCGAGTCACCTATTTGATCACACAAATTAGAACCAAAGTTGACAAAGTCTGGGGACCCTCCTTGCCCAGAGGCCACACTGAGACGAAGGTCCTGGGCCCTTTCTGCTCACTGTCCGCCCCGGGGACCTGGGCCTGCCCTCCTCCCCATCTCTTCCTCCTCCCCGAGCCCCTCCCTGGAGGCCAGAGTCTGGGCATGGGGCCGGGGCCCTGTGGCTGTTTCCTTCCCGGGGAGCAAAGAGGCCAAGAGGCCACCACGGGGAGATTGTCAGGCCCCAGACTCCACGGCCCCAGGCCCTGGGCTTGCTGCTCTGAGATGATGTCCTCCTGAGATCTTCCTGCCGGGAGCACCGCGGGGAGTCAGCAACCAGGAAGGCACGCAGAGATGCTTCCTCCCTCACACAGAGCCTCCCGGGCCACAGCCCCTGGGTCCGGCCCAGCAGGCAACCACCTCTGCCGCTGGCCTGTCACTGACCCTGTCGCCTGCTGGGTCCATGCAGGACTGACAGTGCTGGAGCGCTGCTCATCCTCTTTCCCTGGGTCTGTGTGGCTCGTGGCTACTTAGAAGAAGAGAAAGAGAAACGGGGGAAGGAGACTACATGAGGAAGAGGCATAGAGAGAGGGAGGGAAGAGGGAGGGAGGGAGGGAGGGAGAGAAGGAAAGGGAGGGGACAAGGAGTCCTGGGCTGGGGGGGGGGGGGTGTCACTTGCTACGCCATTCACTTTCTAGAATCGTGCATCAGTGTTCAAGTCTCTATTTCATTCTGGGGCTTTGGGGCTCAATAGTTCAAGTCGCCCCTTAATTAACTAACTTCATGTGCACGTCCAACCTGCTCTGACCCTACCTGGGCACTGTGTGTGTGTGTGTGTGGGGGCGACGGCGACACAGGCTTCTCACCCCCCCCCCCCACCCGGAGGGAGTCCCCGTTCACCTCAGTGTGTTTTCAGAAGCATCAGGCACTCAGGCGCCCCAAGAACATGCCACTTGTTTCTGCTTCATCGCTGGAGAGGCTTCAAGCCCCACAGGAGGAGGAAGGAAAACAGCTCTTCACTCCCGGGTGTCAGGAAGCCCAGGCCAGAAGCAAGGTTTTCCTGGCAAGTCCCACCGGAGGCCGATTGCCCCACAGCCCTCAGCTTATCTACGGGGATGGGGGGGGGGGGTAGGGGGGGTGGAAGGGGGGGGTAGGGGGAGCTGCTTTGGAGGTGCTGCTACCTTTGCCAAAAGCAAAAACCAATCGCAGGCTTCCAGAATGTCATGATAGGAGCAGAGAGCCATGCCACTGGAGTTACTTCTGGAATCCACACTACGAAGGCGTCTAAGGAACCAGACTCAGGTTGGCCATGAGTCCTGGACCCACCCCACAGGCATGCAGCTTCCGGGGCTTCTCCGGGCTGGCTGACCGCGCCCTGTGGCCCCGGGGAGACAGGACACCACCCCGGGTCCTGGGCGGCTGGAAGGGGGGACTCTGTCCTGGTCATCACTGAGCTTCAAGAGGGCGCCCTGCAAAGGGTGCACCCCTGCCTCGCACCCACACGGAGGGGCTGGAGTGAGCTGGCTGGGCAGGCGGTGTCCATCAGGCAGAGAAGGCCGCCCTGAGGAGCTTACATTCTAGTGGGGCAGCCAGCCATTCACAGGCAAATAGTCACATCCCATCACTGCAGCGGGGAGGCACATTCTAGGCAGAAATGCAAAGGAGGAGAACGGGAGAAGGTGTAGGAGGACAGGGGGACACTGGGAGGCCTCTCTGGGGAGGCGACTTCGGGGCACAGCGGACATCTGAGTGCAGGGTGGGAGCCAGACGTGGAAACTCAGGGGACAGTGGCTCCCAGGAGAGGGAGACGCAGGCGATGAGACGCCCAGAAGCAGACCTTGTCACAGAGCTGAGAGCACTGTCGTGGCTGCTGTTTCCCAGAGGGAGAAACAGAGGCTCCAGGAGGCCCCAGGCCTGCCACGGCCCCAGGCCTGTATGTGGGAGCCCGAGCCAGACCATCTGACGCCGAGGCACTATGTCTGATGGCTGCTGTCACAGGACACATGCAGACCATGACCTTCAACCCAAACCCTGGCCCAGCTGTCCGTCAAAATCCAGAAGTCTCCGGCGTAAGGACATCTGTGCAGTGCATACGGTGTGGTCTGTGACACTCCTGAGGACCTGGGACAGCACACAGCAACGGAGCATGCTAACACAGCACGGCGCAAATATGTCCGCGTTTCTGCAGCAGAACAGCTCCGTGGGCAAAATAAGGAGCTATTCATAGCCTCGGTTCAGGGGAGGTTTTGCTACCAAATCGGGTCACATTTTGATGCCCAAACTAGTTACCAAAATAAACAACAAACCGCTTTGCGTTTACAGAGCCTTTAGGATTTCACTAAAAGCCGGGGGGGGGGGGGGGGAGCACATGTCATACATGTCATAGCTTCTGGAAATGACGGCTCTGAAGCCAGCTGGTCAGCGCGCTCACAGCCGGGCACGGCCCAGACTCGGGATGCGCAGCCACAGTCCCGGGCTGGGGGCACACACTGCCCCTTGGTGAGGGAGCCACGGCAGCTAGAGACAGCCGACAACATGGGGAGAGCAGTGCCGGAGTCCACGGCCACGGCCAGGTGGGAAAAGGCCACAGAAGCCCCGCTTCAGCAAATACACCGCCCCACGCGAGTGCTCCTCTCGGCGGCCACGCTGCCCGTGCTGGACGGGATTGGCTTTGAGAATGTGGCCAGAGGGAAAGAAGTTAAAGATGGGGAAGACACAAAACTATCCTCCTTTAATTTCTCTTTTTAAATCAACCTAGTATTCTTCCTCTGTTTCAAGTCCTCAAGGGTGTCCCACCTCATCCTTTATCAGTGGTCAGCCAACTGCAGCTCGCGAGCCACATGAGGCTCTTTGGCCCCTTGAGTGTGGCTCTTCCACAAAATACCACGGCCTGGGCAATGTCTATGTTGAAGAAGTGGCGTTAGAAGAAGTTTAAGTTTAAAAAATTTGGCTCTCAAAAGAAATTTCAATAGTTGTACTGTTGATATTTTGGCTCTGTTGACTAATGAGTTTGCTGACCACTGTCCTATATAGTAAAAGGCTAATATGCAAATCAACTGAACAGCAGAATGACCAGTTGCGATTGCGCGCACTGACCACCAGGGGGCAGACACTCAACACAGGAGCTGCCCATGGTGGTCAGTGCACTCCCACAGGGGAGCACCGCTCAGCCAGAAGCCCTGAGCCGGGCTCACGGCTGGAGAGCACAGCGGCAGGGGCCTCTCCCGCCTCCACAGCAGTGCTGACCGCCGCTTCAGCCCGCTCCCCTAAGCTGTCAGTTGGACATCCCCCAAGGGCACCCGGACTGTGAGAGGGTGCAGGGGCCCGGCTGAGGGAATCCCAAGTGCACAAATTTTGTGCACCGGGCCTCTAGGTTAGGATAAAACCCACAGGACTTTCAAAGGCCCTACGATCCAGTCCTCCTCAGGGGGCTTGTCCTCCACCCCCACCCCGCCCACACCTCAGCGCCCAGGCAAACCCATGCAGGAGGCAACCAGTGGATGTGTGTCTCTCTGAGATGGGTATTTCTCTCTCCCCCCACTCTCCCTCCTGCTCATTCTCTCTAAAAATAAAAACAAAACAAAAACAAAAAAAAGGCAAGACAAGTAATACAGGCCTCGAGTTTCTTTCAGAGCTGCTAGTCTGAAGTGAAAGCTGCAGCCACAATGGAGGCTTATCCAAATGCCACAGCGACCAATCCGGTACCCAAGCAAGCGGAGGCCTCCCTCCAGTGGCCGGATGGATCTCTACACTGGCCACTTCCCGGCTTAGAGCTCTGCCTCCTGCTTTTGCAACGCGCCAGCCAGGAACAGAAATGTGGTCCTTGGCTTTCCAGGGTCTACTCTACGTCGCTCTTCCCTGCTCCCTCCACTGCCCCTGGCCTCGGGCCCCTGGTCCTGCCCTCGGCCAGGCTGCCGTCTCATCGACTGGCATGACCAAAGCCGTCCAGCCCAAACGCTAATATCAACAATAACTCACATCTGCCCAGCAACAGAAGGCTCACAGTGTGCTTTTGCACCAATTCCCTGGTTGAATCTATCCTGTGGGACAGACACACCCATCTTACAGGTGAGCAGGTTGCGTGGCCAAATGGGGAAGGGACTTAGTCAACATCACAGTTAGTCAGATGCAGCACTGGGCGCTTGTCCACCTACACCGCAGCGGACTCAGAACAGGGGATTGTCTGATTATTATGAAAAACAGAGAAGCAGCGAGTGTTTATGACCATTGCTGGGTGGAAAAGGCACTTGGCAAAGAGGGTAAGCCTGCCTCTAGCCAGGAGCCCCTCAGGTCACAGGGCAGCCGGCCATTCTAAGCCAAAGTCTGACAACTGCAGCCAGATCCACTCACGTGGGCTTAGCCCCACCAAAACCACACGCATGCTGCCTTGGTCACGGGTCCGAAGATGAACACGGAATGGCTGTTTTAAGGTTCCCGTATGAAATGAAAATCTGGGGGCCCCTTATCAAGAATTCCAAGATGGGACAGCAGTGAGCGAGTGCACCCAGGAAGGACCCTCAGGCAGACCACGAATGAAAACAGCAGTCTGAACGCAGCCTCAGCAGCCTGCCCGGGAAATACTCCTCACGCAGGGCAGGGGCCAGCTGCTTATGTTGTCGCTCTGTGGGGAACAGGCTGCCATCCTTGGTGACAGTCCGACCACCTCCCTAACAATAGGCCTCAGACGGTCTGGACTGGATCAGTAACTGACAGGTTCCTTAGGACCACGCAGGGGAAGCGCAGCGCAGGCCCCTGTGCAATCGGAGGGTCGCCCGCCTGGCCCACGTGCCTCCAGCGGCACGGGCTGCGTCTCAATGGAACTGCAGATCTGTCCCTTCCGCTCCCATTTCTCAGGTGGAAGCTGCTCCCTCCCCAGACTGTGCCACCCACCCCGTCAGGGCCCTCTCGCCTGCTGGAGAGGCAGACAGGATAACTGGTGGTGATGCTCGGAGCTGTTGTGTGAAAGCGCACATGTGATGCATTTCTCGACACTGCCATCCATCACAGTCCCAGCCCACAGGGCACAGGCCGCGCGTGCCGGCGCAGCCTGGGTTCCGGGGAGCCACGCGGTCTTCCTGGCAGTGTCCGCCACGGGAGTTCTGGCTTCCCATCTTCAGTGGGAGCTTTCACTCACCGGGAGGCTCCAGACCAGCATGCTGTCGCATCCTCTTACTGAACCAGAACGGAGAACACCCACCGCCCCACACCGCGGGCAGCCTCCCGGGAGCCCCCTGGGGAGAGCTCGGTGCTGCCCTCCGGTGACCGGGCCCGCCAGGCCTCCCCGGGAGGTGACGGCACGTGCCGCTGTCTGTGGGCAGTGCCATCTCGGACAGAACCGTGCTGACCGCGGAGGGTCCAGTGTAGGGATGCAGGGCCCAGCGGCACGTGCCACTCCCACGCATGCAGAACAAGTGTGGCTGCCGAGGGCAGGAGCTCTGTGGAGAATGAAGCTCATCACATGCCACTGTGGGGCCCCGGACATTAAGGGGTCACGTCCCTGCAGGAGGACTGCGGGAAGCGTGGTCCCGGGCAAGGAGGGCGGGCGGGGCAGTGGAAAGACCAATGCCCCCGAAAGGCGGTGCACGCGGTGGTTAAGCGCAAGGGTCCTGCACCGGCTGCCTGCCTTCCCCTCTCTGGCCTTCCCTGCTGCCCGCGTACAAGTGAGGAAACGGCCCTGTGCCTCGGTTTCTTCAGCTGTGAACGGGGAGGTGCTAATAACAGCACTTACCTCCCGGGATCGGGGGGAGGCCTAAATGCGCTAGCAGTGGAGGTGCTTGGAGCGGTGCCCGGCTCCCGCGAGGTATTCAGAGGGCACTGCTGTCCACAGGGAACCTGTTCGGATGGCCTGAGAGACTCACAGACGCCCAGCATGGTATTATGAACTCAAGGCTACAAATGCAGATATTCAAATGCTCTGACTAAAGGATGTTTTAGCATTTTGCTGAGTATAAAATTTTTATTTTGGAAGAAAGTCAAGAACAAAACAACAACAACAACAACTAGGAAGCCAGAGCATTAGAAAGACTATTATTGTCGTCGTCTATACTAAGTCTGGCACAAAAATAAATGTTATGCAAATTTCTATGTAAAAAACCACAATGTGTCCTGGAGCAGAGCAGCACAGCACAGTGCAGCAAGTGCTCCTCTCACCGGGCATCTCATCCACGCCAAGCACGATGCCCTGCACACACGCCTCCACGGGGCCCTCCCACCCCGAGACGGACCTCATGACCCCCTGTACGGAGGTCAGGCCGGGGTGCACACACTGGGAGTGCCTGGGGGGAGACCCACTGCCAGGGTCCTCCTCATCCTCTCTTCACGTTTTGTTCACTAACCTCAAAATGCAAACCCGGCAACTGCTGCTAAATACAGTCTCCAATGAGCAAATTGGTTCTAATTGTGTAGAATCTATATCATATATATTAAAATACAATGGTAAACAAGATTTGCTCTATACGTATTAAAACTTAGAAAGAGCCCCGGCTGGTGTTTCTCAGTGGTCAGAGTGTCGGCCTGCACACCCAAGGGTCACGAGTTCGATTCCGGGTGGAGGGCACATACCTGGGTTGCAAGTTCATCCCAGGCCCCAGCGTGTGCGGGAAGCAACCAACCCATGTGTCTTTTTCACATTGATGCTTCTCTCTCTTTCCCCCACCCCTTGTTCCTTCCCTTCCACTCTCTCTAAAAATCAGTGGGGAAAAAATATTCTTGGGAGAGAATAAAAAACAAACAAACAACAAATTTTAAAAAAGAGAATCAGAAATCAATTAAACCTTTTTCACTTTACATAATACAAATCTAGTTCCTAGATATTGGGTATATCATATATATTTTTAAAAATAGTGAAAAACGATCCTCCTATAGTTAGGAATGATTCACATTGTTCATTTGACTCAATGTTAAGGGAAAGGGAGGTACAAGCGAGGTACATTGATAGAACTATTTCTGATCCCTGGTTCAGGATAATGGCGGAACTGGGAGTCTCATCTTTTATTTACCCCTGTGCTAGAACTGCAAATAGCAACCACGCACATATCAAAAAACCTTTGTAAATTTAATGCTGGAGTCACACGGGACAGATTACTGTCTAATAAAGAACTGGTTGATTACCGTAAAATTGGAATTCATTCTAAGAACAAGCTATAGTTACTTGTCTCCCAAACCCATCTGAGTTATTTAAACGTTATGTGGGAAAATCGACCCAGGCCATTATGCTCAATTAGTATTTGACAAAGGAGGCAAGAGCATACAATGCAGTCAAGACAGTCTTTTCAATAAATGGTGTTGGGAAAATTGGACAGATACATGCAAAAAAATGAAACTAAACCACCAACTTACACTATACACAAAAATAAACTCAAAATGGAGAAAGGACTTAAATGTAAGATGGGAAGCCATAAAAAAAAATCTTAGAATACATAGGCAGCAAAATATCAGACATTTGTCGTAGCAATATCTTTACTGATACAGCTCCTAGGACAATGGAAACTAAGGAGAAAATAAACAAATGGGATTACATCAAAATAAAAAGCTTTGCCGTAGCTGGTTTGGCTCAAATGGATAAAGCATCGGCCTGTAGATTGAAGGGTACCGGGTTCGATTTCGGTCAAGGGCACATGCCTAGGTTGTAGGTTTTATCCCCAGTGGGGGGCATGCAGGAGGCAGCCAATTAATGATTCTCTCTCATCATTGATGTTTCTCTCTTCTTCCCAATCCCTTCCTCTCTGAAATCAATAAAAAAATATATTTAATAAAAAAACAAATAAAAAGCTCTACACAGCAAAAGAAACCATCAACAAAACACCAAGAGAGCCCACTGCATGGGAGAACATATTTGCCAATGTTATCTCTGATAAGTATTTAACCTCTAACATTTACAGGGAACTCATACAACTTAACAAAAGGAAGATAAACAATCCAATCAAAAAATGGGCAAGGACCTAAGTAGATACTTTTCAAAAGGGAACATATAGAAGGCCAAGAGACAAATGAAAACATGCTCAAAATTACTAATTATCTGAGAGATGCAAATCAAAACGACAATGAGGTACCATCTCGCACTTGTCAGAATGGCTATCATCAACAAATCAACAAACAACAAGTGCTGGCAAGAATTCATAGAAAAAGGAACCCTCGTGCACTGCTGGTGGGAATGCAGACTGGTGCGGCCAATGTGGAAAACAGTATGGCGTTTCCTCAAAAAACTAAAAATGGAACTGCCATTTGACCCCGTTACCCCACTTCTAGGAATATATCCCAAGAAAACAGAAACACCAATCAGAAAGTACATATGCACCCCTATGTGCACAGCAGCATAATTTACATCAGCTAAGATTTGGAAACAGCCCAAGTGCCCATCAGCAGATGAGTGGATTAAAAAACTGTGGTACATCTACACAATGGACTACTATGCTGCTGTAAAAAATAATGAATTCTTAACGTTCACAACAGCATGGATGGAACTGGAAAGCATTATGCTAAGTGAAATAAGCCCGTCAGAGAAAGATAAATATCACATGATCTCACTCATTTGTGGAATATAAGGAAAAACATAAACTGATGAGCAAAAACAGATTCAGAGACACAGAAGCATCAAAAAGACCATCAAACCTCTGCGGGAAGGCAGGGGAGAGTAGGGGCATGGGGGAGAGATCAACCAAAGGACCTGTATGCATGCATATAAGCCTAACCAAAGGACACAGACAGCAGGGAGGTGAGGGCATGTGCTGGGAGTGGGAGTGGCCGGGGAGAGGTCAATGGGGGTAAAGGAGACACATGTAATACTTTAAACAAAAATTTAGAGGGTGGGGTGGGAACCTGGTGGAGGGGAGCAATTGGGAGGGGGGGAGAGGAACACATTTGTAATAATCTGAACAATAAAGATTTATTTTAAAAAATAATTTAAATTTATTTTTAAAAAACTTCCAGTGAATGACTACTTACTTGTAATTTTTTCCTGGTACAGGAATGATTTCTAATAACTACCTTTTTCTTCACAATTTATGTTTCCTATAAGCACTAGTTCAGCCCACGGTAACATAAAGGAATTTCAGCAAAAAGAAAGTCTATCACAGTGACTATACCATTAAGAGAAGATGAAGTGAAATGAGTATAAAAATTGCTGTTTATTTCTTTGTTACACAAAGAGAATTAAGTGGTTCAAGACGTTTGAGCCCATCTCCCATGTCCTTTCTGACATGACAGGAACATACAGAACGATGGCACCTCGACTAGGAGTCCAGCTCGGGGTCCAGCTTCTCCACTTTGATGACCACATCCGGAGTGGAAGCAGCGGCACCAGATGGCTGGCTCTCTGTGTCCGATTCGGACAACACTTCGTCCTTGATTTTTATAGGCTTATTGCTGGCCTCTTCGTCGTCGTCTGAAGACTCATCCAGCTCCCATTCATCATCGATGTCCATTTCAAACACTCTCACATGGCGGAGATTTGAGCTTAACTGAATAAAAAAAAGGCCAAATACAGACTTTTAAAATGTAATGGCTTAACTAATATATTATATATAAGGAATTAGAAATCAGGTTTCCTATGAAACCATTAGAATTAATTTTATAGGAAAATTAGAGGCCCAGTACACAACATTCACGCACTGGGCGGGGGAGGGTCCCTCGGCCTGGCCTACGCCCTCTCAGTCCAGGACCCCGCGAGAAGTGGACCTAAACAGGCAGTTGGACATCCCCGGGGGGATCCTTAGCGTTGCCGTGGAGATGGGAGAGGCTCCCACCACTGCCGCTGCGCTCACCAGCCATGAGCCCGGCTTCTGGCTGAGCAGGGCTCCCCCTGTGGGAGCCCACTGACCACCAGGAAACAGCGCCTGCATCGAGCGTTTGCCCCCTGGTGGTCAGTGTGCGTCATAGCCACTGGTCATTCCTTTGTTTGGTTGATTTGCATATTAGGATTTTATTATATAGGACTATTTTCCCATCAGTGTTCAACAAAATCACTAAACTGAAGCTATCATTTTGCATAAAAGAATCTCCACATGCAATAGTAACAATTTCATAATTAAAGTCTGGAATTGTTACTGATTCCTTAGTAAGCGTTCTCAGAACAAGAGAACTCAATAGCGAAGGTGACTAACAAGCTCATCACCAACAGAAGCAATTCATCACACAGTCTGCCTGAAAGGACCATAGGGATCCAGTGGCTCTCTCCTGTAACGCTTAGGAAGCAATCTGTAAACACTTACCACACAGGACACTTTTCGAAAACCATTCCCAGCAACATACTGCGCTTTCATACTCTCCAGTAATCGCCAGTGCTTCTCGAAATGCATGGTCCGTGTAGGGATAGCACCGCACTGTTCATCCAGCCTAGAGAGAGGAAAACCGACCCGGGAGTGAAAATGGGGTCCGCTCCTGGGGTCCTAGGGGTTGTGTCAGGGTCAACCATGGGCTCGATTTCTACCAACATTCTCACCGATATAATTCTACCCAGCCTCTGTATAAAAACACTGGGTGCTATATTCTACAAAAGTACTATAATTACAAATAAGCAAAAATATCTTCTTAGTCAGGTTTTTTATTCTCTTCTGAGGAAAACGAACTGACACATTTTTAAATTAGAGAAAGGACCTGCTTACTGAAATCTCAGTCAGCCAAAGCCCTCTCTTGGGAATGGCCATGTCCCCTCCACGTGGCTACTGAGGCCCTACGCAGGGAAGGGAAACACTAAAGGCAATCTAGGGTGACTATTTCTACTACAACCTGGGGTTAATGCTGCTCTTGAAGAAAGAACTCACAGAAGTCCCATTCTCCACCCCAAATAATACCAACCTTGTTCCAGCACATACCTACGGACTTACTACCGTGTTTCCCCGAAAATAAGACATCCTCCGAAAATAAGACCTACTTCATGGAAACATAATAATACATCCCCTGAAAATAAGACCTAGCGTATCTTTGGGAGCAAAAATTAATATAAGACACTGTCTTATTTTCAGGGAAACAGGGTAGTAAAGCAAAGGAACAGAAGAGCTGTTAAAGCCAGTATTTTCAAAATAAAAAATATGACTGATTCTCTGATTATCCCTGGTTAACTGCTATCTGGCATACATAAAGGACTGGACTATATGACATACATTAAAAACATTTTAAACATTTTATCGATGAATTAGTTACCTTGTAGAGTAATTCCCAGTGAACTGATATTCTGCAGAATCTTCACAGTTATACACTGAAGACAAAGGCAACTGGACCAAGAGTCTGTCTCTTCCTTCACGTCCTACAGTGTCCTTAAGAACAACTGTCACAGTTTCATCATCATAAAACTGTGCATCTAAACAACTGTAGGTGCTAGAAGAGAAATAAGTTTTGCTACATGAAAGATGACCATAACTACAGAGACAATATTGGATGCATAACATACTTATACCAAGCAAAACGATAAAAAAAAAAAATCAAGTGACATTCTATACAATAACATTTGAAATATATCACTAGTTTGCACTAAAATCACACTTCATCTGCAAGTACACAGTATGTGGCAATCCCTCCCTTGAGCTGCAAGCGAGGGAAGCCTTATAGGTATATATCACTTAACTGAGTCTAACCATGTTCCTATAATTCACATGACAAAACATATCCTATATAACAAAGAGGTAATATGCAAATTGACCCTCATGCTGTAATGCTATCACAAAATGGCAGCACGCACAGAAGAGGCAGGGCAGCGGGGGCGGGGCCTGCAGCCGCTCCACATGGCTCCCACTGGGTTTCCTGCAGCCCCATGGAGGCGCAGGGGTCCTGGTGGCCACTTCACAGGGGTTTCCATGGCCTTGGGGTGCACCGAGGAGGTGGGGCATCGGGGCGGTACTCCAGGACTCTGGGGCTCAGGGGAGAGGGAAGGGGAGGGTCTCCCAGGTCTCACACGATTTTGCATGACGGGTCACTAGTACATACATATTTACATATCATCCAAACAGAATTTAAGATTTACCTTCTCCTCACTTTCTCAGTTGTGGCATATGTGAAGCTCCCAAATTTAATAGCAATTAGTCCATTGCTTACAGATCTTGAAGAAAGAAGAGGGGGAACAAAGAGATTATGTGGAACAACCTGGATAGCCAACAATCTAAATGCTTGAAAGAACATGATTGTCAGGGTTAGTGTATCTACCTAAACCCCAAATCCCAGACCCACATACCATTATGCTCACTCTAGAACACCAGTAACTAATTTAAACACCTAGAGAGATAAACCCAACATCAAAATTACAACTTGATTTACAATCTTATGGTCAGCAAAGTCGCTGGATACCTTACACAATTGAGGACATCTGGAACAACCAAATGATTTCATGTCTTGGTCTCAAAATATGTCCTGGAAATTCAGATTTAAACCCTTTTCAGATACTAATGGCATTCTGAGTCTGATCTACCTTTCAGAACTTTCCCGATGGATTCTCAAAAGCAGTGAGAAAGAAAGGCATTGTTGAATGAAAGGCATACTTAACCTCGGGTAAAAGGCCTTTCTAGAAGGAACCCACAACTCAGTTTTGAACTTCTACAAGTTCTTGAGACATAATCCTCAGTGTTCTGCTCTTGATTTTTCCTAAGCCTAAAAGACATCCTCCAGGTAATTGCTCTTCACCAATACAAACTCAGATACTCCAGAATCAGAAGGGATCGTGTAGCTTCCTGATCTGGCCCTGTCGTCTATCCAGTGACATGAAACCTAAGGCTGAGAACCGTTCGGGGACAAGTCACAGGGAGTTAGTTAAGCAAAGCCTGAAATGTAGGGGAGAGGAACTGTATGTTTTATGATTAAGAATAAAATCTTATCTCTCCTGATTCAAACTTCAGACAAACACTTACTGGGAAATATCAGTATGTCTCCTTAAGATGCACATTTTATAAACTGAATCTTCTGAAATAGTGAAAAGAAGATAATGTAGATTTGAAGTCTTATTATTCCACCTAAAGAAAAAAAATATTTAATGTCAAACATGCCATATAGTTTTCAATGCACAGAACACAACGGTATTGGTCACATGTTAGGGAAAAAACACACACTTACAGAAAAGGAAATTTGAACAATCTACGTGTAGAGTCCTCACTAAAACAAAAGGGAAAAAAATTAATAAAATTTTTAAATTGGCTGCCGAATTATACCACCCAAAAGGCAAATAGAATTACCTTCTAGTATCTTTATATAACGGGATACAGATTGCTTGATTCATTGATTTTCCAATTACATCCTAAATAAAATAATGTTTAAAATATCATTAGAGCAGACAAATACTGTACAGCATTGGTTAAGTCTAGTAAAAAAATCATCTATATCATCAAACCTTTTACACAAGAAACTTTAATGGCAGTCATGGCAGTCGGGGAGAGAGGGAGACAATTCTGAGCTGAAACAGGGCCTTGGTGGTAAGCACGGAGCACCCTAACACCCCCCTCCCCCCCCACCCCCCACCCCTGTAGTCTCACAGCATCAGCCTCCCACCCTTCGGGAGTAAACAGGAGACACAACACCTCCAAACTAAGAACCTTTATACCAAATACGAAAGATGCCAACAATTTCATCTTTTTATTTTTAATATACATAAGAAACTCGGAGGGGAACCATATTAGGGGGAGCCATATAAACCTGCCAGTTTTGTTAGTCAAAAGCATGTTCTATGGTTCACCTTAGTAACTACGATCATTAACATAAATGAGCCACACGCTATAGATGTTCTCGCGCCAACACAAAGGCATTCATTTCGAACTTACTGCTGGCTTTTGCAAACATTGATCAATAATGTTCTCCATCCGCCTTTTCACAAAATGCAATGATTTTCGAGGATAATAGGGAAACAGCAAAGGGCTTTCTGATTTCAAAGAAAAAACAGAAACAAACAAAGCTAGAGTAGAAGACATGATCAGAAGGAAATATTCTGTTATTAGAGCCAGCCCACACAGCTTATGGGAGGGTGGCTATCACCATAAGGATCTAAGAAATAGCTAAACTGGTCAGATTACTTTTTCAGAAAACAAAGAAACACTTTAAAAATATTCTCATCTAAAACGGTGATGTTGGGACATATAGGATGGCTGCTATTTTGTGTTGCATCCCTAATAATGCTGGGTAGGGAAAGTTTTACCACATCAATATTTTAAGTCCTAGAACAGTGGTCCGCACACCACGGCTCACGAGCCACATGCGGCTCTTTAGCCCCTTGAGTGTGGTTCTTCCACAAAATACCACGGCCTGGGTGAGTCTATTCTGAAGAAGTGGAGCTAGAAGAAGTTTAAAAATTTGACTCTCAAAAGAGATTTCAATCATTGTACTGTTGATATTTGGCTCTGTTGACTCATGAGTTTGCCGACTGCCCTAGAAAACGGAAGGCATAACAGGGAACAGGAAAGCTGCAGCCTCAGGAGACTCCGCGGATGCGCCCTGCTGTGAGGAGGCAGCCAATGGAACCGGCCCGCAGACTCCTCTGCCCAGCAGACTCCTCTGCCCAGCAGGCCCTTTAGTTTTCTTCGCAATATCCTGTTTTTTATAAGGTGCCATACAGACAATACCATACTTCAGAGTAAGCAATCTTACTGAGCAGTTACCTGGTAACTGTTTTTGAACATGGTAATCTCATACACTTTGGGGGGGGGGGGTTGTGTGTTTTTTGTGTGTGTGTATGTGCTTTTTTGTTTGTTTGCTTGTTTTTACTATTTCTCTATTCAAATAAAATGGGCACAGAGGATAAATCTAAATAAGTTAGGTAAGAAATCAGCAAAACTGTCAGTGGTGCCCTGGTCCCCAATGAATAAACGCGCCGGCCAGCACCTGGGGCCAGAGCTACCTTTCAGGTGGCTGCTGTGCTGCAGGAAGTCGTACCACTGGTTTCCTTCCGTGTTGGGCGGCGACACCAGGTCGTCATCTTCGTCTTTCAAGTACTGCAAACGCAGAATTTAAGATGTGCGTAGGAAACCAAGCAAATCAGGCCTCAAATTGCTTACATGTAACGTTCTTCTATGTAATAAGTTAGTCTGTTTCACTGCCGAGTCCTCTTGGAAAGTGCCCTGCTGTCATTCTAAGTGAGGAGCTCAAAATTCGCTAAGTACCCAGCGACTAGAGAAACTGCTAACTCCTAAGAGGCTAGAATGCTGTTAACGTTCAGGCCATACATTGAATTTAAATTTTGAGTTCTATTTTCATGAAGCTTATACCTGTAAGTCTATAAATTAATTTGAAAAAAGTTATCAACTGTCAATCCACGCTGTGGCAGCAGTTCTCGACCTGGGGCCCACGGGCGCTTCCAGGGATCGTGAGGTGAGTGAGTGCCGCCTTTACGGTGATGCACGGTGTTGTGTGCCCTTCCACTGGAACGGCATCTGCTCTGATGGTCAAAAGCACGGGTGGCAAAACCCCTGGCGCCGTCACCGAGCACCAAGCAGCAGCTCCAAACCTTACAGCCGCCGCTGCACTCCTCTGCCACACGCTCACAGCTGCACTATCTCTGGTGAAGCTATTGGAATTATTAATTTTATGAAAGCCCAACCGTGGAGCGCAGGTCTCTTTATTATCCTGTGTGGCAGACCAGGAAGCAGCCACGGCACTGCCACTGCCACTGCCACCAGCAGGGAGAGCCTGCCGACCCCGCTGGGCCGTGGCCGGCACTTTCCTGCCGCTAATGGAATTCCATTTCTATGTGAAAGCACGACTGGCAAAAACACCATGATTATCCGTTCTTGGGTACTTGAGAGATATTTTCTTGAAAATGAAGAAAGGGAGGCTGTCACTTTAAGCAAAACAGCTGCCAGTATTGGTTGCCAATGATGAAATTTAAACATTTATGCCAAAATTAAAATTCTGAAAGTCCTGTATCTGTCACTGTGTAACTGACAGCGTCACGGGACTTAAAAACCGACGAGACCGGTGGTGACAGTAATGAAACCCGACTCTGGGATTCTGTATGAAGAAAGGTGCCGGCATATGGAACTCAGTGAGCGGGTGTTTTCCTGGTGGCAACACACGATGTTACAAAATCATGCCTGGGGGACAGACGCATTCAAAGCGCCAGGCAGGTGAGTGGACCTGTAGTGCATTAGAGTTCACAAAGTCCACTGATGCAATTTAGGTTCCACATTGAAACTAACCTTTAACATATCAGAGAATACCCACCATTATCTGAATCGCTACTAACCTACTTCTCCCTTTCAAAACACACACCTGTACGAAGCCAAATATTCTTTACATACCTTAACCAAAACAACGTATCATAGCAGATTAAATGCAGAAGCAGATATGATAATCTAGCTGTCTTCTACTAAGCCAGACATCAGAGACTTGCAGAATTATAAACAATGCCACTACCTACTAAGTTATATTTTCTGTATTATAGTTGTTTTTCATTGAAATTATTTATATGAAAATGTAATGGAACTGTTACTTTTAATAACAAGTTATTATTTAATGAATCAAGAAATATTTCATTCCTTTTCATTTCTAATTCCTAACAACATCTACCATTGACAGATACACCCCACAAAAAAGCTATTTAGGGTCCTCAATCATTTTAACAATGTAAAAGGGTTCTGAGACCAAAAAGTTTAAAAATTGCTACTCTAGGGCAGGGTTTCTCTATAACTGGCCTTATATCACTTTCCATAAACTCTGGGTGATAAAGACTAACACTATTAATGTTTTAAAATTAGTTTAAACACACACACACACACACACACACACACACACACTAAATTAAATCCAAAGCCCATACCTGACCAACTTTTTCAACATTAAAGTATTTTCCTTTTCGATTATAAAGGTCTGGAGCCTAGAAAGAATAAGAACAGTTTAATTAATAACTCAACTCACACACACACACACACACACACACACACACACACACAATCTCATATTTAAACCAAAAACTTTGCTAAGAGAGTTGTTAGTGGCAGTTACTCTTTTCTTTCATGGACTGTAAGAAACACATACAAACACAAGTTCAACTTAGAGGCTATATGTGACATAAATAAATATTGCCATTAATTAGGTCAATGTTTTTAAAAGCATACCTGCTATGGACTTCAATGACACTGCAGTGAATCTGACCACTTCTTACCATTATCCAGCTCTACTGCAATTATTAAAAAGAAAAACCAGCTTTACAGAAATACCAATTTCCTACCTCATTGAAATGTTCAGTAAGAAATTCAGCAACAAAGGTGATATCTTTTTGAGTCATCTGTCAAAAACAAAAGTAAAACAGATCAAGATTAAAGAAAGCTTCCTAATAAAAGAAATACCATGTAATAATAAATGTGACTTTTTTACTATCTACTAAAAGCCATAGGACAAATAAACACAGTCCCATTGAGGAAATAGCAATAGAAGTACAGATTACGTTACTCTGAACATAAGAAATCCCGGCGTTCTGAGAAGCATGTAATTGAACACTTAAGCCCATTTTCCAATCAGAGATGCCAACAGCGCCAGAGCTCCTCATGCTAGGCCTGTGCTGGCCCAGGGCAGGCCCTCCGGGGGCGCGGGGACCGGAAGCTCAGGTAAGTCACCCTGAGCTAAGGCTGCACTCCACGGCACCGCGTGCTTCTGCCTTGGCCTCTGCTTCTCGCAATGCCCCTTCCTTCACCTTCCGCAGGCTCTTCAGCCCGCAAAAAGCACACATCTAGGTCCCCCAACAATGAACATATTTTATCTCCCAATATGAAGGTAAGAGTGATGTCTTAGCACAGCTCACTGTGAACTTGCCTGGATTACAAGACCAGGCCCCACCCACAGCACAAAGATCTACTCTGTATTGAGCTGCAATCCCTTATTGATTTACTGCTCTCTGTTTTTTCAGGCTCAAAATTACCTCATCTCTTCAGATCGGACAGTTTGGGCAGGAGTGAGGAGGAGTGAGCTGCACTTTTTGGGTCTCTGGCCTAATCTGTAGGACCTTCCTGGAAAGAGACTGCACTGCTCTTTGTCACAATCCTTATAGTCTAAGTACCAGATTTCCAAGGAAAATAAAAATGTATTTAAGATTTAAGAAGGTTAAATCTCATAAGATTAGCCATAATAAAGATATTTGTGAGATAAAAAAACAAACAAAAGGCTTACTAAGATCTGTCTCATGTCTACAGCCAGAGAGCCTATTAACTAATAACTGAATAATAAGAATACCAAGACAGCCAGCAATGCCGAGCTCCACCAGGGCATAAGTAAACACATGAGAGAAATATACTGTTATTACTACCTTATTCAGCTCGGGAATCACGTGGCCTTCTGTCATTCTCAACATTGCTGAAAATATAAATTTAAAAACTACCTTTAAAGAAAAACTACAAACATAATTTTTAATTGTAGATGCTTTTCCAAGACTAATGTGTTTCACTGGGCCAAATTCTCAATTTTCAACATCCTCTTTTCACCCAGAAAAACGGATTTTCTTCTAAAAACTACAGGGAGGAAAGGGGGTCAAATATGGTGAAGGAAGACGTGGCTGTGGTAGTGAGGATACAATGCAATATACAGAAGATGTAGTGTGAAACTGTACCCTGGAAACTTAGTATAATCTTATTAACCCATGTCACTCCAGTAAGTTTAATACATTTTTTTTTTAATCCTAAAGGGTCAAGAATTTAAATTTGGTTTATTTTTCTAGATTCCCAGCAGTTGGGCTAATTATCCTAAACTCTTTGTTTTTCATTTGCTCCTTCAACCCAACCCACCGCCACTCCAGACAAACAAATATAACCGCTGCCTGTGCTAAGGCTGCCTTCGCTAGGATTCCTCCTTCTACCGCGGTGACGTTTCTTCTCTTCAAATCTGCAAAGAATCCTTTCCTCCACAGCCTTAGAATACCACGGGCATCTTTCTTTCCCTTGGGCTTATGCACTACGGAAAGAAGTTTGCACTACAATCCACGTGTACGTGTTTATGTCTATTTACACAGTCTCTAGCATCTGTGGCTATCTTCATCAACACTGAGCTTTCTGTGCTCCGTGCCCCTAAGTCATGAAGCATGCTGCCCGTGCTTTAGCAGTGTTAGAATGTGCTCCTTGTGTGTGGTCAGGAAAAGCCGTGTTGGACATACTTCTGCAAATACAGATTTTAAAAGTATTTTTAATTCAAACTTCTAAACTATTGGTAAAGCCACCCATTCTCATTCATTCATTTATCCTTCCCAAAATTACTTATTAAGCGTAGCGCAGGTGGTGGGGACACCGCATATAAAGAAGTCCCTGCTGTCATTAGGGTGACACCTTACACAAGAGCAAGCCAAGGTGAGAGCTAAGGTGTCAGAGCCAGATCCCCGTGAGGCCCCGGGGCCCAATCCAGTGTGCTTCCCACAGCGTCCGCTCTAACTGGAAGGCCTGAGCGGCAGTTCACGCCTCTTCTAATCCCGCTTCTTGTTACCGTGGGGACGTGCAATAAGAATGTAAGCTGCCTTGCCGAAACCGGTTTGGCTCAGTGGATACAGCATCGGCCTGCAGACTGAAAGGTCCCAGGTTCGATTCCGGTCAAGGGCATGTACCTTGATTGCAGGCACATCCCCAGTAGGGGGTGTGGGGTTGTGCAGGAGGCAGCTGATCGATGTTTCTCTCTCATCAACGTTTTTAACTCTCCGTCCCTCTCCCTTCCTCTCTGTAAAACATCAATAAAATATATGTATTTTTAAAAAGAATGTAAGCTGCCTGAATTACTCCAAAAATTATAAGTAAAACCAAAGTCCTATGTCTGTAAGAGAAAGTTATTCCTAAGATTTCTGTAATTCATTCTAATTAACAACTCTGATCAGGTAACAGGTGGGCCTGAGGAACACTCTGGCTCCCCATTCTGGCTAGTGCTGGTACAGTTTTGAAAAATATCTAAGGATTATAAATGTCAACAGCTGCAGACTGCATTATTTTATCAAAAGCAATTACATTAGGCTGACAAGTATGAAGTTGGTTTTCAGACATCAGAATTGAAGGTTTGCGCAGTTGTTAACAAATAGGGGATAAATTCTACTTATAACTACATTTTGCATTGGTGGAAAATGTATGCTGGATTATTCCAAAGGTTTTAAGAGAGGTCACAAAAATAACAGTACAAATGGGCCTCAATAAAATATGTACACACTGTAACGTGAACATTAAAGTTTTTAATATCAAGTTAATAAGTATCTGTTAATTACCTACAAATACAAAGATCGTGTGGAGATTAAAAAAAAGAAAAAGGCCACAAATGTCTGCATCCTATGTGGCTACAGCATCAGTGTCCAGTGGAAGTGACGACGGAATGACCTAGTCTGTGCTGTCCAACACAGCAGCTCTCAACCACGTGGCTTCTGAGCACTTCAACTGTGTCTAGCATGACGAAGACACTGAACATAAAATTTTATATAACTTCAACTAATTCCAATAGCCGCATGTGGCTAGTGGCTACCATATGGACTGCACAAATCTAGAGACAGAAAACCAAATGTAAAACAGGAGATAGGCTACTCAGGGGCAGACGCTGGGTCTTACTTTCTCTATATATTAATTCCAACACCTAACAACGCCTAATACATAACAGGGATTCAAAAAAATGTTTAGTATCTTTTTATTGATTTCACAGAGGAAGGGAGAGAAACATCATTGGTGAGAATCACTGATTGGCTGCCTCCTGCACACCCCCTCCTGGGGATTGAGCCTGAAACCCGGGCATGTGCCCTGCTAGGAATCAACCATGAACTCATGGTTCATACGTCAATGCTCAACTGCTGAGCCGTGGTGACTGGGCTAAAAAATGTTATTTTAACCTAAGAGGTTAAAAAAAAAAGGGGGTGGAGGATAATTAGCCCTGGCTGGTACTACTCAGTGGGCTGGAGCATCACCCTGTGCATAGAGGGGTCACAGATTTGATGCCCAGTCAAGAACAGTCCCAGGTTGTGGATTTGACCTCCAGTCCGAGTACATATGAGAGGCAACTGACTGATGTTTCTCTCTCACATCAATGTTCTCTCTCTCCCACTTTCCCTCTTTCCTCCCCTTCCTCTCTCTCTCTCTAAAAGTCAATAAAAACATATCCTTGAATAAGGTTTAAAAAAATACATTAAACAAAGGTTAATTATCAATGAGTGACAGAGACAACCAATGCTACACGTGACATCTGAGAGGATGTGGGGTGGATGGATGTATAAAGAAATAAGACTGGCCATGTGCTGAAAACAGCTGGGTGAGAGTGAAGGGATTCATTTATACTAGTCTCTCTACTTTTATAGGTATTTGAAATTTTACTAAAGTAAATATTGTAGATTGATATTGCTACAGTTTAAAACAAAAGTGTGAAAATGACAAGAATGCTTTAACTTACCCACATAGAGCCACCGAAAAAATGCTTTGAAGTTTTTCATACTACTATCTATAACTCTAAAGAGAGAAAAATAAATCAAAAATGAAATTATTACATAGGTTCATGTAACATTTTTCACTGTGGCATATAATAATCCTTTCTGTCCTGTTATATCCTATCTGATGACATGTAAGCCTTTAGAACAGATTTTTTACCAAACACACACACATACCCCTAAAAATAAAACTTCAAAAGAGCAAATCCTGATTCTTTTCAAAAATAAAATAACTGGTTATAACAACCTTGCCACAAATGTAATAGTCTCTCCTAGCATTCAGTAAAAGCATGAAATCCTTTTCTAACGTTGCAAATAAAAGAAACCAGAAAGGAAAAAAAAAAAAAACCAAAAAACTGTTTCAGCATTATTTTTTGTTTAAAAAAAAAAGTGGTCAGAAAGAAAAAACATGAACCCCAACAGAAAATTATTATAAATCTGTACTGTCACCACCTCCGATATCACTGAATATTATTTTTGGAAGTTAACATTTTTTTGTCCTTAGAATAATGAATCACAAGAATTGACTTTCCGAGTGCTTGACACAGATGTACTCCCAAAATGAACTATTAGAAGTGGAAGTCACCTTCGTGTTGATGAAACTGTTTCTGAATATATATCATTTAAAAAATCTCTTTAAGCTTACACCCATAAGATAATGACTCTAAGCAAATAATACTGCACTTTTCATTTCTAAATATCAAAACCCCTCCCAAGCCTTAAGTTTCATAACAGTGCTGGAGAGGCGGTCATCATCTTTAACCTTTCCGTCCCAGTAACACCTATGATCAAAACTCTCTGGCAGCAAAAAGGAAAAAAAAATGTTCCTTTCTTAAGGAAAAAAGTTCTTTAATAATCAATACAATTTATAAATATGGAGGTAACCTACAGACGAACTAAAAATAGCAGCACTTAGAGATAGGGCCGGGATAGGGATAGGGGGACAGGACAATACTGCTTTATGTTATGAGACCACTATGCCACTGGCTGATTTTGACCAAGGCATAATTTTCACAAAAACTTTAAAGCTGGCTTAAGAAAATCATGACAATTTGCTAGGTTCTTATTTGTAAGCAAAGGGGGAAAGAGTCAGTGGTGCCAGGTATCCCCAATACTTACTGAAGAAGTTCATTTGCCTTGAGTATGAAAGAGCCGACAGCAGTAATGGCCTCTAAAAGGAAATAAGTAAATATCATCTGTCAGGTAAGTAAAGTGTGTTTAATGCGCTCTGTTGGAAAATGAAATTACTACCTTCAATTCCCGCAGCATCTAATCCAAGAGGTTCGTATTTTTGTTTCCACGAAGCCATTCCTTTCAGTTCACTCAGATGGTATAATAGAGACTCGGAGCCACTAGAACGGAGCAGAAATAAATTAGCACCGTTACCTTCAGCAAGGTGGCAGGCAGTTACTACCTAGCCTGAACGTTCCTGAATATTCAGAAATTAAAACTGGGAGGAACTTAAATTTTTTTCCTATGATAAATAATTATTTCTCAAAATTATCGCTAAAAACTGTAGCAGAATCATTTGGTCATCAACTGCTGAGATGAGAACATGACCAAGATGATCGAATTTTGCAAGAAAATTGAATCCTGTTCCACAGTTACTCCTGGCTCTTTTAAGACAGTTATATGATCATCTTGTCCATCCAACAGCTCTGTATTTAACGTTCAGCAAGCATTTAGTAAGCTCCGACTTTATTGAGGACAAGCACTGTGCTAGACACTGTGGAACATAATGGCGAAGAAAGAGCAAGGGTCCCCGGGGCACCAGCAGTCTGATGGGGAAGATGGTGATTACCACACAATCAGACAGTCCACAGTTCAACTACATAAACACCTTGAAGGAAACGAACACGGTGCAGTATAAAAGAAGAAACTAATCTTCCGTGTATATGGTAGAACTTTCCTAGAGGCATAAGGGAAGGCCTCTCTTAACAAGTGATAGCTGAGCTCAGAGCTAAAGAGTGCCAAGTGAAGAGCAGGTTGGGAATGTTCCAGAAAGTGATGCAGGAAAGCGTTAGGTAGGAAAAAATGCCAAGTTTGAGAAGGCCATCGGTGTGGGTGCAGGAGAGGCCGCTGTGCTAAAGGCCATGCAAAGGTCTGGGGAATGAGAAGGCACTGGGAGCTTTGAAGCAAGAGTAACATGATCAGGCCCGTGTTACTTGAACGTTTACCTTGCTTGGCCATTCCTAAATATTCAGACCACCCTGGGGGATATGTTTGAGGGCACGGTGCGGACTGGAGAAGACCAGCCCAAAGGGTACTTGCAGGGGTCCAAGGGAAAGGTGATGAAGGGTCAGGGGCTCGGCATAAAGAGACTTATCAACATTTAATTCACACACTGAGCACGTGCATCTGCCTGTCCACTGACTCACTGAGAGGCTCTGCGAGCAGCACCAGGGACTCGGGGATCTGGGAGAAGGTCCAGCTCTGACATTTGGTAACACTAAACCAGCCCTGACCATTCTGAACTTGTTTCTTCTTATGTAAAACTAGCGTAACCTAATCAACACCTTTCCAAGGTATTAAATCCAGAAGTACGTAACATGCTTTGTAAACTTGAAAATGATACACAAACATACTTAAATTCACTGCTCAAACAAGGGTATATGCCCTATTCAAAATGCGCCTCATTGTTGGGCCTCGCCCAGTGAAAAGACATTGGAAAATGTTCATAAAGCAGAATTACAGGACTGATTTCTTATATCTTGAGTACTCCAAGATTCGCCTCAAATACCAATGCAATAATTTTCACTAGAAAAGGCTCAAAAAAATGAATGACGGATGATGATGATAAGGCTGTAGAAAGAAGACCAACACCCAGCACATGCAAATGCAATACCAAAGAATTCTACAAAACCTACATACCTCTGTAAGTGACTTATGACCAATTTTTGTATACTGGAATAAGAGGACTCTATAGACTGGCCAAGCTTTTTTAAGCCCTAATTAAGAGAAGAAAACATATTTAATATGCAAGCAAGATATGATATGCCCGTCAAAAAAAATTAAGACTGTGTTCATAGCCTCTGAAATACAGACACTTTAACCACACACACCTTCACTGTTAACTGGTTCATTAAGAGGGTCTGAAGTTCAGCACTACAATGAAAAAGAAAGTGTTTTTAAGTCTTTTCTATTCAAAATCTGAATGAATACTTAAACCTTTTACATTTAAAATAATAAACAAGATTTTTAAACAAAATAAACAAAACCAAAAACATCCCAGCAAAAATCAAGAGTCTGTTGTCCTGGTAAAAGGAAGCAATAAAGTCCAGCAGAAACAGACTGAAGTGTATATGAGGAGTTACTATATGCTAAAGTGGCATTTCAAAGCAGTGAGGAGAAAGTATAATACTCATATAACCAAATAAATCACACCTGGGACATGTAAATAAAATAAAAAATAAACCACACACACACACAAAAAAAAAAACGCAGACAAAAACACAAATCAATCTTTGAATACTTATAAGATGGGAAAATTATTTTTAAGTATAATGCTAAGGTTAAACTATTAAAGGAAAAAACTAATTTGGCTATATGAAAATTGTTAAATTTTAATACATTTAAAAATACATAGATAATATATATTATATACATACAAAATGATCACATTTACATAAAAATGTGTATGTGCATAGAAAAGCCTAGCAAAGATATATACTATCTTTTGTTCTTGTGTGCCAGAATTTAAAAAAATATTTTTACAATGAATATTTTTTATATATATTTTATTGATTTTTTACAGAGAGGAAAGAAGAGGGATAGAGTTAGAAACATCCATGAGAGAGAAACATCGATCAGCTGCCTCCTCCACACCTCCTACTGGGGATGTGCCTGCAACCAAGGTACATGCCCTTGACTGGAATCGAACCTGGGACCTTTCAGTCCACAGGCCGACGCTCCATCCAATGAGCCAAACCGGTTATGCAATATTTTTTTAAATAAAAAATTACTTTAAAAAAGGAGAAAAGGCAGAAGTACCAAACATGAGCTCATTACCTAGCTTTCCCCCACAACAGCAAGTGCATGAACTCATCTTGCACTGACGTGGTTGTGTTCTTTTCCTAAATGAAATGGATAAAGTTATACGTATGTTTTAAATTATAAGCATATTTATTCAAAATTACAGGCGCCATGACTCCCTTCCTTCTCCTTACCCTTGCCTCAAATGGATTATGTACCTGTCAGTTACTAGGAATCAGCCAATCAGCTCTTCTAACAGCTGTCCTTGTTCCCCTAGCCCAGGGGTGGGCAAACTTTTTGACTTGAGGGCCACAATGGGTTCTTAAACTGGACTGGAGGGCCGGAACAAAAGCAACCTGACCATGCTGGCACTTTCATCTTGGGCTGCTGGTGAAGGAGCGGAGGGGAGAGCAAGAGAACACTCCGCTCTTTCGGCTCCGCAGGCCGGATAGAACAGCCGAACGGGCCGGATCCAGCCCGCGGGCCGTAGTTTGCCGACGGCTGCCTAGCCCCACCTGTCCTCACCTAAGCTATACCAATGGGAAGACAGTCCTTTCTCTTTGAGAAAATAGCCTGAGGTTAAACCAAGACATCTGACAGAAAACCTGATCTTAACCTTTTTCAAATCAGACTGGTTTTTCCCATGCACCCTGAAGCATGAGTGAGGACACCAAGCATTCTTCACTGCGCAGAAGTCTCCGGCACGTTACCTGCACAAACTTGGTGAGCCGAGAATCCATCTGCATCAGTATTTCTTCCCAGGCTTCACACATGCACGTCAGTGACAAGTTTACATACTATGAACAAAAAGAAGGAAACATCAACATGGTAAAAGGTATTTAAATCAATATGCTAACTACATAATGTGTGCTTCTTACTGTCCACTGTCTCAAAGAAATCCGGAATACTTTCAATCACTTTTAACTCAGTTAAGCCAGAGGAAAAGACTGTAGCTAACCTTTGATAATCGCTTAACTATCAAGCATTCCTAAACTAAGTTTTTATCTGGTAAAACAAATAGCCTCCAGCTTTTGACATGTATGTCTTACATACACGACTGTCCAAAGGCTGGTTTGGTCTGCTATGCAATTTTCAAACAGGATCTTTAAAAATAGTTTGATCTCCCAAAATCTTTGACATCAAGTCAATCAGTGAGTGTGGGAGACTGAAGAAGAAAAAAAAAAAAAGGATTCCACACAACTCCTCTATCCAGACAAAGTGGCCCTTATATCTGGGCTGGCCTGTACGCTTCCTCCTGCATTGACACCCGCCTCTGCCACCACTTTACGAACAAGCCTGGCCAGCCCGCTGTGAGACAGGAAGGTGAAGCCTAGACAAGCATCTCACTGAGATACACCTCCATCAGCCAGCTGACCGCCCATGCGAGACCACGCCCAGCCGAGATTCGCTGACTCTGTCCTGATCAACAGAACCTCCCATCTGAGCCCAGACTGAACTGTCAACTAAGACACCAACCTACAGAATCAGGGGCGGTTTATTAAGTATCAAAGCTAACTGATAAGAAGACGGTTTTCCATAATACTTTCCTTACAATAAAACTTTAAAAATTCCAAGATATTATATTTCTGGGAATATTTAAAACGATTTAAACTATCTTTTTTTTTTTTTCTTTTCTTTTTTTGGAGAAATAAGAGATGGATGGGAGCAGATTTTCTATTAAATTTTTGTCTTGCTTTAATGGACATTGTAAGATTATCTATCAGACTAGATACCTCTACCACAAATAGTTAGCTTTACAAAATAAAGTTTTCAAGTTTGTTATTTATAGAACATCAGAAACTTACAGTAAACTAGAGGCCTGGTGCACAAAATTAGTGCACTTGGGGGGAGGCCCCTAAGCCCAGCCTGCACCCCCTCACAGTCCAGAAGCCCTTAGGGGGAGGGACCTAAGCCATCAGCTGGACATCCTTAGTGTTGCCACGGAAGTGGGAGAGGCACCTGCCAACACCGCTGCACTCATCAGCTGTGAGCCCTGCTTCTGGCTGAGCAGCACTCCCCCTGTGGGAGCGCACTGACCACCAGGGGGCAGCTCCTGTGTTGAGCATCTGCCCCCTGGTGGTCAGTGTATGTCATAGCGACTGGTCATTCCACCATTTGGTCGATTTGCATATTAATATTAGTCTTTTATTAGGATATTCACATAAAACAAGCGATAAATACCTGCAAAAGAGCTGAAATGTGAGTAAACTTTCTGGCCATCCGAGTTACTTCAGGTAAGAAAGAGTACAATAGATTGGTTTCAAGCTGGAAAATCAAAATAATAAAGTCACTATTAGATGCCCTTATTTAAAAAAAAATTTTTTTAAAGACCTGTTAAGTATTTTTCAATTACAGGTGACATTCAATATTTCATTAGTTTCAGATATACAGCATAGCGGTTACATATTTATTTATTTATTTAAATATATTTTTATTGATTTCAGAGATGAAGAGAGAAATAGAAATATGATGAGAGAATCACTGATCGGCTGTCTCCTGAATTCCCCCTACTGGGGATTGAGCAAACAACCCAGGCCTGTGCCCTTGACTGAAACTGAACCTGGGACTCTTCCGTCTGAAGCCAATGATGCTCTATCCACTAAGCAAACCAGCGAGGGCTGATTACATATTTTATAACTTACGAAGTAATCACCCCAATAAGTCTAGTACCCACCTGACTTCATGTAGAGTTACCACAATATCACTGACTATATTCACTATGTTGTACTTTATATCCCCATGACTATTTTTAATGGCCAATATTACTTCTTTTAAAAAAGATAAATCAGTCCTTCCCTGTACAAATTTCCAGTTATAAAATAAACAAATCATGGGGACTTAATGCATAGCATGGTAACTACAGTCAATAATATTGTAGTACAAGAGAATAAACCTTAAAAAAAAAATCTCATTACAAAAAATATATATATACATTTGTGTAACTTTGTATATGTAACAGATGATAACCAGACTTATCGTGGTGATCATTTCACAGTGTGCACAAATATCAAATTATTATGTTGTACACCAGAAACTAATGCTATATGCCAATTATACCTAACACAAAAACACCTTTTAAAAAATAAAGCAGTACCTCCCAGTTCAAAAAAAAAAAAAAAAATCCCATAATTCAGAAGAGTCAAGATCTAACTCTGTATCATCAGAAAGACTATGTCAGAATTCTGCTCCTTTAAAAGTTTTAAGAGTATCAGAACAAAACCTTAGGATTTCCTTTGTTTTTAAATATGTTTTTATTGATTTTCAAGTAAGAGAAAGGGAAAGGGGAGAGAGAGAAACATCAATTGGCTGCCTCCTGCATGCCCCTTTTGGGGATCAAGCCCGCAACCTGAGCACGTGCCCCGGTGGGAATCATACCAGGAACTAAACCAGTGGCCTCTCAGTGCATGGGATGATGCGCAACCAACTGAGCCACATCAGCCAGGGCATACTTTACAATTTTCTACTCTGTCGTGTTTAAGTGTGCACAGCTTACGGTCCCTTGGTTAACAATCCCCTCTACATAGGTGTCTATAATACTACTAGAGCCCAGTGCATGGAGTCCCTCGGCCTGGCCTGTGGGAATCAGGCCGAAACCAGCTCTCTGACATTCTCCAAGGGGTCCCGGATTGTGAGAGGACAGTTCTCAAGTGACACAACCCAAAATCGGGCTCCCTCCTCTCTGGTTCCAGGTGGGTCACTGAGAACCGCAGCTGCCAGTCACCACAGCCCGGCAGCTCCTGCGATAAGCACCTGCTCCCTGGTGGTCAGTGCTCGTTATAGCTACTGGCCGGTTGGCCGGTAGCCGGTCGGCCGGTCGGCCAGTCAGCGCCGGTCGCTTAGGCTTTTATATACTAGTATGTTGATTCCTCATGTAAGATTTAGAAGCCACAAGTCAACTGTTTGCTTTCTGTTTTAAGAACCATTTGGATGATATGGACAATAAAAAAACCTTTTAAAAATAGGTTCACTCTTTCTGCCGCCAGGTTTTGATACTCACCTGGAAGTATGAAACTTCTGAAACACCAGTGGCAGAGACCTCTGTGACGACGGATAATGATTTCAAATCGCTTGATAAACACAGCGCAAGACAAGTACCAACAATCTGTAAGACAATCAAATCCCCCAGAATACTTAGTATTACTGCTAGAGTGCATCGCGTACAAGACAGAACGCAAATGAACAGCAGAAGCACGTAGCCCGGCTCCTGCACGCTTGTGTCGCCAGCCAAGGAAGGCATGCATCCGCCTAGCTGCAAGGACGAGGACCCACGGACACTCACATACCCATACCGAGGGTCCCCAAATTTAGTGTTTCAGAACCAACACATTCGACAAGAGTCTACAATATTTTCAAGAAGGTGATTAAACTATGGAGGGAGAAAAAACTACTCCGAAGACAGAGACTTAGCAACCCGGGAGACTCAGAACTGAGCTTTTGATGACTTGCATCACATTCCTATCACAAATTGTAGCTCTCCCACCACCAGGCTAGATCAACATTAAATCACTATCAAGAGTTGTCCTATCAACATTCCTGTGAAAAAGAAAAACCTGACTAATGCCACCAATAGTTCGATATCTTCATACACATGATAACACTATTCTGAACTTAGAAAAAAGTGTCCTTTTAACATTTAAGAACAAATAATTTTGTGTTTTGTTCTTTTTCGTAAATCAGTGAGCTGCTATATTCTAAGATAAACGTTACAGAAAATATTAAAGGAAAACTTACCCCTGTGACTCGGGCAATTTTGAACATTCCATAAGCGTAAAGTTCAATAAAACCAGAGCTTCCTCCAAGGACAAGAATATTAAGCCTAATTAAAAATAATGCAACAAGCTGAGGCCAACAGGGAAGATGCAGTTCTTAACCAAGATATAAATTGTTCCTGCTCTCATACAATCTGCATGCTAAAGCTCCCCTGTGGGGGAAATAAAACATTGAACAAATTCACTGATACTCAATATTCAATCACATCGGCCTTAATGCATTTTTTCAAAAGAACATCATCAATTTTTTTCTAGCCTAAAAAAATCAGTTTAGCCGAAACCGGTTTGGCTCAGTGGATAGAGCGTTGGTCTGTGGACTGGGGGGTCCCAGATTCGATTCCGGTCAGGGGCATGTGCATTGGTTGTGGGCACATCCCTGGTAGGGGGTGTGCAGGAGGCGGCTGGTCGATGTGTCTCTCTCATCGACGTTTCTAGCTCTCTATCACTCTCCCTTCCTCTCTGTAAAATATCAATAAAATATATTTTAAAAAATCAGTTTACAGTAAATAAGCATCTATTATTTAGACAACGACTACATTTGTATACTCTCAATAACAAGACAACCCTTTTCCAGCTAATACAAAGTGCCACCAGTTTTATCATGGCTCTGTCGCTAAATGCACTAACCAAGCTTAAAGACCTTGAATATTTAAATTTAAATTTTAAAAACTCTAGTACTTCAATCCTCCTTTGCTTGTTATTGAAAGAAACAAAGGTACATTATAATGTTGTTAAGCTTGACACAATCAGAGACCACACAATAAAAACAAGTAAACAATACATATTAATGTCTGTATATTGTTCAGAGGTAATTGTTAGCAATAAAATAATGACAAGTAAAGGAATTGCCTTTAAAACTCTGAAAACTGCTTCAAATACCAAATATCGATTTTAAAAAGTTAGACTTGTTATTTAAGATATGTGCAAAATTTACCTGACATCTCCCAAAAGCTTAATAATTTCATCAGAATTTTCTTCACTAAAATATAAAAACAATTGGGTTATTTTTCAATTATATCCTTCAGATAATAAAAATATTATCTTACTTGAAAACAAAAAAGTCATATCTTACCTAAATATTTTTGAGGTGTTGCTATAACTAGAGAAAAACAGAGACTGGAGTAAAAAAATACTTTTAATAGAAACATATACTTTAAAACAAATGAGATAATTGTCACAGTGTTAAAAGTAAACAAAAAGTTAACTCTAATGAAATTAAACTCTGATACTTACTTTTTTGGCAATGTAGGCAATTTAGGTAAGAGAAGATTTGATTCATCTTCAGCATTATAAAAGGATGTTAGAACACTAAAAAACAAACAAAAACAAAAAAAAAAAACAGAAAAACAAGCATTATGAAAACACCAACGATTTTACTTCTCTTTCCATTTAAAAATATACTAGTTTTTTTTTAAATGCCCAGTTTTATACATTATATGTTACCAAGTAAACAGATGCCACACACATTTTACCACTGTAAAATAGTTATAACAATCACACACAAGAAGCAGAAGGGCAGAAAATCCATAGGAAATTCTTCATTTACAAAAGGGTTTATTTTTGCAAAAAAAAAAAAAAAAAATCAGTCTGGCCACTTTATATTTAGTGGAACAAATATTAAAAAACAATTATCTCAGCATATAAAATATACTTATATGTTGTTAGCATTAGATACTGATTGGGATGAATGATTCCTTAACTCTCATCTGAGAACCGTCACTAAATGAGTAGGAGAGTAATTTTAAAGAACACTACAACTGCTTTATCAGTTAATTATGAGTCCTGTGGCTTATTTACATTTGGAGATTTGACAACCCAGAAGGTATATAAGATGACACAATGCATTTTGAAACAGTGTTATTTACACACACCCTCCCCCCACCGCTTTTCCCTCAATTCTACTTCCAAATAAGGTTGGAAATAAATGAGAAGGTAAAAAAAAGATGACTTGGCAAGAATTTACCCCACTTTAACACAAACTAGCCTGTTTTCCCGAAAATAAGACAGTGTCTTATATTAATTTTTGCTCCCAAAGATGCACTGGGTCTTATTTTCAGGGGATGTATTATGTTTCCATGAAGTAGGTCTTATTTTCGGAGGATGTCTTATTTTGGGGGAAACACGGTAGGTGTCCCAGGGGATCCTGGAATCTCCACAAACCATATCTAAACTATTTTTAGAAAGTGTGTTAGAAATACACTTAGCAGCTAACTTGTCTTGGGAAGAAATTACATAGTATACTCTGCTCCTCTAACATTCTGCAAAGCCACTTGACCATCTTTGACTCGTGATTATCTGATGACGGATTAATCACTGTTTTATCTACAGTGAACTTCAAACCCCAGGCTAGATCCTTGGTACCCAATTCTTTACAAGTCTCCCTTAGGAAAGCTGTCAATTAATATTCAGATTTTACAAATTCATTTGATATTAATTTAAAACTTAATTAGAAAGAAAATTACCACATTTACTCAAAAAAGCTTTTATTTTCAGTATTCCCCAAACCCACTGCTCCTTTAGGCCATTTTACTGCAAACCTGGTTATTACTGAGTACAGAGACTCAGACAGATTTATTTTCATAAAATAAGGAAACTACTGGGACCATGGACACAGAAAGAAGCTACGTAACATCAGACAGAATGCTCCATTCAGCACTTTTCATACTCGAAGGCACAAAAAAACCTCACCCAAAAACACACAAATTTAGATGAAATAAATAGTGAAAAGCAAAACAGAACCTCAATGTGTGAGCCAGTCAGTCATTTTAATTGCGATTACTCAAAAGTATAAAGCAATGATGCAAACTACAAAAATAACTAAAAAGGAAAATCTTGAACATTCTTTCAGATTTCTTTCAGAAGAAAAAAAAATCTAACAAAGCATGACAATATGTTTATCTTGATAAACTTAAAAATACAAAACTTAAATAAAATGAACACATAACACATTGCAGACGGATCACAAGAATTCTCCCTTCAGATTACTAGTACACAGTGCTCTATAAAGTATCATACTTTAAAAAGATATTAGCTTGTAAGAACATGTAATAAATAACTTCAAAATGCAATGGGTATTTAATTTTAAAGTGTGCTTTAACATTTATGTAAAACCTTTTTTGTACTCGCTCAATAGAAACTTATCTGGCCACTGGGTAAAGCTAGCCATAAAACTACTGGTCTGCAATGTGTTAACATACAGATATCCCTAAGTACCCATTTTAAAAAATGAACATTTCATGAATTCCATCCTTTTGTGACTACTGGGGTTTTTCTTTTCTTTCCTTTTTAATTACTTTACCTGCTTTCTGCCGTCACCTCCATCCAATGCATACAAGAAACTGGTGCCTCAACAGAAAAGGAGTGCAAGCTTTCAGGTTTTTCCACATCGCACAAAACAATTTTCTTGGTGTCAGCAAGAGCAAAGGCCAAAACTAAAAGAAAAAGATATCATCAGAAAAAACTAGTGTAACATTCAAGAAAAATAAATGGGTATTTCACTTCTTGCCCAGTTTTATTATCTGTAATAATAAAAGCATAATATGCTAATTAGACCAGACGACCTTCCTGAGGAAGCCGGGGCTGCAAGGGAAGCCCAGGTCCCGGGTGCCAGAGGGAAGCCGGGGAAAGGAAGGCCTAGTCTTGTACATATTTTGTGCATTGGACCTCTAACTTTAAATACAATGTGACCACAGAAATCATTAAACCTAAAAAATCCTTTCTTTAAATAATATTTTAAAACCTTAATGATAGCTTTGCACATAGTTAAGCTGTTATCTAAGCTTATTTTCAAACTAGAGGCCTGGTGCATGAAATTCGTGCACAAGTAGGCTCCCTAGGCCTGGCTGGCCAATCAGGTTCCCTACTTCCCTGCTTCCTCCTTCCCATACTCCCTCGACACCTCACTGCTGCTGGTCGCCCGCCATGTTCCACGCCACCCCCTAGTGGTCAGCACACATCATAGCAAGCGATCAAACTATTGGTCAAACTCCTGAGGGGAAACTTTACATATTAGCTTTTTATATACATAGATGCTCAAACTTTCATGGATAATCTACTACTTCCTCACGTACTGCACCTAGCATCTTGCACATCAAAGCCTCCATGCTGGAACCTAGCTGCCAAGCAGAAAATACAAACCAGGTCTCAACAGACAAATAATAATATAGCATCACCAAGACATACTGTCCCAAAAACATGCTTAAAAAGCAAAAAGCAATTCCTTCCATCGGCTTGGTACTTGGAAAGTATTTTGTTCCCCTTTTTTTTGTTTCTAACCCCTAATGGAAAACAAGGCCATCACTGTGACTGAATTACCAAGTACACTTTCTCTACCTAAGTCACTGACATCTTCCTAACATATCAAATGTAAGAATCTGGGAATAGTGGGCTATGGGTTTCATTGTATACCAACACATACAACTAGGCTAGCTGTGAGGCAATCCAGGTTTCCTCCCCTTTAAAATGATTTAAAGCAATCTTGAAATAACCAATACCTAAAATTACAAGACATTTTTAATGATAAAAATATCATCTGCTTAAACACACTGACTTTCATGATTTATTTTCCAGATCCTGGTATTTTTGGATGAATACTGCAAGATATCAAGATGTTACTTACAAAAGTCCTCTAATTTTATATGTACTTTTAAAAATATATATATCTTTATTGATTTCAGAGAGGAAGGGAGAGGGAGAGAGAGGAACATCAATGATGAGAGAGAATCATTGATTGGCTGCCTCCTGCATGCCCTCTGCTGGGGACTGAGCCCACAACTGGGCATGTGCCCTGACCAGGAATCAAACCATGACCTCCTGGTTCATAGGTCAATGCTTAATCACTGAGTCACGCTGGTGGGCTACTTACAAAAAAAATAAAAGATAAAACAACAGCTGAGCTAAATGAGTACAGATAAAAATAGTTATCTGTGCCAAAACCGGTTTGGCTCAGTGGTAGAACGTCAGTCTGTGGATTGAAGGGTCCTGGGTTCGATTCCGGTCAAGGGCATGTACATTGGTTACGGGCACATCCCTGGAAGGGGTTGTGCAAGAGGCAGCTGGTCGATGTTTCTCTCTCATCGACATTTCTAGCTCTCTCTCTCCCTTTCTCTCTGCAAAATATCAATAAAATATATATATATATATATTTTTTAAAATAGTTATCTGTAAGTAATGGGCTTTCAGGGCATTTTTACCATTTATATTCAGCTAGAAAAAAATTAATCAATGAAGGGTACATAAGAGCATACAAAAACAGTTCCATTTTTTTTTAAAGCAGCAATGATTACCAATAAACTTTAGGCTATGATTTTACAGGATGTTGCTGTACTAACTGTATGTGTACAACAGTTTAAACAACAACTGTCACTGTAAACACAATCCATGGGAGAGAAGAGTTCAATCCGCAGAGTCACTGCCAGCTACAACATTACAAACTACAAGATAAAGGACACCTAGAGGAAAAAAATCATACAGAAGTGGGATAAATGAGGTCAGAGGTGACAGTCCTTCAGGTGAGGCAAGAAAACGTGCGGAGAGAATATTTATGAGCCACCCGTGTAATGCTAAGAACCATTTTTGGAGGAAAAGGGCCATGATGGCACTGAACCGACCAGGGAGCGGTAGGTGAAGTTTGGGCGAACTTGTGCAGGACAAGACAACCAACAGAATAAAACCAAAGTATTTTGTATATTCTACCAAATTTCATTTCAGAGCTACCTTCACCAAGAAGTCAGATTTTATTCTGGAGAAACAAGATGGTAGAATTATTTAAGTTCTAAATAAAACAGTTTAAAATATTCTTATAAACTAATTTCCCAAACTGGTATTCAAAATTCTAGTATTAATGAGAACAATAAATTCTTTCTGGTGTTAAGCTTCCTTTCTCTCTTTCTTTCCTTTTTTTTTTTTTTTTTTTTTTTTGGTAACACTATCATTACGTTTGCCATCCGGTCTCCAAGCCAGACAGGTCACTTCCTTTCCTGTGTTTTCGTTCGGTGGAAAGCTCCAAACGCGATGAAAACTTGCAAGGCGATGAAGTAAAACCTGGGACAAAACAGACATAAAGGCAGAACATAAGAACCCATTTCCAAAAATAAAATAAGCCCAGATCCCCACTGTTTTTAAGTTACCTTGAGTACAGCTAAGCTATCAGAAGAAGGAAGCCAACAGTGTTTGAACGAACTGAAGGTATTTTCAAAACAGGTGGAACAGGTCTAATTTAACCCTATACTCTGCCCATTTTCCCATCTTTATGTCAACGGAAAACTTGTCTTTTGGAAAAGAATAAGGTTGTCCAAGAAGATAATGATAGAAAAAGGGGGAGGGGGAGGGGGAGGGGGAGGAGGAGGAGGAGGAGGAGGAGGAGGAGGAGGAGGAGGAGGAGGAGGAGGAGGAGGAGGAGGAGGAGGAGGAGGAGGAGGAGGAGGAGGAGGAGGAGGAGGAGGAGGAGGAGGAGGAGGAGGAGGAGGAGGAGGAGGAGGAGGAGGAGGAGGAGAAGAAGAAGAAGAAGAAGAAGAAGAAGAAGAAGAAGAAGAAGAAGAAGAAGAAGAAGAAGAAGAAGAAGAAGAAGAATCACAAATAGCACCAGAAAGGTAGGAGTGACATAAATAACAGCAAACTTGGAATCCGGAATCTTGGGGACTGACTTCAGCCATGTCACTCAGACCACGTCACCCTCTATCCTCTTCAACTGCAGTCATCTGGAGCTGCGGCTGCCAACCTTTCAGACCTCACGGACCACCCTGGTTGGCGACTGCTGACCTAGAGACGCAGAGGCATCCCCCTCATTCCTCGGGGTCTCTAGCTCAGCGGAAGGTGTGAACTCCTGCCTGCCTTTCCAGCACGACTTACTCCCCCTCGTTCTTAGTAATTGCAACAGCTTTTCAGTCCTCAGCTCCCTGTGCTACAATGACCCATCTTCCTCCTCGCCTCAGGAACTCCCAGGGTCACACGTCTGACCTTGTCATTCCCGAAGCCGCAAATGCTCCCACAAGCTCACTTTCCAGCCTTCCCCTTCCATCACTGCCTCTACCTTCCCATCATCCCTATGTACACCCAGCTTTGCTTCCTCACCCTCACCAAGGCGTACCATCCACCCAGTGTCCCCCACTCCACACACGTTCTCACTGCCCTACGTCACCAGGCCAGAACCCAAGGCTCATCGTTACAATCCTGCATGTGCCTCACTCTTGCATCTACTTCCCCTGCGCCTCTCCTGCTCTGTCATCTGTGCAAAGCAACATCCCCAGTTAAACCCGACCATGTCTGCACCTGGTAGCCAAAAGAACAGCAGAGACATACAGCCATGCTCACTAGTTTCCCTCAAAAACTGCAAGACCCTTGCTGAAACCGGTTTGGCACAGTGGATAGAGCGTCAGCCTGTAGACTGAAAGGTCCCGGGTTCGATTCTGGTCAAGGGCATGTACCTTGGTTTTGGGCACATCCCCAGTGGGGGGTGTGCAGGAGGCAGCTGACCGATGTTTCTAACTCTCTATCCCTCTCCCTTCCTCTCTGTGAAAAAATCAATAAAATATATATATTTTAAAAACCTGCAAGACCCTTAATTATGTGTGGCTCCTACCGGCGATCCTATTAGGTTTCCCTAATAGGCTTGTTCACACCTCTCTCTTCTCCTCCGACTTCTAACACTCCATCCCCACTCCTGGACAGCACCCTTCTTCTCACTGAGACAACAGAAGCAACAAGTGTCCCTAGTACATCTACCCATTGGATTGCACTGGTGTCCCTAAAACCGCCCTTCCCCCTACTGCTGTGGCTGCGCTATCTGCGCTCCTCTCCGGAGCAAGGCCGTGGCCAGAGCTCCCGGCAGAGGAGGGAGGTCCTGGAGAAAGCAGACATCAGCCAAAACTGGTTTGGCTCAGTGGATAGAGCGTCGGTCTGCGGACTGAAAGGTCCCGGGTTCATCAAATATATATATATATATATATATATATATATATATATATATATATTTTTTTTTTTTTTTAAAGAGGGAAAAAAAGAAGAAAAAAAAAAAAAGAAAGTAGACATCAGTACCCGGGAGACAAGGGCAGGGCAGAGCGATCAACACAGCGGTGCAGCCCCGTGTGCTAAGTGTCCCTGGCTCCTAAGTTCTCCTTACAACTGGCTTCCAAGCCTGCTGCTCACAGCACAGCCCTCACCGGGCCAGGACCTGCCTAAAGGCCAGAGAAGGACGCAGCACAGGTGAAGGTTTCCTTACAACATGGCTGCCAGGTAAGGGGACCTCTCAGAGGAAAGGATGAAGCTCAAGAATATACTGTCGTCGAAACCGGTTTGGCTCAGTGGATAGAGCGTCAGCCTGTGGACTGAAAGGTCCCAGGTTCGATCCGTCAAGGGCATGTACTTTGGTTGCGGGCACATCCCCAGTGGGGGGTGTGCAAGAGGCAGCTGATCGATGTCTCTCTCTCATCGATGTTTCTAACTCTCTGTCCCTCTCCCTTCCTCTCTGTAAAAAAAATTAATAAAATATATATAATTTTAAAAGAATATACTGTCACCTATGCATGCTGTCCACACGAATGCACCCCCACCAGGAATCCGGTGAGCCTTCACTCCCTTGTTTTAAAGCTATTTCTAATGGGCAGTGGCTATCCAGCACATCATACAAAACGTGGGCAAACACATATACATGCTTGAAACACATGCTCTGCGGCAGGTGCACGCGTGCACACCTGCAGCTAAAGTTTGACAGTAACGCCTCTTTCTTCCGCTGCCAAACTGCAGGCGAGCTTGGGGTCTAGGGACTCACTACTGCGACTAAGTGGCTCAGGGTGGGCTTTTGCAAAAGCCCGATGAGCCAACAAATGACCCAAAGAGGCGGGCACGCGGGACTGTGTGTGTGTGAAAACGTATTTTAGCCACAGAATACATAAAAAAGTAAGCATGTAAACGGTCCTTTACGTACACGGTCCCTTCCACGCCCCCTGGAAGTTTCCGGCGGCCGGGCAGGGAGAGGGGAGGGCAGGGCCGCCCGGCCGCCGAAGGGGGAGCCGGGGCGGGCCCGGGGCTCCCGCGCTCACCTCGCCCGCGGTGTTGGCCAGCGCGATGAGGTCCCGCTTCGGGGACCAGACCAGGAACACCACCTCCTGCGGCAGCTGCTTCTCCCCCACCACCCGGAAGGACGGGAAACAGGTCGGGAACCGCAGCATGGGGGCGGCCCTGCAACGACAGACAGCTCGGCGGGCGGCCCGCGGGGGCCCCGCGTCCCCGGAGCCCTCGCCCCCGTCCTCCCTCCCCGGGGGACCGGCCGGGCGGTACCTGCGCGGGGCCCCGGGCAGCCCACGAGGCCGCCGGCTTCCCCCGCCCTCGGCCCGCGGCGCGCCGGCGCCTCCTCCGTGCAACCCCGCCGCCGCCGCCGCCGCCGCCGCGCGCTCGGGCACTTCCGGCGCCCGGGCTTCCTCGCGAGAGGAGAGGGCGGCGTGGGCGCGGGGCCGGGCGCGGGGCACGGGGGGCGCCGCGGCGCCGCGGGAAGCGGGGCTGGAGCGGGCGGGTGGGAGCGCGCGGGCGATGGAGCCGGGACGCGGAGGGCGCGAGGGCGGGACGGGCGCGGGGCGGGAGGGGGCGGGGCTGGGGGCGGGAGGCGGGGTCAGGGGCGGGGCGGGGGCGGAGCCTGCAGGCGGGTCTGAGGGTCCAGCTTGCGTGCGCAGGTCTTATCAGGTTTTCGGGGAAATTCTCCGGGACAGTTCCCGGTTCCCGGGTGGGAGGCCTTAGAGACGAAGAGGAGGAGACGAAAAGCACCGCAAACTTTAGGTCCTGGTCAGCAGTGCCTCCTTTGACAGTTTCCAAACAGGGGTTCGGTCCGGGGTGCTCCCCAGAATCACCTGCTCCCGGAGAGACTTGACTCACAGACACACACAGCCTCCCGGGCCCAGGCAGTAGGTGCCCCAGGCCAACGAAGAGAGAATACATCCGGGATGGGACCCAGTATTTATTAAAACTCTCTAGGTGTTTTCCAAGTTGCAGCCAAGGTGGGAGGGCCCGCCTCTGAAATCTGACACAATTATCTTGATTCTTTCTCCCAGTTAAGCCTCACAGCCTATTAGTGGTAGGACCCCCGCCATAACTGTGGGCTGTGGGGCCCGTCCAGGATTTATCCCGTTGCCATTGGAGCATCCACTAGACACTGGGCTACAGGAATGCCCACGGGGCACGGGCTCTGCAGAACCCACCTGATGCTTCTTTATACAGGACACATTTAAATGTTCGAAAGCTCCCCCGACTTAAAAAAACTGGGTTGAGAGAAAGTGGCTGTATTATCCTGTGATTCTGGAACTTTAAAAAAATCTATGATAGAAACCATCTACCTTTCACTTCTTTTACTGTTCAAAGGAGCGAGGTGGCAGATCTCCAACCTTCAACAAGCCCCACCTTCTTGTCCTCTATCTGGATCCAGCCTCTCGGGAATTCGGTGACAGAGCAGACTCAGTCATGCAGCAGCAAATATTCCAGGCACTATTTTATGCTAGACACTGTTCCTAAGTGTCTTCACCTTTCTTTTAAAACAGTTTTTATTACTTTTTAGAGAGAGAGGAAAGGAAAGGAACATCGATTTGTTGTTCCACGTATTGATGAGTTCATTGGTTGGTGCTTGTATGTTCTCCAGACCAGGATGGAACCATGTCACTGGCACAATGGGTCCAAGCTCTAACCAATACTTACCCTGCTTCCTCTCAGAGATGGACTTTTTTCCTTGCCAAACAATTTATTTAGCGTGTTTCCCATTTCTAAGGTGAGAATGGACTTGCCTTTGTTATTCATGAAATGCATGTTCAGGTGTTAATGTTCTGGGGTGGCAATAATGGACAATTTGGATGATGGGGGCCCAGTATCTATCTCCTTAACATTCCTATGGAAACCAAATGCCCGTTTTCCCGAAACTTATCCTGAAAATGAACCGTCATAAAACACAGGAAAAGAACAGGTAGAGGTATGCGCTCAGTGCTACGGACACAGGAGAGTAACTACCTGCACATTAAGAAGCCTTCGCACAGGAGGAATTTCCCAGAAGGCATCACAGCACAGGGAACAGCACAGCACGAGTGTGGGTGGCAGGACGTGGCCAGGAGACAGCACATAATAGTACGTGGCCACGCTAGTGCCTGGTGTGTACGGATGGGAGTCGGGGACAGGGATTATTCCTGGAAATGGTCCAGAGTAGCCCAGGACAAGAGCTATATTAACAGCGTTCCAGCCTTTTCTTTTTCCCACTGCCCCCTAGAGATTTTGGTTGCAGCCACTCCATTTCCTTGCCTTTCCCATTCTCTAATGAGAGCATTGATTGCAAATCCATTTGTTTGTACTTCCGTGGCACAGAATCAAGCAGGAAGGGGAAGCCCAGTGCCTTTTTTAAAGAGGCAATGGCAGGAGATGTTAAAGTATGGAGGTGGGGAGGAAGGAAGGAAATGTAAGAGAAAATACACTTTAAGAATTTCCATGCTCTTTATATCCTCGTTCTAGCGCTTGAGGAAAAAATGCAAGAACTAGCTTTTTTGAAATAAGTTTTTGGTTAGCTCGGCTTCTTTGATCACTACGTCCCTTGGGCTGGCTCATGCTGACGGCATCTCTCCAGGTGTGGAAAGAGGGGGCGTGGAATTCTGAAGGGCCGGCTGCTCCCAACATGTTCCCTGGGGAAGGGGGTGTGTTTTTGACAGCACTGGTTCTTTGCTTACCCAGGATCTTGATTCTGTGACAAGGCTCAGGCTGCGTTACAGAGAGGTGGAAAGGTACAGGAAGACAAGCTGGGTGTGGGGAGGAGACTCCAGAGACTTTTCTGAGGTAGAAGAACTGATTACTGATTCGAGTGGAGGAATGAAAGTCCAGACTGAGGTTGGGATATTAGGGCGCAGATTCAGGGGCTAGAGAACTGGTCGTTGTTGGGTTAGGGATGCGGGGATGAGGGGAAGGAGGAGAAAGTGGAGCAGGGCAGAAGAGTTCAGTGGAGACGACATCAGGTGGAGGCATGGTGTGAAAGCCTGTTGTGGCCAATGGCAGCTGGAAAGGCAGGTTGAAAGGGGAAAGGGCAAGGCCCAAGCAAGATGTGGGACTCACTGAGCACAGGGATGAAAGATGGAATTGTGTGGGGTGGGACTAACGTAGGCCAGGTGAAAGCTGTTATTTTAAAAAATATATATTTTATTGATTTTTTTAACAGAGAGGAAGGGAGAGAGAGATAGAAACATCGATGAGAGAGAATCATCGACCAGCTGCCTCCTGTACACCCCCCACTGGGGGATATGCCCGCAACCAAGGTGCATGCCCTTGACTGGAATCGAACCCGGGACCCTTCAGTCCGCAGGCCGACACTCTATCCACTGAGCCAAACCGGTTTTCAGCGAAAGCTGTTATTTTGAGAGGTCTATTTTGAAGTCGTAAAATAAGCAAATTGACAAAACTTGCAAGAAAGAGAAATAAATGTATGTTAGTGTTAGAATCTCTGTCCTACTACGGTTTCATTCATTAGGCAATAATAAATAAATAAATAAACAAACAAAGAAACCTGACTCAAAGTAGCACAAGTAATAACAAGAATGTATTGGTACAAATAAATAGCGAGGCCAGCAATAGGGCCAACCGGCTTCAGGCCAGGCTAGATCCAGCAGTTCATACACCAGGGGCCCAGCTCAGGGTGTGTGCCATAAGGCTGCTTCCCCACCCCCACTTCCCCCACCCCCATGGTCCCTGGAAGACTGCTAACAGCACCGGAAGCTACATGCTTCTTCATTCCGAGGGAGAACAAACACCTCTCCACCAATCACAAGATTAAAGTCCTGAGCCTAGTGATCAGACCAACCCCTGTCATGAGCTTAGCGGGAATCAATCACAGTAAGGGGATGGAGTTCCGCTCAATAACAAGCCCTCCCCAGAGCTCAAAAGGATGTCAGTCATCCTTCCCCCGAATCCCACGACAGGCATACAATGGGGAGGGCGGAGGATGCTGCCGAAACAACCGGTCAACAATGTCCAATATGACAGTCATAACTTCTCCAAGAGGAGCTTTAAGTACTAAGTGCATTTGGGAGACCTTCCATCCCGGCACGGGGAGTCTAAACGGTATCAATTCATGACATCCTGCTTGTCTCCCGCAACCCTTTCGGCTGCTGTTCTGGAAAAGAAATTCTGAGACCAACTCATATGACTCCCACCTGGAAAAATAAGTTCTAATAAGAGCTACAGAACCGGTATTTGTAGACTAGTGTGAAGGAATTTGTCCTAAGAAAAGAAGACTTAGAAGTATGTGCATCACAGGGTCGTTTACGGTAATGAAAAAAATGCAAACAACATAGATGTCCAACCATAGAAGACTGTGTTTAAAAAAATACACAATACATATTAAAGAACAGCATGTTTATTAAAAAAAAAAAAAGAGTATCACACAATATGCACTTACAATTTCATTGCTGTGGGAGAACTTTAGAGATTCTCTCTGTGTAGCTACTTACACCAGTCTATCCCTGGAAGAACATATGCAGAAGCTGTGACAGTGCTGACTTCTGGGTGGCAGGCTGAGAGTCGCTGTGCATTTTCTGGGATTTGCCTGGCCCATGTATTGCCAAGTTAACAGGCAGGAACCTCTGTTTCCTTTGCCCTCGAAGCATGTGGAATGCTTAGGCTGCCATTCCAGCTTCCTCCCACGCCTCACCTCCCATATGCAGATTAAGGAGCTGGCCTATCTATACATTCAGGCTGAGACCCCCAGATGTTACCCTTCTAGTCTGCAGGGCTACGCAGCAACTAAACAGTGTGAGGATCTCAACTGTCCCCGTAATGGGATAAACCTCACCTCTCAGAGCTCTGAGATCTGCTTGCTTCCTTTCCCTCAGTTTTGCTGAGTTAACATTTATACTGAATCGCCTGAAATCAAATAGTAGAGATCTTATCTCCACTTTATTGATTGCAATGCCCTTCATAGCTGACCCTCAAGTAATTTAACCCTTGCCCCAGTGTTCTAATTAAAACTCTATCAAATCAGGGAAATTGGATTTTCCTTTGCATTTTGCGCAAGCGTTCCTTATACCTACGCAGCTCTGAGCATATTAGCTTCTTCCTCGTGTAGCAGTCGGGGTTCTGAGGCATAAAGCAGCATGTTAAATGGCATTTCTACTCACTCAATATGTATTTATGAGCAGCGACCAGCGGAAGGGTGAAGAATGTGTCAGCCTGGCCGTATGCACCCCACGGTTGCGGGGAGGAATAGAGAGATCACACATGCCGCAGTCAGCTGTGTCTGACATCACCATGTGCACAGTACAGTGATGCCCACGGGCCCCTACCGCCCAGGAGCTAAAAGTACCAGGAAAACAAGTACAAAAAGTGTTCTGATACAAGGCATGAGCTAAGCACCTCAAAAAAATAAAAGAATAAATGGCCCCTAGTTGGTTTGGCTCAGTGGATAGAGCATTGGCCTGCGAGCTGAAAGGTCCCAGGTTCAATTCCAGTCAAGGACACATGCCTGGGTTATGGGCTCAATCTCCAATGGGGGGCTTGCAGGAGGCAGCACATAAATTATTCTCTCTCATCATTGATGTTTCTATTTCTCTCTCCCTCTCCTTCCTCTGAAATCAACAAATATATATAAATTTTAAGACATAAATGAAAAGACTCACACATACATTTTTATCTCACCAGCAGGTGGTGTACTTTTTCTCTAGAGACACTCACAGGGATACTATGAAGAGGTGGCATCAGATCAATTAGACCACTCTTTTGAAGGCTGTGATTTTATATACTTTTTAAAAATATATTTTATTGATTTTTTTTACAGAGAGGAAGAGAGAGGGATAGAGAGCCAGAAACATCGATGAGAGAGAATCACAGATCAGCTGCCTCTTGCACACCCCCTACTGGAGATGTGCCTGCAACCAAGGTACATGCCCTTGACTGGAACTGAACCTGGGACCTTTCAGTCCGCAGGCCGACGCTCTATCCACTGAGCCAAACCGGTTTCGGCTGTGATTTTATATTTAAAAATGAGTCAAACTGCTCTCAGATTTTTGGTATTTTATAAATTACTTTGAAGAGGCCAGACATAAACTTTAGTGTTTTTCTTAAAATAAACTTGGAGGTAGAATTATTTCAAGTTTAAAGTCTTCCAGATAGGGCTGCCAGTCTTGCTCACACCGCATATCCCCAGCATTTAAGCTCCTCAGTGTTAGGACAGTCATCCTGAATTTAGCTACTCAAATTCTTCCCAATATTGTTTACGTCTGTTTTCCTTTTTTCTGGTCCTTATAAGAAAGAGAAAAGAGCAAGTTTTCTCCAGACCTTAGGCTTGCCTACTGTTATGGACTGAATTATGTTCCCCAGAATCTGTATGTTGAAGCCTTAACTCCCAGTACCTCAGAATTTGGAGCTAGGGTCTTTCAAAAGGAGATTAAGGTAAAGTGAGATCCTTAGAGTGGGCCCTAGTGCAATCTGACTGTTATCCTCATGAGAAGAGGACATTCGGACACAAAGAGACACTAAGGATGTGTGGACATAAAAGAAAGCCCACGTGAGGACACAGAAGGTGGCCATCTGCAAGCCGAGGAGAGAGGCCTCAGAAGAACCCTGTCAGCACCTTGATCTTGGATTTTCAGCCTCCAGAACCGTGAGAAATATACTATTGTTGAAGCCACCCAGTCTGTGAAAGTTTGCGATGGCAGCCCTAGAAAACTAATATACCTCCCATCTGAAAAACTCTAGAAAATTACATGCTTTCATCAATTTTTTTTATTGAGTACCAACAATGCTTAAGAGACATAAAAGTGTATAAAATGGCCTAGCTGGCGTGGGTCAGTGGTTGAGTGTCAACCCATGAACCGAGAGGTCACCTGTTTGATTCCAGTCAGGGCACATGCCCTGGTTGCATGCTAGATCCCAAGTAGGGGGCATGTGGGGACCTGCATGAGGCAGCCAATCAATGTTTCTATCCCTCTCACTTCCCCTCACTCTAAAGTCAACAATAAAAAACAAAGTGTATGAAATTGTTACTGACATTAATAAACTAAAATCTTTGGGGAGACAGAATCTGTACATATAATCATGTAAGAATAATACAGGAAAAGTGCCTCAGATGTGGTGCAGAACCCCAAGGGATTCAGAGAGGAAGGTATTGGTTAGTATTAGGGACTCATGCAAGACTTCCCAGAAGTCTGTCTCAAATTTCTGCCAAGACCTAGTAACTGCCTCTTGTTATTGCTAAGGATCAGTCTCATTTTTCATCTAATTTCTTTACATCATTGTGAATGTAAACAGCAAAATCTCTGGAGGTAGATTTTCATGCTGATGTCTGAAGTCAACCACTTTTACCAACTTTCCAAAGTCTGAGAATATTACTTTAGATACCCAAGAATCCAATGTCCTCAACTGTGAAAAGTAGATATTAATACTATCTATCTTGAAGGGAAATAAATATATAAATAAAAATAAATAGTGAATAACCTGGCCAAGGACATAATGCCAGGAAATGTTAGTCAAAAAGGAATAAGGAGACTGAATCACCAAACTATTCTGTCTTCTGCATTCCTTTTATAAAGAGAGAAACTTACTGTTAGATTAAAAGACGAGATGATGGAGCAAGTCCAATTCTAAATACCTCATTCATTTAACAAACATTTAGGTGCTTCTACGCCATCAAAGGACAATTGCAAAAAGTACTGAAAAATAAATATTTAATAGTAATGTAACCATAATTATAACCTTTATATCTTTACACTTCCTTTGTCAAAATTCTTTCCATCATTTTCAGATTGTCTGAAAAAATTATACTTCTCTTTACAAGTGTACAACAGATAATGTACAATATTTTAACATTAACTTAAAACAGTTAACATATTCTTATGTAATAAAAAACAAAACCTCAGATTTTCATTTTCTTCTGATTCTGCAAAAGAATGCTGTACACATACCTTTCAGATAAAAGAAGCTAAAATAATATGATTGGAAGGGAGTTAAAGAGAGAGACAGAGCTGGTAAACCAGCTAAGGGTGGAACAACTCACCAGGTCTCCAGAGACACTGCTGCGGGGTCTATAAACCAGCAAATACCACCTGCCTATTATCTCGCTTAGAACGGTGCACACCTTTGAAAGTGACAGAATTTAAGTCCAGCATGGCACTTTCAGAAAATGGCATCAAAGGTTGGACTATAAATCTTTCTTATTCTCAAGTCACTGGACATTTAAGAGCAAAGATATTGATGGGCTCTTTCTCTCCTTTTCTTCTTCCTTGTAACAGATGTATGATTCATGGCTTGTCCTTTAGTGGTCTCCATTTTCATCTTATTACTTTTTCTCTGCTTCTGCTTTCTGACAGCTCTGAAAAACAAGGTGCTAAATTATTTTGTAGAATGAGCACAGTGAATAATTAGATTGAAGTTTAATTAACTAGCTGACCAAATAAGAAAACAGAAGGGAAAGAACTTGCTGTATTATAGGCATAAATCCCCAGAATCTTGAACCGTAATAATAAGGAGATAGTCAAAGGCCTGACCAAGCAAACTATTTGAGAAAAGACATTTCCTTGAAAGATGGCTACTACAGATTTAGAACAATCTGTTCTGGACAAACACACAACAGAGGTAAATAGTCAAGCCAATGAGTTGGGAGGTGTTTTTGGCTGGGGTTTCTTTTTCATTTTTATATATATTTTTACATCCGTGTACTGCTCAACTCAGCACTTCAATCTCCAAATCCCTGAATTACATTTTTCAGACAAAGGACAGATGAACTCTGGCAGTTAGCAGAGGTGGGAAAATGAAATAGCACAATAAAAAAAAAAAACTGACAACACTTACGGAGGCTCATCTATATGTCCTAGGGCTAATTTCCCTTGCCTCAGTAGATATCTAAAAGTCCTGGCAAGTGTCATACAGGATGTCCACATTTGCGGTATCTGTCTTCTCGAAGACTCGCTTCAAAATGAACAAGTTGGAACTCACCCTCTAAAAACACTAACCCACACCAGAAAAAACAACAACACACAGATCCTTTGTTTCTGGTACTCTCTGAACTAACTTACAGGCAATCTGTAGCTGAATAAGATTGCCTTTTTTCATTCTCTTTTTCCAAACTAGCAGAATCATGCCATTTATCATATCACCAACCACGGAGGAGCCGGGCGGCCAGCCCTGGCAGAGTGGAACCTTCCCATGGCTACGCAGCAACATCAGCTGTTAGATTCGTCCTCCTCAACTACCTCAAACCCAGGGAGAAGCTTATTCTTGATCTTCCCAGGACCATACCTGTGAAAGAAGCTTCATAAACAGTATATAATTCCCCAGTGAACCAAATCCAGGCCTCGCTTTTTGTTCATTCAACATATATGCGAAGTGTGGGCATAATCTTTGACTTCAAGGAGCTGAGAGACTGAGACAAAGCAGATATCGCCTTTCCCTTCCCTTCCCTTCCCAGCTTTTCAGAGGAAGAAACTGAGGCTATGAAATCATCCAGCGAGGAAGTGGCAGAATGAGCTTGATTCTAGAACCTGTGCTATTCATTACCTTAATTCGGTATACTCTACTATAAATTATTTAGGTGTGTAAAAAGCTAAGCATATAGTAATCACTAAATAGATATTAGCTATTACCAGTAGCTCCACATGACTATTGTTCTCAGAATTTTGCTTGACAACTAAGTTTTTCCATACTTATAGGTTGTGCACTGGGGTATCCTACCAGATTATAAAACAAGTAAAACAATCATTTTTTAAACCATTTTGTGAATGTAATATAATTCTCCTTTCCCTCCAGCTATTTTTTAAAAAGTAGGATGATGTCCTGATAAGTGATGATTTTGCAAATTTAATGAAATATAACCTCTTAATGGCAAAGTCAATGAAGCTATGCATGCCTGTATGTAAAATTTAAACAAATTTTCTTTGGCTGATCCTCTTATAAGAAGAGCCAAACACAAACCAGATTTCACTAGAGAACACAGTACACAAGAACAGAAAAATATTCACTTGTACTATGAATAAATAAAGCTTTCCAGAGATAAATTTTTTCAACAGTAATGAAGTGATTAGCATAAATCAATTAATTATCTTATTTTTCCTTAAAATTAAATTGACCTCGTATTTGTCCTCTAAATTATAGGTATTTATATAACTGATAAAGTGAGCTTTGACCACAAGAGGGAGCCAGCATCATTCTAGTTCACAGCCAAAGGAAAATTAATACTAAGGGAAAGCCAATTAATTTGAGCAGCCATAAAATATGTAAGATGAAAAGATATTTTATGCAATTTATGCTAAAAAGGCTATTAAAATTATTTTTTCTATTGTAAAAAAGGTTTGCATTTTCAATTTCATTATAATTTTTTTTTAAAGCTTAAGATATCTGTTAACAGGAGTTCAGTTTAGCAGTTTTCTCTGAGAGAAGTACCACTTCCTAAGGCAGTGATCAGCAAACTCATTAGTCAACAGACCCAAATATCAACAGTACAACGATTGAAATTTCTTTTGAGAGCCAAATTTTTTAAACTTAAACTTCTTCTAACGCCACTTCTTCAAAACAGACTCACTCAGGCTCTAGTATTTTGTAGAAGAGCCACACTCAAGGAGCCAAAGAGCCGAATATGGCTCGAGAGCCACAGTTTGCCGACCACAACCCAGGACCACGGTCCTAAGGGACTTGCTCTTTGAATTAAACTTGATAAAATATAGTACTAAAAGATACAAGATGGTTTCCTTCAATGAAAACAATGTATTACTTACTACCAAATAGACTGGCCAGGGCTATTTTAGAACCAATGAAGAGCCTGCACTATATTACCAAAATGCAAATTCAGTTTCCATGGATCCTAAGATCACAGAATCAAAGGCTGAGCATGTTACTAACTCCTGTTTGCAACCAGAATTACTCTGTAAATAGTGCAACAATCCCAGACCAATAGTTCATTAGGTTGTATTCTATTTTGAAAGGTTCCTAAGGAAAAATATTTTATAAAATTCTTCAATACACCTCTTTACCTAACTTAAAAACTACCACAGCCCTGGCCAGTGTGACTGTTGGTTGGAGCATTATCCTGTGTACTGAGGAATAGATTTGGAGTCAGGGCATAAACCCAGATTGCAGTTTAATCACCGGAGACAACTAATAGATATTTTTTCCTCTCCCTCCCCCTTTCTCCTCCTCTCTCTAGAATCAATAAAAAGCATATCCACGTAGTGAAAATCATTATTTAAAGTAAATTTGGTAAAAATAAAAAAGACAGTTTAAATAGTAGGCAGAATTCAAATGGCTGGAAAATAATGAAACAAAATAATTTTCAATGACAAATAAAACTCTAATCTATGTATGTAACAGGCTAATAGACTAAGTGTCCTTCCAATCATCCAATCAGTCACTATGACAAGCACTGACCACCAGGGGGCAGATGCTCAACTGAGGAGCTGCCATGACACACACTGACCTTTTACAAAGAAACAGCACTGCAGACCTGGCCCCCCAAAAACAACACTCGGCTTCCCCCAAGTGGGACACAGGCCTCACCACCACCCCAGAGTGACACCCTACCAAATCACAGCTGATGCTGTCAAGACCCCATGGTGCAAATTCAGCCCATAGCCCAGCCCAGAAATGGTCTCTGTGGGTAATGACGTCACATAGCAACACCTGGCTTCCTCTTCCTAGCAACTAGCCTCCTTGCAGTTTCTTTAGCCCACGAAGATGACTTGCTTTATAGCCAGGTGGGAACATTTTATACTTTAACCAAATGTCTGTGAAGTGTTTTCTTGTGCCTCATCTCATTTGATCCTCACAGAAGTTCTGGAATAGGTAGTTAGGAGATCTGATAGAATCTTTCTTTTCGTTAGCCAGAAAACAGAGATTTAGAAAGTTTAGAAACTTGACCCAACTAAGAAGAAGAAATGATGGACCTTGAAAATGACTTCAGGTTTTCTCACTGCACAGAACATAGTCAAACACTGCTGCAGTTTACCCTTTATTCTCCCTGCGTGATCTACAATAATCTGCTTTGTGTTGATATTTACTGCTTGTTGCTGACAATTACCTGAAAGAGAAGTTGGGCTGCTTCATTGGGCTGGAAAAGGTTGAGCTAAATCAGAGAGCAGGTCTAATTAAGCAAGTTTATTCTATATATTTCAAAGGCTAAATTGACTTGCATGCACGATACATATAAAGCTCTCGCTGGTGACAATCGCACCCATGGGTTTCAATCTGTCATTGTCGATCATAAATTTGGTTGACACTTCTATTATAGAGAAAGGGCAAATAACAATATTAAAATAGTTTTTCTAATTAATTTCCTTTCAATGTGCATGAATCCATGTACCGGGTCACTAGTATTATGATAGGTACCAAAGAACTGGACACTTCTATTACTAATAGATAACTTTTTTCTTTTTTTTAATCCTTGCTCAAGGACATGTTTTTATTGATTTCATTTTATTATTATTTTTTACAATATATTTTTATTGCTTTCAGAGAGGAAGGGAGAGTTAGAAACATCAATGATGATGAGAATCATTGATTGGCTGCCTCCTGCATGCCCCACATTGGGGATCGAGCCTGTAACCCAGGCATGTGCCCTGACCAGGAACTGAACCATGACCTCCTGATTCACACTCAACCACTGAGCAATGACAGCTGGGCTATTTTTATTGATTTGAGAGAAGCAGAGGAAGGAAAAGAGAGAGGAAAACATTGATGTGAGACAGAAACATCGATCAGTTGCCTCCTGCACGTGCCCTGTCTGGGGATGGAACCTGCAACCTAGGTATGTGCCCTCACTGGAAATTGACTCTGCAGTCTTTTGGTATATGGGATGATGGTCTAACCAACTGAGCTACACAGCCAGGGGCAATAGATATTTTTTTAATCACAAGTCATCTGATAGCTCAAACTTTGATTCTGATCTCAATTCTTGTGTAATGTTAAACTTGGCTATCTGATCTTCATATCAATGAAAAGAGGACTCAATACCTATCATCCCTTTTAATATTTAAAAAAAAGTATAATCATTCAAATTAGCCCAGTTGAAATAGCAATGGTTTTTCTAAGTGTGCCATGGTCATTGGTGTGACTTTGCTCTGCGAACAGCCAACACCAAATATTGGTGAGAGACAGGAAAGTATAACAGAAAAAAGGTAAAAATTAAACTTTAAATATTTAAATATGAAATATGTCTAAATATTTTTCTTGAAGTCTCATATATTTTAAAGAAATAACTTCTTCTTCCCATATGTCCACTGCGGAATCATACATTTCACTGCATCTGAGATTCCTGCTCCAGCTTTACCCACTACCATGTATCTACAACAGCTAGTCTGTCCTGACTTAAACAGATCCTTCAAGAAAGCCTGAACTCTCGCCCCATAAATTATAATTTCACACTAACCATAGGAGATATGAAGTTAGTCACTTTCTATCTTATATTCTGGTTATTTTCATGTCTTACCTATAAAATTCTAAGCTCTTGGACTCATCTTCATATCCTCCTTCCCCCATGCATGCAAACAATACAATTACTTTAGCACTTTTGAACCTTCCAATTATTGCACACTTTTGTGGATTACTCTGTATAAGTCACACAAGGAAACTTTTCTTCTAGGTAAACAAAAGAATTCAACTAACTTGCTCCCTGTCGTAGCTGCAGAGATGCTAGGACAAGTACTACGTTTGTGATCTAATTCACCGCAAATGAAGCAGCCGTCTCGAGGGCCCTCGCAAGAATGACCGGGCAGAGCACAGTGATTGCAAACGCTACAGTGGATCCAGGCTGTAAAATAAAAATTGAGTTTTAGAAGAGGTTCATTTAATGTAATTTTTCATTTGATTAACCTTTATGATAGGGAACCATGAATAGTGTTTACTTCAATTACTGTCACAGGTTTGCATAGCTGGTTATAATTTCACTAAAGAGCCCAAAGCTAAAAGGCTGGAATGCCTTATAAATCAGCTAACTTCTGTCTGAGACGTGGCAACAAATTTAAGTCCTCCTCTAGTGAGTCATGTGACCCTGGAGCCAGTGACACACGGGGGCTGGCTGCGTGACACAAAACCCTATTAAAACAAGCCAAATCCAATGGCACACTGAAAGAGGTTAGTAGTCATGGCTCTCTATGAAGTAGAGAACGTACACTTTGGTAATTATAAAAATCAAAAAGTAAGTAAATTAATACAGGTCTCTATAGTGATTTTTTCTTTTGTAAATGCAGTTACATACAAATCCTGTCTAGATGAAGAAAAAATCAACTGTTTTCACAGGATCTCAAACACTAAGTCTAAATACTTACAAGGCTTTACACACTTTTTGCAGAGAAAGCAATGGTTCCATTTCCTGCCATCCTACAAAAACAAATTTTAAATTATATTTAATTTGTCATTAAAAATCAAGTCCCCCAATTAAAAATTAAAATGTCTTATTAAAATCTGCGTAAATTATTAATTCCTATTTCTCACTTTCCTAAGCTTCAAAATTACATACTTTGATTTTAGCATATGCATATCTCCACTCTACTCGGTGTCTCATTGATGGGCCCCAATTTCCTTAATTCTACAACTGGAGGGATTTCTCTAAATGATCTTTAAAGTCCACTCCAGATCAAGCAACCCCATCTGCATAAGGAAGGACCCAATGAAAATTTCAAGAGAATTAATGATTCATAATTTTTATATGTCAATCTGGCATAATCCTTAATAAAATTCATATCTGAGAACTATATAATTTAGAAAGGTAGAGATGACAGGTTACTATTTGGGTGATTTAAAACTGTGAAATAAAACATACCTAGAAAAGAGCATAAAACACGTATGTCCAGTCTAATGAGACTATAAAGTAACCACTTATGAACCCACAGGTCAGGAAACAGAACCCAATCAGCCTCCTGGACTTCCCTACGCACCCTGGCCAACCCAGCTTCCTCCTTCCCCAGAGTAGTGACTCCTAGTCTGGCTTTTGTGGTGGTCATTTCCTTGCTTTTGTTTGTTTACCACTATGTGTGCATCTCTATAATAAAGTTTTATTTTCCACATTTTGCACTTTTACGCTTTGGGTGTCATTTTTTAGGATAAAAAATACAGATAATGTCTAAAAGAATTAAAAATATACATCATCAGTTATGTTAACAAAATTAAATCAAGTTATGAAAAATATACTTTTAGTTATAAATATATATCCTCTTTCCTTTAAAGAATAATATGTCCTTATCGGCCAAACTAAACTTCACATGTTCTTTCTGAGTAGATTTATCTATAGTAATAAAAGCATAATACGCTAATTAAACCGGATGACCTTCTGGACGAAGCTGGGGTTGCAAAGGAAGCCCAGGTCCTGGGTGCCTGCCAGCGGCCAGAGGGAAACCCGGGTCCCAAATGTCAGAGGGAAGCCGGTGCTGGCAGCCGGGGGAAGGAAGGCCTACTCTTGCATGAATGTCATGCATCGGGCCTCTAGTTTAAAACAACAGAGCAACTCAAGGGTGATTCCTAAGAATAAAGAGGAGGTCTGTCCCATGGAGTCCTTCCTCCAAAACATGTTATTAATTATAATTTCAGTGATGGTATCGAATACTTCAATGCCTCATTTGAAACATCATAATTCTGTATGCTTAACAAAATTTAGTGCCTTATTTTTTAAACAGTAATAATTTTAGCAGCCATACATTACCATATAAAAATAACTTCAAGTAATTATTACGATGACTAAGTTAACTGTGTTACACACTGTGGAGCTGGCTCCGCTCCTGACGACCCATGAATAAGGGATGTCTACAACGCCCTGTCCTCAAAGCCCTGCCCATCTCCTAGAACTCATGCCCATGGCTCACTTAGCTTCAAGGAAACCTTCGGAGCAGCGGTTGCCAACCCGTAGACCTCGGACCGCTGGTGGTCCGTGAGGTCGGAAAGGTTGGCGACCACGGCTTTATGGAGTCAATCTCATATTTGATCTGTCTCTTTTCCTGATGCCTTATTTTCCCAGCATTATTGTTTTTCCACAGGACCCGGCCTTCTCAGGATGTGCCTGAGGTAGGGCAGCTTCAGTTCTGTCATTTGTGCCTCCAGCCATGTTTCAGGCTTACTTTGCTCCAGGACTCTCTTATCTGTCTAAGTATTTTTTTTTTAAACCTGTTGTATTTTATAATTAGAAATAAAATGCTGCATTCAAGTATAATTAATAAGTGATAACATATTAACACAAATTACACGAACAAAATAACATTAAATGTAATGAAAACTAGTAAAATAAAGCTAATATAGTTGAATAAAAATGTATCCTAAAAAAACTTATACCTTGGATGTGCATGAATTACAGTGCTCACAGTGTTGATTCTCTAGAGAAACATATCGTTGGCACAGAGGACAAAACCTACAGAGGAAAGAAAGACTCGGAGAAATTAGCTGCATATACTTACTGAGATTTACAGAGTAGATAAAAGTTTGCAAGGCATTCATTACAAAAACTGGGTGTAACCCAAATTTTTTTGAATAGAAAATCATGGGCCACAGTTAAAAGTAATAGAACCACATGAGTCAATATTAAAAGCATTTTAATGTTAGATATAAGAAACTGATACTCAGGGACATGAATTTCAAGGTCCCACTATATCTTACCTGTACCCTTCTTCCACAGGAAGGATTATTTTGTTGGGTGGAATATTGGTGAAAATACGCACAGGAGACTGTTTCCGACCTGTCTTTCCATGTTTATAAAGCGCATGATTATCATAATCTACCTAGAAAGTTTTTTAAAAAAATGGAAAAAGAAAATTTACTCAAATGAGTCAATATTCCTTAAGATTCTTTAACGAATAAATGAACAGGCTGATGCCAAGATACAGGTTAAAGTAAAGTATTAATAAGAAATTCTTAAAAGCAAGAGTTTACTTACTAACGAGCAGCTTCAGGAAGGCCTCTATGGCAATGAAATTTCATTATAACAACAGTAAAATTTGTTATGACAAATTCATATTGCCTACATTGAGAACAACTCTGATCCTTTACCCAACACAATAGACTTTACAAGAAAGGCTATTATGTAATTAAGAATTTAGATTTTGTAAGAAGTATAAATTGGTAGTCTCAAAATAGTAATGGGGACATGAAGTACAGCATAGGCAATCTATAATAATAAGAGCATAATATGCTGATTAGACCGAATGTCCTTCTGGACAACCTTTCAGATGAAGTTGGGGCTGCGAGGGAAGCCCAGGTCCTGGGTGTCAGAGGGAAGCCAGTGCCAGCAGCTGGGGGGGAAAGGCCTACACAATTTTCGTGCATCCGGCCTCTAGTACAATCAATAATCCCATATAATAAAAACCTACTATGATAATTGTCCGGTTGGCCATTCAACCAATCAAACATAATATGCTAATGATATGCTAAGAATGCTCAACCACTCGCTATGACATGCTGACACCAGGGGGTAGACAGTCAACTGGTCGACCAGTTGCTATGATGTGCACTGACCACCAAGGGGGTAGACGCTTCAACTGGTAAGTGAGCTTGCTGCTGGGGTCCAGCTGATCGGGACTGAGCAAGACAGGCAGACACACCCTGGAGCCCTCCTGCAGTCCCACTCCAACTGGCCAACTTCCCATTCGTGCAGTGTGGGGTCCCTCAGCCTGGCCTGCACCCTCTTGCAATCCAGGCTAAGGGGAGCCCCCCAAGAACATGAATTTCGTGCACTGGGCCTCTAGTACTGTAAAAACTATGTATAGCCAAAACCGGTTTGGCTCAGTGAATAGAGTGTCAGCCTGCAAACTAAAAGGTCCCAAGTTCGATTTCGGTCAAGGGCATGTACCTTGGTTGCGAGTACATCTCCAGTAGGGGGTGTGTAGGAGGCAACTGGTCAATGTTTCTCTCTCATCAATGTTTCTGGCTCTCTATCCCTCTCCCTTCCTCTCTGTAAAAAAACAAAAAATATTTTTTTAAAAACCATCTCTGTATAGTGCCAGGTGGGCATGCACTATGTAAAGTACATGATTGTCTAACCATTATACTGTACACCTGAGTTTAATATAAAATAACATTGAATGTAAACTAATTAAGAAACAAATCTTTTCAAGTAATTTCATTTTCGACATTAAAAAAAATTCCACCTTTGAAGTGATGTGCCAGCTTGGTTGGGACTTTTAATTTTATGTGAAATTCACATGTCCATCATCAACTCACCAGTTCTCAGTACGGCCTCGGTGTGACCCTCCATCCCTCTGTCTGACAGGGCACAGGTGTGGAGGGCAGACAGTGGCTCTGCTGCTCACTTTCTATGTGACCTTATGCCAGTGTGCGTAATTTTCACTTAAGTGATATTGTGATGGTTAAATGAGAATAAAACACTGATTTCAGGGCCTGGCATATGGTAGAGACAGACAGCAATTTAGAGAGAGATTCCTGAAAACCAGTTTTTCCCATAATAACTATTTCAAACATGAGCTCTTCTCAAGATCCCTAACTAAACTTTCAATTTAAGCTGATTGTCTTGAAAGTAAATTGAAACTAACAAATATGACTTCTATTAGCTTCTTGATCCCATCCCTCTTCCAAACTCTCTATCATCCACATACATTTTCAGTTTGATTTAAACCTTCTATGGGTCCATTGGGCCACTTAGTCCATCTTTTTTTAGATCGGTAATTCTCAGTGTGGTGTCTGGATCAACAACACTATTACCTGGGATCTTGTTAGGAATGCAAATTCTTGCCCCACCTAGAATCTAGTAAAACCCAGCAATCTGTATTTTTAGCAAGCCCTCCTGCACACTAACGTTTGAGAACCAGTGCTTTAGAGTATCTACAATAATACCATGAGATTATTTTTAATTGATTTTTTACAGAGAGGAATAGAGAATTAGAAACATGGATGAGAATCATCAATCAGCTGCCTCTTGCACACCCCCTACTGGGGATGTGCCCACAACCAAAGTACATGCCATTGACCGGAATTGAACCCGGGAACTTTCAGTCCGAAGGCGATGCTCTATCCACTGAGCCAAACCGGTTTTGGCTTACCATGAGATTTTTATGATAGATCACAACTTTCAAATACTAAGTTGTAGTGAATTGTTTAGATTCTAAACAAGAATATACTTATGAATTTACAACCACCTTGGCCAGGTGGCTCAGCTGATTGGAGCATCGTCCCATACACCAAAAGGTTGAGGGTTGGATTTCCTGTCAGGGCACATATCAGGTTGCAGATTTCATCCCTGGTCAGGCACATACGGGAGGCAACTGATCAATGTGTCTCACATCAATATTTCCTCCCCACCCCCCACCCCCGGCTCCTTCCCTCTCTAAAAATCAATAAAAATATATCTTGGAGTGAAGATTAAAAATACATATACCCTGTTTCCCTGAAAGTAAGACAGTGTCTTATATTAATTTTTGCTCCCAAAGATGCGCTAGGTCTTATTTTCAGGGGATGTATTATGTTTCCATGAAGTAGCTCTTATTTTCGGAGGATGTCTTATTTTCGGGGAAGCACGGTAAAATTTTTTTAAAGTATTTACAACAAAACTGGCTTGAAACCTCACTATTTAATACGCAAATCACAAAATTGTAAGGAACTGATGACAATGGGAAGAGAAACTTAAAAAAAAGTCCTAAGCTCTCTCTGTGGCCCTGCCAATGCCCACAGGACTTACAGGTGGACAAATTGAGATCACAGCTATAGGTCTTTTATTCATAGTCTCCATATCCCATGTAACGTCACTTAAAATTACTCTATAAAGCATAGGGCAAAAATAGGTTTATTATTGCCTAAGCAAATCAACCAACCAGCGGAACAACCGGTCGCTATGAGGTGCAGTGACCACCAGGAAGACTGGTTAACAAGCTTCAGCGGTGGTGAAAGTAAGTACAGGATGAGGAGCCCAGCTAAACAAGGAACAGTGTGGAAAGCAGCCCTGGCGGCTCTGTCAGCTGTCAGTGTGACGAGTCCACAGCCTGGCATAACTGGGCAAAAGCTGGCACCAGCTCCCAGCTCGCCTGCAAGGATAAGTTAGATCCCATCTGAAGCCCCACATTCAGCCACTACATTTTGAGAGACACATTAATAAAACCTGCTCATTTCCAATGAAAGTAATGGAATGAATAGGACTTAGAATTTAACATATTGGGGGTGTTTGTTCAGAAAAGGAAGACTGGGAAAATCTGATAGCTACTTTATAACTGAAGGCGTGTCATGTGGAATAGAAATTAGGCTTATCCCTTATTGCGTCTGAGAACAGAAGCAGGACTACTAGTAAGAAGTTAATGGGGAGCATATTTTATCTCCATATGAGAAAATTTTCTAACAATTAGAGCTACTCAATAAATTGAGTTGCCTTACTTGTAAGACTGTAGGACTTTGCTCACTGAAAGCATTCAAGTGAGGATAGATGACTACTTGTCGTGAATTTAGTGGAGGGGATTATTAAGCTGGGAAGTTAGCATACGTTACATCTGTTTCTTTCCAATTTTAAAAGTCTATGAATATATGTTACCTATTAGAGTCTAAGATATAAAAGTAGATTTTTACTTCTAAATCACCTTAAAAATAGTACCATCAGTTTTCTTTTAAAATTATTTAAATTCATAATTTCCCCCCATTGCACTCTTCTTTGTACTCAATAAATATACGGCACCTTATTAAATTCAACAAAGATATTTTGAATGTCAAAAGAAAAGCAATTCTTCCCAAGAGAATCTTATGAAGAGTTCTACCAAATGGAATATTCCATGCAATATAATAGATAGCAGATGGAAGAAAAGGGAAAAAAAGAGCAATTTCTTTATGGGTACCCAAGGAGTAGGAGAATATATGTGTCAGGAAGGTGGTTGATTGCTTGATTTTGCATAACCTAATTGAGATTATTATTATTTTTAAATGCGGTTTGTTGTGCTAATTAACTATAAACATATGGTATGTAAAATGCATGCTGCTAGGGTAAATTAATGTACCTCTAACATACATCCATATTTCATAGCTTCATCCACACAAATAAACCTCCTATGGAAGCGCTGTAAAGCAAACACAATTTTGCAAATTGCATATCACTAGTGGCAGAGCTGATACACCATTTTCCCATCATTATCCCTGACATTTCACTCACAATGATGATGAGAGGCACTTTCAGATAGAAAATTTCTCCCATGGAACTGATTAATGTGATGAAGTACTGTATAGAAATGAGGGAAAACACAAAATCTCTGTACTTCCTAACTTTTAATTTTATCTCTACACAAATGTCTTCTGTAATGTGAGACTGAAACTAGTTATAGGGAAACCAAGACATTCAAGTCCACCAACATTTATCTTGCACCTACTATGCTCCACGCATCATGCTGGGAAACAGAGATGAATTAAAACAGAGAACTTAAATGTTCATAACTCCCTAAGGACTATGTTCTGTTTAATTCAGGAAAATTGAAAGGATCCCAAGTGAACTAACTCTTCAGCTCTATCAACCAACTTCGATCACAGCTCTAGGTCTTTTACTCATATTCTCCATATCTCAAGTAACCTCACTTAAAATTACTATATAAAGCATAGGGCAAAAATAGGTTTATAATTGCCTGTATGGAAAATAATACAATCCTATATAATAAAAGGCTAATAAGCAATCAACCAACCAGCGGAACAACCGGTCACTATGATGTGCACTGACCACCAGGGAGCAGATGAATGCTCAACATCAGTGCGCTCCCCCAGGGGGAGCACCCCTAAGCCAGAAGCCGGGCTCGTGGCTGGTGCGCTCAGCGGTGCTGGCAGGAGTCTCTCTTGCCTCCACAGCAGCACCAAGAACCCCCTCAGACTGTGTGAGGGCACAGGCCAGACTGTGAGAGGAAATAGGCAGGGCTGAGGGACCCTCCACCACCCCCACACACTGCACGAATGTCATGCACCGGGCCTCTATAATTAATGAATAATAATACAAGAATAAACTATTTCGCATACTCACAACTGTAAACCTACTTCTGCTCACCCTGTGTATATATATTACCCCCTTGCCACTCCAAACCCATTACATGTGTTATCGTTTATCAAGTCTTAACAATTTCAATTGCCACCTTTTTACAATCATACCTCAGAAATTCCTATCAAAATATCTTCATTTCTAAACATGAAACTAGGTTTAAAAACACAGTTTTCTATACGGGATGATTTTTAAAAGATAGCGTGGGGGGAAAAAAGAAAAAAAAAAAAGCACAGAGCTCTACTTTTATCAATCCAGACAGTATCTCAGATTAGGTAGAAATAAGAAACCATTTAGCATGTCCAGGTGGAAGGTAAGTGAGAGGACCTAGTTCAGATATGGGAAATACAAGCCCGGAATGCCATCAGTGCTTGACCCTGACCCTGACCCTGACCCTGACCCTGACCCTGGGGCCAGACATCACTCATCAGCCCCCCTGCTCTCTGCCACTGAGCCTGGGATTCTCAACAAATTCTCCAGAAATTCACTACTAATTAATTTATCAGAATTAGCACTAAAAGTGAAACTTATCTGCCCGCCCCTTTCTGGTTCAATCATTTTATTTTATTTCATAGGTAAGGAAACAGAGGCCTGTTAAGATAAAGTGACTTCTCCCAAGACTAAACAGCCTCAAAAGGCAGCGCTAGAAATCAAAACTTCTGACTAAACCAGAATTTCTTTTCATTATCGCATCCTTCCTCTCTAATCTACCCTTCATAAAGCACTCTGTTTCCTAGGTCTTTGATAACTATTTTATTCTGCACTCATTAAATGCTTTCTCATAGAAGAGTCTACATAATTTATATTACATGAAGACGTGCAGCATCTCCGCTTTCCTCTCACCCGAAAAGTATCTTAGGAAAAGATGTAGTGATTTTGGGGTTTTTACTGTATTGTGGTTTGAGGGCTTATAATCATCTCTGGCAACATCAGGAAGAAGGCCTAATCAAGGTCTCCGGGGAAAGTCTGGGAGACTTCCAAATTTGTATTTGATAAAGGTGGCTAGCACAAACGAAGAAGTACCACAAAATGAGGGTGAAGTAACAAAAGAAAGAAAAGAATGGATGACGATGATGACGATGATAAGTCCAGATACGTTTTCAAAAACAAAGGTAGAAAAATCATGAAAGGGGAGGTTCAACAAAAATGGTTAAATCCACCAGCACAGAGATTTTCTTTTATTTTTTAATCTTCACCCGAGAATATTCTTCCATTGATTTTTAGAGGAGAGGGAAAGACAGAGAGAAACATCAGTGTTAGAGAAACACATCCAATGGTCGCTGGGGAGGAGCCTGGAACCCAGGTATGTGCCCTTGACCAGAGTCAAACCTGGGACCCTTCAGTCTGCAGGCTGACGCTCTATCCACTGAGCCAAACTACCTAGGACCAGGGCAGAGATTTTCAACCACTGTGCCACAAGAATTTTTAAAACATGCGATACCTGACTATTTAGTCAGGGACACTGACCTCTTTTCCCTTAGATTGTCAATTTAAAAAGTGTTGGGTTGACAACTGCCAACACAACAATAGCTGCCTGGTGTGAATGAATAAAAATTAAACCTAGAGTTTTTTGTCAGATTGGCAAAAAAATGTGATGCATTTTTTGGTGTGCTGCAAAATTTTAGTAATTAGTTCGTGTGTGCCATGAGGTGAAAAAGACTTACATCACTGCACTAGGAGATATGGTGAAATCACTTTCTCCAACTGAGCATGTCATGGGCAGTAATCTTATTTTAGTAGACATTATTAAAACTATTTGTCTTGTTTTATAAATACTATTCTAAATTTTCTTTTAAAAAGTTGGCTTCCTCTTTATTGAAAAGACTTGCTTTTCACCCTGTCCAATACACATGACCTAATTAGAACCTATTTCACTAATACAATGAATTACAAAATTATATCCAATAACCTTGGATCTTGAAACTATCTCTCAAAACTAAACTCCAATATTTCCAAAAGATCTTTCCTAGTTACACAGGCTGTCTAAACAACGATAATGGGTTACTGTATGTTAACTTTTCTCATCACTTTATTCTGGATATGCCTTTACCTCCCATCATTTCAAACACTTGTCCACAATAGATGGAACAGTTTTCTGAGAAACCTGTATTTTGCAATTTTAATGTCTCAGAGAGTGTACAAAAGAGGACCCGAAGAGAGTTTTACCCCCACCCTGAGATTGTCTGAATGATGACCATATAGTGCCGGCTACAACAATGGCAGTGATGGTTCCCACAATGCTGACAGCAATAACCTTTACATTTGCTCTGTTTTAGGGCCTCAGCTAAGTGTCTGATCTCATATAATTTATAAGACCTTACAAGACAGATAGAGTATTACTACCGTTATAGATGAGCATCAGAGAGTGAGATTACATGGGCCTTGTTAGTGGCTGGCAGAACCAGGATTAAGACTCAGTTCCTTTTCGAATCCAGAGTTCATAACTTTTTAATTCATTTTTTATTCAGCATGTAGGGCACCTTCTATGTGTCAAGCATTGTGCCAGATAATGATTCACTGTGGAAGGGCAGCAGGTGTTCCTGGAAACGGGAACTAGTTTAATTAGTTAACATCTTCAAGATATGTCAGCTATCTCTGCATTGTAAATGTCAATATTAGAAGCATCCCTCAGACAAACAGAAAACTGGGTGCCCTAAAAAGGCAAAAAAAAACCCAAAACCCACCTCTGAAGAGAATTGTGATGTGGATTTTGTTTGTAGCAGAGCTCAAAAAGTCAAGGTTAAAATGGTTTGTGTTATACACTTTTGGAAAGGAACCAGTTAATATGGTCCAATAGTCATCAAAATGTCTATTAAATTTAATAATGTAATTTTTAGAATTCCATTTGACTTTTGGAATTCTAAGGAAGTTATATAAAATATGGGAGAAAATTATATGAATAAAAGATGTCAATGGCAGGGTTATTTATAGCACCTTAAAAGTAGAAGCAACCTGTAAGTCCAAAAAGAAGAGAATGATAACACAGCCTGTCAATGAAATAATTTCAAGTTATTAAAAGCATAAAAATTACGTAGCTACATTTTAAAATGTACATTTATATAAGACAGTGAAGAAAACAAAATTCAAATTCATCTGTTATGATTACAAATATGTAAACTGCTTTTAAAAGAGACTGGAAGTGAATACTTCAAAATTATATTTGCTATTTGGGGTCAAATCACAGGTAGGATCTGTGTCCTCGTTTTTAGTAATACTACTCCTTCCAGAACTTCTACATAATTTTTGTAATGGTATGTCTTCAAGAATAGGAAGATTAGAACCTACTGCTAGCTTGGACTAACTAGTGAAGACATTTACAATTATAGGAAGAAAAGCCTTAATGAGAGGATAATCAATTGCTCAGAAAACTCAAACAGAAAAATATCAGATCCTAGCTGGAATGGCTCAGTGGTTGAGCAAAGACCCACGAACCAGGAGGTCACGGTTTGATTCCCGGTCGGGTCACACGCCTGGGTTGTGGGCTTGATCCCCAATAGGAGGCAGCCAATGAATGATTCTCTCTCATCATTGATGTTTCTCTCTCTCCCCCTCTCCTCCCTCTGAAATCAATAAAATTTAAATAATTTTTTTTAAAAAAAGATCATTACAGAAGAGGAAGCAGTGCCCACTGGGTGGCCTCACATACCAGTGGTGACAATGGGTTCACTTCAGAACTCAAGGACAGGAAAATGGGCATTAAAGCAGAAGAGCAGGCTGAGGGGAGGGTGGCGCTACCGAGGCCTCTGGCCTCTATTCTCACCTAAAGCAGGTTCCCAGAGCAAAGATGTGAAGGAAGTCGAATCAATTCCTCCCCGAATCTGCACATTCACTCAAACAGACCTCAGCATCTCTGCTCTCTGATGCCCCACGCCCTCAGGCAAACCTCTCCCCTTAGACATCCTGACATCTTCGCAGTTGCACAATGGAATGTTCATGGCAGACTACAGACCAGAAGCTACTTACTTATCTATAACCTTTAACCAGGAAAAAGCCGCTGCATTATGACAATCATGGGTGCTGTGAAATCTTCCGGTAATGATAAAAGATTAGGTTAGCTGGTTTAAAACCCAGCTGCACTGCAGAACCACCTGGGAAGCTTAGTAAAATGTTTTGTTTTGTTTCGTTTTGTTTTGTTTTGTTTTTGTGGGGCTCCACCCTCTGATATTGCTTTAGCAGGTTTACTTTGCTAACTAAATGGGGACAACAGACACTTAGATACCACTATTTGTGGATTTGTATGTCACACAATTCATGTATTTTCATTTGCTAAAACCAATGGATAGTCTTATCAGGATATTTCTTTAAGCTGAAAATACACTCTCCAACCGTGCCAGAAGACAGAATAGTTACTATACCTGGTAGTCCAGCATGCAGAAGCTTGGAAAAAACTGGCAAATTCGGGATTCAAAAAAATAGGGGAAAATCCAGAAAATAGGTAGTTCTTTGTGATTGTTATCTAATGGAGCACAAAAAAAAAAGGAGAAAGAAAATAAGAATTGATATTAAAGAAAAAAACATAACAGCTATAACTGGAAAGTTTCTGGTATCAGAAAAAACTACAATCATTCAATACAGTCCAATGACACAAAAGGAAAGACTGTCTACCAGAGCACCATGTACAGTCAGACCTCTCACAAAGGCAATGGAAACGATCTCCTATATCTAAACACAGCTACACTAATGAAGCAATCCTAACATGCACATCACAATAGTATATGTAAAGGTAGAGATGTTACAAAAAAAGTGGAATATAAAATTAATTTTTTATGAGGGAGAACACAGCTATTATATATAGGCTGAACACAATACTAGGTACTTTCAATATATTGTCTCCGTATAATAATCTCTAGAGTTAGATATTAATAATCCCATTTTACAGAAGGAGAAAATAAAGCCACAAGAATAAGTCATTGGTTCAAGTCCATGTAGCTGATAAGTGGCAGAATTAGAATTCAAGCCCAGAAAGCTCCTTATTGCTTCCCCAAAATACAGACTTTATACACTCCGATAAGTGACTTAGGAACTGAAAATAAATGGAATAGTTAACACTAGGAGTCATATTTTAGATTCCGTTTGCATTCTGTCCCCCAAAGCACACTACTTATGTAGCACAATTGACTGAGAGACTTGATCACAAACTCCTAACGCTCTTACAATTTGTCAACTCGTAAGCTGGAAACTAAAAAATTATTGTACACACTAATTAGATCATTGTATGAAATACCTGGAAGTCCTCAGCCACCTGAAACTGAATAGTAACCCTCAGCCATTCCTCCACCGCCAGGACCAGGTATCGGTGTCACTGACAACCACTGTCAGGCCCCTGGGTGTCTGTCTGGCTTTCCCCCCCAAATCTAGGCATGACGTGGCACTTTGGGCCAGAGATCGGTGCCATCTCAGAGTGCTGGGTGAGACCTCAGGAGCAGGGAAGGTGAGGTGTATGAGAGCAGGGAATGTGAGGTGCTACGTGGCTGACGTGGTCACTACTCTATTTCCAGCACCTGGTCCATGGCCCTCAGTAAATACAGGGTGGGCAAAAGTAGTTGTGAGTACCCAAAACACAGTTTATTTCTGTAGTACGACATATTTATTTTAGCATTATTTTCCATATAAATGACTATAAAAAAATACCTGTACTTACTGGGGGGAAAAACACGACAATTTACTGCTATTCTTCATGTCCCTTTATTCCCATAAGAATAAAATTATCTACAAGCCATTTTAAAAGCACGTGATTAGGACAATACAAAGTGTATCATGATGATACAATATGCCACATTATCAAATAAGCCTGCTTTTAAAAAAGACCAGAAACAAATTTTGGTGCTCTGATTCACCAAGATCTGACTTGACAGAAAGTAAATACGCAGGTACATGTTTACTTTGAAGTGAGTAATAAATTACACACCTTGACTTTGACCTTTTTTCCACATAGCAATTAACTTCTTGAATGTAACAGCCAGAGGTTCAACCAAGCCACCGAAAGGAGGGTCTGTCACCATAATGACTCCTTCACCGTTATCTTCCTGCAAAAATGTTCTGCATACTTCAAGGGCAGCCTGGAAAAACACACATTCATTTCTAAATTAGGGAGGCACTTCGTCCTCTTTGGAGGAGAATGCACTGGGCTCCATCTCACTCTCGGTGCTGAAATGTCACCCATCTGCCACCCCAGACTCCCTCCCTGACATCCTCAAGCCTCCCTCATTCAGCCCCTGTGAGATTTTATCTTTGGGTTTCTTGATAAGCAAGTTTTTAAAATTGCAAATTCAAATACCATCACTATCAGAGGACTACACATTTCAAATGGTTACATTAAAAACCTACATTTAGTAACCTAAAAGAGAGAAACTCATTACCCATGAAAAACTATCTAAAACGCTAAATTCAACAAACAGAAGCGGGGACTGTGCCAAACACTGGAGACACAGAGACAAGGCACATTTCCCTCCTATCTGGTCTGCCCACCGCCATGTGTTCAATTTACTAAGAGCTACCATTGCCAGTTAGACACGCGGGGTTTGGAGAGCGTGCACGGTAGGTAAATAAATGAAGGGTCACAAACAACAATGCGTATCCAGGCCATGAGACCATGCTAGTAACACATTTTCCCAACAAACTGGTCCAAGTGATTTTGGTAATTGCAAACTTAACATAACTGCTATCTAAGATATGTATCTTTTTTGTTGTTGTTTTGGGAGATGTTAATAAGAGATACATCTATAATAATAACTCCAGTCAACTGACCTTGTAATAGTTTTCAAGTACGTACTCATCTGTAAAAGCAAATCAACACTTAACCATACCCTGAGTGGCAGATGATTTTAAAGTTGAGTGGTATGCTAAACTTTAATAAGCCTATATGTACTTTAAAATATATTGTTCTACTACTAAATCCCAACTGATGAGAGGAAAAAGCACTATATCCTAACCCCTTTTCCCTAGGAGAGTTACTGTTAACCTCCTACTGGCAGTCCTACAGTAAAGGAGAGCGTGTCAAGGAGGTTAACCATTTTTCAAGCGCCGTCTGGTACTTTCTTAACCTGCCAACGAGAACAGGACCTAAAATACGGTGATGTTGGAAAATCTTCAAATTCCTTAGTTAAAGCAGAAAAAAGAAAATCAACAGTAAACTAGGCCTAAACTCATAACCAAATTTAAAAATATATTTTATTGGTATTTTTACAGAGAGAAAGGGAGAGAGATAGAGAGCTAGAAACATCGATGAGAGAGAAACATCGACCAGCTGCCTCTTGCACGCCCCCTACCCGGGATGTGCCCACAACCAATGTACATGCCCTTGACCAGAATCGAACCTGGGACCCTTAAGTCCGCAGACCGATGCTCTACCACTGAGCCAAACCGGTTTCGGCTTGTAACCAAATTTAAAAAACATTAAGCATATCCTTCCAGGTAAGAAACTAGGCTGTAAAGTACTGTCAAGAGTTGCTGAGGTCCTAATGTTGAAACCTATGGAAACAGATGCTCACTTATGCCACCAATGTTAACAGTAACCTAACTCTTTTTCTTCATCTCAGTTTTCACTAAAAACATGCATTTATTTTAAAATATATATTTTTATTACCCTAGCTAGTCTGGCTCAGTGGATAGAGCATGGGCCTGGACATTGAAGGGTCTCAATTCCTGTCAAGGGCACATGCCCCGGTTAAGGGCTCAATCTCCAGTAGGGGGCATGTAGGAGGCAGCCAATCAATGATTCTCTCTCATCATTGATGTTTCTATCTCTCTCTCCCTCTCCCTTCCTCTCTAAAATCAATAAAAATATATAAAAAAATAAATATATGAAAAAATGTATTTTTTAAATTGATTTCAGAGAGGAAGGGAGAGAGAGAGAGATAAATAGCTGAAAAATAGATATCCCAATGCCCAATTGATCCTGAAGGGAGGTGTGCGTCATTGGCTATCCTTTCTAAATCAGGAGACTCATTTTCAATCCCAACCAACATTTCAGAATCTGTTTTCATTTTCTAAATGCTTGGTTTTTTAGTCTTGCTTGGTTTTCATTCTATCATTAGCTATATCTTAAAGCACAGTAACTACTTTAACATGGATCACTATCTTTAAAAAGTGACACACACACACACACACACACACACACACACACAGATATGCTTCGAGAGGTCTTGATAATCCCAATCAAAACCTGGCAGGTGTGACTACTGGTTGGTTGTGATTTTTATTTTGTAAAAAGACTGACAAAGAGCTCAAACTAGGAGTGGAAGTATCAGCTCTGCTGTGTTGTTTATTCACAGTGACGTTATAGCATCATATTGAAAGAAGCTTCCTTTAAGCCACTATTTTTTTTTAATTAAGACTATTTTTTCAGAGTAGTTTTAGGTTCACAGCAAAATTGAAAAGATACAGAGAAATCACACATGCCCCTGGCCCTACACATGCACAGCCTCCCCATTAGCATTGCCCACCGGAGGGGTACATTTGTTAGAATTGATCAACCTATGTTGACACATCTTTATCTGACACTAGTTTTAAAGGAGTAATCTACAAAACCATAAATCCCCTTAACTGGGGCATGAAATTTACCAGGTAGGCAGACACCAAACAACTAACTATACAACTATCTATAATAACAAAAGCATAATATGCTAATTAGACCGGACATCCTTCCGAACGTCCTTCCTTCTGGACAAAGCCACAGAAGGTGCAGCAGGGCCAAGGCCCTTGCACGACTTTCGTGCATCAGGCCTCTAGTTTAATTATAGCTTCGTAACTCCACGAAGGAGAACTTGACCTTGTCTGGGGCTCAGGGGAGGCTGGAGAAAGTGGCTTGGAACAGAGCTCTGAAGAATGAGGTAAAGGTAACGAGGCAACAGAGAGTAGAAGGCAGAGGGCATGGCATGGGCAAAGGCCCTGTGGTGGAAAGGCCAGTTCCAGATGAAAGTTCAAGATGAACACAAAGAGCCAAGCAGGAGCAGGGAGAGGAGGGCTGAAGCGTGGCAGGGTGCAGACCACACAAAGCATGTGGGCCTTGGTAAGAAAGTGGATCTTTACCCAAAAAGTAGTGAAAAGTCATGAAAGAGAAGTAATTTGAACACTCCTAGGTGCTCAATATCTTCTCAGTTACTGAATAAAATATCTCTATTAGTAAATGGTGGAATAGCCACAATTGGATCTTAAGGGACTTTAGAAAAATGACAAAAGCGATACTCTTGAATTTATTCTTCACAAGAGAAGAAAGAGATAATGCTTAAAATTCTTACCTCGCCATCAAAGAAGTGATGGTTAAACATGTTATAATGGCAAAAGCTATCTTCCATATAAAACTGCGAATACCTGTAAAATAATTTGCTTATTACTGGAGTTACTTGTCCAGTCATAGTTATGCAATAAGTATAAACTAAATTTTAAAACTGTGAAATCACACCTTTAATACAGTCAATTTCATCATGCTTTCAAGTGTTCTGAAATAAAGAATGTTTTCCCAGCCCTAGCCAGTATGGCTCAGTGGATAGAGCATTGGCCTGCAGACCAAAGGTTCCCAGGTTCAATTTTGGTCAAGGGCAAGTATCTTGGTTGCAGGATCCTCCCTGGCCCAGCCCCGGTCCTGGCTCATGCAGAAGGCAACCAATCTATGTGTTTCTCTCACACTGATATTTCTCTGTCTTTCCCTCTTCCCCTCTCTCTAAAAATCAATGGAAAAATATCCTCAGGTGAGGACTAAAAAATAAAAAAATAAAAAATTTAAAAAATAAAATTAGTGGGTTTTGTTTGTGTGTGTTTTTTTAAGTATATTTTTTTTATTGATTTCAGAAAATAGAGGGAGAAAGAGATAGAAACATCAATGATGAGAGAGAACCATTGATTTGCTGCCTTCTGCATGCCCCCTACTGGGATCGAGACAGCAATTGGGTATGTGCCTTTGTCCGAAATTGAACTTGGTACCCTATCCACCCTATCCACTGAGCCAAATTGGCTACAGCAAAATTCATATTTAAGAGGGGAAAAAATAATACTTTCTCCAAATCTTAGTTGATAACAGTGAATGATGAATAAAAAACATAAATTATGTTCCCAAGTTTAATATATCAGTGCTAAAACTATGGAACACTCATACTTAATAACTTTAAGGAAAATACTGAATCAACATTTCTGCTCAACAGCAATTACTATATTTTCTTCTGTGATTCACACAAAGAAGTATTTAATGCAAAGTTTTTCTTGTATCTTGCAGATTAGCTTTATAAAATACTAGAGGCCCAGCGCTGCCGCAGAGGTGGGAGAGACTCCTGCCACCGCTGCTGTGCTCACCAGCCATGAGCTTCTGGTTGAGCAGCACTCTCCCTGTGGGAGCACACTGATCATGAGGGGGCAGCTCCTGGTGTGAGCATCTGCCCTCTGGTGGTCAGTGCGTGTCATAGAGACCAGTCATTAGGCTGTTCAGTAGATTTGCATATTAGCCTTTTATTATATAGGATTATTATATAGGATTAGAGGCCTGGTGCACGAAATTCATGCATGGCAGCGAGGGGGGAGGAGGATTCCCTCAGCCCAGCCTGCACCCTCTCCAATCCAGGACCACTCAGGGGATGTCCAACTGCCAGTTTAGGCCCGATCCTGGGGATCGGAATCGGGCCTAAACCGGCAGTTGGACATCCCTCTCACAATCCAGGACCACTAGCTCCTAACTGCTCATCTGCCTGATCGCCCCTAACTTCCCCCCCCCCCCGTGGTGGCCTGGTCACCCCCAACTGCCACCCTTGCCAGCCTAGGTGCCCCCAACTGCTCCCCCACCGACCTGGTTGCCCCTTACTGCCCCCTCTGCTGGCCTGGTCACTCCCAACTGCCCCCCAACTGGCCTGGTTACCCCTAACTGCCCCCCCTTGCCAGCCTAGTCACCCCTTATTGCCCCTCATGCTGGCCTGGTTATCCCCAGCTGCCCCCCGCCCTGGCCTGGTCACCCTCACTGTCCTCCTCTTGAAGACCTGGTCACCCCACTCAGTCTGCTGTTCGGTCTTTCGGTTGCTCCTCACTAACCCCCCTGACAGCCTGGTTGCCCCACACAGCCTGCTGCTCGGTTGTTTGGTCGCCCCTCACTATCCCCCCTGCTGACCTGGTTGCCCCACGCAGCCTACTGCTCAGTTGTTTGGTCGCCCCTCACTAATCCCCTCCCGGCCTAGTAGCCCCATGCAGCCTGTTCCATCGTCCTTTCAGTTGTGATGGTGGCTTATGTTTTTACATATATAGGTGCTTTTCAATATATTTTTTAAAAGTATGTGCATTTCATATTTACTGAATTAATGCTGGGAAAGAGGGATATTTATTTGTTGGATGAATCACTATTTTTCTAACAAATTACTTTATTTAAATTTTATTTTTATTTTTTTAATTAAAAATTTTTTTGCAATTACAGTTGACATGCAATATTATATTAGTTTCAGGTATAACACACTACTTTAAAATACCATCAGCAATGAATGAGAGTACCAACTTTGGTTATTAACTTTATAAATTTTTGCTAATTTAGTAGGCAAAATTCATACTAACATAATGGTTTAAATTTGCATTTATTTGGTTTCTCATTCCTTAAGTGTATTTGTACTGCCTGTCTCTGTTTTCTCCATTTATGTATATGAATTTTAATATCTTTCATGCTGATGTCGGAGTTTTTCATATATTACAGAAACCTTATTTTTATCTCAATAGGATCTTAAACTTTGACAATTTTGTTATAAACAATTCACATATGAGTCACATCATCCTGCTACGGAATGCATAGTGGAAAGACTGAAAACCATCAGGGGCACATCCTTACTTCTACGACTTCTTTAGCCATATCACGATAGCAAAACAACTCTGTCTACGCTATTCTGTTACCATTACTGTCTACAACTGATTCACCGTCCATGGTATTATAACGGGCAACCCTGCTTATCCTCTTCTTCGTATTCTGTAGTTAAAAGCAGGTTTTATAGTCAGATGATCTGGTTTCAAACCCTATTAGCAGTGCAACCTTCAAAAGTATTTCACCTATCACAGCCCCATTTTCTTCATCTACAAAATGAGAAACAGTAGTTTCCACATCATAGGCCTTGGTAAGAATAAATGAGATAATATATGTAAAGTGCTTAACACAGTGCCTGCTAAATAGCATATACTGAAATGGCAGGTCTCGTTATTTTAATAAACACCAGCTAATATGCTTTAATGTCCCTAACATTAGGGAATTATGTTTATGTCCAAACGAAATCTCCCCTCCTGTAACCTAATCCATTTCTTCTTCTTCTTCTGTGGAGATGGAGAACAGCTGTTCAACATTCTCATTATGTTATCCCTTAATATTATTTAAGATACTATTAGTACATCTGCATTGAAGAAATAAACAAAAGATTTGGGTACCGTATTTGCCGGCGTATAAGACGATTTTTTGGCCCTGAAAAATACGTATTTGCCGGCGTATAAGACAACTGGGCTTATAAGACGACCCCCTAACATTTCCACTAAAAATACAGAGTTTGTTATATACTCGCCGTATAAGACTACCCCCCACTTGGAGGCATATTTTTCAGGGCCAAAAAGTCGTCTTATACGCCGGCAAATACGGTAACTGAAAAACACTTAAAATATACACTGTAGCTTACTGAACATTCCAAACACTGTGGGGCAATGTCAATTATCACTAATAAGCAAATGTCTTCCTATTTAAATAAATTCCAAATAGCTAACTATATATATATATATATATATATATATATATATATATATATATATATATATATATATATATTGTATTTGCCGGCGTATAAGACGACTTTTTGGCCCTGAAAAATATGCCTCCAAGTGGGGGGTAGTCTTATACGGCGAGTATATAACAAACTCTGTTTTTTTAGTGGAAATGTTAGGGGGTCGTCTTATATGCCCAGTCATCTTATACGCCGGCAAATACGTATTTTTCAGGGCCAAAAAATCGTCTTATACGCCGGCAAATACGGTATATATATGTGTGTGTGTGTGTGTGTGTGTGTGTGTGTATTTGTTATTTAATTAATATATATTTGTCAATACCAGTAGAACTGTGAGTCAACTATCTTTTTAGAGTTTTCTTCTCTCTTACACTGCTTTGTGTAAGAAAAAAAAAATACAATCCCTTTAAAAATATATTTCTACTGACTCTCCATTTTTTTATTGCTTCACAATGACACAATAGTCACGTTTTTTCATTAAAAAAGAAAAACTTATTTACATAAAATTCAGCACAGCACAGTTGTCCAAAACTTCCTAGGCAGCACTGAGCAGGACCATAGAGAGAAAAAAAGCCTAGATTTCAGCTCTAAGTTTCATCGAATACAAACAAGGGAGCATAATTATTCATATTTTAAATTATGAACAATCACTCAACATTACCCTCTTAAAATGAAATTGGCCACAAAGCATTATTCTCTCCACTGAATAAAGCAAACAAAACCAATCAGAAAGCATGCACTTGAAAACTGCTCAAAAGGACATTCATTTAATTTGGCCATTCATTCTCTTTAAATGAGTCAGTTACCAAGTGTGAAACATACTCTACGCACAGGAAATGTAATCAAGAGCTGAATAACATCAGTTCATGAAATGAACCCAAGAAATCCATTTTTTTTAATATAACTTTATTTGGATGATAGTTTGCCAAATAGAGTTTCACATCTTTCATGCTAAAATTAGAGCATTTAGAAATCCATCTTAGCAAATGTGAGCTTCATATCTCAGACCCCTGAAAAGGATATTTACAGCACATCTACACAGAATGCTGGAGTTGAGGCAGCTTTCTGCAGCCTTGGACAGACCTTCTGCAAGGCAACCACAAACCAAAGTCAGAGTGCCAACTGCCGCTCCATTCCCACAGGGAGTTTTTCCTGGTTTAACTGTGAGAAACCTAAACCAACCCACACACTACATACTGTAAATACAGGCAACAGACTGAATTCGTTCTGACTGCTCCTGTGTTTCAAGAGACCAGCTCTCTCTGAACACCCAATGCTGACCTTTTGAAGAATTGACTCAGTAACACGGTATAGGATCAAAGAAACTAAGCTAGGATAACATCTTAGCACACCACCTTGGGCTTTTGTTTGCAACACACACAGAGAAGTTTATAGACACGAGAAAAAAAAAGTATTAGTGTATTCTGTAAGTTATAGAATAACTTTATCCACATCCCCTATGCCCTACTCTAACCAAGAGATTTCAACTTCACACTCAAGAAAGGTTAAACTGTAAGATATGGCATTTAAGGAAAAAGAGCTAAGGGGCCATTTAAATCTTTCAAATTAAAAGTAAATCAGGTAAGGTGAAAAGAGTTCTGGAGAATGGTTGCACAGTGATGTAAATGTACTTCACTTACTTAACACTACTGAACTGTTGTATATTAAAAATGGTTAACATGACAAATTTTATGCTATGTGTATTCTGTCACAATTTTTTATCTTTGTTTTTTGGGGTTTTTTTTATCCTCAGCCAAGGATATTTTTTCATTGATTTTTAGAGAGAGTGGAAGAGAGAGGGAGAGACAGAGAGAAACATCGATGTGAGAGAAACACACAGTTGATTGCCTCCAGCAAAGTGCCCAGAACAGGGCCCAGTCTGGGAAGGAGCCTGCAACCTAGGTACATACCCTTGACCAGAATCGAACCCGAGACCCTTTTCGTCCACAGTCCAACACTCTATCCACTGAGCCAAACTGGCTAGGGCCACAATTTTTTAAAAAAAAAGTAAATCAGGGCAATAAGCAATGAATAATACAAAATGAAATTAAGAAAACAATTTTCAATAGCAACAAAAAGAGTAAATTTAAAAGAGGAAGTGTAAGACCTATAAGCTGAAAACTAAAAAATATCAAAGAAATTAAAGAAGACTTAAATATGGAAAGACTCTCATGTTTATGAACTGGAAGACGATTAAGATGGTAATACTCCCCAAAATGATCTAAAAATTTAATGCAATCTCTATTAAAAAAATCACAGCTGATTTTTTTTGTAGAATTTATAAGATGATCCTAAAATTCATATAAAATGCAAGGAACCCAAAATAGCAAAAACAATCTTGAAACAGAATAAAGTTAGAAGACTCACACTTCCTAATTTCAAAATTTACTACAAAGCAACAATAATCAAGATTGTGTGGGACTAGCATAAGGATAGAAACAGATTAATGGACCAGAATTTTGAGTCCAAAAATAAACCCATGCATTTATGGTCATTTGGTTTTCAATAAGATACCAAGACAATTCAAAGGGACAAGAATAATCATTTCAACAAATGGTGCCAAGGCAACTACGCAAAAAGAATGAAGTTGGATCCCTACCTCACTCCATATTGAAGATTTAACTCAAAATGAATCTAAATATAAGAACTGAAATAAAAAGCTCCAAGAAGAAAACAGGTATAAATTATTCATGACCTTATATTAGTTAATAGTTTCTTAGATATGATACGTAAAACACAAGCAATAAAAGAAAAAAGAATAACTGGATTTCATCCAAAGTAAAAAGACAGGGTGGGGGTTAGGCAATGGAGGGATAAGGACACATATGTTAATACCTTAATCAATAAAAAAATAAAAAATAAAAAAACAACCCACAGAATGGGAGAAAATATTTGCAAATCATATATCTGATAAGGGTCTAGTATCAAAAATATATTAAGAACATTTTCAATTCAACAATAGAGAGACAACCAATTAAAAATGGGTACAGGATTGAATAGACATTTCTCCAAATGATAAACTAGTCCATGAAAAGATGCTCAACATCACTAACCATCAATAAAATGTAGTTACCTGTGTTTTGGTAGTTCCTCAATAAGTTAAATACAGAGTTATCATATGACCTAGCAATCCTACTCCTAGATAGATATGGCCTCAACTGTGTCCCCCCAAATACCTATGTTAAAGTCCTAACCCCCAGTACTTCAATTTGTAACTGTATTTTGAGGCAGGCCCTTTAAAGAAATGATTAAGTAAAATGTCCATAGGGTAGGCCCCGATAAATATGACTGGTGTCCTTACTAGGAGAAGAAATATGCACACACAGAGAAAAGACCATTGTGAGGACAGTGAGGAGGCGGCCATCTGCAAGATAAGAGAGGCCTCAGAAGAAACCAAATCCACTGACACTTGATCTTGGACTCCAGCCTCTAAAACTATGAGAAAATAAGTTTCTGCTGTTTAAGCCACCCCATCTACTGTATTCTGAATTGGCAGCCCTAGTAAATTAATATAATATCAAAGAGATATGAAGATATATTCATACAAGAAACTCTCCACAAGTGTTCATAGCAGCATTATTCATAATAGCTGAAAAGTGAAAGCAACCCAAATGTCCATCAGCTGGTGAATGGATAACAAAAACTTGATATGTCTGGAGGGGTTGAGGGTGGAGGGTGGGGGTGAGGAATTGGGATGGGGGATTGAGGACAAATATGTGATACCTTAATCAATAAAGAAATTTTTAAAAAAAAACTTGGTATGTCTATATAATACAGTATTATTCAGCCATAAAGAGGAATGAAGTACTGATCATACTACAACATGGATGAACCTTGAACACATTATGCTAAGTGAAAGAAGCTAAACACTAGAAGTCACATATTATATGATTCCATGTATATGAAATCTAGAGAAGAGACAGAAAGTAGATCAATGATGGCCAAGGGGTAGGGAAGGGGGAACTAAAGAGAGACTGCACATAGGAAGAATGTTTGTTTCAAAGGTGATGGAAATATTCTGGAATTAGACAATGGTGATGATTGTACAACCTTGTGAATAATACTAAAAATGTATGTTAAGTAGATCTCATTTTTTTTTAAATATGCCCAAAATACAGCAAGTGAAAAAAAATACTTTAAGTTATGATTCTGTTTTAAAATTTTTAAATGCAGCCCGGCCAGTGTGGCTCAGTGTTTGAGCATCAACCCATGAACCAAGAAGTCGCTAGTAGATTCCTAGACGGCACATGTCTGGGTTGCGGGCACAATCCTGTCTCAAATCCAATAGCCCCAACCTATCAGCAGCCATTTGACTCTGAAGCTCTCTGTTTGCTAATCCTCAGCCTTGGGGTCTATTCCTCAAGTAGCAAGTCCTTCAATTGGGCTACGTCCAGTGAAAGACAACAACATGCACATCATCAGGTAAAAATATTAAATAAATGCCTTATCGCACCTAAACAGCATGATGAAACAAAGTCCTGAAGGAAGCTCAGAATTATCTTTGAAAACAAGTATATGAGAAGAAATTTCACTCAGTAGGAATTCATCACTAAATTATAAGCCAAAGACAACTAGGCACATTCATGGACAAAATTTAGGAAGCACACTAGAAAAGAGAAATTCACTTTATCAGAAGGAAGGGGAGAGGGGGGAGGCAGGAGAGGGTAAAGTGAGGGAAAGAAAAAAGGAGAGAAATTCACTGTCTCTGTTTGAAATATGGAGGATTACATATGGAGTTTATATGATTGAAAAAGTGCCTTATCACCAATTATTACTTCTAAAGGAAGTCTTTTTTTAAAAAATATTTTATTGGTTTTTTACAGAGAGGAAGGGAGAGAGATAGGTAGTTAGAAACATCAATGAGAGAGAGTCATCGATTAGCTGCCTCTTGCACGCCCCCTACTGGAGATGTGCCCACAACCAAGGTACATGCCCTTGACCGGAATCGAACCCGGAACCCTTCAGTCTGCAGGCTGACGCTCTATCCACTGAGCCAAACCGGTTTCGGCCAATTACTACTTCTAAATGTTAACTAGGATTAAAACGGGTAATAAACAATTAAAAGCAGGAGATAATGAATGAGAATAAATATTATACTTTGTAAACCTACCGAAAATCAATATCCAATAAAAGGCTTTTAATGTTAGGCTTCTTGTCACCTGATTCTTTCAACCTGATCAGCTCATGCAACCTAAAGCAATTAGGGAAAGCAAATTTAATATGAAGTTACAAAGGCCATAGATAATAAACAAATAAACAAAAAACATCAATATTCTCCTGATATTTCTGATAATTCACTGAAGAAAATTTGGCAGATGTAATCAAAGTTGCAGTTTTACAAATATTTTTTAAAAGGCAGAACTTCTCTGAAACAGAAGAGTCTGAAATTATAAACACAATATAAGAACCAATCAGAAAGAATCTCCTATCATATATCAGAAATCTATAAAGACTTCTCCCGAATGGATTATAGATTGCAAACTCCTTTAGAGGAACCATTCTATATACTTCTTTGTATACTCAAAGCTTTTTGCTCTATCCTGGAACTTGAGAATTTTTTTTCTTACAGTTTAAGTGCCAGGAAAAGTTTTTTTTAAAACCACATAACCTACCTCGGAGTTCCAACACACAGCACTCTTCTGAACCCAAGGGTAGAAAGCAGGTCTATCAAGAACTGACAGCTCCTATCAGCAAACAAATACTGCGCATTTGTCTTCTTGTTTTCCAGCGGAGAAAGGAGCTGACTGGGCCTTTTTAACTGGGTGACAGAAACATCACCCATGACCGGGTGCTCACGGTGCTTCTCCCAGTCATCTGGCAGGAGCAGCTGCTGACATCTTTGACAAAACTTCCTCTGAGACAACGGCAACTCGATGAACTTCAAATACCTTCAAGACACAGCACAACACAAGGGATGTATTGTTAAGTTTGTTGTTTTAAAGACCATTTTTGCTATTTTTGGCATGCAAAAAGCATTATTTCCTAAAGACTATTGCCTATAGGAGCAAAGGTAAGAAAAATCTGGGGAATGTTGGCTAGAATTTATGTCTGGCTGCATGCCTACAAAGTGGGAGAGAATCAGCAATTTCGTAAGAATTGAGATGCTCCAATTCGGTCACTGAATGAAGATCAATATCCATTTAAAATGTGAACATAATATACTACTCAAACAACTTAGTAGTAATGGAGGCCACTATCACGTTTAAATTTATTGACGAATCCGTGTGCTCTAACTCTGCAATGTTAAATAGTCTGGCTCAGTATGACAGTCATTTTAAAATGAGAAATTAAGATCATTCTTCAAGTTCTTATGGCATATTTAGCAAGAAGAATTGCCTCCTTACAGAAAAAAAATGTTCCTGCAAAGTTCCTGTTCTTAGCAATACTGATGGAGGCAGTTCTGGGAAACTCATCCCCAAAACAGCAAGCCTTAAAAAATATATATTGGAAGCCCATTTGAAAGACAGAATCCAATCTTTTATATCTGATTTCAAAGTCACCACCCTGGCCTTTTTTTCTTTTCTTTTGATTTGGGATGAATAAAGAGAGAAAAATACTGCTGAGTATGTATGTGCTATAGCAGCTATGAAATCAGAGTAAGAAAACAAAAGAAAAATAAATAAGCTTATCGAGGCTCATAGAAGGTCAGAAATGTCCAAATCCAAGCATGGCAAACAGTGCACTAAAGGATTCTTCTAGTTTGAGAGGAGTCATACGGTTTCAATTGGACTAAACTCTGGAACTGCACTGGAAAAACGGAACTTAATGTAAAATCAAAGTGGGTTTAACCTTTTTATTTCTAAGCACAGTTTCACTTCAAAGCACCCAAGGCAGTGACAAATACATATTCTGAATGGCTGCAGCAAGAAATAAGCTTATCATGCCAGTCATTTAAATGTGTCTATTTCTACGGTAACTGTTCCTGTGACAGCTTTATCCATGACTAGAAAGAAACAGGACAGCCATAGTAGAAGAAACTTTTATAGTAACTCAAAGAAAGATCGTCAGTAGAGAGCAGGGTCCCTGAGACATGCAGTGTAAGTGCAAAGAGCCAGTACACCGCAGTCAGCGGCACTGAATTCACTAAGTTTCCTTTCATTATTAAATGTGTGTCAAAGTCACCCACACACAGCCTGACACAGTAATAGAAACCGGGTTTACTATCCTGACCTTCAAAAAACGTTTTAAACCAGCCATGGGCAAACTACGGCCCTCTGGCCGGATCCGGCCCGTTCGGCTGTTCTATCTGGCCCGCGGAGCCAAAAGAGCAGAGGGTTCTCTTGCTCTCCCCTCCGCTCCTTCACCAGCAGCCCAAGAGGAGAGTGCCAGCATGGTCAGGTTGCTTTTGTTCCGGCCCTCCGGTCCAGTTTAAAAACCCATTGTGGCCCTCGAGTCAAAAAGTTTGCCCACCCCTGTTTTAAACAGACAAAATACATGAAACCACATTTTCAGTACCTTGGACAACTGGCAGCCCAGTGAGTAACGGAAGGAAACAAATGAGTACGTGGTACAATTCCCCAGCCTCCCAGCCTCCAGGGGGGATGCATTCCAAGACTCTCCTCAGTGGATATATCATATCCTATATAAACTATGTTTTTCCTAAATGTGCATACCTATGATAAAGTTTAACTTCCAAATTAGGCACAGTTAAGAGATTAACAACTATAATAGAACAATTATAATATACGTCATATAAATGTGGTCTCTTTCTCTCCTGTAATTTTCAAATTCTGTTCCTGAATCTAGACTTGTTAAATTATCCAGAATCCCCCATCAATGTTAAATAAAAATGGTAAAAATTGACATCCTTGCTATATCCCAATCTTAGGAGGAATGCACTCAATCTTTTGTCAGTATGGTATTAGTTATAGGTTTTTCTTAGATGCCCTTTATCAGGTTATGGAAATTCCCTTCTATTCCTAGTTTTCTGAGAATCTTTATCCTGAATGAATGTTTGATTTTGGACTTGGAAGAACTCAAGTTATACAGTACGTAACCCAGGTCCTTACTGAAAAACCTGCTAGACAGCGGTGTGCCGGGCAGAAAGGGGGGCACCTTCCAGACTGGAGCATGTGTACAAGCCCTCCAACAGATTTCTCGAAGATGAAACCAATAGATTACGCTACATGTGAGTGTTCTGAAAGGTTCAGACAACCAGCAGTCTGCAGCTGAATCAGCAATGAGCACATACATAACTAACAGCAGCTACAACAAAAAATCCAAGACTGTTATTAACTCCAAAGAAAACAAAAAACTGAGGAAAAGAACTTACTGTGATTTCATGGTTTAGCTGTGAGCAGCATTTATATGGTTATTAGAGGTCAGGTGCACGAAATTCGTGCACGGGTAGGTTCCCTAGGCCTGCTGGCAATCAGAGCTGATCTGTGGGGCAACCAGTGGGGTGAACAGGCCCCTTGCTCGGACCAGCCTTGGCTGTCCTGGTGCCACCCACTTGCCAGCCTTAAAACCCCCACCACCACCACCACCACCACCGCCACCACCATTGCTGGTCACCTCCCTCTGGGGCAACCAGCGGGGTGATCAGTGGAGGTGGGGGCAGGGCATTCGCACCCGCTTTGGCTGGCCTGGGGCCTGCAGTCTGGGGGCAACTCCTGTGCTAAGTATCTGCCCCTTGGTGGTCAGTGCATATCATAGTTACCGATCATTCCACAGTTTGGTCAATTTGCATATTAGGCTTTTATTATATAGGATAGAGGCCTGGTGCACGGGTGGGGGCCAGGTGGTTTGCCCTGAAGGGTGTCCCGGATCAGGGCGGGGGTTCCCTTGGGACATGGGTGGCCTGGGTGAGGAGCCTGTGGTGGTTTGCAGGTTGGCAACACTCCCTGGCGACCCAAGCAGAGACCCTGGTATCTGAGGTTTATTTATCTTCTACAACTGAAACTTTGCAGCCTGGAGTGAAGCCAAGCCTTCTTTTTTTTTAAAAAAAATATATATTTTATTGATATTTTACAGAGAGGAAGGGAGAGAGATAGAGAGCTAGAAATGTCGATGTGAGAGAAACATCGATCAGCTGCCTCTTGGACACCCCCTAGCGGGGATGTGCCTGCAACCAAGGTACATGCCCTTGACCGGAATCGAACCTGGGACCTTTCAGTCTGTAGACCAACGCCCTACCACTGACCAAACCGGTTTCAGCCTGAGCCAAGTCTTCTGCTTGCTCCGTGGTGGCAGCCATTTCTGTTGGTATTTATTTCTCTTCTATCATTGAAACTTTGTAGCTTAAGTGGAAGCCTGGGCCGGCCAGGGTGTGTGGAAAGCTTGGCTTCCTCCATCGCCAAGGAAACCCAAACCTCCCTCCTGCTCTCTGTGGTCACAGCCATCTTGGTTGGGTTAATTTGCATATTGACCTCCTGATTGGCTTGTGGGCGTGGCTTGTGGGTATAGCGGAGTGGTTAGTTTGCATATTACTATTTTATTATATAGGCTAATAATACAAAGTAAATTTTGAATCTAACCAAATTCATGGTATAACCATATAAGACTAAGGTGTGAAAAGATATAGATTATAGCGGGGGAGGGGGGTGTTGGGGGGTTGGAGGGGAGAAGGAAGAGGAGGAGGGAAAGATAAATCATCATCTTCCACATGAAATAAAAAGATAATTCCAAAAACTGATAAATCAAGAAGTAAAAGACAAGCATGCTTTGTATTCTACAGATAGGAATGTGCTTTCTAAAAGAATTAGCCAGAAGAGCTGACTAGCTGCTTCTGGGGTAGGAGAAATGCATGGGTGGAGACAAGCATATTGCTCTTTGTACAACCTCACAGAACTATTTGATTCTATTGTCACAGATTTCTTCATTGAAATTTAATTCACAAACCACACAATCACCCCTTTAAAGTGTACAATTCAATGGTTTTTAGAACATTCATGAAGTTGTGCAACCATCACAATTCCAGAACATTTGTATCACCTCAAAAAGAAATCTCGCACCTGTCAGTAGTCACTCCACAATTCCCACTACCCCTGGCCTCTAAAAACCACTAATGTACTCTCTATCGCTACAGGCTTGTCCATTCTGTGCATCACATATACATGGGATCATATAATAGCCACATATAAAATTTGATTTAAAATATTTTTATTAATAAAAGACACTTACTTAAAAAATAAAAACTAGCCCAACCGATGTGGCTCAGTGGTTGAGCGTCAATCCATGAACCAAGAGGTCACCAGTTCAATTCCTGGTCAGGGCTCATGCCCAGGTTGCGAGCTTGATCCCCAGAAGGGGCCATGCAAGAGGCAGCCAATCAGATACTCTCTCATCAGTGATGTTTCTATCTCTCTCTCCCTCATCCTTCCTCTCTAAAATCAATAAAAAATAGATTTTAAAAAATCACAGATAACATGATGAATTACAACAGGATGAACCTGCAACTCAGATACATGCCCCCAACCCTTTTATTTTCCTGTGGGTGATGTGTTTTATCTAACCAAGTATATCCAAAATATTGTTTCAACATATAATCAATATAAACATTATTAATAAGGTTTATTACTTATTTTTTAATCATTGTTAGTCCAGTCTACAACATCCAGAGTAGCCACATTGCAAATAGCCAGAGGCTTCTGGCCACTGAACTGTATGGTACAGGTCGAGGCCTCATTTCACTTTTGTGTAAACACCAAGCCTCTTTGGCATTTTATGGACTTGAATTTTGCAGGAATGCTGCTACTGTGCAAACAGAGGATTGAGGTTTAACTGTACTGTTTTTTCCAAGGAATCGAACCCACGATCCTTCAGCACTGAGCCAAGCCAGCCAGTGCCCCATCTGTACTTCTTAATCCCTTCACCTTTCTATCCAATGGCCCAACTCCCCTACCCTCTGGCAACCATCAGTCAGACACAAGGTTTACTAACAGCTTGGTAGCAAGAGCATGAAACCATGAAGAGTTAAGTATCACTCAGCACTCTTTCCTTATTTATACTTACTACATATACCCCCGGGGGGGGTGGGGGGGGGGGGAAGACAGAGAAATTCATTCTGCCACAGGCTCAGCATGATTCACAAACTGCAGGCTAACATTTTGAAATGTCATTTTTATTGATCTCCATGTGATGTTCCATTTGCCTTTCCTGGAGTAGACAAATTATGTTTATGGCATTTCCCTAATAGCAGACCTTGAAAATCTGAGTTTAAATGAGCTTTGAAAAAAAAAACATAACCAAATAAAATATCAACTAAATAAAACTATCTGAATGCACATAAATTAATACTGATTCTAGCATTAAAATATATCTTCCCTGAGACTTCATAGGTCATAATCAAGGTGCCGAGGTACTACATAATAGAATAGCACATTTCAGCGCGTAAGAGGCAGCTAAAACCTATAAGGAAAGTCAAATCTCAGGCACAAAATGTAAATCTGTCAACCGAGCTCATGAAATACAAAGGGCGGTTCAGAGAGAGATTAGGAGAACGAATATCAAGTCCTATTCTGTAGAACCTGGAGCCTGTGTAGCAGCGCCAGTTCCGCAATCAAAATCAAGTAACAAGGTCAATTTATCTTGCTAGCTACCATCACTCCTTGCTAGCAATTCCAAAAATAAATCAGTCAATGGAAAGCTATTGTTACTCTACAATAACAGATTAAAAAAAAATTTGCTTTACAGAATAGGTATAATGTTTAAATGCATTTTACTACTTTCAAATACAGCAGTTAATCAGATAACATAAATGAATCGCATCAAGTTAAATTAGAAAGCAATTACAGTCTCAAGTAATGGTACATCGCCCTTAGGTCCATTTGCACACAAGAATGAACTGCTCAGTCTTAAGCTGAAGGCACACTAACGGAACAGGTAATTAACAAGAGAGAATAGATAATTTAGTAAGTCTTTGATTTTAAAAGGCAAAATTTAAAATTTTTAGACGAGTAACTGATTTTGAACCTTTTACCTGATAGAAAGCATATAAGAAATCATAAGAGCGTGAATTACAAAGTGATGCAATGAAATCAAAGACATTATATTTTAAAAAGCTTACACTTCTATTCATCCTCCAAAACCTATTCAAATCCCACATCCTCAGCGGTATTGATCTGCTAAGGCACAAGTAAGCTGGAGTGCTTCTGACTCTCCGGAGCACTCAGCCTTTCCCATCGATATTATTTGCACTGCATAATTTTTGAATATTATCTCAACTCCACTGCTAGCATTTTAAGTTCTTTTTGAGACTTCAACAAAGAATGAATAAATGGTTGGATGGATGGATGTTTGAATGGTGGGTTGGGCAACAAAATCCAAGGTTATGGGTCATAGAGAATTTAAGATGCTGAAAATTATTTTAAGATGCGCTCAAGAATCAGCACTAGATAACAGATGAAATTATCTTACTGAATCTATACTTTCTTTTTCTCTTTTAAATAATTCCGAGTTTGTGAGGTCAATAACCTCTATAAGCAGCGAAAACAAACCACCTTTTAAAAGTTCTTTAGTACTTCATATTTTGACCAGTGTTTTTATATTCTAATAACCATGAAATATAAATTTCAAAAGTTCTTTATTATAAAAAAACACACACACTATACTCTGTGTGGCTTACAGAGACAAGAATAGTGTTTTAGCTCCAGACTAAAGTTTTATTATGCAAGGAAACAAGAACACCTAGATTTTCTTATAGTTTAATTGAATCACCAATGTCCTTATGTGATAACACGAACAACATCCTTATCAGATAAAAGTAAGTGATAAGGCAGAATATAAAACTATGTATACATTATGACTGCAACCTTGTAAAACAAACCTTGGCAGAGGAAAAAAGGCCTGGAGGAAATGTAACAAATCGACCAACGTGATGGGTTGCAGAGGGAGAAACCATCGGTGATATTTTTCTACTTTCTCATCTTATTCTATTTTATCTCATTTTGATATAGCTATAACTCCTCATGTTTTATTCCTTGTATCTCCTTAAATTAAACATACACATCATATATTAATTACTATCTGCTTTTAAATTATAAAATATAGCCATTCTAGCCCAGCCAGTGTAGCTCAACAGATGAGCGCCAACCCAGGAACCAGGAGGTTGCCGGTTTGATTCCCGGTCAGGGCACTTGCCCAGGTTGTGCACCTGATTCCCGGTGGGGGTGCGTGCAGGAGGCAGCGGGTCCATGATGTTCCTCTCCTCGATGTTTCTATCTCTCTATCTCTCTTTTCCTCTCTCTCTAAAAACCAATGAAAAAACATATTCAAAAAATAACAGAGCCGAAACCGGTTTGGCTCAGTGGTAGAGCGTCGGTCTGCGGACTGAAAGGTCCCGGGTTCGATTCCGGTCAAGGGCATGTACATTGGTTGCGGGCACATCCCCAGTAGGGGGTGTGCAAGAGGCAGCTGGTCGATGTTTCTCTCTCATCGATGTTTCTAGCATATCTCTATCTCTCTCTCTTCCTCTCTGTAAAATATCAATAAAAATATATTTTTAAAATAAACTACTGTTTAAAAAAATAATAGAATAAAAATACATCTATTCTAGTAGTATGAACTTGAAGTTACTTAACTTCTCTAAACCTCAATTTCTCACTTAAGTTAACTCACTAAGCAAACTAACTCAGCAGGATTTAAAAAAAAATCTTGTGTAAAACACCTAGCTTAGTGCCTAGCTCACGGTAGCGCTCAATTTATATCACTTCCCTTCTCAACATTTTTTGTTATTGATTGAATTCTTATAAATTAAGTAGACATCACTGATTAAGTACTTTGGTTAAGAGGCAACCCATTTATCTTAAAAAGCCTCCTCCATCAAAGGACTTTAAAATCTACTAAGAAGCTTAGGAAGACATTTTTAATAGATCCCAGTAATCCTTTCCACTTAGCCTGGATAAGACCTCGGAAGCCTTCAAAACAGCAGCCCAGAGAGCCAGAAGGAACAGCCATTAGAGTGAAAACCTACTTGTCATCAGCAACTTGGAACAGGGGATTCTTAGGAGCTTCCCCCAGCACAGAGAGCGCAGAGAAGAGGGGTGAACTCTTCTCTCAGGTTTGCCAAAGACTTAAATCTATGGCTCAATTCCAGTTCACCCAATAAAACATTTTAACAGTGGAGATATTTAAAAATAGGTGTTTACAGTTTTATGGGTTTTTTTTTAATGGTTCGTTTAGTATTTCAAAACAGAAACATTATAGGAAATCTTCATGGTTTTGTATTTAGCAATGAATTCTTAGCTTTGCTACCAAAAACACAAGCAATAAAAGAAAAATTTGGTAAGTTGGGACTTTATCAAGGTTAAAAACTTTTTAAAAATATATATATTTTATTGACTTTTTACAGAGAGGAAGGGAGAGGGATAGAGAGCTAGCAACATCAATGAGAGAGAAACATGGACCAGCTGCCTCCTGCACTCCCCCCACCGGGATGTGCTCGCAACCAAGGTACATGCCCTTGAATGGAATCGAACCTGGGACCCTTCAGTCCACAGACCAACGCTCTATCCACTGAGCCAAACCGGTTTAGGCAACGTTAAAAACTCTTGTGTATCAAAGGACATCATCAAGAAAGAAGACAATATAAAGAATGGAAAAAAATATTCACAAATCACCTAATAAGGGTGAATGGATAAGCATATAAAGAACTCCTGTAACTCAACAACCAAAAGAAAACCATTTTAAAAATTGACAAAAGAACTGAATAGACATTTTTTCCTAAGGAAGATAAGCAAAGAGCTCCCCAAAAAAACATATGAAAAGACGACCAACATTATAAGTATAGGGAAATGAAAAATGAACAACAAAATAACATACCACTTCACATTTGCTAGGATGGCTATGATAAAAGACAAAACAAAACAGAAAATAAGTGCTGACCAGGATGTGGAGAAATTGGAAACCTAACATATTGCTGGTGGGAGTGTAAAATGGTGCAGCCACTATGGAAAACAGTTTGGTGGGTCCTCCAAAAACTAAGTATTACCTTACGATCCAGTAGTTCAACTCCTAGGTATATATGCCAAAGACCTGAAAACAGGGGTTCAAACACCACTGTGCACTGTAGCACTATTTAATATAGCCAAAATGTTGAACCACCCAAGTGTTTATTGATAGGTGAATAAGTACAGTGTGGTATATACGTACAATAGAATACTATTTCTCTCTCTCTCTCTCTCTCTCTCTCTCTCTCTCTCTCTCTATATATATATATATATATATATATATATATATAAAGCTAATGTGCTAAATGTCCTTCTGACCAGTCGCTATGACTCGCATTGACCACCAGGAGGCGGATGCTTAATGCAGGAGCTGCCGTGATGCACACTGGCCATCTAGAGAAATGGCACCGCAGACCTGGCGCCCACAAAGCAAAACTCGGCTTCCCCCAAGTGGAACACAGGCCCTGCCACCACCCCAGAGCAAGTCCACCAAATCGCAGTCAATGCTGCCAAGACCCCATGGCACAAAATGCGGCCCACAGCCCAGCCCAGCCCAGAAACAGTCGCTGTGGGCCCCAGGTAATGACATCTCGTAGCAACGCCTGACTTCCTCTGCCTAGCGACTAGCCCAGGGGTGGGCAAACTTTTTGACTCAAGGGCCACAACGGGTTCTTAAACTGGACCGGAGGGCCAGAACAAAAGCAACCTGACCATGCGGGCACTCTCATCTTGGGCTGCTGGTGAAGGAGCAGAGGGGAGAGCAAGAGAACCCTCCACTCTTTCAGTTCCACACGCTGGATAGAACAGCCGAACGGGCAGGATCCAGCCCACGGGCCGTAGTTTGCCCACAGCTGAACTAGCCTCTTTGCAGTTTCTTCAGCCCAGAAATACGACTTGCGTTATAGCCAGGTGCAAATATTTTACACTTTAACCAAATGTCTGTGAAGCATTTTCCTGTGCCTCATCTCATTTGACCTTCACACAAGTCCCGGAGTAGGTAGATAGGAGACCTAGTAGAATCGTATTTTCTCTTTGTTAGCTGGAAAACGGAGATTTAGAAAGCTTTGAGATTTAGCAAGCTTAGAAACTTGACCAGACTGAAAAGAAGAAATGGTGGACCTTGAAAATGACTTCAGGTTTTCTCACTGCACAGAATATAGTCAAACACCACTGCAGTTAAATATTTTACCCTTTATTCTCCCTGCGTGATCTACAATAATAATCTGCTTTGTGTTGATATTTACTGCTGAGTTGCTGATAATTACTGTATTTGCCGGCGTATAAGACAATTTTTTGGCCCTGAAAAATACGTATTTGCCGGCGAATAAAACCACTGGGCGTATAAGACGACCCACTAAAATTTCCACTAAAAATACAGAGTTTGTTATATACTCGCCGTATAAGACTACCCCCCACTTGGAGGCATATTTTTCAGGGCCAAAAGGTCGTCTTATACGCCGGCAAATACGGTACCTGAAAGAGAAGTTGGTGCGCTTCACTGGGATAGAAAAAGGTTAGCTAAATCAGAAAGCAAGTCTAATTAAGCAAGCGTATTCTATACATATAAAAGGCTAAGTTGACTCTCACATGCATAATACATATAAAGCTCTTGCTGGTGCCAATCACACGCATGTCAGTTGATCTATCATTGTTAATCATGAATTTGATTGACACTTCTATTATAAAGGGCAAATAGTGATAAAACATTTCTTCTAATTAATTTCCTTTCAATGTGCACGAATTTGTGCATTGAGCCAATAGTTCAGCTATAAAAAGGATGAAATTCTAACACATGCTACAATATGGATAAGTCTTGAAAATATTATGCTAGGTCAGTGGTCAGCAAACCATAGCTCACGAGCCACATGCGGCTCTTTGGCCCCTTGAGTGTGGCTCTTCCACAAAATACCACAGCCTGAGCAAGTCTATTTTGAAGAAATGGTATTAGAAGAAGTTAAGTTTAAAAAATTTGGCTCTCAAAAGAAATTTCAATCGCTGTACTGTTGACTAATAAGTTTGCCGACCACTGTGCTAGGCATAGAGGACAAATATTGATGATTTCATTCATCAGAAGGACCTAGCATTGTCAAATTCATGGAGACAAATATATTAGAGGTGACCAGAGATTGGGGACAGGTGGAATAGAGTTACTGCTTAATGGTGACAAAGTTTTTGTTTGGGGTGATGAAAAGGTTTTGGAAATAGTGGTGATGGTTGCATAACATTGTGAATGTACGTAATGCAACTGAATTGATAAATTTTAGGTAACATATATTTACCACAATAGAAGTAATTAATTAAACTTAAAGGCACAGATAAGCAAACAAAGAGGGCAATAAAAAACGACAGCACATCAGTACCTCTGCACACACTGCATTCGGGAGAGAGGAGGCTGGCACCTTCGATTATGGGCTTCTCGGGCAGCAAGTCTAGCATCTGACAACTGAGAATACAAAATCCACTTAATATTCCGTCAAACTAGCCACCGTGCTGGTGAAACTGGCATCACATTCTGACATCAAGAAGGCAGAAATTCAAGAAGCTCAACGTTGTAAACAAGCATTCATTTCGGGAGCGGGGAGGAACCACAGCACATCAAAACAATAAACTGGAAAAATTCTAGAGTAGCGTGAAGCAGCAGAGCACCCTGATCAACTCTCATGTGGTGATCTTCGCAGGTCTGCAGAAGAGTAATACACAAGACTGCTTTCTAAGAAACCTACCAAAGCTGAAAACATTCTAGTCAAAACTTCCAGAAACATTAACTGGAGCTGAGTCCAAGAGGACACCCAACTCATAACTCTCTCTCCAAGGGCCTTCAACTTTCATCCAGGAGCTGTATACAGGATGTTCAATGCAAATGTTTAAAAAAAGGTGTTTTTCCAAAACACTTTTTTGGGAATGATCGTGACCTAAACTCCTTAGGGGAGAACTATGTATTTGCAACCCCAATATCAACACCTCAGAAGGTCTTAATGGGAACTAAGTCTTTGAGACAGTCGCTTCAGACATCAATGATCCAAGTTCAGTTCAGAGTATGAACCTGTCTTACCAAACCACACGGTATCCTCAACTCTTTATAAAGATGTATCTCATTCATTCTCAAAGACGTCACATACATCAACAAAAATATACGCATCCGAAGAGGGAATATACCTTTTCATCTTCCCATTGAAAAAAATTACAATCTTTTCTATCTCGGCAGGCCGAGCAGGCGTAAAACCTCCGCGGGTCTTCTTTCCCTCGGCTCACCTTGACAAACAAGAGGGTGGGGCCTAGTTCCAGAACAGGAAAAAAAAAAGGCATGTCAAACAGCAGTCACGTGCACCAAGCTCCTGGTTTTCACCTCCCTTATAACCAAACTCGTTTTCATGTGATGCACGGATTTATCATCATTAAACCTTTAATAGTTTACTTAGGAAATCCTTTCTGAACACTGGCCTGTCCGGGAATAAAACGCCACTGTTAGCGGAGTTGCTGCCCTCGAGGTGAATGGCCTGAGCCCCGAGACCAGAGCCAGGAGGGCGTCCAGAGAGCCCCTCCGCCCCTTACCAGGGAAATCTGGGCTTTGGGAGCTGGACACACCCCCTTTTGCAAGAATTCACTCTATAGGCCAAGACCGATTTGGCTCAGCGGTAGAGCCTTGGTCTGCAGACTGGAAGGTTCTGGGTTCAATTCCGGTCAAGGGCATGTACGTTGTTTGCAGGCACATGCCCGGTGGGGGGTGTGCAAGAGGCAGCTGGTCGGTCGATGTTTCTAGCTCTCTATCTCTCTCCCTTCCCCTCTGTAAAATATCAATAAAATATTTTTTTAAAAGAATTCACTCTATCGTTCTAACCCCCCCTTTTTTTTTTAACTGAAAAGGTAGTAAATCAACAAGTGAAACCCCCAAGTACTCGGTGGTGGGGATTACTGGATAACACGTATCCCCTTTGCCCAGCCTCTGCCCTTTTCCTTAAAACAGAGTGATCACACCACAACAGTGGGGCTTTTTAGAACGGTCCCTTAAGTAAAGCTGGAAACCACAACTTCCCGAGGAAGAAGGGGTGTTTGCGAGGCGCCACGCACGGCGGGGGAGAAAGGCGGATGGAAGCCCGGGGCCCCTACACGCCCCCTGGAAACTCCGCTAACGCCGGCGGCCAGGCTGAGCCCCACCGCGGACCCACCGTGAGGGCACCGCGGGGCGGGGGCGGGGGCGGCGGGGGCGGCGGAAAGCACCACCTCCACGCCCGAGCCGCCCGGGCTGCCCGCGCTCCCCTCCGCCTCCCCGGCTCCCAGCCGGTCCCCGAGGGCCGCCATCTCCGCGCCGCCGAGCCCCGAGCTTCCGTCCAGCCACCACGGAGGCGGAGAAAGAGCGTCGCCGCGACCCGCAGGGAGTCACAGCGCCCCCGCGCGCCCGGGAGGAGCCGCGGCCGCGAGGCGAGACCCAGCAAACGCTGTAGGCAGTCTGCCCTGGGCAAAGGACCCGCAAGACTGGCAGGCAACTTGTTGGACCTGGGCAATAAGTTTTCTGCCGAACGTCTTAGCACCTGCAAGCACCCTCCTTTCATTCAGAATGCAGGCAGGCAATGAGAGGACTCTTCAGAGCAAAGATTTGGTCCGGTTTAAGTCCCAAAGGCAGCATCACCACCAACAGCCAGTTGGCCATACAAATAGCTAACATCTTTGCCCTTCCTGAAGCCACCCTCTTTTCAAAGTTGGAGACGCAGTATCATCTTCTACCTGTTGGACAGTGTTCATAGTCGCACGTTATCGTTGCATATCTATTGATATGTATATATTGTAAAGAAAGAATATTGTCTTTGCATCTGGCATGATGGTCTACATACCATCCCGAGGAATCTACAAAAAAAAAAAAATGACTCTAGTTTAAACTGAGTTCAACAAGGTTGCAGGATACCAGATAAGCATACAAAAATCTATTGTACTTCTATAGACTAGCAAAGATCACCAGAATGCCAAAATTTAAAATAGAACACCACTTACAACCACTCAAATAAATGAAATGGTTAGGTTTTACATATGATTAACAAAACGTGAACACAGGAGTTATATGCTGAAAACTACAAGATGCTGATTAAAAAAAAGAAGATCTAAATAAATGTAGAGACATACTCTGTTCATAGGTTCAAGGACTCCATATAGTAAAGATGTCAGTTCTCCCCAAGTTTAGGGGAGATACAGGTTTAGTTTCACTCCTATCAAAACCGCAGTCAGATTTTGTAGCCACAGACCATATTATTCTGAAATATGGAAAGGCAAGGGAACTACACTAGCTAAAACAATTTTGAAAAAATAATAATAAAGTGGGAGGAATCAATTTATTCAAATTCAAGATGTCTATAGCTGTGGTAAGCACACACGTATGGTTACAGATGAAACAAATACATCTCCTTATTGTAAAGAATTGGTTGTACTTTCCGCATTTAAACTCACACATTTACTACCATGGTGTATTAATTTAGAAATATTGCTCTTTTCCAAGTGCATTTCATGCAGCGAATTCACTCAAATCCTTCACCTGCACCAGTAGCACCTGGTTTTGGCATGACAATTCCCTTTTTTGTCCAGCACAAGTTATTGGCTTGTCTACATCTTCAGGATAGGGAACTTTCTGGACTCGGGTCTAAGGATGCTTTCAAAAATTTGATCTCAAGACCTAACTACTCTTGGCCACTAACATTAATACTTCTTTTTAAATTTTTTAACCAATAAGTACAGATTTGTAGTCTTTAAAAGACTTGTTTAACAAAGCTTGCAATTGAATTCATAAAATCATGCCACCAAAAAAATAGTTACTGAATCTATATTTTCTTATTCTCCTTTTTGTTTGTTTTTATTTATTTATTTTCCCCTCACCATTTATCCCCTCTATTTCCTCTTCCATCTTCAACCACTCCTCCCTCTGCAATGTCTTATTCTCTCTCTTAAATAATTCTGACTCTGAGATGAACGCTATAAGCAGCCCAAACCAATATGGATTTGCAGCCTTTACAGTAAAAGACCAGCAAGGCTTGTCCAAGTAAGGTAAATCTTTTAGTGTGAGAGATTTGGAATATTTCAGAAAGAATGCAGTTCTCTCTTTTCTGAGGGATAATTTGAAGACAAACGAATCTCACCTGTATTCAGACATGTATATGTAGTATATGTAGAATGTTTACCGAAGATCTTGGGGTTTGGGTGCTCACTGAGTCTGCCCCTTGAGTGTATCACTTATGTTTATGAAGAATTGTAATCTGGTATGGTCTCACACTGACCACTGGGTACACTGGCTCTTGGATCTCCAAGGAAGTGCAAAGTCAGTCACTGCTTGGGGCCACCCAGCAAGAGCTAGAGAGAAATCTGCAGATGCCTCCTCTTTGTATGGGGTTTGGAAGTGCCCAGATGAGGCCCAGCTGGGAAGCAAAGCAGGCTGCTGCAATGCTGGCCTTTGCCAATGACACACAATCTACCACAGAAGCATTCTTCACTGGGGTAACCAAGCGGCTGGTGGCAGTGTTTCCAGAAACTCTAGGAGCCCCTGCCTTAGCCAGGAGTCAATAAGGAAAAGGCAGAACTGGGAGACAGGAATGTGTGATGGCACCAGGGGAGTACCTAAATCCGCCCATGCCTCCTGCTTTCAGTTATGCGTCACGGATTCGTTTATCTCCCAAAGCCAGTTTGGGATGAGGTCACTTCTATTGTCATTGGTGGGATCTTTCCTCATCCGTCCTTATTGGCTGCTGGTGAGAGTGGGCTTCTTGCCATATCACAAGAAAAAGAATTTTCTGAGACTTGTAAGAGAGACTGAGTGATTTTTATTTGCATGGAATTAAATCTCTGAATTTCTAAGGTCGCTTTTGAACCAGGTCCAGCACAGCCTGGGGTGAACCTGAGGAGGGGTGGTGAAGGATTAAAGAAGACAGACAAGCCGAAACCGGTTTGGCTCAGTGGATAGAGCGTTGACCTGCGGACTGAGAAGTCCTAGGTTCGATTCCGGTCAAGGGCATGTACCTTGGTTTCGGGCACATCCCCAGCAGGGGGTGTGCAGGAGGCAGCTGGTCGATGTTCCTCTCTCATCAATGTTTCTAGCTCTCTATCCTTCTCCCTTCCTCTCTGTAAAAAATCAATAAAATATTTTTTTAAAAAAAGAAGAAGAAGACAGACAAGAGTATACAGTTGGGACCAGGTGCATCACTGCCTGGATGAGGAAACAGTGACACAGCCTGTAAGCCGAAGCTTTATTTTATAGTCAGATCACACAAAGCAAAACAAGGGGAGTGGTCAACCTGTTTACACAAGCCTTGTTTTGGCAGCACTTGCTGCACCTCCCACAGCCCATTAGCTACGTAGGTACAAGGGAGGACTATAAAGTCCAGCTTCATTGTGCTAGGAGGGCTCTGCCCGCCAAACTGGGACTTGTATGTGGCTCTGCCACAGGACAGTCCAAGGCTTGGCCCTATAGCCACTCCCTTACACCTTTGCCCCACCATAGAAGTGTGGATGTGGCTTTAGCAAAGCCAGGATTGAAGACATTGCCCAGAGCTTCTGTTCCATGTCTGCACTATCTAATCTAGCATCAGGCTGGGTTAGCTTGTATTCCCCACTGCAGTCCATTAGTCCATCGCATGTGGTGGCCACAGGGCCACATGGCTATGGAGAGAACACGGGCAAACACAAGACAGCCACAAGAGCTCAGAGCCAAGAGTTCCAAGAGCACAGAGAGCAAGCTCCTTTGTCTATGGGATTACTCCCCAATTTTCATGGGCTTGCATTAGTCCTGCCCCTTCTAGCCAACCCATGGCTACCTGGGCTAGATTGACAGGAAAGTACCTTTCCTACATCACCCCGACTTTACTGCCCATCTTCCCCTTTGTCCGGTCCCTCCCCCAGTGTTTTGCAGAGAACAGAAAGGTGGTTTCCTGGGGGGGTACAAAGTTGCAGATTCCTGGTGAATCTGCCCAAATGACCATGCTTATTTGTCTAGCCTCCCTTTTGCGCCTTTCCTATTACTGGTAATTAGTTAATTTCAACAGAACCACTATCAGTCACAACCAAGAATGGCAACTAATGTTCTATGGCTGCAGTCATAATATTGGATGGATGAATGTCTACTAAATATGTCATGAAGCTCTTTCCCAGCAAGACAGCTAAGCCTTCTCTTTACTATCCCCGCTACAATACCTGTCAATCATCCTGCTATCCCTTCCCCCCCCTCCATCTTTTTCCTCTACCCATTTTGGGCTCTTCTACGGAGGCCCTTTAAATTTCACTAGCAAAAGATAGATACATAGGAGAGAAAAAACAGGAGCTAATTAACTGAACTGCACACATGGAGCACTTAGAGATGAGTAACTCAAAAAAGTGATTATACAGCATCTTAATGAAAAAACAAACCACCCAATAACTTTTTAGAGACCTGCTAAGGCAAAGGAGAAGGACTTAGAGATTCTAGAGGTGGCACATCATGGCAAGACAAATATTTGGGGAAACTAAAGGTAGGTAAAGGTTAGTGTTAGCAAACTTTGTGTGTAGATGCCTTTGGTCCTCTCTGGACGGATGAGAGTCTAGAATTGTCTCCACTGATTAACTTCTGTCCTTCCTTGTAGAGAGGGGAGGTGGCAGACATCTTTACAAATCATGTTCTGCTTTTAGGCAAGGAAGTTTTTTGTTTGTTGTTTTTGCTTTATAAAAAAATTTAATGATTTTAGAAAGAGAAGGAGAGAGAGAGAGAGAGAGAGAGAGAGAGAGAGAGAGAGAGAGAGAGATTTGAAAGGAAACAGGAAACAGAACAGGGAGTTTTAAAGTAGAGTTTATTCCCCGGTAATGGGCGGAAGCCATCACCGAGGTAAAGATCAGAATTGGGGGAAGAGGGGACAGGGGACCGGACCCAGTCAGGCTGATGGTGGTCCACATCCAACAGCAGCATGTGTCTTTCTTGGGGTCCTTCTTAAAGGACGGAAAGGGAGGGGGTTGGGCCTAGGGTGGAACAGGAAGGGATGGGCCCCAAGGGCACTCTGGCCCATGTTGATTGGTGGTTCACTGTCTTGGAGATGTCTCTGTGGCAGGTGCCAGTCATGTGTTAGCTCCACCCACCAGTTTGGGAGGGGGAGTTAACCTTTCAATATTGATTTGTTGTTATTTGTGCATTCGTTGGTTGATTCTTATATATGTCCTGACAGGCGATCTAACGTGCAACCTTGGTATATTGGGAGGACGTCTACCCAGCTGAGCTCCCCGGCCAGGGCCAGAGAGCTTTTCTTGTGTGTGCTTCTGCTCAATTGCGTTCTGCTTAAAATAATCCTTATGCCAAAGTGGCATATTTAGGAGTGGCTTATATATTCTCCATGTCTTCATTCCGAGTCGAAAGCTTTTCTACTGTATTCCTAGAGTATACCAAGTTCTGCGTCAGTGGCAACTTGACCTCTCTGAACCACAGACTTTCAGAACATAAAGGCGATAATAGTTCCCCTCAAAACATAGTAAGGTGGATGCTGTCCAGCAGATGAGCAGCATTTTAGCTGGCGATTCGGAGACGTGTGCATTTCCAACTCCTCACGGACAGCGAGAATAGAAGGTGTCACCAGATGTCACGCTGCTTAGGAACTGCCAGGGCAGTGGAAACCAGTGCATGCATGCCTTGGTTTAAATGCGGTTCCTGATTGTCTTTAAGTACTGCAATTTTCGGCAAACACTTGAAGGGCAGAATAGCTTTCTGGGTTGTTTCCAAAGCCACACTGAGATAAAAGGCAGTTTTATTCACCTTGCTAGGTGGTCAGACCTAAGTGTCACTGAAGCTGGTCAAACCAGTTCCGGCAGCCAGGGATCAGCCCAGAGATGCTTCTACAACGTTCTGGAAAGGGGAGGCTGCCTGAATTTATGGGTTTCTAAAGCCTGGCCTGTCAGGTGGACATCCTGTAAGCAGAGCTGAGGAGCAGCCAGGCTTCTGGAGTCCAAGGAAAAATAAACACATTGCTGTGTCTACGGGGCGATTGGCTGCTCTTGATTTTTTGTTGGTTTTTTGATATCACACGCTTTCCATTTTCAGCTACAAAAACGGGCCAGCTGAAACCGGTTTGGCTCAGTGGATAAAGCGTCAGCCTGCGACTGAAGGGTCCCAGGTTCGATTCCAGTCAAGGGCATGTACCTTGGAGGCAGCTGATTGATGCTTCTCTCTCATCGATGTTTCTAGCTCTCTATATCTCTCTCCCTTCCTCTCTGTAGAGAATCAATAAAATATATTAAAAACAAAACAAACAAACAAACAAACAAACAAACACGGGCCAGGCAGAGGCACATTCATCGACTGTCATGTTAGCATTTCACAGGCTGGACCCAGGTGCCAGGATTCAGAACGGAAAAACCTTTTGAAATGTCACTTGGTTTCTCAGAGACTCTCTTACTGACACCCGGTGACCTAAGCGCCTTTCCCTCCCAACCACACGTCAGCCGTGTCATACAACAGAACACTTTAAAATAGCCTTTTGTTCTAAATCTGTCACCGTGCTCCTGGAAAGACGATATCAAATCTAGAAATTTGCGTGTGCAATATCCCCTTTATGCAATAATCCAAACTCAGAGACACGGACACATGCCTTCTCTCATCATCTAAAGGAACGCCAAGCGTGCCTTTAATACACACAGACAGCTTCTTGGGTGAAAACCAAATCTATAACCAACAGAATTTGTGCTGCACCCTTCACAAAATATACCTTATTTCATCCTCGGTACAAATCGCTGAAGTTACCATTAGCTCATGTATTTTACATGTGGGAGATTGCAAGATCTGACCAAGGGCACGGGACCAGGGCTTACCAGCAGGTCTATTCCAAACTCAAACTCTTAGTCAAAAGAGAATTGTGGCACATCTTCTGTTATTTATTTGTTTGTCTGTTAGTTAATCCTCACCCAAAGATATTTTTTTCCCATCAATTTTTAGAGAGTGGAATGGAAGGGAAGAGAGAGAAAAACATTGATGTGAGAGAGACACATTGGTTGGTTGTCTTCCACACTGGGGATCGAGCTTGCAACCAACCTATGTGGCCGTAATGGGAATTGAACCCAGAGTCCTTCAGTCCACAGGCCGATGCTCTATCCCCTGAACCAAACAAGCTAGGGCTCCATTTACTGAAGATAGGAATATTAGAACATAAGTTAAGTTTACAGTATTTTGAAATGACAAAAGTTAAATTTATTGCATTACATGGAGGTAGAATAAAACCTTTTAAGCTTAAGGATTTTTCTCAAAGAACTCTTTACATGGTTTCTGAAGCAGGCAAAAACTTATTGAATAAAATGATGCTGATTAATAATGTAGTTTGCTGGGATGATGGGCACAAGATGCAGTCTGCAGATAATGTTTTATTGAGTTGTACACATGAAACCTATATGGTTTGGCCAGCCAATGTAAACCCAATAAATTCAATGAAAAAATAATGAAATTTGCTTAGATAAATGCATTTTTGTTGTATACATATTTGATCTATGGGCCAAGAGGCTGAATGAGTCATACCCTCCACAATCCAAGAGAAATCTAGACATTAAAACTATGCTTCTATAATAAATAAGAAAAATGTTGAGAGCACAAGTCAAAGACAATCAAGCATTTAGTTTACAAAGCACTTAGGTCCCTTGTATGCAAAGAATTTACAATCTAAGAGGCAAAAGTAGAAATGTGCAGGTGTAGGACATATGATCAAAGATCAGGAAGGACCTTAATTCCCTAGAAAATATATTTTAAAAATTATATTTTTATTGATTTCCATTGTATTCTGCTTAAAATAATCCTTATGCCAAAGATAGAAGTATCAATGATGGGAATCATTTGTCACCTGCCTCCTGCTTGCCCCATACTGGGGATTGAGTTCACAACCTGGGTGTATATTGTGACCTCTTAGTTCATAGGTTGATGGTCAACCACTGAGCCACACCAGCCAGACAGAAAACATTTGATATCACTTTCAGGTTTTCCTTCTCCCTTTGAGCAGCATTTGAAGAGTAAATCCAAGAGCTGAAATTGTATCTTACTGATACCCTTTGGAGAATCTGGCATACAGTGAGTACCTAATAAATGTGTTGAATTCAATCAGGGGTTTATAACCATCACACCAACTATTATCCATTCAGGAGTTGGGATTTTATAAAGGAAATGAAAACTAGCTAAAGCAAATTCATGTATCTGCCATAAGTGAGAAATGAGAGGCTCTGGTTTACAATTACACAGAACAGAACCAAGAGCCCAGCAGTAAGCAAGACATTTATCTCCGTAGACAAAATAATTATTACAAATCCAGGTTGGAAAGTGCCTGCACCATATTAGACTCTCAGGCTTCACTACAGAAAATATTTACAGGTGGCTGTTCTTATGATCTCAGTCTTGCATTAGGACTATGACTCAGAAGGTGGCTGGACCGCCGTATTGGCTCAGGTAGAGGCTGAGATTGGCCACATTAGAGACATTGAATGCGTATGGAGCTGCTTACGTTTTTTTACTTCGGGTGGTGGTATGGACTGAAATGTGTCCTCCCCAAAATTCATGATGAAAGCCTAACTGACAATGTGACTATTTTTGGAGATAGGGACCTCAAAGAAGTAATTAAGGTTAAATGAGGTTATATGGGTGGGACCTAATTCTTTAGGGCTTGTGTCTTTATAAGAGGGAGAGACACCAGGGGCGTGCGTGCATGCGTGTGTGCGTGCGTGCGTGCAGAGAGAAAAGGCCATGTGAGGACACAACGAGAAGGAGCTTTCTGGAAACCAAGGAGGCAGGTCCAACAGCCCTGCTGGCACTTTGACCTTGGACTCCCAGTCTTCAGACTCAGAAAACAAGTTTCTGTTGGTTAAGCCACTCAGACTGTGGTATTTTGTTATGGCAGCCCCAGCAAACGAATAAAGGTGGCAAACAAAACGTTCATGTAAATGTGTTACCGTATACAGGTTTATTCTTTTTTTTAAATTATTTTTATTAATTTTAGAAAGGAAGGGAGAGGGAGAGAGAATCATGGATCAGCTGCCTCCGGCATGCCCCCATTTGGGGACGAGCTCACAACTTGGGCATGAGCCCTTGACTGGAATTGAACCTGGGACCCTTCAGCCCGGGCCGATGCTCAATTCACTGAGCCAAACTGGCTAGGGCAAACCTTATTCTTTTAATGAGATAATGGAAACATGGAAAATGACAGAGTATAAAAAACACTCACCTACCACTGTGGACATCTTGCCCATATTTACTGCAATTTCCTCAATACTCACAGTTTGGTGTAAGAATCTTGTACATCTTTGATTGAATCTGATGTTTCGTTGCTGCTATCAATGGTATATTAAATTTTTTTCTTTTTCTAACCAATATTGCTGGTATATAAACCTTACAAAATTCACTTATTAATTCTAAGAGTTATCAGTAGATTCTTTTGAATTTTCTACATGAATAATTATGTCATCATATCTAATAAAGAGGGAATATGCTAATTGACTGTCACACCCTCAAAGATGGCAGCACCCACAGTCAATAAGGAGGGAATATGCTAATTGTTGTCCCACCCTCAAAGATGGAAAGCCATCAGCCCCTCACCCAAGCTGGCCACATCCCACAGGGACCCTCACCCCAGTGGAGGTGTGGCCAGCCTGCAAACGGCCATCAACCCCTTGCCCAGGCCCACCCCACTCCCAGCGGGGACCCTCACCCTGATGGGGGTGTGGCAAATCTGCAAATGGCAATCATCCCCTCACCAAGGCTGGCCATGACCCCCAGTGGAGACCCCCACCCTGAAGGGGGTGTGGCCAGTCTGAAAACAGCCCTCAGCCCCTCACCCAGGCTGGCCATGTTCCTCAAGGGGCCCCCCACCCTGATCCAGAACCCCCTTCAGGGCAGACTAGCCAGTCCCCACCCATGCACCAGGCCTCTATACTAATAAAAGGGTAATATGCTAATTAGACCAGGAGATCTTCATCCTTCCTGACAAAGCCATGGTGGCAGGGCCAAGGCAGAGGCAGTTAGGGGCAATCAGGCCAGGAGGGAAGGGCAGTTGGGGGCGAGCAGGCCAGGTTGGGGGGGTGGGGGGAGGGGCAGTTGGGGGTGAGCAGGGCAGCAGGATGGGGGCAGTTTGGAGGTGATCAGGCTGGCAGGGGGGGCAGTTTGGGGAGAGCAGATTGGCAAGAGGGGGCAGTTGGGTGTAATCAGGCAAGCAAGCAGGGGACAGTTGGAGCTGAGAAAGCTAGTATGCAGCGTGGTTAGGGGTGATCAGGCAGGCAGGCAAGTAGTTAGGAGCAACAGTCCCAGATTTTGAGAGGGTGCAGGCCAGGCTGAGGGACAACTCCCCTGCCCCTTCCCCCCCCCCCCCCCGCACGAATTTCATGCACCGGACCACAAGTTTATATTATTTTCCTCTGCTTTGTAAATGTTTCTGGAATATCTTCATTTTCTGTGGGTGTGTTAAACTATCCTCTGTTGTTTTTTTTTAAGGTCATGTTTAAGTGACATGGCTTTTTTTTGCATTTTTAATTAATTTCTTTATTGATTAAGGTATCACATATTTGTCCTCAACCCTCCATTCCAATCCCCCGCCCTCCCACCCCCCACACTCATGCCCACATCCCCCTTTTGTCCTTGACCACTGGTTAGGCTCATATGTGTGCACATAAGTCCTTTGGTTGATCTCTCCCCACCCTCCCTTTGAGGTCCAACAGTCTGACCCATGGCTCCTCATCTGTGTGTCTGTTCTTGTTCATCAGTCTATGTTGTTCACCATTCCCCTAGATGAGATCATGTCCTATTGGAAATATATTAGAATCAAAAATGAGACAAGCAATAATCGTTATGTTGAAAGGCATATGAATCAGTCTGAAATGAGCTTCTTTCTGGGCCACCAGTTTCAATGTCAAACAGTTCATGTGTACATGTCAGCAATGATATTTCGGTTCTGGGTGGTGGGCAAATGGTGGTAATGGCTTTATCTTTATTTTTCAAAGATTCCTGTGTAGGAGGTGAGGTGAGCCAGGGGTTCCCCAGTTTTGTGGTTCTAGGGCAGCCATGGGCAAACTACAGCCCGCGGGCCGGATCCGGCCCATTCGGCTGTTCTATCCGGCCCGAGGAACCGAAAGAGTGGAGGGTTCTCTTGCTCTCCCCTCCGCTCCTTCACCAGCAGCCCAAGATGAGAGTGCCAGCATGGTCAGGTTGCTTTTGTTCCGGCCCTCCAGTCCAGTTTAAGAACCCATTGTGGCCCTCGAGTCAAAAAGTTTGCCCACCCCTGTTCTAGGGTTATCTCTTATGTAAGTTACTAAACAGTATTAGGTAATAGTTTTCTGCGGTACTCTTTGGTACTTTCTGACTTTATTTGGTCCTGCTCCATTCAGTGTCTGAACCTTCTCACCGTTACCCTCTTGTCCATGTGGATTCTATACCTGCTTCCCCCGGTGCAGGCCTATGTGCGCTCACAGGGCTACTGCGGAGAGCCCTGAAGACCCAGGTCGCCCTCGCACCCTCATACCTCTCTGCAGCTCCTTCTCCCAGGACACAGTGCTTTACTGCTAGACAGCCCTCTCCCAATTGTGACTGTGGTTTTTGGATCTACCGGCTGAGCTTGCCTCCACTGCTGTGGACTCCTCCTTTGGGGCTCAGTACATGTTGCCAAATTCTAGATGCTTTGGTTCTTACAAACATCTCAAGTTCTCCCTTACTTTTTCTCTGCTTGCTCCTCAAAGCTTGTTTCCACATGATCTTGCTGCTATTGATGGTTTCAGTCAGATTCTAGGATTCACAGGGACAGTCCAGGACCTAATTTTAGTGACGATGGGGCCACTGTGTTTGTTTGTTTTTGTTATAGGATAGCTCCATGGGGACTTAGGAGATTAAAAAGAGACCCACTGCTGCTGTCATCCTGCCTCCCATAATTGATTTTTATTTGTAAATAATTTTTCTGTTTACATTATAATGCCTGGGACAGGACAGACTATTGCTTTAGTTTAGTAACTAAATATATATACATTTATTTCTTGTTCATGTCAGTCCAATGAAGCCAGCAGGCTCTCCTCTCTAAGTGCCTCACGGGGTCCCAGCTGCTTCCGTTTGCTAATTGTGTTTGTACAGCCAAGCAGGAAGCTGGGAGACTGATCAGTCATGACTGTGGATTGTGATGATAGTTTTACTGCCGAATCTGAAGCCACACATCACCTGTCCCCACAGCTCACTGGTCAGAACGAAGTCACCTGGCCCCAAACTAACTGCGCCGGAGGCTTGAAAACAGAGGACACAGAGTCTTGGCCACCACTCCGCACAGGCGCCCAGCACCCGGGGAGAGAAGGCAGAGCTGCCTGTCCCTTCCCATATCTGTAAAGGACTTGCGACGTAATCTGATCAAGCAACATGTCACCAGCATTTTAAAGTAAAAGTTTTAATTCCATTAGTATAGTTTTTTCAATGTTTAAAAATAAATTGTGAATCAAATTGTTTTCAAGTCTGTAAAACACCATGTTTCTACAGTCTTCAATTGCTGACAAATCTGGGGGAGAAAAAGGCAGCATATAATTAAATAAAAATTAAAATGTCTCCAATTATAAAGGTTCCAGTTAAATATACCTTTTGGAATTATAAAGAATTAAACTATACCACTATGATATAGAGCAAGAAAATGGTCATTTGCCATCATGTACAAACATAAATATGTTCACAAACTTGGTCAATATTCAATATATAAACCAGGAGAAATCTCACCTTAAGACAATGATGGTTTTTATTCCCTTTAGTCTATCATTTGACACTATAACATACTCACTGAAAAAATTAACAAATATTTAAATAACAATTAAATTCATGAAAATTCACAAAATATAACCAATGTACTTCTTGACCTATAATCACCTCTCAAATATTTCAACTTAACTTTCCTGGCCTGATCAGACCATTAAAAAATATTTACACACTGTTTTAATTTTAGGATATAAAACTGTAGCAATTTACTAAAGTTTCCATTATAAAAATTAATATAGCAATTCTCAAAATATTGAAAACAGCCGTGCTATGAAGGCAGTACCTACAGCATAACAATTTAGTTCTTTTAGAACCCATCTTCAAAGGCACATTTCAATGAGTAGTATTTATCTAAAGAGAGTAGCTTGAGCTTTAAGCTTCCAGTTTTCCGTCACCTGGCCCTTTAAATGATGAAGGTTGGGGGAGGCGGGAGAACACTTCTACTTAGACAGCAGTTCTCTCACTCCTCATGGCCGCGACCACGAACCACCAGTTTTTTCCAAGAGGTGGTGTTATTTGTTTGGAGCCTGAAGAAGAGAATGAAACGTCTGCTTCTTTGCAATTACATCTTCACATTGGGTTCATCTTAATTTAAATCACTTGGTGAGTTATAAGTGCGACAAATTCCCAGGATGTCATAGACATATTGATATATGTAAAATCAAATAGAAATGATTTTGTGATTACCTGTTATGATCCGCTTTAATTAGGGCTGATATCCTAAATGCGACTGTAATTAGGACATTGGGATTTTCAAGTCCCTTAAAAACACTACTGTTATTTAAAAAATATATTTTTTTATTGATTTCAGAGAGGCAGGGAGAGGAAGAAAGAGATAGAAACATCACTGGTGAGAGAGAATCACTGACCAGCTGCCTCCAGCATGCCCTCCACTGGGGATTGAGCCTGTAATCCAGGGAATGTGCCCTGACCAGGAATTGAACCTTTCCACCTGGTTCATAGGTCAGTGTTCAATTGCTAAGCCACATTTTTTTAATACTTTGTGTCCTAGAACCCTAAAATATAATCCAATATGCAATTTGAGTGATGGTTTAATTTTCAGTGAAGTTTAATACTAACCAAAGTACTAAATTAAACAAGATTAATATTTTGGGGTAATACCAATTTATTATGTAATTGATCTGATGCAAAGAACAAAAAGAAATTTTTAATGCTACTTTAGAATTTCAAAAATATTATGAAATACTGTAATTTTATATAATTTCCCTCAAGTCTCAGTTGAGTGTTTCCAGTTTTTAAAGGTGATATCATTTTTTTAAAAAAAATAATGTACCACTTTTTAATTTTTTTAATATGGTATAGCCACTTTATTTTTATTTATTTTAATTCCTCACTTGAAGATATTTTTCCATTGATTTTTAGAGAGAGTGGTAGAGAGAGGAAGACAGAGAGAAATATCAATGCGAGAGAAACACATCTATTGGTTGCCTACTGCACGCACCCTGAAGAGGGCTCAGGCGTGGGAGAAAGCCTGCAATTGAGGTATGTGCCCTTGACCAGAATAGAACCTAGGACCCTTCAGTCCAGAGGCCAAAGCTCTATCCACTGAGCCAAACGGGCTAGGCTAGGGCTAAAGGTGATATCTTTAGATCTTTTTCTCATCAGAGTAAAATAATTGAGCAAAAATATTCTTAAGTACAAAAGAGAAAATGGTTATCTGTTACTGAACCAAGATATACTTTTCTGGTCCCTCACATTGGTCACTTTAGGGGTACTTATTCAAGTTCTAAAATAGCAGCTTTTTCATTAAGGCAGCATTGCTTTCTTCTTACCTGTTTTTCTATTAACTAATCGATTAGAGTTCAGAAGAGCAGTTTTACACTCAAAGGCCTTTTTAATGTAAGAAGAGTTAACTTGAACATTCTTCTCTATGTTCAGAAAGTATATAAAAAGTTATTTTATTCAAAGTCAACAAGTACCTTATTTTTCTAATTGGAATTCTAAAGTAATTACAGTCATTTCAGAATGTGTAAACCATGAAATTACCTTTTAAACTAACATCAACAACAAAGTACAAGTTTTCCTACAAAAAAAACTACACAGGAGATATAGCACTTCTTCCCTGAAGTAAAAATTTAATATTTGGACAAAAAACTGTAAACTTTTGATTACATTCAAAACATAACCTTTTAAAGACTTGTATTACTTTGAGGCTTTGGCAACTGAAGCATTTTAACAACACGATGATGCCCACACAGTTTGTTCCCTTATGCCTGCTACCAGGAGGTAAAAAAAGGCTTCCTGCAGTGGAAGGTCTGGGTGAAGGAAGAAGAGTTGAGGTGGGAAATCCGACCCTTCGCCCGCCCCGGACTGTGCTCCACGAGCACACAAGGCATCTGGACCAGCTGCACTGGGCTCTTCCCGTCCCTCAAAGCCTGGGTCAGATTTAAGATCTGTGAAAAGAAGAGAGATTTCCACCAGCTCAAAAAAGATAACAACCCTTCAGTTCGCTGACATTAGTTTACCCATTTATTCATAATTACAAATTTTTTTTCATCTGTTTATGCTTAATAGATTGTGATGAGGATAACTGCCATAAATATATTTAATACACACACACAAACACACACACACACACACACACACACACACACACACACACACACACATATATATATATATATATATATATATATATATATATATAAATACACAGGTGCACAAATTTGAAATTAAAAAATAACCTTTGCCAACTGGTGCCTTTAAAATATTCTAGAATGCACCTATGTCCAAGAGAAATGAAATCAGAGACTGAATAAACACATTCTTGGCATAGAACCTAAACAAATATTGGTCTAAATAGTCCGGTTTTAAAACTAAATACTTGCCTTACCCATTAATTCAACAAATACATTTATTGAAAGCAAACTACATGGGAGATTCTATTCTAGTGTTGGGATACAACACTAAAAAAGCAAACCAAACCCCTGCCTTCACAGACCTTACGTTTTAGCAGGAGAGGGAATCGATAAACATTATGAATAAGTAAATTATACCATGTACTAGAAGACAAAAGTGCCATGAAAAAGCAAGATGCCTGGCCAGTGGGCAAGTGCGTTACAGAATTTGGGAAGACAGCCATTTAAAATAAAGATTTAAGAGCTAATTCTTGAGTAGGGAACATAAAGTAGGAAAAGGAAGAAGTTTATACATGTTTTCAAGCAAACAATAGGAGCATGGGAAAAGAAGTGCTTTCTCTCTTTTATTTTGATTTTGTTAATCCCAAGGATCTTCTTCTATTGATGTTTAGGGAGAGTGGAAGAGAGAGGGAAAGGTAGAGAGGTACATTGATGAGTGAGAAACACATCGACTGGTTGCCTCTTGCATGCGACCTGACCAGGGCACAGGCCAGGGAGGAGCCTGAAACCAAAGCATGCACCCTTGACTGGAATCGAACCCTGGCCCCTTTGGTCCACAGGCCAACGCTCTATCCACTGAGCCAAAATGGCTAGGGTGAGGGCTTTATCTTGAAAAGCTTACATTTTATGGAAAGTACACTAGTACTGGGAGCAGGGTTGAAATAAATAAATAACTTTTCAAGTTATTGATTGACTTGAGAGAAACATTATTTTGCTGTTCCACTTTTTTTCTCTCATATTTTCTGACGTCTAGTGTTCCATATTGACACAAGGAAAAAGGGAAAAATAAACCTCATTTTGCCCTACTGCTATTTAATGTAAAATTCAAAACATAGTTTATCTTTAACTTTCATAAATATTACTAGCCCAGATTTTAAAATAAGTTTCTTCATACTAGTTTTGAGTTCCATTTCACATCTTTATGTGAAGAATTAGAGCATGTCACTGATTATGTGTATAAAACTAAAGAGTTAGCATAAATGAGGGCAAAAGACTTGGTTGTACAAAGCACAAATCATAAAGTTAATTGGCAAAACTGAAGAGAAGAGGGATTTAAGGGATAATTACAAATGGTAGAAATAACACAAGTAATTTGACTCAATTAAGGAAAGAGCTAAATGATGATTCTGTTGTTTGGAACATAGGTTAGTGTTATTTGTTTTTGTTTGTTAAGTCTGTTTCATTAAGCACTGATTTACTTTAGAATATAAAAATACTACCTGAATTTTCACATCAGATTTTTATTTTTTTATTTTTATTTTTAAATATATTTTATTGATATTTTACAGAGAGGAAGGGAAAGAGATAGAGAGCTAGAAACATCGACGAGAGAGAAACATCGACCAGCTGCCTCTTACACACCCGCCACCGGGGATGTGCCCGCAACCAATGCACATGCCCTTGACCGGAATCGAACCCGGGACCCTTCAGTCCGCAGACCGACGCTCTACCACTGAGCCAAACTGGTTTTGGCTACATCAGATTTTTAAAAATTCAGTTAAAACTAGAGAGCTACATAATGATGTACATGGTCAGGTACCCTACTCTTTCTCGTTTCAGAGAAGTCAAAATAATAACATTAACACATATAAAGGCATTATTTTATTTTTTATTTCCCCATATCTTTAAATATATATATTATTTCAGAGAGGAAGGAAAAGGGAGAGAGAGATAGAAACATCATGTGCCCTGGCCAAGCATCAAACCTTGACCTCCTGGTTCATAGGTCAACCGAAGCTCAACCACTGAGCCACACCAGTCGGGCTCTTGCCCCATATCTTGATCCTGTGATTTTTCTATTTTATTATACATAATACTAGAACTCCTTTCTAAATATGATAGTATATGAATAAATAAAACTAAAATACCAGATAGAGACTGGTATATCTTTATAATAGACCACATTCAGTAATGAAATATCTCTATACCTTTTCAGATAAGTATTTTAAAATTTAAATTCCTCATGTACCAACTTTAATCAACACTTAAAGCTTACAAAATTATTTTCAGCTTTTATTTTTTAAAATTATTCCTATGATAAAGATATTTTTGGATATGACAATTCCAGGAGATGGAGCATACTGATAAATTAATTTGACTGATAAAAGGTCAAATTATTAATTATTAATGCTTGAAAAAAGGAGAGGGGGCAGGATACATAAATTAGTTGCCTCTGGTAAGCACACCGACTTGAACCGGCAACCTGGGGATGCACCCTGACCCGGAATCAAACGGGCTCAGCCAACTGGTGAGTAAATGATTATCTAATTTAATTATATTTATTTCTTTATTTTTACTTTTTAAAATATATTTTTGTTGATTTCAGAGAGGAAGGGAGAGGGAGAGATAGAAAGAAACATCAATGATGAGAGAGAATCATCAGCAGCAGCCTCCTGCATGCCCCCTACTGGGGATCGAGTCCGCAACCTGGGCATGTGCCTTTGACCAGAATCAAACCTGGGACCCTTCAATCCACAGGCCAACACTCTATCCACTGAGCCAAACCAGCTAGGGCTAATTATATTTATTTGTTAAACTTATATATAATAATCAGTGCAAAATCTAGACTCATCTTTTTGCCTCAGGGATGCAGCAAACAGCCACCTTAAATGTCCATTTGAGGAAGAAAAAGTTAATTAACAAGTCACCAAAAGACAGTTGTTAACAGTAGAATTTATTTTCATTTCAAGTCTTCCTTTTGTAATCTAAATACTACTAACAGAGCAGAAGACCTGCCTGCAGGTCCACAGCAGCGGACTTAACATCTTGTATCTCTACTTAGAGAAGGTGAGAAGGGGTGAGAGGACTGAGTTACAATTAGTACTTTTATGCCCCAATCAGTGCTCAACCTTGGTGACATGGTTATTTACTGACTGCTCTTGCAAAGGCCAAACACGTTCTACTATTATGAGACAAATAATCGAAAGGCAACAGTGCTCTAAGCAAGTGGAATTAAGATGGAAAAGATGATAATCAGGAAAATACTTGTAGTTACCAAAATAAAGACAAAGAATTCACAGTAGGGGAGGAAATGGGTAACTAAGCAGAATACAACAAAGTCAGTGATATCTAATTTATAAGACAATAGAGGAAAGATACTATTGAAATCAACTTCATTTCTAATCATCTGAGCTATTTTGGTTCAGTATAAAACAGTATCTGGGCCACAAAGGAGAAAAAAGTTGATTAGTATTTCAAAGAGGAATTCTTTTCTTAGCAAGTACATAAAAAAGTGACCTACCTGGCCCCTCATCACAGACATCTGACTTTCAAAAGTGACTTTGTTAAATCTTTTGTCAATCTATCACAGAAAGAAAAAATAAATCATTATAATTCCCAAATTCAAGATCTTTGAATCAAATATTTAAAAACAAACGAACTCTTTCAACTTGGCCCCTAAGGTCATTAGAAAGTTTTTACCTGAGGTATTTTTGTATATCCCTAGAATGATAAGAATAGTTTATTTATACTCCAACTTGTTCCAGAAAGGATTTAAAATGACACTCTAGCCAATGAGTTTAGGTTTTTTAGAAAGAAGTAAATTATTATAGGTCACCAAACATTTGTAATAATCCTTAGTCATTACTTAAATATTCAACTTTTGAAGAAAACAACTTCTCAAATTGTAAGATTCACTTCAGAGAATACTCACAATAAGTGTAACTTCAAAATCTTGCAGAGTAAGAATAAAAACTGCTAATTTCTTTCTGTTATGTCAAGTTCTACTGCAAGAAGTGATACCAAAAACAGTAAACTGCAAATTAACTCTATTGAGAAAACCTCTTCTATTTTAAGATTTCATTTTCTGTAATAATTAAAACTAAAAATTTATTTACCTTAAAGAGTTCATAGAGATCTTCACATAAATCCTGCACAAAATTCATGTCAGAAATATTTGGTAGAATTAAGTTTCTTGTTTCCTCAGAAAAAGGAACTTTTGCTTGAGGAAGCCAAGCCCAGTGAAATGGATCTAACAGAAAAAAAGGAGGAAAGGAGATATATATTTTATTGATTTTTTTACAGAGAGGAAGAGAGATGAGAGAGAGTCATCGATCAGCTGCCTCCTGCACACCGCCTACTGGGGATGTGCCCACAACCAAGGTACATGCCCTTGACCGGAATCGAACCTGGGACCTTTCAGTCCGCAGGCCAATGCTCTATCCACTGAGCCAAACTGGTTTTGGCGGAAAGGGTATATTTTGACCCACATTTATCCTGGTTCTTTTGTGTGTGTTTTTTAAATTTTGTATATCTTGGTTCTTTTCCTACAATTACCAGGTTCTCAAAAAACAAACAACAGACAAGAGAGAGATGTTGTCAGAGAACCATTACCCTTTGCTATCTAGATCACTCAGATTCCAAGTTTGGATTTTCAATTCAGACAACAAAACACAAGGTTTTACCTGAAGTAGTTAGTTTTCTGGGTTTTAAAGAGTAAGAGTTTTGATATTAGTCTATTTCAAACAGCCTTATATAGATACATATATCTGAGTCTCTGGTTCCTAAGTTTGGAAATTAAGAGATAGCTATGAGCTGTTTAGAGCCATCAAAAACTCGTTGGCTGAGGTCTCCCTGCCCTTCCAGCCACAAGTCATCAGGAATTGGGGACACACACACAGACACACACCACATGCTCTTCTTTAAATCAGTAGGAGGTAAATAGGTGAGTGGCTCTCAGGAATAAAAGACCCACCATCCCCAGCTAACTGCAGTTTTCTTCCAAGAGCCAGCACTAAAAGATCTGTAAAGTAGTAAGAGTGCATATTCAGTTTCCTGAGTATCTTCATGGAAAATTGAAGTAATATCCAATTTCCTTTTTATCTTTCCCTAATCAGTTACATAAAAAGAAAAGCCTTTATTCTAACTCCCAACTCTACTTCCAATCCCTAACCACAAGTTTACTGTCACTCTCTCCCCTACGACCACCAGTGATCACACTGGAGTCTCCAAAGGTCCCTTTGCAGTGCTCATCTACTTAATGTCTTTGTATCGTAGCACTGTTTTCTATCATCTCCTTATCTCCTCATGTGCCTTTGGAGATACCACTCTCAAAGTTTACCTTCTGTCTTTTAAGCAACTTCTTCAATGTCACCACTCCCTCAGATTCTATCCTTACTCCTTTTTTCTCATTCATTTACTAAACATTCATAAAACACTGATTACTTATGTACTTTGAATTATCCTAGTGATGGTTTGTGCACCATGATTTCCCTGGGTAATAGCAAACAACGCCATGGCTCCCACTACCAAGGTGACAGTTTAAAAACTATATCCTCAATACTATTTCCTCTTTCAAGTTCAAAGACCCTCAATCCCCAACTGTGTGTCTGATAAAATTTCGACATGTATTGTAGGCAACTTCAACTTAACACTTTTAAAGTGCAACATGTATACAAATTCCAAATCATTAGAGAAAAAATAAATGAAACAAAGACATCTCAAGTCAGTTCAATAAAAATAGGAAAAAGGAGAAATAATTGGAATGTAAGGTAAAAAAAAAAGATGGCAGTAAAAGTTCAAAATATCAATAGTTTATTGAGATAGGCTACAGAAATAAGTATACCTATCACAAGAATCCCAGGCTAGGTTAAAAAATAATCTGGCTAAGTAATGTTAATGAGTCATATATTTAAAACAAAATGACGAAAGTTAAAAATAAAAGTATAGAATAATACCAGGTAAATGCTAATAAAAAGAAATAAAGTATAACAGTGTTGCAATAGACAAAAAAAAAGGGAAAAAAATTAAGAGGGATAAAGCGGGATGTATTTCACACTGATAAAAGAACAAACCACAGGCAAAATAAAATGCTGGGCCATTAGGAATGTGAAATACAATGCAAAAACTGTATAGAAAAGTAAGAAATTGACAAAATCGCAATCACAATGGACTTTAACTTTTTCTCCAAAATTAACATGTCAAATAGTCAAAAAATAAGTCAAGAATATCATTTGACTAACAAACTAAAAACCTTTAATGTGTCCAAACACATTCTTTTCAACTACAGTCCTTCAAATTGGTCATATATTAGATTATTTTTTAATAATAGAAATTATTAACAAATGTCAAAAAGCAGATTTCACACAGATACATTCACAGATCAAAAAGTAAGAAAACTTGAAAACAACAATGGACATTTAAAAAAAATCAACTGATCTAGAAATTTTTCAATCAAACAAAATACTTCCTAAATCACTCCTGTCAAAGAGAAAATCTAACTAGTTTGGCTCCATGGATAAAGCATCGGCCTGAGGTATAAAGGGTCCCAGGTTCAATTCCAGTCAAGGGCTCGTGCCTGGGTTGTGCGCTCGATCCCCAGTATGGGGAGTGAAGAAGGCAGCCAATCAATGATTCTCATCATTGATGTTTCTCTCTCTCTCTCCCTCTCCTTCCTCTCTCTCAAAAAAAAAAAAAAAAAGTAAAAAATTTAAAAAATAAAAGAAAATCTGAAAGTATGAATCTATAAATCAGAATAATAAGCAGCATGCCCAATCTATGACTTAGTCAAAATGATATATAGAGGAAAACATATAGGAAAGCAATATAGGATAAAGACAGAAGAAAATAATAATGATGAAAAACATAAATTATCAACAAAAAAGCAAAAGTAAATAAACTGAAAATCTGATCAGTATTTTATAATAGGCAAATCTTTGGTAACTTTAATGAAGAAAAAAGGGCTACTATTGAACAGTAGGAATTTAAGAGAGACATAGTCATAGATACAGAGATTACTTTTAAAATTTATTACACATATTTTAAACATATACAAAATAGAAAAAAAAAAAACCTAGTACTATGAGCTCCCATATTCTAAATAATCTAATTCAATTATTCCCAAATTTTTATAAAATTGGTTTCATCTATCCTCAAGGGTTTTAAGGCAAATTCCAGACAACAATTCACCCCTAAATACTTAAGAAACACAGAAGAAATTTTCTTATTTATAAAATAATTATATAAAAAACTTTATACCCATAAATCTACAACTCAAGATATGGACAATTTTAAGCAAAATAAAAATGTCTAAAACTGGCTTAAGAAGACACAGAAACCAGACTTTTGAGACATAGAAACCAAACCAGTAGAGACTGGTGAGACAGTTAAAGCACCAATCACTTTTAAAAAAAGGGGAGAGGGCTAAGAATTAAATTGTTTTATAAGTGAATGTTCCCCAAAGTATTAAAATAAAGTTCTACCAAAAATATTAAATGGATAATTACCATGTTATATCTATCTATCTATCTATCTATCTATCTATCTATCTATCTATCTATCTATCTAAATTCAGAAAGCTACCAAAGTTACTTTACAAGGCTAACACAAGCCAAAAAAAATCAAAACTAGACACAATTACTCAAAGATGAGCGAACATACATGGTAAGTCCCACGTAGCACACATCTCTGCATCTAGTGCCTAAAATGAATGGTTTTTATTCTGCCAGTTTAATGACCATAAATTTTGTTCCCTTCCTTTTCTGGAAAAAGGGTAATTAGAGAACCTACAGAAGGTTCTAAATACTCACATGCTCTCCATTCATCAGGATGTTTAAAAGGAAATGCTAGACCATTATCAATTGCAGCTACTTTAATGAGCGATTCTTCCTCACCAACACATTTTGCTTCCTAAAAATAAAAATAAAAAATGGTCTGTTGGAAAATAAAAGTATATAAACATTTTCAACAGATAAAGTATTTATAGTAATTATTGAGGTTTAGATACACTTTATCTGAAGAGTCTATATAAAAAATAAGACCCCAGAAAGTTCAAAGTCACCATTAAAAGGCAGAGGCTGTCTTAAAAATCAGTAAGAATTTCAAATAGTTAGTAAAAAAATTTTTATATTATAAATTTAGGTAGTAAGGGTTTGTTTTTTCTCCCTTCTTTAGGAAAGAGGGCTTGGAATTATTAAGATGTAAAGTATTATTCTGGCCCCAGCTGGTTTGGCTCAGTGGATAGAGGATCAATGGCCTGTGGACTGAAATGTCCGGGGTTCAGTTTGGTCAAGAGCATATGCTCAGGATGCAGGCTCCATCCCCAGGAGGGGGCGTGGAAGAGGCAGATCAATAATTCTCTCTCATCACTGATGTTTCTGTCTCTCACTTCCTCTTCCTTCCTCTCTGAAATCAATAAAAATATATTTTTTAAAAAGATGTATTTTTTTGGATAATTATTGCTCAATGTATTGCTTAAATGTATAAGAGTTACAAAATATGGACATTTTAAACAACTCAAAAAGTTACCTTATTAAAATGTAGCCTTTTCTAAGGGCCCATAGAAATAATTTGTTTAAAATACAAAGTGTTTCTAAACAGAACTGCCCAAAGACCTTCTACTGGACCTTATTATAACTAAGTATAATAACTAAGTATAATAAGGTCCAGAAGAAGAAACCTCAAGAAACTCTTGATTACAGAACCAGGGCCATTCCTAACTTCTAAATTCTTTTATAGCAGAAACAAAGACCTCAGGAACAAGAAGGTTTACGTGTTAAAGAGTATTTCCTATTATTTAAAGACAGACAGTTGCCATTATCAAGTGGCCTAGGTAAAATAATAAAAGGTAAATTCGATAATTTTAAAATTAAAAGTAAATGAGTGAGAAAAATGCTGTGGTACATTAACACAATGGATTACTTCCTGGCTGTGAAAAGGAAGGACATCTTACCTTTTGCAAGAGCAGGGATGGACCTGGAGAGTATTGTGCTAAGTGAAATAAGCCAGGCACCATATGATTTTACTTATATGTGGAATATGAACAAAATAAAATAACAAACAAAAAGAAACCAACTCATAGAGAGAGAACAAACTGACAGCTATCAAGAGAGGATGGAGTTGGGAGACTGGGTATAAAAGGTGAAGAGATTAAGCAAAAAACAAACAAACAAACAAACAAAAAAACCAAACAAACGAACAAACAAAAAGAATAACTTCATAGACACAGCAACAGTATGGTGATTACCAGAGGAAAAGGGAGTTAGCAGTAGGTAAAGAGGGTAGAGGGAGAATAAATGGTGTGAAAGGATTCTTGAAGTGGGGTGGTAAACACACAATATACAGATGATCATAGAATTGTACACCTGAAACCTATATTTTATTAACCAACTAGAGGCCCGGTGCACAAAATTCCTCAGCCCAGTCTGCAACCTCTCTACTCTGGGATCCCTCTCACAATACAGGACTGCTGGCTACCAACTGCACACCTACCTGCCTTCCTGATTGCCCCTAACTGCTTCTGCCTGCCAGCCTGATCACCCCCTAACCACTTCCCTGCTAGCCTGATTGATGCCTAACTGCTCCCTTGCCAGCCTGATTTTCTCTAACTGCCCTCCCCTGTTGGCCTGGCCCACAACTGCCCTCCCTTGCAGGCCTGGTTCCTCTCAACTGCCCTCCCCTGCTGGCCATCTTGTGTCCACATGCGGACAGCCATCTTGTGTGTTGGAGTGATGGTCAATTTGCATATTACTCTTTTATTAGATAGGATGTCACCCCAATAAATTAAACAAATTTAAATTTAAAAGTGTTAGAGTAAAGGTTTGTATGATATATGTCAGGTTTATTTCCTTTAGTTTATATCAACTATCTCAATGAAAATGCACAAAATACTTAAAAGCAAAATAATGAAGTCTTCAGTAAAATCTAATTGTTCAAGATATACCAATATAAATATGTATATTTAAATCTTTACTTTAAACCCATTTCTGGTAAAACTGGCATTTATTTTTATTTCTATCAATTTTTTCTGCTTACAACTCTATTGAGGTATAATTCAGACATGACATAAACTTCACATATTAAGTGTACAATTTGATAAGCACTAATAGATGTTAAACCTCCACCCAAAAGTTCCTTGTGTCCCTTTGCAGTCTCTCCCTCCCTCCACCCGATCCTCAGGCAATTCCAGTCTGCTTTCTGCCATAGGAATTAGTTTGTACTCTTTGGAGTTTTATAAACTGGAATCAGACAGTATGTTATCTTTGTGTGCAGCTTCTTTCACTGATGCTTTCATTCAACAGGATTCTGAGATTCATCCACATTATGCCTATACTGAGTTTGTTCTTTTTATGGCTAAGTTTAAATTTCTTTGATAAACACTGAAAAATATAGAAACTTTCTGGAATGATGCCATAGCTTTAAGTGATGAGAACACAGATTATAAGTATTAAAAGAATAATTTTTTTTTAGCTAGTTGGAACTTCCTAAAATGTTTAGACTGCTTTAAACCAGTAAAACTATTCTGAAAATATATTTTATCCAAATATTTAACATTATGTAAATATCTAAAATTTTTGTCAAAGTCAACAAAAAATGATCTAAATTCTATCCTACTGATGGTATTATGGATCTATGCAGTCCATTATGTGTACACTAAACCCAGATTCATATATAAGTAATACATTTTTTTAAGTTCAATGTATATGATGCACAGGTAAAGCACACATATTCCATAGTATTAAATGTCCTATTACTGATTCATAAGACTCAGAGAAAGAAGTGAATTAGTAATATATTAACATGACCCAAAATACCAGAAGCCTTTATTACATAAAAGCAAAATAAAACTGGTCCTTAAAATTTCTCAAGCTCAGTAAAAAGTATGGTACCAATTTGGTATCATTCTATGCTAATGCAACATAAAAAATAAAGTTGTAATGAGATGTTTAAAGAGAGTTGAATTTAAAAAATACTAGTATAATGAAAGGAAAAAAAGAAAAAAGATGAAGGAAAAAAACATACACACACACACAGAAAAAGGAGATAAAAACCAAGGATCTGCCGAAGTCGGTTTGGCTCAGTGGTAGAGCATCGGTCTGTGGACTGAAGGGTCCCGGGTTCGATTCTGGTCAAGGGCATGTATATTGGTTGCGGGTACATCCCCAGTTGGAGGTGTGCAGGAGGCGGCTGGTTGATGTTTCTCTCTCATCGACGTTTCTAGCTCTCTAGCTCTCTCCCTTCCTCTCTGTAAAATATCAATAAAATATATATTTTTTTAAAAACAAAAACCAAACAAATAAAAACAAGAATCTGAGTGAAGGAAATGAGAAAATTATGAAGAATAGCTTCAAGGAATCTTTTGCAGAAATTGTGGGTGTATGTACACATATATAGATATTTATTCTTTTTATATTTCCTTACCTTAATTTCCTTTCCATGTTTCTGCTTTTCATATTTGATTAACCAATTATCATTTCCCCTGTCTTTCAAAATAGCAAAACAAAATAAAACAAAAATCTGTTACTTTTGTTTTTCTATGGATATCATAGCTTAATATCAAAGGGGGAAATATAGTCACTTCTTGATTTCAACTGTCATTGGTTATCTGACATATATTTACATGTTAAAGCTACAGTTTAACACAACAAAAATGTTACAAATTAAAAAATGTTAGCTGACATTTATGCACATTTACCCTGTGCTAGACATTTTGCTAGTGCTTAACATACCTATACACTGAGTGGCCAGATTGTTATACGTTGAGAGATCATAATAATATGGCCACTCAATGTATATTTTATTGACTTCAGAGAGGAAGTGAGTGGGAGAGAGAGATAGAAACATCAATGATGAGAGAAAATCGATTGGCTGCCTCCTGCACACCCCCTACTGGGGATTAAGCCTGAAATCTAGACATGTGCCCTGACAAGGAATTGAACTATGACCTCTTGGTTCATACATTCAACCACTGAACCACACATGCTGGGCGACATATATTAATTCATTTAATTCTCATAACAACTCTATGAGGTAGATACATTGATGGTCAAATCAAGGTTATTAAAATCAAGGATAATTTTTCTTTGCCTTAGAAAGAAAAAGCATCTAACCCTATTACCAGGAGTATGGTAATACTCTCACCTAATGTCTAGACTACCGGAGTAGTCTAGACTGTACACTAATTTTAACTTTAACCTAAAACCATATTAATTAAGATTTTAAATCTAGAAAAGTATATATTATTTGTTGAGAAGCCAATATAAATGAGCGATTATTTGAACCTGTGGTTCCCAAACTGCAGAGTGCAGCAGAATTACCTGGAGGACTTGTTAAAACCCAAACTTCTGGCCCCCACATGCAGATTCTGTGCCAGTAGGTCTGGGGTGGGCTACTAGAAGATGTAACAAGTCCTCACATAACATTGACCTTGATAGATCATTTGGAAACCACTATGCTACATTACCTACATCACTGCTCCCTTCCAGTGCATAAAAAATTAAGAGTTTAATGTATTTATAGGCTATACTAAGTTATCAATAGTCAAAATAAGCATCTAAAATAATTTATATAATCAAGTTTTAATTATTCATATGATGCAGACTTCATTTCTGATAACTGGCTTTGTCCTGGCTGCCAAGAAACACAACACTATGGATAAGAACTGATCATGATCACCAAGACAGGAACCTGCTTTGAATCAGTATCTCCAATTCTGCCAAACAGAGCAGGAACCACTGCAGCTCTCTTTCCTAAGGCAGGTAAAGAAAAAGTGGCCTCAAGACTTCTGCATCAAAACTTATGTATTTGATTTGGATGACAGGAATTGAATATAGTTGGAAAGTTAACAAGATTTGAGTGAACAAACGAGAGAACTTTAATACCTGTATTTCTGATGATGTAATCCAAAACCACTAATCTCTCAAATTGCGACTGGAATTGTTTTCTAGTATTCTCAGGCAAAGGGTCAGCTTCAAATTTCCTAAGCCAAAATTCAGCTTCCTTGTAACCTTCAACAAATAACTGAAAGGAACCAATCTATAATTTTAAGAACCACAGTTAGAAAAGAAAGTACAGGAGCAAAGGGATTATTTTTTTAATTTCTCAGCAGTATGATAAAATACACAACAAGAAATATAGAAGGTTTAACACTAATTTTAGATAAGCCATATTTATCAAGAATACTATTTTTACACACTAATGTTAAATAATCACATAAATATATAGCAAATAAAAAATGTGTAAGGCATAGCAGTTATTTTAGGATAAAAGCATTTCTACCACTAAATTATTGTTGTTACTATTAAAGGAAATACAAATTTAAATAGTACACAACAGCCCAGCCTGTGTGTGGCTTAGTGGTTGAGCATCCACCCATGCATGCACCAGGAGGTCACTGGCTCGATCCCCAGTCAGGGACCATGTCCAGGTTGCAGGCTCAATCCCAGTGGGAGCATGTGGAAGGCAGCCAATCGATGTTTCTCAAACATTGATGCTTCTCTCTCTCTCCCTTTCCCTTTCTATCTCAGAAATCAATAAAATAATATTTAATAAATAAATAGCACACAACACACACATAAGGGGTAACCTAGTTGGCCTCATAAATACAAACAAATCACCACAAAGAAAATCTATTTCTTACCCTTTCTTAACAATTTATGTTCTTCTTGTTGGCATAAACTTTTAATGATTTCCTAAAGGTTTTCTCTAAAGCACTGATAATGAAGTCCTAGTAGTCATAAATATGTAAATAATATTCTTTTTTAGTCACACTTATTTCAGCATATCCAAGGAGTAACAGGCCTTGTAAAAATTTTCCAACTCCTTGCTTACTTTGAGTACAATTTTAAAAATGAGTTAGACTGACCATGAATTTCTATTCGAATTTTTTTATCTAGATAAATGCACAGCTGTAACAACAAAACTGCAGGTCAAACAACAACACAAAAAAACCCTACATCTTTTTTAATATACCTTTCCCATTAACCCTTACCACCCTTGCTTAGCTAGCTGCTAATCATCCCTTAATTTTATTTAAAAGTGGTTAAGAAAAAACAAAAGCTTACATGTAGTGAGTAAACATATTTACTTTTGTATGTGCGGCTAGAACTATACCAAGTACTTGACAGAAATTTCTTCATTTTATCCGCACAACCCTAAGAAGTAGGTTCGATCATTCCCCCATTTTATAGAAACTGGGGCTTGTAGATTAAGAACTAGCCTCAGGTCTCAGAGCTAACTGGTAGAGAGGCTGGGAGTGAAATCGAAGTTCGACTCTGGATCTGTGCTTTTAGCCATTATTTTGTAAAGTTATAATGTCTTGCAAACATTCCCTAGTCCTCAAAAATGGGTTACATATCCCTCCTCTATTTTGAGTTTCTGGCACTTACTATTTTGCATTGAGACTGCTTCTTTACTATAAAGCTTTTGCAGATGAAAAAATTGTTCTCTTTACTATAATACCTAGCACATGGAGCTCGGGTAATAGGTGCTGAATTGGCCCCCAAATTGGCCCCCATAGTAACTTACCTTAGGAGGCAGTCCTATTCGGTGAAATTTTCTACCTACTTTTGGCACTTTCTCTAAAGCATACTTTTTGCCTCTAGCTTTTGCACGGTCAATTGTAGTGTAGTTAAATGTCTCACTGACAAGCCAAACCACCTAGAAACATATGGTTTAGAAAAAGTTATTAGACTTTGCATAATATTATTTATATTCATATACACTATGAAACTCACTTGAATACTATAAATTAGCAAATTTTAATCCTACAAGAAATGCCTCAGAGAGAACCTAAAATAGAAAGGCTAAGGGATTTTCAGTCAATTAAATGGCACATCTTTCTCCCTGAGAGAAGCGGCCTAAAATTAGCCAGTAGAAGAAAGAAGTAACAGTCTTGAAATGTACAATTAGGAATGAATATTTTGAGGAAGCTTTCCAAGTAAAAACAGTCTTTTGAGCACATCAGTTATCTCTACCTTCAACAGAATTTCTAGATCCCTGATCTTTACCTGCTTTTTAAAAATTAGTTCTTTTCCCTCTTTTGTTAGCATCACCTCAGCTCATGCGTGCAAGAGACACTCCCTTGCGTACTTAGTGGCTCTACACTAGAATTGTTTTGTTAGTCCCTCATGACTCTGAGTTAACAAAAAAGGGAGCTCAATTTTAGGCTCTGTCATTAGAAATATGTTTAGAGGAGTAGGCTGTAAACCAAAGTCCATGCTTAAAAACAAATTCTCCCTTACCCTTGTTTTTGGTACAATGCCCAGATGGAGCTTTTCATCCACGAGGGAGGCCGCAGCTTCGGAAAGGTATCCCTGGTTCGGAACCAAGCAGCCTCTGCCAAAGCAGCACGGGCAGCAGACCTTGTGAATGTATTTGGTCCATTTTGGATTCAGTTGACTATAAGGCTCTTCCGATTTGGGTTTAAACACACCAATAATTCTCTATAGGGAAGAAAGTAGAAAATTTTATTAGACTTCTAATATAGAGGTAATAATCCATAAAGTTCATTCTGATAAATCTTCCCACCACAGACTTGGACATAAAACCCTTAAATATGAAAGGATTTAATTCCAATCACATTTTTACATTCATTCTCATTCAAGAGTCTAAAATCAGCAATCCTTGGGGCTAGTGTTTTCAAACTGTGCTCCGAGAAACCCTGGAGAAGGCGAGGGGAAGGTGAGGCCAGGGAGGTGAGGCCAGGGCTCTAAGACCTCATGACACTTAACCAGATAGACTCTACGCCACCTGCTTTATATTGCTGGACTTCCAACTTATTAAAGGATTCCACTGATTTCAAAATGTGTAAAAACTACTGATCTAGATCAAACATTTATTATTCAGTATCTGTTAAATATCCAAATTATATGTTTTTTTTGCGTATTATCTACTTTCCTCACCCAATGTACATTCTAAAAGGGCAGGAAGTGTCTTAGAACTGTATCCCAAGAACCCAGAACAGTACTTGACACATGGCAGGCATTCAATCATGTTAAATTAATAAATCTAATGACAATATGTGTTCTCTACACAGGTGACAAAGATAAAATATGAAAGTAATAATAGGTTATCGTAAACATCTATGTTGTCAGATTCTCTGACCCTAATCTTTTTTCCAATTATTTTTTTATGAACCAATTTTAAATAAAGTTTCTAGTTTAAAAACTTTGCTCATGGATATCTTATAGTCTATAATCTTTATTACTGGTCTGATAACATATATTCATATTAAATTTAGGAACTGAATTACCCTTAGATAAGAAGTAAAAATCTTACTATTATTTTAAGTATGCATTTGCTTTATAATGTTAAAAGTCTAAACCACTAGTAAGAAAGTCAACAAGATGCTCTAGCTGCTTTGGCTCAATGGATAGAGCATCAGCCTGTAGACTGAAAGGTCCCAAGTTCGATTCCAGCCAAGGGCATATGCCTGGGTTGCGGGCTCGACCTCCAGTAAGGGGCATGCAGGAGGCAGCCAATCAATGATTCTCTCTTATCATTGATGTTTCTATCTCTCATTCCCTCTCCTTTCCTCTCTAAAAATCAATAAAATATATTACAAAAAAAAGGCAAGAACAAAATGAGAAATCAATAAAGATTTAGAATAAAGACTGAGATTGACATTACCTATATGCTTAAAGCTCAAAAAACAAAACAAAACACCCCACTTTATTTTAAAATATAACTTCAATTTTTGCAAAAAACCCCCGCACATCTGGATGAAATTATAATCTCCTTTCTTCCTTAAAAAAAAAAAAAAGAACTGCTGGCTATGCATCATTCAGAAAGTTTTTATAAATGATAGCATCGATACTGGGAAAATTCTAGACTAAATGGAACGAAGTCCCATACCAGCTTCTCTTTCCTGCCATAGAATTATACTTTGGTTCATTTCACTTTCTAATGCCCTCAAACTTCAAACTGCCCAGGCTCCTTCTCTGGTTGTAATAAGAGGGAAAAATATTCCTAGCATAAAATAAACCTTTGAAAAAAAACCAAGCAGCTTGGAAAAGACATTAAATAGATTTTGAAAGTTTAAGCTTCTAGCCGAAACCGGTTTGGCTCAGTGGTAGAGCGTTGGTCTGCGGACTGAAAGGTCCCAGGTTTGATTCTGGTCAAGGGCATGTGGTTGCGGGCATATCCCCGGTAGGGGTTGTGCAAGAGGCAGCTGGTCGATGTTTCTCTCTCATCAACGTTTCTAGATCTCTATCTCTCTCCCTTCCTCTCTGTAAAATATCAATAAAATATTTTTTTTTAAAAGAAAGTTTAAGCTTCTACTTTACTTGGCTAATAGGGTTATAGACTACTTATAAGGTAAGGACTTATGATAAACACAACAAATCTACAGCTGAAAGTGAATAGATTGAAATCATTTTCAATAAATATTTTGAAACCAAATATTAAAATAATAGACCCCCCCACACACACACACAACCTGACCTTTATTTCTAAAAAGAAGGTGCAATCAGATTTATTAAGAAAATATCTTTATAAACTCACAATCACTTCACATTTAGTGTTTTCTAATTTCTGTTAAAGGTAGTAGGTCTGTGAAATTCTCACCCTCTTAGGATCCTTTACAAAGTAACTTCCACTTGAACCTTGAGAGATTCTTTCTGGAAGAACTCCAAATTCTATTGCTTGCTCCGCTTTCAATATAGCATCAGCAAACCCTGGATCATCCACGAATGTATTCAACTCTGAAGAACCAACAATTATTGCATTGAGAAAATCAATGTTAATATAGCACATGAAGAAGAAGAAAGATCAGCTATGAAAATGCTCATGATGTGAACTGTAATATTGGATCAGGCTAATAATATTAGGATATGAAAGTATAAAAATATAATTAAGTATTCTATAGGTGGCTTTGATCCTCCCTTTCCCTCTTACCCCCACATCTCTTTAAGCTTCAGGTAATGACATACAGAATACAAGATCCCTATCTTTTAATCACACTACTACACACAATACTTTGAACTCTTCTCTTCCAGTGATTTTGTTTTCCATTCTACCAAAGTCTCCAACTGCAAGGTCACACCCCAGATCTGTTATTATCAACTAGAGGCCTGGTGCATGAAATTCATGCACAGAATGGGGTTGCAGGGAAGGGTCCCTCAGTTCAGCCTGTACCCTCTGACAATTCGGGACAAACTTGGGGAATCTCCAACTGCCGGTTTAGGTCTGATCTCACAGGAATCCCTGCAGGATCGGGCCTAAACTGAGAGTCTGACATCCCTCTCACAATCCAGGACCACTCCACTAGCTCCTAACCACTTGCATGTTGGCCTGCCTGATCACCCCTAACCCCTCTCCCTGCCTGCCTGATCGCACCTAACCCCTCTGTCTGCCTGATTGCCCCTAACTCCTCACCTGCCTGTCTGATCAGGCCTTGGCCTCTGCCTTGCCTCCATGGCTTTGTCCAGAGGTTGTCTGGAAGGACATCAGAATGATGTCCAGAAGGTTGTTTGGCTGTCTGGTCTAATCAGCATATTACGCTTTTATCATTATAGATTACAGACTGGAGGCTCAGTGCATGAAATTCATGCACTGGGGAGGGGGGGGGGTACTGGGAACCGAAACCTAACATTATCACTGGTAATAAAATGTAAAGAGAACTGGCCAACCTTGATGGCCCTGAAAGGTCAATTGACTCTAGGTTGAGACACCAGTGATAAAATGTAAAAAGAGCTGGCTAACCAAAACCAAACATTGTCACTATTGATAAAATGCAAAAAGAGATGGCCAACCTTGATGGCTCTGAAAGGTTGGAGCAATTAACTCATTGTCTAGTTGAGATAGTGGAGCTTGAGGCAACTTTAATTTGTTAATCATATGTAAATTCTTGTTGATTTTCTGTTGTTGGAACTTTTCCGCCTAAGAGATGTCTTTGTCTCAGAATCTCAATAAAAGGAATGGTAAAAGGCCAGATTAGGGGGTGAGTCTTCCCACTAGAGGTGGACTCCCCACCTGGCCCCCATTTTCCCAAATTAACTCTTTTCCAGTCTCTTCATTTTAGTGTGCAGCCTTCTCCAGAAACTGGACCCTGAGTGGGCCCTGAACCACAAGGGTCATGTTAAGGGATCCCACAGTGGGGTGTTCCTCAGCTTAGCCTACACCCTCTCCAATCTTAATGGAACCCTCAGGGGATGTTTGACTACCAGCAGTTGGACATCCCTCTCAATCCAGGACTGCTGGCTATTAACTGCTCACCTGCCTGCCAGCCAGATCACTCCCTAACCACTTCCCTGTCAGCCCAATTGCCCCCAACTGCCTTCCCCTGCAGGCATGGTCGTGCCCCCCCCCCACTCCTCTCCCCTGCTGGCCTGATTGCCAGCAATTATCCTCCCCTGCCAGCCATCTTTGATCAATGGGGGCAGACATCTTGTGTGAGGGTGTGAGGGTCAATTTGCATATTTCCTCTTTATTATATGGGATACCTGTAATCTCTCCATACTTAGAATTTCAAGCACCTTATATCTTCCTAATTCACTCTCTCTAGTACCCTAAACCCCTAAATTCATTCACCCCACTGAGACCTACAAAGCAGTAATCTGTCATGTTGCCACTGATCTTTACCTCCTTTGTGCCCCCATTTCCCTTCTTGGTCAGCTTAAATTAGGTCAGTCATCATACAGTCACTCTCTTCCTCTCTGTTCTCATCAGGTCACCTGGAAAATCCCCAATCTTGGTTAAACCCAGCTATCAGCTCACCATGACTAGGCTGACAGCTGAACTTGACAAAAGTTCAAAACACACACAAAAAAACACACACAAACACAATGCCTGATCTCACTTTAAACCCATCACCACAACCTCAGGTGGGCATCATGCTGCTTAGGAAAGCCTAATTTCCAATATTATTGTATCGGAAAATGGGCCTTTCAGAGGTAATTCTGCTTAGATTAGGTCATGAGGAAGGGCCTCCATAAAGAGATTAGTGCCTAGAGCTTTCTCCCTCTGCCATGCGAGGATACAATGAGAAGGCAAGCATTTGCAAGAGAGGAAGAGAGCCCTCACCAGAATATGACTATGCTGTTCCCTAATTTTGGACTTCCCAGATTCCAGAAGTGAGAGAAGTAAATGTCTGTTGGGTAAGCCACCAGTATTATGGTATTTTGTTACAGCAGCCTGAACTAAGGCAACTCCCCTGGTCTATAGACTCTCCTACTCTTCTGTACAACTACCTCACACTCTGTCCTCTCTTCAAATTCCCAACACCTACCTTCCTATTTCACTAATAAAAGAGAAGCAATCAGAAAAATTATCATTAGCCCTCAGCACCACGTATACCTGCCCACATCCTATCCATTCATCTGTCACTCTAGTGAACTGTCCAAGCTCTAAGATAAACTCTTCTACTTTGTGTACTATACCTTATCTTAGGGACTACTCCAGAACATTTCTTCAGTAATTCATCTCTGCATAAAAATTTCCCTCTCAATTGGATCAGTTCTCTCATCCCTCACATCCAATCCATCAGCAAGTTGCGTGGCTCTGCCTTAAATAAATATCCAGAATCCAACCACCTCTCACCATCTCCATTTCCACCACGTCAATCAAGTCATTATCAACTCTCACCTATGTTATTACAAGTCTCCTAACTGGTCTTCCTTTCACCCATACTCTTTCTATATTCAACAGAGAAGCTATAGCAATCCTTTTAAAATAAATGAGATCACACCGTTCCTTTTTACAAAACAGCACAATGGTTTCCTGTCTCACTTGAAGAAAAAATACAAATCCTTATCTCCAAGATGCTGCCCAATCTCCCTTAGCTTCCACTTTAATTTTCTTTTCACTTAACATATAATTTACTTATTTTGTGAGCTCCAAGAAGACAAAAATTTCTTTCACCACTGATGCCCAGCACTTTTGAAGTTCCTGCAATATAACAGGCACTAAATAAACACTTAGAGAATGAATTAATTGCTATTATATGCATCCAAGATTACAAAAATTCAAAACATAAACTTTTCTTAATTTAAAATTTGCCTTAATTCAGACAGAAATAATACTGTTGTTTACTAATTTTTAAATGTTTGTGCTAAGAAAAATACCTCAGAAAGGTTTAGGGGGTATAGTTATCCTACTTAAAAGAGTAAGTCATCTGTGCTCGCTTTGGTGGCACATATACTAAAATGGGAACAATACAGAGATGAGCATGGCCCCTGTGCAAGGATAACTCAAAAATTCATGAAGCATTTTTTAAAAAATTACATATTTAAAAAAAGCAATCTAAGGATTTTAGTCACAGCTATACAATTGATATGCTAATTCCAAATAATTCTTATCTACTTAATAATGGTGATACTTAATAATGAATTGAGAAAATGTATTATTTAGGTGTTAGAGTAATAATTATTAGGTTCATAAGTTTGGTGACTTGAACCTTGCCTCAGTGCTATTCCTTAGTTCTCATATTAAATGCGGCTTCCTCAGCTAAGTCTTCCCAGGTCCCTAAAAATCTAGGGTAAAGCTTAATGGAACCCTCAGCTTGCCCCATCAAGCACTTATTTCAACTTATTAGAACTGTTTGTTTTAACTGACCAATTCCTCCATTAGGCTACAAAGCTATGTGAGGACAAGTCTGATGACCAGATTTCCATTTGATTTCCCAAGACCTCCGTTTCTACTAATACCCAGTAGGCACTCAAACATCTCATGAATCCTGAATCTCTGCAATAAACGGGAAATAAAGAATAGCTTTATTCTTATTACTGGAATAATCTCCAAGACACATCTGCTTACTACCTTTCAAAAGCTGCTATGGAGAATTGTTCGGACACATAGAACTTCTACTCTTCTAATAACTTCATCTAAATTAAAGCAAATTATCAGCATCTTGAATCTAGATCCAGAAATGCTGATAGCATCACTCCGTAGAATTACTTCTATTGAAATGGGCCTCAGGGAAGTTATAAGGAATAGTATAAAATCAATCACTTTTATGACAAAGGTATTATTCAACATAGTCTCTTCTCCAAGAGAATACATGATAGGCTATCATTTATCAATTGTGTGTGCTGTTTTTCCCCCAAATAATGTTTGTTTTAACTTGTATGGGCTCAGTGATTATATTTCTCTCAAGTTGGCTGCTCGGTAATCTTAAAATCAAATTTGTGGTCTGCCTGCATCAAGTATCTGATGTGCATTTTGTGTACTTATCCAGCCTTCATTTTATGTAATTTATTATCCTTATTTCCCATTCTCATCTTTTCTCCTTACTTTTATTTATTTTTTTATTAAATTTATTGGGGCAACATTGGTTGGTAAGATCATATAGTTTTCAAGTGTACACTTCTATAATACATAAAAATGTATCTTTACTTTTAAGTGATTTTATTTTGTTCCTACATTTATAGCCGCCGTGAATCATTAAATGGCTTATAAAAACACATTTCCTTTTACTTAGGAGCTCTTTGTGAATTCTACCACTGGTCTCTTAATTGTCAGGCTCTCTTAACAAAACTGTTATGTGCTCCTCGTTTGTGTTAACTGGAACCTTGGAGAAGTCACTTCCTCTGTCTCTGCTTCCTTATAACGAGAATAAAAAATAGTACTCACTCCATAGGGTCAGTAATGAGTAATATATGACGCATATGGAACTATTAGAGGCCTGGCGCACAAAATTTGTGCATGGGTACGGTCCCTAGGCATGGCCTTCCATCAGGGCCATCCCCCAGCCGGCCCCGCCCCTGCTGCCACCCACCCCGGGTCCCCATTGGCCATCAGGTGATTGGAGCCTGCCAGCCGGGGGGGAGGAACTGAGAGGTTGGCCGTTTTCATCCACTTGGTGGCCCTGCCCCCGCTGCGGGTGGCCCTGTGTGTGGGGTGACCAGTGTGGTGGGGGCGTCGGCCTGACGCCACCCGTGTTCCCCGCCACCACCTCTGGTTTTCTGTTCACCATCGGGCGATCAGAGCCTGCAAGCCAAGGAAAGGGACCGAGAGGTGGTCATGCGCCTCATAGTGACTGGTGGAGAGCGGTCATTGTGCTGTTATGGTCAATTTGCATATTACCCTTTTATTACACAGTAGGATACCCTGCATTTACTGTTAGGTAGGTATTAGTTATTACCACCTTTATTATTCTCTAATTCACTGATTAAAATGGCAGTTAGGACAAGGAGTGCCACTAATCCTTCTACTCTGACACTGATCCAACGACACTGGTTTATGCTGGTTCTAGACTTTGTCAAATGCCTTGTTAAAGATGAGACATGTGACATCCATCACTAGCTAAAGTACACAAATTACATAAACAGGATAGTCACAAATTATGCTACTATTAAACTACAGGCAAGAATTTATTGAAACTAGAGAGGTGGCTTCGTGGAAAATGGATGGAAAAGACAAAGGAAGTTAATGTCCTCACTGAAAAATAACTAAACTTAAAAATCTAGTCAAATTACTCAATCATAAATTTTTAGAAGACTGGTTTATAATTTGTAAAATAACATTTACAATTCAAAATTACGTTTAAATACATCAAAATAAGACAGGCCATAATAAACAACCAAAAGTAACAACTATTTTAAAACACTTGGGGATGCACAGCAAAATGGGGAAAAAAAATGTAGGCCTGGCTTTACCACTTCCTGGATACTTAACTTTGGCTGACCTCTGAGGTTCTCTAACTACTGGACGTTACAGTTTTATTCATTTTCAATCCTCACAACAGGGATGGGGGTCGATAACTAACTTGCAGTGCTGTAGTGAGATTTAATGAAGTATACAAAAAAAGATCTTAAACCATAAACTGTGACAGAAGTCATTACCATTTAAAAAGGTGGGGATTCTCTTTATTAATCCATTTGACCTAGTATTCTGAGTACATTATCCCTCTTTTTACTTTTTCTAGTCTTAATATTACCGTATTTGCCGGCGTATAAGACGATTTTTTGGCCCTGAAAAATACGTATTTGCCGGCATATAAGAGACTGGGCGTATAAGACAACCCCCTAACATTTCCACTAAAAAATAGAGTTTGTTATATACTCGCCGTATAAGACTACCCCCCACTTGGAGGCATATTTTTCAGGGCCAAAAAGTCGTCTTATACGCCGGCAAATACGGTATTTAGAAACACCTCACTTTCACAGAATAAATGCACTTTTGAGGTTTCGGGCTCTTAAAATATAGCTACCCAGGTTAACTTTGGGGTAGAAAGAGGCAAGCTAACCACACGGATCTTAAGTTACTTCACAGACTGGATTCTACGTAATATATACCCAAATTATCAACATAGCCAGGTGAATGTGGGTCTACTTGCGATGCGGTTCCAACTTCATGTTTGTTCTGTTAAATGTTGTACTGTCAATGCATCCATTAGCCAACATTATAATGATGACATTATTAAAATGAATAAAACTGACCTGCACCTCCAAACCAGTTGGCTAAAGCTTTATTATTAGTGAAACCCTTGAATTGGAAAGTCTGCTTCCCGTCGGCCTCTCTGATGTATTTACTCTAGAATATGTTGACTCTTAAGTTCAACTACAAGTTAAATAACCTATTCTCCCTAAAAGTCTTATAATGGCCAAAACCGGTTTTGCTCAGTGGATAGAGCGTCGGACTGCGGACTGAAAGGTCCCAGGTTCTATTCCAGTCAAGGGCATGTACATTGGTTGCGGGCACATCCCTGGTGGGGGGTGTGCAAGAGGCAGTTGATCGATGATTCTCTCTCATCGATGTTTCTAACTCTCTATCCCTCTCTGTAAAAAATCAATAAAATATATTTTTAAAAAATCTTCCCCAAGTTAAAAAATTCATTTAAAAAAAGATAAAAGTCTTATAATGTAGAAGGCCTATTAATGTACTAGCAGCAGCGTTAAAACCTAATGATTCCGGAAAAACAGCAGTATTAATGAAAACTAGATTTTTTTAAAGCTATCCTCTATGGAGCGATACTCCGGGCATGGTGCACACACCAACCACCGCATGGAAACCCTCCAATCCACGAGCGCACAGGTGTTAACCCAATTTCACAAACTAGCCTGTCTCATCTCTAGCTAGGACTCTCACAAGTCCACTCTCGGCATGCCAAAAAACTTGCTTCCTTAATATCCATGCCTGCAGGAGTGTCCCTGAATTCTGCTAACTTTCAACATCGTTTCAGTTGCCTTCCTTTTCACCTGCGGCTATCAGTCCGCTTAACAATAACAATTCTTCTTCTTCTTCTTAAAGTAAATAGAAATGACGCAAGAAAAAAACCCAACAACAACAAAAAACGCTGCAGGAGAGAAAACAGGTACAGAAACTCAACAACCGCCTCTGCCCCCGCTGGCCGACGTCACAATCACAGGGACACGAGCAGCAAAAAAAGTTTTGGAAACGCGTCCCCGCGGCCACTGGACATTCGTTACCGCGCCGTCTTGCAAGTTCACAACTCGGGGAACTTTTTTTTTTTTTTTTTGGATGGTTCAGGGTTTTTAACCCAAAACTCAGGGCCAAACTTGAGCAGACAACGTCCCTTTACAGTGTTTGGCTTCCTTCGGTGCCTGATGCTCAAGGTTTAGGCTCACTCTCGGGGGAGGGCTGGGGTCCGGGCGGGTGACAGCCGCCCCGGGAGGGAGAGGGGCCGGTGCACCGGGGCGCGGGGGAGCAAGGCCGGGAGGGTGTCCAGGTCTGGCCCCCGGCGGGGGTCCCGGCCGGGAAGCCCGGCGACCTGCCGCCTTGCCTGCCAGACCAGAGTTGGTGTGACCCGGAGAAGGGAGCCGGGGGCCGGCGGGGGGCCGGGGAGGGGAGCCGGGGAGGGGAGGTGAGCCGGGGAGGGCCGGGTCCCACCTGAGATCAGGGAACTGTCGCCGTCCCGGTGGGTGGGCGAGCTCCTCGGGGGCCCCGAGTCCAGGGACGGGCAGCCGGGCGAACAGTCCTTGGGCCCGAACAGCAGCTTCTCGTCGATGGCGCTGAGGGAGGCCGAGCCCTCCTTGCGGGCGGCAGCCTCGACCATCCTCACGGCGGTCCCCGGCGCGGTCTTGCGCGGCTGGGCCCAGGCGATCCGCGGCAGCAGCGGCTCGCGCTCCTCGTCCTCCTCGTCCAGGCGGGCGCCGCCCGCGGCCGCCCGCCGCTCGGGCTCGGGGGACTTGGCCATGGGCCCCGCTCCGCGCTCCCCGCACCCGGACCCGGGCTCAGAGAGGCGGGGCGTCCGGGTCCGGAGTCGACATCGCGGGGACACCCGAGCGGCCGGCCCGGACTGAAGCCACCTCACTACCTTGCGGCGGGGCGGGTTCCCGCCCGGGTTCCCGCCCAGCGGCGGCCCCGCCCCGCCGCTCGCCGCGCCCCACCTGGCCCCGCCGCGCGCCTGCGCCTGTCGCGTCAGAGCCGGGGCGTCGGTGGGCGGGGCGCGGGCGTCGGTGGGCGGGGCGAGGGCGTCGGTGGGCGGGGCGTGGCACGTGAATAGAAACCGCCCCAGCTTTGAGCGTTGGGGAAGACGGTTGGGGTAAGGCTGAGGTTGCACCTCGTGGAGCTCTTGGGGCAGAGTTCAGTTACTTCCTTAGCGTACTCTCTCCATTCTATGCCGGCCTGTTTCCACTGCAGATTTCCCTCACAGCGTTTGCTACAGCCCACCTGCACATTTCCTCACAGGACTGCTAACATTTAGCCCTTAGAAATTCACGAAAGAAAGGACCTTTGTCTTTTGTGTTTTGTTTTTACTATGCTATTATTTTTTTAATTTTTAAAATTTCTTTATTGATTATGGTATTAATTGTCCTCATCCCCCCATTCCCATCCCAAAACCTCTCCCCATGTATGCCCCCACTTCCCTGTTGTCCATGACCACTGGTTAGGCCTATATGCATGCATACAAGTCCATTGTGATGTCTCCCTCTTGCCCTCACCCTCCCCGACCTTCCCTCTGAGGTTTGACAGTCTGATCGTTGCTTCTCTGTCTCCTGGTCCGTTTTTGTTCATCAGTTTATGTTGTTCATCATTTCCCCTAGATGCATGAAATCATGTGATACAAGAAATACCCTTATAAGAACCAAAGCTTAGACAAATCATAATGGTTATACCCTGTCTTTTATTCAGACACTCCCAATATTGGTAGTTGGCATTTTCTTTCTTTTTTCCCCCTGACTAATCTAGCTAAAAGTTTATCACATTTTAAATCTTAAGATAAACCTATCTCTTGCACCATTGATTTCTGTTTTCTAGTTCCTCAACTTTTGCTCTTGATTAATTTGTATCATCCCATTAATTGGTCAACCAAGGATTTGGGCAGAGTGTACGTATACATTTTGGAACTCTCTCCCTTTGTTCCTCCCTCTTTTTTGGGATTTTTTTGCCTCAATTTCTAGCTGCTGTGGAAGCCCCTACTTCATCTGTTAATTCCTTAAGGCTTAAGCCATTAAAACGGTGGCTTTTTGATTGAGTTCCAGCTGCCTTTTACAGTGCAAACTGAGTAATACTCTCCGATGAAAAGATGTATGAGCATAAATTATACTCATTATATTTCAATTCTTTGAAGAGTGGCCATCTCTTCAGTTGTTGCCAGATGGCTTTTGATTACTTTCTCATGTCTTCAAGCATAAGTATGCATCACTTACCAATGGGGATATGCTCTGACAAATGCATCATTAGGCAATTTTATTTATTTTTTAATATATTTTTACTGATTTCAGAGCGGAAGGGAGAGGGGGGGGGAGAGAGAGATAGAAGCATCAATGATGAGAAAGAATCATTGATTGGCTGCCTCCGGCACGCCCCCTACTGGGGATCAAGCCCACCACCTGGACATATGCCCTTGTTCAGAATCGAACCTAGGACCCTTCAGTCCACAGGCCGACACTATTTCCACTGAGCCAAACCGGCTAGGGCTCATAAGGCAATTTTATTGTTGTGCAAACATCACAGAGTATACACTTACACAAACCCAGATGGTATATCCTACTACACACCTAGGTTAAATGACATATCCTATTGCAACAAGGCTATACACCTATACAGCATGTTACTGTATTGAATATTGTAGGCAACTATAACACATTGTACTATGATGTTATAACAGATATGACATCACTAGGTGATAGCATTTTTCAGCTCCATTATAAGTTTACTAGAGACATGGTGCACGCCAATGGGGTCCCTTGGACTGGGTTTCAGAGATCGGGCCGAGATCGGGCCAAAATCGGCTCTCTGACATCCACTGAGGGATCCTGGATTGCAAGAGGGTGGTTCTCAGGCGACACACCCTGGAATCAGGCTCCCTCCTCTCTGGTTCTGGGTGTGTCACCTGAGAACTGCAGCTCCCAAGTCACTGCAGCTCAGCAGCTCCTGTGTTGAGAGTCTTCCCCCTGGTGGTTAGTGTGCTTCAAGCTACCAGTTGGATGGTTGGATGGTCGCTTAGGCTTTTATATAGAGAGATGGGACCACTGTCATATATGTGATCCATCACTGACCAAAACATGGGTATGTGGTGCATGACCAGAACTGTTCTTATATTTTGTTCAAAGTTTATAATCCTATCTAATAAAAAGAAAATATGCTAATTGACCATTAAACCCTAACAAATATGGTGGTGTCCATAGTCACAAGATGGCAGTGCCCAGTCCCCTCAGCCCCCCAGCCACCCAGGGCCAGCCTGAGGGACAACCAAATGACTGGACAGCAGGCTGTGTGAGGTGACCAGGCTGGTGGGGTGGCCATAAGCAGTGACCAGACTGGCGGTGGGGGGAGGGGCAACCAGGCCAGTGGGGGGTTGCAGTTGGGGGTAATTAGGCTGGCAGGGGGGCAGTGACGGGTGACTAGGTTGGTGGGAGGGGGCAGTTGGAGGTGACCTGGCCGGCAGAGAGGGGTAGTTAGGGGTGACCAGGCAGGCAGCCAGGTGAGCGATTAGGAGCCAGCAGTCCAGGATTGTGAGAGGGATCCTGGATTGGAGAGGGTGCAGCCTGAACTGAAGCCCCCCCACCCCCCACCCCGTGCATGCACTAATTTCATGCACCAGGCCTCTAGTTTTATCCATAAAAGATTAGTCCAATATAACCTTCTATGACATATTTTATTGATGCATCTTTTGGTGAGATGAATGGTGCTATATTTTTGTCAATAGTTCACATGTTAGCAGAGGAATATTAGTTATTGCTAGATAAGGCAGGATTCATCATCAGTTTTATTCATAGTTTGTTTTTATAGTCATAAACACTGAGAAAATCTGTCCAAATAAATAGGTAGATGTGGAAAACATTTTTAATAGCAATGTCAATCAAAATTTTAATCTCCTTCCAAGATAAATGCTAAAAATCACATAGTCTTCTATTACTAAATGTTATTTTTTTATGACTTATCATTAGGCACCTCATTTACGTTCTCCTTTGTTTGAGTTATTCACTTTCTCAATTTCTGGGAAGTATACCAAAAAGGCTTTTTAAAGACATCTAATTATTAGTAATTATACTGTAACTTTCATTTCAAGGCACCTTATTTTTTTAACTGAGAGTTGAGAAAATAAAGATATTAACATTTCTACAAACCTTTTGCTAATACGATATTATTTATTAAAATTATTTTATCATGAGATTTAAGTATATAATTTTAAAACCTTGGAACTACAGATTTAGCTCAATCATTGTATCTACTCTAGAACTTAAAAGTTAACTGGCAAAGCCAGCCTTCGTTATTAAACCAAGCAGCCAAAACAGACTTTTTAAAATTCACAAACTTGTTAAAATATACCCCTGTGTCAACATCTCGGTTTTGAATTCTAAGGCTCTCTTGCCTTGAGGATTTCTCACAGATATTTTCTTTAATTTGTTCCCATGGAATAGTCCTTAGGAATGTGTTCTTTGACAGTCATCAGGCTTTTGAAAAGGCAAAATCTTTTAATGAAACTTGTCATCACTCTCAAAACCTCACTCTACCATACCTATGTACTCAGAACATCCTAACACAGGCCTAAAAGCACCATGTCCAGTATCACCATCACGTTTAAAATAATGCTCCTTTCATGAGAAAAGACATGAAGCGCTGCTGCTACCTTCTGGACCTCCGTTAGAGGAGGCTTTGCCAACTGTATTTCGGATCCAATCTTTGTTGGGGCCCAGGTTTTTGGCACCATGAAGCAGGCTCCAGTGGAAGGTTCAGGATAGGCATTCCAACACCAACGAGGGTTCTACAATTCAATTCTGGCACTAACCACCCAGAGTTAGCACAAATCCCACAAGTTAAAGGGTCCATCCTCCATAAGACTGTCCTCATTTTGGTGGTCCCCAGGCCACCCCCAGTTATGACCAACTGGCTACGAATTTGGGGGCTCTCTGGTTCTCTAACTTGCTAGAACAACTTTCAGAAATCAGCAAAGATCTCAAGGTTCTTAACCTCATGGAGAGGTCATGATGACATGGAACCTGTAGACAATACAGCATGCCGAGAACTATGTGGAGGAAGTACAGGCTGCTATTGAACGGTAACTGGGTAGAGATGTTAACCACATCCCCAAAATACTTTATAGCAACACCTGGATTAGTGTTTGATCAAATAACTGGGAATATAGCTTAATCAGGTAGATACAGAAAATGACCATCACGTGGACCATTCTTTTCTTTCCCTGCCTGGCCATTTCATGCCCTTGCTTCATCTGGAGAGGGACTCAATGTCCCCAGCAAGGTGTCTGTGAGGGCCACCTTCACCAACCAGATTCGGCGTCCCTCCTCATTAACCCTAGATGAGTTCTCTAAAGGTAGCAGTAACATTATACGATTTACTGATCATCTACTTACCTCTTCACCAACTAGAACATAAGCCTGCAGAGCAAAACCTCTGCTTAGTTCACTGCTATGCTCCTCAGCCAGCACTCGACCTGCCACACTGCAGGCACTCAATTAATAGTTCCCAAGTGAATGCGTCTGGTCCAACTGGACTCCCTGGTTGAAGTAATAGGTTTAGAGATAACGAGCTCCTTACTTAAGATTACCGTGCGGATTAGTAGCAGGGCTGGGTTAGAACTCACGCTCCTGCCTCAGGCTCCTCTCCTTTTTGCTGCGCCCTTTTGTACAGGAAGGTTAAGATCCACCAGATGTGGTGAGGTTGAGTCTTCAAATTGTGTATATTCAGCACTTTTCTATTAAAAAGAGAGGCAGACTCGGGTTCCTGAAATTGGGTTTTGTGCTTTTTAAAAAAATACACATCATGATAGGAAACTCATGTATGGGAACTGCCCTCCAGCAAGAGCCTGGGGAAAACTGACCAGGAAGTAGGGTCTCACCTAGCCTCTCAGCAGCCAGTGACCACAGTTTCCTGCCATGCTGCTGACTCAGCTCTGCTCCATTCTTTTCTGCTCTTCTTTTCCTGCTGCTACCCACCATCGACTGGTCTGTTCCTGCCTTCCTGACCGCTTAGGAGTAATGTGGACTCATACCTTCCCTTTCAAAGTTTTCAGTGTCTCTTTCTGCCACCTAACGGACTCTTTTCATGTTTTCCAAATCCACTCTCTGACCAAGGCACTCTGCTTGGCTTCTTTTGTTACTATTTCTTCTGTTTGTTTACAGCTTTTCATGTCTGGTTTGCCTTTTTGTTTGTTTTGTTCTTAAATAGACTTTATTTTTTAAAAAAATATATATTTTATTGATTTTTTACAGAGAGGAAGGGAGAGGGATAGAGAGTTAGAAACATCGATGGGAGAGAATCATTGATCAACTGCCTCTTGCATATTCCCTACTGGGGATGTGCCAGCAACCAAGATACATGCCCTTGACTGGACTTGAACCCGGGAGCCTTCAGTCTGTAAGGTCCCAAGACCCCCGGTGAGTCCGACGGAGGGGGCGACGACCCCAAGTCAAACGCCGAGACCGAAACTTGATGCAAAAAGCATGAGGATTTATTACAAGTGCAGCGCAGGGTCTCTCAGGCAGACAGCAACCCGAAGGAAATGCTGGCTGGCTGGAGCCCCGAGTAACTGCAGAACATGAGTTTATAAAGGCAAAGACCACACGCAGGTGGGGTTACACATGGAGGGGGCAGAAGGGAACAAGGAAATAAACACCACACGCAGGTGGGCTCGTTAATTACATGTTTTATGACGGGGTCTATGCTTAGTCAACAGTCCCCTCTGGGTAAGTCCTCAGGGTAGTGAGTTTCTGGGGACTGATTTCATTCTTGCCTAATCTTCAACCGTAAAGAACTGACCTCCTCCCTGTCTAATCTTTAACCGTAAAGGTCACATCCTGGAACAGGCAGTGGGGAAAATCAATTTCTCAATCTTGGGGTCCTACAAGTCCACAGGCTGACTTCTATCCACGAGTCAAACCCATTAGGGCTAGACTTTATTTTTTAAAAAATATATTTTATCGATATGTAAAGGGGAAGGGAGAGAGATAGAGAGCTAGAAACGTCGATGAGAGAGAAACATGGACCAGCTGCCTCTTGCACACCCCCTACCAGGGATGTGCCCACAACCAATGTACATGCTCTTGACCAGAATCGAACCCGGGACCTTTCAGTCCGCAGGCCGATGCTCTACCACTGAGCCAAACCGGTTTCGGCTAGACTTTATATTTTTAGAGAAGTTTTACGTTCATAGCAATATTGATCAGAAGGTACAGAGATTTCTTTTTTTTTTCCCTTTAAATATATTTTATTGATTTTTTTTTTTTTTTACAGAGAGGAAGGGAGAGAGACAGAGAGCCAGAAACATCGATGAAAGAGAGTCATCAATCAGCTGCTTCCTGCACACCTGTGCCCACAACCAAGGCACATGCCTCTGACTGGAATCGAACCTGGGACCCCTCAGTCTGCAGGCCGATTCTCGATCCACTGAGCCAAACTGATTTCGGCCAGAGATTTCTTATATACCACCTGTCCATGCCCATGCATGCCTCCCCACTATCAACATCCCACACCTAGGTGGTACATTTATTATAATCCCTAAACTTACATTGACTTTCCATTATTACCCCAAGTCCATAGTTTACGCTCAAGTTCACTCTTGGTGTTGTATGTTCAATGAGCTTGGGCAAATGTATAATATGTATCCACCATCTGGTATCATACAGAGTATTTTCACTGCCCTAAAACTTCTCTGGGTTCTATCTGTTCATCTCTGCTTCTTCCCTAACCCCTGGCAACCACTGGTTCTTTTACTATCTGCATAGTTTTGCCTTTTCCAGATGTCATATAGTAGGAATCACACAGTATGTACCCTTTTTTTCATGTCCGGTTTTCATGCCTTCACATGCCCAGTTTTCATGCCCATGAACTGGCTGTTTTTAGGTCCAATCGGATGTGACAGAGAGGGGCCAAGAGGTAGACAGATCACCTGGAAGAAGCATTTATTCTCCCTTCTGGTGACTGAGAGTGAGGCAGGTACCATCACTGATCTGTCTACATGCAGGAAAAAGATGACTAGAGTTTTTGGATAGCAGTCCAAAGTGTTATTTCATGGCAAGGTCTAGTAATACTTTAAAGAGGCTCAGTTGGGCTCCTTCATTTCTGGCATATGCTGGCCTTAGGTTTTCCTTTTCAGGTTAAAAGAGTGGAAGTAAAACATCCTGGGGGCAGTGTGAAGAAAATGGGGGGAAATTAATAACGGAAAGAAGTAAAATAACCCTGATATTATAACAGTCTTTGACTTGGACGATAACAAGTGAATTTAAATGAAGCTAGATCTCAAAGTGATTTCTATGAAAACAGACAACTAAGTTTTATTTTTCTTCCTTCTCTCTTAAAAAAAAAAGACTTTAATGAAATCTGGTAGAGTAGAAGAAAATAACTCAATGTTCTGAAAATAAATTTCCCAGAGGAAGCTATTACGGCAGCCCTCTTGTTTCCTGTCATACTCTGAATCAGTTACAAGGACAAACTCTATTTGTTTGGGTACATTAATTTTGCTCAATGGCCTTTCTATAAAATGAGCATCAAATTGATGGGACCGGACCTCAGCAAAGAAGAAGTTCCAATTTTCTCTGGATGGATTGTTCTGGACGTGCAGTGGAAAATTATTATTAATAGCGATTCATGTTTACTATCCAGTGAGCACAAGAGGAAGATGGAGTTTAGAAATGCAGCTGTATCCAAGTAAGCACTGAGCATCATAGGACGAATTACTAGGGAGTGATGACCTCGATCTTTGGTTCCTCTATTTGGGCCACATTTGGTGTGTTGAATCAGGTTTTCTCTGACTGTGCCTTGGCTCAGGAGCTTCAGGGAAGCAAGATAGATTTCTTAATCTAACCACGTCGTTTGAGTTGTCTTCTGGCAGGTACTCCGTGGTGCTTATGTCCTGGATGCATCCATGTGTTTATTTCAGTCATTCAACTGGGCATATGGAAAGGGTGTGAATAGCCATGTTCCCTTCTCTCATGGAGTTGGTATTCTAGGGATTAAATATGGTTTCCGGGTCTTCTTGATTCTGACTCAACCTTCAAAGGTCAAACAGAAGCATATGATGGCTCTAGATTTTCTTTTCAGGTTAAGGAGCTGGGGGGTATCGTACGCTGGAAGGGGATGTGAAGAAGGACATAGACAGAGGTAAAACAACCTCATCTCCTCGGGCTTAAACAAAACCCAGCTAGTCCCTGTGATCAGTGGGGTATGGAGAGTTGCTATAATGCTTATTTTTTCATGAATGTATATGTCTTTGTCATTGCATTCTGGCATTCTGTGTACTAAGCTAATTTCTGAGTCATTTCTCTTTCTCTTCTGTAGAAATAAATGAAGACCAACCAAATGAGAACGGGCAAGGTGTTTTTATTTAGAGCTTGCTATGTATGGTGATGGGAGTCAATCGCCATCACTTGTGTTTTGGCAGAGACTCAAAGGAGAGCAGAAAAAAGGGAAATCTTGGGATGTGCCCTGATTAGAGGTGGCTGGCCTAGGGAAGCTGGAGGTGGGCTAACTGGAGGTGGGTCGTCTTATGTGATTGGTTAGAGGTGCATATTGGGCTCTGTCTGGTTGGTCCCAAGTATGAAATGAGGACAAAAGTTAGGGAAGCTCAGTTACTCATCAAGTCTTGGCTTTTTGGGGTCAATTGTTACTGAGATTATTGTTTAGCTTCCTGGGTTGGAAGATTCAGAGCATAGGTTGGTTTCCCAGGCTGGTTGCTGTAGGTTTGGGGTCAAGTTCTATTTTTATAAGTGGTCTAGCCATTGTCTGTTTGTGTATTCAACCTCTTACTTCTTATTTTACCTATGTTGTTTAATCTATTTTAACTTTTAAATTCTTTATCTTAATCATGTATATTAAAAGCTATCAATTCTAAAAAACCCATGGTACCTTTTCAAAAACCGTTTAATCAGGAAAACAATACATTTTTATCGATAAAGAAGTATTAAAATAGAGCTAAGCAAAAGGAAAAATAAATAATAAACTCCCACTGACCCATTCATACTGACAATTTATTGCATGTTCTTTCTATTCATACATATCAATGTAACACTATACCACTTTGTACATTCAAAGCTCTCTTATAGTTTTTGGTATGTGTTTTCCCATAGAAGAGATGGAGAGTATTTCTTATTCAACCCATATCCCATCAACATCACATAGTGTGTTGAACATGGTACCATGTTCAGTAAGTATTAATTGAATATTTTATATTAAAGTATATAAAGCTGCCTTTTTCCTAAGTCAAAAGTAAGCAAATGTTGACATTTTCATGTGGTTAAACCTAGTGGACAGATAGATGGACATTTATTGTTAAATAAATGGATGAATTGTAATGACTTTTACCATTGTCAGTTCTAATCCACATAACTAATGATTTAAGCTTCAAAATTCTGGATGAATGTGTCATAGTCTCTTGATACTGATGGGGAAAATTCTTACTTCTGCTCTCAACTTAGTCATTTCTTCCATTTGTTTATGACTGTTATTTAGCCAATTACCAAATGGCAATGTCAACCCTCTTCATCCATATGTGCATTCAACATTTTTATAGGACTGCAATCTCCCTGTCATGAGTAGATGGATCATTTTCATTTTTCAATTATTTGAGCTTCAGTTTAGGACTTTGGTTAATGGTTTTTGCAAGACACTGATTAGAGAGATCTTTTTCTTTCCTGATTAAAAGCATGTATGGTATCTTCTCTCCTTTATTTGTATCTAGTAATTTTGGATCTAAATATATGACTATGGTAATCTGTCATATACTATATTATATGAATTTTTCAGGAAGCAAAATGATTTTGCTTTTTTATAATCATTTCAGAAGGCTGTCATTAGTCAGACTAAGGATTTTGGAAATATCAATCTTAAGTAAAATGAATTGTTTCAATAGAACACTATAATAGCAAATCACTGCTGCCAACTCATCTTCAATATCCCTCCTATTAAACTCTCTGCATGCCGTATCTAGAGAAGGTTTTTTTCATAAATTATCTATCTCTAAGGCTGTCATCCTTAGGGCATGGTCTTTAAAAACTACAACTAGTTGGTAGTTTAGTATGATGGGTAGGAGTACAAGGTTATTTGTACTGAGTTGTCTTTCCTTCCTGTTTTGTCCCTTACGAGTTCTCTTACCTTGGGCATGCCTTTTCCCCTTGGATTCTCAGTTACTTCGTCTGTAAAATGGTGCTATAGACTGAATTTTTGTGTCTCCTCACACCCCCAAATTCATATGTTAAATCCCAACCATTAATGTGATGGTATTAGGAAGTGAGGACTTTACGAGGTGATTACAGTCCAAGGGTAGAATCCTCATGAATGGGATTAGTGTCCTTATAAATGAGACCCCAGAGAGACCCACCATCCCTTCTGTCCTGTGAGGTTACATGGAGAAGACTTTTGTCTACGAACCAAGACGTGGGCCTTTGGCAGACATTGAATTTGCAGGCGCCTTGATCTTGAACTTCCCAGCCTCCAGAACTGTGGGAAATAAATGCCTGTTGTTTATAAGCCATTCAGGCTGCAGTATTCTATTATAGCAGCCTGAGAGGACTTAGACAAATGGGGGTAATGTTATCTTGGAGGATACAGTCATTCATTCTTTCATTAAATATCTACTTATGTGTCCAGGCCTGTCCTTGGCAGTATTGTTGGGGGGCATAATGTCATGTATAATACAGACACAAAATATGTTCACTTTGCTTGCTAGGTTCTGAAGGTGCAATGGGAAAAAAGGCAGGCAAAATATTTTTTAAATCTTTTGTCTTAGTGCAGTACCATTGGTGACTCACAGATATAAGCCAATTCTCGTAATGAGAACTTTATAGTTGGAGAAAGGAGTGCTTGAGTTCAAGTTTGCTGTTATTTGGTCTTGGGAAACTACTGAACTCTTCCCTCTCAATTCTCTCCTGAGAAAAATGTAAATAATGATTTCTGCCTACTTACCTCCCAGAAGTGTCTTGATGGTCACACCTCTTAGCAGTGTACATACAGTTCAATGAGATCATCAAATGAGATTATCTCCACCAGTACTCTGTGTAAACTGTAAATATAGGAGTGGTGATTAAAATTCTTACTTAAGCCCAGCTAGTGTGGCCCAGAGGTTGAGTATTGACCCATGAACCAGGAGGTCTCGGTTTAATTTGGCCAGGGCACATGCCTGAGTTATGGGCTTGATCCCCAATAGGGAAAATGCAGGATGCAGCCAAACAGTGATCTCATCATTGTTGTTTCTATCTCTCTATAATCAATAAAAAGACATTAAAAAAATCTTACTTAAACACACCACACCAAAAACTCAGGTTGGTTTGAGGAAAATGGTGTTTTTTCTGTTTTTTGGTTAGAGCAGTGGTCGGCAAATGGCGGCTCTTGAGCCAAATGCAGCTCTTTGGCCCCTTGAGTTTTTAGCAAAGGCCAGCTTAGAAGTACTCTAATTAAGTTAATAACAATGTACCTACCTATATAGTTTAATTTTTTTAAAAAATTCAGCTTTCAAAAGAAATTTCAGTCATTGTACTGTTGATATTTGGCTCTGTTGACTAATGAGTTTGCTGACCTCTGGGTTAGAGAGTTAAACTTTCTAGAGGAGTTTTGAAACTTTTGCCTGCATGTGACATAGAGAATTCATCCACAGCATCACTCAAAGGCATCATTGTATACTCTGGTTATCACCCTTAACTGGGAAATGTCTTTAAAATACTGTATGGGCCTCACTCCAAGCAACTGAAACCTGATCTCTGAAGGTAGGAGAGTATAAGAACTCCCAGGTGATTCCAATGTGTTAGCCTGGGCTGAGAGGCACCGCCCCAAGAAATACTCTTCTAATCTAACATCTGCGGTTTTGCCAGAAAACTCTCAAGTACTTACATTTGTTCGGAGTGGGTGGTTGGTGTTTGCTTAGCTTCCCTCACACCTTCCAAAGGTGGCAGCCAAGGCAAAACTTGAGCCCTTAGGTGGCTGGATAGAGGATCTGCCCTCTGCCCTGACAAGTGGCATTGCCAGCACCCACTATTTCACAACAGTAACACAACCACTTTTATAACGGAAGCACTTCACGGGTTACAGTGTGCTTTCACATATATCATCTCATCAAAGGAAGTGTTTTCAGATATAAAGATATGGAGGCATGGAACAGACTGACATACCATGATGTGAGGTTGTGGGGACGAGAAGAGAGAAACCAAAGAATTGATATACTTACAGAGGCCCAGTACATGAAATTAATGCACGGGGAGTGGGTGGGGGGGTGTCCCCCTCAGGCTAGCCTGTACCATCTCCAATCTGGGACCCCTCTGGAGATGTCTGACTGTCTGATTGTGGGTTGGCTATCCCTCCCACAATCCTGGACCGCTGGCTCCTAACTGCTCACCTGCCTGCCTGCCTGGTTGCCCCTAACTGCCCCCCTTGCCAGCCTGATCACCCCTCACTGCCTCTGCATGCAGACCTGATCCCCCCCAAATGCCCTCCCTGCCAGCCTGGTTGCTCCTAACCACCCCACTGCCGGCCAGGTCTCCCCCAATTGTCCCCTCTCTGCCATCCTGGTTGCCCCCAACTGCCCCCCCTCTGCCAACCAGGTTGCCTCTAATTTCTCCACCTGCCGGCCTGGTCACCCTCAACTGTCCCCCTCTGCTGGCCTGGTTGCCACTCATGACCCCCCCCCCCCCCCACTGGCCTGGTTGGTTCACGGTTCAATTCCTGATCAGGGCACATGCCTGAGTTGCAGGCTTGATCCCCAGGAGGGGGCAGGAAACAGCTGATCAATGATTCTCTCTCATCATTGATGTTTCTATCTCTTTCTTCTCTGAAATCAATAGAAATATATTAATCCCTAGCCAGTTTGGCTCAGTGGTTACAGCTTTGGTCCTCAGTCTGAAGGGTCCCAGGTTTGATTCTGGTCAAGGGCATGTACCTTGCTTGGGGTAGGTGTAGGAGGCAACCTATTGATGTGTCTTTCTCACATCAGTGTTTCTCTCTGTCTCTTCCTCTCCCTTCTATTCTCTCTAAAAATCAATGGAAAAATACCCTTGGGTGAGGATTAACAAATATATATATAAAATTTTAAAAGACATGTACTCATCATAGGAATCTGAAATTATAGAAAAGTGAAAGAAATCATTTAAAAAATCTTCCAAATCCCATTATCCAAAGATAAGCATTGTTGACATTTTATAAATTTCCTTCCAGTTGCTTTTAATGAATTAAAATTTTAATCATATAATTGTGCATATTCATTGTAAAAAAAAAAAGTCAAATACAGAGGTCATAAAGCAAAAAATAAAAGTCCCAGTCTGCTTTCTACTGGCACACTTCCCTGCTCCCCACTCCCGCACATACACCCCAACTCCTATAATCACTTGCTGAACCACATTCTTCAGGAGCAGACACTGATCATTTAACTGTAAACACTCTCAGGATTTTTCTTTCTACAGGCTTAATTTTTTTTCATGGTTGTATTTTTAAAGTATTTGCAATTTTAATTCCATTTTACCTCATTTAACATTATATCATCAGCTTTCCTGAGCATACTTTTTAATGTATGTGTATCAGAATGTGCTTAATTATTGTATTTGCCGTTGAATAATTAGGTTGTTTCCAGTTTTTCACTAATTTAAATTCTGCAATGACTATCCTTATACATAAAGTCTTTTCTGCTCTATTTAGGCACTTTTGATACAAAAATCCACACTCCAGGAGAGTCCCTCAGGTCCTATGCCCTCAATAATCATCCGCCTGTCACAAAGGCCACCACTGGTTTGTATCATCATGGATTCGTTTTTCCTATTCTTGAACTTTATTTAATGAAATAAAATAGTATGTAGTCCTGTGTGTGTGTTGTTTTTTTGCTCAATATCATGTCTGTGAGATTTGTCCATGCTAATGTGAATATTTTTTTAAAGTATAAAGGATTTTTATTATTTGTAACAGGCACAATTTATTTATTTATTTATTTGTTTGTTTGTTTATTACTTTATTGATTAAGATATCACATATTTGCCCTCATCCCCCCATTCCCATCCCAAACCCCTCCCCATGCATGCCCGCACCCTCCTGTTGTCGGTGACCACTGATTAGGCTCATATGCATGCACACAAGTCCTTTGATTGATCTCTCTCCCTTATCCCCACCCTCCCCTACATTCCCTCTGAGGTCCAACAATCTGATCAATGCTATTTTTGTTCATCAGTCTATGTTCATCATTTCCCCTAGATTAAGGTGATCAGATGTCCTGCTTTCTGGCGAGACAGTCCCAATTTTTAACAATTTGTCCCGCGTCCCCTGGCATTTTAAAAAAAAGTCCAATTTTTTTGGTCATAGGATTTGGGACAAATTGTTAAAAATCAGGACTCAATAATGGTTATGCTGAGAGGCAAATGAATTAGCCTATAGCGAGTTTCTCTCTGGGCCAACAGTTCTTTTGAGTCCCAATTTCTGTCAAACAGTTCCTTATGTGTACATGTCAGCCATGATAGTTCAGTTCTGGATGGTGGACAAATGGTGGTAATGCAGGTCCGATCCTCTCTGGTTTGGTCCTGGGCAACCTGCAGCAACGCACTGCTGCTGACAGCTAGTATGGCAAGGCATCATCAGCGGGCCTTCCATGTCTGGACTGTTTCTCTTCTGTCTTCATGGCTGGAGCACTCCTGTCAATTTCTCTTTGTTGCAGGAATCCACATGGTCTCAGAGTTGTTTTCTGAATATATACAAACATATTCTCGACCAAAAGTTAACAAAGGAATCTGTTCTATAAATTTGACTTGCGATCCTTTTTCATTTTTTGCCCAAACGATTTTCCTTTGGCTTGTTTTGACACCATGTATGTTTTACATGGGTGTCTTGCTGTTAGCATTACAAATGAAAGTTAATTTCCTAAAGTTAAAATTTTCTAGATGTAATTTACTTACAAGGTATTTTTCCTTACATGATATTCTTCTACTATTCCCCCTTTTTATTTAAATATTAGGAGGCTTTTGGAAATTTCATAATGTAATCTTGATAGGTTTTAAGTTTGACAGTAAAATAGTAGTCAGGTTTTCAGGCTAATTTAAATTGGCTAATTGAAATAAGTGAATATTCTAGAAAAATCAATTGTACTGGACAAAAAAGCTATTCCTAAAGTGTTAACTAAAATTTTTATTGGTAGTTCATCTCATGGTAAAATTGCATAACATGCCGAAACCGGTTTGGCTCAGTGGACAGAGTGTGGGCCTGGGAACTTAAAGGTCCCAGGTTCGATTCCAGTCAAGGGCATGTACCTTGGTTGTGGGCACATCCCCAGTAGGGAGTGTGCAAGAGGCAGCTGGTGGATGTTTCTCTCTCATTGATGTTTCTAACTCTCTATCCCTATCTCTTCCTCTCTGTAAGAAATCAATAAAATATATATTTTTTAAAATTGCATAACATGTAATGAACCTAAAGCAGTCATATTTTAGTACAAAAAAGTAAAATGTAAAGGCACAATTATTTAAAGTTAATAAGTTTTTATTTAAGAAATTTCACAGGCTCTGAGTCCTTCCAATGTCTTAGTTCCTCCCAAGTTTGTGTCTTAATCCTCTTTTTGCCTAATCCAGTTGTCATTTCAGTCAGTCCACAATTATTTTAATTGAGTTTCTCTGGTCTATACTTGAATACGGACATACTTCAAAAATACTCCACCTATAATCTTTGGGACCCAATTTCTTCAAGCAGTTTACTTCAGGGCCATGGTTAGGGTCTGAGTAGATGGATCTGCCTGGTTTTTAAGTTTCAGACACCCTCTAAACATGAGTAAGTTCAAATCATCTTCATTCCTAAGCTATGGCTCCCTGCCTAGAATAAAATAACAGATCTTCAGGATAAACAAATACCTAAGGTTAAAAAAATTAGATTATTAGGTCTTTCACAGTTTTAGCTGTGAAAATTAGATTATTAGGTCTTTTACTGCTGTCTTGTAGTTGCTTTCCACAGATCTAACAAATAGTTCTGTGAATAAAGAAAGCTACATATTTATTCTGAGGTATTTCCAAGATGTAGGTCTACAGAAAAAGACCCATTGGGATAGACCTTGATTACTAATGTGAACATTAATAGCCTGTTCTTTTGTATTGTTATGTAGAATTGCGATATGTGAATATTCCTACACTTATTTATTCATTATGCAGTTTGTGGACATTTGAGTTGTTTCCAGCTTGGAGCTACTATAAAAATGTGTGCTGAGAATACCAATGTTGGCCCACATAACACTCATTTCTCTTGTAACATACTTAGGAGTGGAATTGCTGGGTCATATAGCTTTGATAGATATTTTTCTCATTTTCTATGATGTCAAATTTAGAAAGTTAAAATCATTCATTTATTTACTCAATAGATATTTGTTAAGTGTCTAATAATCACCAGGCACTGTTCTAAGTCTTGAGGGAGAAGACTTGCAGGGTTAGTTAAATGAGAAGTTCAAAGATGTCATTAAAGACCACTTGTCTTTTTCACCATTTCTAGAGTTTTTGAGTATTTAACTTCATCTTTAGGTTTGTACCCTCAAGAAGGCTGCTGCAGCTCCAGATATGACATCATCATAAGACTTCATCCAACAACAAAACATAGGGGGAAAGAAGGCCCTTCTTATGTGGGTATATTCTGTTTTATTTTATTTTTTTAATCAGGGAAAACACTTTCCCAAAAATCCAGCAGACTTTCCCTCAGAACCCATTGGCTAGCCTGGGTCATATGCTTGTGCTCTAGCAGCAAAGAACTCTGGGATAAAGTGTGTTCGGTTTTTTCAGCTTCTTTAGTGAGAAGCATATTCAGCAAGCAAAGAAGAAGGAAAATAATTATGAATGAGCAACTAACAGTGTCTACTATAGCTATTTTATAGCTGTCTAAACTTGGTGAAGGCTTTCCTATTAGAAAAATGGGGGCAATCACACCTGCTTTAAAGGCCAGGGTCAGCATTTAATAAAATAACATGTGATGTAATAGGCACATAACATGTGCCAAATAAATGTTAATATGCTCTCTTTATATTATTCTTATGCCCTTGCCATTCAATGTTTGTGGAGAATTCATAGAAAATTGTTAAAATGAAAGATCAGTTGAGAAAGACAAAGAAGAGAAACGAAGAGAATGTATTTCATGTTATATGTCTCTGTAATTTACAAAAGATATGGCTAGAGAAATTGCAGCTTATTATTTTAGGGGGTAAAGGAGAATGTGGACATCTGCATCAGTTACAAGATGTATTGCAGTTAACCAAGTTTTGTTGCTTCACAAATACAAGGAAAAATATGATCATCCAAAGGATATTGGATAGCAAATGGGCTTTATTTTTAACTGTTTGTTTTAATAGCTCATGAAAAAATGGTGCTGTTTTTTTTATAGCTGTAATGAATTTTAGAAATATGAAACTTCACTGCAACTAGTACTAAATCTTTTTTAGTGGAGAGGTAAGATACTGAGTATACTGGTATCTCTCCATGCATTCTGTGGCCAATTCCTCTTTGCTATCATGCTTTTCTAAAAACTGCAGGCTGTGAATATGGGTATGAGGGTTGATAATTTCAGGAGCTGGTGCCTAGGAAATTGGTATGAACTTCATTTGCATTCCTCAGGTTTATTCTCAATTCTTAGATACAGATCTTTCTCCGTTACTATGTAAGGCATACTGTGGCTTCTTTGCCACTGGAACTTTAATAGAGAGAAGAATGTATGGGTGCGTTAAGATTCTTTGGCTTTAACATCAGAAACTGAGCTTACTTCTTAGCCAAAAAGGAAGATGGATTGGCTCATATAACTGAGAAGTCTAGGCCTTACTGACCTCAGCTATGGTTGGATCCAGGTGCTCAAATGTTGTCAGAGGATTGGTTTACATGTCTTGTGTCTCCTCTGATTTCCTTTATGGTGGTTCCTTTTTCAGATAGGCTGGTCTCTAGTGGGGAGAGGGTAGTTGCCAACATTGGTCTTCTCAGCAAACCCAGCAGAAAATAAAATACATTCTTTCCTCACTTCCAGGAAAAGGAGTCCACCCTGGAGGATGAGGGGTGAGGACAAGGCTGATACTGAGCCAGATAGCAGCCATACAGGTGGGACAGCAGTTCATCGAGCAGAGCCGATACTGCACCTGTTGTTAAACTTTTTTTTTTTGAAATAAAGAGTTATTCCTATTGTACTTTTTTAATAGCCTTTGTTTCATTTCATTCATCTCCATCTTTATTTTTCCTTCATCTTCTTTGCTCCACCAAAGTCTTAAGAGATAAGTGGGAAAGATTTGATCCCAGAGTGATATAGTTGTAGTGGTGGTGATTGTGTGTTTGGGGAGTGCAGCCTGGTTATTCTAGTCCCCCCCCCCCCCCCTTTTTTTTTTTTTACCACAAATCCCTTTGTTCAAGAAGAAACTGGGCAAAACTTCAGCTTTACTTGGACAAGAGCCCAATGTCTCATTCACCATCCTATATAATAAGAGAGGATGCTAATTATCCATTACACCGTGAGGAGTAACAACTGACTGCGTACTGACCGGATCACGGATCTGCAGGAGAGTAGGGCATGAACTACAAGCGGGCGGCAGAGAGCAGTAGGATGGGGCAGGGTGGCAGGCGGAGAGCTACAGGAGGGTGGCAGCAACCTACTGGTGCATGGATTTGTGCACAGGGCTACTAGGAATATATAAATTAGAAAAAAAAAGGTAAAAAGTTGTAAATGTTATGATTTCTACTTTTTATATTAAAAAGCATACAAGTATTTGCATAAAGAAAACATTTTGCTGGACATACAAGTGGCTATTCCTGGATGGTGTGTTTTATTTTATTTACTTTATTATTTAAAAAAATATTTTTATTGATTTCAGAGAGGAAGTGGGGATGGAGAGAAAGATAGAAACATCAATGAGGAGAGAGAATCATTGATTGGCTTTCTCCTGCAGGTCCCACTCTGGGAATCAAGCCTGCAACCCAGGCATGTACCCTGACTAGGAATTGAACCAATATCTCCTGGTTCATGGGGAGACGCTCAACCTCTGAGCTATGCCGCTGGGCCATTTATTATTATTATTATTATTATTTTGTTTTGTTTTTAGTTTTTTTCTTTATTTAGTATATTTATTTATCTTTTATTTTGGGTGGTGTGTTTTAGGAGGTGATTCCTATTTCCTTCTTTATACTTCACCACTCTCTGATCTTTTTTCTTTTTCAATAAGCACATATTACTTTTATAAACAAAAGAAATTAAACTATTAAAAATATGTCAATGTGACAGGGCCTGATAAATATTATTGGCTTAAACAAGTAGACTTTGGTGCCTGGTAAGTCAATGATGACACTTGGAAAAGCACATAGTGCAAGGGTGATTCCAGATTGCAGGCAGATGGCATTTACTTCCTGTGGGAGCGCACTGACTCATGATATATCCCTCACTAGATATTGGTGGTCAAGTAAAAGGGATGTCAGAAACTGGTCTGCTAAATGGAGGAGTGTTATGGGCTGAACCGCATCTTCCTAAAATTCATATGTCGAAGTCCTAATCCCTAGCACCTCCAAGTGAGACTGTGTTTGGAGATAGGCTCTTTAAAGAAGTGATTAAGACAAGGCTGTGATGGTGGCTCTACCCCAACCTGATTGATGGCCTTAGAAGAAGAGGAAATCAGACACACACAGAGACACTCAGGATGTGCAAGTACAGAGGAAAGATCATGTGAGGATGGTGAGAAGGCTGCCACCTGCAAGCCAAAGAGAGAGGCCTCAGAAAAAATGAAACCTATTGATAGCTTGATCTTGAACTTCCAACTTCCAGAATTTCAAGAAAATAAATAAATTTCTGTTGTTTAAGCTGCCTAGTCTGTGATACTTTAAGATAGCCTAGCAAACTAATTCATAATTTTAAGTTTTTGCATTTTGAAATGTGTAAATATTTCAGCTCAAATATTTTCACAGATGCTGCCCTTTTGGCCTTAATTTAGAATACCTTTCTTCAACATGTATTTCATAAGAAAAACTTCATCAAATAAGTTGTCTCTACTTATGATTCTGTATAATTATAGGCTTCCTAAATTTCATTTCATTTCAGTACAGAACATAAATTTATCTAATTAAATATAGGTGCTTCAACAAATGAGTCATCCTACAAGTTGAGATATTCCTAAATGTAATTACAAATTTCAATATTTATATTGTATACCATTTGAGGGATAATTGTTTAATTTGTTTGGTATCTCTTGTGCTTATGAAAGGATAAATTTAAAGTCTCCCTGTTTGCAAATCTTGCTTCCAATAACTTCATTTTAGCATTTTATTTGATAAATACTTTGATTAAAAATTTCATAAGCACATGGAATGATATCCACTTTTATGGGTCATCAAAACAATGTCAATTAAAATCACAATGAGATATCACTATATACTAGAATGGATAAAGTAAAAAAGACTGACAACACCTAGTGTAGGCAAGGATGTGGTACAATTGGAACTCTCAGATTTGGTGGGAATACAGTCACTTTGGCAAACAGTATGGCATTACCTTATAAAGTTAATGATTCATTACCATACAAGTCAGAAATTCTATTTCTGGATTAGCTACTCCAAAGAAATGAAATATATGTCCAGAGAAAACATGTACATGAATGGTTATAGCAGCATCCCACATAATAAAAGAGTAATATGCAAATTAACCATCACTCTGCTACACCCACAAGCCATGCCCACCAGCCAATCAGAGCAAGTATGCAAATAAACCCAACCAAGATGGCTACTGCCAAAGAGAGCATGAGGGAGGCTTGGGTTTCCCAGGCAATGGAAGAAGCCAAGCTTCCCGCCTGCACTTACCCACCTGGGCTTCAACTCAAGGCAACAAAGTTTCAATTATAGAAGTTAAACAAGTCCAAACTAAAATAGCAGCAGCCATAGAGCAAGCAGGAGACTTGGCTCCACTCCAGGCTACAAAGTTTCAATTGTAGAAGGTAAATAAATTCTAGACACCAGGGCCTCTGCTTGGGTGGCCAGGGGGCATGGCTGGCCTGAAAACCACCACAGGCCCCTTGCTCAGGCCGCCCCATGCCCCAAGTGAACCCCCACCCTGATCAGGGACACCCTTCAGGGCAAACCAGCTGGCCCCAATCGGTGTACCAGGCCTCTATCCTATCTAATAAAAAAGTAATATGCAGATTGACCATCACTCCAACACACAATGTGGTCAAAGATCCTGCCCCCCTGGGACACAAGATGGTCACCACAAGATGGCCAGCAGGGGAGGGCAGTCGAGAGGGACCAGGCCTGCAAGGAAGGACAGTTGGAGGCAATCAATGCGGCAGGGGAGGGCAGTTAGGGGTGACCAGGCTGGCAGAGGAGAGAAGTTGGGGGCAAACAGGTTGGCAGGGGAGCAGTTAGACATCAATCAGACTGGCATGGGAGTGGTTATGGGGTGATCAGGCTGGCAGGCAGAAGCAGTTAGAGGCAATCAGGAAGGCAGGCAGGCGAGCAGTTGGGAGCCAGCAGTCCTGGATTATGAGAGGGATGTCTGACTGCTCATTTGGGCCTAAACGGGCAGACAGACATCCCTCGAGGGGTCCCAGATTGGACAGTGTGCAGGCAGGGCTGAAGGACACCCCCCCCCTCAGCCCCGTGCACAAATTTTGTGCGCTGGGCTTCTAGTCTCTCTCTCTCTCTCTAAAAGCCTAAATGACTGTCTGAACAACCGACCATCTGACCAATAGCTATGATGCGCATTGACCACCAAGGGGCAGATGCTCAATGCAGGAGCTGCTGAGCTGTGGTGACTTGACAACTACAGTTCTCAGGTGATGCACCCGGAACCAGAAAGGAGGGAGCCTGATTCCAGGGTGCATCACCCAAGAACCACCCTCTCACAATCTGGGACCCCTCAGGGGATGTTGAAGAGCCAGTTTTGGCCCAATCCCTGCAGGCAGGGACCTCTAGTTACTTTTAATAGCCTCAAACTGGAAACAGCCCAAACCAGCAATAAAACTGGAAATCTACTCAGCCATAATAATAATAAAAAAGAAATACGAATGCAGACAACCATATAGATATATCTCAAAAATATTATGCTAAGTGAAAGAAGTTAAACATAAAGATCCTATAGATAAGTCTATTTATATTAAACTAGAGGCCCAGTACACAAAATTTCGTGCACTTGGGGGGGTCCCTCAGCCTGGCCTGTGCCTTCTCCCAGTCTGGGAACCCTCAGGGCATGTCCACCTGCTGGTTTAGGAATGAATCATCCAGCTCCAAATCGCCGACAGCGCTACAGCACTCCCCCCAAAACCTTGGCTAACTCTGGTCTTTGGAAACCCAACTCAAATCACCTCTGTGAGGCTCTCTCTGCTCAATGTTGGCCAACTCACCTCTCCGCAATGCCACCAGGCTGTTGCTACCTCTGCTGTTCCTGCAAAGCTTTTAGCTCTACGCTCTCTGTTTTTCTTCTCTCCCCAGGAGAAAAGCCTGTCTGCCGCACCGTGGGGGCTCTGTGGCTTCAGGAAGCCAGCCTGCCATTCGGTTGTACTCAGCAGAAGTTGAGGAGCGCCGGGCTTGGCTTCTCCGGTCAGTCACAGAATGATTTATAAAGGCTGCTGTGGCAGTGCTGCTGGACTTTCTTTAGGGGTTGTAGCTAGAGAGACACACAGGAAGCCTTTCTACAGAACGGAGTGTAAATATGTATGCTACAGACCCCCGTGAGAGCCTGGGGAGGGGCGTGGGGGCCCTCGGTGGTGGCTGACCTTTGCCTGGGACTCCCGCGGCTTCGGAGATGGCTCTCCTGAAACCTCCGGCCGGCACTTAATTCTGCGCAGGTAGCCACGGTGATTCATGCGCCAGGCCATTAATCCAGTAAGAAGCCGCTAAATGGGCAGACGAACAAAAACCGGAGGCCCTTCTGAGAGCCGTAAATTATCTCCCGTAACAGCTTTATATACTTGAAAGTGAAGGGTATCCAGACACCGTAGAAAAGTACCCGGGACCTCCGTTTCTAATAGAAACCTTGGAAATTTGATTCAACCACTAACAAATTGAAGGCTTATTTCTGTACAAGCGGCGGGGCTGGCACAGACACGAATAAAGAGAGAGTCCTTAATCTGTCAGGAGTTCGAGAACTCGGGAGAGTGATTCTTGAATACTATCTCTCCCTCCTCCTGCCCCTATATCTAGTGCTAAGGTACCGGCCCCTTAACACCCTGTCCAGACTTTTCCTCTTCGTCACCCCTATGACTGCAGCAGCCTCCTTTAACTTGGTTTCCCTGATACTCCTGCCCCATTCCAAGCCAGAACCCACACATCAGCAGCTGAACATTTCCAAAGAGCAATCTAATCAGTTTGCTCCGTAACTGATGCAAACCCTTGAAATGGCCCTCTATTGTTTTTAAAATATATATATTTTATTGATTTTTTACAGAGAGGAAGAGAGAGGGACAGAGAGTTAGAAACATCGATGAGAGAGAAGCATCAATCAGCTGCCTCCTGCACACCTAACACTGGGAATGTGCCCGCAACCAATGTACATGCCCCCGACTGGAATCGAACCTGGGGACCTTCCAGTCCACAGGCTGACGCTCTATCCACTGAGCCAAACCGGTTTCGGTAGCCCTCTATTGTTTTAAGGATGAAATCTGAACTCCTTACCAAGGCCCTTCACCATCACAGCCCTGATGCATCTCCAGCCTTTCTGTAATAGAATCCCCCAATCCAGCCCCCCTGGCAGTTCCCCAGACCTCTATGCCCCAACTTCTACCATTTTTCAATGGAGTCCAGACCTCCAGTCCAGATAACCAAGCTTTCAAGATTCAGCTCTGGTTCCATCTCCTCCTTCTCTTGCCCCGGGGTGAGGGGTGCCTCTATTTCTGCTCCCCTTACCACCACCACCATGCTTTCTTACCCACCACATGCACCATATCTGCCTCCTTATTTGTCTCTGTCAGTCAACTTTGATTTTCTCAACTGAACCACAAGAATTATGCCTGATTCCTCGTTGCCTCATTAGCACTTAGCAGTGTGCCTGGTACCTGATAGGTACCCCATAAATGCTCGCTGCATGCATTTGGCCGAGTGCCTATGCAAGGTCATGGTAAGTAAGACAAGAAAGACTCATTCTGAGATGCTGTAAAGCGTGCTTATCTATCTCTATGTGGTCCCTGCTTTGTTTCTAATATTGCACTTGGAAACGCTATTGTGGAAAATGGAATGCCTCATTGTTCCTGAATGACGTATGGGAGTAGAAAAGAGACAATATTTGTTATATTTGGGGAAATAAAAATACAAGTCTCCAATAGAATTCTGCCTCACAAACGATACCAACATTCATGCTCAAGATGATATATGCATAGAAGATGTACAGTTTAGTAGGTTGAACATTTTGATTAATTAGTTGACTTCGAAGCTTCATGATTTTGTTAAACTGCCTTGTGTGGGGCTCAATTTTGTTTACTTGGACTGTGTATTTCCTAAGGTTAGCATAACAAGTGACACAAACTTGTCACGAAACAACAAAGGTGTATTCTCTTACAATTATGGAAATCTGAAGTCCAAAATCAACATGTTGGCAAGCTGTGCTCCCCCCAGAGTCTCTGGAGATGGTGGTGGGGGGGGGGAATCCTCTTTGCCTCAGCCAGCTTCTGGCAGCGATCCTTGGCAATGAGGCTGCATCACTCCATCTCTGCCTGCATCTTCACATGGCTTGTCTCTGTCTTCTCTCCTCTAGGGACACTTGTCATTGGATGCATTACCCTCAAAATCCAGGATGATCTCCTGCTGTGACACTTAACTTGATTACATGTGCAAAGACCCTTTTCCAAAAAAAGGTCACAGGCTCCAGAGATTAGGGCAGGCGTGGACATACCTTTTTGGGAAGGGGAGGGGGAGTACAAGTCAACCCATCACTAAGTGGAATTAGTAATTTTAAATGCATTTTTAAAAGCCATTGGGATGACATTCTAGGGGGTTACATAATTACTTCACCTTAAGTAAATATAATTAACGATTTTGAAAGGGGTCTAATTTTCTCAAACTGGAAGGGGCTGCAACTGGGTGAACATTTAGTATTAATATTAAATGGGGATACCAGTTGCTAAGATTCCCAACTGGCAGAACTCTGCAGTAAAGACACTGATGCAGAATAACTGTGGAGGCGCAGATATTAAACCTAATTATGTGGTACCTGTTAGCACATTTGGAAATGTAAAATGGCTATACAAATACATTGGACATGTTGAGTCCAGAAAGAACACTTGGAAAGTTTATTTTTCTCAAGGGGTAGAAACCACTTTTTCCCTTATTGCTAATGATATTTTATGTTCATTAAGGAAGAAGCAAGGAGAAGCAGATTAGCTCTAGGAATCCTTAAGCATCAATTCTAGAGTCTACAATAAAATTAATGGAAAAAGTAGTGCGTAAATAGTACTATAGTGCCATGAAATCAATCCATTCATGTAGTCTAGTGATCTATGCAAAATGCTTGGTCTCAGGCAAAATGTAGTCTATTGCCTGTTTTGTAAATAAAATTTTATACTATATAATAAAAGCCTACTATGCAAATCGGCAGGAGAGTAGAACTACCAGTGGAATGACTGGTCGCTATAATGCATATTGACCAACAGGGGTCAGATGTTCAGTGCAGGAACTGCCCCCAACCTCCAGGCCCCAGGCGAGCCACATCGGGTACAAGTGGGGACCCCAATTGCCCCACCAGTCACCTCACAGAGGGAAGTGGCCAGCGGTGGCAGGGCGATAGGGGGGCAGGGCTGGCCAGTGGGATGGCAGGGTGATCAGGATGGTGGGTGGGGCAGCAGTAGGGGTGGGGCTGTCAAACAGGCAGCATCAGGCCAGTCAAAGAAGGTGCCAGTGGGGGCCCCAATTGCCCTGCCGGCTGCCCCACAGATTGGCCCTGATCACTGGCCAGAGACCCTACCCATGAACAAATTTCATGCACTGGGCCTTTAGTAGAAACATAATCACACCCATTAGCTTACATATTATTGTGGCTGCTTTTGCACTCCACTACAGAGCTGAATGGTCAGGACAGGACGTCATGGTCCTCAAAGCCAAAAACATTTACTATCTTGCCCTTTACTGAAAAAGATTGCCAACCCCTGATTCTACTCAATAATATTTAACAGTTTTGAACATGTACCATGTGCTAGATGCTATGTTGTTTTAAATGCCTTTTCCATATAGTTTTATTTCATCCTCAAAGCTATACTATATAAATTGGTTATTATTATTTCTATTTTACAGATGAGAAAATTGAGGCTTAAAGGACTAAGCAATTTGCCTTGGATTACAAAGCTGCTAAATGACAGCAGTGGGACTTGAACCACTGTCTGTTTTATTACGGAACTAGACTTTTCGTTCATCAAACCAAGTCCAACTTTTGTGTTTCCTAATTACTTAAATTAGCACAGAGAACCAAAGAGAATATAACATATATTGGCATATATTTGTTTGTTTGTTTTTTAAAAATATATATTTTATTAATATTTTAGAGAGAGGAAGAGAGAAGGATAGAGAGTTAGAAACATCGATGAGAGAGAATCATTGATCAGCTGCCTCTTGCACACCTCCCACTGGGGATGTGCCCGCAACACAGGTACATGCCCTTGACCAGAATCGAACCCGGGACCTTTCAGTCCACAGGCCGACACTCTATCCACTGAGCAAAACCAGTTTCTGCTATTGGCATATATTTGTTGTTGCTTTCTGAAAAATACAAAAATGCTTTTTAAAAAATATTGTTTTTTCATTGATTTCAGAGAGAGAAAGGGAGAGGGAGTGAGAGTGAGAGATAGAAACATCAATGGTGACAGAGAAAATCACTGATAGGCTGCCTCCTGCATGGAATTAAGTTTGCAACCCAGGCTTGTGTCCTGACTGGTAAGCAAATCGTGACCTCCGGGTTCATAGGTTGATGTTCAACCACTGAGCCACAGTGGCAGCAAAAAAATTCTTTTAAGTCTTATTAGAACAATATAAAAGTAAGCTATAGCATAGTTATAGTTAGTATTTAATTAAGTTATCATATGCAAAGAGTCAATGATACGTCTGTGAAGTGAGCCCTCTGCTCTTGGTTATAAGCATGACTAAAATGAAGAACTCATTCAAAGCTACACATGGGATGGAAACTTGACCAACAGATTTCACATAGCACTGTGGTTCTATTGGCAAGACTAACATTGCAGTGGGGAAGAATGCCTCAAGCCACCTTACCTGAGGACCACTACTAAAACTCTCCCTACTGTCTCTCCTCCCTTCTGGCCCTTTCCCGAAAGGTTCCATGTTTGACAATGAAACTACTAGGTATTCAGCGCTGGTGCACTGAACAATTGTGGGGGTGAGGGGTGCACCATTCACATTGTAGTCCACAGGAACGGCAGGCCTAGGGTTCTGCAGTGTGCAGCCTGGGATGGTATAGGCAGGTGGCTCTGGAGAGAATGAACTAGTCTTGCCAGCACCTGCAGTTTTAGTGAGAGTTATGTCACTCGTTGTGGAATAAATTGGCCTCCAGTTGCATGCACTGCTCTCTGGGAACCTGAATTCATGTGAGTCCACCACTGAGACTGGTCTATTTTCTCTGTGCTCACACACCATCTGAGCTTTGGATTTGGCAGACCAAGGACCAGTCCCTGGAGTGTTGTAACGTTGCCAAGGAAATAGATGCCACATGATGAGGGCCCTGGGTGAAGAGCTATAGACGTCCCTGGCATTTCTACGATTAAACCACATGCCTTCCCATTTGTGGGTGATTCTTGCTGTGCTAGTCAGAAGTGAAGGACTAGCTCCCCAGCTGTTGGGTGTGCTGCTGGCAGCCAGCCCTCAGCTGTCTGACGGGATTGCACCAGTGAGAGAGCTGCCTTGTCCTGCTGCTCCAACCTTTAAGCTCCAGCAGTTTCAAAGGCTCAACCTGTTTCCAGAATTCCCAGTGGAGTTGGCTGAGGCTCCTACTAAGATTGTGCTACAGCTCCACTTGTCCCTCTGATCAGTCCTGCTTCCTTCCCTTCTTCACTCAGAGGCTGACACCCTGCCTGCATGCCAATCTCTATCTCAGGGTCTGATTTCTGGGAAACCTAACTTGTGGTACCACTCAAACCTCAAAATCGAACACCCCACCATTAGGGACTGCCAATCCATAGAAATGACAATAAGGAACTCAATCTCTACTTATTCGCCCAACAATTATTTTTTGAGCATGTTTTATGAACCAAGTGCCTTCCAGGCTCTAAGAATGGAGCAGTGAATAAGGGAAGTCTGTCTTCTTGGAGAACTTTCTAGCGTGGAAGTCAGTCAAAAACAAATCATTTAATACGTCAGGCAGAGATATGTAGTTGAAGAAAAACAAAGCAGGGTAATGGGTTAGAATGTTGAGGTTCGGGGCTGCCATAGGGAAGGCCTTCCTGAGGCAGTGACATTGATCAGAGAGACCTGAAAGAAGTCAGCAATGCAAGGATTTGGGCTCAAGCTGGCTTGGCTCAATGGGTAGACCGTTAGCCTCTGGACTGAAGGGTCCCAGGTTTGATTCCAGTCAAGGGCACATGCTCATGGTTTAGGCGGGCATATAGGAGGCAGCCAATCAGTAATTCTCTCTGATCATTGATGTTTCTATCTCTCTCTCCCTCTCCTTTCCTCTCTGAAATCAATACAAATATATATTAAAAATAAATAAAAATAAAACAATGCAAGGATTTGGGAGAAGGGCAGGCCAGTGGAGTCAACTGAAATGCAAAAGGCAGTTCCTAGTTTAGGGACAAGCATTGGGTTTTTGAGGATTACCAGGAAGGCCAGCTTGGTAGAGTGGAGTGAGCAAGGTGGCAAATAATAGGAGGTAAAATCTGAGGCCCAGACAGGGGTCTTGTATTTTGAGCACAATAAAGCGTTTTGAGCAGGAGAGCAACAGGATATGGTTTATATTTTTAAAAGATCAATTTGATTGTAATGGAGGAAAGAATGGAAGCAGGTGGACCAGTGAAGAGGCCACACCACCATCTCAACCTGAACCTACTCAATGTTCTCTAGAAAAGAAGCTTTGAGTATTTCTTTTCTATTGTCTTTTACATTTTGTTAATTTTAGCTTTTATTCATTACTTTCTCCTTTTTTCTTTATTTATTCTCTTCCTAGTTTCTTAAATTGACCACTTATTATGTTTTTTAGATTTTTTTAAATAATAAAAGAATTAGGTTTATACAATTCCACCTGAGTATAATGCTACCTGTATGCATAGGCTTAGGTAGGAGGTATTTCCTTTTTTGCTGATTTCCATATAACTGTTGCAGTTTTGATTTCTCTCTTTGATCCAGATTGTTCAATTTTGTTTTATTTTCAAAAGATAGTTTTAAAATTGTCAATTATTTAAGACTTGTTGACATCATTTTGTTGTTGACATAATTTTATTAGCTTGCAGTTAGAGAAATTGATCTACAGAAACACTATATTTCAGAAATGTTGTCTATCTGAACAAGTTTGTGAGCAATTTTTGTTTAAATAAGTAAAAATTTTTAAAAGCCTATAAAAGCAGGCAAGAAAATAGCTTATTAGAGGTGCATAAATGTTATTTAATTTTTCTGTTAGTTGAAAAAATAAAGGCTGCTGCTTAAAGATAGAAAATTGAGCACATAATTCTATTCTTTTCTCTACAAAGACCTCACTAAAAACTATAATAAATAGCTTTTAAAACAATTGTGAATCCACAAGAAGAAATAGAATAAGAAAAGAGAAGACTGGAATCTAATTTTGTGAGCTAATATGTACAAAGATAAGTGGCAATTGACTGGGAGCCACTACCATAAAGTAATGAAATTGTACATATTTGAAGCCTTCAGAAGTGAGATGTCCTTCCCTTGTACTAGTATCCTTTGTGGTCCCTCACAAAGGGATGGGCACATAACAGCTTATTAATAAATATTTTTAATCATAAAAATATAGGTTAAAAAGGGAAAAGTAAATACCAGAGGAATTCAAAAGCCTAAAACTTTCAGAAAACTAAGGACTAAAATAAAGGGGAAGTGTTATGAATATACAGAAACTTGACCAAACTTACAAAAGCAAAGAGAATAGAAGAAATGAGCAATTAAAATCTATATATAAAAGGCTAATATGCCAAGTGTCTGACCGTCTGACTAGTCGCTATCTGACCACAAGGGGGCAGATGCATAATGCAGGAGCAGCCCTGATGTGCACTGGCCAATTACAGAGAAACAGCACCATTGACCTGATGCCCACAAACCAATACTTTGCTTCTCCCAACACAGGCCTCACCACCACCCTGGAGTGATACCCCACCAAATCACTGCCGACACTGCCGAGACCCCATAGTGCAAAATGTGGCTCAGCCTGGAAATGATCACTATGGGCGTGGGGTAATGGTGTCACGTAGCAATGTCTGGCTTCCTCTCCCTAGTGACTAGCTTCCTTGCAGTTTCTTCAGCTCAGAAACATGACTTGCTTTATAGCCAGGTGCAAACATTTCATACTTTAACCAAATGTCTGTGAAGCATTTTCCCATGCCTCATCTCATTTGATCCTCACAGAAGTCCTAGAGTAGGTAGATAGGAGATTTGGTGGAATCCTATTTTCTTTTCATTAGCCAGAAAATGGAGATTTAGAAAGTTTAGACACTTGACCCAACTGAGAAGAAATAAGAAATGGTGGACCTTGAAAATGACTTCAGGTTTTCTCACTGCACAGAATATAGCCAAACAATGCTGCAGTTAAATATTTTACCCTTTGTCCCTTTGTTCTCCCTGTGTGATCTACAATAATCATCTGCTTTGTATTGATATTTACTGCTGTGTTGCTGACAATTACCTGAAAGAGAAGTGCTTCACTGGGCTGGAAAAAATTTAACTAAATCAGAAAGCAGGTCTAATAAAGGCTAAGTTGACTAGATACATATAAAGTTCTCGCTGGCACCAAAATGTTTTCTTTCCTACACCTATGTCATGGCATATGTATTTTCAAAAACAACAAAAACTAATGCCATGAAGAACACAACAAGTCAATACTCAGATGGATCTGTGAACCATCTTTACTAAAATAACTCTTACCTTCCATTAGTTCCTCCCATGCTAATAATTTCCCACCCCTAACCCTAACCCCTTTACATTTGTCTTGTCATATCTCCACAATGGATCATATTTTGTTAAAAAATGATATATATATATATATATATATATATATATATATATATATATATACACACACACACACACACACTAGAGGCCTGATGCACAAAGAGTCATGCGAGAATGGCCTTTCTGCCTTTCTTCCCCTAGCTGCCAGCACCACCTTCACTCTGGCTGGAGCCACCTTTCCACCTTCCCATGCTGCCCAGAGGCCCGGAGCGGTTGGAGTGGTACAGAATGCCTGCATCATCACCATGGCAATGATGCAAGTGTCCCACCCTGCCCCTGCAGCTTGCTGCCTGCATATGCAAATTAACCCCCACCTTTGTTGAGTTAATTTGCTTACTCACTCCTGATTGGCTGTTGGGTGTTGCGAAGGTACAGTCAATTAGCATGTTACTCTTGTATTAAGTAAATATATATATCTGCATGCCCCACCCTGGGGATCAAGCCCACAACCTGGGAATCGAGCTGTGATTTCTTGGTTCATAGGTTGACACAAAACCAGAGCCACGTTGGGCAAGCTAACTTTAAATTATATTTGATTTAAATGCCTAATTAGAGCAGCCTGCCTTGGAACTTGGTCTTATTTGTTGGAAGATCTCCAGCTTTTTTGAGGTTCTTACTCACCACTGCTTCCTCTGGCCTACATATATCCTCATTTACTTCGGTTAACTCTTTGGATCTGAACAAATTATTAGCAAAAAGGAAGGACGGGGCCAAGAGATATCCTTCCCTTCCCCTCCTCCCACTCCATCCTATAACCATCTTGATTGGTGCATTCTAGAAACCATATTTCATTCTTTCAACATTGTTGAATTTCTTTCACACTAAATGTGAAAGATAAAAACCAACAGGCCATGGTTCTTATCCTTGAGAAGCCAAGAACATTCCAAATGCACATTCTAAAAATGGACCAGACAGACCTCAGAGTCTCCAAGAGTGTAAGAGGGGTGATCTTCAGTGAATGTTCAGGACAGTGTTTGGCAAATCATAGTTCTCATAATCTTTATAGATTCAGACGCTACACAGTGTCACAGGGGCATAGACTTTTCCTTGATGTCCTTACCATCTGCTAACCAGCTTTCTGCCTCGGTTTGTGCTCACTTTTATTTCAGTTGGACAGCTCCTCACATCCCGAGGAGGAACTGTTTCTAAGCTATAAAGAACTTGGAATGTGTTTTTCAAAAGTACATTTTTTTTTCAACATTCAAGGAATTTTAAGAAATGTACCATTTGCCTCAGGGCAGATGATTTAAAAGATCTCTCTGTGATGGTTTCAAATACGCTGGTGATTGGGAAGCTGATGCATGAATATAAGGCATTATTATTCCCCAGCGAGGCTTCAGAGGAGGAAACTAGTTAGGGGACTATTTTCCTCCCTAACATTTTATTCCTGCTGAAATAAGTCAAAATACCCAATGTTCTTTGTATTCAGAGGTGACACTGGTACAAGCACGGCTGTCAGCGGCTGTCAATCCCGGGCTTTGGAAGCAATGTCACGGTGCTTTAACTTGCTTTTCAGTTTGCTCAGCATGTCTTTGAAGCACTGCCTCTACTCATCTCTTCCAGAGCTCCCTGTTCAGCCAAATTACACTATTTCAGCAGGAACTCGGCTAAATCCTTTAAAGATAGTGGGCCAGCTTCCTCCGTGTTGAGGATGAAATCCCGTCTTTTTTCAAAGAGTGATCTTCATGTAGGCACTATTCACATGCCTGGGGTGGTTGTTACATTGCATATTCCTGGACCTCATTCCCAAACCAATGGATTCAGAGACTCTAGGGGTGGGAGGTCAGGTAACCTGCATTTGGCCCAGGGATTCCCATGCACTGGTGCTGAAGGCCTCTGAGTGGCTTTTACAGTCACTAACTATGCTTTGGTTGAGCCTCTGTATTCCTTTATACTCAGGGACATCAAAAAGCTTAGAAGCTCATTCCCAGAAAGACACCTGGAAATATTACAAAGGGCAGGTCTATTCATATGCTTCAAATCATCCAAGAAAATGTTCTGTTCCTTAAAAGATTTTATGGCTTATATTTTGAAAATATCCCCCATGTAATCAAGTATGCTTTTCTAAATGTCCAGGCAGAGAACAAGTCAAATTCAAAACAGTCAACATACTTTGAAAGGAGAAGAGCTTGAAGAACAGGAGTAGAATTATAACTTCCACAGGAGGGGAAACAGCCCTCAGCTTGGCTGATCCATAAGCTGAAAGATGAAATAGAGAGGATGGAGACCGGGATGTCAGGATACAGGCTTTATTGAAGAGAAGAGGACCACTGCCGGCTGCTTCCAGAGAGAGGAGCGCAAGAGGCCGAGGGCCAGGGTACAAGCACCCTTAAGGGGAAGATAGAGGAGGACAGGGCTTAGGGCACTCAGCACACGCTGATTGGTGGTTTCATGTAAGGCCTATGATTAGGGACCTAGAGCCTTAGGAATCGGGGGCTTAGGGTATATGGCAGGTGCTGATTGGTAGTTTAGTGCTCAGGAATGTCTGGCTGCAGGTGGGGTTTACGTATGTCCATCAACTGGAGGAAGGGAGGATCTATCATAAGCGAAAAAGAGCCCTTTCAGGGATTGGTTGCAAAAATAAAAATAAGCCCAACAACACCTTGGGCTTCCTCTCCAGACAGCTATCCTCCCAGCCCTGCTCAGGGCAGGCTGCACTTCTTCCTCTGGCCACCAGGAGCTCCATCTCTATCCATGGTTTCCACAACTACAGACAGCATTTCCACCCCATTGTGTGTGTTTAACTTTTGATTTTGAAATAATTATAGATTTGTAGGAAATTTCAAGAAATGAGCAGGGATGTTTCATATACCTGCACTCAGTTTCCCCGGGGGTAACATCTTGCACAACTATGGTACAATGTCACAGCCAGGAAATGCAACTATAATACAATGTCACAGCCAGGAAATACAACTATAGTACAATGTCACAGCCAGGAAATTGCAACTGGTCTCTGGTACAATTCACAGGGTGTACTCAGATTTCACCAGTTATACATGTAGTGTGTGTGTGTGTGTGTGTGTGTGTGTGTGTGTGTGTAATTCCATGGAATCTTATCACATGTGTAGATTAGTACAACTTCTACCACAAGTAAGCGACAAAATTGTTCTGTCACCCAGGCTCTCTGTGCTATCCCTCCAGAGCCATGCCCACCCCTTCCACCACCATCTCACCATCTCTAACCCCTAGCAACAGCTAATCTGTTTCCTATCTCTATAATTTCCCACAATTATTTTTTAATAGCATTTTAATAGCCTTGAGGCAACCTCCAACCATGCTGAGCTTCCTGCTTAGACTGTCCAAGTTGCCTCTCAAGGTACCAATTACTGTTTTTGTCAGTGCTCTAGTTGCAAAGTTACATACATTTTTAGTGCTTTGACCATAATCCTAATATTCCTAAAAGCGTTATTCTGAATGGACAATTTTGCTGACTGTGTGGCTTATCTCACAATGTCTATTCTGTGACACAGCAGAAATAACTGTATCATGGCTCCAACATAATAGGAGGGTTTTTCTTTTACCCACAGAAAAATCTGAGGAAGATATTACGTCTGGCAAGATTTTTCTTCCAGTTGGCAATCAAGTAACCCAGATTTCTTTCATTTTCTGATTCCGCCATTTTGATGGATAATTTTACATGTCAAATGGACCGGGACACGGATGCCCAGGGATCTGGTAAAATATTATTTCTGAGTGTGTCTGTAGGGGGTTTCTGGGTGAGATTAACATTTGAATCAGTAGACTGAGTAGGGGAGATTGCCTTCTTTCCCACTCCCCCTGCCTCCCAATGTGGTCAGGCCTCATCCAATCTGTTGAAAAGCTGAATAAAACAGAAAGCTGAATAAGAAAGAATTGTTGCTCTCTGCCTGACTGTCTTTGAGCTGGGACCTTGGTCTTCTCCTGTCTTTGGATTCCAATTCCTACTAGAATTTACACTTTATGCTGGTTCTCTGGCCTGCAGACTCAAACTGTAACTAAACCATTGGCTCTCCTGGGTGTCTAGCTTGCCAGCGTCAGAGCTCAGATTTTTCAGCCTCCATAGTCATGTGAGCCAATTCCTTATAGTAAATCTCTATGTATACATCCTGTTAGTTCTGTTCCTAACGGACCCTGACCAACACAACCACCCTCTCGGGCCATGACATAGTTGTAGGTGATGGGCACAGAGAGGAAGGAAGAAGCATAGCTGCTCCTTCAGGTTGATTAGGAAATGACACAACTTTCATTTAAGTCCCCTTCGTCTAGAACTCAGTCATATGGCCACTCCTAGTTGCAGAAAGACCTGAGAAAGTTTGAGATCAAAGGATATCTCTTTCTTCAAAAAGTGGAGGTTCCACCTGGCCAGAATGGCTCAATGGTTGAGCATTGACCTGTGAACCAGGAGGTCACAGTCTGATTCCTGGTCATGACACATGCTGGGGTTGTAGGCTCGATCCCCAGTGGGGGATGTGCAGGAGGCAGCTGATCAGTGATTCTCTGTCATCATTGATGTTTCTATCTCTTTCTCTCCCTCTTCCTTCTTCTCTGAAATCAATAAAAACATATTAAAAAGTAAATAAAAATGGAGGTTTCCTTAGGAGGAAAAAGGAGGACGTATATGGCTTTGAACTAGGCAAAAAAAACCCCAACAAAACAAAACACAAAACAGTGTCTGAAATAAGAATGAGTATGGAGATGAGGCTGCAAAAATTTTCATTACCAAATTATTTATAATAGTGAATAGAATATTCTAACAGCTTAAAGAAGCCATAATCAGAGAGTGGTTAAATATATCATGATGGGTTCATACAACAGAATAAAATGCAATGTTACAAATGGTGTTTTAGAAGAATACATGATTAAAAATGATATAGAAAATGTTTATAATGCACTGTTGATTTTAAAAAAGAAGGTAATAAAACTAACGTATATACAGTATGTTCCCTTTTTTGTAAAACAACAACAAAGCAATATATATGTGTACAGAAGAGAGACTGAATGGATATTCAGTATATCACAATTTCTACTGTGATTATCCCTCTGGGAAATTATAGGTGATTCTTTTTTTTTTTTTTAAATGTGGAGTTTCTAAGACTTTGGAAATACAAAAAACATATCACACTTGAAATGGGAATAAAAATTTTAAAAATAAGGTAATGAATATTGGTGACCATAAAACCAGGATAAAAGGCACAAGGTTAAAGAAGGAATTGGTGACCTGGGTTTGAATCCTTGCTCTACAATTTATGAATTGTTTTACTTTGGATGAGTTATCAACCTTTCCAGGTCTTGAATTCCTCACCCATAAAATGAGAACACTGGAAATAAAAATATCGACCTCACTGACTTGTTATGAGGCTTAACTAAAATATCGTTCCTCCAGTTTAGGACTTGGCACGCAGTAAGTGCTCCAAGAGCTTAGCCATTGTTACCATGATCATTATTAACAGTAATAGAATACTGTTCAAGGTCATGGGGTGACATGGAAGTGTCTGAACATTCTCTCCTCTCCTGGGCCACATATAAATCTTCATAAATACAGCCCTGCTTCTTCTTCCGAATCTCCATTGCTTTTTGTTCACCTCAGTTTTTGCACTCTTCTTGTTCATAAACTTTCAAGCATGTTCTTTGCTATCAATACCATTCAGCCTAATCTCTAATCCCATTAAAAAATACCACAAATTCTAATCTTCATTATTTCATTTTAGTGGAAGACCATACCACCAATCAGTCACCATTAAACATCAATTCTGAAGAATTTGACTTTTAAGAAACTTCTAAGCAATTATGATGACCATATTTTATAGAATGTCTCCCTCACCACTACCACACACATATCTGCCTCCATTCCTACTGTTTCCTTTTCTGTAGAGGTTAAGTCTGTGGCTCTCTCCAACCCCTCATTTACTCCTACTGTCCCCCATCCAGGCCTTTCTTCTTCCCTGTCTTTGGGGAAGGCAGCAACAAGACTCTCCTGTGCCAGCACTGACTATAGATAAGCCTAGTGAATTCTGGATATCGTATAGGAGGCCATTTTACAGTCTCTAACCTACACTTTATCAGTCATTGAGACGAATTTTAGTCTCTATCTGACTTATTCTTTGTCTTATTTTTTAAGTGGTTCAAAATCTGGATGAGGAAGCATTTTCTTTTCTTTTTTTTTTTTTTTTAAATAAATCTTTATTGCTCAGATTATTACAATTGTTTCTCCTTTTTCTCCCCCATAGCTCCCTTCCACCTGATTCCCACCCCACCCTCTACCCTTACCCCCTCCCCCCACTATTGTCCTCATCCATAGGTTATACAATTTTAATCCAGTCTCTTTCTGCACCCCACACCCCTTCACCCTGATAATTATCTATCCACTCCCTTTCTTTGCCCCTAATTCTATTATATTCACCAGTTTATTCTATTCCTGAGATTTTTAATTCACTTGACCTTCTTCCTCTTCTTAAGTAATACCTTTCAGCATTTCATATAATACTGGTTTGGTGGTGATGAACTCCTTTAGCTTTTTCTTATCTGTGAAGCTCTTTATCTGCCCTTCAATTCTGAATGATAACTTTGCTGGATACAGTAATCTTGGTTGTAGGTTCTCCCTATTCATCACTTTGAATATTTCTTGCCACTCCCTTCTGGCCTGCATGGTTTCTGTTGAGAAATCAGCTGATAGTCGTATGGGTGCTCCCTTATAGGTAACCAACTGCTTTTCTCTTGCTGCTTGTAAGATCTTCTTTTTGTCTTTTACCCTTGGCATATTGATGATGATGTGTCGAGAAGAATTTTTCTTTGGATTCCTCTTGTTTGGGGTTCTGTAGGCTTCCTGTACTTGTAAGTCTATTTCTTTCACCAGGTGAGGGAAGTTTTCTGATATTATTTCTTCAAATATGTTTTCAGTATTTTGCACTCCCTCTTCTTCTGGCACCCCCATAATTCTGATGTTGGTGCGCTTGCAGTTGTCCCAGAGGCTCCTTACACTATCTTCAACTTTCTGGATCCTCTTTTCTTCTTCCTTCTCCAGAGGAGTGTCTTTAGGCTCTTTGACCTGATTCTTGTGTTCTTCCATTCTGCTGTTGGATCTCTGCATAATATTTTCCAATTTAGTCAGTTTATCTATACTTTTTAGTTGGGTCTCATGAAGTTTATCGAGCTTTTCTAGGATATTGTTGCATAACCTTAGAACCGTAGTTCTGAACTCTATATCCTCCATCTCTTTTGTTTGAGATCTATTTCCTTGTCTCGGCATTATCACTATTTTTCAGAGTTGGTAGGAAGGCTTTGTGTGTTTGGTGTCCTATATAGCACAGTGGGTCAGCCTCCTCAGTTACCTGAGGTAGACACTCTTGGTGATCCCCTTTGTGGACTGCGTGCACAGCCTTGTTGTAGCTAAGTCTTTATTGTTGTGAATTGACCTTCAGGCCAATTGGATGTGGGTATCAGCTGTTTCTACTCTGGGATAACTTCTGTATTGGAGACAGTCTTATAGGATCAGACTTGAAAAACTGCAGAAGCCTCTGCTCAGCTTGGATGGGGCGGAGTCTCAGGGCTGAACTGACAGTCTTGGCTTCTGCCCTGCCCTTGTGCACTCGCCTGAGTTTCCGCCTGACCGGCCCAGTTTCCCCAAGCAAGAGCGTGGGTGCCGCAGGGGCTCACCCGGACTTGGGCTGGTCTCTGTAGTCTGGAGCTTCTGACTCCTTCCGCTACAGAGAGGCCGCCATCTTGTACATAGAGGCAGCGGCAGCCTCCGTGGTCAGACTGGAGCTTCTGACTCCTTCCGCTACGGAGAGGCCGCCACCTTGTACAGAGAGGCGGCGGCAGCCTCCGCGGTCAGACCTGGAGCTTCTGACTCCTTCCGCTCCGGAGGGGGAGAGGCGGCGGTCAGACCTCAGCGCGTACTTGCTCACGCGCGCGAGTCTGTAGACCCTGCAGACTGCGACTGCGGCTCCCGGTCCCTGGTCTCCCAGTCTCTGAGTCTCTGAGTCTCTGGGTGCCTTTCTTTACAGTCCAGACGCCACCCGTATGAGCCTGGGACCACGGAATTTCAGCCGGGGCTGGGGTTCAATACAGTCCGAAAGGGTTCCGTGCAATCGGGGATTCCTCCCCTCCCACCGCCAGGCAGGTATTCGGCGGCCGCGTGAGCGAGCGTCTCCCTACCTCAGTGCTTTTCAGCTCCCAGTCCGATCCGTGAGCCTCTCTCTTTCTTTATAGTTGTAGCTATTCCACTCCGCCAGCTTTCCTGACGTTTTGGTGAAGTCCTTTTTGATTTTAGTTGTTTTTTTTTTTTTTTTAATTAAATTGTTGATGAGGCGGCAGCTTAGGAGACTGCCTTGGCCGCCATCTTGGATGTTCTTTGAGGAAGCATTTTCATGTATGGACCCTACTCAAAGAAAACACACACACACACTCACACACACACACATGTGCACACACACACACACACACACACACATGTATGCCAAACCCATGCTTTAATGAAAAAAACAACTTAAAAAGTTAAAGGTGAACTTTTATTTTACTAAAACAATGACAAGGAGCAGGTGGGAAGGAAGCTATACTGAAGCATCCAAAGAAGTAAAAAAAAAAAAAATCTGACCAGAATTTGAAAGACTAGGTGAGTGCTCAATGTAGATTCAGTTTGCATTTTTAGAATAACATAGTGCTTCTCAAACTTTATTAGTGCCCAAAGATCACCTGAGGGTGTTGTTGACATTCATATTGATTCAATGAGTTTGGAGTAGAGCCCAAATTCCATATTTTCATAAGCTCCAGGTGATGCCTTTGGTCCACACACAGCACCTTGACTAGCAAAGGTATAGGATATCATGAACTGCTACCTTCTGCCCTTGATAATCACTCATCAACTTCTTTATTTTGAAGCAAACTTACATTAATAATTATTTTGCCTAGTCTAGTATTTATGATGTGCCTCTAGTTTTCCAAGTGTACATCCACCGGGATAGCATACATACCATGTTTGCTAACGTTGCTCACCTGCCTCCACCTTTTATTTTTTTAAAGTTAAAAAATATATTTTTATTGATTTTTTTTTAGAGAGAGATGAAGGGAGAGGTATAGAGAGATAGAAACATCGATGATAAGAGAGAATCATTGATTGGCTGCCTCCTGCACACCCCATACTGGGGATCAAGCCCATAACCCAGACATGTGCCCTGACAGAGAATCGAACCGTGACCCCCTTGTTCATAGGTAGACACTCTCCACTGAGCTACACTGACTGGGCTGCCCCACCTTTTAATGGCTCCCCATTATCAGCAAAGCTTTTGCTGCATTGCCAAACCACCGCAAAACATAGGGACTTAAAACAACAACTATTCATTTTGCTCATGGTTCCGTGGGTTACGATTTGGGTTGGGTATGGTCAGCTGCACTTAACTGCTGTTCTCCTGATAGTGCTGACTGATGGCTGGCGCCGTGGAGAGCACTGGGCCACAGGTTTCTCAAGAACGTCTACCCGGCCTCAGCAGGCTTGTTCATATGGTAGCAGGAAGGATCCAAGTGCAGCTTTAGGCTAGCCCTTTTCACTCTTCTACCCTAATCCTGTGTGCTACCATCTATCCTACTGATCAAAGCAAGTTGCATGAACAAATTCAGCATCAGTGCAGGGCCAAGGGTGTGGCTCCTAGGAGGAGGAAGCACTTGGGGCTGCTTTTGCAATCTGAATATTCAAGTGTAAATTGGCCTTTAAGGTCTTCCCCAGAGAGGTCTATCAGGCTTGTGTTCTCTCCACACTATTGCTTTTTCGCTTCATTCCTCCTGGGCCACTTTCTCTCTACTTTTGAACAGAGCCCTTGGCTGCTTCCCAATGCTACCTCCTACTAAACTTGATGTCTACATTGGATGAGCTCTTCAGTCATATGGCACATCTCATTCAGACTCTTATATTGACTGATGGGGAAGTTATAACCTCCCCTACTAGATGGGATATTTTTAAAGAGTCTTGATTGGGGCTTGCTTTTTTACAATCCTATAATATCCAGCAAATAATACCAATGGCTACTATTAAGTGCTATTTTTTTAGTGTAGTTAATTTATAAATATTTTATCTCATGCAAAGTAAGTGTATTGGCTCCTTTTTTATAGACTAGGAGATGAAACACAGAGAAATGACGTAACTTGTCTAAGATCACAGAGCCAGGAAGTGGCAGAGTCAGGATTTGAACCCATTATCCATTGAACTCAGAGCCTGGCCTTTTTAACTGGTCTTCTCATTGATCAAAAAGAACAGTTTGAATAAGCCTCATGCCCATAATTAAGAATTGACCAAGGAGCATGAATGTTTTTTTTTCACTTGTTGGGAATGCAAGTCAGGGTTTGGGGGTAAAAGAAGGTGTCAGGGTTAATGGGCTTCTTACATGGATGAGCTCAGATTTTACTCAAGTCTAGAGGTTCAGGCTCTGTAGAACTGAATCATTGATCAAATGATTTCAGACTCACAGAAAACTGAGAAAGAAAAAAACCCCAACAACAACAACACAGAAAACCCCAAGCCAAAAAACAACTATCTAGCCAGCTTACTTATCAGGGTCTCGGGTGATGAAGTGGTGACAACCATGTCAGCACAGATATCAGACTGGTCAGCATAATGTTTTATCAAAAGCGAAACGGAGTGAAGACGAGATGGATGCAGAGTATGTTTATGTCCTGCCTCCTTCCAAAAAAGATTTGAGTCCATTGCAAAGGGAGTGGCTATTTTTAAGTAATACAGTCACAATTGAGGCAGGGTGAGTCATTCTCAATTAAAATGCTGAATCTGCCACGCTGACAGGAAGAGTCACATTGAGTCATCAATGCTCCGTCTCTCTTGGGCGGTCCTGGAGAAATTCTCTTCTCTCAACGTCTCCATGTTCAATATTGCACAAGGACATCAATATTGACTGGCTTTGCTCTCTTGGTTTGGACTGTGAAGTTCGCTCCATTCTGACTGATAATTCACTTCCCAGCATTTGTGCAGCTGGCACCAGGGGATGACAATGCCTTAGGCTTAAAGGACAGAGGGATGGGATAATTGGTCCGTCTTTCTGTAGGTGAGAATAATGCAGGAAAAGTAATACTACCAGGTGAAGTAAATTAATGCTTTAGATTTTGTTTTCACATTAAAAAACATGGCACACAATTGAGATTGTGAAGGAACTAAAGGTAAATACCTTGTGTAGCAGTCAGGACTGAAAGTAGATATGACTCTAGAAGAGACTAATTGTAAGGAGTAATGTGTTGTCAAAAATTCCTGGGAAGTCTAGGGGTGTGGGCTCTAGACTGACGTCTAGAAATGGCTCCCAGGATTCTGCAGAACTGGCCCACCAGAGGAGCTATCACTTCTGAGGCCACCATCAGGGCCACTGATGTCCAGAACCCACTGCTGAGGCTGTGTTTCTGGAATCGGGAAGCCGTCTGGACACCAGGAGGCTGGGGAATGGACTCCAAAAGGCTGAAACCACTGTTCATGTCTCGTGTCTACTTCGTAGCTCGCCAATGACGACGCACAGTCGAAAGGAGCAGGACACTTTCCAAGTCTCATGCAAGTGCATCTAATTGGTCAAACTTAGCTTGCTTCTAGAATCAAGAATTGCTAGTTGGGAGGGAGTTTGGGAAATGTAGTTTGTAGCTGTCCAGTCTCTGGTAAGGCCCAGAGAATGACGCTGACCCAGCCAGCCACACTTTCCACACCCAGGGTCTAGTGCAGCTGTGGGCAAACTACGGCCCGCGGGCCGGATCCAGCCCGTTCAGCTGTTCTATCCGGCCCTCGGAGCCGAAAGAGCGGAGGGTTCTCTTGCTCTCCCCTCCGCTCCTTCACCAGCAGCCCAAGATGAGAGTGCCAGCATGGTCAGGTTGCTTTTGTTCCGGCCGTCAGGTCCAGTTTAAGAACCCAATGTGGCCCTCGAGTCAAAAAGTTTGCCCACCCCTGGAGTGGCTTACTCACCTCCCTGGCAATGACCGGCTGCAACAGCAGAGCTCATGGTCTCACATGTGCTGAGTGCTCCCTCTGTGGCACGCGCCGCGCTGACCCCTTAATATCCGTCACTGCCACCCCCTCGCCATTACTATGCTCCTTTCACAGTGGAGTGAGCTGGGGGCTTGCAGAGATGGCTCATTTGTGCAAATTTATGCTGGAGGAAGAAGAGGAGCCAGGCTCTGAACTCCACCTGCCTGATCGCCACCACCCCTGGACCACGTCCTGTCATCACTGCTCTACCACCTGCCATCACTCCAAGTCCAAAGCCTCTTTCTCACTCTCTTTCGGATGTCAGCAAGCCTAGACGCTGGGCCAGTTCACAGGCTCCTGACACGTCTCCTGCAGCTTTTCTCTGGCTCCTGCTCTTCCCTGGGTATTGTAACTTCACAACTATCTCAGCAGTTTCGCCGCTTGGAGGAAGCTTTCTCTGTCCTACCTGTCCTCCCACTGGAGAGAGAATTGCTTTACTCATCCCAGGGAAGGTCTGAAATTACTTCCTGCTACATCCACAGCTACCTTTATTTCATCTTTCTCCATCTGAAGCAGGGGAGATGAAGGCGAGACCGGGCTTTCGGAATTCTCTGAGTCTCAGCAAAATGTAATTACTATATATATATTTTTTTCTTTTCCTAATCACAGGAGACTTCTCTGAACAACCTAGTTACTGATTCTGCGGCTCCCTCACTCCCTCCTTCCAAACTGCTCTTTGAAGCCTGGCCTTGGCGGGGAAGTTAGTTTGCCTCCAATTGCTGGAGCGGCCGCATTAATGAGGTTGATGACAGCCAGATCCTGCCATGCTTCTTAAAAGACTTGTCATTTCCTACCCCAAACATCTTAGAACACATGTGAACGGACTGACAAAGGGACGTGGTCATTCTTTGTGTGTTTGCATCGGCCACTGTAAACCATCTCCTCAGAGTACCCTCAGCACAGGAGGTGTCACCTCTTCGCCCCTGGTTCCTGCCCTCTCTCCTCTCTCCACATCTGGTTTTATGCAGCACCCATCACGTGATAAGCCATCACTGGGACCCATTCTTATCATTTATTCACTCAAACATGTTTCTGAATGCATGCCAGGGTCCTAGGCTCGTGCTAGGCGCTAGGAAGAGTAGGTAAAAAGTCGAGCTTCTTGCCTTTCAGAAGCTTCTAATCCAGGTGCTTGCACAAGTAATCTACTCACAACATAATGTGAAGTTCCTACGTCAATAATGTGGTCAGGGAAGGCTTCCCAGAGGTGGTGACATTCACAATGCAGGAAAAGCAGGAGTCACCATGCAAGATGAGATGGGGAAGATCATTTAAGGCGGCGAGCACAGAATGGAGGTGGGAAAATGAGCATGTGGTGTGTTTCATAGTCTGCAAGGAGGTCAGTGGGTGGGAGCCCACCAGCTTGAGGGAGGATAGTGCTCAGTATCAGTGGGGGCCAGTCCTTACAGGGCCTTTTAAGTCAAGGTGAAGAGTCTGGGTTGTATGCGCAGTGTGATGGGAAAGAGTTGAAGGATTCTAAGCAGGGGAAGGATGTGATGATTTTCTCTGCGCAGTGGGATGGAACGGGGATGGAAGATGATACCCAAAAGTGGAAGCAGCCAGGCCACCGAGATGACAGAGGCCTGGACTAGGTGGTGGTGGTGGTGGGGGAGGTGGAGAGAAAGGGGTGGGGTGAGGCAGGTCAAGACTGACAATAGATGAGATCTGAGAGGTGGCAGAGCAGAGATGTCTGTGATGACTTTTGGGTTTTCAGAATCAAGGAATCCTGACACCAGGATGGCAGCCATCTTTTCTGCCCACGGGATTTAGTGGGCTTGCTGACTTAATAATGTACTTTTGGCAAGCTGTCTTCTCTACATTTCTGGCTATATTCTTGTCACTCCATCCACATCCCAGTGGACAGAACTTTCAGGCTGCATAATTACCTGCTTGAAGCCTAGAGCCCGAGGTGCCTCTTGGCTCTGACAGTGTGGGAAAATGGCTGAGCGCATAGCCGCCAGGGCCAGACAGCATGGGGTGAATTCTGGCTGTTTCCCTTGACTAATGGTGCAATCTCACCTGGCTTCTCCAGGTTTAGCCCGTACGGTGGCTAGGAGAATTGGAAGAGTGACTGCAGGTAAAGTCCCCAGAGCAGCAGCTGGCATTCAGGCTCAGAGTTAGCTCATATTAGTGTAAGTCAGAGGGATCAGGTGCTTTTGATCTTGCCTTCCTTCTACACCCACCTTTACTGCAGGATTTAGTGCTTTGAGGCATCCCCAAAATAGAGCTAATAATCCCACAGTGGGTTAACAAGAAAAAAATGATTTTACTAAGTATTTCATAGGGACATGGGGGATGGGGATTTCCTCTGGAGTGTACAACATTTCATTTCAAAACCCAATTGAAAATCTGGTCTCTTCTCTCCCTCCCTGGATACTTGCTGCATATCTACCCTTCCCCCTTCCTTGCAGTTTTCCTGGCCACTGGACCTGGATTCTCCCTCTCACTTCACTCATAGTTTTTTCATGGAAACTGTAATTTGTTTTGCTAATAGTGAGTGAAAAGAAAAGAAAAAAAATGGCTAGACCTTTCTGAGCTATTATTTCATCTTAGGAGTTAGTAAAAGAATAGAAAAATAAACCCAAGGAAAATAGAAGGAAAAAAATAATAAAGATGAGACTGGAAATTTAGGGAAACAGAGAACAGAGAGATCATTAGTAAGATCAATGATGAAACATTCTAGAAAATACCTAACCAGTATGCCTCAAAACTGTCATAGTTATGGAAAATAAGAAGAAACTGGGAAATTGTCATAAACCAAGGACACTAGGGAGACACGATGACTGAAAGCAATGTGGAATCCTAATTGGCACAACAAAAAAGGCAAGCAAAAGTCCAGTACAGTGGAGCAAGTAGCTTCAGGTGGAACTGATGCCAAGATGAGTAGTAATTGCAAGTGAGAAATAAAAATTTTGTTAGTTGTCCTGAAGTCTTGAAAAAATAGATATCCTTATCCATCTGGTTTCTTTCCTTACAAGACCAAAGCATTACAAGGGCTAGTGCAGGGTCTGAGAAAACCCATATAGTTGAAGGATATAAGGCCTTCAACTATAGATTGGAGCCCTTGCTTTGCTTCTGACTTCAAGGGATATTGGGGTGTTCGGGCAACAGTTTGGTGGGATCTATCTACTTGCTTGATTCTACGACAATTATTTTTTCCATGTCAGTGGACTTTGAAGGTCATAGAATGTCAGGTTCAATGTTAAGACCATCATCTGGGTATGTATCAAATATAAAGGGAAGGCAAAGGTATAACAGGGCAGACACAACTTGGTTATGAATAGAAAACTTCTCTGGAAATTTAAGAAGTAGTTCCTCTGTTGAGCATTAAATATTACAATTCCACTCACAGAGTAAGTCTCTCTTTATTAAATTTGCAGGGGTGAATCCCATACAGTAGGAAGAAATGTTTCTCATTCAAGAGCTCAAGGGTTATAGTTAAGAGCTGGGAGATAGGAAAAATATGTGGGTGATTTGAAAGATAGGAAGAGGTAGAGGAAAGATGAGAGGTTTAATGTACCGTTTCCCCGAAAATAAGACAGAGTCTTATATTAATTTTTGCTCCCAAAGATGCGCTAGGTCTTATTTTCAGGGGATGTCTTATTTTTCCATGAAGAAGAATATGGTACACACTTATTGTTAAATGAAAATAAAGGAATTTTTTTTTACCTGTATACAGTACGGTACTACGGTAGTTGTCAACACAAACCAGAGAAACTGTGAATCCTACAGTATCAAGAATTTACTCATTTATTCAATGACAATCATGTCATCATCTTCTGGAATATCATCATAACAATCCAATTCCTGAATTTCCTGGTGAATTTCTTGTGACTCCATTTCTTTCAGAATCAGTGGACCAAATCTCTCATGTTTAGCAATAGCACTGTCTTTAAATGATTACTTCTTGTCAAGGTAGCTTGCTCACAGTGATTTTCTGTCAGTGATTTTCTCCTATGAATTCTTCACCCAAGTCACAACTTCTTTCAGTTTAGGTTTCACAGTTTCCACGCTGATTTCTCTCCATTCACACAGCAGTGACGTCATGACTCCGCGTAAGGTCACTGGTTGCTAGAGGCCAGTCGGGGCAGCCCTAGCGACCAGTTTATGGTAAATTAATTTTCATTCTGAGACAGAGCCTGGGGGCCTTATTTTCAGGGGGATGCCTTATATTTCACTCAGAAGGAAACCTGTAAGTAGGTCTTATTTTCGGAGGATGTCTTATTTTCGGGGAAACACGGTAGTAAGAGGAGCACCTTACCTACCAGGACTTGATGAGTGTCACCAACTATATTTGTTGAACTTGAGTGTTTAGGGTAAAACTCAGAGTATTGGGAACCTTTTCCTTCTCCAGAGCACCTACACAGATCAGAATTGAGGGCTTTTCTTTGTCTTGGTTTTTCTAAAACTGGACATTCTTTTTTCGATTCTGTCCCTTCTGTTTACGCTATCTATGCTGCCCTTGTCAAAATGTTGGCTTGGGAAGTGGGCCACCTTAAGCTGTTTGATCTGCAAGGTCAGAGTTTATTTTGGATTCTATTTCACTTTTATTCCAAACCCCTCCCAAAATGTTCCGACAGGTGTTTTAGTTCAGGCAAAGGTGCTATGGGTTACCCCGACAATGTTTGTCCAAATGAACGCCAGTCCGGAGAGAAGTGCAAACTCATTGGTCTCGAAGGCCACTCTAGCAACAGGCTTAAAGGGCCTGGGCCTGTGTTCCATCCTGTGATTCTGCTTCCTATGACAAACCACAGTTGTAGGCAGCACAATACAAAACAGAAGTACAAAAGGGAGCCAACCAGGATGAAAAGGAATAGAATGATTTTACCAAGGATGCCTAACAAATGGGAACCAATAACAAAATCTGGGCACCAACTTTAGAATAAATAGCTGAGCAACTCAATGCAAAGACAGCAGAGTTCACATCCAGCATTGACATACCACAGACTCGACAAGCCACAAGCAGCCAAGGTGGAAGGGTGGACATGCAGACCATATCTCCATGGAGTCTTCCAGGAAAACTGTGGAAATAAACAGAGACCACCCTAATAACTAACATATTTTTAGAGCTTTTTAGAGCATGGGAGATTGTCACTATACTTGCACTGGGAAGACTCAAAGGCAGGCAGGGGAGTGGAAAAGCTTTATGGTATAAGAATGAGGAAAAGTTCAGGTGTGCTCTGATTGGAGGTTATAGGCAAGGAGAAGATGGAGGTTGGTTATTTGGGGAGCATATTTGGCTTTCTCTGGTTGGTTCTGAGGTGGAAGCAGGTGAAAAAGTTGGGAAACTGGCAGTTATGGACGGCGTTCTAATTGTTCTGGGCAGATTTCTGCAGGGGTTCGGGTTTGGCTTCTTGGGCTACTTGCTGCTGAGGGTGTGGGTTGCGGTTCTCATGGGGCCCTTGTCCATTGGTATAATCAGTCTATCAAGGAAAAGCTGTTATTGAGCAGTTAGATTTCATTTAATCATCATAACTATCTCCTCCAGGTCCCTCTTGTGCAGACAAGGAAAAGCAAAGCTCAAGGGACTATGAATAGTGTATCCAAGGCCATACAACTAGTGACAAGCAAAATTCAGACCTATAAATGTTGGGCCTTTTTTTAAAGGTCCATCTTGTAGAGACCATAAAATTATTCTGATGCTGCCCTATCTGTTAGAAACAGTAGGTATTCAAAATTTCTCATTGTATGAATGAATGGATAACGACAATTTTGGAATACTCTTTTTGAAATTGTCTCCACAGTTTGCATTAAAAACCCCCACAAAAAACCTTCCTTACCATTTTCAGCAACCTGGATGGAATTGGAGAACATTATGCTGATTGAAATAAGCCAGTCAATGAAAGAAAAACACCACATGATCTCACTCATTTATGGATAATAAAGAAGAAACCTGATGAACAAAAAGATAGATACAGCCGAAACCGGTTTGGCTCAGTGGCAGAGCATTGGTCTGCGGACTGGAAGGTCCCGGGTTGGATTCCGGTCAAGGGCATGTACATTGGTTGCGGGCACATCCCCAGTAGGGGGTGTGCAAGAGGCAGCTGGTTGATGTTTCTCTCTCATCGACGTTTCTAGCTCTCTATCTCTCTCCCTTCCTCTCTGTAAAATATCAATAAAATATATTTAAAAAAAAAGATAGATACAGAGACAGTAAAGCAACAAACTGACTGTCAAATTACAGCGGGAAGGTTAGGGAGATATGGGGAGATAAGAGATCAACCGAAGGACTTGTATGCATGCATATAAGCATAACCAATGGACGCAAAACTCTGGGGGGTGAGGGCATGTATTGGAGTGGGGGAGGGCAATGGTAGGATATGTACACATATAAAAGCTTAATTAAAAAATGAGGGGGAAAAAGAAACGAAAAAAATAATCTTTAATGATGGCATGTTTTGATGGATTTAGATTTTGGAAACAAATATTTTTCCAAATTAAGACTGGCAAATAATGTTAGAGAACCTGCTGGCTCAAAGCCTGGTGTGTACATTCAGTAATGAGATGGATCTTGGGCTTTTTGCACATGCTGGGTGTGATCTACAAAGCAGCTTTGAAGGCTTTTCCAAATGAAAAGTTGTAAAAATAGTTGCATTTTGGGAATAAGTTCTTGACTTTTCCAAAGTTTGGAGCCCAATGCTTATTTTTTTTTTAAAATAGCTAACTCTTCATTATTTTTGCAATCTATCTTTCTGTGTAGTTTTACAGTTCTCAAATTGTCTACATCATTCAACAAATATTTGTTGAACATCTATTATGTGTTCAGTGTGTGCTTTGAACACGGACATGAAATACAGGTCTGTACACTAGAAGCTCTAAGTGTAGTTAAGGAAGACAGAGCGTTAACAACTGAAATGCCATTGGATAAGTACCATGGCTGATAAATGGCAGGATGTCCTGGGAACATGCAGTAGGAACAGTGATGAGTTGGTACATGTTAAATCACTGAGCCCTGGCGGGGAGGGGGTGGTGAGATAAGGGCCTGATTTTCAGCATTTGCTGGTTTCCATGGTCAAAATACTCCCCCTATTTCAAGCTACCAACATGATGCAGCAGCACAGCATTATATCCCATTTCCCCTATACAGATACAATCGATGCAAATAACGTCAAAAGCATAGATAATAGTAAAATATAGTAAAACAATTGGGAAGTGAAGTGTTCGAGCATTTGTTACTTTAAAAAAATATATTTTATTGATATTTTACAGAGAGGAAGGGAGAGAGATAGAGAGCTAGAAAGGTCAATGAGAAACATTCACCAGCTGCCTCTTGCACAGCCCCTAGCGGGGATGTGCTCGCAACCAATGTACATGCCCTTGACCAGAATAGAACCCGGGACCCTTCAGTCCACATACCGACTCTCTACCACTGAGCCAAACCAGTTTCTGCGCATTTGTTACTTTTGCTTTTAATACAGTTAACTTAATTATAAACTTATTTAATTTATTGTTAAAGAACAGCTACATTTACCTAAAAAACAGCTCACAAAATTACTGAACATTTAATAATCAGCTCTTGCAAGCAAGTAGGAACCAGTGCAAATGGCTCTAGCAAGCCCCAGGGACAAAAGCAATGTCTGGAATTACTGTCGATTCACCTAAAGGGAAGATGGTAAGGAAATTGAAGGCAGGGATCCTGCCTTTTCATTTCTATATCCATGGCACCTAGCACTAGGTTGTTGAATGGTCAACGTAAATCATTAATGCAAGTTTAAAAAAATTAGCCCCTACTATATTCTGGGCACTATTCTAGGAGCTTGGGGGTGGGGTGGGTGGGTATGACAGTAAAAACCAAGTCCCTGCCTTTAGAGTTTACATTCGTGTGTGTGTGTGTGTGTGTGTAATAACACATGCCTGTCATGTACGGCGGCGGGGAGTAGGGTTAAAACGTCTGTAGGGTAAAGGAGAAAAGGAGTGAGAATTGCCTTTCATAAGGATTGTGCGACGTATAAAGATTGAATGAAATGTCCTGGAATCTGGAAAACACAGTCTAAGGCAGTGGTCGGCAAACTCATTTGTCAACAGAGCCAAATATCAACAGTACAACAATTGAAATTTCTTTTGAGAGCCATATTTTTAAAATGTAAACTTCTTCTAACGCCACTTCTTCAAAATAGATTCGACCAGGCCGTGGTATTTTGTGGAAGAGCCACACTCAAGGGGCCAAAGAGCCTCGGTTTGCTGACCACTGGTCTAAGAAAGGCTGAAGCAGAGACTTCGAGCAAACCTCACCATTTCAACAGGACTGGGACACAGGGTAACTTAGGAAGTTTCTTCTTTCGAGATCCCCACAGTTGCTCTTCACTCTCTACAGCCTTTCCTCACAAGTGCAAAGTCAAGTCCGCCTCAGAAAGCCCAAGGATTAACCTGACCAATCAGAGGCCGCGAGGCGGGGCTCCTGTTTCAGTACCTGCCGCCGCCCGCTGCGCATGCTCCAAATCCTTCCGTTTGGGGCACACTTTCTGGGACACTTTGCGCATGTGCGAGAACGAGACGCAGAAGTTTGGCCCTAGGGGTTGCCGTACCGTCCGAGCGGCGAGGGTCGTCCCGCTTTTCCTGGGTGTTCGCTCTGGTGTCAAGTGTTCCAACGCCACCGTTGCCCCCGCCTAGTATGAACCCGGAGAGTTTCGCGGCCGGCGAGAGGCTGGTGTCGCCGACCTACGTGCGGCAGGGCTGCGAGGCTCGCCGCACGCACGAGCACCTCATCCGTCTGCTTCTGGAGCAGGTACCGGGGGTCGGGCGGCCGCCCGCTGCCCAGCCCCCAGCTCCGCGGCGTCCCCGCGATTGCGGCGTCCAGCTTCACCCGCTTCTGTTTGCCGCCGGGAGCCGACCCGGCAGTCCAGCGGGGCAGGCGCTGCGCCCACTGGCTGCGCTCGGCCCCTTCTCCTCCTCGCCGCGCACCCCAAACCCCCAAACCGGGGAGCATGAGGGCGTGTGTGGGGTCGCGCTTTTGAGTCCCGTTATGTGTAACGCGGATGCGGAAACGAGTGGAAGCCCCAGTTGGGTTACTTTGTTTTCTGTTTGCGGAAAGGGCAAAGTTCGCACCTCCCACCTTGCACTCTTCCCGAGAACTCGGGGAACACGTGTTCGTAAATCACGGGGTACACACCAAGTGCTGCCCCGGAACATCCGCGGGCGCGGCATCGCCGAATTTTAATTTCACTAAAGTTTGGCCAAGCTGTAGCTTTCGCTGGCTGGTTTGAAGAATCTTCATTGAAGATAAGGTTTAATTGGTTTTCAGTAACCTTAACTGACTACAACTTTAAATCGGAGTAAATCTCATCGCATTCCTTCCTTCCTTCCTTCCTTCCTTCCTTCCTTCCTTCCTTCCTTCCTTCCTTCCTTCCTTCCTTCCTTCCTTCCTTCCTTCCTTCCTTCCTTCCTTCCTTCCTTCCTCCCTCCTTCCCTCCCTCCCTCCCTCCCTCCCTCCCTCCCTCCCTTCCCCCCTCCCTCCCTCCCTCCCTCCCTCCTTTCCTTCCTTCCAGATAATTGTAGTGTAACATAAACCTTCTAGCTGGGGTTTCTTCATAGTGCTGAATTTCTATTTGAATTCTAGACAGCAAGGAACATGGCGAGATAACACCCTAAAAGGGTTTAAAATGCATCGAGGTGCGTTCTAAGGAACGACGAGACCACCTTAAATATAATTAAATCATAATTCATTATAATTATGTGTTTTTTATTTTAAGGGCAAATGTCCAGAGGATGGTTGGGATGAAAGTACGCTTGAACTCTTCCTACATGAACTGGCGATCATGGATAGCAACAATTTCCTGGGCAACTGTGGAGTGGGAGAAAGGGAAGGGAGAGTGGCTTCCACCTTAGTGGCTCGGCGTCATTACAGGTATATTTTTTCAAATTTTTCAAACAATCAAAAAAATTCTTTCCTTGCCTTTTTTTTTTTTTTTTTTTCCTAAAAGCAATGGTGGCAGTATTCATCACATTAGATTATAAAATGCCTGTTTGGAACCTATTTCTTCCCCATTCAAATAAATGGGCATGTAAATTTAGATGCAGCAATTTAATCTGAGGAGGTGCTTTTCAAGACTGCAGGGTAAAAGTCCTTGTCAGGTTCTGGGTAGATAACAATATTAGCTATTTGTTCTGTTAAGAACAATTAACCTAATAAACCTATTATTTGTATGAGTTTAAAATATCTTAAGGTTTTTTGTGATTTTCCATGTTTCCTACAGTTGCAAGTTTTTTTTTTAGAGAATTATATATTAGATAGAATTATAAATCATTGTTTATCTGCATCTAAACTGAATCCCATTTTATAAGCACCTTACTTTGTTGCAATAGATATAAGAAAGGGTACATTCAATTTAATATTAGATTATTAAGTTACTCTTACATTTTTTTAAAAAGCTTTTCATCCGTTCTGATAACCATTTAATTGACAGTGATTTCAAATATAATCATTTCTCTATTCTCCTACCTTTCTGTGAAATATAGGTAAACTCTAAAATGAAAACTCCTATCTTCCATGATTTAAAATTTTACTAACGTTTGACAACCCCTAGGTTTAACCCCTGGTTTGAATAATCTTAGTTGAAGAAAAGTTCCATGATGACATTTTCTATCCCATAGTTGAATTTTATTTCAATCAAAACCACCAAACTTCTAGTTGAATCAAAAGGTTCAAACTTCACCCTGACTGATTTGTCTCAGTGGATAGAGCGTTGACCTGTGGACTGAAAGGTCCCAGGTTTGATTCCAGTCAAGGGCATGTACATTGGTTGTGGGCACATCCCCAGTAGGGGGCGTGCAGGAGGCAGCTGATCGATTTTTCTCTCTCATCGATGTTTCTAACTTTCTATTCCTCTCCCTTCCTCTCTGTGAAAAATCATTAAAATATTTTTAAAAAAGTTTCAAACAACAAGTTAAAAAATAAATAAGTCATGGGATTTAATGTATAGCATGTTGCCTATAATTAATAATACTGTTTTGTATATTTGAAAGTTCTAAGAGAGTAGAGCTTAAAAGTTCTCATCACAAGAAAAATTTGTTACTGTGTGTGATGATGGATGTGAACTAGACTTGTGGCGATCATTTTACAATATATACAAATATTGAATCATTATTTTGTATACCTGAAACTAATATGATGTTATATGTCAATTATATGTGTTAGTTAAAAGTTAAAAGAAAAACCTAATTGCAGTTAAAACTAATGATAACGAATGTATAACTTGGGTGAAAAATTCATGTGAAAAATGGGCTGGTAACAGTTATTATCTGGAAAATATGCTTTGTACATGAGATTTCAGTGGTAATGAAGCGTGGCACCAGTATTTTGTGTTTTGTGATAATTCCAGTATGCAGAATTTCCAATCTATTTATAAATTACAAATAGATTTTTGATTTTGAAGAATATTCAGAGGTCTTTTTAAACAGTGTCTAACATCTAATTTAAAATGAGTGGGTTAGCACATGCATTTTCAAAGACTGGATTAAGGCAATATTTGAAATAACAACTCATCCCCATTGGAACTTAGTCCCCTGCTCTGATTAGGGGAAAAGGAAAGAAAGAAGAGAATTTAATGCTGCGGGTATTTAGCTTTTCTACTGTTGCACAGCAAACCTCAAAAACAAAGTGGCTTGAAACAATCATGTGTCATCTTCCAGTTCTGTGGGTGAACTGGACTCAGTGATGATTGCTGGGTGATGATTGCTTTGGGTTTCGTAAGTAGTTGCAGTCAGATGGTGGCTGAGCGTGTAGTCATCTGAAGGTACAACTGGGTAGTTTATCCCAGTTGGCGCACTTAGGTCGCTGGGAGCTCGGTTACCCTCTCCATGTGGCTTTGGCTTCTCCCAGAGGGCATGTGGATTATAAGAGGGAGTCCTCAAGAACAGGCCCTTCAAGAGCCTGGGTAGGAAACCATAAGGCTTCTTATGCTCTAACTCAGAAGTCCCAGATCATCGCTTCTGCTACTTTCTTTCTGGCCCAGCAAGTCCCTAAGGCCTGACCAGATTCAAGTGGAGGGAGTTAGACTCCATCTCTTGGTGTGGCAGTACCATATGGGTGTAGGGAGGAAAGGAAGTAATGGTGGCCAGCTTTGGAGACTAGATACCAGAGCAAAATTGATGAATTTGTTTCAACTTAATAGGATATTTTCATATTATTAATAGTTTATTCAATATATCTACAATATTCAAGTATTGCTCCTGGTATTTTTTTTTTTTGTAATTGCATTTGTATACTTATATAGTGGATGACTTAGAACACTGAGTATTTTTGTCCAGTTGTTGGCCCATCTTTTGCTTAGGTTCATTCATGGAATTGGACGATCGGGTGATATTTCTGCTGTGCAACCAAAAGCTGCAGGTTCTAGCCTTTTGAACAAAATTGCCAATTCTTTGGTCCTGGACATCATAAAGATGGCTGGTATGTACTGTGCTAATCGTAATACTTTTGGCTGACCAGCCACACATGCTGACTAGCCACACATGCCTTTGCCTAGTTTCCTATTAATGTCTCTTTCAAAGAGGATATAAGTGATTTTTGAGAAGATGTATCTATCTATATATATAAAAGGCTAAGGGACTGGCCAGTAGGTATGATGTGCACTGACCACCAGGGGGCAGACGCTCACCACAGGAGCTGCCGAGCTTCGGTGACTAGGCAGCAGCACCCCAGAACCAGAGAGGAGGGAGCCCAATTCCTCGCAGAGCCACGCGATTCCACCTTTGGCCATGGGTTATGTTGTTGTTGGGGCACTGTTGACCCCGGATATGGTTTACTGCACATTTGTGTTTGCTTTCCACACCCTGTACAATAGCAACTTTGCAGAGTGCCCTCTTCAGTCTGGGACCCCTTGGGGGATGCCAGAGATCCAGTGTGTTCTGATCCCGGCAGCCAGGCCAAGGGACTCCACCTGCCGGAGGGACCTGCTTACTCTGCAGATGCCCTTCGAGCCGTGGCGCCACCCCAGGTGCAGCTGGACGGGGTGGGACCACAGGAGGTTGGCTCCAGGGCGTGTCTGGCCTGTCTCATCCAGTCCCACCTGCCAGCCACCTTCTAATTAATTTCCTTGCAATGTACACAAATCTATGCACGAGGTCTGTAGTGTATATATAAAAACCTTTAGAATGAGATAGAAAATCAGATCATAAGCATGAAGGATGAAATTGACAGCTTCCTGAGAGTGAGTACAGAAGAAGCAGCAGTAAATCTACAACTGTTATTATTTGCTAGAGGTATATAATTCCTTCAAGAAGAGAGCTGGTTTTTCAAGTAATAACTAATTTCTGTTTTACTTCTTATTCCTAGGTGTCCATTCAGTGACCAATTGCTTTGTAGTACCTATGGCAACTGGTATGAGTCTAACTCTGTGTTTCTTGACATTACGACACAAAAGACCCAAGGCAAAGTATATTATATGGCCACGAATAGACCAGAAGTCCTGCTTTAAATCCATGATCACTGCAGGTAAAAGAAGAGTGTTGTATATAAAGTATTCAGTATCACAGTTAGACATTTCAAACTTTTTATGTAAAGATATACAAAAGAAACTAAACCTCTTTCTTTTTATTGTGATAAAATATACATAAAATTACCATTTTAACCATTTTAAAATGTACAGTTCCATGACATTAAGTACATTCACATTGTTGTGCAACTATAATCACCATTTATCTCCAGAACTTTTTCATCCCTTTAAACTGAAATTCTGCCCATTAAACAGTACCTGCCCCTTCCCGCTGCTCCCAGTCCCTGGCAATCATCATTCTCCTTTCTGTCTCTATGAATTTGAGTATTCCAGAGTATTTTCCCTTTGTGGCTGGCTTATTTTACTTCACATCTTTAAGCTTTAATCCATGGTATACTACGTGTCAAAATTTCTTTCCTTTTTAAAGACTGAATGACATTCAATTCTGTGTGTGTGTGTCTGTATGTATGCTTGTGCATGTGCGTGCATGTGTGTGTCAAGTCGAATTTGAAAACTTAACGTTATTTTTGAATGACTTCAGTCTGTTGTATGAAATGAACAGTATTGGGCTGTAATTGAACTGCATAAATAATCCTAAAGAAACTCATGTAAAAGGTTTTATAATGAGGATTTAGCAGAAATTGATAGACTTTAAAAAATATACTAATTTATTTTAAATGGTATAAAGTTATCAAGTCTGATAATTTGCATTCTATTAACCAAAGAATTGATAACCACATTCTTGGAATATGGAAAAGATTGCCTTATTGAAAACTATTTTCCAAAAGATGTTGGCCTATGATTTATAGTCTATTCTTTTTCAGAATAATAGCCCCTATTCTTAGGAAGCAAGATTTTTGTATTAGTAAAAAAAACCCCCACAACTTGTATTTTAATTGCTTGAAAGCAAAATAGGGTTGGGTCTAGAGAATTTGAGAAATAGTAAAAATTCGTTGTCTTGAGGAAGTTACTTATTTAAGTAAAGTTTGTATATTTGTTTTAATAGCTTTGTAGATATGGATTTTAAAAACCTGAAAACCTCTGAGCCACGTATTTGAAATGATGATTTTATAGTGACTAAGGTTTGATGTTTCTGTAGAGAGAATGCAGACAACTTGGTGTGGGTTCTAAAACTCAAAAGAAAACTACTTGAAACTACTTGCTCTTCACTTTGCTCTAACTTGCTGTGTGACCTTGGGGAGACGGCTTAATCTTCCTGAACTTTGGCTCCCTTATCTTTGAAATGAGGGAGTTGAGCTAAATGATTTCTAAATCCTTTAGGCTTTTAAATCCATGAATCTGGCCTGCTGCTAGATTTGGTATTTGGGAAGACTGAAGATGAGACTGCATAATAACTCTATGTGCAAAATTTCCCGGGTTTATTTTCTATCCAATTCCTGAGACTTAAACCTTTAGGTTTTTCTTTTACAGCAGGTTTTGCTTGGTTAGGTATTTACTAGTATCACAGAGGATATCTATAATAATAAAAGGGAAATATGCTAATTAGACCGGACATTCTTCTTGACAAAGCCAGGGTCAGAGGGAAGCCGGCTAGGGTTCCGGGTGCCTGTGGGTGGCCGGAGGAGGAGGAGGAGGAGGAGGAGGAGGAGGAGGAGGAGGAGGAAAGCAGCCTGGATCCCGGGTGCCTGCGGGCGGCTGGACGAAGGAAGCAGCCCAGGGCCCGGTCCCGGGTGTCAGAGGGAAGCCGGTGCTGGTAGCCGGGGGAAGGAAGGCCTACTCTTGCACGAATTTTCGTGCATTGGGCCTCTAGTAGTTATATAAGTGCTTTGTGCATTATTTAATGTATATGTTGCTTATACAACTTTTTAAGTTTATGGATACGTAAATATTTATCATATAAGGTTACATAGTTATTATTTGGGGAGAACCTTTGATCACATGCTAGTTAGGTGTACTAGTTCAATTGAAAACAGTTTTTAAAAAAATAGATTTTTATTGATTTTAGAGAGAGAAAGGGAGAGGGAGAGAGACACACATCAATAAGAGAGAAACATCAGTTAGCTGCTTCCTGCACTCCCCTCCACCTGAGATTGAACCTGCAACCCGGGTATGTGCCGTGACTGGGAATAGAACTGGTGACCTCTTGGTGCATGGGATGATGCTTAACTAACTGAGGCCCAACAGCCAGGACAAAAAACAATTTTTATGTTTAGGTTATAAAAGGCTCTTGTAAACCATCTTCTTTCTTCATTGATGGTTTTGCTATCTAGAAATGAAATGAGTCAGTAATCCCTAGACTGCTAAAATGCATTACCTTTTTCTTTAGAGCTAAAACATGAAGTTGATGATTGTGATTTGTTTCAATACTTGAGTTATTATTTTTATTCATATCTGAAATGAAGTGAACTTTAAAATAAAACTTAGGCATTGCCAGAGAATGTGTAGTTTTTTTTTCTGTGGACTAGTGATCATTTTTGTCATCATTGGCTGTTACTACTTTTTAAAAAATATATATATATTTTATTGGTTTTTTACAGAGAGGAAGAGAGAGGGATAGAGAATTAGAAACATCGATGAGAGAGAAACATTGATCACCTGCCTCTTGCACACCCCCTAATGGGGATGTACCCGCAACCAAGGTACATGCCCTTGACTGGAATCGAACCCGGGACCCTTGAGTCCGCAGACTGACGCTCTATCCACTGAGCCAAACTGGCCTCTGCGGCTGTTACTACTTTTATAGGTGTATATTTAACATATGTTCTCCTTCCCAGAATTAATCATTTTTGTCATATCAAAGTGCTACGTAGATTTGTGGTCCTAATTGTGGGCTAGTGGTCATGCACATTATGTTGACTTGCCTTTGACTCATTCCAGTGTTGAGCCAGGTGTTTATTGCTAGAGGAGGGTTCATCGACCAAACTAAGTATTTAGAATTCGTGTGTCAAATAGCGCTACTTCCTAGAGTTTCTTGGTCTTCTCTTATTTGAGTTTACACTAATATTTTGATTTCTGATTTGGTTGGTTAGGATTTGAGCCCGTGGTGATAGAGAATGTTTTAGAAGGTGATGAGCTGCGCACAGACCTGAAAGCAGTAGAAGCTAAAATCCAGGAACTTGGGTCTGATAACGTGCTGTGTGTTCATTCTACTACATCCTGTTTTGCTCCAAGGGTACCTGACAGGTAAATGACTTGTGAATATTGTCCTTCAGGTATTCATCAGTCTTTTATGTATTTATTTATTTTAAATATATTGTTTATTGATTTCTGAGGAGAAGGGAGAGGGGAGAGAAAAACATCAATGATGAGAGAGAATCATTGATCGGCTGCCTCCTGCCCACCTCCATTGGGGACCGAGCCCACAACCTGGGCATATGCCCTTGACTGGAATCGAACCTGGGACCCTTCAGTCCATAGGCCGACACCTTATCCACTGAGTCAAACAGGCTAAGATTTCAACAGTTTTTTAAAATGAAATTTATATATATATATATATATATATATATATATATATATATATATATATATATACTAATTTTCAAAGATGCTTAAGAACATTTGGCAGTACATAGGTGAATGGACTATCCCAAGAGAATTGATAGATCCTGCTGAGACACAGCATCATCTCTTGAGAAAATAAAAATTTAATATAGAAGAAGAAAAAGCAGCTAGTACTAAGTGGAGATTCCTTTGTCACCCAAATAGATGCAGATCTATTACTTAAATAAGTAAATCTGTTTTCTTGCTCTTTTTTTCTGTTTCTGATTTCTTGGCATCCTTTTCCTCATTATGTAATAGAAGTTTCTAAACAAAACAGTGAGTTTAACTTGTTTTCATTGTTATGTCCACTTCTTTGACCTAACAGTTCTCCTATGTAGGAACTATCAGTAGTAACAGAAAATTTTAGAATTATTTGTTGCCCTTTCAATATTTTTTAATTGGAAGATTAATCCAGATGTACTCTTGAGTATATACAGTGGTTGCCTTTGCATTCTGAGAAAAATACAAATGTTTAAGAAAATAAAAGCAAAGGGGAAAAAAAGCAAATGTTTACTTTTCTAAAGGATGGCCACAAATTTTTAATTTGCAAATGTAATATGCTTAGTTATAGGAATACACATTTCTAGTTTTGATAGCAAGTCTTTGATTCATTTTAACATTTTGAATAAAAATGCTTGTAATTTGTAAAAATTTTGACTTTGTACTATTTTTGTAGCACCAAGTTATACTTTGGTTTCTATGGTGTTATATAATTTGGCAGTAATGAATGCATTTTGGCTTTTACTATCTAATATGTGTACTTTAAGAGACGATTTTAAAACCATGCTCTTGAAAATTTGCCTTGCTCCAACCATGAGTCTGTGAATTTTATTTTAAGATTATATTACAAAGAATACAAGAATTAATGATAATATGAGGATAAACTGTTTCACATACTCACAATTGTAAACCTAGTTTTGCCCCACCTTGTATTGTATATACTTTTTTGTTACTTACCAGTCATATTTTAAATTTACATTGAAATATTAAGCATCTCTCTTCTTTGTTCATTGATAGTTTTGCTATCTAGAAAAGTTTTAATGTGATAGAAATAAATCACATTTCCAAAAACAGCATATGGATATTTGTTAGAGTATTTATCCTTGAGGATAGTATTGTTTTTTGTCTCATATGGACTAATTCTTTTTGGATGTTTACTGTATGCCTGATGCAGTATTAAGTATTTTACATGTATGAAGTTTTTTTATCAGTAAAATTCTCATATACCACTTTTTAATGGTATTATATGGTGAGTGTTTCTTACAAGAATGAACTTTAGGATGATGCATCGTTATTAGTAATATGTTTGAATTTCTGATTTTATTAAATTAAAACATTTTGATGTCTTTACATTAAGCTTAATTCTTTTGTAGTTTTAATTTGGATGGGTAGATACTGTCTTTATTAGTTCATTAATTGGACAGAGAGCATTGTGGTGCCTGACCCTGGACTGGGATGGGGAACCGGGAGTGGGTGGTGGTAGGCGTAGCCCCTTTCCCAGAGAGACTGATGGCCATCCTCCTGCACCCCAACACTCTCCCTGTTCCTCCCCCCAGCTGGCAGGCCCCAGGCCTAGGGACCTCACCAGTGCACAAATTTTGTGCACTGAGCCTCTAGTTACTAGGTGTACCTGTTAATAATGCGTATTTTGTAATCAAATAAAACAGGATAATTTCAAGAGAAACATCAAAATTGCTTTATTCAAAGTAATGTCCATTGCTAGATACACATTTCCCCCATCTTTAGGTAATTTTGGACAGCTTTCCCAATAGAACTTTTCTCATTTTGAGGCAAACCATTCAGAGACCCAATTTTCCACTTCATTGTGCGTTTTGAAGTGCTGCTCAGAAAGTGCGTGTGCTATGAATTGGAACAAGTGGTAATCTGAAGGAATAAGGTCTGATGAATACGGCGGGTGGGTTAACACTTCCTAGGCAAGATCTTATAATGTATCTTTAACTGGTTTTGAAGTGTGTGACGGTGCGTCATCATGAAGCAAATTTACTTTGCCGAGTCTTCTGGCACATTCTGGTCATTTCACCATCAAAGCCTGGTTCAAATTGATTATTTGTTGTTGGTAGTGATCAGTATTAATGTTTTCAGCTGGTTTTAAAGGCTCATTATACACCACACCTTCCTGCTCCCACCGAACCCAGAGCATTGACTTCTTTCCCAATCCATTTGGCCTTGCAGTCGATGTTGATGGTTGACCTGGATCAACCCATGATTTTGTGCATTTGAAATTCTCAAAATGAATCCACTTTTCATTGCAGTCACAATTTGATGCAAAACAGACTCTTTTGTGCCGTTGAAGCAACATTTTACTGATGGCTTTTCGGTTTTCCATTTGTCTTTCATTCAGTTGATGTGGCACCCATTTTTCTTCCTTTAAAACCTTTCCCATTGCTTGTAAATGGGAATTGTTTGCTGAGCAACATTTAATCTTTCTGCAAGTTGTTTTTGAGTTTGACAAGCATCTTCATTCAATAATGCTTATAATTGTTAGTCTCCAAACATTTTTGGTTGACCTGGACGTTCTTTGTCTTTCACATTGAAATCATCACTTTTAAAATGTTTAAACAAGCATTCTTGAGATGGAGCATGTTCACCCGAAGTATACAATAACTTTCAGCAGCATGTTTCTTCAAAATAAAGTAATGAATTAAAACTTACCACAAATGCTCTTTTTTGGGGCACAAAATTCGACATTTTTAAGCATAAAAATATCTGTGATGTTAACACTTTCAGCAAATTTGACATGAAATTTTGAAGCTCAATACAACAAAATAGCATACATATCAAATCGCATATATATCAACATATGTGTAACTCCATCTATTGAAAAAAATCCACATTATTAATTGGTACACCTAGTATATGCTAAAATATTGCTATAGAAATTTCAGTTTTGTCATCTTTTCCTCATGTGCATTAACAATAGCCATTATACTACTTTTCACACTATAATTTATAAAAGCATAACATGAATGTGTCTTTCTATTGAATATTTATGTTTGTAGAATAGAAGAACTGGCTCTGATTTGTGCTTCTTATGGTATTCCACATATAGTCAACAATGCTTATGGATTGCAGTCTTCAAAGTGTATGCACCTCATTCAGCAGGTAAGAGAATTTAAAAATATGTCAAGGAAAGAAATGGATTTTAACATATGTGATTAATCCTTTGTTTTCTTGGCAATCTAATATTGTAAAAACAGTTATCTAGCACCCTCTATTTTAGGGAGCGTTAGCAATTTGCATACAATATTCATTGAGTGAGAGTAATTTTTTGGTAGTATGGTGGTAATTGTACTAATAGCTTTGATCTGAATCAACATAGAAATACGTCAGGAACTTAGTTTTTTTTAACTTTCTCAGTTATTCTCATTTTTCTAATATACTGGATTATGGTATTTTAAAAACTGTATTGATTTAATATTAATATTTAAGGAAATCACTTTACCTTATTATCTTAGACTGGAAATGACTTTATTTAAAAACATTCTATTATACTAGTGACCTGGTGCATGAAATTCGTGCATGGGAGGAGGTCCCCTCAGCCCAGCCTGCACCCTCTCTAATCGGGGCACCCTTGAGGGATGTCTGACTGCCGTGTTGGCCCGATTCCTGGCAGTCAGAGATCTCTCTAATAATCTGGGACTTCTGGCTCCTAACCGCTCAGCTGCCTGCCTGCTTGCCTGATTACCTCTAACTGCCTATCCTTCCCTGCCTGATTGGCCCTAACCCCTATGCCTACCTGCCTGATCACCTTTAACCTCGCTGCTTGTCTGCCTGATCACTCCTGACTTCTATGCCTGCCTTTCTTTTTTTATTTTTATTTTAATATATTTTATTGATTTTTCACAGAGAGGAAGGTAGAGGGACAGAGAGTTAGAAACATCGATGAGAGAGAGACACCGACCAGCTGCCTCTTGCACACCCCCTAGTGGTGGTGGCACAGTTCCTTAATTTTTTTATTAAAATTTTCTTATTGATTTCAGAGATAAAGGGAGAGGGAGAGAGAGAAACATCAATGATGAGAGAGAATCATTGATTGACTGCCTCCTGCACGGCTCCTACTGGGGATCGAGCCCACAACCTGGGCATGTGCCCTTGACCAGAATTGAACCCCAGACCCTTCAATCCGCAGGCTGATGCTCTATCCACTGAGTCACACCAGCTAGCGCATCACAGTTCCTTTAAGTCAAATAAGTACTTGGATCTTGTTGAGTATTGGTTGCTCTTTCATGCCATTCTAAAAATAAATTTTAGTTAGCTTTAATTCACCCAATAGTTCTTGTTAGTAATATCTACTATTTACTCATTACCCACCATGTGCCAGGCATCCTGTTAGACTTTTCAAGTTTGTTAGCTTAACCTAATAATTTAAGGTGTACTTCTTACTGTTTTTATTCTACAAATGAAGAAGCAAACTCAGCTGGATTTAGTGACTTGCCCAAGATCCGAAGCTTTTATTTTGCTCTAAAAGACAAAGTACTAAAACTGCAAATACTTTCTTGGGAAGCATGTATTACAATAATGAGGCAACCAGTGAAGCAAGAGCTATAACTAAAATGTGTCAGGATTCTCTTTTTTTTAGGGGCAGTGTCCCCAAATGACTTAATGCTGAGCATAAAGAACATTCTATATGCACATATAGTCCCCAGAAAGTTAGCTTTGCAGAACCTATACTGAACTAATTTAGGATACTCAAGGAATACGGATGTTAAGACAACTTTTTAGAAAATATATATTTTTATTGTTTTTTTACAGAGAGGAAGAGAGAGGGATAGAGAGTTAGAAACATTGATGAGAGAGAATCATCGATCAGCTGCCTCTTGCACACCCTCTACTGGGGATGTGCCCCCAACCAAGGTACATGCCTTTGACCAGAATCGAACCCTGGGACCTTTCAGTCCGCAGACTGATGCTCTATCCACTGAGCCAAACTGATTTCTGCTGTTAAGACAACTTCATGGAGAGGGGGGGATATAGTAGAACTACAAAATACATATAATTAATTCAGTCATTTAGAGTCCGAGTGGATTATAAAGATCCAAAGTGTAGGAAGCAGCAACTTTACATTTTAAGGCTTTGAGAGAAGTAGGTCTTATACTACTTAGTCACAGACCTAATTGTCAGGTCACTAAACAGATATTTACAGGGTTCCCACTGATGTGCCTGGCAACAGGATAGGTGCTGGGGACGCAGTGGTGAGTACAACAAAATGGCGTCCCCCTGGAGCAGAGGCAGACAGTAAACATAAGTGTGACAGTCTTGGTTAATGCCCTCATTTTGGGGGTGTAGGGGGTGGGCGTGTCAGTAGGATCCTCTCCTGGAATCAGGAGTTGGGAATCTGTGTATGTGGAGGACCAACTTCAGTTATCCTCCACACCCAGTACCCCTGTCCCCCGCATTGTTCAAGAGTCAGCGGTTAGTATTATTCACTGCCACTATCCCCAGAACCTAGAGCAATGTTTGGCAAATGTTAAGTGCCCACATATTTGTTCTGTGAGTAAATGAGTAAATGGATGAACTGATAGATGGCAACTCTTTACTTCATAAAACATACTTCTGTGTTTCCTATTTTATTTAATCGCTTCCATCCTTCAAATCTTTTTTTCCTGCTCTTTTGATAATGGAGGATGAGTTCTATGTACCCTTCCTGGGACTAGGTCCCGCCTGTCTTCCGTTGCGTCAGGGTGTGCTGGCCTTTCAGGGCTTTCTGTGTCACTGGAGAAGGGGCTTTAGCAGATTCCGGTGCACTGATTGTTCTTGGTAATTCTGCCCGCAATTGAGGTTCATGCTTCTCCCAGGAACATGAACTTGGATAGTAGTACTTAAATGTTCATAAAAGGCAACTGTACCTTCCACTTTGTTTTGTGTACTATTACTTTGCATGTTTTTCAGTGATTCTATTAGTCTCACATGCTTCTGTGTTCCTGTGATGTGAGATTTTCTCCGATCACAGTTGATGAGGAGTTAGAGGAGTAATGGGGAGGTGGAGACTGAATCATGTGATCGCCTGCAGCCTTTGCAGCTTCTCCCTGCTGCCTGGATCTGGTCTCCGAGATTAGAGCAGCTCTCTGCTGCTTCCATTCTTTCTGAGATATGGATGTGGAGAGAAAGTGTGAAGCTGAAGGTCAAAGACGGTTATATTAATAGAAATGTAGATTCTGAATACAGATTGAAAATCTGTCCCCACAGATAAAGCAAATAAACTATCTTAGTTGAAATTTAGATAGTATCTCTATTTTTAAGAGGAGAAAATTGAAGCACATTAGACAGAAGGTCATAGGCTGTGTTGGATGGGGATTCTGTTGGTTTTATGTTTCTGGTAAGTAAGTATTCAATTTTTCACCAGAATATTAGATTTTCATTTGAAGTTCATTTGCAGTGGAATGAGATCATCTAAGATGATAACATTAGGATCATGAGTTAATGTAGAAACATTGCCAAGAGTATACAAAAAAATTCCATTAAGTGATGTTAAAAATAAAAATTTCTTTTTCTCTTTTGTCATCTGAGTGGTGGTAGGAGCAGAATTGTTGCTTTGAGTGATCATGCAGTTAGTAGGTTATTCAGGAATCAAAGAGAGGCACTTCAATGTGTAGCTAATTGATTGGCAGCGTGGGTGGCTGCAGTCCATTAGATTATGGTGGCCACTCGTAACCTCCCAGAGGGTGCTTACAATTACTTAATAGTTTTAGCGCCCACTGATGACATTTATTGCCTAATAGAAGATCAGAGATGAGAGGCACAGTGGAATCCACATTCTAATACCTAATTTTAAGGTGAAAAGTGCAGTTTCAATGTAGTTTCCACCTGAACTAATATTGAAACCCTGCCTTTCTCACAGTGTTGTTGTGAAGATCCAATGATTTTTGTGTGAAAGCAGGTTGTAAACTATAATGTGCTCTTACACATATAAAGCAGAGCATTTAAAAACTCAGTTTAATACTTAAAAATATATTACTGGCAGTTTTGCAAATAAATTGTTTATTTTATGCATTACTTTAATGGTATTTACTTATTAATAGCTACTGTTGTCTCTTCTTCTAGAAATTAATATGTAATACTACATGTTATTTCATTCTAGGGCGCTCGGGTTGGAAGAATAGATGCTTTCATTCAGAGCTTGGACAAAAATTTTATGGTTCCAGTAGGTGGCGCTATAATTGCTGGCTTTAATGATTTCTTCATTCAGGAAATCAGCAAGATGTATCCAGGTAAATAAATTAGTTGCTCTTCAGAAAGAGTACCTAATAAACAAAAATCCATTTGTACATAGACTACTATAATAAATCTGAATTTCCAAAGCTTTTTTACTCTCCTGAGTGTAACGTGTTCTTATTTCAGGAAGAGCTTCAGCTTCACCTTCTTTAGATGTCCTTATTACTTTATTATCACTTGGATCAAATGGCTATAAGAAGCTATTGAAAGAAAGAAAGGTAAGCTGTTCCTTTTAGCTATAAAATAATACTCCTGACTAGGATGGCACTCTAAATCATTGGTGTTTTTGCCTGTTGGTTTATCACTTTGGACAATAGATATCTAATACAGTGCTACAGGATATACTTGATCTGGAACTACAATAGGTGGTTTGCAATTAGTCATTGTCATCCTGTTTATCTATATACTTTGAGGAATCTTGGACAGGTGATTTTGCTTTTTTTGTTTATCTTGAGAAACTCCTACATCAGGGATTCTTATTAGTTCAGTAAAATTCAATTCATTTATCATTTAGATAGAAGTTCTTGAAAGACATGGAAAAGGCTTTCCTTTTTAGTTTTTGGAAGCCTGGAGACCTGTTTAGGCATGAGACATCAGTCAAAGAAGGAAGAACCAGGTCAGAAGTTGGCCAGTTTCTCATTCTAAAATAATAAATTCATCCCTTGCCATTATTGGAATGTTGAACTCATTGGTTATATTGACTTTGAAAAGAAAAGTGACATTTGTGCTTGAAAACTGGGCTTTGTCTCCGACACTAAAAACTAGCTTAATTCAGGACAGCTCCAAAACTGCAGACAGAGATATGAGTCAGACTAAGATGATGCATTCATCTCTCTTCTGGGAGAACTAGGGGTCTCTGGTGCGATGTTGGTGTCTGAATAACTTTAGTACTTAGTAGCAATTATAGCATTGGATTTTCTAATAATACTTTACATGCTTTTAAATATTTTTACCTATGTTATCAGATAGAGCCTCTTAACAGCTTTATGAATATGAATAAGTTATAAAGTTTCTGTGCCCTATTTTACCCTAGTTCCCCTACCCCACTTATTCAGTTTATGGGAAAGTAATTATTTATTTGTGAGGATATCTCTTAAAATTTACAAGAATAGGAAAAGATGCTAAGTATCATTAGTCATTAGGGAAATGCAAATTAAATCCACAGTGAGATACCACTATGTACACACCTATTAAAAGGGCTACTATTAAAAACAACAACAGCTACCTGACACTATTAAATCTTGGCCGAGATCTCAAGTAAGTAGAACTCAGACATTGCTGATGGTACAGCAACTTTGGAAAACACTTTGGCAGTTTCTTATAAAGTTTAATGTTCACATGTAAACTGTAACCATCCTACCTCTTACTACTTACTCAAGAGAAATGAGAATTTATGCCTGTACAAAAATCTAGACATCAGTGTTTATAATGATTTTATTTTTAATTGCCAAAACCTGGAAATAACTCAAATGTCCATCATCTGGTGTATAAACAAACTATGGTACATACATACACAGCAGTAAAAAGGAGCAGACTTACTAATATATTCAACAGCATAATGATTCTCAAATGCTGCGCTGTGCTAAATGAAATAAATCAAACTCAAAGTTATTCATTTTTTAAAATCTTAAAAGTTTTTTTTAAAAGTTCTCCATATTTTTTATATGGTTTCCTTTATATGCCATGCTGGAAAAGGCAAAAAACATCAGTACAGAAAAAAGATGAATGGATGCCAGTGACTTGGGTTGGGGGAGAGAACTATTGTGACAAATTGTGGAAGTAGTTTTATGACTGTTAGTATGTTTTTCAAAATTTATGCAAGTGGACACCTGAAAAGTGGACATTTGAAATTTTACTGTATGTAAATTAATCCTTGATAAACCTGAGGAAAAATTTTTAAATGATTAGAACTCCAGTTTGATAAACGCCTTAAAGTAATCATCATGGCCATAGATTGTAGTAGCTAAGAGAAGATCTCAAAATCATCAAGGAACCTTCTTCAAAGGACAGATAAAGCTTTTGTTTGTAGGTGAGGTAAACTGTTATCTCAAAGTTTATTTGTATCCGAAACCAGTGGGTCTTAGCTTTTTCCTAAATAGTTGTTTCACTATGAAAAAGGTACTTGAATTTGCAGATTTTATTTTCTTGTTTGTGAAAGAATCAACTAACTCAGACCACTTCTGGTTTTAAAAGACTATAAATATTCCTTAAAATAAAATAGTTATTTCCTGGGCCATGGCATTATAATCATGGTAATTGGCATATAATTTAGTAATCGAGTACAAGTCACATTGGTAATTTATAAATCAAACATTTTGTAAGGTTGAACAATTTAAGATGATGGTCTCTTCAATTTCATGGTACCTCATACCCATTTCTACCCCAATCGGATGTGAAGATGCGGCCCTCTTTGTAACACCCAGAACTTTGTTCTTTTCTTTTTCTTTTAATATATTTTATTGATTTTTTTCACTGAGAGGAAGGGAGAGGGATAAAGAGTTAGAAACATTGATGAGAGAGAAACATTGATCAGCTGCCTCCTGCACAGCCCATTCTGTGGATGTGCCTACAACCAAGGCACATGCCCTTGACCAGAATTGAACCTGGGACCCTTCAGTCCACAGGCTGATGCTCTGTCCAATGAGCCAGACCGGTTAGGGCTGTTTTTTTCTTTTTATCTAGATAGAGTGGAATAAACAGGGAGAGAATAAAAATAGGATTATAGCTACTAGGTATTAGCACGAGCCTATAGGGGACCTGCTAGCTAAAGTTAGTTATTTTAACCCAAAACCTCTTTTAGGCTAAGGGAAAAGTAGGTGGAGGGGGAAAACATTTTTATGAATGTATGCTGTCTTCCAGAAACTCTGTCAGGGTTATTATATTCATTATTTCATATTACTCGTAGTAAGTTTCTGAGGTAGGCATTATTCCCATTTTACAAATGGAATTGAGGCTCAGAGGAGTTAAGTACTTACTCAGGGACCACATGTAAGTGCCAGAACTGCCATTAAAACTCAGGTTAGTGTGGTGCTAACGTCTCTACTTGCTGTCTGATCACTCTGCTCTCACTTCGTCCAGTGTCGGGGGAGTGTTTGCCTGCTCTGTACTAGGCACTTGAGCCATAAAAACCGATGATCTTGTGACTGCCTCTTTCTTATCTAGTGGAGGTATGTAAAACCCCAAAGGCTCTATTCTGTGTTAATTGGTTTTATTTAAATTTTTTTAATAGACTTAGAATACAGATTATCTACAGTAGTAGCCTTTTAGTATTAGAATGCTCATTTGAGAACTCTGTCACAGTAAGTGAATAAAATTGTTCTTTACAACTTCATTCAACAGGCAAGTCTTTTCATTGAAAAATGCCGATGTCCTCCATAAACCATAATTACATATATGTAGCATAAATATTGTTTTTTTAATTGGATTTGTTGCAGAAGTAAGAGCCTCTATTGTTTAAATGGACTTGCTTTTGAACTGTGAAAATTTAATCGTGATAGTTTATTGGTTCAGCTCTGGAGAAGCTGAGGCAAAGCTATTTTGTTCCAGCCAGAGCTATTTATATACCATCACCGAGAGCTCCTTTTTATATTATCGGTGTTATTGCATACTAAAAAAGGAGTGTGAAAAGAAAGCTTGGGATTTTTTTATTCTGTGCCCTTATTCACCACAATGATATTTTTAGAGGGTATTTTATCTAGTATATCTTTTCAGAAAAGGCTTTATCTTCCTCACAGTAGAGGCAGACAAGAACTCAGCTTGAAGCCATTCCTTCTCAAGCTGTCTCTTTTGAAGGGTGAAAGGATCAGAGAAGTGGAACTATGCCTGTGATTGAGCCTCTTTGCCCTCAGCCCCTTCTGGATCAACACAGCGCTTCATTGATGGGAGAAATGACCAGGAGTTTAACCGGCCCAGCCTTCAAGGAAAGGGGTTAAATTTAAGAGACTGTTTCTTTGAATTTCTCTAAGCAAACAGATCAGTCTTACAAGTTTATCCTCACCTGTGTTGCTGGGGAAGGCCATCATTCTGCTTAGCTTTCCTTTTAGAAGAGTGCTTTGTTGACAGGTCAGGCAGGTAATCATGGTTGCAAATATCTGCTGAATTGGACAAGTGCAGAAAAGGATGGCAGCGAATGGCTGCTCCAGGGGCTGGAATTTGTTAGTTGACACTTGGAGGACAAACTGCATTCTAAGAGAACATCAGACATCTAGGCCAAACAATGTTCTATAGCAAAGCTGGGTTTGGAAACATTAGAAGTTGTGCAGCCCTAAACGTGGAGTCATTGAATCTCAACAGCATGTGACCTGTTCGTGGGGCCACAACAGAAGGGTTTGAAAGCTGTACTTTAGCCTGGGAAGCAAAGACTGCCCAGTGTGCCTGGATCCTTTAATTTGGCCACAATCAGAGAGACACATTGCATTATACTGTTATCTTCAAATATGAACATCCTTGCATGGATATGTACCTACAGCCCATTGTCCATCCATCCTTTCATGTTATCAGTGAAAGCTTAGACTATTTGTTATGTTTTCCTTTTGATGTATTACCCACCTTATGAGGCATACTATAGTAATATGCAAAGTTCTATTTATATCTTAAGCTGAACATGAAACAGTATGTTTTAAAAAACATGATTACATAAGACCTTTTTCATTAAAATTTAGTGAATTATGCACAGCTTTGGGTTATGGGGAGGAATAGGCTGAATGTTGGGCTTCATGACTGCAAATCAGTTTACAAAAGGCCATAGGAAAGGTAATGCTTAATATAATTCAACTTCCCCTCCATTAACATCTTGAACTATGGTGTAAAGTTTTGTATTTTTATTCTGAAAATATAGCTGACATTAGCATTTGGGTATACAGCTCAGTTTATCTGTAGTGAAGAGTCTTTTAAAATTAAGTTAAATACAGCAAAAATGACATAGAAAATCAATAATATTTCATTTCTTTTAAGTACAATCTCTCTATATATATTTGCTTGGGGTGCTAATAAATTTCTCCCTTTACAGAAGTATTTTATAATAAATGTCAGTTATAGATTTAACTGTAGCAAAAAAAAAAAAAAAGGCAAGCAGGTTCTTTAGTGCCTTTAATATATCAGGGGAAAACTGCTTAGCTAAGTATTAGGGTAGGAAATAGTGGTACAGGCTCCTAAGCGATCTATTTTAAAGGTAGTGATATTAATGGGAGAACGTTAGGACCTTAATGTGTAGAATATTCTAGGATTCAGTGTATTGTGCTTTCAGATAATTTAAGCCTATTTGCTTATTGGATTATCTCATAACCCTTTACATAGACTAGAGATACTGTAAATATTTGCAGATGGATGTGAACTTGATTCATAAATTTTTTTTTCTGATTACTCCCATAGTAGTGATATCAGATTTAGTTACCTTAGTATTATGCTTACTGTTTAAAGATTTTCTGTCCTAATGTTAGCTGCAGTTAAAACTGAATTTTAGTGGTATTAGCAAGTGATTGATAGAACTAATTTAGTTAAAACTGATGTGTTAAAGTGTTTGTTAAAGTGTTTTCCCAATTGAACATTGGGAAAAATCTAAGTTTTTTAATTAACATGTATGCAGTAATAAGTTTAAAAGCACCACTAGGGGTGTTACTAAGGAAACATTTCCTCTCTTTTTAGAAGTAGCTAACTACAAATGAAGTTGATTCTTGAACAATATGGGAATTAAGGGTGCCAACACCCTGTGCAATCAAAAACCCATGTATAACTTTTGATTCCCCTAAAACTTAACTACAGTGGGCCGTTGGTATTTGTGGGTGACTGGATCTGTGGTGATTGGTTCTAGGACTCTTTCCCTCATATCAAAATCTGCAGATGTCCAAGTCCCTACCTATATATATGGGCATAGAGCAATGTATACAGTAGGCCCTCCATATCCACAGATTCCAAACCATGGGTTGAAATGCTTTTTTTCGACTTGTAGTTGGTTTAATTGTGAATGTGAACTTGCGATACAGAGGGCCGACTGTGTTTATTGAAAACAATTTGCATATAAGTGGCTTTGTAGAGTTCAATTCTATGTTGTTCAAGGGTCAGCTGTGCTCTATAAGTGTGACCACATTGGTGATTATTGTGGCAGCCATAGTAGGTAGAATAATATTTTAAATTGGTGTTCAATTCTAAAATGTGTTTGTTTTTTGTTTCTATTGGGAGTGTGAAATGTAGGAGTCTGTGAAAGGTATTTCTGGACTATCAGAATTATTTTTGCTGAGAGTTTGATTTATAAGAGAGTAAGAGAGACAGGTGCAGATTAAGACTTTGGTGTATAATAGAGATGAAAAAAATCAATAACTAAATTAAAATGTGACTTTTAAAAAAACTGGTGTGGTGCTGAAAGATTGTGAATTGTTTCAGTTGCTGGAAAATTCTCAACTCCTTCTATTTTATTGTTTCACCTTCTGAAGCGAATATTGAAACTAGTTTAAGAAGGAGCGGTCAGAAATTTTCATATGTCTAAGAAAAGATACCTACCACAAGTGTGGTGATGGCCAAAGGGAGGGGTCTGGCAAGGGCTGGGAGGAAGTGGGTGAAGTGGGGAGGGAATGAAAACATCTGTAAAAGGGTCACAATAAAAATTTAAAAAAACAAAACGATACGATACCTACTACAACTTTTTTTCCCCCTGTCTCTGGTGATAACATTTGTCTCCTTAAATATTTATCTACATGCTCAATAGATATGACAAATGTGGATGTTAAATTTTTAAATATAAAGAAGTCAATTTCATGATCTAAGATTTCATATTTTTTACATTGGTGAGATTGATCTTATACCCTAAAAATTCAAGAACAACAATTAGCTAAAAAAAATTTTAGGTCAGAATATAAAATATACTGTGTCAACATTGTTTTGTGGTCTTTAGTAGATTCATTAATCCTATATAATAAAGAGGTGATATGCAAGTTGACTGCCATGCCATAGCACAAGATGGCTACCCCCATGTGGTTACAAGATGGCTACTCCCATGTGGTCACAAGATAGCCACCACAAGATGGCTGGCAAGGGATGGCAGTTGGGGGCAAACAGGCCAGCAGGGGAGGGCAATCGGGGGGACCGGGCCTGCAGGGGAGGGCAGTTAAGGATGACCAGGCTAGCAGGGGAGTGATTAGGGGATATTCAGGCTGGCAGGTTGATGCCCTATCTAGTGGTTAGGGGCAATCAGGCAGGCAAGCAGGTGAGCGGTTGGTAGTCAACAGTCCCAGATTGTGAGAGGGATGTCTGACTGCCAATCCCTCAGGGATCAGGCCTAAACTGGCAGTCGGATATCCCCCAAGAGGTCTAAGATTGGAGAAGGTGCAAGCTGGGCTGGGGGACATCCTCTCCCCCCATGTACACAAATTTCATGCACTGGGCCTCTAGTAATTTATAGACTTGGTAGAAATTTTTCTCTTCTCTTAATCTTTATCTAACCAAGGATGGAGTTAGTTGTTTATGTGGTTTAAACATAAAAAAGTTATTCTGAGTCCCAGAGTGGGATCAGACTCTGCAACCTTTATAGAAAATGGAAGCATCTTTTGTGACCTTTGAAATTAGAGAAGTATAATTTCCTGCCATTTCCACATCAGGGTATTCTGTTGTCTGGGGCTCTTAGTTGTATCTTTAGACTTTATAGGTTTTGACTATATTCAAATTTCAAGAGCAGAGTTTTGTAAACAGATTTTCTTTTCTTTTTTTTTTCTTTAGTATTTTTTAAAATTTATTTTCATTGATTATGGTATCGCATAATTGTCCTTATCCCCCCATTCCCATCCCAAACCCCTCCCTACATATTCTCCCACCCCCCTGTTGTCCATGGCCTCTGGCTAGGCCCATGTGCATGCACACAAGTCCTTTGGTTGATCTCTTCCCCTCACCCCCACCCTCCCCTACTTTCCCTCTGAGGTTTGAGAGTCTGATCTCTGCTTCTCTTTCTCTGTGTCTGTTTTTGTTCACCAGTCTATGCTGTTCATTATTTCCTCTAGATGTGTGAGGTCATGTGATCCAAGAAATACCCTTGTAAGAACCTAAACTGTGACAAGCCTTAATGGTTATGTTGAGAGGCAGATGAATCAGTCTATAGTGAATTCCTTTCTGGGCCAACAGTTCTTTAGAGTTCCAATTTCAATGTCAAATAGTTCCTTATGTGTACATGTCAGCCATGATATTTCAGATCTGGTTGGTAGACAAATGGTGGTAATGCAGGTCCCACCGTCTCTGGTTTGGTCCTGGGCATCCTTCAGCAACATGCAGCTGCTGTCTGCTGGTATGGTGAGGCGTCGTCAGCATCTTCCATCTCTGAATTGTGTCTCTTCTGTCTTCATGGCTGGAGCACTTCTGTCTCTTCCTCTCTGTTACCGGATTCCAGATAGTCTCGGAGTTGTTTTCTGAAAATATACAAACGTATTCTCGACCAAAAGTTAATAAAATGGACAGATTTTCATTTCAAGACTTGGGAAAGGGCTTACTAGGAGAAAAAAGCATAAGTTTAGGTGAAACAGTTGCCAATTTAATATTTATATATAACTTGGTTGAACTACCACTTCTTACATGTGTACATGAAATTTTGTACTTATAAATATTTTTACTTTATTTTCTACTATTAGCTGTGCATTGTTCTCTAGAGTAGGATCATGAGTACAATATTTAGTTTTTAGTTGCTCTATTTTTAAATTGAGTTTAGAGAATTTTTAATATTAAGTTTATATGATTTAAAAGAAATGCATTTTAAAACTACCTCTTCCTAAGTTACTTATATTCTAAAAGCTTGGCACATTTTTCTTGGTGTTGAGGAAATAATGGTGAAGAAGTCAGAGTCCTTCCTTTCAAGGAGTTTTTCTACTCCAGTAAATTGTCATAAGCAGTATTTGTTTAAGCAAGTACATGAGACAATTTCAGATTGTGATAAGTAATGGTGTTGGAATGAGATTGAGCGTTGAGAATAGACAGAGTTGTTGAGCAACTTTCATGGGGAAGTAATAAAGGAAGGTCTCCTTAGTCTGTGTCCAAAGGGACCACTCATGGGATGACTGGAGGAGAGCTTCTGAGTCCAGGGGAAGCAGGCACGAAGGTCCTGACACTAGAATGAGCTTGGCATGTTCAGCCGTTGGAAAGGAGGCCGAGGTGGCTGGCACTGTAGTGAGTGGCACAGTGGTAAGCTGCTGAAGTGGTGCTTGTTGGCTGAGCCAGATCGTTCAGGGCCTTCTGGGTGAAGAGTTTGTATCTTTATACTTCCAGGAGGTGGTCATTGGGAGGGACAGGGTCTGAGTTATGCTTTTGAAAGACCATTCTGTGTGTAGAACAGATTGTCGAGGGGCTGGAGAGGCGGCAGGGAAATCATTGAGAGTGTATTGTTGTGGTCCAGGGCAGAGATCGACAGCCACTTGGACTAGAGCAGGAGCCCTGGAGGTTCGGAAGAGAGGATGAAATTGTGACGGATACGTGATAGCCCCAAAGCAGGAAATGTGCTGGTTCATCGTCTTCTTTACCTAAATCCTGTGGTTTCTGATAATTGTGGCAGCTTTGAATTTCGCTATAATGCAGCAAAGTAAAGAATTGCTCCTAGGGCAAATGAACGAGTTTAATTTAATTTATATCACAAACTTGACACCAGTCAGATTTTGTCTTATTAAATTTGGCAAGTTTCAATACACACTTATTTGATTTTCAACTGTAACATTTTCTCATTGCAGGAAATGTTTTCATATTTGTCCATCCAACTAAAGAAGCTGGCAGAAGCCTACGATGAAAGACTGTTGCATACACCTCACAATCCCATATCTTTAGGTAATTTTCTTCCTTTAAAAGGAAAATCAGCACTTCTGAACCATCCCCAGCAGGAAGCTGGTATTTCTAGAATGAGTATGGATTCCTTCTGGTTACAATGATATTTCTAAATTTATTACAGTATTAATTTGTAAATTGAAAAGGTTTAGTTAGCCTTTGGAAATGCTTTAATGTGTTTCTAAGATTTAAAAAAAAACCTATATTCTGAAAGAATCCAAGTCAATATTAAGAATTATGGCTAATAGTGAGAAAATAATACTTTAACTCCTGCTTCTAATGGAAATCATTTGGCCGCTAGTAAGGACTAGATATAAATATTAAAAAATATTTGTCAGTTAACAAACACCATAATATTAGAAATTAAAGCTATTCTTATATTGTTTTATTGCTATTATTGTTTGTTTTCTAGAGCATCTCTGTGTTAGAGAATTCTGTATTTATGATAATTTTCTTTATATAGGGGCTATGATTTTTGTCATGTAGACAAGAACTGCTGAACGGCATAATATAAATGCTGACTTTTATGCATTTAAGTAACTTTTAAGTTTCATTATATTCCTTTTATTTTGTGAATATGTGCAGTGTAATTTGCTTCATATTTCAGGCATATCTGAGGAAAGTTAGTAAATAGTCATTTTTAACTTGAACCTTTTTCAGGAGTGGCTTCCATGGAGAACTATTTGGCCCAGCCAGTTCTTTGCTGGTTTATAATTTATGTAGGTAGATGCCATAGAAGGTGATGTGGTATAATTTGAATCCCAATTCTGCCATGTACTAGCCCCTAACTTGCTTTCCCCATCTATAAAATAGAGATAATAATCCTCACATGTAGAATTATTAAAGAACTAGAGGCTGTTGCACGATATTCATGCAAGAATAGGCCTTCCTTCCCCTGGCTTCACTCTGGCCGCCTGGGAGCCTGAAAATTCTTGCTCCCGGCTAGAGCACTGCTTCTGTAGCTCCCTCCATCACCCTCTCTCCCCATCATAGCAGGTGTCCTGCCCCTTCAGCCACTCCATGCCTGTATATGCAAATTAACCCACCATCTTTGTTTGGTTAATTTGCATACTCACTTCTGATTGGCTGTGGGTGTAGCAGAGGTACAGTCCGTTTACATGTTTGTCTATTATTAGGCAAGGCTAGAGGCCTGGTGCACAAAATTCATGTGCAGGGGTTTGTGTCCCTCAGCCCAGCCTGCACCCGCTCCAATCTGGGACCTCTAGAGGGATGTCCAACCACCTGTTTTGGCCCGATCCCTGTAGAATTGAGCCTAAACGGGCAGTCAGACTTCCCTATCACCATCCAGGACTGCTGGCTCTCAACTGCCTGCCTGCCTGCTTTCCTGATTACCCCTAACTGCTTCTGCCTGCTAGTCTGATCACCCTGCCAGCCCTATCTGGTTTGGACAGCCCAACTGGTTTGACTAGGTGGATGGAGCATTGGCCTGCAGACTCAAGGGTTCTAGGTTCGATTATGGTCAAGGGCATGTACCTTGGTTGGGGGCACATACCCAGTAGGGAGTGTGCAGGAGGCAGCTAATCAATGTTTCTCTCTCATAGATGTTTCTAGCTCTCTATTCCTTTCTCTTCCTCTATGTAAAAAAATAAATAAAATTTATTTTTTTTAAAAGAAACATTTAAGATTCCTCCATATTTGCCTGGCTGGTGTGACTCAGTGGTTGAGATCCTCAGTGGAGAGGATCGTGCCGTGAGGGTGTGTGCCGCTGCCAGGCTGAGACCCCAGCCCAGACTGCTGCCGCTGGCAGGGGATCGCGCTGTGGTGATGAGTGCCCCTCCCAGGCTGAGACCCCTGGCTGCCTCCACTGGGAGGGGATCTGCCCGCGGGGAGTGAATTTGTTTTTGTTTTTATAAAGGGTCAGGAGGGCCTCTAGTCAGCATTCCACCAGGCTGTTTACTCTGCAGGCTCTCAGCATCAGCCCTCCCTGGGACTGGGGGACTCCATCAGGGCTGAGAGGATTGGGCGCTGCCATCTTGTGGCTATAGGCACCGCCATTTTTGGCATAGAGTGATGGTTAATTTGCATATTACTCTTTTATTAGATAGGATAGTTAAGATTATGTTTGTAAACTACCTAGTATGGTTAAGTCCATCCTTAGGAAATGGTACCTAGTATCAGTGGTTGGTGGTATTCGTAGACTTTACTCACCTAATCTCAGAAAGATAATTTTCACTTTTTATTTGCAGAAGTTGATCTTATTTAGTGTTTTATGTTTGCTGAAATATATCCCACTTTCTCATTTTACAAGTTCTTAAAATATGGTTGAATTTGACTAAACTGCCATATTGATCATGTCATAGTTTCATCTGTTTAATTGGAAAATTTACTCTTTAGAGAGGTGATATGGAAATTCTGTCCGATTCTGAGTATGTTAATTTATATTAATGTATTTTTGTCTGATATGCAAGCAAATCCTTACTATAATTTATTAAGTGCATGCCAATCATGCCACTTGCCAATGAATACAAAGTAATGTCTCTGTGAAATAAACTAGTCACAAAGAGACCAATATTGAGTGATGTCATTTATATGAGGTACTTAGAGCAATTAAAGTCATAGAGACAGGAAGTCAAATGGTGGGTGCAGCAGCTCAGGGAAGGGAGAATTGGGAGTTATTTTGCAATAGGTATACCATTTCAGTTTTACCAAGTGTTAAGAATTGTAGGGATGGGTGGATGATGGTTGCACAACAATGCGAATGTATTTAACAATACTGAACATACCCTAACAATGGCTAAGATGGTAAAAGTAATGTTTTCATTATTAAGTGTTGTTTTTTTGAGTGATTTTTTTTTTGCTCGTGAATCAGGTTCTCTAGTGTCCTTTTTTCTTTTTCAGCTGTGACACTTAAGACACTAGATGAGCATCGTGACAAAGCTGTCACTCAACTTGGCTCAATGCTTTTTACCAGACAGGTTTCTGGAGCCAGGTAATTATATTTAAAAGTTTGGATTGATTTGGCTTTTTAAAGTTATTTGGCTAATAAAGTATCTTTCTTTAACAATAATCCTCCAAGTATATGCTGAACTACCCCTAAAAATTCATTGTGGAATAAATATTGAGGTCGAGAATCTCTAAGTCTATTATATGCCCACCTGGGGACTGCCTACACTTCAAATAGACACAGAAAGATATGAATCTCATTTATTTTAATAGACATACAGTAACAAAAGTTCATTAACTCTTTATGTTTGTGTTTATTTTCTTTTGTTAGATAATCTTCAGTGATGTCACTTAATGGTGTTAGAAATGTCATCTTCATTACTAAATTTAAGTGATAGTGTTTTTAAAGAAAAGCCCATTTCCTAAACTAAAAAGGTTATGCAATTCTTGTCTAACTACTCTCTTTGAAAAATGTACATTTTGCTCCTTTATGTACCTGGTTTAAAAATTAATTTCATTTTTAATTTGATGATGTCAAAGAAGAATGACTTGAAAAGAAATACCTTGGTTTAAGTATTCCTGTTTACATTTTTACATCCTTCTATTACTTTCCTCTGACTACCAGAGGTTAGAGATTTCACATCAAAGGACAACTTTTAAAAGAAAAAAAATCTTAGATGAATTCAGCTTTTACCATGATATAACACGGCATAGTTAGATACTTCTGAAAATGTTTTCTTAGTTTTTCTTTTAGTGTTGCCATGATTGTCTTTATGTTTAAGTTTATCTTAATAGACTTCTTTGAGAGATAAAAAAGGACTGTTAGAAGTCTGCTTATATCAAGTGCGCCAATGAAATCAAGCTTAAAAAATGCGTGCGCCATTACTGATTGCTGACCACTGCCCCACTGTAAGCAGTTACATAATTTCTTTTGGATCCTTGCTTTAAAATCCTTATTGCATAGCACTGATCAGATATGTGTAATTTTAGTTTGTTGATTGTTTGAGGTGACACATGGCTCTTAATCAAAGTGATTTGACAAACTAGTTCCACCATTCTGTTAAAGTTCTTATATGTGAAGTCAGATTCCATATTTGCTACAAAAACAATTTTAACTCTTTGAAGAAGATGTACAGGTGTCTGCAATTCCTAGAGCTTCTACCTCTTTAAAAAGAGATAAGTAAATAGTAATCCCTTTTCCATGTAAAATTGAGTGTGTTGTATACTGTTTAGTTTAAGGCTGACAGTCCTTCTTCATAGACCATGATTTATGGCTGTTTATAAACTTCTAGTGAAGTAGATGTAAGGCTTAGAAACACAGCTCTCTTTTGTTTGTGGGCGACACTCTTAATATCACCAGACATATCAAATTGGTAATTTTTTTTTCATTTTAGAGTTGTGCCTCTTGGGGTTGTGCAAACTGTGAGTGGTTACACTTTCCAAGGCTTCATGTCACATACAAATGATTACCCTTGTGCCTACCTCAATGCCGCCGCAGCCATTGGAATGAAGACACAGGATGTGGACTTGTTCATAAAGAGACTGGACAAGTGTTTCAAGATAGTAAGAAAAGAACAAAATAGAGAGAGTGATGAATCTGGAGTCGACAATGACAAAGCTGAAGATCCGGTTACTGAAGAAATGGGTTTAAAACTGGAGAATGTATTTCTTGACAAGTTCCAGGAGGATTCTTCATGACATGTGAAGGGTTTCTTTTTGATAATTTGAAAGAAATGATGAGGTGACAGTACAAGCAAGCAGTTTAAAGACAAGTCTTGAAATTTTTGAATTGAAAATGTCATGGAGAATTGATGGTCAAGGAATAGAATATGGCCTGATTTAGACATTTATGATTGTTACACTTTTTATTCTTATATAGCCTCAAGCATTATGATCCTTAATGGATTATAGTACACAATTAGCATTTTTCTAATTGTGAAAGTATCTGTCAACTAAGCATTATGATTCAGATAATTCTTACTAATATAAGAGCAGTAAAATTACCACTATACTTTTTGAAATGTGTAGACTTTTTCTTCCTAACCATTCTCTACCGATCACAAATTACTTTTGTTTCTGATCACATAGAATTTAGAAAGATCTCTAATGCTATTAATATCTAGATGTTTGTGGATATGTGCAAGCCACAGTATGCCTGTACAATGGATACTTCCCAGAGAAGCATAGTCAAGGGGTAAGCTTTAATTTTCTCTCAACAGCATTGGTTCTCAACTGGGGATGAGGTGCTTATATCCAAACAAATATGTGGGACATTTTTGCTTACATCTGGGATATTTTTGGTTGTTATGATTGGTGGGATGCTATTGACATCTAACATCCTATAGTAGACAAGACAACTTTCAAAAACAAAGAATTGTCCAATTCCTAATCTCAGTAATGCTGAGGTTGAGAAACACTGCTCTAAAGTAAACTAACTCCTCAAGGGAAGAGTTTTCCATAGAAACTTTAATTATTCAGTAGTGCTTCAAAGAAGATAGCTCTACAGTGTTATTTGTCTATATGGTATAGACTCTTGGGTAGTAACCAGCTTTCCCCGTTCTAAATATGTAATTATGAATGGTTTTATATGGCACTTGTGCATCTTTCCATTTAGGTAAATGAAAACTTAATTCCACTGTTTTTGCTTTAAGCAGCCTTCGGATATTGGTTAGTGTGCCCAGGTGTTGTGCACAGCCATTAGAAAGAGTGGTTAACCAGGGGTATTTCTGAACATACATTGCTAGGGAAGTGAAATGATGCAGTATGATAAACAGGTGTATCCTCCCTTCCCAGCCCACATGTTCACTTTCTGAGTCTGAAATTCCAGACCTATTGGCTGTAACAATTATTAGTGTCATTTAAGAAACAGACTGATGTCTCACAGTCGGAGGAGTTAGTGCAGCTTCTGAATACACCAAATGGTGAAGCTGTTTCTCAGGAACCACTCTGTGGAGTGTGTTCCTAAGAGGTGCTCATGGGGATAAAAGGTCTTGTGGACAAATAACTTGGGGACTTTGCAGACCGGCTTATTGGCATATTAAAGGTTCTAAGAATTCCTTTGAAAACACTTGAATGTATCCTTATCTGAAGACTTATTGACATCCACTGAACGTACTTTTGAAAACACTGCAGTAGAGAATCTGCCTTGATTTCTGGGTTGTTTTTCTCTCTCTTGATTTGGCGACGTGCGCTATTAAACATGGGCTTAGACGGATCCACTCTCACTAAAGTATAAGTTAGGGTACTTTAGACACTGACTTGACAACCTTGGAAGTCAAGACTTGAAATAAAGTACTTATTTAATTATAAATGTCATAAAGTACTTAATTATAAATGTCATATATCTCGAGTTCAAATATTGTAAAGATGTGTTTTTAAAAAATAGCTTTAACATCTTATTTTAAAGGAGTAAATCCTGGATTTAAAAGTTATGTAATGCTTTCTATGTTAATTTGGGACTGAATTGTAGAACCATAAGCTGAAGTGTCTGCACAGAACCTCTGGAGTCGGCGAGAAGGAATGAAGTGATGTTGCCGGTGCAAATGCTGGCAGTGCACTTGTCTCTGCGTAAGCCAGAACTGCCTTACAGTGATCTGTATGGTCGTTTAAGAGAGGCCAGAGCAGAAAGACTAGCAAATAGTGTTTCTTCTGCAGTGTATCAGCAGCTCCTGGGCTTCAGTTGCTGAATAGATAATCATCTAATTGAAGATAAATTACATGAGCCCACGTGTGAATGGTAGATGTGTTATAACATTTCATTCCTGGTACACAAAATCAGCTGCGGTGTTTATTATTAGCACTTTCTTTTCAGAGGTTTTGGAATTCCAGTTCTATTCCTGCTGGTTTAAATTTGACCTTGAGATCATAGAATTCCTAAGAGTTTTTGAAGGGTTGTTGGAGGTTGTGTATATACAAGCTTTCCTTTACCCTACCCCAATGTTGTTTTCCTTGCTCTCTCCCCATGCACATGCAACTGTGTAATACTCTCCACATGCAAGTGTAAGAAAGTATGTACAAACAGTTGTTCATTTTAAATTGCTAGTACTAATTGTAACCCTCCTAATTGGCCTTGGTTGCCCTGAAACTGGCAGGGGCCAAGGATGATGCCTTTTTGTCATTGACTACAGTGGCCTGTTTTTGTGACCCAACTGCTCTTCCTCAGGCTGTTGGGTAGAGTTTTGGAGTTGGGTTTTTAAAAGTCACTGTGCTGTGGTAGTCTGCCCAGAAAAGAAAATTGAATAACGGAAAATATTCTTTAGGTCACTACACAATGTGTTCCTTATACACACAGAAGGGAAAGGTATTTTAAATCCAACTCTCAATTTGGCTCTTATGTTCTCAGCTGATGAATTCTCACTCTATCAGGGAATGACATGTGATACCAGCCTTAGGAACTCAGTGTTCAGCTATAAATCTTTCTAGTTAGCTTTGTGTATTAAATGAATGAAGCTATAGAATGTGAATTATTGAATACAGTTTTGTTCAACCAGTACGCACTTGATATACAGAATGGTAAATTTAAATTAAGTTTTTCCAGTATTTTGCCCCAGCATATAACACTGCTGTGGCTCTCTTTTCTTTCTTTCTTTTTTTCTTAAATGGTCCCAATGGTTACTAAATTACAAGAGTGGTGAGATCCAATCCAGAGCTGAACTGGAAGGCAGGACAACCCAACCCATGTCAGGAACATCAGATTGAACCTGTATGCAAAGTCCTCCCCCAAATAATGAAACCTGGACAACCCCAGAAAGCTGTGGGGAAGCAAACATACCTAAGTGAGGATTCCTTCGGCTCATCTTCATTGCACTGCGGAGTATCTCCAGCTAGCAAAGCAGTTGCTGGATCAATGGGGTTAGCCTTGGAGCAACAAGAACTTCCTGGGAGAAATCAGATCTTCCAAACCAAGCATGCTTGGCAACAATTGGGTAAGACTCTACAGCATCGAGTACTGACGGTATAGCATCAACAGTGGCACAGAAAATACCATCAGTTTTTGGACATACTGAGGAGCACAAATCACCAAGCTCAAGATGCAAAGAAGAAGCTTCTGACAGACCAATCAGCTTGTTATCCCTGAGTAACTGTTACAAGATAAGTCTGGCAGGGTCCTACCAACGCAGGCTTTTCGAAGGTACAGTAAGTGATAGCTCCTTGAATCCCGGAATTAGCATGATCAAGTTCTGTGTTGTTGAGGCTGAGCACTAGTAAGTGTGGCGAGTGGAAAATCAGACAACAAATTCTCTTGGGTAGTGCCACACAAATCTTATTCAGTAACTCTGAATACCTAGCATCACCCTTAGTGTGAATAATGATCTTACAAACATGGCAGAGGTCTAAAATGACCTCAGAGGCTAATCCCGGGAGAGAATAAGTACTTCGGACACATGCACTGCTATATATGCCTTCAAGAGTACAGACAAGTGCCAGTTGGGGCTAGTGAGCAAAGACCTCACGTTACGATGAGCTTGACGAGGAGAGGTTTGGCAAAATTCTGTGGTTTCTTTACCTCAGTGATGGTTGTCCTGATTGCGTCCAGAGGCTTCAGCATTCCTAGTTAAGGAGTACAAGTCAGGCACTGGCACACCTTGACTATCAACCCTAGTAATGGTTAGCCTCATTTGCCAGGTGGCATCAGGACTTATTGTTGCAATCCCTACAAAAAGTAACTTAGAAATCAGCACTTCAAACGTAGCAGAGAATGGGTGCTGGCTGGCCTCTGCTGTAAGTGATCTCCTTCCTGGGTGGGGATGGCATTTTGGAATGACCAGGTTAGTGTGAAGGTCAGGGTATGTTTGCTCATTCAGCTTATAAAGAAGGGTTACTTCTTTGGGCCGAGGAAGGCTCTGTGTCTATGGTTAAGGTGGACGGAAGGAAAGATGTATGAAACGTTGTCGTACTTGCAAGTGCTACCTGTATGTACTGACATGAATTCCTGAATTGAACATTGAGGACCAAAGAAGAGCATCCTGTCACTAATAGTTTGGCTGGGTCTACTAGAGGACAGGCCTTAGGTGACATGGTGTCTGGCTGTTTCTTTAACCACCTGTAATGAGAACCTTAATGAGGCCTAAGCTATTGGACGATATGCCTAGGATAGGTTTTAGTAAAATTTAAATTGTAATTTTTTATACCAGTGACGTTACTTTAATATTGAATAAGTAGCACATTGTGAGAGTTAAACTTTTATGTTCTTTCATGGAGGAAAATAGCCAACAATTGACAGGACCAACAAATGCTGATCAATCTCATTTATGTACATTCAGAGAAACTTTTTTGCTTACATATCCTTTGGTGCACTGAATAGTTGGGTTTTCTTTTCCCACTCTCTAAGATGTACTGATTTCCGCCAAGCCCTTAAATGGTTTTGTTATCCTGTGCACTTCATGAGGCCAACCTTACTTTGTAACTGAAAAAGTTATCCAGTTTATTACACCAAACATGTCAAACTCAAAGGCCCAATAAACGAGGCATGTGGCTCGCGGGCTGTGGGTTTGACATGCTTGATGTTCACAGAAGTTTGATAGCCTCTGAATAATTTGATAAGAACAATCAAATTTGCTGTTAACAGTAAAAAAAACCTCAACACCTCCTGGGAACTGTTTTTGTCCTTATCTGTCAATTATGTGGATTATGTCTTTTATGGCCAGCTGCTCATTATATACAGGACTGAGACTTACCCACTGCATCCTTTGTGCCTTTCTTTTTTCACTGTCATGCTCCCTTCGGCCATTATGGTATATACACATGTAAGATGATGAGTTCAAGGCTAAGGAGTATATCTTTATAATCTCCCACCTAATATTTTACAGTTCAATCTAAGGCCTTATGCAGAATGGAAATGTATTCTTTTTATCAAGTGGTATCAACTTGAACTTTTAGAGAAATGTTTGTGGAATTGTGGGGGTTTTAGCTATTGGATTTAAAGCTGACATCAGCCTGCTAACCTATTTGTTTTACTAAAAGAGAAAGATGTTTTCAAAAATATTTTTGCTCTAGACTGTATAAAGATAAAAATGAATTATATAATTTATTACATGAAATAAAATTTTAAAAAATCATTAACAGTACAGTGTATCATTTCACTTAATCATTGCTACAGATAAAATCTGAAAGTACAGATAACAAAACACAAAATTACTTGCCCACTTTTTTATTTAATCAGTATCACCTTGCCTAGATGTCAGCAAGAAAAGTCATACTTACAGTGAAAATCATGAGTCATAGGGGGTGGCGGTGGTGAGATTTTTTTCTTTTTTTTAAAGAGGACGGAAATGGCATTCCAGCAACCTTTTTGTAAAGGAAATGTTAGCTATAGAAAGTTGGGTGCTTAGAAGATAGTCTTTCTTAGAAGAAGCACCTTATCTTCATTTGAAAATAAAATAGATTAGTATCACTTCCTTTCTCAGCAGATTTCACTTCTAAATTGTGCTGTTTGAATTTTATAGGAAGTTTCATTTCATTTGGAGTTAGATTTCTGCCCTGGTACGTATTAACCATGTGAGCTCACATATTTAACTTCTCTGAATCTCGGTCTCATAAGTGAAATGGGTACAACCTTACAGGAATGCGGACTAAATGAGATGACAGTATGTGTAAATGATGAACTGGGTGCCTGAAACAGCACTTCCTTTAATAACTGCTATAATGCTCTGCACTTTCTGCCTCAGAGCCTTGGTTCCAGCTGCTCCCTCCACTTGCGAACAGCTCAGCTCAGATGCTTGGCCAACTCCCTCCCCTCTATGTTTTTAATCAGTTTCTCTCTTTGATGAGGTCTACCTAGACTACACTTTTTAATACTGTAGTTATAGCCCCCACTTTAACACTGTCTGAAATTTGAGGTTTGAGAGTGAAGCCAGGCTGGTGTGGCTCAGTGGTTGAGTGTTGACCCAGGAACTAAAAGGTTGCCAGTTTGATTCTGGTCACGGCACATGCCTGGGTTGGGGGCTCAAACCCCAGTATGGGGCGTGCAGGAGGCAGTTGGCCCGTGGGCCACACTGAAGAGCAGAAATCCAGCATACTATGTAATGTGAGTATTTCTTAGGTCCTACTGTTTGTCTCCCTCCCTCTCTGAAGAACAGAAGCTTCACCAGAATGGGACCTTAGTTCTGTCCACTCGTGTCCCAGGCACCTGACACCTGGCATACGACCAACACTCGACTCAGGGGTGTGAATGGTTCAGTAGGCATTATTCAATACTCGTGCAACTGCGAAAGCCCGTCTTGTCTGATTGGAGCTGTTCAGGGATTTCCCACTGCTTTTAGACAGGGCCCTAAACATTCTGTCCCGTGTGGCCGGCACCAAAGGTACGCTCTGCTCTCCCTTCAAGAAAAGGCCTGCCACCGCTGCGGGTGGGCTCGGCTGACAGCCTCCCCGCTGATGGCTCCTTCAGGGTTGGTCCAAACTCGGTGCTTAAGCCAAAGGCAAGCTGTTGGTCTATTTCGGGGCAGGGTGGTGGTAGCGGGCCCTGGCTTTTTCCACCCGATGCGACTCCTCCCGCAGGCAGGCTCTGCTTCCGCCCCCTGGGCACTGACTGAGTTTTGTGGGTCTGCATCACAGGCTGATGGCTCCCCTGCCCAGCCTGCCCCCTTTTCTGTTACAGGGCCTTACTCCCCGTTAACCTTTAGTGCTTTTTTTTTTAGCTCTTAAAAATATCTATTTTTAAATTATAGTCAACATACAATATTATATCAATTTCCGGTGTATAACACAGTGATTAGACATTTAAGACGTGATCACCAGAAGTCTAGAACCCATCTGTCACCCTACAGAGTTATGACGTTATTGACTGTATTCACTATGCTGTACTTTACATCCCGCGACTTACTAAAAAGCTGAGTGCTATTCCACACTCCTCCCTCCAAAACATTTGGTCATAGAGGCAGAAAGTACTCGTAGTTAGAAAGCTGCCAGAAAACCCCCCAACACAGAACAAAAACAAACCTCTCCTTGGAGAAGTGAACTGGAAATGTGCCACCCAGAGCTCCTGGGATCTGTCGGTCTAATGCCATGGTCAGCAAACTGCAGCTGGCGAGCCACATGCGGCTCTTTGGCCCCTTGAGTGTGGTTCTTCCACAAAAAACCATGGCCTGGGTGAGTCTAAGAAGTGGCGTTAGAAGAAGTTTAAGTTTAAAAAATTTGTCTTTCAAAAGAAATTTCAGTCGTACTGCTGATATTGGCTCTGTTGACTAATGAGTTTGCCGACCATGGATCTAATGAAACGCCCCCTTTGAAGCTGTCCCCGTAAGAAAACAGGCTCCGAGAATGATGCCCAAAGTCGCACGGCTAATGTCAGGTCAGACTCAGTGGGCCAATGACAAGGCAGGGGCTGGTCAGAAGCAGGCAAGATAAAAAGTTGGTCCAGAAAACATGTCACACCTCTTAGGTAAACTTTTGTTTCCCTGTAAAATGCACCTACGTCACCCTGGCTGGTGTGATTTGGTTGATTGGAGTGCTTGATTCCTGGTCAGGACATATACCCAGGTTGTGGGTTCAATCCCCAGTCAGGGCATATCCGGGAGGTAACTGTTGCTCTCTCACATGGGTGGTGTTTTGTTTTTCCTCTCCCTCACTCTAAAATAATTTTTAAAAAATCAACCTTAAAAAAACAGCATCCATTTCTCTTTGTTCCTTCCGTTTCCCTTGCCTGCTGTCACCGTGTCCAGTTTATCCCCTGTTTGTTACTGCCAGAGACTCAGCCCGTCCAGGGTGAGAGTGGGTGGGGTGGGGTGGCGAGGGGCTGGGCATGGGAGATAGTAGGAGCCTTTGGCACAGCAGCCCCTCATAACTTGTCTTGAGAGATACACTCTTCAGTTTTAACCTACTAATTAGAAGTAAATGGACCTTTTAACATTAGGAAAGTCAGCATTTTTGTTGTTGTTTGCGTTTATGATCATTGCCTATTTTCCATGTATTCCCATCTATTTGCAATAAGGGTATTTTTGAGCCAACTCAGTTTATGCTGTTTCCCAGGAAAACAAAACAAACCTACAACAAGCCAAGCTGCTTATAGGGCCATCCCCCCGGAGCCCCCGCTTCCTGGGCATGAAAGCGACTGACGCACAGAGGCACAGGTGCGGGGCCGAATGCCACTGCCGCCTTTTCCCCATGTATGTGTATCATCAGTAAATGGCTGTGGATGTGTAAATGGTTCCCTAATACCGATGGAGAGCGGATGCCGTTACAACTTGAACTGGTATCGCCACGCAGATGGTGGAAATAAATATCCAATCCTGCACGCAGTTTCGTGTGTGTCTCTCACTTTGGAAAGACGGACTGAGTGTCAGCCTGCAGGGTTCCAGCAGGGGGACTCAGAGAGCGGGGCTGCCTTCAGATTCCAGATGGGCTTTTGTGTTGAGAGCCACCAGGGCAGCAGGTTTGGGGGAGGAGGGAAGGGGGAGGGGGTTCAGTGTAACCCCGCCTCAGGCAGCAGCTCCAAATGCCTCTTCACACTCAAGATGTAACGTACACTCTTGACCTCTCTCTATTACAAAACTATTCTGATCTCAACCATACCTCCTGGAGCTTCCAGCGCCTTGCTCTGCACCTTCCACTTTTCTAGACACCTTGAAAAATGGGGGTTGCCGAAACCCCTTTGGCTCAGTGGATAGCGTGTCAGCCTGCGGACTGAAGGGTCCCAGGTTTGATTCCAGTTAGGGGCATGTACCTTGGTTGGGGGCACATCCCCAGTAGGGGGTGTGCAGGAGGCAGCTGATCGATGTTTCTCTCTCATCGATGTTTCTAACTTTCTATCCCTCTCCCTTCCTCTCTGTAAAAACCAATAAAATATATTTAAAAAGAAAGAAAAAGGAGGGGTGGTGATTCAGCGCAATGGTGATGGCACCAGATTCAATGGCACCCACCTAGCATCCCCAGCCTGTCCCTCGGGGGATCCTCCTGGGAATCATTGATCTCCGTACATTTTCCTCAGCGCGTTGTGGGACCTTAGTAGATATTTGTTGAAAAAACGAACAACTAACTTGTTCACACTAAAGAAATAACCAGTAGGGTTTCAGGTTAGCCTGTCAGACATATTTGTTTTAAGTTCGGAACAAAGAGAAACCAATCTGGACTTGTTTGGGGCAGGGGAGTCCTGGCACCTTAAGGTTCCCCTGCAGTGGGGGCGGGGCAGGGATGGGCTGAAGACCTCTCCTTGGGAAGAAGGCCTAGTTGGGAAGGCTTGGAGCCCTTTCTCTGGGGTGGTGGCTCTGACCCGGAGTTTGAACACATAACGGGGCGATTTCTGTCTTCGGGGCCAAAGAAACGGTGACATGAGTGGCCGAGGCCATGTCTAGCAGGTTTGGTTTGTTTAATTAATGAACTATGCAAAAAAAGCAAGGCAGAACTCCCCCTCCCCCCCTTGGCTTGTTTCCCTTATCCCATCCTCCTCCCTCTGAATCAAATCGGGCAGTGTCCTTCCCGTTCCTATAGAGTGCTTTCCGGATTACAGAATGCTTTCACATACCTCATCTTGTTTTCCTCTTCGGATGGTCTTTGGAGCCCGGCGGGGAGAGATGACGATTGGTGTTTTGCAGATAAGCCTCTGAGAAGTCTGTGACTCAGATGGCTTATCTGGCCTCATTCCCCGGGAAGGCTCAGGAATCCTGGGGCTCAGGGCTCTGATGCCGGCCTCGGAGCTTTCTTGGAAACTTTGGAATAAGGGTTAAGATCCTTGGGGTGGGATAGGCAAGCTGTTTTTAAGTAAAGGGCCAGGGAGTAAATACTGTAGGCTTTGCGGGCCACGCAGCCTCTGTGACAGCTGCTTGAAAGCGGCCACCGACAGTAGGGTGGATGAATGGGCACGGCTGTGTCCCAATAACGCTTTATTTATGGCCACTGACATTTGAATTTCATGTAATTTTCATGAGTTGTGAACTATTCATTTCCATACGATTTTGTTCCCAATCATTGAAAAGTGTGAAACGTGTTCTTAGCTCAGGGGCCATCCTGTTACCAGGGGGACTGAGGTGTCCCTTTCCCCACTGAGTACGGGGGTGGAGTCCTTACGACGTCGAGAAAAATAATTTTCTGAGAGTCGCATGGGAGAATGAGCCATTTCTGTTTGGGTGGGATTACACGCTTGGGTTTCCAAAGTCCCATTTCCTCACATCCGGTCCTGGGAGAAGTATATAGTTGGGGCTTCCGGTAGCGCTAACAGCAAGGCCAGCGTGCAGAGTCTCCGTTCCAGGCTGGAGCCGGGTCCAGGTCAGCATCAGGCTAGTGACAGTCCATTGGTCCATTATGTGTGGTCCACGGCCATGTGGGCGAATGTAGGGGCGCCAAGAGAGCGCACCCCCTACAACCAGAATCCCAAGACAGCCCAGAGCCCCAGGAGAAACCAAGCGAGCGAATGCCCTTGTTCAGGGGATTACGTAGACCTGTTCCAAGGTGTGCTGACAGCAAGCACCTTTGCTCGTCCCCCCAACTTTTCTCGGCATGCATCCCTCTTCCCTGTGCTGGCCAAATGACATGTCTGTAATATTGGGCCTTCGCTCCTTTCCTGTTCTTAACTAGGCTAATTACAACAGTGTCCATAGAAAAGCAGGAGGCAGGCTGGATTTTGCTCATAGGCCATTAGTGCTGGCCCTCTTTTAGCGCTGGTCGCCAGTTACCAAGTGTGTAACGGGGCAGGTTACCTGGTAAGCCTCAGCGTCTACCAGATGGGAGAGCAATGCTGATTTGTCCCTTCAGGGACCGAGGAGGAGATGCAAGGACAGCACAGTGTCTGGCGGGATGTCTGTGGTACAGTTGGCCGGCAGTAGATGGGAGGTGCCGAGATTCCATGATGCTAAATCCAGGAAATAGCGTGTCTTCTCGAATACATGGGAAGGGGACGCTGAGCTCTTTAAAACAGCCTCAGCCTTTCCCGTACCTGGTGCTGATGAAAAATTGTGTGTGGAAGGGAAATCTAGACATGCCTACGGGACAGAAATACTTTTTATTTTTTTAAGCCAAAGATAAGTCTTTAAAAAAATAATAACTTGTCAGTGTCAGAAAGGCTCAAGCGAAATGCGAACAGGCTGCACGCTTGGCCTGCTGACAGGATCTCAGGATAAGGAGTTTATGCTTTCTGGCCTTAGTTTCCTCACCTGTAAAGTGGGTATAACAATCATAGTCTCTACCTGGGAGGTCTGAGGAGAAGATGAATAAGATGACGGCTGGCAGATTAGGAGCACCATGCAGAGCACATAAAGACTGTCAAATCACAGCGGGGAGGGTTGGGAGATCCAGGGGAGATAAGAGATCAACCGAAGGACTGGTATGCATGCATATAAGTACAACCAATGGACACAGAACTCTGGGGAGGGAGGGCATGTACGGGAGGAGGGGGCAATGTTAATATATGTACACAGATAATAATTTAATAAAAAAAAATATATAAAAAGAAAGCTAAGGGAATGATCATTTCACCTATTCTTAAAATAGGATCTAAGTTCAGTGAAAAGAATTTTGGCAAAGTGAAATGATAAATATTTCACCATACAAAGAATAAAATCAATTAATAAAGTAAAAAGAAAAAGAAAAAAAAAGAACTCCCCGCCTGCACCTCATCACACCTCCCTCTCAGCTCAGGTTCTGAAGGCAGTGTTGGCGTTAATGGTGATAGCGGGGGCAGAGGTAGGGGAGTGGGGGGGGGGGGAGAGGCGCAGAGGGTAGTCTGTTAGCCAAATATGTACTTTTTATACCTGAGAACTAAGAGACCGTGAACTTTGGAAACTGTCTGATCCTGGCTCCCCGAGGGTTCCGCCCAGGCCTGGAGTCACCGTCCGTGGGCTCTGCATCACGAGGAGGCTGGATGGCGGCAGGCGGGAGCCGCCTGTGAGCACAGAAGGCTGCTGAGGAGCTGAGTCCAGGAAAAAGTCCGAGTCTGTCCGCTCAGCGTGTGTGAACCTGGCCTATATCTGCCCAAACCTGGCTCCCTGCTCTCCCCTTTCAGAAGCAGAAGCTTGTGACTTGGCACCCGTGTCTGGAACCATCTATAGACCAATCTTCTCGGATGATACTATAGCCTTGAGCCAGGGGAAGAGGAGGCTGTGGTCGAGAGGAGAGAGCAGGGCTCGTGGGTCCCAAGAGGCCCATTGGGGTGTCTGCCTCTCTGGCCCGCGGTTCCCCATCGTCAGCAGGAATGTGCACCTGCCCGGAGGACTGCTGACACCCCCTCTGGCCACACCACAAGGTGACACTGCATCCCGAGGTCGTGGGTGGGGAAGCAGGGGCACCCCGGGGTGAATGCAAACGAGGGGGGTCAGCCCTGTCCTTAGCGGTCCCATTCCCTTGGTCAGCCTCACTGGGGTCAGTCAGCCCCTGGGGTTCAGGGTCAGCTCTGGCAGTGCCGTGGGGCCTTCTGCATGGGATGGAGGGGAGCCCAGGGACTGAGGTGCGGCTGCTTCTGCCTCATCCCTCTCTCCTGAGGCAGCCCTCTACCTTCCCACTCCCCCTCATGCAAGCAGCAGTCACAGCCTGGTGTAGGCCGGATGGCACCAGTTGCAGGTCACCTGGCCTTCGTGGGACTCCCCGGGGCAGGGTTGAAAAGGGCGGAAGCTGCTGGCCCGTTTACCTGTCTGACCGAGATTTACCGAGCACCGGCCAGAGTCTGCTGCTAGTTTCTTCCCGGCTTTCACTGGGGAACGTGGCACCCTTCCAACGGACTAAATTTCCCGGCCTGCCTGGGAGTTAGGTGTAGCCACCTCGCAAGGTCAGGTCAGTGCGACGGAAGCTGAGCTATTGCGTGGGATTGCTGGAAAGTTTCCTAAAAAGAGAAGCAATGCACATGGTTGTGCTCCCTTGGTCCTGGCCCAGGATTCAGAGATGATGGCTGGAGCTGGGGCAGCGCTGTTGGACCATGAGGTGGGGAGCTAGGCACGGAGGAGGAGCCGGTAGAAATAGTTTGGGCCTCTGATGACAGCAGCTCCATAAAACTTGCCCCGGACTGCAACCATTTTCCATGCGAGGCAGATACATTGCTATTTTTTATTTATTTATTTTAATTATTTTTTAAGATATATTTTATTGATTTTTTTTACAGAGAGGAAGGGAGAGAGATAGTCAGAAACATCAATCAGTTGCCTCCTGCACACCCCCTACTGGGGATGTGCCCGCAACCAAGGTACATGCCCTTGACCGGAATGGAACCCAGGACCTTTCAGTCCGCAGGCTGACACTCTGTTCGCTGAGCCAAACCGGTTTTGGCACACACTGATATTTTTTAAACTGTTGTCGTGAGTTCATGTGTTTCATACACTGATCTGAACTGATACAAGCCCCCACTATGTGCCAGACATTCTTCTGGCGGTGACAGCAGTGAGGAGGGTCTGCCCTGTACACTCATGGTCTAGTGAAGAGAGAACGACAAAGCAGGAAACAATCCTTCCAGGATATAATTGGTGCCGTGAAGTGAAGAAGACAAGATAATATTGAATGAGACATGATTCTAAGCTGTCACATGTTTTAACCCATAGAGTTTCCGTGTTATTTCTGGGTCAAAAGGGTTGTTCTTATCCCCATTGTCCGGATGGGGAAAACAGAGGCAGAGAAAGGGGAAGCTGCTGGTGGGAGGGTACTGGGCCGTGAGTGGATAAAACAGCACAGAAGGTGCGGCACTCAGCGTCAGAAGCCCGCACTCTAACCACTGTCACTGCTGCCCCCCAGGCTGGAGAGAGGAAGCACGGCTTGGGGACTGGCCCTCGGCTGGCCCTGGGCCCTCTGAGTTCCATCCAGTGTCATTATGCCGACGCTCCTCAGGTATGGCATTTCAGCATAGCGGTCCACGGGTGTGAGACTTCTGGAGGGGTGCCTGCCCCTCCAAAGCAAGAGGATACTGGCTAGCCAGGGGTGGGCAAACTTTTTGACTCAAGGGCCACCATGGGTTCTTAAACTGGACCGGAGGGGTGGAACAAAAGCAACCTGACCATGCTGGCACTCTCCTCTTGGGCTGCTGGTGAAGGAGCGGAGGGGAGAGCAAGAGAACCCTCCGCTCTTTTGGCTCCGCGGGCCGGATAGATCAGCCGAATGGGCCGGATCCGGCCCGCGGGCCATAGTTGGCCCACCCTGGGCTAGACACTGCCTGACCTTTCTGAGCTGAGTCATGCTACCTCTCCCATTGCCTTTTATTGGTAACAAGTGAGTCATTGGCTCAGATCAGGGAGAGGGGACGCAGACCTCCCTCTTTCCATATAAGAATGTTAAAGAATTTGTGGACATGTTTTAAACCACCACAGAGTTACGTGAATCTCAGTAATGGTAACTCTGTCTGGGGAGGCCCAGGGGAACAAGAGGAGCACAGATGTGATGGCTGGAGCTCAAGCAACCGCCTTGGACCACAAAGACTCCACAGAGACGCCAGGAGCCAAGAACATAACACAAATCATAGGGACCATGTGTCGCTGATCTTTCCAGACCTAACCTTACGGGGGTGTCCCGGGGTCTGGGAAGCTGAGGAAGCCTGTGTGCTGGCCTGGGCATCGACATCAGTAATCAGTACTGGTCAAGTCCCTTCCCTGGCTCCAGGCCTGTGAGCCCCCAACCATTGTGCCCACTGACGTGGCAAGAACTGAGGAGCGGTGCCCAGTGCAATTTGACAGGGGGGTGTCTGCTGAGGCAGGGCCGGCCCTGGGGGAATGGAGTGTCTACCAGGCCCCAGGCAGGCAAGGCCACTCACAGATGAGCTGATGGGAGCATCCACATTTTGGATGTGTGGTTTGAGGTCATCCGACCTTCACAGGAACTCATCCCAAATCCAGGACAACCTTCTAAGGGGACTCTGTGGAGGGTCCTAAAAGCTGTGGGATTGCCCAAGGTTTGGGGGTGTGGGCCAGTGCAAGAGAAACTTGGGACTTTGCCCCAAAAGTCTTCCAAGTTCTCCACTCCATCACCCCTACGTAGGAAACCATGGCCGCTGGCTCCAGGACGTATCAAGGGAGGTTCATGGATCAGTAAACATAGCAAAGGGTCTTATTTATTAAGGGCCTAGGCGTCTCATGCATTGCCCTATGTTATCTGGCTTAGTCGTCACAACAATCCTGCAAAAGAAATCATTCCCCTTCTACATAGGGGGGCTCCTGAAATTGAGAAAGATGTAAATCAGCCCGGGCAGCATGGCTCAGTGGTTGAGCATCGACCTATGAACCAGGAGGTCACGGTTCAACTCCGTATCAGGGCACAAGCCTAGGTTGCAGGCTCGATCCCCAGTGTGGGGCGTGCAGGAGGCAGCCGGTCAATGATTCTCTCTCATCATTGATGGTTCTATCTCTCTCTCCTCCCTTCCTCTCTGAAATCAACAAAACTATATATATCATGCCTAAGGTCACAGGCAAGTGGTAAGGACAGGAAGGAAGGCCAGAGCTGCTGTTTTCCTTCCTCTGCCCTATTCCAATCCTCACCCCTTGGTGGGATGGAGAGACCTAGGCTTGCACACGTTTTGGGATCCTTGACAGAAAATAGATGTCTGCAGCTGGCTTGAGTCATTTGAGAACAAGCTCAGCCAGGTTCAAGGACAAATTCTAGGAGGGGAGCATTCTCAATGCTTAGCAGGTCTCAGGAGATGCCGGGGCCCCTGGGTGTTCAACCCAGACCATCTGCCACCTGGGACAGCTGGGCTCCGGGCAGCTGGGAAGATACTGGAGAACTATTTCCCAGAGAAGAACAATGGAAAATGTGGTATTAAGGGGGGAAAAAGGGGAGGGATCTGGAACTAAAGGAAGGATTCGGTTTTCAGTAAGAAGTCTTTCCTCCGGCCTCTCATTCTTTTAACTTGCTTTGACTGAGAACAAAGCACTTTTTGTACATTGAACACATGCTTTATCACCGACAGTTTCTTGGGAACCCCTCCCCTAACTCCCCCTGGCTGTGGCCTTAGAACAGAGTAGCAGGGAGGGCTCTGTGCCCGAGCATTTTCCTGTTTAGAAATGGAAGGTGTGAGCAGAGATCCCGTCTCAGCCCGGCTTTGTGCCATTTGGAGCCGGGCTCTGTTAACAGTATCCTTGTTAACAAGGCCCGACCCTCTGAAAACCTCAAGTTTAAAAATCCGACTTGATTCTGGTCTTCGTTGATCCTGCTTTGTGTAAATATTCCTCCATTTCCTGCTGCAGGAATATCAATGTTTGTGCCCAGGACTTTGTCCCATATGGACTGTACCCCATAGCAGCCTTCTTAAAATCCCTGACATTACCAGTGTGGAACTATCTGTTCCTGAGATACCAGAAAAGGAACTATAAATCCATACCAGAAACATGGCTGAGCATTATTCTTCTCACTCTTCTCTCGTTCTTTCTTTGTCTTTCTTCCTTTTTCCTCCCCCCGGGACCTCCCCATTAAAAAGAAAATCCTGTTTCTAAACATATCCTGTTCCTTCTTTCCCAGCTCAGTTTTTTGGCTCTTCTCCCCGCCCCCCTCCATGCACACATGAACCCACCCATCCACCTAGCGAGATGCACAGTGGGCCCGGGCACACAGCTACCCTTTCCCCCCGAAAATAAGACAGTGTCTTATATTAATTTTTGCTCCCAAAGATGCACTAGGTCTTATTTTCATGGGATGTATTATTTTTCCATGACGTAGGTCTTATTTTCAGAGGATGTCTTATTTTCGGGGAAACACGGGAGTTATGCAGGAACAGTGTGCCCAAGTGAGTGTGGCCCTGAACTCAATTCAGTCCTGCGAGTTGAGTCCAGTGGGGGAGCTGACAAGCAAAGAGACCATCATTAAGCCGTCGAATGGAGTGACCATAGAAGCATCAGGTGCTATTGATACCATTGTAATGCACCCAGTTATGAGTAACCGGAAAGAAGCAATGGACTGGATTGGACAGGGGGCTGGGGAGAGAGAGGGACGCATGCCCAGGAAAGTCTGGGTGACATTAGGAAGGTACTTTCCTGTCAGTCACACCTGGGAACAGGTCACGGTTCACACCTACTCTGGCCACTGCAGGCACGGGAAGATGAGACACATAGACTCCTAAGCAAAGGCCTTCCTCTCCGGCTCTCTGTGGCACTTGATGTCTGACTGGGGGACTCCCACACTCCTGCCTCCGCCCACATGGCACATAGATGTGTAACCCCACACACATGGACTAATGGGCTGCAGCTAGCCTGATGGTCCCCAGGCCCAACTCCGCCATGGAACGGAAACCCCGCACACTGGCTCTGCTGCCAGCTCTACTGAACCAGAGCTGCACCTCTTCCAGGGCTGGTCTCAGGGAAACCGGACTTTGAAGTCCCAGGTATGTAATTCCACGCCATGAAAGCTTTCTACCACGTCTCATCCTCCCATAGGACCTTTGGAAATTGTTATTCCTGCGGCATCGGAAGAACCCCACTCCCACTAGCAGTGGAGGAAGGCCATCCATGCACGTGGAGTGCGGGAAGAGTACCTCTCCCAGACTCAGTGGCTGGAGGGGCAGCTGGGAGCCTTTACTTCCTCCCAGTTTCACAACCCGCCCACCTGAAGGCCCCACAGAAAACATACGAACATATGAGCACGTTACCTTGGCAGCCCCGTCCCCTGTCCCCTGACTTCACTTCACCTGCGAGCCACCCCGCCCTCCTCTGTAGGCCTCTGTACGGCTGGCGGAGGCTTCCTGAGAGAGGGCCCTCTAAGTGAGGGTCAGAGGACTTCCTTAACCAGGATCTCCGTCATTTAGTATCCAGTGTATTCATCTGCTAGGGCTGTGGTAATCAAGCCCTTAAATTCTGCTTACACAACATCCGGGATACTGAGAAGCTTGCCGACGTGGCCACAGAACTGGTATTGGTGTCCCATAAGAAATCAAAAGAGAGGGGTGTAGCCCTAGCCGGTTTGGCTCAGTGGATAGAGCGACTAAAGGTCCTGCGGACTAAAGGGTCCCAGGATCGATTCCAGTCAAGGGCATGTACCTTGGTTGTGGGCACATCCTCAGTAGGGGGTATGCAGGAAGCAGCTGAGCAATGTTTCTCTCTCATCGATGTTTCTAATTCTCTATCCCTATCCCTTCCTCTCTGTAAAAATCAATAAAATATATTTTTTAAAAAAGAGGGCAGAGTGGGAGAGAGCCAGAGATGAAGAGTTTTTCGAGTTCTTTTGTAAGGAGAAAAGGAGGAATTGTAGAAACGCCAGGCTGGTGTGCTGATAATCCCTTATAGAATTATTGGACAGTTCGGGCCTACATGGAAAGAAAGGAGTGATCACCAGAACCATCACAGGTTCACTGTGAATAAGCCACGCCAACCCCACTTTCTCTCTTTTGGTGATGGGTTGGTATAAATTTGGGAAGTGCTAAAGACCTGGTGGACCTTGACCTTGTGAGATATTTGTTAGAGACACAATAGCCTTTTGGTTGAGACGGAACACTATAGTCTAACTGTATCACACGGGGAGGTTGATTCATCTTTGGTTGTAGCTATAGACTGCTTGAGGGGAAGGTTTTAAGAGCTGAGTTGTGGGCCCAAACATCTCTCTGTTGTCTTTTAGAAATAGACAGAACCACCCCCCCCCCCCCCAGCACAGGACCCATTAGTCTATCCTCCCCTCCCCCGAATATAGTATTGAAGGTTTTTGCTCGTTTGTAGAAGCACCTTAAAACCAACAACAAACGTAGGACAGTTTTTTATTTGCATTTTTCTTTAAATTTTCTCGCAATGGCGAAATGTCTCATCAAAATTCAAACAGCCTGATGCTCATTTCACGGTTCATTACTAGGAAAGTCCCTGCAGAATCTGGCCGATGAAGAAGGAAGCCACTTGGTCAATAGGCATCCTTTCTTGCTGTTGTTCTTTCAAAAATGTTTTGGCTTATTACCAACTGTGTGCCGGGCGCTGTGCTAGACATGAGCCAGTCGCAGGGAGGAAACTGGAGGTTTTTCAGAACAAGCGCGGGAGGCGTTTTCTTGGTTGCACTGGAGCTGGGGAGCACTTTCATGAGCGCCTGCGCTAGCCAGCCATCCTCAGAACGTGTCCTCAGAACGTTCGAGAGTTTCCTTACCCTTTGTGCTGGGCTTTTATGTTTTATTATTTTATTTTTAAATATTTTATTGATATTTTTACAGAGAGGAAGGGAGAGAGATAGAGAGCTAGAAACGTCGATGAGAGAGAAACATCAACCAGCCGCCTCTTGCACACCCCCTACCGGGGATGTGCCTGCAACCAAGGTTACATGCCCCAGACCGAAATCGAACCCGGGACCTTTCAGTCCGCAGACTGACGCTCTACCACTGAGCCAAACCGGTTTAGGCTGGGCTTTTATGTTTTAAATAAAAGCTGATCTCAAGGGAGAGGCCATAAAACCAAAATCACAGGCCAGGCATTTTTCTTTAAAACCAGGAAGAATGTTCAGAAGGGAACTTCTGAATAAGTGCGTGTGGCCAAGCTCGGAAAACAAGCAATGAATCCCAGCCCAGCCCCATTGCTCCAACAACTAAAATTCAAGTTAAAAAACCAGGCATGAGCCGAAACCGGTTTGGCTCAGTGTCAGAGCGTTGGTCTTCGGACTGAAAGGTCCCAGGTTCGATTCCGGTCAAGGGCATGTACATTGGTTGCGGGCACATCCCCGGTAGGGGATGTGCAAGAGGCAGCTGATCGATGTTTCTCTCTCATTGATGTTTCTAGCTCTCTATCTCTCTTCCTTCCTCTCTGTAAAATATAAAAAAAACCCAAAAACAAAAAACCAGGCGTGGCCGGACAGTCCTTCTCCTGCCCTCGCTATTGCAGGTGTGTGTGTGTGTGTGTGCCTCTCTCTCTCTCTCTCTCTCTCTCTCTCTCTCTCTCTCTCTCTCTCTCTCTCTTTCTCTCTCTCTCTCTCTCCCCCCTCCCTCTCCGTCCACAGGGCCATCTGGTATACCTGGTCCCTGCACATCATGGGAATATGTGTGTGCTTGCCCATGGAGTGGAACAGAACATGAATCACGGCGGTGACCAGCCAGGAGCCACCGTGCCCCGGAGTCTCCCACTGCAGCTGCATTTTGCTACTTCATGTAAAGCTTGTTTTCTAACAATGACAGGCCAAATAGAAAAGAGGAGGAGCATTCTCCTCTTCGCCTAGCCCAGGGGTCAGCATACTCATTAGTTAGCAGAGCCAGATAGCAGCAGTACGATGTGATTGAAATGTCTTTTGAGAGCCAAATTTTTAAAACTTAAACTTCTTCTAACGCCACTTCTCCAAAATAGACTCGCCCAGGCCACGGTATATTGTGGAAGAGCCACACTCAAGGGGCCAAAGAGCAACATGTGGCTCGCGAGCTGCAGTTTGCTGACCACAGGCCTAGACCATCTGTACCCTGCGGATCAGATGGCAGTTCTATCAGTCAGGGGCAGGCTGAACCCGTGTAGTCCAAATGGAAGTGGTTAGTCAAACTTAGGGTTACCCCGAACTGCTGGGAGTTTGGAGTCATAGGGTTTTGTGCAAATGGCTGAAGCTACTCGAGAGAAATAAGAACTGTTTTCTACATGATCTCAGGCTGCCCATTAGGAGGGTCAAGGGAGCTTTAAAAAATTATCAATGCTGGGTCCAACTCCAGACCAAGTGACCCAACTCTCTAGATTTCTTTTTTTTTTTTAAATAAATCTTTATTGTTCATATTATTACAAATGTTCCTCATTCCCCACCCCCCGCATTGCTCCCCTACACCAAGTTTCCATTCAATTCTCTGCCCTTTCCCCATGCCCCATTGTCCTCATCCATAGGTGCAGTTTATGTTCAGTCTCTTCCCACCCCGCTCTACTCCCCATTTCCCCAAGAATCATCAGTCCTCTCCCCTTCCATACCTCTGATTCTATTATATTCACCAGTTAATATTGTTCATCATGATTTTTACTTCTCTTGGTTTTTAGAGTCACTTGTTGATAGTTACGTGTTTGTTCATAAATTTTATCTTTATTTTCTTCCTCTTCCTAAAGAACCCCTTTCAGCAACTCATATAATTCTGGCTTGGCAGTGATGAATTCCTTTAGCTTAAATTTATTTGTGAAGCTCTTTATCTGGCCTTCGATTCTGAGTGATAGCTTTGCTGGGTAGAGTATTTTTGGCTGTAGGTTCTTGTTATTCATCACCTTGAATATTTCTTGCCATTCCCGTCTGGCCTGCATGGTTTCTGTTGAGAAATCAGCTGACAGTCGTATGGGTGCCCCTTTATAGGTAACTACCTGCTTTTGTCTTGCTGCTTTTAATATTCTCTCTTTGTCTTTAGCTCTTGGAATTTTAATTATGATGTGTCTTGGTGTGGTTCTTTTTGGATTCCTTTTGTTTGGGGTTCTGTGTGCTTCCTGTACGTGTAAGTCTATTTCTTTCCCCAGGTGGGGGAAGTTTTCTGTCACTATTTCTTTCAATATGTTTTCGGTATCTTGCTCTCTGTCATCTTCTGGGATGCCCATAATTCTGATGTTGGTTCGCTTGAAGTTGTCCCAGAGGTTTCTTACATTATCTTCAACTTTCTGGATTCTCTTGTCTTCTTGCTTCTGTGGAGGAGTGTCCTCTGGCTCTTTGTGTTGCAAATCTTGGACTTGATTCTTGCAATCTTCCAATCTGTTTTTAGGACTCTGTATAATATTATTTATTTCAGAGATTGTATTCTTTATTTCTAGTTGACCCTTCATTATTTCTTGTTGATCCCTTATCATATCCTCATAGGTCTCATTTATTTTATCGGCCTTTTCTAAGAGATTGTTGAACAACCTTATAAGCGTGGCTTTGAACTCTATATCCAGTCGCTTTTTGTCCTCCATTTCTTTCGTTTGTGATCTGATTCCTCGTTTTGGCATTTTCGCTGCTTCCCTGAGTTGGTAAGTTGGGAGGATCAGCTGTGTCTATGCCAGGAGACAACCTTATTCCACTAGACTTGGAAACCTGCAAAAGCCTCTCTGAGTTCAGCTTGGATGGGGCGTACTTTCAGGGTGGAGCCTACAGCCTTGGCTTCCGGTTAGCCCCGCCCTCTGAGGTTCCTGAGTCTCAGTGTACCTGTGTCCTTTGGTACTCGCTGCAAGCACCTCTGAGAGAAAGGCAGCCTAGAGCTTCGCCCGCTACCAGACAGTCTAGTCTCTCCCCCAACAAGCCCACACCTGGGTTTCAGAGCAGTTGGAAGTGGGGTTAAGAACAGTCCGGAGCTTATGTCTCCTTCCCGCTAGGGCGATCTCTCGGCCCAAACAACAGTCTGTCCTCTGTGCGCGCAATGTGCGCAACTCAGGGGCTCTGCTTTTCACCGTTCCCCTGAGCTTCCGCCTTACAGCCCAGATTCCCTCTGTATGAGGCTGGAGCCCGAGGGTCTTGCCCAGGGCTGGGGTTCAGTGCAGTCAGAACTGGGGCTCAGCACAGTCCTGAGCTTTTGAGTCCTTCCCGCTGGGGCAATTCAGCAGCTCAGGGAACAGTCCCTCCTCTGCGCGCAATGTGCGCGACTCAGGAGCTCTGCCCTTCGTGGCCGCTCTGCTGAGCTTCCGCCTAACAGCCCAGTTTCCCTCTGTGTGAGCCTGGACCCTAGGGTCTCGCCCAGAACTGGGGTTCGGTGCAGTCGGAGTTGGGGTTCAGCACAGTCCGGAGCTTTTATCTCCTTCCCGCTGGGAACGCCATCCAGGCACTCAGCTGCCCCTCCTCTCCGCGCAATGTGCGCGGCTCCGTCCTCTCCCCGTGCGCACCGTGCCTCCGTACCTTAGGCTTTTACAGCTCCTCTGGTTTTCCTTCTGGTTTTCTCTTTCCTTCTAGTTGTAGAATTTCCAGTCAGTCAACTTTCCTGTAGTTCTGGATAGTGTCCACTCTATATTTTAGTTGTATTTTTTGAAATTGTTGAGTGCGGCTGCAGTTAGGCGTTTACCTCTGCCGCCATCTTGTTGTCAACTCTCTAGATTTCTGTAGTTTCTTAACATCTTCCCAGTGTTTCTGAACCACTGGGGTGGCAAGAGCTTGGGGTTCAAAACTTGATTTTACTGCTGCCTTTTGAGGGGCGGAGGGAGACCTTGAGGAAGTTTCTTAATGACTTTGAGGTTGTTTCTCAGCTATAAAATAGGATATAGAAGCTACTCTTCGAGGTGGAGAGGGCTAAACGAGACAAAATATGTTAGTGCTTCATTCACAGCAGTGAGTGGTCAATAAGTGGTTTGGTTGATGTTATTATCAGGGATTCAATTACCACCAGATGCTTGTGGATACTGGGCTCACATTCTGTCTCAGTGTAGCTTCCTCTGTGTTCTTGGGTTGTGTTTGAAGATACTAGGACCCATCTTTTTTCCCTTCTCTGCTCTGCCCACCAATCTGTGGGTCTCAGCTCTTCTATCCTCTCTCATGTTCATGGCAAAAGGGAGAGTATACTTGCCCCCAGTGGTGTCACATGTCCATCCTTGACCAATTACTCTACCACTAAGAGTGGGAGGCTCTGATTGGCTCAGGAATGGGTCACATGATCCACCTCAGAGTCAGTGGGAGAGAGCACATTGAAGAGTATGAGCTGGAGTTGGAGAGGAATGTGGTTTCCCCAAGAGAAACCATGGGAAGGTGCTGGGGCAAACGCAGAAGATGCCCTCCTCCCACAATCTGCCTTACTCATAATTAACTGCAATGATGTAAAGAAATAGGTCAGATTACAGCGAACAGAAAGGTGGAATAGGACAAGAAGGGACAGGGTGCAATGCCCTTTGTTTACTCTGCTGGTTGCCATATTGCTTGCTAATTCTTTATAGAATTATAATAAATTCCTTGCTGCTCCTTGACCAGATTCTAATTTTCTTCTTGCTCTTCCATCTACCTGGTGCCATGTCTTTATCAGAACCCATTCAAATTATATTGATCCTTCAAGATACCCCCTCAAATTCTCCTCCTCCAAAAAGCCTTCCATGAGACCCCTGCTCCTTCATCTTCTCCCTGTGGTCAAAAGAAATGCATTTGGGTTTCTAGCACTGTTATTTGTGTCTCTTTTATAGTACACACCACTTGCTATGTTGTATTACTATTCTAATACACACTATTGATTCAACCACTAGTCTGTGATCTTCCTGAGGGCTGGGTTTATTCACTTCAGTCCCTTCATTATTATCATAGTTAATTTTCTATGTCAATCTGGCGCATGGTGCCCAGCTATTTGGTCAAATATTATTCTGGATGTTTCCCTGGGGTGTGTTTGGATGAGATTAACATTTAAGTGAGGGGATATTGAGTAAAGCAGATTGCCCTCCACAGTATAGGCGGGCCTTATCCAATCAGTTGAAGGCCTGAAGAGAACAAAAAACTCACCTCCCCTGAGCAAGAGGGAATTCTGCCAGCAGACAGCTTTCAGACTTGCACTGCAACTTTAGTTCTTCCTGGGTTTCCAGCCTGCTGGCCCACCCTGCAGATTTTGGATTTGCTGGCTTCCATCATCATATGAGTGAATTCCTTACAATAAATCTCCCTTTATATACACACATCCTATCAGTTCTGTTTCTTTAGAGAACCATTACTACTACAATAACCTATCAGAGTACCTGGAAAAAAGTAAGAGCTCTGTGTTTGTGACTATGTGAGTGGATAAATGAATGAATGAATGGATGGATCCTGATGGCCCGTGGGTGCTATGCCATCTAAGGAAAAACCTTTTCAACTGCAACTGCAGCTCATGGGGTTACATGTGCAAACACACTTTTGCAAAGGGCCAACCTCCCCACAGACATTTGTCATTGTAGTTGCTACTTCTTCCACCACTTAATCACCGCCACTGCGGCTTCTGGTTCCAGACCTTGTGCCAGTGCTGGCCTTGGAGTGGTCTGCAGTTCTTGTCCTCATGGATCTTGTTCCAAATAACTACCCTTCTCCTCTTTCCCCAGCTGCCTAGCATTGAGTTGATCAACTGGTGTTTAATTTCCCATCTCCTCACATCTGGGCCGTGTTGTTTGAGGTTGTGGCTCAGTTTGATAGAAGGATGGCATGGCGGAGTGGTGGGGGTGGGGAAGTGTTGTTCCCGTTTCTCTCTCATGAGCAAATCACGTAGCCATGAAGAACCAGACCATGTCCGCAGATAAGGGGGCCTTTTTGCCAGAATGTCTATTAGCATGCCAAACTCATGTTGTTGCCAAGACATGTTACTGTCTCTACTGAAAACCTTTGCTGAAATGATGGAGACCATGAAGAGATCTGTGGGTGCCGGGGGTAGGGTGGGGGAGATGAATAGACAGAGCACAGTACAAATAGTTATATGAAACTATAATGACGGATATAGGTCATTATACATTTGTCCAAAGCCATTGCGTGTACAACACCAAGAGTGATGTGCTTTGGGTAAGTGATGGACTTTGGGTGATTATGTGTCTATGTAGGTTTATTCTTGATGAAAAATGTACCAATCTAGTGAGTGATGCTGATAATGGGGGCAGGCTATGCATGTGTGGAGACAGAGGATAGATGCAAAATCTCTGTGCATCCTTCTCAATTTTATTATAAACCTACAACTGCTCTAAACAATATATATATATAAAGCTTTTGCTGAATGAGAACAGTTTCAGAAATCAACAACAAGCCCCAGATGAAAAATCACCCCGATTTATTGCAAGTCCAAACAGTTTGGCTCAGATGAGGGGCTGGTACCACATTCGAAGAGCAGATTTGAAACCAGTTTGGGTATGGGTTTGTCAGCTATGAGCCGGGCTTGACAGGGTATCTTTGGGGAAAAGGGGTGTTGGGCAGGGGACTCACGCTACTATGAATAATCCTGAGGGCACATGCAGGTGCTGGGAAGATTTAACTGCCTCAGCTGTGCCTCGTCCACCGGAGGAGCCTCAGCCATTGAGAAACAACAGGCCAGGGCCAGTGCCTGCTCCCCACGCCCAGCCCAATGTGGGCTGGATGGTTTCCCTTGTCTGATGGCAGCCCAGCCCCATCTCAGAGACGGAAGAGGCACAGGGAGGTCATGGAGTCCAGCAGTTGTTGGATTAGAGGAGACCAGAAGGCTTTCTGAGGTGGGTGTGGCAAGAGGGCCGTGACCAATGTCAGACTGAGCAAGGAGTTGTTTCTGGTTGGTGGAGGGTTGTACATTCTTCTTCCTACCTTTGTGTATTTACATTTTCTACCAGAACAGAGGTTCTCAACCCTTCTAATGCCGCGACCCTTTAATACAGTTCCTCATGTTGTGGTGACCTCATAAGCTGTCACAGTGATGCATAAGCTGTCATTGGGTGCCACCGTGTGCCAGCCCCTCTCCCTGCCCTCCAGGAGCTCAAATCCTTCTGGGGAAGAGTGTGAGGGGCTACCAGGTCTTCTGTTAGTAGTTAGTTCCTTGGTTGAACTTTGATGCCTTTTTGCTTTTTCCTCATTCATTTATTCCTTCTTTTCTGTGTATTAAGACCCACAGGTTGAGAATGCTAGCAGGGTCGCCTAAGACCAACGGAAAACACAGATATTTACATTACAATTCATAACAGTAGCAAAATTACAGTTATGAAGCAGCAACGAAAATAATTTTATGGTTGGGGGTCACCACAACATGAGGAACTGTTTCAAAGGGTCTCAGCATTAGAAAGGTTGAGAACCACTGGGCTAGTAGAAAATGTAAATACACAAAGGTAGAAGGAAGAATGTACAGCCCTCCACCAACCAGAAGCAACTCCTTGCTCAGTCTGACATTGGACAATGACACTTTCCACACCGTTCTCTACGTGCACACTCATGTGTCCCTCAACATAGTGGGACTTTCCCATTTCCCAGTTTGTATTTTTAAAATTCAAGTGTCAGAGAAACATTATTTATTTATTTATTTATTTATTTATTTATTTATTTATTTATAATGACTGGCCAGGATTGTGTCACACGGCTACTCGTATATCCAAACAGTCTCCACCATCTGTGATGCACGGTGAGCTTGCTGCGGGCCTTTCGCTCGGAGAGACCCTGCCAGGTGATTCTCCTTGGGCCCCCCACACTCTGACAGCCTCCGGCCTCTCGGAGTCACAATGCCCAGGCCCTAGAGCCACGCCCTGTGGAGACTAGGTTCTTAGCTGGCATTTGGGGACTAACCCAAGGAAACAGTTTTGTATCCTCACTCTATTATCTCTTTAGGGAAAGATCCAGAACTAGAATTTTAGCATCAAAGGGAAGAGACATTCTGATTTTAGTCACGTGGTGCCAGATGTGACAGTGTCCATGTGGGAGGAAGGGACTGTGTGCAGCAGCCTCATCCCTTACACTACCACAGAGAACCCCTTGCACGAGGCCCCTGCAGTGCGCTTTGTTCACATGCGTCCTCCTCACGCGTGTTCGAGTGAAATAGAGAAAGAAGGTGTTGTGGCCCCTCGTGTCACCTGCACACCCACGCGGGGCCCCCTGTTCTGGTGTCAGGTGGACAGCAAGGGGTCCCCCCCCTCCCTGGTCCTTGTGCAACCTCCCTGTGAGTGAGCATCCTTCCTGTGAGGGATTTAGAGGGCTGGCCAAGTGCGGGCGCTAATGTGTCTTCCCCACAAGCTCACTCACCCTGACACCCTGGGAAATTCTCTTGGGCTTTCTCAGGGTACTCAGAGGGGCAGGGTAGGGGTGCTGGGAAGTGGAGATCTCTTACCTCCCTGCCTATTCCCAGAGCCACGTTCCCTTCCTGGGGGGCAAAGGGCAGGTCCCCCTGGGAGTTGGCCAGGGCAGAGCATGGGGGCAGGAACAGCTGCTGGAACCTTCCCAGGTAGCTGCCTGTAGAACTGAGGAATGGGCCTCTCAGATGAGCACACTGTGGAAAATTCAATTTCTGCTTGTTGCCTCCTGCAGCTCTCAACTGGCCGGCTGCAGAGGTAGAGCCAGGAAGAGCTATGGAAATGTCAGAAAGCAATTGACGCAGCTAAATCACGGCTGTCATCGCTGGGGCGCCCATACGTCCCGCGCTCGTTTTCCCGGCAGTCTTGGCTCAGGAACCCACTCCTGATGGAGGACGGGGGTGGGGGGTGCGGGGGGAGCTGTGATTTCCGAGAGGCTGCCAGATGGCGGTGAGAGGCCCAGTGCACACATGTCACGCCGACTGACAGCGCTGAGAATCATGCAGACGGAGAAGGAGCCCGTTAGCTACAGTGGAAGGCGCGTCTGCAATGCACCGAACGCCACGCGGAAAGTAATGCACCTTGATAACTGACCGTGAACTCTTACTAAAGGTCTGAAACGCCGAGACCGGGGCGCAGCGATGCCTGGTACGGTCAGCGTATCAGCATAATGTTCATTGCAACTATCTTTCCCCGGAACCAAATAAAGCAGTTGCTCTTTCAAGTTCGCTGACTTAGGCCAGATGAGTGAGGAATAGAAAAAGGGCAAATGGCTTTGCCGGTGCACTTGCCGCTCCTGCTTGGTTTTCTCTGCCCGCTCCCACCAAGAAAACAATCTTCCTGCCCAGCTGGTGTGGCTCAGTGGTTGGGGACATTCCTGGTCAGGGGACATGCCCAGGTGGAGGACTCGATCCACAGTAGCAGGCATGCAGGAGGCAGCCAATTAATGATTCTCATCATTGATGTTTCTGTCTCTGTCTCTCTCTCCTTTCCTCCCTCTGAAATCAGTAAAAACATATTTTTTTAAAAAAAAAAGAAAAGAAAAAGAAAATATTCTTTGTGTCCTTTAAATATTGTGGAATCTACCCCCATCTTCAAGAAGCGTTTCTGGATTTACTGAGCTCAGCTGGCCAGTACCGTTTCTTTAGCAGGCATTTTTAAAAACCAGTCTTCCCTGCTAGACTTCCAGCTCTTTCTTTTACGAACTGCATGCCTTTGGGCATACCCTCAGAGCTGTAGGGTGGATTAAGTGAGTTAATATGAAAGCACATTGTGTTGTGCCTGGAATAGAGGGAGACTAGTTTATTATAACTCAATATATATAATTAGTGGCACGGTGCATGAAATTTGTGCACCGGGGAGTTCCCTGAGCCCAGCCTGCACCCTCTCCAATTGGGGACCCCTTGGAGGATGTCTTATCACTGGTTTAGGCCTGATAAAGCAGTGGTCGGACATTCCTCTCACAATGTGGGACCGCTGGCTCCTAACTGCTCACCTGCCTGCCTGATAGATTGCCCCTAACACCTCTGCCTGCTTGCCTGATCACCCCTATCTTCTTTGCCTGCCTGTTTTCCCCAACTTCTCGCCTCTGATGGTCTGATCTCGCCCCTCCCCTGCCAGCCTGGTCACCCCTAACAGCCTCTGCCTCAGCCCCCATCACCATGGCTTTGTTTGGAAGGAAGTCAGATGTCCGGAAGATGGTTGTTCAACCCAGTCTAATTAGCATATTGCCCTTTTATTAGTATAGATAGATTATATAGGATAGGATTGCTTAAATGGGGGAAAAGCCTTTTTCATCAGAAGGAGATGCTCTTGGCAGACAAAATACATAATCCCTATATCTGGACTGATGGCCAGCCATATGCATTATACTGTCAAACCAGTCATTAAAAAAATTGAGTCACTTTCTTATACCTTATACCAAACAGTTGTTGCCCTTAAAACTCCTCCTAAGCCCCAATCTTAGGTTCACCCTGATTAGGTTCTGATTGGTCAGTTAAAATGCCAGTCAGTGTCAAAAGCTCTGCCTCCTGGGCAGCCATTGGCTCCTCACACTTCACACAGGTTTGGTTCTGATTGGTTGGTTTCTATGCCAGTCAGCATCTGTGGGCCTATCAATAGACCTGATCAGAGAGGCTGATCAGCAGCCCCAGGGAAGGCCAGAGAGAAAGAGAGATGTGGCTGTGGCCAGGCCCAGAGTGAAAGAGAGAGGTGAGTGCTGATCAACAGCTGCCATGGAGGTACAGATTAGACCCTGCTTCTCTCTTCCCAAGCCTCTCTCCGGGCCTGATCTCAGCTCCCTTGGCAGTCAGTGCTGACTTCTGGTTGGTTAAGCCTCTGTTCATTGTGGATGTTATGAACCTTGGGTTTTTATATATTAGGACTAGAGGCCTGATGCACAAAGATTCGTTCAAGAATGGACCTTCCTTCTCCTGGCTGCCAGCACCATCTTTGCTCTGGCCAGAACCACCTTCTGCCTTCCCACACTTCCCAGAGGCCTGGAGCAGCTGGGGGCAGTGTGGAATGCCTGCGTCATTGCCATGATGATGATGAAAGCATTCCACCCTGGCCCTGGCCACTTGGCATCTGCATATGCAAATTAACCACCACCTTTGTTAGGTTAATTTGCATACTCACTCCTGATTGGCTGGTGGGCATGGTGAAGGTATGGTCAATTTGCATATTTCTCTTTTATTAGTGTAGATATGAATAACACACATTATAGGTAAAATATATTATGACATATATCCATTATATACATCATATAATGCATTTATATATAATGCTATCTAATAAACAGGAAATATGAAAATTAACCATCACACCATGACAAAGATGGCAACGCCTGTAGCCACAAAATGGCAGCACTCAGTCCCCTCAGCCCTAGCAGAGTCCCCCAGTCCTTTCAGGCCTGCCAGGGGGTGGCAAGCACATGGTGTGGCTGGATTTGCCTTCAGCTCCCCAGCTGCCCAGGGCTGGCCCGAGGTGCAGGCAAGCCTTGGATGGCTGCTCAGCCGACACCCATGGATGGAGTGGGTGGCTTTAGAAATATCCAGATGGGCAGGAGCATGCTAGGGAACATGGAGTTTGGACCTTTTGCACTGAGTGGGGTATGCCTTGGGGGGGAGGGGCTGCAGGACCCAGGGGAGCCCCAGCCCTCAGCCTGCCCTCCTACGCTTGCCTGTGGGGTGATGGTACAGGGCAGGGTTGGGAGCGAGCAGGTGGCCGAACAGGCCAAAACAGCTTCTTGCCCTCTGAAGTAGAGCAGTCTCACAAAGCCGGGCTCTGGTGACAGGGAAAACATTTTCCTAAATTCTGTTATTTCCCTGTTTACCACAGTCAGGCCAGCGGACGAGTGGGCAAGGAAGGAGGACCTGGTCTTCTGAAGGGACTTTGGCCGCCTGCCCGGGACCTACGTGGACAGACTGAGCCAGGAGGGAGCGATGCGTCTTCCTAGCTGGCCCTCAGCCAGAAGTGTGGAAGCCACGGCGGCAGGAGAGGCCACGACCTCAGGCTTGGCCCGCCACCTGCCTGGTTGGCAGTGGGAACACAGGGCTTGGCTTCTGGGTCCTTCCTGTGCTGTGTGGTGGGCCCAGAGGCTGCAGCAAGCCCTGGGCGAGGAAACTTGGAAGGGAGCTGAATGCAGTGAATCCACCAGGGCACAAGGGAGGCAGTCAAGGCCAGAGCTGGACAGAGGACTGTTTCCTCGCAGCATCGTCACTCCTGCCGATCCTGCCACTCGTGTCCACACCCCGCTGAGAACGAGCCCTGACCTTCCAGGCAGCGGGTGGAGCGCTAGGTGGGGAATGAGGTCAGACCTCAGCCTCTCGGGGTCGTCCCATCCTCCTTGCTAGATAGTTTACTTACCAGCCCCCCATGTGATTGGGGTAGACCATGGTCCTAGTTTGGGGTGTATGAAATATAGGGGGAAGTCTGTTGGAGACATTTTTAAAAAAAATATATTTTTATTGATTTTCTACAGAGAGGAAGGAAGAGGTATAGAGAGCTAGAAATGTCGATGAGAGAGAATCATCGACCAGCTGCCTTCTGCACACCCCTCACCGGGGATGTGCCCGCAACCAATGTACATGTCCTTAACCAGAATCAAACCTGGGACCTTTCAGTCTGCAGACCAATGCTCTATCCACTGAGCCAAACCGGTGTCGGCTGTTGGAGACGTTTTAAGAGAGGGAAAGACGTGGGGAGAGAGAAAAAGAGAGACTGAGTTGAGAAAGCTCTTCCTCACTCCTCCGTGAGGCTGTGCCTTTGCTTTCTGCCTCTGAATGCCGATGCAATGCCTGGAACTGCAGCAGCCCTCTTACTACCCTGCGGTCGTGGGCATGAAGATGGAAAGTGAGCTCCCCACAGATGACAGTAGGAAAACAGAAGCTCAGTCCTTCGCAGCTTTGTTGAGAAACTAAGCCAGCCTCCAGACCTGTTTTGAGCAAACCGTAAATGTCCCGTCGTGTAATCCGACAACAGTCAGTGGGTGTCTGACGCTTGCCGCAGAGCACATTTCAGCTGATAGACACAGTGTGACTCAGGGCTTAGTCAGCAAAGCAGAAATGGCATCAATTGCCTTGAACAGAGATAGTTAAATATGGGACATTGTCTGAGCAGAGTACTGAGTAGGCACACAAGGAGCACTGAGGTCTCAAGTAGGTACACCTGAGGGGAGCAGGAAGAGGCGGGGGTTGTTGGGAACTGGCATGGAGGGGGCGCTCTGCAGGACTGGCATCTGGCTGCATCTGGAAGGGTGGGCAGGACTGCAACAAGCTGCTGCTGCTGCCTGCTGCAGGCTCTTGCTGAGGCCACGCAGATGGAGAGGGAAGGAACAAGCTCCCCCCCCCCCATTCCGTCCCCCCTACCCCGCCTTCCAATTTCCCTGAGCCACTGAGTGTGGCAGAAGTCTCAACAGGTACCGTATGTTCTTGAGCCTAGGCCTCAGGAGACCCTGTGGTTCCCAACTCACCTTCTCAGAATTGCCCTGAGACCACCACGTGACAAAGACCCCCTGAGGGAAGACCACGTGGAGAGTGAAGCCCAGGCCACAGGGCCCACTGCCCATCCCACCTGCCAGCTGAGTGTGGTTGCATTAGTGAGCCCAGGTGAGTCCAGCTGAAGAACCAACCAACCCAAACCCAACCAATCCACAGAATCGTGAGAGCTAAACATTGGGGTTTACCTTGCAGTCATCGGCAACTGAAAAGGTGTGCAATGCAGAGACCAGTCAAGGAAGGCAGGGCACCCAGCTGCAGGATGGTGCTGGGCAGGCGGGAGGGGGACAGGGGCACAGGCGGGACAAGGGACAGGAACGAATGGAGAGAAAGAAGGGCCTGTGTCTCTGTTCTGACCTCTTATCAGTACGTCTTACCCAGAACACAGTTGGGAATGGGCTGCTTTGGTTTGGAAACGGGTACTTCCTATATTCTCTCCTTTGCTCTCACTTTCCTCCCTTGGCAGTGTGGCTCCAAGGTGTATGATGGGCTCCTTTCCTGCAATGCTGCTTGCTGGCCCGTCTTCTGGTTAAGTCTTTGCATCCTTACTCAAAAGACCGGAGAATTCCATACATTCTCAGCTTCTACAGTTGTGTCCTCAGAGCAGTCCTGGATCCTGAACCAGATTCCCCCTGCATGCTTTCTCAAGATACGCTGAGTTTTCCTATGTAACTAGGAAAACTCATCTCAATTTGTAATTATATATTTACTAGATGCCCCTTGCAGGAAGATTCCTGCAATAGGGCTTCCTGCTGTGGTCGCTGCCCCGCCTGCTTCCCTCCCTTCTCCACTGCCAGCTTGCTTCCCTTCCTTCTTCCCCACCCCACTTCTGTGCTTCTCAGAAGTGCTTGGCTTCTTTCTACAAGTCTTTGGTCTTCACTCTGCCCGGATATGCAAATTAACCACCATCTTGGTTGGGTTGATTTGCATACTTAACCTGATTGGCTGGCAGGCGGGGCTTGTGGGCGTAGCAAAGGTGCAGTCAATTTGCATGTTCCTCTTTTATTATGTAGGATTTGGCTGTTTCAAAGTCCAGCCTCAACAAGACCTAAGGAGCTTATGCACTGAGACTCTACCAGACGTGATGAGTAACATCAGAGCTTCCTCGTCCCTCAGTTTTCCTCTCAGTTTCCCTAGATCATTGGTTCTCAAAGTGTGGCCCCTGATGGGATCAGTATCACTTGAGATCATCTGGTAACTTGTCAGGGATGGATGTGAATTCTCAGGGCCCATCCCAGTCCTTCGGAACCGCCAGCTCTGGAGGTAGACCTCAGCTCTCCGGGATTTAATGAGCTGGCCTGGAGATTTTGATGACACTGAAGTTTGAGAAGCGCTGGTCTAGGAGAAAGATGAGTTGGGGAGGGAGGAAGGAATGAGGAGACGGGACCTGGAAAAAAGACAACCTTATGCCAGCTCCCTGCTCTGCTTGGTTTGGCCGAATCAGGGCATGGAGTCAAGAATGTCAGATTGGTTTGGAGGGGATGGTCTAAATGCACAGGAATTTTGCTGAGAGCGAGAGCGAGAGCGAGAACCATGCCCCAATTGAAAAGTGTGAAATAGAGCTTTAGTGGGATTAGGTAGTAACTTCCCGGACTCACACAGCTAGGATGTGGCAGGGGCCCTACTTGACTTCCAGTCTATCTGTCCCCAGGTCTGCTGGCCAGCAGGCTCAGGTGCCAGCCTCGTCATTGTTTGGGAATGCATTTCACCCTTTTCGTAGAGAAGCAGCGAAGTGAGCGTCTCTGCCCAGAAGACCCCAGCACAGCAGCGTCTGAAGGTGAGAACGTGATGGAGGCTGGCGGGCAGCTGGCGGCTCCGCTGTGGACCTCCCGCTATGGCTGCAAGTCTCCTTTCTGCTCCAAGCGCCGAGGGTGAGGCCCGGGGATAAACAGCAGCCAGCAATGCATCTCCCCGAGTTTATTTACGAAAGCAACATTTTTTATTACCGGGACGTGTTCGCAGGGAAATATGACAGCCTACATTTTATGTCGCCATTGATCTCTAATCCCCAGCCTGCCTCGAGGTTTCCTATAAAATCAGGGCTTCCTGGCCCCAAATGTGATGCCAGCCCCGGCATGACTGACGGCCCGGCCTGCTCTTTTCTCATCGGAGAAGGCTGAAATTGCTTTGTGGAAATGGGTGGAAAATGCTGATATTTGGATTCTATAAATAGCTCGCTTCTTGAGCGAGCCAGCACGGGGTTTCATCTGCGGGCGTCTCCTTGGAGTGCATGGGGCCTTATCACTTTTATCCAAGGGGGGGGGGGCGGCATACAAATGAGCGCGGATTTGGAACATTTGGGCGCATCTGCGGGTCAGGAGGGAGGGATGCTGCTGGAGGCACAGGACTTGGCCCACGAGAGAGGGGGGGGGAGGCTGGAGATGCGCAGGAACCTTACTTTAGGGGAGAGAGAGCCGCCAAGCACCCGCTCCCCGCTTCCAATGGCAGCCCGCGCCTGCCTGCGTGGGAGAAGTTCTATCTATAGCGCGCTATTTTTAGCTCCATCATCTGAAGAACCTGACAGCCAGTTAATGACTGGGACCCATCGTGTCTGCCACGCTGTGCGATGCGCTCGCCGGGAGCAGATGTGCGGAGGCTCAAGGTTGTTACATCTGCAAATGCCCTTCCTTCCCCGGGAGGTGGGCTGTTTGAGGGGGTCTCGCCTCCCACTTTCCGAAAACCCTCCTGGGTGGCAGGGAGGGGGCCTCGCGCTCGTTGTTTCTGGCGCAGTAAATGCCATCTTCCTAATTCCGGACCCCATCCCTAGACACGGTTAACGGGGCCTGGACAGAGGGAGGGGACCCGGCAGGCGGGGGTGGGAGCTGCGAGAGGAATCTCATTTCACCTTGGGGAGATGGGAAACCTGAGAAGGCCGGTGCGCAGCCAGGCTGGCGAGGAAGCTGGAATTTTCCCCGCAGAGGGAAAACCCTGTTTCAGAGACTTCCTGCTTTTCAGAAGCTGTGCTCTGTGTAGCGGCTCCAGGCCTGGAGTCTGTAGATCAGGTGCCACGTGCTCAGAGAGGACCGGTGACCTGGCCAGGACCACACAGCCTGCCTCTCCTGTACCCGCCTCCCTCCCCCCCTTCTGCAGGCCCTGCATCTAGGACCAAGTTACAGTGCAAAGGGCCGACTTGTACTCAGTGAATGAACACAGAGATGTGTTTGTGCATTAATTAATTAACTAATTCATTCATTCATTCATTCATTCATTCATTCTCTCACTCACCCTGCAGCCAGGGCCATGGTGGGCCGGCCGGCTGAGCGCAGATGGATCAGACCCAGAGCAAGGAGTGGCATGGACACACCAGCATCCGGGTCCCAGTCAGGGGCTCAGCACAGTGGTGGGTGGGACTGAGGGAGAATGTGGCAGATGTGTGCAGTGAGGGCCCCCCTGGGGGCTTCACCCCCATGTCAGGCCTGCCGGAGAGCCCGGACAGCTGACACCTATGGTAGGTAGCCCGCGCCAGGGCACCAGTCTGAGCACCTTACCCGACTCAGCTCTTCAGTTAGGTTGTTGACTACCTCGTAGGCCTGGGCACTTGCTGGAAAATCCCATCAGCTGATTCACACAGTTCCAGAGCGTCCTCCACTCAGCTCTGCAGCTCTGGTAGCCGAAAACGCATTAGCAGCTCTTAGACATGCTCGCGCACTTCTCTCAAAGTCCTCACTTCTTCCTTCTCTAGTAAACAAAGAATCTGACACTTCAGGGGGACAGAACCGGCCTGAGGACTGAGTGTCCAGCCCTCACACGGTGCCCAGTCCAGAGCCACCCTCCCAAACCCACGCTGCTTGGGTCAAGCACCGGGCTGGGTCTTTCGCCCCATCCCCAGCTGCCGGGTTCACATTTTGACCACCCCATCCCTACCTCTTCTCAGTCCCATCCAGCTGACTTCTCCAGTAATTTGCTCACCTCTTTCGTTTGAAGGGCACATTTTGGTTTGCAAAGAAAGCTCAGGAATATTATCTCTTTCAATTCTTCCAGCAATCCTGGGAAGTGGCTATTTTTCACCTCATCTCCATCAAGAGATGGGAAAACTGAGGCTCAGAAAAAGACAATGCACTTGCCAGTTTCTCTCCAGTTTCTGTCTGCTGTTGCTCAGGTGTGAGAGGTGGCTCTAGACAGGGCTTTGCAACCTGACAGATTTGGGTTTGAAACCTGCCTCTTCTTCTCTGCTGTGTAACTTTGGGCATTTCGTCCTCCTGAGCCTCAACTCTTGGTGGTCAGGAGAAGTAGCTCGGATAGTGTGTCTGCAGTTCCCAAGACAGTGCCTGGCACTCAGTAGGTGGTCAGTAAGTGACAACTCCCTTCCTCTTTTCTCCTCCGCCCCCTCCTTGCCATCTCTTCAATCATCTTTAAATTTTAACAAGCTTCAAAGAAACTAAAAGTCCTTCAATAGTAATTGCTGACGGTCATGTGGCAGGCAGAGTTCCAAACATTTGTTAATTCCCCTAGCCCTAGAGGTCTATTCTACTTTCATTCCCATCCACAGATGAGGAAACTAAGGCACAAGAAGACTAAATAATTTTATAGCTTAAAAATAGTGATATCTGGGTTCCACCTGCAGAGATCAGCTTAATTGGTGCGCTCCACATTCAGCTTTATCATTTATGAACTCTGTAGCCTTGAAAAACTTACTAATCACTGTGAGCCTCAGTTTCTTCATCTGTAACATGGGTATAATAATATGCTCTCCTCGTGTGGTGGTTGTGAGGATTTAATGAGTTAATTCATGTTCAATACTTAGAATATTGTCTGAGTGTTAGCCATTATTATGTTATTCTTATTCCAACTATCTTTATGATGATCTTTGGAACAAAGCACTGGCTGAAACCTGCAACCAGAATATTTGCCTTGAACGAACCTTTCAGAGGAGATGCCATAGAAACGAAAAGAGAGGGCCTAGAACTTGATCTTGCTTCCCGAAGAAGTTGTAGAAACTGCTTTAGTATTAGCTTGGTAATTAATGTCTGTGCAGATGGCGGGACTCAGTCCGGAACTTTCAATGAAACCTGGTGGGAAATTTGTGGAGCAGAGAGCTTTGACCTCTGGTTCAGAAGTTTTTATTTCATTTAGGGCCATGCACCCCTTTGGCAGTCTGGGGCCGCCTATAGATACCACTGAAGGATAATGGTTCTAAGTCATAAAGCAAAATACTAGTATTGCAGAGGAGATGAATTGCCTTGAAAAACTGTTATCAAAATATCAGTTAACAAACTTATTATAATAATACTAGAGGCCCGTTGCAGGAAGATTCCTGCAATAGGGCTTCCTGCTGCGGTCACTGCTCACCTGCTTTCCTCCCTTCTCCCCCCACCCTGTTTGCTTCTCCACAGCTTCACTCAGGCTTGGCTTCTTTCTACACTGTCTTCAGTCTTCACTTCGGCCTGGATATGCAAATTAACCACCATCTTGGATAGGTTGATTTGCATACTCACCCTGATTGGCTGGTGGGTGGGGCTTGTGGGCATAGTGAAGGTGCAGTCAATTTGCATGTTTCTCTTTTATTAGGTAGGAATAAATATGCACTCATTTATTAACAGTTAAATAGCAAGGTCTGAGCAGTGGGCAGTGATCACCATAAAAGACATTTAGGACACTTCCTAACAACTGTAATGTGATATATATAAAAAAAAACCTATCTGTGATTTCTTTAGTGACAATGTCACAAGCACTCTTATACTACTGTGGTTTGTTGCCTCATTTATAATTAAAAGAAAATGCATTCAGTACAATGTTAATGAAAATAAAGATGTTATTTTTTTCCCTTATTCAAGTTCTCAAACCTTTTTTAATTCCATGACCCTCAGGTTAAAAAACCCTATTGGGAGGCTGCTAGTGGCTGCCCAGCTAATCATTGGGTGTGACCAAATGGGCTTAGTTAGATCAGACTGTGATGCCCACAAAGGAAAGGAAAGGTGCCAAAGGAAGATTTCCCCCCCCGTTATTATTGTTATATAACAAAAGACTTCAAAATGTATTCGCTTAGAACAATGACTTATGGATTTACCCATAATTCTGTAGGTTACTTGGCTTCACTAGGGGCTCAGCAGGTGATTTTCTGCTGGTCTCGATTCGTTTTTGTTTTGTTTTGTTTTCGCTTGGGGTTTTTCATGTGTCTGCATTTACTTGGGAGTATGGCTACATCTGGAGCTTCCAAGTTGTTCTCTCATCTTATGGATTAATCCTCTCAGGCTGCCAGGAGAAGATACTATAGACAGAGTGGCTTAAACACAGAAATTTATTTCCTCATAGTCTTGGAGAATGGGAAGTCCAAGAAGTTTCTGGCAGCACTGATTTCTTGTGAGGGCTCTATTTCTGGCTTGTAGGCAGCCACATTCTTGCTCTGTGTTCACTTGGCCTTTCCTTGGTGAACATGCATGGAGAGAGAACTCTGATCTCTCTTCCTTTTATTTATTTATTTTTTTAGGGCACTAATCCTATCAGATCAGGGCCTCACCCTTGTAACCTCATTTAGCTTTATTTATTTCCCCAAAGGCCCTATTTCCAAATACAGTCATACAGGAGATTAGGGCATCAACATAAGTTTTGAAGGGAAGGCAATTTAGTTCCTGGCATCCTTCCAGGCCTCTCTCCATGGGCAAACTCTGATCATCCTTCAGCTAGCCTGTGCTTCCTTGCAGCGTGGCATCTGGGCTCCAGAGAGACAAAGTAGAACCTTTTAGTCCTCTTCAGGCCTGGCCTTGGACATTCAGAAAATAGCTTCCACAGCCTTCTACTGATCAAAACAAGTCACAGGCCAGTCCGGATACCAGAGGAGAGAAGACCGACCCACTTCCTGATGTGAGGAGCAGCCATCGGGGGCAGGGGAGGGGGTTACGGGGGGCTGTGTCTGGAGTGTGTTCACCACAGAGACTTAGCACGACTGATGACTGCTCAGAGCCAGGGAGGAGGGAAGGGGGTGAGTCAAAACTACCACGCAGGTTCTCTGGTCCAGACTCGCTTTTTTTTTGTTTCCACACGAGACTTCTCCCAGAGTGCCCAGCAGGATCCAACAGAACCACCAAAAGCTATTCCTGAGGCTTGAAAAGTGTTACTCTCAATGAAGAAATGTGCCAATTTATTAATACTCATTAACAGGCTTAATTATGCAGTGTGTCCTATACTGTCAATAAAGCAAGGAGTTATTACTTTACAAGTGAGAACTAAGGGAGCACTTCTGCTTTCATTACCTCAACATGTTTGGCTACAGCTGATGTCTAAGCAGAGAGGATACTCAGCCCCGGCTGAGCCCCGCCCCCACCCCCACCCCCACCCAGAGTCAGAATCTGGCTACCCTCCCTGGCATCCTGTAACGCCTATCCTTACCCATTTGTTTTTTTACCAGATTAATTGAGATATAATGCACACACCATCCATCACTTGCCTGTTCTAGCAACACTTGATTGGAATAATCTTGTCCAGTCCTCTGTGATTGGCTCTCCCCTCGGCTACCCACTGGACTCCTCTGGGGGACTTTAAAAATTACTGCCACCTGGGCCCCACTGCCAAGAGGTTCTGATTTAAAGGGTCTGGAGGGCTTGGTGTTTTTAAAGGCTCCCCGGGTGAGGTGATCCTAATGTTCAGCCAGGGTCACGTTCAGGGTGGGGACTGTCTTACTGGTATACAGTAGGAGCTTAATACAGAAAGAGCAAGTGAATGAATGAATGCCCTGCTTTCCTGCTCTTCCTTAGGCTCCACCCCTGCTGCTGAAGATATTGAGGATTTTGTGTTGTGTGCATTTGTAGATGAGTTGGTAAAAACGAAAGGCTTTTTTTGGTGGTGGTGGTGGGGGGGGTGGTCTTTCTCTCCCTCAGGAAGGGAATAGAGCTTGGAAACTTGGATTCTTGAAAGCAAGTGTTTGTTACTCTTAGGACAGAAGGAAGAGGCCTTTGTGTTTAAAAGCTTAGATTAGGAGCCAAATGCTAGCAGAGGGATTGGGAAGCGGGATGGTGGTGAGGGCGAGGGCTCTGAGGGTTAATGACAGCTAACGGGTATGCAGCATTTACTCTGTGTTAGGGCTTTATATTAACTCACTTGTTTTTCGCTCCGAACCCACTTCACGAGGAAGAGCCAAGGGCTGCTTCCATTTTATCGGTGAGGAGACTGAGCACTGAGCCATTCAGTGTGTGACCTGAAAGTGCCAGACCTGGGGAGGGAGTCCCCAAAGGCTGGATGCTCCTGGATCTGGGAGGGCGGCAGGAGGTGGTGCCCAAGAAGAGGACTCTGGTGGGTGGTGGCTTGACTTGTATTTAATTCTACATCGAAGTAGAATAAATAAAGCAAGAATAAAACTAGTACTTGCTACAATGTCTGGGAGCAGGTTAACGGTCACAGGATCCTGGCAGTTTTGCTGCTCCTCCTGCTTTGACCAAGTTCAAGGTCACTCCATCCCTAGGCTAGCTCCTGGAGCATGCTCCCAGCCTGCACTCCTCCATGCCCAGCTGCCTTGCTCTTCCCACCAGTTCTAGTGCAAACCTGCCCCCCGCCCTGCCCCGGCCCCACATGCCTCTGATTGGTCTGCTTAGGGAGATTAAAACCCAAACCTGGCTTAACTCAGAACCACACCAATTCTACTGTTCACTCCCAAGCTTCAAACCAGCCTGAACAAATTCCAGTGAGCCATGGTTAAAGGGCCACCTCCAACTGCCCCCTCTGCACCCCCTCCACCCGCCCAATGCAACACTCCTGTCACATTCCGTGGCAGGTGCACGCTAGGAAGAAATCTGTATTTGATTATTTATATTCATGTCTGGTTTTGCTTAACAGGATTTGGAAGGTTCTGAGGGAAAGGATTTAAAGAGAGCAGCAGGTGGCTGGCGGGGGGAGGGGTTAAGGGAGAAAAAGGTTCGGGCCCTTTCCTGCCTTTGACAGAACCCGGATGGAGCAGGCAAGTCACAGAATTCCTGTGGGTAACGGGGCGAGCCCGGACTCCCAGCAGGAAGTGTTTGTAATAAGACCATACGCCACTGTGTGCTAAGCCCTTAACCCTCAGGAGTAACAGTAACAGGAAGTGTTCATACCAGCGTGTGTCAGAGCAGCAAGCACTTACTGCTTCCCACCCGGGATCTCACCCACTTTCATTGCCCCCACTGTATAGGTGACAAGACTGAAGACCAGAGAGGTTACTGGATGGCATGAGACCACACAGCTGGAGCCTGAGATTGATGAGACTTCAGCCCGAGTCTGTCCCAGGTCCCCGCTTTTAGGAGCCTGCAGAAAGCTGATGCACATGAACATCAGCTGGGGTGCTTTTCAAACAGACCCCAGCTGGGGAGGAGGTGGGGGTGGGGTGGGGAGCAAGGAGTTAATTGGATCGAGCTTCCACCTGGGTTTGCTATCTTTTCAAAGCTCCCCAGGGGTGGTGTGGGGCCGGGACTCAGTCCTAAGGCAACTGAGATTGAGATAAGACTCCTGGAGGAGAAAAGCCAGCTAGCACACGAGGGGTACCTGGGAAAAGAATGATGATTGCTACTATGTGATGCCTCCTCCTTTTTCTTGATAAGTGACTGCATTCAGGGTGGACTTTCCAATACAGCACAAAGAGGGCGGGCTATCTCAAACTCCTTCATTTCCTCAGAAGTTCAGGCCCAGAACTAACTCCTTGCCGCTTAACACCAACATCATGGACCAGTTCTCACCCTGTCCGAGAGCCAGGCCAACTCATATTTAATTTTTACAAAATTACAGTATTTATTTTAAAATTGGGACAAAGTAACATAACAAAATTTACCATTTTAACAATTTTTAAGGTCAGTGGCATTAAGTACATTCACATTATGATGCAACCACCCCCCATCTCCAGAACAACTCTTCGTCTGGTAAAACGGAAACTCTGAAACTTACTAGATAAGAACCGCCCCTCCCCCTCCCAGCCCCAGTAGCCACCATCCTACTTTCTTCTCTATGAATGTGGCCACCACCCAGGCAGAATTTTAGGACAGGTTAATTGAACCTATATCAGCTCAAATTCAAATAACAACTACCTCTGCGTGAGCAATTGATCACACAGCGACAGGGCAGTAAGTTGCCTTGTATCCCCTCCATTGTCCAGATGCTCAGTGTGGTGGAAATGGGAAATGATCCCACGTGCTCATGGCGGACCACCTTTCTAGCCTCTGTGACCATTGGGTGGGGCCGTGCTACCGGACCTGGCCAGTGGAAAATGGGCAGAGTAATGCATGTCATTTCCAGGCCCGGCCCTAACCTCCCCTGCCCTGCCCACCACACCCTTGTCCCCTTCCATAGCAACCACAGAAGCCATGTATTTAACACGCGGTGTTGGAAGATGGGAGAAGCCTGCATCCTTGAGTCCCCGCTTGGAGCTAAGCTACCATGAATTGATGACCAACCTCCATCAAACTGGCTGGGAGCAAGAAATCCAAGTGAGCTATTGGACATATTTGTTACTGCCGCAGAGCCTATCCCATCCTGACGAATACACAGGCGTTCTGTAACTTACCACAGTCTCATAGGTAGCAGTCACTGGAGTCAGGATTCTGATACCACAGTTTGTGATCTCCCACATTTTCCTTTATGACTCTCAAATTTTCCTGTGTTTGTTCCAAACTGTGAAGTTGATGTAAAATATGTGGTCTTAAAAAAAGAAAGACAGGGCTTACTTCTGTAGAAGAAGCCAGGCATTGTAACGTCTCTCCTCACACACCCAGCCTTCTCTGCCTCACGCCACAACCCCCAAAGAAAAATAAAACAGATTTCTTCTGCTGAGCTCCGTCCCTCCAGTTGATAAAAACCCTGGCAGCTTCTGGTACTCAAGTCAGGCTGACGCTTAAAGCTACTCTTCTTCAAGAGACGCTTCTCCAGCAATTTATTTTCTGTCACTGCCCGAGTTTCTGCCCATGAAGGATGATATTTTGTTCACCTTTGGTGCCTCTACCCCCTTGTATTCTGCAGTAAATGTCCCCAAACAATGCTCGCACTATCCATTAGGTAGGGCTGTCTTGACGGGCTGTCACCCACTAAGGTTTCTGGTCTAAACATAATGTCATTTCTTTTTAGCATTATCACCCACCACTATCTCGTGCTGAGTGAGTGTGTGTGCATTAAAAAAAAATGTTTCAACACAGCATTTCTTCTCTATTCTATATCAGCACCGCACATGTCAGCCCGCAGAGAGCACGTCTAGTGCTTGATAACCCTTTGAAAACTTTGAGGAGGAAGGTGCAGATAAATGACCGAGGGGTAGCACATAAATTTGGAAACCTGGAAACAGAAAAGCAAGCCTGGATACAGCGCAGCAACAATACTGAGAAGGAAAATGCCAGAAAGCTTTTCATGGTCTGAACCTAACAACACAGCAAGCTTGAGTACTTTTAAAAATATATATATCTTATTGATTTTTTACAGAGAGGAAGAGAGAGGGATAGAGAGTTAGAAACATCGATGAGAGAGAATCATCCATCAGCTGCCTCTTGCACACCTCCTACTGGGGATGTGCCCGCAACCAAGATACATGCCCTTGACCGGAATCGAACCTGGGACCTTTCAGTCCACAGGCTGATGCTCTATCTACTGAGCCAAACTGATTTCAGCTTGAGTACTTTTTACACAACCCGTGAAATAGAGTAGGGTGGCCAGATTTTGCCAATAAAACACATGCAGTTACTGAGAGTCTCTTAGATGGTTGGTGCTGTGATGTGCACTGTCCACAGCTTCTTTGCTGTGTCACTTTGGGCAAGGTGTTAGTGTCTCTGAGCCTCACTTTCCTCATCTGTAAAATGGAGCTAATAACAGCTACCTTTCAGGATTCTTGGAGGCATTGGTGAGTTGTGTGTGAAGCGCCTGGCACACAAATCACCTTTCCTGGATTACATGTTGCTCCTTAGCAAAGTCTGGCCTCTAAAGTGTGGAGCAGCCCAAGGCACCGTGAGCCTGGCTCAGGAGATGGAGTAGGAGGTTTGGGAGGGCCAGAGGAGAAAGTGGCACCCCAGGGAGAATCAGAGGACCCGGAAGGAAGAAACGTCCCCTTTCCTTGAACTTCACCCTGTGTGGGAGTGGCCTGGTTTCTGGTTTAGGAATAGGTCCCCACTGAGAAGGCACCTTGTATGTTCTCTCCACCATCCCCTCTTCCCTGATTTATTGACGTGTGACATTTTCTTCCTAAAGGCACCCAATCTCTAAATCAATTTGATTCTTAAAATATTTTGGGGTCACCTACCACATACATTGAATGGCAGGTAGCAGCGGGATCTATATATGATTTAAATGGGACCAGAGTCTCAAGCAGAAGGAAAGACCCTCATGGTGGAATTTTATGAATTGAGAGAGGCACTTCTGAAAGCAGAGGACTTTTCCAGGGACTTGAAATTATACTATACTAGAGGACTGGTGCATGAAATTCATGCATTTGGGGGGGGGGAGGGTGTTCCTCAGTCTGACCTGTGCTCTCTCATAGTTTGGGAGTCCTCAGGGGATGTCCAAATGCAGCCACCACTGTACTCGCCAGCCTTGAGCCTGGCTCAGGGCTTCTGGCTGAGTGGCTCCCCTGTGTGAGTGCACTAACCCCTAGGGGGCAGCCCCTGCATTGAGCGTCTGACCCCTGGTAGTCAGTGCAGTCCTTCCGTAGTTCGGTCAATTTGAATATTAGCCTTTTATTAGATAGTACCATTCTTTTTTTTTTTAATTGATTTTTTTTTTACAGAGAGGAAGAGAGAGGGATAGAGAGTTAGAAACTTCAATGAGAGAGAATCATCGATCAGCTGCCTCCTGCACAGCCCCCACTGGGGATGTGCCCGCAACCAAGGCACATGCCCTTGACTGGAATCGAACCTGGGACCTTTCAGTCCGCAGGTCAACGTCCTATCCACTGAGCCAAACCAGTTTCGGCTAGATAGGGCCATTCTTTTACAGGTGTTTGTTGAGCACCTATTATGTCCTGGTCCCTATGCTAGGGACTGGCAAGGTAGATGATAAGACCCAGTTCCAATCTTGTGGTTGCTTGTGGTTTGCTAGGCAAAGTGGGCAGAGAGGAAGGTGCACAATGTGTCAGGTGCTGCAAGTGCAGAACAGGGTGCCATGGGGACCCCGAGGAGGGTCAGCCAACTCAGACCTGTGGGGGTGAGGGGAGGCTCCCCGGGGGAGGTAGCATTTGACTTAGGTCTTGAAGGAGAATGGGTGTTAAAGAGGGGAATGAGACAAAGGAACAAGATGTTTCAGGTGGAAAATACAGCACATGCAAAAGCATGGATCAGCCTGATAAGACCTACATAGTAACAATAAAACCACACCACCCAAACTAGCAGCAGCCAGCAGAATGCTCGCTGTGAGGTCAAGCACTTCCCACGAATGATGTCACCGAACCTCACAGCGGTTCTTGGAGCTAGGTGGTCTTCATGTTCCCATTCTCCAACTGTGGAAACTGAGTCATAGGGAGGTTGGGTAATTTGTCCAAATTGACGGTCAGGTAGCTTCTGAGCTCAGAACTTAACCTGGCTTTTCTACTTGCAAAGCGAAATCTCTTCCAGCCTCTTCCAAACCTCCTCCGAGTCTTCACTGGGAGCACTGAAGCCAAGAGCAGTCCTCCCGAGTCATCGTTCTCGGTGTTTGCCGTTTTCTCTTTAAGGTGGCCAAGTCCGAGGCCCGGCAGCTTGGGTATGGGCTCTGATCCATGGACTCCCTCTCCCTGCCCAGGACTCCGGCCATCCATCTTCACAAAGCACCAAATCAGAGAGAAGTTCTGGGAAAAACAAAATCGATGGCCGATGTCACCCCCCGGGTCTTTAATGAAATTGCAGCGATGCTTGACTTGTGATGCCTCCCCGGCTGTCCACCCCTGGCTCCCCAAGCACTTAGCATCCCTATCGATTCCTCCGCCGCTGGAGAAGGGAGGGAGCCCATTAGGAGGACTCACTGAAGCCTGTTAATTTATCTTCCATTGTGGGTTGCCTTTTCACTTGTTGACTTAACTTATCTCATTTCCTTAGTTTCTCCATTTAGAAAGAAATAATATTGTCAAGCTAAAAAAAAGTGTGTTGGCTCTGTGGTTCTTGAATCCATTTTCTCTCTCTTTCTCTGTGTGTTCTGTAAGGGAGCCAACGTATTCTATTTCAATGGTCGAGTGAAAAGCCCTGTTTCGTTCAGAATGTGGAAAGTTTTCTGGCATTTTTCTTTTCACTATTGTTGCTGCTTTATATTCGCTTTATGACGTTTGTTTACATCTCTCATGACACTTTTAGGAATCTATCCCGAGTGAAAAAGCATCTCTGCTTATTTACTTATAGTGAACATTTGAAAAGAGCCTGTCTTAGTCAGCTTTGCTGTGTAGCGGGCAATCTTAGCATCTCAACTGCCACAATTACAATGCAATGCGATGAATGTGTCTCATAACAAAGGTAAGAACAAATGAAAACAAGGATCCAGACAGGAAGGGACCCGCTCTGCCTGGAGGAGCCAGGGAGGTCCTAAAGAAAAGGTGATCTATTTAAAATATATATATATTTTATTGATTTTTTTACAGAGAGGAAGAGAGGGGGATAGAGAGTTAGAAATATCATGAGAGAGAATCATCGATAAGCTGCCTCTTGCACACCCCCCACCGGGGACGTGCCCGAAACCAAAGTACATGCCCTTGACCAGAATCGAACCTGGGACCTTTCAGTCCGCAGACCGAAGCTCTATCCACTGAGCCAAACCGTTTAAGGAGAAAAGGTGATCTTTAAATAGGGTTCTGAAAGGTAAATAGTTCACTAGGTAGAGCAGAGGAGGGTCCAGGCGGGAAGAAGATGTATAAAAGTGGGGGAGGCCTGAGAGAGCACATTTAAGGAACAGTGAGGAATTTGATGTGGCAAGAGATTTGATTGTGCGTGTTGGGGGACAGAGGGAAGGTGAGAGAAGTGAAGTCAGTTGGGGTCAGAGGGTTTGGTGCCGTCCTGAGAATTAGACAATGGGCAGTCAGTTTGGATTTGCAAGCAGACCTGTGGAAGGTTGTTCTGTTTCAGGAAGGGCATGAGGCCTCCTGGAGGCAGAGCGATAGTTAGGAGGGTCTGGAGAGAGGCCAGCTGAGCTTTGGTAAGGTTTGGCCCAAGGCGAAGGTGGGAAAGGATTAGAGAAGCACAAAAAAGAGGGCTATAAACAAAGACTAATTCATGGATTTGCGATTTTTTGAGACAAAATGGAAAAAATTATTAGAGTATAATTGCACTCAAGAATGAGAGGGGTGCGTATATTCTTTCAAATCAGTGTTTTGGGTTTCTTCAGATATATATCTAGAAGTGGGATTGCTGGGTCCCATAGCAATAGGATAGTGCAGGTCCATTTTAAATTTTTTATTTTTTATCTTTTTTATTATTTTTAAAATTTTTATTGATATTTTACAGGAAGGAAGGGAGAGAGATAGAGAGCTAGAAACGTCGATGAGAGAGAAACATCGACCAGCTGCCTCCTGCACACCCCCGACTGGGGATGTGCCCGCAACCAGTGTATATGCCCTTCACCGGAATCGAACCTGGGACCCTTCAGTCCACAGACCGATGCTCTACCACTGAGCCAAACCAGTTTCGGCAATTTTTTTTTTTTAAATATTTACAGAGAGGAAGATAGAAGGATAGAGAGTTAGAAACATTGATGAGAGAGAATCATAAATCAGCTGCCTCTTGCACACCCCCTACTGGGGATGTGCCCACAACCAAGGTACATGCCCTTGACCATAATCGAACCCGGGACCTTTCAGTCCGCAGGCTGATGCTCTATCCACTGAGCCAAACCAGTTTCGGCCATTTTCAATTTTTTGAGGAAACACTGTATTGCTTTCCACAGTGGCTGCACCAGTCCGCATTCCCTTCAACAGTGCACGAGTGTTCCATTTTCGCCACATCCTCACCAACACCTGTATATTGATTTATCGATGATAGCCAATATGACAGGTGTGAGGTAATGTCTCACCGTGCACCGGTGGGGTCCCTTGGCCTGAAATATGGGAATTGGGGCGAAACCAGCAGTCCAACATCCCCCGAGGGGTTCCAGATTGCGAGAGGGCACAGGCCAGGTTGAGAAACCCTACCAGTGCACGAATCCATGCACTGGGCCTCTAGTATTGTAATAACTATGCATGGTGTCAGGTGAGTACTGGAACTATCAGGAGGAACAATTGATAAAGTATATGATAGTCTAACCACTGTGCTGAGCACCTGAAACAAATGTAAAATAATATTGAATATAAATGGTAATAAATTTTTTTTAAAGGATGCGAGGGTTACAATGAGGAAGACAATAGAATAGAACTTGGGGAAATTACTGCCTCAAGCAACAGGAATTCCAGAAGAATAGCTTCCCACCTGGTGTCAGCCTTATCCCAAGAAAATAAAACCTCTTGTCCTCTCTGGAATGTGTCCAGGAAACATGGTACATACCCAGGATCTTAAATGCATAGGCAGATGTTCACATGCTTCTAGCATTACCACATTCTAGCCTTTTCTCTACCAGTTTTCCGTCAGAGTGAAAGTGGAAAAAATGTAAGTTCATAAAATACCACCTTTGAATTTGCTTCAAATATGTCAATTGGTGGCCAAACTCAAAATACAAATTTCTGGCCCAGTCAGCATGGCTCAGTGGTTGAGTGTCAACCTATGAACAAGGAGGTCATGGTTTGATTCCTGGTCAGGGCACATGCCCAAGTTTTGGGCTCGATCCCCAGTGTGGGTGTGCAAGAGGCAGCTGATCAATGATTCTCTCTCATCATTGATGTTTCTATTTCTCTCCCTCTCCCTTCCTCTCTGAAATGAACAATAATAGATTTAAAAAAATAATACATTTTATTGATTTTTTTTTTTGCAGAGAGGAAGGGAGAGGGAAAGTTAGAAACATTGATGAGAGAGAAACATGGATCAGCTGCCTCCTGTACACCTCCACCTGGGGATGTTCCTGCAACCCAGGTACATACCCTTGACCGGAATCGAACCTGGGACCCTTCAGTCTGCAGGCGGACGCTCTATCCACTGAGCCAAACCAGTTTCGGCAATAATAATAGATTTTTTAAAAATATGGATTTCTGTGAACATCTACAGTAACCTCCTGAAATGGATGGGTAATTTTGGACATTGGGAATTGGTTGTGCATATGCATGCCCACATGTGTGCACACATGTCTACACATATGCAAACCCATGTGCACACATGCATACACACAGAGAACACTCTATCCTACCCATCTTGCATATATCTTTGCCTTCCTTTAGTGACTGACCATTTGCAAAGCTGATCTAATGCCCATGAAAACAGTACCGTATCTTACTGTGACATTATATAATGAAAGGAAGGGTTGGGGTTGGAGTGTAGGGCTGCAAGCTGTGCCCAGTAATAAGGCCCTCAGTTTATAGGTTAATTCTGCCAAAAATATCCTTACAGAGGCTGCCTTCTCAAGCATGTCGGAGAGAGGAGAATTTATTACCCAAGGCACCGCTGTCATTGGGAATATAGGTAAGTAACCGCACTGCAAATGCGTTGTGAAGGGGACACGCTTCTGTTGAAAGTTGGCAGTTGGCAGGTGGGGGATGAAAAGGGAAGCTCAAGGCCCAGGAGACAGGGAGAGAAAAACCCCACCCCCAACCCCGCCCCGGCTTATGTGTTTGGGCATTTCCCGTTGGGGACACTGTCATGGCCCCTTGGGGAATTCAGATATTCAGCCTGGGGAAGAGAGACGTTTGCACACTATTTGGAGTCTGTCTCCAAACAGCACTGTCATGATTACGGAGGGCTTTGAATGAGTGGTCGCCTGGTGACAAAGGGGATTAAAATGCCAAGAGTGTGACCGTTGAGTAAAAGCTGGCAATCAACCTCCATGACACCTATTATCCACTGGTTTTCTCAGAATTAGATGCCAACCCCAGATGAAGTTTTGACCCTACATTACAGGCCCATGGTTTATGGTGACAATTAACATTCTGGGCCCAAGTTTCTGGGCAAAGCTTGGGAAATGTCTTTTTATAACTCCACTGTCTCACCCTAAGTACTCATCTTTGGGGACCTCTCACTGCAGCATCATTTTGTGGGGACCCCATCATATTTTAGGATAAATGTTAAACTATTGCAATGATATAAAAAATAAACAATAGAGCCTTACACAAGATTTCATTTTATTTCTCTACCAAATAACACTTGAGTTCTTGGAAATTGGCCCAGGCTGGGCAGGCAACTCTGGTTCTGAGCCCTGGTCCTCGGGACCCAGGTGCCTTCTCTCCTGAATCAGCAAATATTTTCTGTGCATGCTCCGGCAACGAACATTTCCAGCTTTGTGATCCAAATGGCCTCTGTTGTGACTACTCAGTTTTGTCACTGCAGGATTAAAGCAGCTAGAGCCAATACATAAACAAAGGAACATGGTTGTGTGCCAATAAAACTTTATTGACAAAAACAAGTGGTGGGCAGGATTTAGCCTGTGGGTGGTAGTTTCCCTCAACCAGACCTGGAGCAGTGCAGTCCAGTGGAAATATAATGTGAGCCACATATATGATTTTTAACTTTCCAGTAGCCTCATTTAAAAAAGCACAATGAAGCAGGTCAAATTCATTTTCCCGTTACACTGTGTTCAACCCATGTCTAAAATTGTATCATTTCAGCAGGCAATCAAAATAAATAAGTGTTAGTGAGCTATTTTACGTTCTTCCTCTGGTACTGAGTCTTTGATACCCAGTGTGCATTACATGCTTACAGAGATCTGTTTGGACAAGTCACATGTCAAGTGCGTGGTGGCTTTCTTGTTGGTGCAGCCTTGGAGGACTGCTCTTATCCCCTGGTGAAAGCTGGCTCATGGACACTACTTTGGCATTCCAGCTCACGGGATAGGAGGGAAGGGGAACATGTGTCCAATTTTTGCAGAGTCAAGACTCCCAAGTCACATATGTCATTTTCCTTGACTTAATGTTGGTAAGAATACAGTCACATGGACAAATCCGGCTGCAAAGGGGAGTGGGGAAGGTGGTCTCTGACTGGGTGGCCATGTGTTCAGCTAATGCTTGGCAGGAAGAGTTCTATCATTTCACTGAGAGGAGAGAGGGGAGAAAAGATATTGGTTGATTTTCACCATGCCATTTATGTTTTAGTTAACTGTTCAACAGTCTTCTCTCTGCTTCTAAAACCAGACTTTGGCTGAGGATGGTCTTGAAAGTCAGTCTGTTGGGATGGGAGTGACAGGGGTTTCTGTTCATATCCTGTCTTTCTCTCCTTGACACCATCCATCCCTTCGCCATTCTTCCTAGTTTCTCTCCATTTCCTGCACCCACACACCATCTGTATTAGTTTCTTGGGGCTGCGGTAACAAATGACCACAAGCTTAGTTACTTAAACAACAGAATTGATTCTCTCATACTTCTGGAGGCCAAAAGTCTGAAATCAAGGTACCAGCAGGGCCAAACTTCCTCCAGAGTCCTAGGAGTGACTCCTTCCCTGCCTCTTCCGGCTCCTGGCCTTTCCTGGCTTATAGACCCATCATTCCAACCTCTGCCTCCATCTTCACATCATCTTCTTTGTATTGTTCTATGTCCTTCCCTCTACTTATAAGGATGCTAGGGTCTACACTAAGTCCAGGATGATTTCTTCTTAAGATCCCTGGGTGTAGGGTCTACACTAAATCCAGGATGATTTCTTCTTAAGATCCTTAATTAGCCGAAACCGGTTTGGCTCAGTGGATAGAGCATCGGCCTGCGGACTGAAAGGTCCCAGGTTCGATTCCGGTCAAGGGCATGTACCTGGGTTGCAGGCACATCCCCAGTAGGGGGTGTGCAAGAAGCAGCTGATTGATGTTTCTCTCACATGATGTTTCTAACTCTCTATCCTTCTCCCTTCCTCTCTGTAAAAAATCAATAAAATATATTTAAAAAAGATCCTTAATTAATTGTACCGACAAAGACCCTGTTTCCAAATAAGGTCATATTCTGAGGTTCCAGATAGACATGGAGTTTAGGGACACAATCCAAATCACTATATTGCTGACTAGGACTCTGAATCACAAACAACCATGTTCCCCACACGTTCCTGAATTTCTGCTGTTTTAAACCTCTTGCATGTAGGAAACACAGCACCAGAGCAGAGCTCAGGGAGCTTTTTGAGGACCTCTCAAAAGGCAGGAGGACCCCGAAAAGAGCAGAAAGGCCTCTCAGCACTGCAGGTGGCAGGAGGAGGTGAGGGACAAGCTGCATGGAAGCAAACCTGACACTTGGCACATATCCACGGTGGCACATATATAAAACACTTTGGATTCGGAGATAAAATAACAACAAAAGAAAACAACTAAAGAACGGGATCACCCTGTCTAGTTCTCGTACCCAAAATAAATGAGTCCTTGAGCATTTCTTGACAGCTGCTGATTACCTAGCAAAATGCCTTTATTCCTGACTTGTGCAATGTTGATTTCTACAGATGTGGAGATAAAGAAGCATGTCTGAAAATTGCTCTTATTTCACCATGAACAGACAAATGGAAAGCTGACAACTTTGGTAGTTTTACAGGTTAAAAAAAAGAATAACTGTTATCTATTTTTTTTCTTTTTTTTTAAATTTTATTTTATTAAGGTATTTTCTGTGTACATAGTTTACCATTGCCCCCCCTCACCTCCCATTTATGCCCTCCCTCCCCAGAGTTCTGTGTTTATTGGTTGTACTTATGTTCATGCATACCAGTCCCTCGGTTGTTCTCCTATCTCCCCCCAGGTCTCCTTCCCCTCCCCGCTGTCATTTGGCAATCTGCTTGTTTTATGGTGACTATCTCTGGACCTCATGAATAAAATCTGCTCCTCATTTGGCAGTCTGCTTGTTTTATGGTGACTATCTCAGGACCATATGAATAGCGTCCGCTCCTCCTCTGGTTTTCACCGCCCCTTCCCCTGGGTCCCACTGCTTCCCCTGGGACACACGGCTCGCCCGGGGCACACTGCACCCTGGGACACTCGGCTCACCCGGGGCTCTCGGCCCCATGGGACACTCGGCTCACCCGGGGCACTCGGCCCCCTGGGACACACGTCTCACCTGGGACACCCTTCCCCTTTGGGGGGTATGGCTTACCCGGGGCACATGGCCCCCTGGGACACTCGGCTCACCCGGGGCACTCGGTCCCCTGGGACACTCGGCTCACCCGGGGTGTTATCTATTTTTTTTTAATTTTCTAACTTCCTTACAATTCTCAGAAAATAGATTTCTTGCTTTTGCTTCTAAGTTTCCGTGTGTGTGTGTGTGTGTGTGTGTGTGTGTGTGTGTGTGTGAAAGAGAGAGAGAGAGAGAGAGCGAGAGTGCTGTGAAGAATGGTGACAGTATTGAAGATGTGGCCTCCTCTCTCTCTCTCTCTCTCTCTCTCTCTCTCTCTCTCTCTCTCCAAGTCCTGTTGGTTTTGTCTCCTATTTCTTCATTCTGTCCACTTCTCTCCACTCGCCTTTTTCAACCATTCTAATTTGGCCAAACCACAGCTTCTTGCCTTCCTACCATCCATGTTTTCTATGGAGGTTAGAGTGACTATTTGAAACCCAAACCTGATGATGTTACCTTCTTGCTACTAAGCTATGCTGCGTTCCTGTTGCTCTTAGAATAATAACAGATGTGTATATGGCTTGGACATGTGTCAAGCACTGTTGTAAAAAGTTTTATATAAGCCAGTATTAATTAATTTAATCCTTCCATTAATATCACCCTATTTCACAAGAGCAAACGGAGAGATTAAGTAAGTCATAGAGTGGGGACTCAAGCCCAAGGAGACAAGTTCCGGAGACTGTCCTCTTACCTGCTGCTCTGGACGGTGGCCAAGCGGCCTCTGAATCTCTCTGTGATGGCCCAGCCACTTCATCCGCCTCCTCACTCCCTGGTTCTACTTCCTTGTATCCCTGCTGCTGTCATTTGCCACACGACCTTTGCACACACTCTGATCTGCTGAGCACACTCTTCCTTTCTTTTCTTTTTAAAAAACCCTCACCCAAGGAGTGAGGCTATTTTTAGAGAGACTGGAAGGGGAATGAGGAAGGGGAAAGAAAGCAACAGGGTCACCCTGTCTAGTTCTCGTATACAACTAGAGAGAGAGAGAGAGAAACATTGATGTGAGAGAGACACATAGATTGCTTGCCTCATGCATGCACCCCAAATCAGGGGCAGGGATTGAACCTGTAACCCAGGTCATGTGCCCTTGACTGGGAATCTAACTCATGACCCTCCAGTGCACAGGCAGATGCTCTAACAATTGGGAACACCAGCCAGGGCCACACTCTTCCTTTCTGTCTTAGTGATGGTAACTCTTCCCAGACATCAATTCAAGAATGGCATCCATGATCTCCCCCTAGAGAGGCATCCAGGGCAATGTGAACTTCTGCACATCACACATCCCAGCTTAACCTCTCCTTGATTTGGGTGATGAGTTGATAGCGCCCTGCCTCCCCTTTGCCACCTCCTCTAACCCAGTTGCCAGCTTCAGGAGGACAGAGTTCTGCTCTCTGCTGTCCTTCCAGGGCTCAGCATGGGGTCTGGCTCACAATATTTGCAGAATAAGGAAATGGATCAAGAGGCTGTTGGTGTCTGATATCAGGGTACTTACTGGTGAGGATTACAGAAAAGCTAATCAGCCCTGGCCGGTTTGGCTCAGTGCATAGAGTGTCAGCCTGTGGACCAAAGGGTCCCTGGTCAAGGACTTGTATCTTGGTTGCAGGCTCCTCCTCACCCTGGGCCCTAGCCAGAGTGTGTGCAGGAGGCAACCAATTTATGTGTTTCTTTCACATCGATGTTTCTCTATGGCTATCCCTCTCTCTTCTACTGTCTCTAAAAATCAATGGAAAAATATCCTCGGGTGAGGATTAAAAAGAGAAAGAAAGAAAAGCTAACCAGAGGTGAGAGGACTAATACTGTGGTTTTGTTGTATTGGTCTCAGTTCTTTGTGTGACCTGCCCGAGTTGGCCAGGATGTGCAGAGGAGGGAGCGACCTGGCTGCTGCGAGAGGACCTGAGTCTTGGAGCAGAAAGACCTTGAGAGGAAGTCTTCCCTCAGGGCCGATGTACTGCCATACTTCTGTGTGTTTCAGATGCATTTTTTTCCCTTCAAATTTTAATGTTTTTGAAAGCGCAATCAATCTTACAACAGAGCTGTACACTTAATGAAGTATGTTTTTTGTTGGTCCCTGTAAAACACTTACGAAATCAATGGCGAGTCCCACAGTCAATGGCATTTTGGAATTGAGGTAATTCTATTTGTGGCCTTGGGTAAAGTCTTTGCTTTCTGAGTCCTAATTTCCTTATCTATAAAAGGGCAGGGTTGTCGTAAATATTGGAGATGAATATAATGGCCTCAGTACAGTGACTGGTGGCTCTAATTCATCAACAGCAAGTCTATTATGGGTTTCATAAAATATGTTGTCAGATTAGCGTTTTGCTACAATAATCCATATCCTCGCATGGCCAGTCACACATTTGGCTACTCACAATTTTAAAAAGGAAATGAGAGAGAGAAGATGGTAGGGGCTCTTTCTTCTTTACATTTTAATTAATGCTGCATAAAACCTCTTCCCAGTATCTCTGCTTTGTGAAGCAAACCTTCCCCACCCACCCACAGCCCCGGGGAGAGGCGCTAACTGGTCACTAGGGTGTGCTCTAAAAGCTCAGTTTTTTTCCCCCTCCTTTCCCCCACTTTCTAAAGACTCTACAAATAATCTACACAGGACCTTGCTTTTGCCTTCCATTAAAAATTGTGTGGAATTTGACTCATCGCTGAAGCACATCTTTTTAAAAGTCAGGGCAATTACTTGTTCTATTTCTACATCCATTGCTCTTTCCAGTTTATTCTTGGTGAGCATTCATCAGCGCAGTTATATTTCAGCAAAGGATCCTATTTGCTCCAACCCAATAACTGGAGTATAATCTCGGGAAACTCATCTGCAGTCTTCACTGATGTCACTGTCGTTCATCAACTCGAGCCAGGACAGGAGAAATCATATAAATTAAGCCTTTCGATGATTCTGTGAAAAATTATGCCTTTGTGAAGGCCCTGACATTGCCCTTAAAAAAATATCACGAGACCAATAAATAGCCGTCTTAACCATATTTAACTTGGCAGACGCGTGTGTACTAAGAATAATCGAGGAAACATATATTTGGATTAAAAACAGAAAAAGCAACTGCTGAGTTGGGGCAGAGGAGGAGTAGAAAGTGGACTGAGCATACTTTTCAAGTAAAGAAACCCAAATCCCTCTTCTGCTGATTGGAGGAGCCAGCCACAGTGAAAGACAGAGCTCAGAGCATACCTTTTCCATTGGCCAAGTTCTGTGGATGTTGCTAAATCATTTTCTCTCTCTATTTATGCTTCTAGGATGAAGTTGTTCATTATTTACCACAGAACACATTTCCTCATCTTTTAAGAGTTGATTAAGTTTTGGAAATAGCAAAATACACTGATAGCAAAGTTGGGCATATAAAGTTGGTGATCAAGTGGACTAATAAATGTGTGTGTGTGTGTGTGTGTGTGTGTGTGTGTGTGTGAGAGAGAGAGAGAGAGAGAGAGAGAGAGAGAGAGAGAGAGAGAGATTTTTCTAATTGACAAAAAGCAATCAACTGACTTCAGTGGGTTGAATGGTGACTCCTGCCCAGAAGATCTGTCCATGTCCCAATTTGAAGAACCCATGAATGTGGTCTTATTTAGAAAAAGGTATTTCAGAGGATCTCAAGGTGAGATTATCCTGGATTATCCAAGTGGGCCTTGAATCCAATGACAAGTATAAGATGGGGCAAAGGAGAGTTGAGACAACGGAGAGGAGAAGGTCATCTGAAGGTGAAGGCAGAGATTGGAGAGATGCAGCCAGGGAACACCTGTAGGCAGCAGGGCTGGAGCAAGCAACAGAGCATTCTCTCTTGCTGCCTTTGGAGGGTGCACAGCCTGCTGATACCCTGATTTCAGCGTTCTGTCCTACAGAACCAAGAGAATGAACTCCTTTTTAAGCTACCATTTTGTGGTAATTTTTTTTGCAGAAAGTTAATATGCTGGTTTGTGTGTGTGTGTGTGTGTGTGTGTGTGTGTGTGTGTGTGTGTGTGTGTGTGTTTACGGTGTCCTGGCGATTAATCGAGGGGGCCTCCAGATCAATCGCCCCACAGAGGGAAGCCTTGCCCACCCGACTGGGGCTCTGTGATAGGTTGCCACACAGAGGGTGATCTGGCCTCCCTCTGTGGGGTGATCGTGAGGTGATGGTGAGGCCTCCCCCGACCAATCGTATTGCACGGGCCTTGGCTGGCCTGGTGCCAGTGGGTGGCATAGCATGGTTATCCGGAAGCTCGTTTGGACGGTCATTCTGCTATTTGGCTGTTCAGTTGATTTCCATATTACCCTTGTATTATTATAGATATTTTTGTGTACAAAATAGTGTTCACTACTGTAAGTCTAGTTACCATCCCTCACCATACAATTGATCTCATTCTCCCGTTTTGCCCTCTCTCAACCGTACTTTCCCTCTGGGTAACCATGGGTCTGTTTTATGTATCTGTGAGTTTGTTCTTGTTTTAGTTAGTTTGTTTTATTTTTAGATTCCACATTCAAGTGGAACCATGTGGTATTTTTCTTTCTCCTTCTGAGTTAATTTTCCTCAGTGCATAATACCCTCCAGATATACCCATCTTATCACAAATGGCAAGATTTCCTCAAAGAATGTCCTTGAGGCAATCTAATTTTGCATGCAATCTAATACCCCTCTACCTCAATGCTCCATTGAAAGTTTGAACCATTGAAAGTTCCCACAGCATTGTTACCACACATTCATTCATTCACCCCTTCAACCATTTATAGAGCCTGAGAGGTTAAGCGATTAAGGTCATAGAGCCAGTTAGTGACAACTATCCTTTTGGCTGAAGCATCACTCCTTATGGTGAAAGCAGAATTTTAGAACCCAACCTTAAAGCTGTATGACAGGGACCTTCTCATGTTAGACCAGAGGTTCAAGTGACTATAGATGCCGCGAACATCTTTGGTTCTCCTTGTCGACTCTTCAGTTTTTCTGCTTCATTGGTGCTCATTCCAGGTGCTCCAAATCCCAGTGCTCTCTGGGACTGTGGGGATGCTGGGATAGACATTGGTCCTTCCTTCCTTCCTTCCTTCCTTCCTTCCTTCCTTCCTTCCTTCTTTTATTTATTTATTCAACGATATTTGAGAGTCTATGATGTGTCAGGGATTGTATGAGGCAATGGGACCAAAATAGTAATCAAACATCATAGCTTCTGTCCTTGGCCTCCTCAGAGCATGGACCATCTCAATGCCACCCACTCATTCACTCATACACTCAGTCTCCAATATTTATTGGCTGACGTTTATTAGTTCAGTGCCAGGAGCTTTCCTAGACCTTTGGGAGATAGCAGAGAACAAGACAGTCAAGATTTCTGCCTCCATGGAGGTCACATTCTAATGAGGAAGACAAGGTAATATATACTATGTGCAGTAGTGGGAACTGCTTGCAAAGAAAAAGCTGCGTGAATGACAGAGGTTGATGGAGGTTCCATTTTAGTCAGGCTGGGCAGGGAAGGCCTTGCTGAAGACGAGAGAGACATCTGAGGAAAGATCTCAATGATGTGATAGGTGAGCCGTTGCTGAGTGGAGATGAGTAATGGGTTAGTTATTGTTCCCTCTGAGGAAATGATTGACAAAGAATGAAAAGTTAAAGTGGATGGTGCACTCTGGCAGGCTAGATAGCCATCTCAGACGGTGATGAAAGGAAGTGGAATGTTTTAAGGAAAGGGGGTGAGAGATGGGGCATCCAAAGGGCAGGGCTGCACAGCACCAATGATGGCAGCACCCAGGAGCTGGAGTTTCATCCTTGTAGGCAGTCCCTGGCAGGAAGCGCTTGTCATCAGTGGGTCTGGGAGGTGAGGTGGGCTTGGAAGGTAGAAGGAATGTGGTGTGCGATGAGGTGTCTTTAGGGCAGTTTCAATTCCTAACATGGTCTGACTCCTGGTGTCCAACAAATCGTTCTTCATCTTTTGTTCTATGGTGGGAAGCTTACAAATGGTCATTGAGGATTGTATTGCCCTATAGTTCTAACAGAAGGAATGTATGTCATCTGAGTCCCTGTGGTATCTGGGATGGGGGAGAGGTTTATCAGTGAGGTGGGGGTCTTCCCAGGGCCCCTCAGTCTGCCCCCCTGGGCTCATGAAGTTGTGTCTGAAGTTGCCCGGGGTCTTCTTTAGCTGGAGACAGTCAAGTTGGGGCCTGTAGAGAGCCAGCTGGAATAGCCAAAGTCAGAGTGACAGAAAGGGGACTCGCCACACGACATCACATCCCTCCTGCCTCCCAGGAATTCTTCATCCGTTTAGGAGAGGGGGAGTGTCATTTCCCAGAACTGCTTGATCAGAACCTAATTACCCCGGAGCTATGCATTTCAACGGCGGGGTTCCTGCCACCTGGCGCTGAGAAATGGGTCAGCGGCCAGGACAGAATGTGCCGCCCTGGCATACACGTCAGGGCTGGCCACTCAGCTCTGGGACAGAGACACCTTCCCACCTGAACAGACCCATGCCTGGCCCCTTATTACAAAAGAAATCGTGGACACTATGTCCTAGGCAGGAGACCGGCAATGTGGCCCTGCTAATCTCCCAGAAGGCCCTGCCTCTCTCCAAACCCAGTGGACAACTCTAAGTCACGACCTTCTCAGTCTCAGCTGATGACAGCACTGGAAGCTGCCTCCTGGATCTCCCCTCTTTGCATCCGGGGCATGTAGGGCTTCCTGCTGCTTCTACCTTCCTGCCTATTAGTCTCCAAAGCCCAAAGCTCCATGCATTAAAACACTCCGGGGCTATGTGGTCTGGTGCTCCGGTTCGGAAACAGGAGACCCAGAGGCATGTGGTTAATTTATCTAATGCCCAACAGTTGGTTCAGGGCCGAACCAGGCCCCAGGCTCTCCCCTCTGCTCAAAGTCACCTCCATCTTCTCTCTGTTCTGCTGTCTGCTTTCTCCTTCACTGGATTTGGTCTCCACGGAGCTTCAGAAGTGATAGCAAAAGTTCTATCAGCAGCCTGCTCTCCCTCAGCCAGGGACTCTCTGTTCCAGGGAGAACTTGGTGGATTTGACTTGACTCTCCAGCCTGTGAAAGGCCAGAACTCTGCCCGTGTCTGCAAATTCCCAGGGCGTGGTTGTCAGGGTCCCTTGGCTGTGAGCCCTGCTCTGAGCACAGTCTCTGTTCCATTTGTCGTGGGCCTGACACACACACACACACACACACACACACACACACACACACACACACCACTCATCTTGAGCATGTGTGCTCTTTGGTAGTTTTTCCAAAGATTAGAGAGTCAAAAGGACGAATCATATAGCTAGCAGAACCTTTCTCATCTCCCTCTCTCTGTCCTTCCTTCTCTGTTTGTATTTTCTATCCCACTCTCATTCCTGGGAAAACAGATTGTGTTCTTCCCCTACAAGGCATTTAGCCAGTCTTTGGAGTCTCATGCTCCTATTTTTCTAAGCCAACCCATTGCTCTTCTTGGTAAAGAAACAAGTCTCCACTCTCTAACACAGCCATGATCTCTCCCACACCCCTTTCTAATCCTGGTCTCCTGCCTGTCTTTCACGTGCAAATCTCCACAGACAACTCAGCTCTGGACCCACTGTTCTTCCTCCCCAGAATCCCTCCTCCTGCGCCTCCTTGCCCAGCTGTGTGCTCTCCCTGGGAAACAGGGTCATTGGTCTCAAATTCACCCATGGGAGGGTGAGGGGACAGCATAGGGCTGGGAATGAGCTTTCAGATAAAAACAAACACACACAACACGATTGTGAAGTCTGAATCTGCCACTGCCCATGGAACCCAAGGCAGATTACTTAACCTCCCTGAGCCTGGGACTCTTCCCCTGCGTGAGGGGATATTAACACCTGCTTGGCAGAGACATTTCCAGTCTTAAGTGAGATAAACTTACACAAGGGACCTGGCACAAGTAGGCATTAGAAAAATGTTAGCTATTATTCTTGTCATTATTAATAGGCGGCTTTGCTCATTCCATATTCTCACATCTGTCTGTTTAGATCCTACCTGTTCACCATGACCCAGCTCCAGTGGCCCCGGGAAGCCTTGTGTCCCACCCCCCTCTGGTTCCTGCATTGACAGCCCTTTGGGCTAATAACTCCTGAGAAGCACTGAATTGATAAGAAGAAATAATTGCTAACAGTCTTTTGGGTCCAGAAAGGCCTGAATATCTTCTTTAAAAACTTTTACTGAGTTCCTCTAATCTAGCCCCCAAGTCTTTCTTTTCCATGGCAATTGTCATATAATTTCTTGCATTTCTTTAGTTATTTATCTGGCTCTTTGAGGACAGGGCTTAAGTGCCAAGAATCTTTGCAGCCCCAGTCCTTCACCCAGGGTTTGATATGTTCAAGGAACTCCATAGATATGTGTATGCATGTATTGAAAGTGCTCAGTAGCTGATGGTTGCCAGAGGGAAAGGGGGAGAGGGTGAAAAAGGTGAAGAAAATAAGAGGTACAAACGGCCAGTTATAAACTAAACAAATCATGGGAATGAGGTGTACAGCACAGGCAATCTAGGAAATAATTTATATATAAAAAAGCCTAAGCGACCGAACGACTGGTTGCTATGATGCGCACTGACCACCAGGGGGTGATCAGTGCACTCCCATGGCAACAGCACCACTCATCTGACAGACAGGCACCATACGTGGGGCTCACGATGGCCACTGCAGCCCAGAGACCACATGGGCAGTGGCGGCTGGCACGGCGGGGCTAGGATAAGCAGGAATGGCAGGCAGGAGCAGCAGGTAGCGTTGGACTGCTGGTTTTGACTGGATCTCTGCAGGCTATGCCAAGAAACCCCACCAGTGCACGAATCCATGCACTGGGCCTCTCGTATTGTAATAACTTTGTATGGTGACAGATGGTTACTAGACTTACTATGGTGATCACATCGTAAGGTATGTAAATGTTAAATCACTATGTTGGCTACCTGAAGCTAATATAATATTGATCTCAACTATACTTTAATAAAAATAAATAAAAGTAAAACATAAAATGCTCAGCAGATGTTTATTGAATCAACCAATGAGCTATGAGAAAGGAAACCCAATAGGCAGCAGTTATCAGCTCCTGTAAATCAGTGGGCTTCAAGATAGAAGTCACTGCTGCTATTCTCTTGGGCCCAGGAACGCCCGGGGAATCTTCTGTAACAGCTTTTACCAAGTTCCTTTCCGTTCGTGTCAACTGGCAAAGCCCGACTGTGTTTTCACCAATCACAGCTCAGACTCTTCCCGAAAGTCCTGGATGCCAGCCTACATAGTCCAGGTGTCAGCTCCAGCTGTTAGCTCCTCTGGATCCTCCTTGGCTTGTAAGCTGAAGACACTCTTCTCTCTGGAGCCCTGGACTCTGACTGAGCAAGTTAGCGGTGTAGGGCCGGCTGTGCCTGCCCATGTGGGACTGCTTCAGAGCTCCGGGTGCCGGCTGAACTTTGTGGGGTCTGCATCCCAGAGTGATGGCTCCCTTGCCCCGACCTACTGCTCCCCTTGTTCTGTGATAGCTGTTACTCCCTACGCAGCCTTTTGTACTTTCAATTCCAGCTAAGCCTCTGCTTCCCGAAGATCCCAGACAGCGCACCACTGCAGACCAGTGTCCCAAGAGAGCCCAGAGGAGCCAGCAGGAAGGCTGACCTCATTTTCCAGGAGCTGTGCACATTACGGCAGGTGAAGCAATACAGCATCTCCGGCTGATCGGACAGCACCAGTTTTGGCTCTGCTCCGGCCAGTGAAAGCCTTATCCAGGGGCCTGCCCATATATCAAGAAGGACACGAAGGGTCCTTTGTTTTTTTTATGGGGAAATTCAGCTGTAATTACATTGCCCAAAATATTATAGGAAAATCGATCAGAGGGGATGCTCTTTGGGTGGCAAATTTCCTGATTTCCCAAATGAATCTAAAAACAAGACATTATTGATGAATCCTATTATTCCTTCCAGAGGATAAAGATAAAAATAAATAGTGCTGTCTTAGATTGTACACCCAGAGGACTGGTCCCAGCTCGTCCTGGCATGGGGCGGGGGTGGAGGGTGGCTGGGGGCAGTGTTTCCAGCTGGCCCTTCTTGGGTCTGATCTCCAAGTGTGACTCTGTCTGTTCCCTTCCTTGTCCTTGTCACCCTTCAGCAAGTCTCTCAGGCTCCTGGGGATTCCTGCCTCAAGCCAGGCATCACGTGCATCGAAAGGAAATTTATGAAGGACCTTCGTTCTGCCACTCACCCTTTTGCACTCAGCTGGTGCTTCCTGGGATATTTGGACAGTTTTGTTTTGTTTTTTAAAAAAGTATTTTTAAATTGATTTTGTAGAGAGAGAGGAAATAAGAAGGATAGAGACATAGAAACATCAATGATGAGAGAGAGAGAGAGACATCATCTATCGGCTGCCTTCTGCATGCCCCTTACTAGGGATCGAGCCCACAACCTGGGCATATGCCCTGACCAGGAATCAAACCGGTGGTCTATTGGTTTCAGGGTTGATGCTCAACTCCTGAGCTGCACCAGCCAGGCTGGACAGTGTTGTCTTGCAGGTCACCTGTGGCCTGAAAATCATCAAGACCCATCCCTGAGAGTTTACAGGCTATGTAATGTTGCTTTTAGACAACAGTCCACCATCAGAAACATGCCTTCATCCACAGACCCTTGGCTGGTTTCATGCCTTCATCCACAGACCCTTGGCTGTTGTGCATAATGCTGCAGAGAACATGGGGTGCACTCCTGTTTTGATTTCCTTTGGATGTATACCCAGTAGTGGGACTGCTGGATCCTACGGTAGTTCTATTTTTAATTTTTTTGAGAAACATCCATACTATTTCCCATAATGGCTGCACCAATTTACATTCCCACCAACAGTGCACAAGGGGAAAAGAGAGGTGTGTTTTAAAACACCTTGGGGCAAGATGGAGGAAGAAATGACAAGGCTCCTGTTTTCTAGAATCTTGCGGAAGCCATTGATAAGCTCTTTTTCCAATGCGTCTCTAACCCTTGCCTGCATGCCCTCCAGCGTGGTGACAACTCTGTCTACGGCAGCCTTTGGCACTTTGACATTGGCTGCCTGATCTTGGGAGGACACTTAACTTGTCCACACCTCAGTGTCTGCCTTCTGTGCCAGGGTGATTGTGAGGCTACAACTGAGATAATGGGGTGAAGAGCCTGCTAGCTGTGAACCTGCAGTAAATGTCAGGTCTTATCATGGTACCCTTTGGAGCTACTTTACTTCCACCACAGTAGGAAGGAAATATCCTTGAGATAGAAGCACTCCAGAACTTATTAAAACAGAGGGCAAGCCTTTGCCTGACATGAGCTAAGATGCCTGCTGAGGACAAACTTGGGATTTACAACTGCCTCTTCCAGAGACAACTGCTCCTGCGGGTCAGTGGTCAGGCCAGTGGACACCCCCCTTACCTTTCCTTAAATGATGAATCACCTGCTCTCCACCGAATCAGCAGTCGTCAGGAGCCACATAAATTCTAAGCTCCAATGTCATTCTACCGATCGAGAACAAGGAGTCTTGAGGTTTATTTAAAGGGAAGAAAATTTATCTCAGTGCAATGGCGGGTCTGATCTTGTCCTGGTATAAGGGGAGGTGGGTGTGTGTGTGTTGGTGTTGCCAACATCTTGCCCCTCTGGCTGGGTTTCTGAGCTTCCGCCCAGTTACCTGGGGGATGCGGAGCCTTGGGTACAGGATGCCCACCTGGATTTGGTGCATGGGAAGCAGGGCAGGATGAGGGCAGCAGGGATCCACAGCTGGATCACATCTGCCTTGTCTACCACTGTATTCCCAGAGTCTAGCATAGTGCCTAGCTCTGTGGAGCCACTCAATAATATTGGTTGAACAATTAAATTATTTAACTCATCTTTTCAGATGAATGCAGATTCTATCTCGAGTTGTGGAAGAACTAAGACACTTCTGATATACGAGCAAGCTATTGTAACATAGAAAAGTCTTATTTCTTTGAGTATATTTTAAGCTTCTTGAGGAGAATATATCTAAATGTATATCTATCTAGATCTATATCCATGTCTATATTGATCTATATCTATATCCATACCAATATCTATGTCTATATTTATACCTATCAATATTTATAGACAGATTTATACCTCTCTGTATCCAATTCTCTATCTATACCCATATCCATGTCTATTGTCTATATTTATATCTGTCTGTTCCCATATCTATACCTGTATCTACAGTAATTTGTGACTCTCAGGTGAACAGGTAGAGAGCCACTAGCTAATGACTTAACTAACTTTACTGCTTATAAAGAGCTTCAATTGATTGCGTCCTTTAAGCAAAGCCTGGGTGATATGCATTGTCGTCTCCCATTTGCAGAGGAGGAAATCAAGGCTCCTAGAAGGTAAGGCCTGCCAAGGTGGTCAATGGTGAAACTGGGGTTCAAATCAGGCCCTCCCCTAGCACATTGCAGGATCCCCTCCCCTCACGACACCAGTGTTGGTCCTGGATTCTGAAGAGCTCAGGGAGGGGAGACATGGGCAGGAGTGGGGGTGGGGGTCTCTGAAGATAAGTTCTGGATACTTCCTTTCAGAATAACTTTTCCTGACACAGAAGGGTGGGAGTGAAGAGGGGAGACCCTTAGCCGGCCTGTAGGTAGCAGTGGAAGCCTTCGTCCATTTTTTTTTATTTTTTTATTTCAGGGACTCCCTAACATCCCCCCTGGTGTTTAGTTAACTTCTGAAAGTGATGCTCAAACACAAATGTCCCTGGGAAGAGCAGTTCAATGAATAAACAGGTGTTGGGATTAAATGTGGATGCATTTCTGACACTTCCCTCAGAACACTTTTTGATGTGGGCTGGGGTGGGTTGAGTAGAGGACATAAGAGCACAAAATAACTCAGATGCTTTAGAGTGGAAAATTATAAGCCTCAAATATCTTTTATTTAGTCTCTTTTACCATTCATCCCCCTATCTCTTCCTCCACCTCTATCCACCTTCCTGCCTCCCACAATCACCATACTGTGTTGTTCGTGCCCATGAGTTTTCTCTTTTTTCTCCCCTCAATTCCTCCCACCCCCACCCTCAACACCCCACCACACCAGAGCTGTCTGCTTGCTCTCTATCAATGAGTCTGTCTCTATTTTGCTTGTTAGTTCAGTTTGTTCATTAGATTCCACATCTGAGTGAAATCATATGGTACTTGTCTTTCTCTGACTGGCTTATTTCACTTAGCATAATGTTCTCCAGGTCCATCCATTTAATTTAGTCTTGATTAAAGTGAAATTGAGACCAGAGGCTTCAGTAGGAGGAATCTTGAGAGAATATACGGCCTCTGAGAATGCAAAGCATTGAATTAACTGTTGTTTATGACTAAGGAAAGAGCTTAGAGGATATGTAAGAGGCTCATTATTATAAATTTAAGTTAAATCTATACTCCTTGTGAAACTTGTTCTCCTAAAGTAGAATTTCTGTTTGCTAAGAAGAGCAAAGAGATTTCCCATAAAATTATGTTGACTTGCGGATGTGAGACCATGAAAGTTTGTGATTTAGAAAACAGACCTTATCTTAGGGGACTGACTTTACTCAGACCCACTGTCTGTGACTCACAGATCTATTTCCAATCAATTCAACCCAACTAACGTATTAGGTTCCTAGAACTGGGAACACAGCTGAAGGCATTCAGATTTCTCCAGAAAACATATACATGAAGAACTGTTATAGGAATTAGCCAACATAGCTGTGGAGGCTGAGAGGTCCCATAACCTGATGCCCAGGAAAACCGATAGTGCAATTCAGTTTAGTCCAAAGGCCTAAAAATGGGGAAGGAGGTGGGCAGGTAGGGTGCAGTGTGATGGTGCAAGTCCTGGTTTGAATCCAAAAGCCTGAGGAACACGAGCACCGATGTCTGAGGACAGGAGAGGACAGATGTCCTAGCTCAAGCAGAAAGGCAGTTCACCCTTCGCAGGGTTGCTCAGGTTGGGTGATGTGTTTCTCACTAAACTAGTTACTATGGGAGAATGGGATGTTCTGGGATGCTTTATTCCAGATGACACATGCAATGGGAAATGGAAGTGTTTATTAAATGAGCCACATGGATCGAATGTGGAGAAGGAGTCACTCCCTCCCAAGCACAGTTGTGTCCTGTTGTCATGAGAGGGGGCAGCTGAGGCTGGGTGGCAAATACCTCACAGGTGTCCATTCCACTGGTGGTGGGGAGGAGGTGGCCAAGGTCACCAGAAACCTTAGCCAGGGTCTTGAGGGCCCTTCAGCTGATTAGGAAGCTGCATGAGGTCTCCACAGGAGGCCCTTCAAGAGCATGATTGAAAATCAAGAGGCCACTCTGAGGCCAATTCAGAGCGAGCTCCAGATTGTGACACCCACTGAGTTTATGAGGAAAGGAAACGATGGGAAGCCAGAAACAGCATGGACGTTGGCCCAGCAGCCAACCGCAGAGTGGCATGTTGGGTGATGTGGTCAAAGAGGGATTGGCAGAGTCTCTGACTTAAAAAATGGACAAGATGGTTTTGTTTTATATTTATTTATATTTTTTACTCCAGGGAATCCAATTTGTGGGCATTCAAAGTGAGTGCCTTTGAGGTTTGGAGGAAACGTTTTGCTTCCGTTGTTACAGTGAGCATCAGAGCCAGAAGTGCCAGACATTAGTGAAAGCTTTCCAGAACCTGTGGTTCTGGTGAGAGGACCAGCTGCGGGGCGGCAGTAGCTGGAAACCAGGGGAGGGGGATAACAAGCATGATGAGGTCTCTGAGATCCTTAGGAGATTTACAGTTTGGTTTAGTACTTAAAGATTATTTTTGGTCTAAAATTATTTTTTCCCAAACCATAGTGTCCCTAGATTTACCCTCTTCTGTGAGATTTCTGTTATCTCTCGCTGATTGTACCTGAGAATATTTTCTCTTTCATGTTTGTATGTCCAAAATGTCATGTATTCTTCTCTCCTTTATTCATTCAATCAACCAACATTACCCCGAGGGCTTCCCGAGGGCGAATCAGTGTTTCATCTAGAGTAGGAAGATTTCACATCTCCTCCCTCCCACTTCTTCCTTACCATTCCCATTGGTTCTGTAGCTGTCAATCGGCTGCTCATGGACGCCTCCTAGACATTTCAGAGCCAACACCTCCAACACCAAATTTTTGATCCCTCTCACCCCACCAAACCCGCTCCTCTTCTAGGCTTTCTCATCTCCAAAAATAGCGCCTCTATCCACCCACTGGCTCAAACTGAAACCTGGGAGGCATTCTTGATGTTTCATTGGACTTCAAAGCTACATCCAAGCCAGCACCTCGTAGACTCTCAATCAATATTGATCAGGCTGACAGGTGGTTAAAGGAGCTGGGGGAAGAATGAAGGACGCTTTGAGCTGCCACTCCAGCCGGCACCATCTCAGCCCCTGTAGGCATGGATGTGAGCTCATGTCACGGAGACAGCTTGAGTAAGTGTACAACTGAACACAGATTTTTACGTTTTCAAAAACTCCTGCTATTTCTTGGAAACAGATTGTGTTTCTCTGATAGTCTATTAAGTTTTTTTTTTTTTAGCCTGCTGAAGATTTTGGAACCAGACCAAAGTAATCTGCATTTCCATTTTTATATCTTAATTTATAAACGGCACCTTGTAATTTACAGGCACTCACTTAGTGTCGCTAGCAGAGCCGAAACAAATACCAGCCCTGCCAGCTCTGCCACCCAAGTCTTCTCTCTGCACCTTTCCTCTCAGAACTTTCTAGATTTCAGCTTGGAGAGGACGGGCTGGAGTCAGCCTGGCTTGGGGAGGGTAAGGATGGTCATAACGATATGGTACTTTTATATCAGGAAGAGAGAGGAAGTCACTGTCTCATGACTCCCACTTCATAGATGAGGAAATAGAGGCTGAGAGGGGAGCGACAATGACCGGAAGGTTTGCTGAGGAGCACCGGAGCCAGGCCTAGAATCTGTATCTCTGGAACTCCTCATGCTGAGGGTCTTCCCGGACACCAGGGCAGGGTCTATCCAGCTGGGTACCAGTGACATTTTGGGCTGCATCATTCTCTGTTTGCATTGCAGGACGTTTCACAGCATCCCTGGCCTCTACCCTAGATGCCAGTTGCACCTGTCTCACTGGGACAACCCAACATTATCTCCAGACACTGCCAAGTGTCACCCCTGATTGACAGCCACCACGCTAGACTGTGTCCTGTCCTTGATGATAAAGCAGGCACACGGGTCAAGAAAACTCACCTCCTTTCATAGCCCCTCCCCCAACCCCTGCCGGTTCCGGGCAGTCACAGAGGTTTGCTGAGAATTGCCCCTCCCCCCCCATCACTTGGAATCCTGAGCAGATCCCGAGTGCCTCCTGCGTGGCACCACGTGCTTTACATTCTTGGTGACATTTAACCCCCCAAAGTGGGTACAAGTATCTCTGTTTCACAGGGGAGGAGACTGAGGCTTAAACAGGGCACAGCTGGCCTGTGATTACACGGTTCCTGAGAGGCATGCTGGGATGCTAACTCAAACCTGTCCAGGCCTCAGGGCAGAGCTTACCTTCCTTACCCTTCCTCCTCGCTCCTCTCCAACACAGTGAGAACCGGATTCTCTTTCTTGGCCCAGCAGGAAGGTACTGACTGCATCAGAGAAGCCTTGCCCTCTCCTTCCCATAGCCCAGTGGTCGGCAAACCACGGCTCGCGAGCCACATGCGGCTCTTTGGCCCCTTGAGTGTTCGTTCTAACGCCACTTCTTCAGAATAGACTCACCCAGGCCGAAAACCGACTTCTGCGCATGGGCCACAAAGTTTTAAAAATATATTTTATTGATTTTACACAGAGATGAATTGAGAGGGATAGAGAGTTAGAAACGTCGATGAGAGAGATACATCGACCAGCTGCCTCTTGCACACTCCCCACCGGGGATGTGCCCGCAACCAAGGTACATGCCCTTGACCGGAATCGAACCCGGGACCTTTCAGTCCGAAGGCCGACGCTCTATCCACTGAGCCAAACCAGTTTTGGCTGGGCCACAAAGTTTTAATCGCACTGTACGTGCACGCCCACACAAGGCATTTTGTGGAAGAGCCACACTAAAGGGGCCAAAGAGCTGCATGTGGTTCGAGAGCCAAGGTTTGCCGACCGCTGCCATAGCCCATTCCTCTAAAAGCAGGCATATCTCTGGCGTGAAGCACACACATCCATGACTGTGGGTCCAAGCGCCTGCCTCCAGTCGCCCTATCCAGACTGTAGCCTGCATCCTCTGCAGCAAGCGTTGGGCCTTGCTGAGTGAAGCATTTGATCCCCCCGGCTGTGGGATGCAGGCCCGCACAGCCTAAGGCGGTTCTGGAGAAGGAGCCCCCTGGCTCTGTCCTGGGGATATAGGCAAGCCGAAAACATCTCCGAGCTCAACTTTCCCATCCATACAATGGGATGACCCACTCCTCAGGAAAGGTGTGAGAATTAGATGAGGATAAACGCAGACTGGTTCACATCGGTGCTAGGTGCTGGCTACAGGCTTCCGGCCATGAAGATCCGATGCCTCCGTTGTAGGTTACCTGCGACAAACTCACTTTCAACTCCCGAGCCCCTTGGCCAGCCTGTGGCCCCGTGGACTGTGTGCAGTTACTTCTTCAGGGCCGCCTGCACCGTTAGACTTCCCTGAGGAGAGGGCCTGCCCCTTGGCCCCCTCCCGCAGAGGCCGGCCCAGGATACACTCAGAAGGATTGCTGAAGCAGGGATGGCAATGATTCCTGCAGTAACGGCCTTTTGCGTCGGGGGCTGCCTTCTCTGGGTGTGTGTTAACGTACCAAGCGGTCTGCCTCGGTTAGTAGCCTGGTGACGGTGCCCGGGGATTCCTCACTGAGCAGTCCGGGCCATTAGCCATCCTTCTGGTTCTGCGTTGGCCATTTTCTTTGATTTCCCAGGTGAACCGTAGCTTCCGGTAATAAGATTCAGGCTCAGTGGAGCAAACACACAGGATGCAAGAGGGAGGAGCTCAGAAGGGCCTGGTTACCAATTCCCATCCCAGGCCCCCATCCCCATGTCTGCCCCGCCGCTTACTCCTAAACCACCCACCAGCTACTGGTGCTTTCGGTGCCTCAGTGTCCTCACCAGTAAACTAAGGATATTCGTAGGAGAGATGCAATGAACAGCGCCTAGAATACATCACGCACGAAACCTCTGTTAACAAGCGCCCCAGTCCTTTAACTGGGGTGGGTGGGGGGCCGGAGAGCACGGAGTGAGGGGCAACTTTCTCTGCCTTTTTTAGCTCATGGCCAGCAGCAGGCAGGCCCAGAGAGCAGGGGCGCCCGGGGCTGTGGCAGGCTTTCTTTTCTCCACCCCTTGGGCAGGGAAGGTGGCTGGCTTCAGGGACCCCACGGGGTCCTGGGAATGACAGCCAGACCCCCCCCTGCCCATGGCGAACGACAAGAGAGGGCATCCCGCCCAGCTCCGTGGCAGCATTCGCTTCATTTCTTCGTTTTAGAAGCTGCTCACCATTCTGCCCTCTTCAAAGCACCCAGGACGAAATCTCCCTTCCCCTGCCTTCAAGCCAGTTTCCCGGGGCCCTATTTCCTCCCCTTCTCTGCCCTGGTCAGCTTTGGCCCGGCAAAAATAATAATAATAATAATAATAATAATAATAAAAAAGCAAAAAGGGCTGGTTGGAGGGACTGCGGGCGCCCGGTCCCCACCGCACCCCGCGGGTCCCGGGGGGTCTCCGTCCCAGTCCGGCCCCTCCCCTAAGGTCCCCCAACTTTTCGCTCTCCCCGCAGCTCCCGGGCGGGCCCGGCGGGGTGGCGGCGGGCGCGGCGGGCGGGGCGGCCTCCCCGCAGCCTCCATTGGCCGGGCGGGCGGGCTGCGGGCGCCGGCGCTGATGTCAGGCGGGCGCGGGCGCGGCGGGCGCAGCGGCCGCCCAGCAGCCCGGGCGCGGGTGGGGGGGCGCGGGCGGGGGCGGCGGCCAGCATGCTGCTCGGCTGCGGCTCGGCCTCCCACACCCGCGGCGCCCTCGTCCTCGCCAGCGGCGGCGGCGGAGCAGCGAGCGGCGCCCGCGTCTGCAGAGGCGCCGGGTCCGAGCGCGCGGGGACCGGGGCCGGGGCCGGGGCCGGGGCCGGGCCGGGGCGGGGGCCGGGGGGCCGGCATGGCGCTGCGGAGGGGCGGCGGCGGCGGGGCGCCCGGGCTGCGGCTGCTGCTGCTGCTGCTGGGCGCCGCGTGCCTGGCCCCGCCGAGCGCGCAGGTGAGGCGGCTGGCGCGCTGCCCCGCCACTTGCAGCTGCACCAAGGAGTCCATCATCTGCGTGGGCTCCTCCTGGGTGCCCAGGGTCGTGCCGGGCGACATCAGCTCCCTGTGAGTCGGCGGGACCCCCCCAGCCCCAGGGGAGTTGGGACGGCGCGCCCTGACCCCACTCCTTCGCGGGTTCCTGGGGGTTTGGGGGGTGCAAGGATGGGGGGCGCGCTGGGGGTGGAGTCTCGGGCCCTGGGGAGGGCGGAGGGGGACCGAGGCGCAGAGTCTGGGAACCCGGACAAGTCCCTGCAGAAGTGCTTCTTCGAGTGTGGCCCGCGGGCCCCCTGAACGGGGACCCCCCCCCCCCCCCCGGGGAGGAGATGGTGCAGATTCTGGGGCCGCGCCGGTTGCAGCAGGGGCTGTGGATGGGGCCTGGGGTCTGCATGGGGCGTCCCCAGGGGGTTGGGAGGTGCACCAAAGTTTGAGAGGAGGTGTGGGTGGGGGCGGGGAGGGGCAGAGCGGTGGATGGGCATGCAGATGCAGCGAGCGTGACTGGAGTGAGTGTACCAGGAAGGGTGAGGCCTCGCTGTCCCACCTCAAGTCTGGGCTGCGGTTACCGCGGCCTCATCCCGACCTCTGCACAGCTCAGGATGGGAAGAACTGAGAAAAGTCACACAACCTCGGGAAGGGGGAAGAGGAGGGGGGTGCCCCATGGGGCCTGGAAGAGGGGACCCAGAGCTTGGAGAGTCTGGGGGCAGGTGGGGCACCCAGCCTCGTGGTCAGGTGCTGGAAGTCAGGATGACTCCCTCCCTGCCCGGAGTCCACGCCGCTCCCCGCCCCCTCTCCGCACCACATACTATACTGGCTGCTTTCTCAGTGACAGGGGAGCTGATGGGAAGAGGCTCCACATCATTTACCCGCCTACTAAGAGATGCTTTCAACCTGCCCGCTCCTGGCCCCTCAAGCCACATGGCCAGCTCTCCTGATGGCTGTGAGGGGGCTGGGGGCGCTGTCTTTCCTGCTGACATGACTCCCTGCTCGGGCCGAGGTGCTGGGATGCCCACTCCCGCAGAGGCAGGGGATGCCCGGGTGCAGCAGCTATGCCCCGGGCACTTCCTCCTGCACCACACTGCCCTGCCTCCCGCCCTGGGCGAGGCGCAGAGGCCTGGCCCCGGGAGTGAAGGGCTTCCTGTGGGCATCGCTAGAAAGTTAGGAGTCTGGCTGGCGGGCGAAGAGGGCCTTTCTGGTTCCTCGTGTTGCTAAATCGGGTGGCACGGAGGATCCCAGAAATTAGAATTCCCCTCGTTAAATCCTTCAGACCAGCAGCTGCTCAGTCTATCTGCATGCCAACCAAAGTCATTCTGAAGTCATGCTGTGGCCAGAGAGGATGGCACGGGGGTAAGGGAGGGTGGTGCCAGTGGCGATAATAGAGCCAAACCTCATGTCCCCCCATTAACCGCTCAATGTGGCAGATGGCATTGCCTCCCACGGCACCTCCAAGTTCAGGTGTCTCAGAGGTTCCCCCTAAGGCTTTCACGGTGCATTTAATCAGAAGTGCTTCGAGTGTCTTTCAGAGCTGGGCTCCCAAGGGGAATGCTTAATGCCGCTCGGGAGTTCCGTGGGCCAACATGAACCCTGTGTCTACACAAACAGCATCGTGGGCAGAGGAGAAGCAATTATCCGTTTGCAGCCAGGGCCTCCTGTAGTAGAGGAAAAGGAAGCGGGGGGGGGGGGGGATTGGATTAAACTGGCTGAGCTAAAGTCTGTGGAAGGAGCTAGTCTGATGGTAAAGGCTTCTGCCATTCAGACTGGTTTTCATATCGATCCCGTTCACTGGGACATGAACTGGACTTGCCTTGTTCCTACGCCAAGAAGGTTTTAAGACTCATTCCGGAGTGGAGGTGTTGGCAGTACGGGTGCAGGGTAAGGCTGACGGCCCATCCTGCCCAGCACCTCTCAAACCACCCAGGCCTTGTTCTGTCCCGCGCTTGCCTGCAGGAGCCTGGTGAATGGGACCTTCTCCGAGATCAAGGACCGGATGTTTTCCCACCTGCCTTCCTTGCAGCTGCTGTGAGTATGGCAAGTTCTCCCTGAGAGTGGGGGTCCCCTGAGGCGGGGTCCTGGGAGGAGCGATCTCTGCGTCTTTGATATCAGTTCTTCCTAAGACGCTCACGCTCATGAGTGAGTCACGGCTGGTTCTCAGTGGTAACGTGGGCTGTGGGGTTCCCTCCACGCTGGGTCTGCAGGCTCTGAGCTTGGTGTCCTTCCCTTCTGGTGCAAGGATTGGATCGGAGATCCCAGACCACACATCTGGCAACTAGGAATGTGAGTCCGTGGAATTTTGACTAGAGCTTCCCCTAAATGAACTGTTTTCCTCACTTTAAGAGAAAGCCTGCAGTTTAAACTCTTAATGTTACTCTGGAAATGGCAGTGTTTCTAGTTGACTGTGTACATAAACTGTTGGGAAGCATACTATGTATGCATTTTTATGTAAAATTTTATTTAATCTACCTATTATCCTGACAAGAAGGGTATCTTTATTTTCCCATTTGACAGATGAGAAAATCGAGGCTCAGAAGTTAAGTACCTTGCTCAAAATCACAGTCAGGATTCTAACCCACGCTCATAGCTATTCCACATCCCAGCCCCTCTTGGCGAGTGCCTGTGTCCTGCCCGGTTGCCCAGGCCAGTTCATGTTTGCTAACGGAAAGAGATGTCCAGAAGGCAACTTTCAAAAGCAGATTACTGAGAGGCAAAGTCATGAGTACATAGCACACTCTCTGTGTATGTACTGGGTTCTTAAACTTGAGATGAGTCAAGAGCAATATACTACAGAAAAACATGAAGAAATGGAATATGGATCACTACTCAAACTAAGTTGGCTGATTGTTGATCTTTTTGTTCTTGAAATGTTATGTACCTGCTTATAACATTAAATTCTGAAGTTTCTTAATAACTCTTCTTCTATTAAAATATACTTTCCATAAATAGAAATACAGTTTTAGATACTTTACCCAGTAGACTTAAGTGGTAGCTATCGATTCCATATAAACTTTTACCAAGGAGATGTAGGTGTGACTCATAAAAAACTATTGGTGCTAACGAGTTTTCTGAACTTCCTAAACTTTTTTATTTATTAATTCTCATGGGAATGTATAATATAGTAGAACGGTATTTATTTACTTATGTATTTATGTCTCAGTTGTGTTACTTTGGTGAAATCTCTTAACTTCTCTAGGCTCAGATTTCCCTAAAAATGGAGTTGGATTAACTTTCTTTAGATCTCTACTTCCATGATTGCTAGTGTATCATTGAGCATTCTTTGGCTATTTAGTTGTGCTGGCTTTCGAATGTTTTGAAATAACAGCTCTCGGGGTCTCCCCTGAGACACACAGGGGGGAAAGGGTTAGAGTAATGGGAATGACCAGAAAATCTGACCAAAGAGAATCCACTTGCTGTTTTCTATCAGCATCTAATGGGCCAGGCTTAGGGTGAGAAGAACCCCTATTTGCTCATGCTCAGGACACAGGGAAAGAAACAAATGCTTCTCCAGGTTTATGTCTTTGCACTGAAACCTGTCCTTTCTTTTCAGGTTGCTGAATTCTAACTCATTTACAGTCATCCGCGATGACGCGTTTGCTGGACTCTTTCATCTCGAATACCTGTAAGTGCTGTGATTTGTCTGTTTGCTGAGCGTTTGGTTTGTCAGTACAATTTCTCTATCGCTTTCCAAGCTGAACAGCATCTCTGACAGAACTTGGGGGGTGGATAAAACCCCACTCCCTTTCCAGCGCTGACCTTTTGCAGTTCACTTGTGTGTAAACACGCTGGGACAGGAGGAGGCTGGGGACAAAGAGGGGGAAAGGGAACAAAGAGGGAAAGATAGCCGTTCATTCTCTGCTGACATTTAATTTGCAATGTAGTAAGCACAATTGGAAATTGTGTTGGATATTTTTACCTCTCATAACGAGGCATGGATTTGCTGATCAGCCAGAAAGGATTCTGAGGGTTACTTAGTTTTAAATAAAGTCTTCCTGTATGGGAATACAGTGTCATGCTTTTAATTCAGCTGGCCTTTGTCCTGTGTGCAGTATCCCCTGGGAGCTGCTGACGAGGGTCTAATTTTCTTTTTCCTGCTTTCAAGAATGATTATTTTCCCCTTTGCAGAGGTGCAGTTTCCCCCCAGCAATGAGCTTTGCTCTCTCTCTCTCTGATTTCTGCCTTTGCCCCCCTCTGATGTCTTTTTTCCACTTAAATTCTTTCATCCTCATCTTGTGTAACTTCGTAATAACATTAATCCCGCTATCAGATGGGATTTCCTTACCTGGCATTCAGAGGGGTTTTTAAAGCCTTGTCTCTTCCTTCTTATCTGAGGTGAGCAGGAAGATGTTTGAATTCCAGACACATCCTAGGTCTAAGGAAGCTCTCTGCTGATGTTATGGCCTCAGGAAGGATGTTTCTGGAGTTGTATCTTCAGATGCACATACTATGTGTGCTCTCAGGACACTGTACCAGCATGCTTCACGTGGAAGACAGGCAGGAATGCAGCGCTGAGTCCAGTGAGGGTCTCTCAAAGCATGTGGACATGCCATGCACATGTGAAGCTACCAGTTTTCTCCTGTGAGCAGTTCGTCTTAGTGTCAAGGTGATTGAGGAGGAGGTCAGCTTAGTTTACCCTGAAGTCTATCATGAAATAGAACCCTGATCTTTAAAAAGCAGGCATGGGGACGTTCTCAGTGCAAGGATCAAGAACTGTTTCATTAACAAATGGCATCGTATGCATCTGGACCACCTCATCAAAGACCCTCTTCCATTGGATGAAATGTGCTGCCTTAAACCAGGGGTGGGGAACCTTTTATTTTCTGCCAAGGGCCATTTGGATCGGTATAACATTACTCAAGGTCCACACAAAGTAATCAGCTTAAAAACGAGCCTGTTATATTTGGTCAGACATTGAATTGACTCACCCCTAATGCCTTGGCAGGGCCAGACCCCATACTTTCGAGGGCCTTATATGATGCTCCCCTCCCCTGCCTTAAACTAAGCTGTGGGTCTCGATGGCCCGAGGACACAGTGGTAGTGCATCTGTTTCCCACCAAGATGTTACAGCAGGGCCAGAGTTATTATTAATGCAGGATCCTAGCTCAAGCCCCGGGACGTTTCAGCGCAGAGAAAGAAGTTTGGCCCACATTCAATGTCATTATACTTCCCACTTCCCTGTGCCTTCGAGATCTGGAGAGGACCCTGCCTCGTCACCGATTTGTTCTGAGATCAGACCGTGTAGGACACGATGAACTCAAGAGTTTGCCAGAAGCCAAGCGTAATGGGACTCTCCCTCGGCAAGAACTTTAGTAAGGAGATGTGAAACAGCAGGCTCCCCTCAAGGGACAAAGATGTTAACAAAAGTAGGAGTAGCCAGGCCGTGAAATGTAAGAAGGGTTGATGTCTGGGAATGTTCCAGGCCTGCGGAGATGTGAACATTCTTGCCTTGGTCCAGTGCTTTCTCACCCCCCCCCCCCCAAACATGTTTCTATGCGTGTTGCCAACTCTGAATTTGAAGACTGCTTCTGGAGAGAGTGCAGAACAAACACTTGTGTCCGTGTTTTAGATTTTGTTTCAAAAGCATGCCAATAGCATTTCCTAGAGCTGTTAAGCTGAGAAAGTTCTGTTTACTTACACTGCTGTTCTCCTTAGGTTCATCGAAGGGAACAAAATAGAAACGATTTCAAGGAATGCCTTCCGTGGCCTCCGGGACCTGACTCACCTGTAAGTCCTATGAAAAGTGTTGTCAGTTTTTCAAGGTGCAAAGTAAGATTCCCTTCCTGGTGCCTCTCTTTTTCTTGACTGTTTTGTCCATATTGTAACGTCCTCGGAATGAAACTAATTTCCAGGTTGCTGTAAGGTTTCTATATTATGGACCAATCACCAGTCCACAAAAATAAAGACACACTTGTCTTTTAAAAAAATATATATTTTATTGATATTTTACAGAGAGGAAGGGAGAGAGATAGAGAGCCAGAAACATCAATGAGAGAGAAACACCGACCAGCTGCCTTCTTGCACACCCCCTACTGGGGATGTGCCCAACCAATGTACATGCCCTTGGTCGGAATCAAACCTGGGACCTTTCAGTCCGCAGACCGATGCTCTACCACTGAGACAAACCTGTTTCAGCAAGACACACTTGTCTTGATTATCTTTCCCATCATTCTGGGTTGTTGTCATGGTCCACATGACTGCATGTCAAGTAGGGAGCACTCTGCTTCCAGGGGCCTACCTATGTGAGTGACGGAGGAGATGGGGAGGAGACTGACATGTATTGTGCACCTACTCTGTGCCAGGCACAGGGCTGGGTGCTTAGTGAGCCTTCTTCTCATTTTTCAAGTGTGAGTCCCCATCTTACAGTTTTAAGAACTGACACTTATAGACTCATAGAAGAAGGTTGAATGCAGGGTCAGAATTAGGACAAAGTGGAATAGAGACATTTTCTGTAGTTCCTCAAATTTGAATGCAAATAGCTTTTTCTTTTATGTTGGATTAATCGGCAGCTTAAGCTAAGCTCTCTGGGATTTTTAATAGCTTTCTGGAGGAAAAAGTTCAACAAATTGATTTGAATTGGCATATCAGAACGAAGCAAGTGCACACACTTAACAAATGTAGGAAACCGAAAAAAAGTAGGGACCGCATTTATGAAAACGTAAGGATAGCCATTGTCTTGGTAGGAGCCATTTATGAGTGGATATTTTGTGTCTTGAGTAAGATACCACATCTCGTCTCCACAGTCAGCTCATGTGTGGTAAAAAGGGAAGTGGGAAAATGGGAGGACTTTGACTGGGGTGTTGGGCAAGAGTGGCAATATCCTTGGCGTGTATCACCCTGCCTGATACAGCATCTGAAGAGTTTCCATCAAACCCTGATGTAGGCAAAAGTGTCTGTCCCGGGCTCAGGGAGCACTTGGTTCTGGACTCCTACTCAAGCTAACAGAGTAAGGAGATGAGGGAGCAGAGTGGGAGGTCCAAACATCCGGATCAGCACAGTCATCCTGCCGAGCACCTGACTCCTGTTGGCATACTTACTCCAGGTTTTCTTTTCTTCCTGTAAACATCTTGATTTCTCTCCCCAGCAAATTCAACCTACATGCCCAATCCCTACCTTCTTGTAGAGGCTAAGACAATGGGCTTAGAGTCACATAGACTTGGGTTCAATCTCAAGGCCATCATTTGTTACTGTTGCTTAGCCTTTTTGAGCCTGTTTCCTCATCCTTAATATGGGGATGATGACACTGACCCCAGAGGACTGTCACACATGGTGGTTAATGCCTGCTTGCAAAGCATCCAGCCCATAACCCAGGAAATGCTCCAGGTATGATAGGCATTGATATCATTGTTGTCGTCATCATCAACAACAACCTCATTCCCTTCCTCCAATCTTTAAGAAGTCTCAGTTTTCTTCCTGGAATGCTGAGAAGCCTTGGCAGTTTGGGTGGCCAGAGTCTGCTAAGTAGACAGCTGTGGGCATCTGAGAGGAACAGCTGTGGCCAGATAAACCGGTTCCCAGAAGTCAGGAATGAGGGGCTTTGTTCTGAGCAAAGACTCTGGGCAGATTGTGAACCTAAAGCAAAGCCCATGAGACTGAGTTAGCCTAGATGTCAACTTTCATTTGACCAGTTGGCTATAGTCTTTGGTCTGGGAACGTATAGTTACTGTATATGTATATTTGCATAGCTTTCACATGGGTGTATGGACTTCTCTACATGTGTCTATACACTGAGTGGTCAGATTATTATGATCTCTGAACACATAATAATCTGGCCACTCAGTGTATATCCTATATAATAAAAGGCTAATATGCAAATTGTTCCCTCAACCAGGAGTTTGACCAGCAGACAGGCCAGCCAACTGCCCATGTCTCTCCCCGCCTCTCCCCCCTTCTGCCCCCCCCCCCCCAGCCAGGCTGGCTGGACCCCACCCATGCACAAATTCATGCACTGGGCCTCTAACACACACACACACACACACACACACACACACACACACTGAGATCATAATAATCTGGCCACTCAGTGTATAACTGCCTATGTGTGTGCATGCTTGTGCATCTGCACATATGACCATATGTATATATCAGATGTACATATGTGTACGAGGCACCTCCTTCTCTGTGTGAAATGCAGAGGGAACAAAGAAGTCCTCTGCTTGGGTCCAGAGTGCATCGGATGCACTAATACACCCATCCCAGCTCTATTGCCACCTGACAGTCAGGCCCACCAGGTCCCTCTATCCCCAGCTCTTCAACCTCATTTCCCTAAACGTCCTCGGAACCCTGGGCTCTCAGGGGGCTCCCATGCACACCCAACTCGTCCCATTCCTGGGCTTCCCTTCACATCCTTTCTCTGGCCTGGGGTGCTCTTTCTTCTTCCCACGGTCTCCTGGGATCTGCTTTTCCTTCCAAGTTCAGATTACTTTCTATCTCCCACATGGAGGCATGTGGGTCTCCCCTTCCCTTCTCCCGTAGCCTCCCTATTGGCTCCACACACCCAGCACCTTACTGTAGACTCGGGCCACACTGGTTGGTGCAGTTTCATGGTGTTAGTTCTGTCTCCCCAGCAGCAGTGAGAGCTCCCTGAGGGGAGGGCCCGTGAGGACCTTGCATTGGCTGTGTTCTTCGCCCGGCATCTAGCACAGGGCTAAGCCAGCAGGACACCCTTTCAGAGCCCCTGGTTGACCAGTGGGTTCCTTACGGAGCTGGATTTTCCATGTGGACTCCACTCCCGGGCAAGACAGGTGGACTCCTGTGGGCTGGAGATACATGCAATCATGAAAGCATTTAGTACGTTGTTTAAGAAGGAACTGGTCCTTCCATTTCCCCACTTTTTTTTGGTAAACTCTGAGCAAAGATCACATGTCAGCTCTCTAAAGTTCACTCCCGCAATGAAGGAAACCACTGTCTGGAATTTGCTTGTTTAAGTTTCTGATTTTTATCCTTTATAAACTTCTCCAACACCTGCAGGGTCGCATGTTCATGTAAAGAGACACGGGTCAGGTTTCAGGGCCCTGCAGGAGCGGTGCCAATCTGTAAGTAAGATCTGGGACAGTGGTTTCCAGCAGCCCGTAAGCCCAAGGGACAGGTTGCTGTAAGTAGTTTTAGAAATGAAGTAAGTGCCATGAGTTTGTAGATAAAATGAAGTGGAAAGTGAGATGTTAGGCACGGAGTGTGAGTGGGGTGGATGGTCCATCTAAATAATTCAGCTTCTGAAATCCAAATTGAATGCTTGGAACGGCTGCTGAATAGTCTGCTTTTTTTTGGCCTTGAATATCCCATATATTTTCATCACTTCAACCCCATACAGTTCAAGTAGAAAAAAAATTAGCTGAAAAATTCCCCTTTATTTAGCGAAAAAAAGTTTTTACTTTACGTTTTCAGGTAAGGTGACCATCAACCAGAAAATAATCAAAGCAAACATGTTCTTTTTTAATGTCAGAAAGCTATTCTAAAGTATATTCAGTCTGATTACATATTCAGTCCGTTTCCCAACATCTCTAAAAATGTACAGATATTAGGAAATAAAGGTTAAAAAATACAAGAAATGGTATTTTAATCCATTTGTGGTTACCTAGATGGGAATCCCTATATTCTGTTAGTATCTTGAAGCTGGAATGGTTGGTTAAAGTGGGCTCAAAGGCCCTAGCCAGTTTGGCTCAGTGAATAGAGTGCCAGCCTGCAGACTGAAGGGTCTCGGGTTTGATTCCGGTCAAGGGTATATGCCCAAGTTGCAGGTTCAATCCCCAGCATGGGATGTGCAGGAGACAGCCGATCAATGATTCTTTCTCATCATTTATGTTTCTATCTCACTCTCTCCCTTCCTCTCTGAAATAAGTAAAAACATATTTTTTTAAAAAAGAAAAGAAAACATGAAACATTTTAAAAAATAGGCTCAAAACTTTCTATTCTAGTTAAGTCTAAGGAGGACAAGCATTTCTTTAATTCCTCTTTCTGGGATGGGTCATTATGATGCTACAGAAGACTAATTTCATATATGTCTCATATACATACTTCATATATAAATATTTACACATATGTATTTGGTGATGAATTGCCTACATGTTTATCATTTATGGTTTTGCTATTTGTACTCATGTGTAAAAGAAAAAAAAAGTAGCCATTAGTTTGTTGGCTGACTCATATTAGGACACAGTGCCTGGGGGAAATCACAGACTCGATGTACATCCTTCCAACACCCTGCATCTTTCAACGTCAGCAGCCCAGCCCCATGACATTCATCTCCAGCATGGTGACCGGGCACTGCAGAACCCTCAATCATCCGAGAAGGAGTTGATGGTGCTCATTCAGAGTCTTCTTCTGGAAGTGGAGGTGGGGGTGGGGGAGGAGAACTAAGACATTTTAGAAGTTCTTAAAAACCAACAGCAAGAATGCGGAATAGTTTCTGGTCAACCGTTGTTAATGAGAAAACAAAATCGATCACCATCATTCATTCCCTAAATGGGGTTCGTTGAGGTTTAATATTATCGTCAGGATTAGAGCTGAGGGTCTTTTAGGTAAAAGCATATTTACTGAATACTATCACTTTCTTAGAGTGACAAGTGATAGAATTCACTTAAATGGATCACTAGGGAACTTCTTGGTACATGACTGTCCATCCCTTTAAAAAAAATCGTTGCCATTTTAGTGCATAATTTATTCAACAAAGATTTACTGAGTACCTACTATATGCCAGGCCATGTTCTATGAGCTGTGGATACAGATGTGGACAAACAGACAAATCTTTTCTCATGTTGCTTGCACATAGGATGAATACACAGTCAATAAACAAGTAGATAAATAACATGTATAGTATGTCAAGTAACAGGCATGCAATGAGGAACATAGCAGGGGAGGGAGGTGTGTAGAGGTCAGGGAAGGTGGTGAGAGCTGTGGACAGATGTAAGAAGGTGATGGAGTGAGCTGTGGGGTGTCTGGGGAAAGAGCATTCTAGACAGATGGGCAGCAAGTTCAGGCCTTGAGCTGGGGCTGTTTCTCCTGCTTGAGAAATAACGAAGAGGCCAGTGCAGCTGGATCTTGGTGATTAAGATGTCCCATCGGTAGGTGGGAATGGAAGTAAACTAGACCAGTGGTGGGCAAACTCTTTAGTCAGCAGAGGCAAATATCAATAGTACAACAACTGGAATGTCTTTTGAGAGCCAAATTTTTAAAACTTAAACTTCTTCTAATGCCACTCTTCAAAATAGACTTGCCCAGGCCATGGTATTTTGTGGAAGAGCCACACTCAAGGGGCCAAAGAGCTGCATCTGGCTCGAAAGCCGTGGTTTGCCGACCACTGAACTAGACAATGGAGAGTCTTGCATCCCATCAAAGGGACTGTGGCTTTTATTTTGAAAACATGAGTGCTACCTGAGGCTTACCCAATGTATATCAAGAGCTTACTAAATGCTTGTTTTAAAAACAAAAGACTTACATTGTACCCCAGCATTTATGTTATTTTTGTATAAACTACACTCAGTTCTTTATCTCCGTATCGATGACCAGATCCAGAAATTGAACCATGTTGTGCTGAAGAGGGTTAGAGCTCTGTTTGAAATCATGGCTTTACTCAAGGAACTTCAGAGTAATAGGGCATGAAGATAATGACCACATTAAAACGTTATTTTCTGGTTCTAGATCTCTGGCCAATAACCACATAAAAGCACTCCCAAGAGACGTCTTCAGCGATTTAGACTCCCTGATTGAACTGTAAGTAATGAAAGTCAAGTTTGTGTCTGCTTGTGCTGGTGCCCCAGCAGATCCTGCCATTGAGTCCTCTCTTCCCCCTTCGCTGCATTTCTCTTACCCCGTAGCTCAAGAACCTATGACAGGGCTGTGCCCACTGGGAGACAGCATGGAGCCTGCGTGGAGTTGGATTGTGCCATCTTAGAATATCCTTAGCAGCCTTAGGCCCCTTCCCCGAGATAGCATATCCATCGGATTTACCTTCTAGTGTTGGTCACTTTTTATTGGATATAGTTCAACAAGTTCTTAGCGTTTCAAGTGTGTTTGTGAAAACCGGTTTCCTGGAATGTCCTGTTTGTGTTTGTGTGAACCTGTGTTGGCTGGTGTTCTGTCATCGCTCCCGCGTCCAGCATGGCATGGCGACAGTTTCAAGAGAGTTTGGTGAAATGGTGGTATGTTAGCTCTGAAAGCTCCCTGTAGGCTATTCAGTTAAAACCAGGGGCACTGAAGACTATTAAATAAAGTCAGTGATAAGAACAAAGAAAATAGGATGTATTCAATATAAAAAAATTTTTAAATTACATGTTGGGGTATTAAATATATGAAGATATTAATAATCCTGGAGTCTCAAACCAGTGCCCAAACAGTTGAGGCATGTCTGTTTTCCTGGACCTGTCCCTGGTTTTATTTTTTAGAGATTTAAGGGGCAATAAATTTGAATGCGACTGCAAAGCCAAGTGGCTGTATCTGTGGCTGAAGATGACAAACTCCACCGTTTCGGACGTGCTGTGTATCGGTCCCCCGGAATATCAGGAGAAGAAGCTAAATGACGTGACCAGCTTTGACTACGAGTGCACAACTACAGGTATGCAGAGCCTGTCACCCAGGCGGTTAATCGGAACAATCCCTGTGTTTTCCCTTTAGCTTGTCGGCAGGGACCGGGGAAAGTGGGTGCAAACATTTGCTGTCAAAGTTGTTTTAGGAGAAATGTAAGCTCCAAAGGGTATGCACTGATGTGGTAAGGAAAATATCTCAACAGTTTAGATTTTTTTTTTAAAAAATCACTGGCTTTATTGATTCTTTACAAAATTTAAATGTCTCTAAACATTTTTTAAAAGTCAAATGTAAACTGATGAGTTTGGCATAAAAACATTTTCAAATCAGTTTGGATTTCCATAGAAAGCCAGTGCAGAGAGGCCTAAACTTCTATTTTCTTGATTAGATTACATGAATTTTATTGAAAATTTAACTAGTAAATACAAGACTTTAAAATCTATAAATTGCATTCGTAGTCCCATCTAAAAAGAGATAACTAGGTAAATTATAACCAAATTAGGCAAAGTAGAAATATAAGTTAAGAGTTAATTGTCAAAAGAGGAAACTCACATTGAGGGGAAAATGTAAAGTTGATTCTGTTTTCCAGGACTTCCCTCAGGGTACAGTTTATACATTTTTAGGCTATAAAGATAAAATTAAAATACTAGCTACCTCAACTCTCTGCATATGTAGAGAGCAGGTGAGTGTCTCCATAGGAAAGGCTTAGATGGAGTCCCCACGGCTTCTGACGCCAGATTTCATTTGTTTAATCCTCACCAGGGGATACATTTTCCATAGCTCTTCAGAGAGAATAGAGGGGGGCTCTGGAAATGAGAGAGAGAGAGAGAGAGAGAGAGAGAGAGAGAGAGAGAGAAGTGTGACAGAGACACATCAATTGGTTGCCTCCCCCATGCGGTACAGGGAGCAAACCCATAGCCCAGGTACAGATGCTTGACTGGAAATTGAACCCTGAACCCTTAGATATGTGGGCTGATGCTCAAACCACTTAGGAGCACCAGATTTTAAAGGAGAAAAGATCAATCCACAGTATGGAACCTGCTTTATCAGACTTAGAGAAGTAAACAGGCTGAGATTTGATATCTACAGGGCTTCGAGGCATGTCAGTAGAAGCAGCATGAATGAGAACTCAGAACATAGTTACAGAAACTCAGAAGACAAAAGAACTTCAAGAACAAAATATCCCATGTAGGCCAGTCCAGCTGCCATCCTCCAAATCAACAACACCTCACTAAGTAAAAACCATTCCCAGGTGTCTCTGTAAATGAGGGCCCCTGCGGTTCTCTGTTCTTTTCTGAGAGGAAACCTGAAGTCTTACGGGAATGACCTTGTCTTTCATCGCCAAGTAGGGGCGTATTCAGCTGTGTAACGGGAAGGTGCCTTTAGCCGGTGAGGTTGCATCAGGTAATGCGCTGTGTTTGGAGCAGTGTGAAATATCAGAGGTCGAGTCAATGACATTTGCACTGGAAGATGGCACTTAAGGCCATGGGGTATGAAATGCTAAACCAAAGCTTGTTGGGGCTGCTTTCTACCTCTTCCCCAGCTTTTCTAGAGATTTCTCTAACCTCCAGGAGAAATTAACAGCTTTTTCATTGTTCTAGTCCATTCGTGGGCAAACTACGGCCCGTGGGCCGGATCTGGCCTGGTTGGCTGTTCTATCCAGCCCTCGGAGCTGAAAGAGCGGAGGGTTCTCTTGCTCTCCCCTCTGCTCCTTTACCAGCAACCCAAGATGAGAGTGCCAGCATGGTCAGGTTGCTTTTGTTCCGGCCCTCCGGTCCAGTTTAAGAACCCATTGTGGCCCTCGAGTCAAAAAGTTTGCCCACCTCTGTTCTAATCACACCTGGTCATAGTATATGAAAAGTTTGCCAAGCTCTGAGAGAAGTGACATGGGCTACAGAGGGATGGAGGGACTTGGGAATAATTTACATGAGACAACCTTATTTCTGAGCTTAGAGTCCCATGGATGGTTATGAAAACCATCCGAGCTCTGAGAATTGTCATGGGAATGGAGGGTACTTGGAACCGAGGTGGCCCGGTCCTGAAATCTGTCATAAACCCAGAGTCCATGTCTTAAACCCAGAATCAGAGTGAGTCCTTAACACATTTTAGGGCATTCACTCTCCTATATACACTGGGTGGCCAGATTATTATGATCTCTGAATGCATAATAGTCTGGCCACTCAGTGTATATCCTATATAATAAAAGGCTAATATGCAAAGGAGTTCGACCAGCAGACAGGCCGGCCAACTGCCCATGTCCCCTCCCCCTGGTCAGGCTGGCCAGACCCCACCCATGAGACCCCACCGGGATTCATGCTCTGGGCCATACTCTCTCTCTCTCTCTCTCTCTCTCTCTCTCTCTCTCACACACACACACACACACACACACACACACACACACACACACTGAGTGTCCAGAGAGCATAATAGTCTGGGCATAATAATCTGGCCACTCAGTGTATATCTTCACTAAACAGCTTCCTATTAAAATCAGGAAACTCATCACACCTCCCTGGTATCAGGAAGATGAGGATTCTATCTTTGTTATTGTTTTATCCCTATAAGAATCATGGACAAATGGCCCTGATGTCTCTCATTGGTTAGACAAATGGCTGGTGTCTCTCATTGGTTAGAGCATCTGCTCCATGCACCAAAGGGTCACCGGTTTGAATCCTGCTCAAGGGCATTGTACCTGGGTTGCAGATTCAATGCCTGGCGGGGTTTGAGAGGGTGTGGGAGGCAACCAATCAATGTTTCTCTCTCCCCCTTCCCCCCACTTCCTTCCCTCCCTTCCCCTCTCTAAAAATCAATGGAAAGAATATCCTTGGGTGAGGGTTAACAACAACACCGAAAAAAGAATCACGGCCAAGGGCCTCTTGCTCCTAGGGCCTTCCATCATGAAATAAAGGCACCGGCAAGTTATAACCTGTCCCCAAATAGCGCCCTTGCCTCAAAGAACATAGGCCCCTCGATGGTGAGTTTGGGGCTCCTCTCTCCTGCTCAGACAAAGCGTCACCACCCGGGCTTTATTAGAGGCGGGGAGGAAATGTGGAGGAAGAGGGAGGCCCCTTCCTGGGTCACGGGACTGTTACTGCGTCCTCACCAGGGGGGAGGGAAGAAGCGCATCCTCTCAGTGTTTTATTTCCTTCCTGGCCCAGATTTTCAGGAAGAGAGTGAGTTCCTGAGGTGGAGGAAGGGAGGCAGGCACCGGGACCACCCTGTTCCCGGCGCAGGGGGGTAGTTGGCACCACGAAGCACCCTGGACCGTGCTCAGCTCTCTAGATTAATCACTGTCCTTCCCGAACCTTCCGCCTCCAGTCTATTTTTATCCACCGCAGAAATCCCGGTTACCTGCTCATGATTCCCCGTGTTAGGTGGATAATGCGCCAAATTCCTTGGAGGGCGTGGATTGTGCATCCTAATGGTCCTGTTAGCTGCCCTGTTTCAGGGCTGATGAAAATGCAAAGAGAAATAATGCATTAATGTGCAGTTTCTCTCCCAGTGGGGTAGGCATCATGTATAATTTATTCTCTGCAAGCGCTATAAATAGCTATGTAAAAATCTGTTGATTCCAGGGGGAGCCTCGCCTGAATTGGAAGGGTCCCACTGACATCATGAACTTAATCCAGTGTGAATGGAAGTGGCAGGCTTTCGCAGAGATCCCAATAATACTCAAACACTAGTAAATTGGTGTCATAGCAATGCGCACGTTTTCTGAGAGCTTTCCATGTGGCCGTGCGTTTGCCGCTTGTGAAAGATAAATTAAGATGAGGATGGAAAACGATATTTAAATTTGATTCCCCTCCCCCCCCCACAAGCTCATATGTATCCATCATTTTATTCCACCTGTTTTTTTCTCTTTTCCTTCTCTCCCTCCTCCTTTTTATTTATTACATTTTTTATTAATTTCAGAAAGGAAGGGAGAGGGCGAAAGAGAGAAACATCAATGATGAGAGAGAATCATTGATGGGCTGCCTCCTGCACGCCCCCTACTGGGGATCAAGCCCACAACCCCGGGCATGTGCCCTTGACTGGAATCGAACCTGGGACCCTTTAGTCTGCAGGCCAATGGTCTATCCCAGGGGTAGGCAAACTTTTTGACTCGAGGGCCACATGGGTTCTTAAACTGGACCGGAGGGCCGGAACAAAAGCAGCCTGACCATGCTGGCACTCTCCTCTTGGGCTGCTGGTGAAGGAGCGGAGGGGAGAGCAAGAGAACCCTCCGCTCTTTCGGCTCCGAGGGCCGGATAGAACAGCTGAATGAACCGGATCCGGCCCGCGGGCCGTAGTTTGCCCACGGCTGCTCTATCCACTGAGCCAAACCAGCTAGGGCTGTCTCCTCCTTTTTTATGAGGAGGGGTTGTGGAGGGAGAAAGGGGTCTCCTATTAGCAATTCGATTTATAATTCAAATGAGTTAACCGTCTGTGTTGTGCAAGACACCCAGTTTATACAAAATCTGATGAAACCGATGTTTTGGGAAGATAAATGACAATCAGACCATGGAAGGCCAGATTTGTAAAATGCTCTCCAGCCTGGCAGCTCTTTTCTCGTTCTGGGAACCGTTAATAAAACGCTGACTTTGGGGCCTGCACTTTAGATGACCTGCGTTTTAAGCAGACGCTCATGTTTCTGGGAAGCCAGCGTGCGGTCGGGAGCCCGGCTCGAACAAGCCGCTCGCTACGGGCATCGCATGCATGTCCGGTGCTTCCGCAGCCCTGAGCTAGGCGAATGCCCTGGTGGGGGAGTGGTGTGTAGGCCTCCGGGTTGCAATGAAAAGAGGGCACCTGTGTCCTCAGAGTCCTGTGCCAACAAGGCCGGCTACCCTTTCCCACCTCCCGACCCGTGAGCACCGAGCCTCGGAGCCTGTGTCCTCGGCCAGCGCCTCCTGGCTCCTACGCTGGTCCTGGGCGTGCCAACAGGACAGAGCCGAGGCTGATGCTTTCTGCTCCTCTTTGGCTGGTCAGCGCTGGTTTTGGGGGGCTTTGGCAGAGGGTTGGGGCTCTTCCCCATCTTCATGCAGGCAGCATAACAGTATCATTGGAACTACGACCGTCTAGCTCCATGTAACTGTATCGTCACGTACGTATCTGACCCCGCTGAGGCATTTCCGTAGACGGCTGACACTTCGTGCACACTCTTACTTAGTGTCTACAACAACCTACGGAATGAACACCCCCCTCGTTTTACTCCTGAGGAAATTCAGGCTCAAGTTTCTTGCCAGAGGTCGCAGGCTAACGTGTAGGTGGGAGCCTGAGCCCCAGCTCTTCTGGGTAGTCCACTCCCGGCGCGGGGGGGGGGGGGGGGGAGGGGTACCTCACCCATGCTTGCCACCTGTCCCCACACCCCTTGGCCGCTTCTTATTGGGGTGCAGAGGCAGCCTTCTCTTTGCGTCTCCCTCTTCTCCTCATACCTGCAAGCATCACTCATTCAGGCTCATCTTTCCCCTCCCTCTCCGACCCCACAGTCCTCAGAATGAGCCAGCGCTCCCACACTCACTAAGCCAGCAGCCTTTATTAAGCACCTGCTGTACACAGGGAGGGCCACCTCTGTGTGTGGCATGCCTTGAGCCCTCACTCTGTGCTACGTACAGTTCTAAGTGGGTACGAATCATAACGTACAGGGAGGAAACCGAGGCAGAGAGAGGGTAAGTCAGCAGGAAGGTGGAGCCACAGCTCTGGCATCTTCTCTCAGATGTCACTGAGATGGACACTCCCCCAAGGGACAGGCCAGAGGTGGTGGTGAGGACAGCGGAGGTGGGCTGTCCTTTCTCGGACCTTCGTTCCATGTTTATTGAGCAGCTGCTCTGTGCTAAGCCTCGAGCAGGCATTTCTGGCAACGTTACCTGATGGGTCCCTCCGCCGTGAAGCTTGGGAGGTAAGTACCATCGGCCCCATCTTGTGGATAGGTAAGCTGAGGCCTTGTAAGGGGAAGAGTGCACCAGGGCAGGCAGTGGGTTTAGGTGGCCTAACTCCAGGCACAGTGCTCCTCCTGGTGCCTCATGTTGCCCTCACTCCCCCAGCCCTGCCTCTCTCTCCTGCCCCCTGCCTGTTGCCTGCTTCTGCTGTCACCACGCCCCCCACTCCCAACACTTGCTCAGCTGCCCTACCTCCTTCCCCGCCCCGTTCCCTCAGCACTGTCCCTCCTGACTCCCCACAGAGTGGCTGGTCCTCTGGTTGCCTTTCTGCTGTAACAGCTGTATGGGGCTTCCCAGCCAGGGGTATTTCTCGAGTGGCTGCTGTGGGCTCGTGCCCTGGGGACTGACCTCAGGAAGCCCTTTGTTCGGGAGACACACCATGCCGTGTGCCCACGGCCGGACGTGCACCCTCTCTGGGCTCCTGACACTGTAAAATGACTCACGGCTCTAAGATCGCTCCCATGTCTCCAGATCTGACTCTGATGATGGTTCATGGAAGCGTCCGTCGGTGTGGCTAGCAGGATGTAAACAACAGTGCCTGATTATGTGTGCAATGACTGAGGAAGAGCCCCAGGGGGTAGAGCGGTCAGGGAAGGCTTTGCAGAGGAGGTGGGACTTGAGGGGCCCCAAAAGGACAGAGTGGGGAACTGAGGGGCGAGGATTTTCTCACAGAGCGACTCTGCTTAGCCAGGCGTGCACCGTCATTGTACCCCGGGAGCACTTAACCCGCCAGGAAGCAGTGCACATGAAGGCTCCCTGGCTAAAGAAAGAACTTAAACTTTATTAGTGCCCTTCCCCCTTTCTTCATCGATTCTCCAGCTGTCCCTCGCACTATGTATCCTTGCATCCAAGGGCGTCCTCACCCCGTTCCTTGGTAAAATTGTACATTTCCTTCCGAGACTTAACACAGTGAGTCTGTCGTAGCTCAGGGGAGCCGTGTGGACGAGGAAGAATTTTAATTTACCACTAAATGTAAGAGTCAAGCATGTGCTCACATTGGGCGGGTTGCAACAGACCTCCCATGAGTGCTTGCTGAGCTGGCCGGACCCGGGCAGAGCCCTCGCTCATTGCACCAGGCCCAGGAGCCAGCTACTGTCTTCCCTTCCCCACATGGGGGCTTTATAAACCTCTGAGACCGCATGGGAGGGGGTGGCTTGGTCCCCAAACATGCAGGGAGCCACTGTGGGGTTGACTTCTCATGGTGAAGTTGCCGAGGCAGCCTCCCCCCCAGGGTGATGCAGAGCTGGGAGTGTGCCAACCAGTGGTAAAAGGATCCCCCGGCCCGGTCCGCTTGAGAAACAGCCCAGCCACGGGTTTCTTTACTTCCCGGTTCTTCTGAGAGCGTTAGACTCGGCTTTCCCCAAACGAGGCCGCCCCTGCCGCCCCCTGCCGCCCCGGTTCCCGGAGGAATTTCCAGGGCAGCGTCAGGAGGGCGGCTCTGTGGCTTCCCTTCTGTCTGGCTTCTTTGAAAGCCAGGTCTCACCAGATGTGTTTAAACCACCGAGATCCTTGAGCCAAGCCTGCGAGCTGTCTATCTCAAAGAAGCTGTCTCAGAAGCGGTGCATTCAGTCTGAGAGTCCCGTGCACCCCAGAACCTTCTGGAATCTCCCAGAGTCAAACACGCTGGGATCTTAGCGTTGCTTCTTTCCTGTCCTCCCTCCCCTTTTTGGAGCCGATGAGAGAGAGGGAAGAAGGGGTGGTCGATGACTCCCACAGGGCATCTCATGGAGCTTTTCTCTTTAAACACCTATTCCCAGATTTTGTTGTTCATCAGACGCTGCCCTACCAGTCGGTTTCGGTGGACACCTTCAACTCCAAGAACGACGTGTACGTGGCCATCGCGCAGCCCAGCATGGAGAACTGCATGGTGCTGGAGTGGGACCACATCGAGATGAATTTCCGGAGCTACGACAACATCACAGGTGTGTGTGGCCTCGAGGTGTCGGCCCAGCTTCAGCGGGAGAAGAAACGTTCCCTGCCGTGCCGGGGACCGCCGGGCTCCCCCTCTTGGTTAGAGTTTCGGGACACATTCCAGCTCATCCTCGTCTCTGACTGTTTCACCACATGGTCCATTATTGGTGGTGATCCTGTTTGTTGTTGGGGATCCTTTTGAAAATGGAGAGAGTGATGGGGTACATGTGGTGGGAGGCATTTCCCTGGAGAGATGAGGGGTCACCCCGAGAACCCCTTGAGCAGTTATGGCGCCTTCGATCGCACCAACTTTGTAGCAGCTAAACAAGTCCTCGCCTTTTGTTAAGCTGATTATTAACAATATGGCACCAAACACACGCACACAAGCATATGTGCTCATGCACACGCACATGCATGTACGTGTGCATGCATGCATGCACGCACATTTGCGACGCACATGTGCATATTGGCACAAATACATGCCGGCACATATGCACACATGTGTGTGATCATGCACACATGCATATAAACACACTTTCACTGTCTAGCTGTTCTTCCTGCCCCCTTGCCAGGTCCTAGTGATCACTGCTTCCTTGCAATAAATGCAAACAATTAAGAATGCATGGCTCTCTAAATCCAGGCCTTTGGGACAAGACTTAGTGAATGATTCTTTCCGTGCTGGCAGGGCCCCCCAGGGTCTTGCACTACTAAAAATGGAAGGTCTGCTTGCTTTTTAAATCAGCGGGTAAAGTTAAAACAATCTCGCAAACACGTCTCATTTATCAAGTGCAACCTGATAATGATCCTAACTCTGTAAGCAGCATCACAACGGCCCCGCAGTTACCCCATGAGAGAATTTCCTTTCGGCTCCTGGTTTGGGGATGGGGCAGCGTTTTGCTGTTCCAGCGAGAAGCGGGTGGAGGTGGAATGTCTGGAGGGGGAGGCTGCTCGGAACCTCTCCGGCACCGAATGGCTTCGCAGCAGGTGCGGGGATGTGGGAGGCAGGGAAAGGGTCGTAATGAGCCTCATCTCGCAGCCCTGAGAGGTCTGGGAGACACACGCGCAGATGCCACTGCGAGGCCATTCCGAAGAGCACGTTGCTGCGGGCCATCTGGCCGCCTGGTGCTGAGCTCACATTCCTGAGCGCAGCCCGAGTGCGGAGTCAGCACCCAGCCGCTCAGGTGAACCTGCACCCTACACCCAGCCCACGTGGAAGGAAAAAGGGGGGCGACGCAGGGACCCCCGGCCCACGTGTTTCTGCCTCTCTTTTTCCTGACTTGGCAGGTGGTGAGGGGTGAATGAGTCGGCCCCTCTGCCCTCTCCCCGTGAGGGAGGTGGGAGCAGAACGATGCTTTGCTCTTGTGCGGGGAGAGCCAATGTCAGTGCTTGTGGGCGATGCTGGTTGTGCCTGTGAGGTGCCAAGCGCTGCTCTGTGTCATTGGAAACACACACACACACACACACACACACACACACACACACACACGATCTCGGCTGCTGCTGACAACTCCATGGGCGAGAAGAGTTCGCCTGGGCAGAGGCATTAGGGAGCATTTCTGAAGTCGGTTCTTTCTGTCTCTCACGCCCCTCGGCTGAGACGGGCCGGCCTGTGGGTGTTCGGCAGCAGGCACCCCCGGGCCAGGGGGTGCAGGAGAGAGAGAGGAGCAGGCACCCCCAGTCAGTGCTGGCAGGCGGCGGCCCGGGCAGCTTTCGAAGAGCAGTGTGGTAGTTTAAACCCAGAAGCCTTAAAAAATGTGCACAATGTTTGACTCAGCAAACACATCAGAACACTGCCAGATGGTTTTCCAAAAACGATTTCTCTACGAGGAAGCATGTTATTTACAATCACGAAGAGCTAGAAATAACTGCCGTGTCCAATAGTAGAGGATTAGTTAAACAAACGACCGCACATTCATACGGTGGAATGCTGCGTAGTATTTAAAAGTCTAGTTACAGAGGAGGAAATAGGAAGGGAGGATAGTCACAAGGGAACAGGGCCAAGTGAAAACACAGGTTAATAAAAAGCCTATGTATTTGTATGATAAGCTCGCATTTATTTTTAAAAAGTGCATTTGAATATTAGCATAGATTGACGATTGAGAAATATATCAAGATATTAAGGATTATCTCAGCATTTGCAGGACCAATGGTTTTGATTCTCTTCTTTGTGCTTTTTGGTACCTTGTTGGTGGGGTGTAGGCAGAGGCCAGACTATCTTGGTTTCCTTTGGCTCCGGCCATCGGAAGAGGCCAATGTCTTCAAGAGCCCTTATTACAGTTGTTTCCTTATGCCCATGAGCCTTCACTCCCACCATCTGACAGCCATTCGATGGCCGTCTTCTGCCCTATGGAGTTGGGACGTGCTTTTTGAACATTATGAGGACAATGCATTTGGTGTGTCAGTGAATTTCCTGGCTGGCACACTGTCTCTAAAGACACAGAGACCCGGGTGACCAGCATTTACATATTTCTATGGAGCCACCATTTATAAAAAGGGTTTAACTTTTTTTTTTTAAGGTGTGGAAGTGCTTTTATTTTTTTTTCCAAAAAAAATTTTTTTTATTAAGGTATTATATGTGTACATATCTTACCATGCTCCCCCTCCCATTGATGCCCTCCCTCCCCAGAGTTCTGTGTTTGTTGGTTGTCCTTATATTCATGCATACCAGTCCTTCGGTTGTTCTCTTATCTCCCCCCAGGTCTCCTTCCCCTCCCCACTGTCATTTGACAATCTGCTTGTTTTATGGTGACTATCTCAGGACCACACGAATAGAGTCCGCTCCTCTTCTGGTTCTCACCGCCCCTCCCCCTGGGTCCCACTGCTTCCCCTGTGACACATGGCTCTCCCCGGGCACATGGCCCCCTGGGACACTTGGCTCACCCGGGGCACTGGGCCCCCTGGGACACATGGCTCAATCGGGGCACACGGCCCTTAACTTTTTTTTTATAATTATGGGAAACTAGACGAAGCATAAAATGTACCACCTTAACCACTTTGAAGTGTGCTGTTCAGTTGTGTTAAGTACATTCACATTATTGTGCAGCCAAAAGAACCCCTTTCGCCTTGGAAAACTGAAAATCTCCACCCATGAAACAGTTCCCTTTTTCCCTCTTCCCAGACCCAGGCAGCCACCTTCCTCTCCCCTTTCTGTTTCTATGAATCTGACTACTCTAGGTACCTCATAGAAGGGGAATCATACAGTATTTGTTTATTTGTGAACTGGCTCATTTCATTTGGCTATGTCCTCAACATTTATCCACATTGAATCTTGTTTCAGAATTTCCTTCCTTTTAAAAATATTTTTATTGATTTCTCAGAGGAAGGGAGAGGGCAAGATAGAGAGAGAGAGAGAGAGAGAGAGAGAGAGAGAGAGAGAGAGAGAGAGAGAGAGAAGGAGAGGAGAGAAGAGGAGAGGAGAGGAGAGGAGAGGAGAGGAGAGAAGAGAAGAGAGAAACATCAATGATGAGAGAGAATCATTGATTGCTGCCTCCTGCACACCCCACACTGAGGATTAAGCCCGCAACCCAGGCATGTGCCCTGACTGAGAATTGAACAATGACCTCCTTGTTCATAGGTCAATGCTCAATCACTGAGCCATGCTGGCTGGGTAGAATTTCCTTCCTTTTTAAGGCTGAATAAAAGCCCATTGGATGCGTAGACCACATGTGTTTATCCATTCACCCATCAGGGGACACTTGGCTTGCTTCTACCTCTTGGCTATTGTGAATAATGCTGCTAAGGACATGGCTGGACACATATCTCTCTAAGGCCCTGCTTTGAATTCTTCTGGCTTAGGATCCAGAGGTGGAATTCTGTATTATATGGTAATTCTATATTTAATTTTTCAATGGCTTAACTTTTCTGTGGTTTCCAGCGGGGCTGCCCCATAATCCATTCCCCACCAGCAGTTCCCTAGGGTCTCTGTGTCACTGTGGAGGAGCATCTTAACTCCTGCTCTAACCCCCTCTCCTCTCTCTTGGGGCTCAGGTCAGTCCATCGTGGGCTGCAAGGCCATCCTCATCGACGACCAGGTGTTTGTGGTGGTGGCGCAGCTCTTCGGGGGCTCTCACATCTACAGATACGACGAGAGCTGGACCAAGTTCGTCAAGTTCCAAGACATCGAAGTCTCTCGCATCTCCAAGCCCAACGACATTGAGCTGTTCCAGATCGAGGACGAGACGTTCTTCGTCATCGCCGACAGCTCGAAAGCCGGCCTGTCAACGGTCTACAAATGGAACAGCAAAGGATTCTACTCCTACCAGTCCCTGCACGAGTGGTTCAGGGACACGGACGCCGAGTTCGTGGACATCGACGGGAAGTCGCACCTGATCCTGTCCAGCCGCTCCCAGGTCCCCATCATCCTGCAGTGGAATAAGAGCTCCAAGAAGTTCGTCCCCCACAGCGACATCCCCAACATGGAGGACGTGCTGGCCGTGAAGAGCTTCCGCATGCAGAACGCCCTCTACCTGTCCCTCACCCGCTTCATCGGGGACTCCAGGGTCATGAGGTGGAACAACAAGCAGTTCGTGGAGATCCAGGCTCTCCCGTCCCGGGGGGCCATGACCCTGCAGCCCTTTGCTTTCAAAGAGAATCACTACCTGGCCCTGGGGAGCGACTACACGTTCTCCCAGATCTACCAGTGGGACAAGGAGAAGCAGCTGTTCAAGAAGTTCAAGGAGATCTACGTGCAGGCGCCTCGCTCCTTCACGGCCGTCTCCACCGACAGGAGGGATTTCTTCTTCGCGTCCAGTTTCAAAGGGAAAACGAAGATTTTCGAACACATAGTTGTTGACTTAAGCTTGTGATCGGTGAATTTAAAGGACACACAGGCCGGGCTCTCGGGAGAGCACTGAGAAAACGTATTTAAAGGGAAGCCAGGTGCCGAGGTCTGACATGAACACTGCATTGGGGAAATAGTTAGACGTGTTCCAGCGTTTGGAACTCACATGTTAATCAGGGATTACATTTATTGGCCAGTTGCATGCTGCGTCCATCATCCCATTTAAAAAGACGTAGGGAAGCCTCTAATTCCCGAGAAACGAGTAGGTAGTAACTCTTACCATCTAGGGAAGTAGCGTGAGATTTTTTCTTTCTTTTTTTAATGAGGAAAGAGAAAATCGAATAAGATAGGACAGCTCTTAACCATGAAATTTTTTAAAAGACCAAACAAACGATGGGCCCTTCTCACCCCATTTTAGCTATCTTTCCGGTAAGGACTCTTAAAGCCAAAGTCAGCTGGAAAGATTTGCTGATGGTAAGTTTAAAAATCGGGTAACACTCAGCATTGCTATTTTGAGCCATCCCAATTTCCAGACCCACCCCCTCCTCCCCCCGCCAACCCCCCTTCCCAGCAGAACCTTGGCTATTGCATTGGCTCATATGGATGCTTGTCATGGGCGCGTCAACAAGGTCATGTTTGACGAATTGCTTCCTCTGCTACAAAAGAAAATATTCTGCTGACACCTGTCTAGGCCCAGCACGGGCTGTGGGCCCAGGAGGGAGACGAAGGAGGTCTCCTCTTCTGGTGGTTCAGCGCTGACCCCCCTGGTGGCCTGAGCAACAACGCCCGTTCGATGCTCTCCCCGATGCGTTGCTTCTCAGAACCCACTCTCTCTGAGTGTGCGGGTCGCCAGCAGACAGCCCGAAGACCGAATGGTGCTTTCTATTCTGTCCTTTAGAGCAATAGAACAGGTCAGAATTTCTGAACCAAGAGTTGGTAGAGTCGAGGTGACGTCACACACATCTCCGTGTACTTTGAAACCTAGAGAAGGCCCTCAGATCAATGCATGCCTTTGCCCCCCGGGCAACTTAATATTTCAAGTAATTGAATAGCAACCTACCTACCTGTCCACATGCCTACCTCCCTGCCCATGTAGCTGCCTGCTTTGTTGATTTGCTGATATTGCTGCTGCCAACACAGCCCTTCTGAAGGTGCTGTGGCACCAAATTGAAGAAGCCGGGGTACTCAAGACAGCACACTCCTCCCTGTCCCTGTCCTTTGCTCCCTCGGGGACCTGTGCTGACAGGGGGTTCATCCTTTATACAGAAATGAAGTGGGAGGGGAGTGGTGGGCACTGAACAATAGGGACCAGCTTAGGACCCAGACACGTAGAATCCCATAGACTGGGTCTGCACTCAGGGGCCCAGGTGGACCGTTTCCAAGTGGGTCTCTCTGGTGTGGACCATCGGGAAGCACACGGGGACAGGGATCTGGTTTTGTGGAGGGTCCAGGGGGTGTTCTGCCTGGTTAGCTGGTTTTCTTCAGAGAATAGGAAGGGAATGGTTTCAGGAGTGGCTCTCAAAGAGTAACCCCACCACCCATAGCCATGAACATAGTAGCATCATCGCTGTACTGTATTACTTTTTTTAATGAATTGTGTTTGCCAAGTCATGAGTAGGTAGATGTTTTGACACAAATATGAATGTGTGTGTTGTTTCCAGACTGTAAGCAATGCGAACCGAGGCAATAAATAGCACTTAGAGAACAACGCGCTGATGTCACCGCAGCTCTGTTGGGCACATTCTGGGGCTGAAGGCTGAGGGCTCCCAGCCTGGGACACCAGGGACTTTCATGAACCAGCTCATTCACACACGGTGGCCTTGTTGCTCGGGACGTTCCCATGAGGCACCGAGGGAACCGGAGAGAAGTGGGGGGTTGTCATGTTTTTAAGCACCTTCTCCCGTGTTCTTTCCTCTTCCTGGTTGTCTGCATTGGCTGCAGATGCCCCGATCCCTGCATCGGCGGCTGGGTGTGGGAGAGCTCAGCTAATCCTCGGGCTGTCACGATGGTCAGACTATTCTTTCTGGCACATTGAACCCTTCCGACAAGGCTGGGTGGGAACACGGGCACTTGGCCAATAGTCAAGGTGGAGACGTTTAGACAGCCCAGCACTGTGCCAGATCGAAATGATGTGCCCGATTCAGACGTTTATAGAGAAGGCAACTGCGCCAACATCACGGCATTGTCTCTACGGAGCTGTGTACTAGTCTCCCAGCCTCGCCGCTGGGGATGGACTTAGGGGCTTAACCATGTGCAGTCACCACCCTGGTCACCATTGCCCAGAATCTGGGATACCAGGGAGCACAGGGTGCCGGGCTAAGGTGTGGGGGGACTGGCTGAGTCCAGGTGAGATAGGATGAAAGAAAAACCCCAAGCTTATGATGGAGGCAGGGGTCGGAGGGAGCAGGGGGTGGGGTGGGGGGAGCTACTCAGTTGCAATCAGTATTTCTTTTCTTTTTCTTTTAAAAAACACTTTCAGACAAGATCCGCATCTGCAGTCCCCAGAGCCCCTGCCCTGAGGGAGGAGATATTGGTTTTGGCCGACTTAAGGAGTGGGGATGTTCTTGGCGCCAGGCGATGGAAGCTTTGCTTCATTAATCTTACTGCTCCATCCCAAGAGTCCCTCAAGTTTTAAACAATTTCTGCAAGAAGATTTCTTCCCGTAATAATGGAAGAGAAAAACACACCAAGCAACAACAAGAATCCGAAGCAGAGAGTCTTGGGGGACCATCCCCGTGGAGATAGCATTAGGAGGGGCGGCGCTTTGTGCTCCGTTCCTTCCCGTCACCCACTGCTTGATCATCTCCCCTGGTTTTGTCTTTACAATCTTGGTGGCGTATCTCCCAGGCTTTGAAGTGAGGACTTGTCCCCAAACTCCACAGAGTCAGGAACAGATCCCTTGTGAAGACTAAAAATAAGTCTTCAGATCGAATGGCGCCGTGGCCTTAGACAGTGGATGGTAAGACCACCTTGCATTTCAGCAGACCTTTATAGTTTTCCATGTACATTTGCACTCATCTTCTTTGTTCATAAATAGTTCTTCAGGTTTTTTTTGGAGGACAGATATTATTCCATCTACAGCGAGAAGGAAAGAGACCCAGAAATTCTAAGTCAGTTGCCTGTTCAAGATTCTTTCGTAGTGAGTGCAAAACTAGAACTTGCCCAGAAATTCTAGAAAACCAGAGACTTGCCCTCTGCCCAACAGGCTTTCCTGTGAGCACTGCCAAGCCCTCCAAATAAACATGTGTTAATCAGGATTTTGAAGATAGCAGCACCGAGAGAGAGAGAGAGAGAGAGAGAGAGAGAGAGAGAGAGAGAGAGAGAGAAGGCAACCAAATGTGGATAGCCAGAAGGAAAAGAGTGCTGACTAGACGCCATCCAATCAACCGGTCCATTTCACAATTAAACATCACAGAACTGCCGTTACATGCAAGGCTCCACTCTTGAAAGTCTTCCAGAAGTTGCAGGTAATCTTCTGTTCTCAAGAGGGTTTCTAACGGGCCTGGTCGCCTCTCCCCTCACACAGCTACGGGAAGGATGCTGAGGTTAAGACGGGTCTGGTTCTTGTCACAGTGTCCACAAGATAAACAAGACCAGCTCCGAGAGCGGGGAGACTGAAAGCGTGATGCACGAGTGATGATGAATTGCTCTGGGCTACAGTCAGCCTTCGGGGAGCACGCTGGGAATGGCAGGGCTGCGTTTCTCTTCCCCATGGAGGGAGAGGCTGTGTATTTTTAGGGAAGAAATCAGCGTGGGATGCTGGAACACTCACGATGGAAATTTGGCTGCCAGGAACATTCAGGATGGAAATTTCTCCGCCGGGGTGTAATGGAAGAGAGATGGAGGTCTGCGGGAGGGGAGTCTATTTGCATGCCTCCTAAAGAAAATCTCTTGAGCCGGCTTCCCGATTCTTTTGCAGAAGTATCAGCCCCCTTGCTCAAAGCTGTAGAGTTAATTAGGCAGTGACCAGAGCTTCTGTTAAATGGCACCCTGGAATAGAATGCAATAACCCAGCTGTCGACGCAGTGAGTAAGATGGTCCAGACTTGGGGGAGAGGGAAAGGAAATGGATCGAAATGCAGGGCAGATGGCTTCGGAGGAGACTCTTTGGGGAACATGGAAGGGAACTGGAGGAAAAGAACAAGTCATAATGATTTCCTTCGCCTCAGCCAGGCAAGTAGACGGTGGAACGACCAGGCAAATGAACAGCATCCTAGTTATTAATGGAGAGAGCCAGTTATAGCGCTAATGAGAATAAGAGTTATCTGGAAAGCTACTGAAATCTAAACCGAGACACTCTGATCCCTACATGACGCCATTGCTTGCCTCAGAATCCACCTTCTTTTCTAGTAGGAAACTATGCATTACCCATCACTCCCTTTGATTATCAGGAATGTATAAGACCTGTGAGAAAATAGGCCAATATGCCATTTGGTACCATTTTTAAGTGTTTTAAATGCATAACTTAGGCAACATAAGGATAGTTTATCTGTCTATGAAAGCGAATTTTGTGGTATGCAAGCTACAAGGAATGCATTTTAAGGCCGAACGTATATTTAGCTCCTTTTTGGTAAATAGAGTTAACAAATGATATGTCTCTTAATTCGCTGTGTCCTGTAAACCTATGAATAAAACGTAGCTCCTGCCTGCTATGGCTTTGATCTCGGGTCTGCTTGCATGTGGATACGTCCACCTGAGTCCTAAAGTTGAAGGGATGCCTACCCAGGGCAGCTGAGTGTGCCCATGTGTCTTTGTGGCTTATCCCTAGTATAAATGGAAGATGGGCGCCACAGGGCAGCGTTACAGTATGCAGAGCAGGGGATACCCTCGCTCTCTGCATGCAGACTGGGAGGGGGAGGGGGAGGGGGAGGCTGGCTTGGCATGTCCAGGTTCCCTGTGCTAACTCAGCCCCATTAGGACACCCCCATTGGCTCAGATGGAGGTTGGCGCTGGGAGTATTGTGCTCTAGGGGTCTCATCCACGTGGAAGGAGATAATCCGTAGTAGGAAGAAAGCCTCATTCCAACCCCCCCACCCCCACCTCAAACATCAACAACTCAGGGACAAGGCAGTGTCTCCATATTTAAGTGGATCTGGGGAGCTCAAGCTTCCTACTTCCTACCATCTATTTGCAAGTTGCCCACAGAGGCCGGAGAAATGCATTTAACCACTTGGAAAGGTTCTTATTGGTATGAAAGAGACCAGATGACAAGGGAAATTTGCCAGCGCTGAGAGAGGACCCCTAGCAGGTGGCAGGAGTTGACAGGATTCAGTGAAGCTCTGTTCTCTTTCACCATCCCTCTCTAGATTTTTATTTTCTGTTTTATCCTTTCACTTTGAGTATAGTGAACTCTCATGCCATTCTGGATCCCGAAGAAGAAACAGGCCAACTTTAAATTTCTTTCCGTAACATAGAAAATCAGGAGAACTTTCTGGCATTTCATATTTTTAGCGAAGTGGAGTATCTGCTCCACTTACTAGAAATGACACTTTCTCCCACCGCTCCCATCTGCATTTATGTTCCGCGCGGACTGCTGAGCTAGCTTCCCCCCTTAGGTTTACTGCCGATGCACTTGCATTTCGGTCACAATAAATAACCAGTGAAACCCTCCAATGAGTAGGTTCCAGAACGGGTCTCTCTCAGCATGGAACCACAGACTACCATTTCTAGTCAGGATGGCTCAGAGGAAGAAGAAAGTGGACTTTTGCAAAAAAAAAAAAAAAAAAAAAAAAAAAAAATTAGTTAATTCAAACAAATGCTCACTGAGCCATTAGGAAATTAAAGATGAAATTGACATGGGGATTGCATGGCAAATCAAGCCGTGGGTGTGGAAAGAGCCACAGCAGGAAGAAACTCTCATTTCAGCGGCCGTATCTGTGTCTGTCATCACTGTTTCCCTGGCACCCCTCATGTCACCGAGCCCAAAAGGATTCCCCAATCAATATTCTCTGAAAGGATAAGATTGAAGGTGTTAAGTAGAGGGTGTTAACATGCCTTAACTCCACTTATTCTCACAACTCTTCCATGAATCAGGCACTCTTTTTAAAAAATATATACCGTATTTGCCGGCGTATAAGACGATTTTTTGGCCCTGAAAAATATGCCTCCAAGTGGGGGGTAGTCTTATACGGCGAGTATATAACAAACTCTGTATTTTTAGTGGAAATGTTAGGGGGTCGTCTTATACGCCGGCAAATACGTATTTTTCAGGGCCAAAAAATCGTCTTATACGCCGGCAAATACGGTATATATTTTATTGATATTTTACAGAGAGGAAGGGAGAGAGATAGAGAGCTAGAAACGTCAATGAGAGAGAAACACCGACTAGCTGCCTCTTGCACACCCCCTACCAGGGATGTGCCCACAACCAATGTACATGCCCTTGACCGGAATTGAACCTGGGACCTTTCAGTCTGCAGACCAACGCTCTACCACTGAGCCAAACCGGTTTCGGCAAATCAGGGACTCTTATATCCCCATTTCACAGATGGGAAAATGGAGGCACAAAGAGGTTGAAGGAGTCCCTGGGTTGTACAGCTGAAGACCAGCAATACCAGGAAGCCCTGGCCCAGAGCACTTAGGTAACGTGCTCGAGTTTGTGGAGTGAATAAGACCTGGGGTAGGAACACACCCAGTTCACCTCCAGAAGAGGGTAGGACATATGCAGGAAGCCTGTTAAATTTGCATTTCAGATAAAAACCAAACATTTAAAGCATAAGAATGTCCCAAATATTGCATGATATATACTTATACTAAAAATTATTCTCTGTTTCCAAAATTCAAGTGTTAACAGATACGGTATCCTGTATTTTTAAAATATATTTTTATTCATTTCAGAGAGGAAGGAAAAGGGAGAGAGAGATAAAAACATCAGTGACGAGAGAGAGTCATTGATTGGCTGCCTCATACACACCCCACACTGGGGATTGAGCTCTCAACCCAGGCATGTGCCCAACTAGGCATCGAACCATGACCTCCTGGTTCATAGGTCGATGCGCAACCACTGAGCTGCACCAGCTGGGACATTCTGTATTTTTGTTTGCTAAACCTGGCAACCCTAATCCAGAACCCACACTTTGTACATAGGGGAAAAAAAGGAAGCCCTTGAGGGCCAAGCCAGCTGTTCAAAGTCAAGTAGCAAGTGAGTAGCTCAGCAGGAATTCAAACCAGAGCTGTCTGATTCTCAAGTTGAGACCAAATGATGCTTTAGACAGGCCAGGCTAAGAAATGAAGTCAAATCATGCATTGACTCGCACGCCACTCAAGCCTGCAGAAAATTAAGCTTCTGTATTTGTCCTCTGATCAACCTAATATATTTTATGGACTCCTCCCCACTGGGTAATGAGTAAACAAAATGTAAGCCAATCCAGTAAACTCAGTGTAATGCACAATTTAAACAGTCTCCTTAGAGCACCCAGGCTGTGGTGAGTTAAACACACAGTTTTTCATATTTCCACTCCCTGGGTTTCTCCTTCAGGAGAGCTTTCATGGACCTTGTGGCAGAGGGAGAGGGAGAGGGAAGGTTCCTCACACGCGTGTAGAATTTTCTAGATACTCCCTGACCTGGTTGGATACCTGACCTTGGGGCTACTAAGGTCTGGCTGATCCTATATAATTTATTGAGTGAACTCCAGCAGGTCTCCTCATCTGCAAAGCTGTGGTTGTAATGGTACCTACCTCACAAGCCGAATCCAAAGATTACATGAGATATTAAACGGAAAGCGCTTTGAGCAACGCCTCACATCTGGCAAATGCTCAATACACGTCACCTGTTTTGCTGTTGTTGGGTAGGCCCATCACCGGATCTGGGCCATTTGCCCCAGTCCCAGGCATTTCGCAGTGGCCTCTTTGTCCCCCTCACTGGCCACCCTACCAACCCCCTCAACACCCAGGTCACCTCACCAGGGAGCCGTTGAGATCCCCTGGGGCCAGAAGTGCTGCCTTCTCAGTGCGGTTTCCCTGCCCTTGTGCCATGTAGGAAGAAGCCACTTGGTGGGCTTCTCCTAGGACCCTGGCAGCCTCTGCTTGGAATGCACGGCAAATGGCACTGGCTCTGTAGAATTCTTGGTCCTCCCCCTGATCTCTGCAGCATCTCCCCCCCACACACACTCCCCCCTCCCAGGGCTTTGCCCCTGCTTCTCTCTTCTTCCTCCCACAATCCCCAATGAACAAAGTTGAAGGCATGGCCTTCCAATTTCCTCTGCCTCAGCTCGGCTTCTTTCTCCCCAGTCTTACAGTAAAAGGATTCAGTGGGCCAATGAAACTAGAGGAATTTAGGAAATTCTTTTGTTTTGACAGTGCCTGACTGTCAAGACTATTGTCTTGCTAAAGAGGTCAAGGAAGGAAGCTTAAGAGACTCCAGCTGATAAATGGCCTCTTTCTTCTGGGTAGAACCTGCCCTTGCCTTCCCTGGGGGCAGCTGGGAGTTATTATTATCCCCAGGAGAAGCACTCTGGCAGTTCCACTAGGTGGGGCTGTTGGAGAAGGGAACTGAGCCTCAGATGCCAGAATGTCCCAACGTCCTTCCTGGCTGGGGACACCTGAGAGGGTGGCCTGGCTGGTGGAGCCCTGAGGGCACCTCTGGGATTGCAGCCTAGGCCAGAGCTCTGGACTCTGGCTTTCTTGGGATGCCCCCATGAGCTGTGCGAGTCCAGACTGAGGGCTTCTCAGAGCAGGTACAACTTCGAAAATCGGTGGAGTGAACCTAGGGCCACGTCACAAGGTGCTGGGACTCACACCTCCAGTTGGCTCACTACGCTCATGCCTCCTCAGGCTTGGCCAGTTGAACCAGCCACCAGGAGCAGCAAAAGTGGGGTGAAGGAAATAAATGTTTCTACCTATTAAATGAGAAAATGCCTGACTGAAGAGTCATAAAACAGGAGAGCATGGTTGGAAAAGCGTGCTAATGGTATTGTGTCGGCTGGGGTCTCTTCAGAGGGACAGAAAGACATCTGCTAAGGGGCTCAAACAGGCCTCAGTAGAAGACCAAGGAGTGGGCATGTGGTATAAATGAAGATGATGTAAATGCAGAAAGCAAGTTTTGAATATAAGCCGCAAATGAAAATTCAATTATGTAGGTGACATAGGCTGTATTTTCCAGATTTGGCCACAGCAATACCTCCCATCCAAGGTTGGAATCAGGGTGGGCTTATGGCTCACTTGCATCCAATAAAACGCAGCAGAGGTGGTGCTGGGACTTCTAAGGCTGAATCATAAAAGGTGGGTTAGGTTTCTCTATTGTGTAACAAGTGACCACACACACCGTGGTTAACCATGACACTTATTATCATCATCTCACACTTTCTGTGGGTCATATGTTCAGTGTGGCTTAGCTGGGTCTCTCAAGGATGAAATGAAGGTGGTGACCGAGCTGGGTTCTTTGCAAGAAGCTCAAATAGGAAAGGATGTGCTTCTGAGCTGCCTCAGGTTTGAGGCAGAATTTATTTCCTTGTGACTGTAGACTTCATGTCAGCTGATTTCTTCAAGACAAGTGTATTAGTTTGCTAGAGCTGCTATAACAAAACACCACAGATCAGATGGCTTAAACAACAAACGTTTATTTTCTCATAGTTCTGGAGACTAGAAGGCTGAGATCAAGGTGTCCACAAGTTTGGTTTCTTGCAGATGGCAAGAGGTTTGGCTTGCACATGGAGGCCTTCTTCCTGTCCTTGTCCTCACATGGTCCTTTCTCTATGTACATGCATGCTTGGTGTCTGTGTATGTGTCCTAATTTCCTATTCTTATAATGTTGGGCCACTCTAGTGGTCTCATTTTAACTTAATCATCTCTTTAAAGGCACTATCTCCAGTCACATTGTAAGGTACCAGGGGTTAGGAATTCAACATAAAAAATTTAGAGGGGACACAGTTCAGCGCATGACAGCAAGTAATGGACAGAGAAGTCTCTGCTTCTAGGAGCCTCTTATTTCAGGAAAGGTCTAGATCTTCTTTCAGAAGATTCACATGATTAGCTTGGGCCCACTCAGGACCATGAACTCAAAATTCAATGATTAGGGACATTAATTGCATCTGAAAAAATCATCCCATTTTTGCCATTTACATAACGTAATCATGGGAGTGACAGCCCATTGCCCGGCATAGTCTATTGGCTCAAATTAGGCCACCCTTCCTGCCAACCTCAAGGGGAGGAGATTTCTAAGGGGGCAGGCATTAGGGGACAATAATCATGGGGCTTTTCTAGGGACCATCCACCACAGCAAGCGTTACAACTTCCATCTGGTTTGCTGGGACGCCACCTGGAGCTTTGTGCCATCCAATGAGTGTCTGACTGCGCAAAGGCCTCCATGCTGTGAGGAAGCTCAAAGCACCCCACTTGGAAAGAACCCTGAGAAACCCGGAGCTGACATGAAGAGAGACAGAGGTTCCCACCCAAGCTGCTACAGCCTCCCTCTGGCAGCTCCAGTATCCCTGCAATGCGGAAGAGACCCCCACGCCAAAACTACTTGGCTGAGCACTTTCCAACAGAAACAACGCGAGAGGATGAAACAATCATTGTTTTGAGCAGCTGCATGTTGGAACCATTGTTTATGCCGCAATAGTAACTGGAACAGCAGGCATTCCCAGTGGAAGAGAGCTCACGTGTAACCCTCTGAGATGAGTATCATAAGGTGTTAACGAAAAAAAAACATTGAAACCTGTAAATGAATTTTTGTGAGTTTATTTGAGCCAAAACTGTCGACAATTGCCGGGAAGCAGAACCTCAAAGGATTGAGATAATGCTCCGAAGAATGGCAGGTTACATTTCTGTATTTACACATTGCAATCAAAGGAGGAACATAGGTAGGTTACATGAAATTCATTGGTGATGGAGTAAGGAGGCGGGAGAAAGCAAGCCGGTTGCAAAGCCCTGGGATTGGATAAAAAGTAAAATGATGGGCATGATACAGGATACTGTAATGTAATTAACACATTGCAATTAACTTGATAACAGTCACAATGAGAGTATGTCTCGGGGCCATTTGTTGTGCCCTGAGGGGTCCGGGGTAAGAAGGAAGTTACACAAGTTACCCAGACATCTCACAGATAGGTTATCTCAGAGGCAGGAAGGCTAAAGGGCTCAGTAAAGCAGATCCAAATTGATCTTTGTCAGTTAAAATACCTGGGACATGACTACTTGCTATAACCTGTTTATAGTCGGATATTAAATTTTCAAACCATCTTTTGTGGTTACTTCAGGTCTCTCAGTCTGCAAGACTGCCACGCAGGCCTTCCCTGAGCTCATCAGGTCAGCAAGTGGCTGTTTTCGTTCACAAGGGATGCATTTATTCAGCAACCCTCCCTTGCCTCCTACCTCCATGTTTCCTGGCCCCTTACCTACTTCACTTTTCTCTGTTCCTCTCGCTATCTGGCACACTTCATGTCTATCAGTTTGCCTGTTGCCTGTTCTCCACGCCCCCCCCTTCCCCCCACCACCGCTGTCCCCCTAAATGTAGATTTCACCATGGCAGGTTTTTGAATCTTCTGTCGGTGTCTGCAGTGGGTGGGTCCTCAATGTGCATGCTGTTATTTTAACTGTCCACGGCTGCTCTAACAGCTGGAGGGAGACTGGAATTAAAAAAAAAAAAGTGTTCGGAGGAGGTCAGAAAACCAAACCGAAATAGAGCAGAACCAGACCTCGGCGAACATACAGTTCAAAGCCACATTTTATCCTTGAGGACACGGGGCCCAGAGTAAAGGACTCGGATGACACGGGAGGTTAATGGCAGAGCTGACGCCCGGAGCCAGGTCCCCGAGCCTCCGAGGGTCCTGACCACTCGGTCACATCCACACAAAGGTGCCACGTCCACGCTGCTCCCACGCTCATCTGCAAGCCTTTTACCTGAACTTGTACACATTGCGAGATGTTTTATTTTATTTTTCTAATAGACTACCCCTATTATTTCTCCATTAAAATACAGTTAGGGAAAGGTATTGATTTTTTAAAAATATGTGTGGATGAAGGTTATAATGGATGAATTTCATTTCAGAAGAACTATTGGGATTGTCCTGGCTGGGTCCCCAGCACGCAGAACCTGGGACCCAGGCTTTGTTGGAAGGGATTGCTATCGGGGAGTGTGATCCCTGGAGCAGGAGTGAGGAGCAGGATGAGGAAGCAAGGTGGCTGGTGCCATGGGGCTGCCTCCTGATCCCACTTGGACCATCTACGTGTCCACGTGGATGGGTTCCGGAGCCGCCTGCAGAGGCAAAGCAAGGGAAGCATTGCTCCCTCAGCTCTCATCTCCACTGGCCACCGTTGGCCTTACAGGCATTTGCTATTGCCCAACCCTGGGGTGGGCAGCCTCTGGGGGTGCCCTGTAGGATGGCATCAGGATGGATGTTCTTCCAAAGCAGGACAGAGGTGTGTGTCCCACACAATGTAAAGCCCCCGTGTAAAGCTGGTCAGGGTCTGCCTAGAGTTGGTCGCTGCAGAAGCGGCTGGCCTCGGAGGTGAGGCCGAGAGGACTCTCAGGAGCCGTCAGGAGGAGTCTGTCTGATCCCCAACCCTGAGTTCAGAAGAGGGAGGCAGCTCAGAGCCTCTGCCAGGAGCCTGCGCACTTCTGGCTAATCACGTGGCCTAGATTTCTCATCGCAGAGTTGTCTAGGAGACTCCCTCTGCAACATCCAAGTCCTAGGAGAAGTGCAGTGTGCTTTCTATTCGGGAAGAACTGAACCAACATCTCACCGGGGGGAATTCTTGGTTGCCTAAGGCTTCCCACGTCCCTGATGCTGCAGTGGGTGTCAGATATGTCCCCACAAGGGCCCTGAATATACGGGGCTTAACGAGGGAGCTGGGAGCTTAGCCTGTTGGGGAAGAGGCTGCAAGAGAAATAGCAGTTATCGTTTGCTGAGAACATACTATTTCCAGGCCCCAGGCTAAGCACATTTCTCACTGCAAACCTTTTAGGTAAATATTATTCCCATTTTCTACAGGAAAAGGCCTGGCTCAGAACCTCTCCAAGACATCCCACTGTCTATACCAGCACCATCCAATAGAAATGTGACACAAACCACAAATGTCTCATACTGCTGGACTTCACCACTTCCTGGCAGCCACATTTTAAAAAGTACCAAGAAAAAGGTGACATTTAACACAATATATCCAAGGTGATATCATCACATCATGTAATCATTATAAAAAATAGTCACAGGCTACTAGGAATATACCCTAAGAAACCAGAAACACCAATCAGAAAGGATATATGCACCCCTATGTTCATAGCAGCACAATTTACAATAGCTAGGATTTGGAAACAGCCTAGGTGCCCGTCAGCAGATGAATGGATCAGAAAACTATGGTACATCTACACCATGGAATACTATGCTGCCATAAAAAGGAAGGAATTCTCATCATTTGCAGTAATCTGGTTGGAATTGGAGAGCATCATGCTGAGTGAAATAAGCCAGTCAATGAAAGAGAAACACCACATGACTTCACTCATTTATGGATATTAAAGAACATTATAAACTAATGAATAGAAAGATAGATATAGAGACAGTAAAACAACAAGCAGACTGTCAAATGACAGCGGGGAGGGGGGTAGGGAGATCTGGGGGAGATAAGAGATCAACAGAAGGACTGGTATGCATGCATATAAGTACAACCAATGGACACAAAACTCTGGGGAGGGAGGGCATGTATGGGAGGGGGGAGCAATGATAAGCTATGTACACATATAATACCGTAATAAATTTAAAAAAAAAGAAAATCTAAAAAAAAAATAGTCACAGGCCATTTTCTTTCTTCTTCTTCTTCTTTTTTTTTTTTTTTTTTGCATGTGGAGTATTTCTGGTGCATCTCAGTCCAGACTAGCTCATTTTCAGCATTCTGTAGCCATGTGTGGCCTGTAGCTTTGGTCCTGGACAGCACGGCCCAGGCTTTAGGAAGCTGGTCCTCAAGCTGGGTATTTTAAAAAGTGTGAAAGTCGGGCTGTGCTAGCTGTGCTCAGTGGGCAGAGATGCTGAGCATCCTTCAAGACCCTTGACAACTACACAATGATCAGGACATTCCCAAAGAGGGGGAAGAATGCCCTTCCCAAATGCCAGTAGTGCTTCTATTGAGAATCACTCCCTCGGCACATGTAAAGTGTTCAGAGCCATGCCTGGCTCATAGAAAACACGCATGCAGGCTTATCGTTATTATTACTGTTGTCAGTCAAGTCCAGACCCCATCTCTTGGCACGTAAAACCCTCTATAATCTGACCCCTGTTACTAAGAAACTACACACACACAAACATCCACACACAATGCCCATAATAATATAGGGTGCCCCAAAAATGTATACACACACTTTGAATCATTATAAAGGCAGTGTTTATTAAAATACATTTCATTTTCAAATTAGGCTATCAGCTGTCAAAGTGTGTATGCATTTTGGGGGACACTTTGTATATATCAGTAGTTGCTATGTCTATTATTCTAATATATCCTATATAATAAAGAGGTAATATGCAAATTGACCATCACTTCAACACACAAGATGGCCGCACCATATGGTCAAAAATGGTTGCCCTCATGTGGCCTCAAGATGGCTGCCACAAGATTACTGGCAGGAGAAGGCAATTGTGGGAGGAACCAGGCCTGAAAGGGAGGGCAGTTGGTGGTGATCAGGCCTGCAGGGAAGGGCAATTTGGGGCAATATCAGGCCAGCAGGGGAGGGCAGTTGGGGGCAACCAGGTTGGCAGGCAAGATCATGCCAGCAGAGGAGAGTAATTGGGGGTGAGATCAGGCCAGCAGAAGAGGGCAGTTAGGGGTAATCAGGCTGGCAGGGGGACAAGGTAGGGGCAATCAGGCAGGCAAAGGCAGTTAGGGGCAGTCAGGCCAGCAGGGGAGAGCAGTTAGGGGTGAGATCAGGCTGGCAGGGGAGGCCAGTTAGGAGTGATCAGGCAGGCAGGTAGAGAGGTTAGGGGTGATCAGGCAGGCAGGGGGTAAAGGTAAGGACAATCAGGCCAGCATGCAGAGAGGTTAGGGGTGATCAGGCAGGCAGGCAAGGAAGTGGTTAGGAACCAGTAGTCTCAGATTGTGAGAGGGATGCCCCATTGCTGGTTTAGGCCCTGTGGGATCAGACATCCCCCAAAGGGTCCTAGATTGGAGAGGGTGCAGGCCAGGCTAAGGAACACTCCTCCATGCACAAATTTCATGCACTGGACATCTAGTGTGTGTGTGTTCTGGGCTCTTTTTTGTCTTCGCAGTTTATATTTCATTTCATTGGACACTGAAATCTGCGATTAGAATAGGTAAATATTATTAGTCCCATTGTACAGTGGAGAAAACCAAGCCCAGAGAAGTTGAACTGCTTGCATACGTTCCCACAGCTACTGAAGGCAGAGCCACGACTTCATCTTCTTTGTTAGAGATTATCCTTAAGTCTTGGAGTCAAATTGATACCAAGGCTACTGACATCATGGCAGAGGCCAGGCCATCTTCCATTTTGAAAGAGTTCTGTGGGCGTGGGCAACACACCAGAAGAACAATTCTCCCCACCCCGGACCTCAGGCTCACCCACAGTTTCCCTCCTGTCCTAGAAGCGAGTTTGGAGCAGACGACAAAGAGAAGCATACCATGCAATTGCAACCTCAACAATGACAACTGATGAGGCACAATAGCAGGATCTGGCCTGTAATCAGCCTCAAGCTATACTCAGCTATTTAGGCGTCCATTCTGCTGGCTCGGAGAGAGTGCGGGGAGAGGCCTACACCCCTCAACTCCAGCTCCTCGCTCATCATCTCGGTGCACCACGCGGAAGAAGGACCCCTTTGTGACAGCAGCACAAATTACAGCCCAGGCAATCTGGAGTCTCAGCTAGAGCAGATTCTTCTCTCCCCCGAAAGAAAAATCTGTTTCAGGCTTAATTATAGTCTGTCATTACCCGCAATCTTGTAATGATCCAAAGTCCCTGGCAAAGTGATAATAATAATAAAATAGAGAAAGAGAGAGGAGAGAGAATCAATTCAAATATGAGCTGAAAAGACTCAAGACAAGTAACTGGGAAAGGAGGTGATGGTGGCATTCTTCAGAAACAATTGTGAAATGCAGATCAGAGCTTCCTTCGTAAATAGTCATTCTGGCTCAATTGTCAATTTAGCAGGCCCCAGAGCCCAGTGTTAACTTTACCCACTTTCCAAAGCTTTGATCTTGTTGCTCAAAAATTCACCCTGTAAAATGTAGGAGCAGCTCCCAAGAAAAACCCGATGCCCTAAATCAAATGACTTAGATTTAACAGGACAATGCTTAGATCTTGAGAGGATGCATTAAACAGACTAGAAGTGTCCAGTGACATGTTCTTGGCATGTTAGCAAGAATAGGCTGATGTCCATCAGAAGACACGTTTTAAATCAAGTTTTCTTTGTCACTTTCCATAGACTGGATTGTAATTTCCTTTCAGGTACAGCCAACCATTGGGCACTCCCTCTTGTGGCCATATCAGGAATGGGACTGTATCAATTCCCACCTCCCCACTCACCCCAAAAGCAAAAGTGAGAAGACCAATTGATCCAGCCTGGTGGGTCTGGGATTGGATACTAGAGAGGCAGGGTTTTGGGGAATCTCCCATATTCTGTTTAACCTTCCTGGAGCCTGGATATCCTCCTGAATCCAAGAAATTTTGTGAAATGATATGAATGGCAGGAGAAATGTCTTCTTTTCTTCTCCTGTTTAAATTCTTTTTTAGATATGTTTCATAAGTTACTGGTGGAAATAATTATTTTCTATTATATAAAAAATATATGTACTTCTATTGTATAAAAATATATGAATGGAAATAGTATTTTCCATTTATTACTCTGTGAGACTTCTTAGAGCATCAGAGAAACCTTTAATTTATTTTTATTTTTTATTTATTTATTTTTGTTGTTTTTAAAATATATTTTATTGATATTTTACAGAGAGGAAGGGAGAGAGATAGAGAGCTAGAAATGTCGATGAGAGATAAACATCGACCAGCTGCCTCCTGCACACCCCCCGCTGGGGATGTGCCCGCAACCAAGGCACATGCCCCCGACCGGAATCGAACCTGGGACCCTTCAGTCCGCAGACCGACACTCTACCACTGAGCCAAACCGGTTTCGGCTATTTTTATTTTTTAAAATAAATTTTTATTCTTCATATTATTACAAATGTTCCTCATTTTTTCCCCTCCATTGCTCCCCTCACCAAGCTCCCACACCACCCTCTGCCCTTTCCCCAGCCCCATTGTCCTCATCCATAGGTGCACAGTTTTTGTTCAGTCTCTTCCCGCACCCCCATTTTCCTTTTCCCCGAGAATCGTCAGTCCACTCCCCTTTCATACCTCTGATTCTATTATATTCACCAGCTAATATTGTTCATCAGATTTTTTAATTCCCTTGGTTTTTAGTTTCACTTGTTGATAGTTACATATTTGTTGTTCATAATTTTTATCTTTATCTTCTTCCTCTTCCTAAAGAACCCCCTTCAGCAATTGATATAATTCTGGTTTGGTGGTGATGAACTTCTTTAGCTTTTTTTTTATTTGTGGAGCTCTTTATTTGGCTTCTGATTCTAAGTGATAGCTTTTCTGGGTAGAGTATTTTTGGCTGTAGGTTCTTGCTATTCATTACCTTGAATATTTCTTGCCATTCCCATCTGGCCTGCATGGTTTCTGTTGAGAAATCAGCTGACAGTTGTATGGGTGCTCCTTTATAGGTAACTACCTGCTTTTGTCTTGCTGCTTTTTAATATTCTCTCTTTGTCTTTTGCTCTTGGAATTTTAATTATGATGTGTCTTGGTGTAGTCCTCTTTGGATTCCTTTTGTTTGGGGTTCTGTGCACTTCCTGGACTTGTAAGTCTATTTCTTTCCCCAGGTGGGGGAAGTTTTCTGTCACTATTTCTTCCAATATGTTTTCAGTTTCTTGCTTTCTGTCATCTTCTGGGATGCCCATAATTCTGATGTTGGTTTGCTTGAAGTTGTCCCAGAGGTTTCTTACATTATCTCCAACTTTCTGGATTCTTTTGTCTTCTTGCTTCTGTGGAGGAGTGTCCTCTGGCTCTTGATGCTCCAAATCTTTGACTTGATTCTTGCAATCTTCCATTCTGTTTTTAGGACTCTGTATAATATTTTTTTATTTCAGACAATGTATTCTTTATTTCTAGTTGATCCCTTTTCATATCCTCATAGGTCACATTTATTTTATCGGCCTCTTTTTAGGAAATTCTTGAAAAACCTTATAACCGTGGTTTTGAACTCTATATCCATTCGCTTCTTGTCCTCCATTTCTTTTGTTTGTGATCTGTTTCCTTGTCTCAGCATTTTTGCTGCTTCCCTGAGTTGGTAGGGTGGCTTTGTGTACTAAGATGTTGGCTGCGAGGATCAGCTGTGTCTATGCCTGGAGATAGCCTTATTCAACTAGACCTGGAAAATTGCAAAAGCCTCTGTGCTCAGCTTGGATGGGGCAGAGTTTCAGGGTGGAGCCTACAGCCCTGGCTTCCTGTCAGACCCACCCTATGAGGTTCCTGAGTCTCAGTGTCCTTTGGTACTCACTGCAAGCACCTCTGAGAGAAAGGTGTCCTTGAGTTTCGCCCGCTACCAGACAGTCTAGTCTCTCCGCTAATGAGCTAGGAACTGGGGTTCAGTGCAGTTGGAAGTGGGGTTAAGAGCACTCCAGAGCTTTTGTCTCCTTCCCTCTAGGGCAATCTAGCAGCACAGTCAACAGTCCATCCTCTGCGTGCAATGTGCGCTCCTCTGGGACTCTGCCTTCTGCTGCTCCACTGAGTTTCCACCTTATAGCCTAGATCCCTTCTGTATGAGCCTGGGTCCCCAGGGTCTCGCCCAGAACTGGGGTTCAGTGCAGTTGAAACTGGGGTTCAGCACAGTCTGGAGCTTTTATCTCCTTCCCACTAGGGAACGCCAGCCAGGCACTCAGCCACCCCCTCCTCTCCAGCTTGTCCTCTCCCCACGTGCTCACCATGTCTCCATACCTTAGGCTTTTACAGCTCCTCTGATTTTTTTTTTCTGGTTTTATCTTTCCTTCTAGTTGTAGAATTTCCAGTCAGTCGACTTTCCTGTAGTTCTGGATAATGCCCATTTTGTATTTTAGTTGTATTTTTTGAAATTGTTGTGTGAGGCTGCAGTTAGGCATTTACCTATGCTGTCATCTTGATTTCTTCTTGAAACCTTTTAACTTTTTGTTTCTATAGGAAGACTTTTTATGTGATTCTGGAATAAACATAAATGCACTAGATGTGGAGTTTGTTTTGGAACATGGAACTCCCAGTGTTCAGAGAGAGTTAAGTCCCAGTGAGGTCCCCTTCCCTAGAATGGCCGGTAGCTCACAAGGAGAACTTGGCCACCATTTTATGCAGCTCCTCATTTTACCATTGCTCTCTAGTTTAAGGAAGGAAATTGTGACTTATCCATCATCCCTGATTTTGAAACCCTGGGGAAACTCCTAGGTAGTGGGAACAAAATTAGGAAAGAAATGAATTAGGAATCATTATGTTGCGATTAACAGAAAATTCAACTCAAACCAGCTTGAACAGTATATGGAATTTATAGATACAGATAAATAAGAAGTCTGGTAGGCTTCAGGTAGGGAAGGATCCAGCAGATCAGAACCATCACCAAGAATCCCATTTCTCATTATCTCTCCTCTCTGTCTTCTCAGGTGTAGTGAGCATCACCTGTGCTTTTCCCATTCCTCCTCAGCCTTTCTTGAAGCCCACTTGTAGACATTTTTCATAGAAAGAGTCCCTACATCTTTCTTACTGAGGGAATTCTCTGTCCCTATGAGTATACTCAACAAGCTGGAAACACCAGAGAGTTAACACTTCCAAACTGACTGTCAATATAAAAAACAAAAATAGAAGTTAGAGAATAAATAGCTTAGCCTGTTAATTCCTAGTGGGACCATTATGGTATGTGGTTCACTGCTGCAGCCTTCACAGTGGGGTTCAGGATTTGAAGGAGGGGCTGATGCACAAATGAAAATTCTCTACAAGAAATATGAATTTAGGAGACATTGGGGGGGGTGGGCAGGTGGAGACCTCTTTCTTGAAGGAGCACACCTGACTTCTGGCCTGGTCTATCTTTTATTTACTTAAATACACATTTTCCCTTTAGCAATGCATATCAAAGGTAAAGTTTGGTAAACAGTAAAAGGGTTATCAGGTTAGGGAATTGCCTTGAGCCACCACTTATCTCAACACTAACTATGGTGCTTAGTGTCAGCCCTGCTAACACCCAAGGTCCTTGGTGCACTCTGGTGACAGTATCTGCAAGTGGTGGCTTCCGAAGCTCACTCCATGTCTTAAAGTCCCCCAAGGAATTGAGCCCTTGTTCCCACAGTGGTCTTATAAGAAGACAGTCCACAGGGAATTAGAGACACAACAACCAAACAACCAAAGCAGATAGGTTTTGAATGCTGCCCCACCTCACCCTCATGGCCTGACCGATTTGCTCCAGACAAATGGACCTCCCTCACCAACACACCACCCCTCAAATTTAGACCAGCAGTGTGCAATAGAAATACAATGCTAGCTTTAAATGCAAGTCACATAGGCAATTTAAAATTCCCTAGTAGTCACATCAAATGGTGGTGGTGATGGCAGTGGGGGAAATAGGTGAAATTAATTTTAGTAATATATTTTACTTAACCCAATGGTCACAAACAGCATCCTTTCAACAGGTAATCAATATAAATATTACTAATGTGGTGTTTGCATTATTTTTTAAAAAATACCAAAAGCCTTCCAAAGCCAGTGTGCATTTCCATGGAGCACATTTCAGAGTACATATTTCAAGAGTTAAGTAGCTACACGTGGCTGATGGCTACTGCGTTGGGCAGCACAAGTGTAGAATATAACGTGTCTCTGTGTAAGTTTCAAAATGCTTTCATGTGCTTGTTATCACATGGTACTATCATCCCCATGGTACTATCATCCCCTTGGTACTATCATCCCCATCCTGACACTATTTTAGGTGGGGGTGGGGGTAAGGTATCTTCTACCCCTTGGGGGGAGGGGCAGGAGGGCTGGGGCCTGAGCTAGATTTCAGTCCTGTGTAGCTTCCTTCACACCACATGTATTTCACCTGGATTCATATCACCTTGTTTTAATCCCTTCAACAGTAACTGCTTGACCGGGCGACACCTCCTGGGATTGCTGACAGAGAAGCCATGAGGGTTCCCTGGTGGAATTCGGGGTATTTCCCCCGCTCCGGGTTCTGAGTTGGATGGGGGTACACCCACATGGAAGTGGGGGCACGAGCCCGGGCGTCCCACGTCTCTTCCAGGCCCGTGAGTCTCAAACCACAGATGGCTGAGTGGTGGGGACAGGAGCCGCACCTGCGGTCACCTTCGGGAGCAAACTGTCGCAAGCAGTTGTGCCCGAGGCTGACCTAGTTTGGCAGTGGGCCGCACACGGGCGCTCTCCTTTTCAAAGGTTTGTTCCAGGCGTTTGTTTTCCACAAACCACTCTATTTGCCTCTAAAAATACTCCAAAGCAGATGTGCAACTGACCGTGACTCTCCCGCAACAGCCCAGCACACAAGGGTGAAGCGCTAAAGCCTCCCCTTGGGCCTCTGGCTGGGGGACCCCAGGGGAGCAGGGCTGCTTCCTGTCATCATCCCCAGACGAATCCCTCCTTAAGATATGTGCCGGCCAGGAAGGGCCTCTCAGTCTGTCTGTCTGACTATGAATAGTATCCATGGAACTCTTCCGTTACAACAGAGAAAAGTCGATTCAGACTGAGGTCATCTCTTTCTCTCTCTCTCTCTCTCTGTCTCTGTCTCTGTCTCTGTCTCTGTCTCTGTCTCTGTCTCTCTCTCTCACACACACACACACTCACATGTTGTCTCAAGGAGCAAAAATTCATGGGACAGTTTCAGGCACAGCTGGATTCAGCCGCTCATTGGGCCTGCTTTTAGTTCCGGTTCCTCTGTGTTGGTTTCACTCTCAAGCATGTTTCTCCTCACAATGTCAGGACAGCTGCCAGAAGCCTCAGGTTTGCATACTCACCACTCCAAGTTCAACCCAAAGAGCCTTTCTTTTCCCTGGGAATCTTTACCCAGCTTTATGAGGGTGTAACTGATATACAGGAAGCTTTATATATTTAGACTATACAACTGAATAAGTGTTGACACATGTATGTACCTATGAAACCATCACCACAATCAAGATGGCGAGTATATATATCCATGTCCCAAAAGTTTCCTTTGAGATTCCTCCTGCTCACTCCTTTTCTTCCATCCTAAGTAACTGCTGATCTGCTGTCACTTTATAGTCCTCTGTATGTTCTAGACCAGTGGTCGGCAAACTCATTAGTGAACAGAGCCAAATATCAACAGTACAACGATTGAAATTTCTTTTGAGAGCCAAATTTTTTAAACTTAAACTTCTTCTAATGCCACTTGTTCAGTCTTTTTTTTATTATTATTGATTTTTGACAGAGAGGAAGAGAGAGGGATAGAGCTAGAAACATCGATGAGAGAGAATCATCGATCAGCTGCCTCTTGCACACCCCTCACTGGGGATGTGCCCGCAACCAAGGTACATGCCCTTGACCGGAATCGAACCTGGGACCTTTCAGTCTGCAGGCCGACGCTCTATCCACTGAGCCAAACCGGTTTCGGCTAATGCCACTTGTTCAAAGACTTGCCAAGCTGTAATATTTTGTGGAAGAGCCACACTCAAGGGGCCAAAGAGCTACATGTGGCTCGAGATCTGCAGTTTGCCAACCACGGTTCTAGAGTTTTATGTACATAGGATCATACAGTATGCATGGGTGGGGTGTCCTGGAGTGCTCTGAGTCAAATTAGTGCTTGTCATGACTTCCTATGGAGGCGGCCGACCTCAGTCTACTCTCCTCCTTAATCTCTTGCTCATGTATATTAAACAGTACTCTTCCGGCTGCCCATTGGTCTTGCCCTTAGAAACATCAATGAGCCAGGAGTGGTGGTGAAGGCCTAGGGTAGGTGTGCGTGTGAGCGTGGGGTGTGTATTGGGAACTGAAGTTACTGGTCACTAAAATAATTTGCATGAATAGCCTGAAATGGCCTCGATCCGGCTCAGTCCTCCCAGGAGGCAGTGTAGCAAATGCACAAATTCATTCTGGAGAAGGGAGGCGGAAGCTGTCAGCAGCCTTGAAACAAAACAGGACAGCTTTAGAAGTCACTTTGAACGCCTTTACATATGTTAATAGAGGGTCACCAAGAGGGTGAGTTGGGACCATGAGGCCTCGGGCAAGTTCAGAGAAACCCTTGTATGGGGTCAGGTTGGGTTAACTAGGTTTTCCATCATCTCACAAGAAGCATCCGGCTTCTCCCTCAGCAAAGGGAGAAATGACTCAGCACTGGTCCCATTAACTTGGTAGGAGACGCATGAACACATTGAGGTGTATATTGTTGCCTCTCGGTATTCTAACAATGTGCCCCGATTTTTTTTTTTTTTCAGAATCACCTTTGGAGTCTACGCCATTCATTAAGCTTCCTGGCATCTTCTGGGGTGAAAAGGAAAGCAAAGATGGTTTCCCTCTAGTTTAAAATTAAGTGTATTAGGGTGACATTGGTTAATAAGACTATGTGAGCTTCACGTGCACACACCGTATGTGGATGTGAACACAGGTGTCCCATATTGGGTCAGGAGAGTGGAATTATGAGCACCTGAAGCCAAATGGGAGAACAATGGGGTGGGGGGGACCCTGGGAATCAGTGGTCTTGTGTCTTAAGTGATGGGAAGAGGAGGTGCTACAACCTAGGGGTGGTCTAGGTGATTGGAACAGAGGAAAGTGGGCAGCCTCAGAGGAGAGAATTGTTGCGAAGGGAGAAGGAAAGGCCTTGCCCTTTATGGAAGCTCCCTGCCCTCTGGCCTCCACAGAGCCACATTTGTATACAGAGCCGGCCCTCCTCGGAGCTGGGAGGCTGTGCCTGCAGCGTGGGCTTCTGGGAAGACCTGGGATATTAAGATGCAAATGAATAATCATAATTCCTGGCCCTACGTGGCACCACTTCCTGAAAGGCCACAAAGAGCTTTACTATTTACTGTTCCAAACAAAAACGCTGCTTTCTCCAGTAACACTGCGAGGTGTAAACAGCCACAAAGCCAGAGAAAAAGAAAACATTTTAAATACAGTCGCTATCGCAGGCGCATTTTGGATGGGAAATGTATTTGGTCGGAGAAATCGTTATCAGCGAGGCTCCCCTTCTTTTCTCCCCTGTGAAGCCACCATAAAAACACAGAGTAAGTTACCATGAAAAGCTATAATAATGCTAATTTTGTTGCCATTTCCTGGCTTTTTCCACTAGACTCGAGGCTGTTTAATATGACTTTAAAATTTCCTTCCATTAATAATACCCTTTCTTCTGGCCTCTGCTCTTTTGAAGTTGTGTTATTATTTCCCTCGGTGACTGACTGCGGCATATTTGCTGTCCAAAACCAACTCCCAATGCATGAAAAGCACATTCCCGAGGGCCACGCTGTCCACCCTGAAGTTTAAAAGCTTCCAAAGATGAGTGGGGATGCATCGTTCTGAATGGAAACATTCGGGGCAGCTTGCCCTGAAAGCTCCTTGGGAACAGGCAGATCTGGAGCAAGGGGGGCATCTGAATGAGGAGGCGTGCACCTGACCTGTCACTCACTGCCTGTAGTCCTGGTAACCGCCCAGGCAGGAGTGGAGTGGTACCCACACATGCGGTAATCACCCAGCACTGGGCAGCAATTTCCTGCACACTCCTGCCCCTGGCCCCTTTCCTCCTCCCCAGCAGGGGAACAGTTGTTTTTTCTCCAGAAGGGGTCCCTGAGGGTCCACAGATGCTAAACTGGGGTGTTGATGGAGTCTGAGTCCTTGAAGGCTGGAGCTGAGAAACATGGGGCACATCCCATTCAGAAGCAAGAATTAGGTCAAGTCTCCATGACAACTGAGGCCTGGGCCTTCTCATGAGAGGCCCGGGAGGTCCGTATGTGTGCCTTGGACCCACCCTCAAATTGCGAAACAAGTTTGTTGCCTCGTACGCACAGCTGCAGAGTGGGACAAATCTGTAAGTTGAATACATAAGAAAATGAAAAATAAAGGAATGCTTTGCGTTTAGCCCCACCACAACCCTAGAAGGTAAATGCTATCATTATCCCCATTTTATAGATGAGAAGACTAAGGATGGCGAAGGTAAGTCCTTGCCAGGATCACGGAGATGGCTTGTGGCAGAACTAAGATGCAAATATTTCTCCAATTCCAAAGCCTCTGATGCTCCACCTTGCCTTTCAGCCTTGCACCCATCGGCCAAATTAAACTTCCATTTCCAACTCCACTTGATTTGGGGCCATCTTGAAGTATGTTTACAATGTAGCCCACAGGAAAGGAAGGCAGTGACGTGTCTTGGAGTAGTAACACTGACACTCACTTGGAGTAGTAATACTATCATTGACATGGCACGTGCTCTGTACCAGGCCCTGCTCTAAATCCTTTGTGTACATCAATTAATTAAATCTTCACAGCTCTCCGTCAGGTAGACTCTGCCTTTACAGATGAGGACACTGAAGATAAATCTATTACTTGTCAGCAGGTGACACAGACTGGATTCAGAGCCGGGCAGTGTGGCTCCAGAGTTCGTGCTCATAGCTTTGTGCCTGCATATCCCTCTGTCCCCTCGTAGGGCTGAGGAACGCTGGGACCATTCCTACACTTCTCATCAGATGGGCCACCATCTCCCTTCCCACCTCCCCGGGTGCAGAGGGGCCAGGCCAGGAGAGTGCCTCTGATCCACAGCCCTTGGACTGCCGCCCATCCTTCTGTTCATGGCCCCCTCTGCTGCCCTGTATGCACCTGCAGGTTTCTAAAGCAACAATCTGCTAAGCCAAGAGCCCCGGGTCTACGCCTGACTCCCTGCAGCATCTTGGGGGGAAAGGCCACGTCTGCCTCATCCTTCTGCCCACGCCTTCTCCTCCAGAGGGTGTTGGGTCCAAAGTGCACAGCAGACTGTTCTTCATGGAGTCAGGGCCTCCCTTCTACCACGGCAATTGGCAGTTGCCTAAGCCAGAGCCCCCACTTAGCGACTTCGGTGCAGCCGGGAAGGAGAGTTGTCTACAGGGCCCCCTCTCCCAGGCTGGAACCACACAAAAAGCATTTGGTTTGTGTGTTTGTGGAATGTGTGTGAGCCCCTGAGACCAGAATCACGTCCTATTTACCCTTAACCTCAGAGCGTAGCATCGATTCTGGCTCATTGAGGTACCCTATTGCTGGTTAATAAGTGAATAAATGAATGCAGGTGCACAGTCTATTTTGATCACATCAGATACGGGAGGAAATTGAGGTAGGACATGGGGTCTTGACCCAGTTACAAACCTAGCCACCTGATTGCAAATCCCTAAGTTGCCCTCAAGAATATCCTTCTAGCTTTTCTCTCGCAGACATACTGCAGAATCACATGCTTCTCTAAGCATTGGTGTTCACAACCACTTGCTGGTGTTATATGCGAGGTCTCTTAAATCACCCGCTGTAACCCACTGCCCGGCCACTCCGAAGCCTCTGAATTTACAGCTCCACTTAGTCGCATCCATGAAGGGGGCTCCCCCTATCCCTCCAAGCCCCCAGATTGATTTGGCGCTCACAGTCACTGTTATATTTTATACTGAGCCTTCTGCATCAGCTCATTGGATTTTAGCTGTAGCTATATAAAATCTTCTCCAGTGAAATTATTTGGCCATATTGCGGATGGTTCTGCCATGATCTATCAATGCCACTAACTATCCAGCAATATAAAAAAAAAAATCCTCTTTCTTTTCTTCTCATTGTAATGAATTTTCTAAACTCGAATTGAACCTTGAAAGGCACTCTACTGGCTTTTTCATTTTTAAAAGGCGGCATTTTGATTTTTAGACGCAACGCGCAGGAGGGGCGGTGGCCAGTTCTGGCTACTTGCTATGCCGTGGAGAGTTTCTGGGGAGGTTAAGAAAAGGGTGGCTGGGATTTCTTGGGGGGACGAAAAGGATGGACTTGGGGCAGGCTCATGGGAGTCATGTTTCACTTAACCACCTGTGATTTAGGGCAGGTCGGGAGGATGGAATTGAAGCAAAGAGCATATATAAACACCTGGCTGAGATTATTTCAATGTATTCATGCATTAATAAAAAAGAAGAAAAGTTTGTCGTGATCTATCTAATGGTTTGAAAAAATATATATTACTGTCTCCCACAGGAAGCCGATTTCCAGGTCAGGTGGGAAGCTGTTGACTTTAAAATAGCATTGCAAAGTGGCTTAGGTGGGGGAAGCAGGTGGGGTCACAGAGAGGAAGAAATGTGCAGTTCAGGGAGGAAAAGCCATGCGTGCATACGAGTACCGAGACACCACAGATGACTGTGTGTGAAAAACGCAAGTCCTGAACTCTAAGAGTGCGCCTCGAGTTAATATAAATGAGATTTTAAGGCAAATCTTAGACTGGCAATAAACCTGGAGTTGATATTAACTCACCGAATAGGATATGAAAAAGGAAACTCCCACCTTTTGCTGGGATGAAGTTGCTCATATTTACAAGGACTGGCTTTTTAGACAGTCATTTAATGTGTTCCCTCCTCAGGGGAAAGCCCTCTAGTCTAGTTAATCAACATTGTATTTTCTGATAGTCTAACCCCATGGTTGACAAACTTGAGCCACATGCAGCTCTTTGACCCCTTGAGTGTGGCTCTTCCACAAAATACCACGGCCTGGGCAAGTCTATTTTGAAGAAGTGGCATTAGAAGAAGTTTAAGTTTAAAATATTTGGCTCTCAAAAGAAATTTCAATCATTGTACTATTGATATTTGGCTCTGTTGACTAATGAGTTTGGCCACCACTGGTCTAACCAAAGGAAGGTAAGCAGGGATATTTTTTATTTTTTTAAGCAAGGATTTGTTTTAAAACTCAACCTTCGTTTGTTCTAACATGGGCATTACTTTTATAATTAGGGGGGGAAACCAAGCTATTGTAATTGAAACAATGTCATGCTAGAATGATTAAAAAAATTGAAGAACAAGATTAAGTCCTCATTCCTCTGCAACCCAGCTAAGTGTAGGCCGCTTCAAGAACATGCATGAAAGCTCTACGGAAGCTTTCTTGTCTCTGGTAGTTGCTGGAGACTCTGGTGTTCCGTGGTTGGCGGATGCACCAGTTCAGTCCTGCCTCTGTCAGCACATGGCTTTTTCCCTGTGTGTCTCTATCTCTCCTCTCCTCTCCTCTCCTCTCCTCTCCTCTCCTCTCCTCTCCTCTCCTCTCCTCTCCTCTCCTCTCCTCTCCTCTCCTCTCCTCTCCTCTCCTCTCCTCTCCTCTCCTCCCCTCCCCTCCCCTCCCCTCCCCTCCCCTCCCCTCCTCTCCCCTCCTCTCCCCTCCTCTTCCCTCCTCTCCTCTCCTCTCCTCTCCTCTCCTCTCCTCTCCTCTCCTCTCCTCTCCTCTCCTCTCCTCTCCTCTCCTCTCCTCTCCTCTCCTCTCCTCTCCTCTCCTCTCCTCTCTTCTCTTCTCTTCTCTTCTCTTCTCTTCTCTTCTCTTCTCTTCTCTTCTCCAAAGGACATCAGTCCTCTTTGGTTTAGACCCACCCTGATCCTGTATGACCAGATTCTGCTTCTAAATAAGGTCAGTTTCTGAAGTTCTGGGAAGACAGGAACCTTAAGCCTGTACATGTGTGTGTGTGTGGGGGGGGGAGTAGGGGGGTGACACTATTTAACTTAGTTTACCCATGAAATCTAAATTCTGAGGCCCCACCCTAGGCAAATTGAGTCACAAGTGTTGCAAGTGGAGCCCAACAAACTGAGCCTCAACAAGACCTCTGGGGGACTGAGGTCCTCCACAGCATGAGTACCAATGTCCTAGAAGAACTGCACACGACATTCAGGCTGCACAGAAAACATAGAAAGCTACCACTTTAAGGAGAAAGCTCTCACGAATGGGATTGGTGCCTTTATAAAGGAAACCTCAGAGAGCCGTCTTCTTCCCCTTCCACCACGTGAGGACATAGCTAGACGATGGCGTCTACCAACCTGGAAGCAGGCTCTCCCCAGACACTGTGTCTGCCAACACTTAATCCCGGACTTCCCAGCCTCCAGAAAAGACATAAATTTCTGTTCTGTATAAGCCACCCAGCCTACAGTATTTTGTTATGCCATATTCATATGGTATTTTGTTACAGTAGCCTGAACAGACTAAGACACTATTTTTTTTCCGTCATCGCAATTATCTCAGTAAGAAGTCACACAATTATTAGTTTATCTGCCTACTGTTCATTGTCTCTCCCCCTAGAATAGAAAATTCTATGAGGAAAAGGACTTGGTCTGTTCACCACGTCATTCTCAGGGATGGCTTGGAACAGTCCCTGGCCTATTTTAGGACTCAGTAAATATATGTTGAGTGACATCAAGCTGCAGAACAAATAAGCAAATAAAAACGTGTGCGATACAAAAATAAATAAAAAAAATATTTGTAGACTATATTAAAATACCAAGAACCCTAACTGATAAGTGAGCCTTACTTTTCTGCAAAAATCATGTCCATCTTCATGGAAACATTTTTCTTTAAATTCCAATATTCTTTTAAACCCGAGATCTCTAGTATGATACTAGGAAAACTTCAGGCTTTTTATTCATTTGTTTGTTTGTTTAACCTAGAAAATACTTTGTCAAGCTCTGCACTTGCATATGTCTTGTTTTTTTAATACATTTTATCGATTGTTTACCTACAGGAATGGAGAGGAATAGAGTTAGAAACATCGATGAGAAACTTCAATCAGCTGTCTCCTGCACACCCTCTACTGGGGAGGTGCCCGAAACCAAGGGTTTGAATCGAACCTGGGACCCTTCAGTCCGCAAGCTCTGTCCACTGAACCGAACTGGTTAGGGCTTTGCAGTAAGTTTTTTTAAAAACTTTTTTCTATTAAATTATTATCTGTGTACATATATTACCATTGCGCCCCCCCTCCCACCTCCCATACATGCAGTACGTTTTAATTGTTACCTTACAACAGATAGTGCAGAGCAATCCTGTGAGTTGGTTAATGACAAAGCATCATTTGGTCCCGCTTTCTCAGGATAAACTTCTTGTGCCTCCTAATCTCTCCCATTTAAATACATACATGTCTCCACTTTCACCATACAACGTCCAAGCAGGGACCGATAGTTCCTTATTAATTCCAATTTTTCCATCAGAGCAAAGAAGATAATTTTCTAGTATTTTCCCTCCCTGACTCACTGGCCCTCACTGCACATAAGACATCAGCCCCAGCCACACTGGGGAATGCCTTCCCCTGAAATAGGTTTACTGTGATGTCATTCATGCCTGGTTGGACCACAGAGTCCTAATTAGAATGAGGCGCCTCTCCCCACTCATTGCTCTGATGGCTCTAAATTGGCTCGAACAATCCCATTTCTTTCTAAATGAATGGGACCTTTGCCTCTCTGAGTGTAGACGTGTGAGATTGGCCACCGGGTCCCTGACACTTTCCCCTCACGACCATGTCCCTGGTGTTTTCAGGTGCTCTGCCCTCTACATTTCATTTGGGAGCCACATTGCTGGGTTGTAATTTAATTTTTGTAAATTTAGTCTGTAGAAGGCCAAGCCAATGGCAAGGGATTACAGCTTACTAGGAATCCACATTTAAGCTAAGGGAAGTCCTCTCTGGGGATCTGGATTTATTTATGAAGTTTGGGGACTCAAATGAAGACCAAATAGATTTAGTAGCCACACCTCCCTACTGCAATTTAACAGTCTCTTAAGCACAAAATCAAACACAATATAAGCAAAGTGGCTTAAGTCGTTCCTCAGTGTCTTACCTTCACTTTTGCTGCCTCCTGTTTTCCTATCTCCTAGCTGTCCCCAAAGAAGCCATTTCACCTTTTTGAAGACCTCTAGCTTTTTAAGGAGAAGCAATCGCATCTCCTAAAATACTTCCCGAAACCTCAGGAGCAACCAGCATTGCAGAAGATGGAATTAATAAAAGACCAACTCTGTTGACAATCTTGGTTAGAAAGGTACTAATTGTGTGCAGTACCTTTCAGGAAACCTGCTATGTGTCCAACACTGTACTTGGCAGTATGGGCAATAAAGCAATAAATCAATTTTATATCTTAATCTCTGCTAATAAGGAATTCAAAAAGACACACTGCAATGTAGTGGAGTAGTTCAGAGCATGCTCTGTGGGAGTGAACAGGCTGTGCCAGCATCCTGGCTGGAATCCGGCTTGGAACTTAGCCCTCTGTGCCCCACTTTTCTCATCTGTTAGTTTGAGACAAAAAGAGGAGCTACCTGGCCAGGGCCTATTGTGGGTTTTTTAATGCGTTAATACATGAAAATAGGAGAGGGACATGTAGCAAGTGATTTCTCTTATACATAGATATGGATGTGTGTGTGTCTTCATACAGTGTAAAAACAAATACCTCTTATAAGGAAGGAGCACAGACAGTGCTATCGGAATCCAGTGGTGGTAGACAGTGTTTGCAGCTGGAGGGAACCCGGGAGGCTTTCTGGAAAGTGGAGAAGACAGTAATGCTCACTAAATATTATGTTTAATTTAGGTACTTCCCAGCTCTTTTTTTTTTCAGGGTCACATGACAAGTTCTGTCCAATGGGGTGAACGGGGAAGAGCTGAGCGTATTTGGCCTCTCCTCTCCTACTGCAGTGAATGAGAAGGCTCCCAGATGTTGTAGCTACAAATGGCAGAAAGGCCGTCAGCCTGGGTACCTGAGTGTCAGTGTGAATTAGATACTTCCTTGGACTCAAACACAAATAAAAACCCTGTAATGAATACACAGCATGAACAAAACATAAAGCTTTCATATGCTAAGCCAGGCAAACTGTGGCTCTTTGGTCCCTTGAATGTGGCTCTTCCACAAAACACCATGGCCTGGGCTAGTTTATTTTGAAGAAGTGGAGTTAGAAGAAGTTTAAGTTTAAAAAATTTGGCTCTCAAAAGAAATTTCAATCATTGTACTGTTGATATTTGGCTCTGCTGACTCATGAGTTTGCCCACCACTGTGTTAAGCCATTGGGACTTTAAGCTTAATGGTCACTGTAGTGTAACTTAGCCTGTCTTGACTAACATAAAATTTTATATACATTGTAAGAAAACCAAGAATCATGGTTTTTTGCACCTTTTCCCAGAAATACTAAAACCTGTAATATTGGTGAAGGTAGTCCTAGTTACTGTAACAAAACAAACAAACTGACAAACTAACAAAAAACCACCCAAAACTTTGTAATGGCTCAAACATGGCAGACATTTATTTTTTACACAAAATCCTAAAATGGTATTCCTGATTGATGGGTGGCTTCTCCTCATGTGATGATTCAAAGACCCAGGATCCTTCTATCTGTGGCTTTGTCATCTTCCAGGTGTAGTCTCCAAGCTTGGTGAGAGAGAAAGGGAATAAAAGGTCATGCATGTAACGGGCCAGGCCTAGATGTGGTGCAAATCTTTTCTGCTTACTTTCCATTGGCCAGAACACACCTATCGGCTCTTCTTTACAAAATAGGTAGGTCAGTGCCATTTATCTATGTACAGGAAGGAGAGGAAAAATGGTTGGGAAATAATATAGGCTCTGCCACACCTCTTGATATATGTCCATTGAGTTCATAACCTCTAGCTTCTTGCTCTTTCAATAGACAGCGATTAAACCCCTGCTCTATTCAAAGCACATGCTTGCTGGCTGCGGGGTGAGGGATGTAGAGGAGAATGCAACAGGAAGTCTCCCTCGGGGAGTTTATAATAGAAAACAAATGATATAATATAAGGCAGAAAATGACAAAATCTCCAAGGGAGATTTCAATTAAGTCTTCTTGGATGTTGAGGAGAAGGGGAGATGGAGGATTCTGTGATGGGAGAGGGGTGTTGTAGGCACAGAGGAGGGGAATTGGGGAGTCTTTATGGCAGGAAGTCAGATTTGATTTGCTGGAGTGAAAGGCGTCAGAGAGAAGAGAGCAAGTTTAAGCTGGACCAGTGTGTTGGATGCAATGCCCTCAAGCTCACTCATCACACAGGATGATGTGCATTTCTGAGAGAGGCTGTTCAATCACCGATCTCCACAGTTTCTATTTTTCCCTCCTCTATTTTTCATTATGCAGGTAACCTGCTCTCTTTCCACTTCAAATAATTATGAAGGTGATTATGGAAATGTAGTGGTGGCAATGCTAATGATGAGGAGGGAGAGGAGATTTGGGGGAATTTCCTAATCTACCTGGAAGCCTTTCTGAGAATCCTCAAGCACATCACTCAGGAGTTGCCCTGGACTGACCTTGCTCCCTTGGAGCCCACACGAGAAAAAGTACAGCAAGTTACAGGCTGCTTTTGAGAATCAGCAGAGGAGAGCTTCGGGCCAATATGTCTGGAGAACACAGAAGTCACCATGCAGCACATTTAGGCCAGCTCTGAATGGGACCAAATATCTCCACCAGATCATGGGACCGAACACCGCTGGGGTTGGGACTGCTTTTCTCCACCCTCAGCTTTTCTGAGGAGCCTCAAAGGAAACGGGTCAGAGCACTATGCTAATAAGGGTGCATCTTCTTCATTTAAATCAAGCAGATGGACCAGCTAAGTGCATGACTCAGTAGCAACCTAGCAGGTGAAGTTTAGCCATAATTCAAGTTCATTTTAGTTGGCCATAAATGTCACCTAAAGAAGGGGTGTGTGCTACTCAGCCCATCACATGGAGTGCTACCCGTGCCTCTTATTCTTCTCCTTCCTTGCCTTCCAGATTCATCTCAGCTCCCAGGCACATTAGGAAGGACAGGGAAACCCCTCTACCCTGTACAGATCGTGGTACATCTCTGTTGGATTCCTGGGTATGCCACAACAAACTTGGTGGCTGAAAACAACAGCTATTTATTATACCCCCTCACAATTTTGGAAGAGTGTTCAGAGTAGAGGGAACCATAATTGCAAAGGCTCTGAAGTGGGAGGGAACCAGGCCGGTGTTAGTAGAATAGAGAAAACAAGATTAAGGGCAGTGGGAAGTGGGAGTGGAGTTAGGAGTTTTGGACAGCCCGGTAATGGTCAAACCACACATAAGCAGTGGTAAGGAGGCAGCGGGTTAATTAAGAAAGTGAGAGCAATACACATGCCATCCATTCAGTTAGAATTCTCGACATCCTTCAGGTGTCCACTTTCCCTGATGCTGCCCCTCACCCTTCTCCTCCATCACCTCCTCCTTCCTGGACACCAAACTCGTCTACACACAGTACTTATCATGACCTCTTTTTATGCCACGCCCTACAATTCACATCTCTCTAAAAAGCGCCTAGCATGTAGCTTTGGACACAGTAAGCACTGAGTGGTATTTTCCTCTTCAGTTCTTAAAATCCTTACCACAACTTTTGGAATTTTCACTGCAAATCAAACTTTTTTAGACAAGACCTAGTTTATTTGCAACTACATAAAGATGTAATAGAATCCTTTCAAAGAGCTCTCTTGCTAATGCTAAATTGTAGGGAACAATGCATTTCTGACATTTTCAGATTCACAAACCAGAGAAAAAATATGATCAAGGGTTGGCGGGAAAGGGATGAGAATTTTATAAAGGTTCTTTGGTGCCATCTTCTTTCAGACTGTGTCTTTATTCATGGGGAAAAAAGGAAGGAATTCACATAGGGTAAAATCAACTTCAAATCAACTTGGGCACATGTCCTATGTTTTGGTCCAAGCCAAGTCTTAACTATGGAAAATATACCAGTTCTGTATAAGGAATCTAAGGCGATTTAAAGGACTCTAGAGGGATACAGGAAATTTTGTGTATGCATGTGTGTGTGTGTGTGTGTGTGTGTGTGTGTGAGAGAGAGAGAGAGAGAGAGAGAGAGAGAGAGAGAGAGAGAGTCTGTGTGTGTATGTTTGGAGAGAGCAAGAGTGAGAGCGAGAGTGAGAGCACTAAACTTATGTATGTTGGAGATTGGAGGGAGTGGTTGAGCAAGTTAACATAAGAAAGTATAATAAGCATTTGACTGCTTAAACAAATATAGAAGTAGTACCCAGCAAATGCCATCATTATATGGGAAGGGGGTCATTTGAAAGTGGAACACTCAGGCTAGGAGAAGGTTTCAGTATCTGCTTTAGACAACCTTACAACGATTTTTATGACAATTTATACTTATAGACATTTGAATATTTTTCTCGAGTTCCTCCCCTTTGCTTACAGTTGTTAATTTTTCCATGTTTTTGGACGCAAATAAATGCAGCTGTTTGCTCTGCGAGAACTATGGAAAACACATTTATGCTGCATTTGTAAGATAGAGAATGTTCAATTGAGACTGAATTTGGCTTCTTGCCTTATGTTTCAACTTTTTTTTTCTAATAACATAAGGTCCTTCATTCATGCAAATGATGCTATTGACTCATCAGCATGCTATAGCAAAGGAATTGGGGTCTGGCCATAAAGCAACTGCATTTCAGTTCTGCTTCATCAGTAATGACCTTCCTGTATGTGGCAGATTATAGTTTGCAAAGATGACCTCAAAAATATCCCGCCCCACATCCTCCTTTACAACAGGAACTTAACACTTTCCCATCAGGAAGAAGAGTCTATGTGCCCTCCTCTAGACTCTGAATAGGCTTGTGACTTCCATGTGACTAACGGAATGTGGCAGAAGTGAGCGTGCATGAGTTCTGAGGCTGAGGCATCAAGGCCACATAGCTTCTTACTTGTTCATCAGAAACTTCCCACTGGGAGCGGGGCTGCTATGGAAAAAGTCTGGCTGTTCTGAGGGCGCCATACTGTGAGGAAGCTAAGCAGCATGGAGTAGCCAGACTGATAGGTACTCCAGTCAAAAGTCTAATCTTTGAGTTCTCCCAGGCCTGGTGCCAGACTGATTGAAAAAGCCTCCAAATGCTCCAAACTCACAGTTGTAGAGTCACTCCCAATCTTCAAGTATTTCCAGCTGATGTTCCAGACAGGCCAGATACAAGTGATCCCAGCTACGTTCTTTCTGAATTCCTGATCCACATAAACCATTAGCATAATATTTCATGTCACTAAGTTTGGAAGCAACAGGAATGGGATTGGCAGCAAGAGAAATAGAAACTCTGAAATCTGGAAGTGGGGGGCTACTGTAACAAAAATCTAAAGCATAAGGTATTAGCTTAGGGACCCAGGGGCAGGTGGGCTCCGGAAGCCCTTAGTGAGGACAGTAAGGGAAAGCGGGAAGGGTCTCCAGGAGAGCTGATGAGAGCTCAAAGCAAACTGAGGGAAATGTTATTAGAAACTGATGGAAAGGAGAGTCTTGAATGTAGTGGAAGAGATTTCAGCAAAACTGTTTCTTATACGTAAGTAGAAAATATATCTACATAATCTAGTAAACTTGATTTTCAGACACAGTATTGAAGATGCTGCCAAAACAAAACAACAAAACAAAACAAAACAAAACACCGACAGAGGAGTAAGTAGACTAAGGAATGAATTCTTAAGTTTTCAAGCAATTTGGAGACCATATAAATACTAGAGACCCGATGCACAAAATTCGTGCAAGGACATTGGCCTCGGCCCTTGCCCACTGCAGCTATGGCTAGGTGGACTCTGCCATGGCCCCGTCTGCTGTGGCTTTTTCCAGAAGGAATGACATCCAGAAGAACATCAGGTCTAATTAGCATATTATCCTTTTATTATTATAGATCCTAGAACAGTTTTTTTTTCCAGCCAGAAAAAGGGATCCCAAATTAAAAAATGGCTTCTGAGAAAACATAAGTTCAAGATGTAGCTATAAGATCTTTTGTTTAAATCTCAGAAAGATCGAAGATGCAACCTTAGAAATTCTTCCAAAAAGATAAAAGGCCTTCTCAGGATCTTTAGTGTGTGACTTGCAGATCCTCTTCATTAAACAATGAAACTTCTAAGAATCTTGAGGGCAGAGTCTCAAAATAACCACACCAGGGCCCAAGAGACAGAAGGGTCTGACTCAAAAAGATTTGTGTGACAAATTCCAACGTTCTTAACACGGCTAAGGTTTGGATCCCCCCTCCATCCCAATCTCCTGGCACTTCTTCCTTCCTCTCTGTGCTCAGGTTAAGCTGGTCTTCATGAAGTTCTTTTGTTTTCACACTGTTCTCTCTGCTTGAGTAGCACTTCTCAGCTCATTCTTATTCCCAGTGAACTTTTACACATATTTCAGGTCTTGCTTTAAATGATACTTAATTAGACTTCCTATTCATACTCTTATAGTATCCTTGTATTTTTCTTTCATAGCATTTGTGACCTTGCTAATGAAATAATCATTTGCATAGCTGTATGATATCTGCTTCACCACTATACTGTAGGCATGATGGGGACAAGGCCATGTCCTTCTTGTTTCCTGCTCTAATCTCAGTACATAAATAAAGCCAGAAACATAGTAGGTACTCAAAGACCATTTGTTAAATTTTATTGAGTGAAATTGTAAGATAGCTGACCAAGGTTTGCAGTTCAAACTCGTGGCCATAGAAGTAAGCAAAATATGAACTTGCCTATACGATATCAACCTACAACATTGACTTAATAATTATTATGCTCACAAATCAGCTGAGCTCACCCCACCAGACTGAGGGCCCCCTGAGTTTGCTCCCGATAGGCCATCTTGGTGTCATCAGGGACACTTCTGATAATAGAATCTCTCTCTTTAAAAAATTGGTTTATGGATGAAAAAGTCCCAAGTATATAGGATGCTGAGTTTAGCAGAATTTGTATGTAAATTGGTATTTGGCTGGTGATCAATCTTGTGCTAAAAATGGAAAATCAATAATAATAAAAAACAACCAAGAGAATCTAAGGGGAAAAATAAGTTGTAGATATTTTTGGTCCAATGAGTTTCCAAGTGTGAGGACACTGCATCTAAGACCAAGGTTACTGTCTGTTTGAAAGGAGTGTGTAAGAAAACCAGACGAGCATCTCACACACAGTATATAGTGAAGCTCCTGGTGACAGAAGAGTCCCAAAGGCAATGCTTCCCATAGCACTTGCTGGGAAAGGCCTTTGAGGTATCTCATTGGAACTCAGAAAGGAGGCACCGTACATGATCAGCAGTTCCAGGATCTGTTGAGCTGCAGTTCACTGAACTACTGAAGGCACAAGAGCTGACCTCATGTGCCAGGCAATCAGCAAGCTTAAGGACATTGAAGGAGCACGAAAAAGGAATAAAATGAGTAAAGATACCTCATCTCAGTGCCTTCCACTAGATACCAAAATGAATTGGGAAATCCATGCTATTGGCACAATAGAAAGATATGGATTGCATGGGGGAAGGGCAAATATTGCTGAGTAGCACCATTCAAACAACTTCTGATTGAAGTGGATGTGTTGGGGGTTTTGGAGGGGATGGTTAGGGATGGTTAAGCATGCACCAAGAAGCTAGTGGACCCAGATAATTTATGTAGATGCCCAGCTAAGTTTGCTATGCAGAGGTGTGGGAAGTCTCATTGAAAAGAAAACAGCTGTTATGGGTTGAATTGTGTGCCCCTTTCCTTTCTCCCCCCTAGTACTATAGAATGTGACTTTATTTGGAAATAGGATCATTACATCACTGCAGATGTAATTAGTTAAGATGAGGTCATACCGGAGTAGGGTGGGCCCCTACTCCAATATGACCGGTGTCCTTATAAAAAGGAGAAACTTGGACAGAAACAGATGCACATAGAAGGAAGACACTGGGGAAAGATGGGCATCGACAAGCCAAGGAGAGAAGCCTGGAACAGATCCTTCCCTCAGAACCTTCTGAGAAAATCAACACAACCCATTTCTACTTCACAGTTCTAGCCTCTTGAGCTGTATAGTGTTACATTTCTGTTGTTTGAAGTACCCAGCCTGTGGTCCTTTATTACAGCAGCCTGAGCCAACTAACATAGAGGATGGAGCAATAGCAGAGTGCATGGAGCTCGGAGGCAGTGCACAGCTCCTGGATCCACCCCTCACTAGCTATGTGACTTTGGCTAAGTCATTTAAAAACTCTTTAAAATTCTCAACTTCCTTTTCTCTAACATGTATATAATCAGGAGTGATATTCAAGATATTGAACAGCCCATTAGGTGCGCTACAGAGGCTGCCGAACACACCTGTGGCCACTGGAGGGTGAGACTTCTTTCCTTCTTAAAGATTCATTCCAGACGTGGATGGCTAGACAGGCACTGAGCATGTATCTGCTGAGGTGCCATCAACACATTAGCCAGGGTTCTGTCTACTCCTTCAGAGCTGGTCCAATCAGGCCAGGGAGATGCATGACTGCTGTGGAGGAAGCACTCAGGGCTCTCTACCCACGATAGTGCTCACCTGGGTCTCTCCTGAGCTGGGGTGTTCAGTTGGGAAGAGGTGTGAAGTGAGGGGCTCATTCAAGGGATACAGGGAAGCTGTTAATTACTAACCTATATGGAAGCATTTTAATATTAACAATCAATCAGGCTTTCCTGACTTTTACCTGCTGAATATCAGGCCTGTGGTAATTACAGATAATTATACAGTTTTGTGAAAATTAGATGAGATGTCACGTGTCAAGTGCTTAGAAAAATGCCTGGCATGTGACAATAAATGCTAGTTTACATCATAATTGAGAAGAATGGTACTTCAATGGAGCTCAATTTATTAAGCATTAATTAAGCACCTACAACCTGCGAAGCACTCGCCCAGGCATTAGGAATGCAGAAATGAATGTGGCATAATCCCTGCCCTCAAGGAGTTTATTTTTAGCAGAGCTGAGATACTCTTTTCTATTTCCCTGCTTTTCATAATAAAGGGAGATGAGGTCTTCTAGTATTTCAATGCCTAGCACTGTTGATTCCACCTTTCTATCCACACTAGATGTCCCCATGCATTCCTCATTCGAGTATTTCTTTAGGGACTTGCTATGTTTGGCTTAAGTGATCCCCAATTTGGTAGGTTTTAAAACAAACAAACAAACAAACAAACAAACACTTGTACTGAGGCCTGAATTCAATTAATTTTGTTTCCATTAAGATAAAAAATGTGCCAAAACCGGTTTGGCTCAGTGGATAGAGCGTAGGCCTGTACCTTGGTTGTGGGCACATCCCCAGTATGGGATCTGCAAGAGGCAGCTGATCGATGATTCTCTCTCATCAATGTTTCTAACTCTCTATTCGTCTCTCTTCCTCTCTATAAAAAATCAATAAAATATATATTTTTAAAAAAGATAAAAAATGTCAGGCTTGGTTAATGCCTGCATAGTATCCTTTTTCCAAACAGGGCACCCAAAGGATAATTTGTGGTACAAATCAGAAGTGCTGCTATGGTAGCTTGTCTCCAAAGCTGGGAACCATAAATTTTCCTCTCCCTGCCTGTGAGTCCATTTCAACTCCATCTAGAAGTGGAGTCTGTTTATCTACCCTCTTGAATCTGGCTGGCTTGGGAGGAACTGGGACGGAAAGGATATGGTAGAAGTGACTCTATGTCAGTTCCAGAACTCACTTTTAAGAGGACTGGCAACTTCCACTTCACTGTGGTCCGAATGTCTGTCCCCTCAAAATCCGTATGTTAAAATTCTAACCCCAAGGTGACAGTGTTAGGAGATGGGGCCGTTGGGAGGTAAGTACTAGGTCATGCATACTCTGCCTTTGTGACTCGGATTTGTGTCTCATCAAAGAGACCCCAGAGAGCTCACCTTCCATCTTGTGAGATCACAGGGAGAACATGGCCATTTGGAAGAGGGTTCTCACTGGACACTGAGTCTGCCTGCATTGGGTCCTTGAACTTCCCAGCCTCCAGAACTGTAAGAAATACATTTCTGTTGATTTTAAGTTCATGGTGTTTTGTCATAGCAACCTGAATGGATTGAGCCACACTCTCATTCCCTTGAAGCACTCGTCCTTGGGCAGCTCCCTCTGGGGACCCAGGGCCCACGCTGTGGGAAGCCCAACACGGAGAGACATGAGCAGGTGCTCCAGTACACAGCCATCCGAGCTCCCAGCTGACAGCCAGCATTGACGACTAGCCATGTGAGGGAGCCACCTTGGACATCTAGCCCGGCCAAGTCTTCGGAGGACCGCAGTCCCAGACTTCTACCTAGGAGGCTCCACCTGAGCCCAGTCAACCCACAAAACCACAAGAGACAGTGATAACTTAATATTTAACCCAGTGGTTTGGGGCAGTTTATTGACTAGCAATAGATAACCAGAATTCTGCTCTTAGGAACCTCAAATATTGCCAACCTGTAAGCATTGGGAAAGAGGCGGGACATGGGGAATCCAAAGACTGGGCTCTCGGCACAGCTCTGTCCCTAACAAGCTCTGTGACCTTTACCACTCTGGGCCTCTGTTTCTTCTCTTGTATAATAAGGGTCTAGACTGCTAAGATTCCTCATACTTCTAATGTTCTATGGCACTGTAAGCTCTCTTGGATGACATGAATATCACCTTTGCTAACCTTTTGTACAGAGTATCATTCAAATGAAAAATTCTGCTCTTATTTCATAGTCACCGATCTTTAAGGTCATTGGGCTCAATCTGTTCATTGTACAGATGAGGATAAGCACAGAGAGGTGGAGGCGTCCCAGCCTGCACACCCCCTGCTTCTACCTGGGACGTCTTTCTAAAGTTCTTGCCCAATGACTCCTCCCTTCACTGGAAAGGGGTCATTGCTTCCTCTTTTGTAAACGCTCTGGGATTTGTGAGTAAACTCGCCAACACGTGCTTTCTGTGCCTCTGTGCCTTTGACCTTGCCAGTCCCAGCTTTCCACATGGACCTACCTGGTTTTTCATTTTCTGAGGTTTTTTTTCCCCCTCAAAGTTTTTTCTTTTACCATTTTTTTTATTATGGGAAAATATATATAACATAACATTGGCCATTTTAACCATTTTAAATGTATGGAATGGATCCAGAACACCTATCCAGGTTGTAGCATATACAGGAATCAATCAATTGATGTTTCTCTCTCTCTCCTTTTCCCCCTCTCTAAAATCAATAGGGTGAGAATTAAAAAAAAAAAAAGTTTACATTTAAAAATAAAAACACAATTGTTTGTCAAGTGAATAAATGACCCTATATGTTAAAGGAGAGCCTCCTAAGACTCTCTTATATCACCTTAAGAACACTTCTCCTGTCTCATGGGAATAAACAGGGCTAATAAATGGCCACCACTGTGTCACACGAGAGCCTACAAGGGGCACACATATGCCTCCTTCTCCAAAGGTGAGCTTCTCAGTGGAATAGCGGGGACATGGTAGGCTCATATATACCCCTGGTGACAGTCTCGTTTTAGAGCTCACGTTTACTTGCCATGCTGTGTTTCTGTTAGAGAACAAAGAAGAAAAATCTGCCCTTTGGTGACTGAATGAGGTCAAAGCATTATAATGGGTGTCACCCAGGGCTGACAAATTCTGCCCCACGCATGTAATAAAAATGAGCAGATCACTGCCATCCTTTGAAACACTCGCTCAAACATGCCTGTTTCAAACCCCGGCTGTGGGCTGCAGCTAACCACCTCTTTGTCTTCCTCCAGACCAGGCAAGCTGCATGCAGCAGCTCCGGGGCGGGGCCCACAACTGTTTGGACATTGAAAGGAATCGCAGCTGTGGCAGAAAGCGAGAATGGCTGTCTAACGGGATGAAGGGACAGTGAGACCCTTGGTCTGGCGGGTCTCTGCTGTCTTGAATCTCCGGTGTCACCGCGATTCCAGTTGCGGAGGGAGGCCTGGTCCGGAGAGGCTATCCCCCCGCACGATGAACGGTCCTCTTTGCTGTCACTGTCATGGTCATGGCCAGGCTGGAGAGGCTGCGACCCGCTGGGAGAGGCGCATCTTTAGATAAATGCCGTGACCTGGTTTGAGGGGAGAGGATAAAAATCAGCCTTCAGTGCTGTGAAGGACAGCCTAATGGACAATAAATATTTTACCAGCTCCGGCCATTTATATGCAATGCCACCTTTTCACCCTCTCTAGCAAATTGTTTTCTTTGTTGGTTTTTTTTTTTTTCAGTCCCCTCCCCTCCCCAAGCCCTATTATGCTTTCATAGTGCAGAGGGGAAAACGACATTCCTGTCACTTCTCTAGCCACTTCTGTGTACACAGTAGGTTCCAGTTAGTGCTAATTTCCTTCTTCTTTCTCCCCTGACCCTCTCCACGGGATAAAAATTGCTCCCCGCCACTCCTACCACAAGACAAAAATCAAACAGGAGGACGGTGTAGGTGATTCTACTGTAGAAGGCCATCAGACTTCTTTTTTTACCCCTTCCGGAGCGACAGGGTCAGCCCCGCGCTTGGCCTGAAGTTGAGGCCAGTGGCCCCCAAGGCGGTTGCTTCTATTTCCGGCTCCCCAAGTCCAGAGAGCCACAACCTCGCCTCTGGGAGGGCCACGCAACCTGCCCGCCGGCAGCTCCCGCCTACAGCCTCTCCGCGTCTACATTTCCATAAATTTACATCAGGTTTGTGCTGAATCATATCCCCCCCATGCAGAAGAAATGAAATTCATTATCAATAAGTACAATGAATTTGAATAATCTGAGAGGCGAGTGACTTTCCCTGTCTCTCTTCCATTTAACTCCTTCCTCGGGCCACTGCTCACTCCACCTCCCCAGGGGCCCGAGTTGTCTTTCTCCTACTCATCCCTGTCTTTCTCCCACTCCCCCCTGCCTCCCTCCCTGGCTTCCCATTTCTCCCCCTGGATCTTGATCTTCTGGCTTCTCCTCAGGAGCTCAGGGCGCCATCTCCCTTTGTCTCTCCTTTCCTATCTGGCCTCCGCAGGCAGATGGCCCTTTCCTGTAGGTTTCCCCTCCTGGAACTCTTCCATCAGTAGAAGGATCTGCCCCTCGGCTCCCCCTGGCTCCCACCCCTTGCCCCAGAACACCCCAGCCAACCACACCCAAGCCTGGGCCCCCTCGGGATGACAATTGGGGGTCCCCAGCCTGCCAGGCCGTCATCAGCCCCACTCAGCCATTTTGAGCACCCCCTGGTGGTTCAGCGGGGAGTGGAATTTACTTCCACCCCCTGTCGCCAGGCTGATTGGCAGCCAGCGGGGCAGCGGGGAGCAGCCAGCCACTGATTGTTTGTTGCCGGGCGGGGAGGGAGCTTAGTGTGGGCAGAGGGAGGGCCCAGGAGCTCAGGGGGCTAAAGAGACAGGATGCTCTGAGTCAGGAACCTGGCCGGGATCCCCTGCCTGTCTGTTGTCTGGCTGCCAGCCCCGGTAGGAAAAAATGGATGAGGCCCTTTGCAGAGTGTCCCCAGGTTAGGGAGAAGAGAGGAGGTTTAGCTTTTCTAGAACCGAGGCCAGTGGCCCAGGGGACCTCAGGTCTCAGGGCTCTGCAGGAAGCGTGACCTTGACCGCGATGCACCAGGCCACCCGCAGTCCCCTGACCCCAGATGAGATCACGAACAAAGGAAGGCATTTAGCAGCCAGCCCAGGGGGGGCTCCTGGCAGGATGTGTCAAAAAATGGCCTTCCCTTGACAAGGGCAAGAATTGGGGACCTGGACTTCTCATGGAGCTAATTAAAAAAATCTGTATCTACCACTATAAACCACGGTCATTATGAATTATTTTCTTCCCGGGCCCATCAGCCTTGGTTCCTTCATTCAGGCAGGAGAAAAGTGACCCGGGGAAGGAGTGGCCGTGAATGCTGGCCAGTTGCATGGTTCAGAGAAAAAAACCAAGCCAAAAACCTCTCCTGCAGACTTGCTTCGTTTCCTTTAATGAGAACTCTGGCATTTTTTGCTTGGGCAGCTGGAATTTGAACTGAAAATACTGTCGAGAGACTTTGGTGTCACAAGCCTTAGGGTTTTCCCCGGCGTGTCTGGGGCTGTTGAGACTCGGCCAGAGTCAGTCTGCCCATCCGTAGCAAACCTGCAACTAGAGGCTCAGGATTGTAACAGAAAGTTCACGTCGCCCTTTCCCCGGTCTCTCCAGAGATTTCTTGTTTTTTTGTTTTCTTTTGTTGTCATCAGTACCTGCTGGTTTAATTTCTTAGATCAAGCTATTTTTGGAGTTCGCACATCTAAACTCCTCTCCAATGTTTGCAAGGGAAAAGCATCATTCAAAAGCATCCAAGCGCTTTCTTCTCCCGCTATAGGTGCGTGGAAATAAATAAATAAAACGGGCCCTGCGGCTACAAATCTATATGGGAAAATTGGGTCCCTGGAGACTTCTCAGGGAGCTAAGGGAACAGGAAAATAGAGGCTAAAAAATAAACGAACAAGCAAAACAGAAACAGATCCATAGACACAGAGAACAGACTGATGGTTGCCAGAGGGGAGAGCGTTTGGGGGCGGGGAGGAAAAGGTGATGGGATTAAGAATTACAAATCAGTCGTTACAGAGCAGTCACCACGGGGATGTAAAGGATAGCACAGGGAAGAGAGCCTGTAATATTTTAATAACTATGGATGGGGGCCAGGTGGGTCCTGGAAATATCAAGGGGGTTCACTTTGTAAAGTGTCTGTCTAACCACTATGCTGTCCGCCTAAAACTAATACAAAATAATATTGCATGTCCACTGCATTTAAAACATAAAGAAGAAATAAACCCTCCTGATGTGGGCTTTCAAAATACATATTTGTTATTTATTTATTTTAAAAAATATATATTTTATTGATATTTTACAGAGAGAAAGGGAGAGAGATAAGAGAGCTAGAAATGTCGATGAGAGAGAACCATCGGCCAGCTGCCTCTTGCACACCCCCTACTGGGGATGTGCCCGCAACCAATGTACATGCCCTTGACCGGAATCGAACCCGGGAGCTTTCAGTCCGCAGACCGACGCTCTACCACTGAGCCAGACCGGTTTCGGCCATAATTGTTATTAATAGCACTTTTATTTTACATTTACAAAAGGGTAGAAAATATAGAATAAACACACCAAAGTAAAAAATCAACCCCCCCCCCCCCCATACACACACACACACAAATAAATGCATAGAAAAAAATGTGAGAAGTTAAGCTAAAATATTTATAACAACTTACCTAGGTCACGGGAGATTTTACAAGCTTCTTTCTACCGCAAATACAATGAAATTTAACTTTAAAACAAAGGAAGGAAGAAAAATAGAGGCTAGACAGAGTCACGTGGTACTACTTAATACCAGGAGGGAAATTCAAGTCAAGGGCAGCTGGTTTTAAACTGGTTCTGTGCGAATGGACTGCCGGATGAAGCATTTAATGTACTGCTTTCATCAGAGGTAAGACGAGTTGGTCAGCAGTTTTCCTTATTTTTCTTTCTTTCTTCTTTCTTCTTTTTTATTTATTTTTTTAAGAAAAAAGCTAACCAACAATATAATTAGCTTTGTTTTAGTCAGCCTGGGCTGCTCTTGACGAGGTGTCTAGAGGCCTTCTGGTCTAGGTGCCTAAAAGCTTAAATGGCACTTAATTATTATTATTACTCAATGTCAGGCTCCATAAATGAAAAGAGATAAAAAAGAATCGCTCGCAGCAACACTGCCTTGGTGAGTGATTCCATCACATCTCAGAAGCCAGGCAGGTTTGAGCTGGCAGGTGGGGCATGAAACCTCTAAGGAGAGCCCAGCTCCTGGAGATGCTGTTCCGCTGAGCTGGACGCTTCTCCCCAGGCTGGCGAGGGAAGAGGCCTGCCACTCTTTGACTTTCCTCCCCAATTTTATATTTATTTTAAAAATATATATATTTTTATTGATTTCAGAGAGGAAGCAACAGGGAGAGATAGAAACTTCCATGATAAGAGAGAATCGTGGATCAGCTGCCTCCTGCACGCCCCACACTGGGGATTGAGCCCACAACACAGGCATATGCTCTGACCGGGAATTGAACCCTGATCTCCTTCCTGGTTCAAAGGTTGATGCTCAACCACTGAGCCACGCAGGATGGACCCTCATTTTATTTTAAAATACCTTAAACACGGGCTGACTTACTTCAGAGGAGGAAAGCAAATTGGAGGAATGGCTTCGCACAGAGGTACGCGGCCTCTCCTGTAAGGTCCTTGGCGGCCGGCGGCCTGAAGTATCAGTGGCCGTTGCCAAGGAGCAGCGGTATTGAAAGCCTCAGCTAAACGTGGTGACTGGGAGGGGCGGGCTGCTTTCCCACCCCAATGCCAGCCGAGAGCAAGGCGCGGAGCAGGAGGCAGCGGAAGGCAGATGGACCAAGTTATGTCCGCTCTTCCTACAGCCTATTTCACCGACAGGTCAGAAGGAAACCAGATGGTTTGCCAGAGGGCAATATATTGGCAGGCAGTACCTGCTTCTTGGCATGAGGCGTCGGGCTGTTTAAGAACAGGAGCTCGGCGCTGAGTTAACCCTCGATGGTCAGCTCAGGGATGACCTTCTTTCCACTTCCTTGGGTTAAAAAGAGAATAGATTAGGTGGCCCAGCATGGTCAGAAGCCTTAGCTGCATTCTAGCCCCTTTCTGTCTTTTTTTTTCTTTCCATTTTTTAATTAAGGTATTATATATGTACATACCCTACTTTTTCTCTCTTTTTATTCCCCAGAGCAGTGGTCGGCAAACTGTGGCTCGTGAGCCACATGCGGTTCGAGAGCCGCAGTTTGCCGCTCTGTTGACGAATGAGTTTGCAGATCACTGCGTAAGGCATAATCCTTACCCAGAAGTTTTGACTTCAGGTTAAAGGACATTAGTACATTATTAAAATGTCTTTTAAGTGTTTTTCCCTAAGGCAGTGGTCAGCAAACTCATTAGTCAACAGAGCGGTAAACCGTGGCTCCTGAGTAGCATGTGACTCGCGAGCCACAGTTTGCCGACCACTGCCCTAGAGCAAAACCTCAATGGTAAGGATTGAAAACCCCAAGGGCCCCAGGACAGGGACTGTGGTCTGCAATGCTACTGAACCCAGGGTGAGGATAGGGTTTGTATACAACAGGCGCAGAATAAAGGTGCTGACTGGCAGTCTCCCAGTCCTTGGCCTGCCAGAATCTGTTGTAGAATCTTCTTTAGATGAGGACCCAACAGGTCGGGTTGCCAGGGGATGTTGCTTTTTACGTGCTGCCACCCACGCTCTTCATCTACCGTCACCACGTGTATCAGTTATGTGTTGATCTATAGCAAACCCTCCCAAACATCACTGGCTTAAAACCACATCCGTTTATGTAGCCCGTGACCTGTGGGGCAGCAAATGGGGCAAAGCTCAGCTGGGCAGTTCTTCTGCTGGTCTCATCCAGGACAGCTGGGAGTCATTGGCCTCTCTCACAAATGTGGTAGCTGAGTTGGCCCTGAGTCCCTCATCATCCAACAAGCTTTTCTGGGCTTGTTTCTGTGGGGGGGATCAGAGGTTCCCAAGGACGTAAGCAAGGGTACGTCGGACCGCACTGGTGTTTGCAGGCCTCTGTGTGTAGCACATTTGCAAACATTGCATCAACCAAAGCAAGTCACATGGCTGAGCCATGGGTCAAAGTTACAGGCAGTGGCTGGGACACGGGCAGGAAATTATTCACGCCATTTTGCAAACAATCTACCACATCAACAAAACAAGGCCAACATTAGAGTCCCAGTCTTTGCAACTCCCAGGGGTGATGCTTTGTTTGAGGATTTCCAAGATGCTAAATGGGGCCTATTGAAGCCAGATGTCCTAATTCAGTGGTCAGCAAAGTCATTAGTCAACAGAGCCAAATATCAACAGTACAACGATTGAAATTTCTTTGGAGAGCCAATTTATTTATTTTTTAAAAATAAACCTTTATTGTTCAGATTATTACAAATGTGTTCCTCACCCCCCCTCAATTGCTCCCCTCCACTAGGTTCCCACCCCACCCTCTGCCCTTTCCTATCCCCATTGTCCTCATCCATAGGTGCACAGTTTTTGTTCAGTCTCTTCCTGCACCCCCCACTCCCTTTTCCCTGAGAATTATTAGTCCACTCCCCTTCCATACCTCTGATTCTATTATATTCACCAGTTAATATTATTCATCAGATTTTTTAATTTCCTTGGTTTTTAGTTTCATTTGTTGATAGTTACATATTTGTTGTTCATAATTTTTATCTTTATTTTCTTCCTCTTCCTAAAGAACCCCCTACAGCAATTCATATAACTCTGGTTTGGCGGTGATGAACTCCTTTAGCTTTTTTTTTTAATTTGTGAGGCTTTTTATCTGGCCTTCAATTCTGAGTGATAGCTTTGCTGGGTAGAGTATTTTTGCTGTAGGTTCTTGCTATTCATCACCTTGAATATATCTTGCTATTCCCATCTGGCCTGCATGGTTTCTGTTGATAAATCAGCTGACAGCCATATGGGTGCTCCTTTATAGGTAACTACCTGCTTTTCTCTGGCTGCTTTTAATATTCTTTGTCTTTTGCTGTTGGAATTTTAATTATGATGTGTCTTGGTGTGGTCCTCTTTGGATTCCTTTTGTTTGGGGTTCTGTGTGCTTCCAGGACTTGTAAGTCTATTTCTTTCACCAGGTGGGGGAAGTTTTCTGTCACTATTTCTTCCAATATGTTTTTGGTTTCTTGCTCTCTCTTCTGGGAACCCCCTAATTCTGATGTTGGTTCACTTGAAGTTGTCCCAGAGATTTTTTACACTATCTTCAACTTTCTGGAATCTCTTGTCTTCTTGCTTCTGCGGAGGAGTGTCCTCTGGCTCTTTGTGTTCTAAATCTTTGTCTTGATTCTTGCGATCTTCCAGTCTGTTTTTTAGGACTCTGTGTAATATATATATTTTTTTTTATTTCAGACAAGGTTTTCTTTATTTATAGTTGATCCTTTTTTATTTCTAGTTGATCCCTTTTCATATCCCTTTTCATAGGTCTCGTTTATTTTATCAGCCTTTTATTAGGAAATTCTTGAAAAAACTTATAACTGTAGTTTTGAACTCAATGTCCATTCTTTTCTTTTCCTCCATCTCCTTCCTTTGTGTCTTGCCTCTTCTCTGCATTTTAGTTGTTTCCCTGATTTGATGGAATAGTTTTGTGTACTAGGTGTTCTGGTAGAGCCCAGTAGCACAGCCGTCCCAGTTACCTGAGGTGGACAGTCTTGGTGTAGCCCTTTGTGGGCTGTGTGTGCAGTCTTATTGTTAAGCCTTGCTTATTGTTGGTATCACTGGGAAGCGTTGGTCTCCAAGCCAATTGGCTGTGAGGATCAGCAGTGTCTCAGCTAGGAGGGCTTCTGTACTCTGCTTGGATGGGGTGGAGTCTTGGGGTCACACAGACAAGCTTTGGTTCCCTCTCAGTCTCGTCTTAGGAAAGTCCTATTCCTAAGTGAGTCCTGCAAGATTGGTTGCAGGCGCATGCACCTCTTTGGTAAAGGCACAGACAAACTTTGGGTTCCAGTCAGTCCCTCCTTAGAGAAAGCTAGCCTCTGGGAGAGCTTCTGTGCTCAGCTTGGATTGGGTGGAGGCTCGAGGTGGTCTAGATAAGCTTTAGTATCCCATCAGCCCCTCCCTGAGTCCCGCAGTAATGGCCACTGGCTTCACACACCTCTGAGAGATCTCTGCCCACTGCCTGGCAGTCCGGCCTCTCCCTGACTGGGGCCGTCTATCTGAGCAATAGGGTGGTTCTGTTTTCCTCCCAAACAAGAAAGCCAGCCACACATTAGCTGTCCGCCCTCTCGGCGCCAGGAGTAAGCCAGCAGCAAACTCTGTGGCCACCTTTTCGCACCCACAGTTCTCCGCACCTTCACAGTTTCTGAGGCTCAACATGCCTTTTCTCTCCTCCCCAGATGGTAGAGCCTCCTCTCAGCCACCCATCCGGTGCTTCAGGGCAATCTTTCCCCTGTTTTCCAGGTCTAAATTCAAAATTGTTGTGGTAGGCTGCACTCCAGTGTCTACCCATGCCGCCATCTTGGTTTCTCTCTTGAGCCATTTAAAAAAAAAAACACAAAAAAAACTTAAAACTTCTTCTAACGCCATTTCTTCAAAATAGACTGGCCCAGGTTGTGGTATTTTGTGGAAGAGCCACACTCAAGGGGCCAAAAAGCCGCATGTGGCTAGTGAGCCATAGTTTGCCAACCACGGCCCTAGTTGAATCTTTGCTTCCCCATCTGATCAATGGTGATAAAATCTACCTCATAGGGTTGATACAGGATCAACAGGGGCTAAAACTAATCTATATATATAAAATAGAGAAATATGCTACTTAACCAGGATGCCATAAGGGGTCAACTGGACAGGAGGAGGTTGTGCACACAGCATGGTGGCAGGGTGGCAGGGACCTTTATGCTGGGGGAGGGCTTGGTCAGCAGCTGCCAAGGCTGCTTCAAGGGCTGGAGAGGGAGGCAGAGCCGGACCTGCAGTGGCCACAGCTGCTGCAAGACCTGGGGAGCCAGGCAGGGCAGGATTGGCAACTCCAGGGTGGGCAGCGCAGCTGGACCCGCCACTAGGTGGGTGGGTCTGGCTGTGCTGATTGACATCAGACAGCAGGGCCTACTTGGCCACCCCAGGGTGATCTGGTAGTGGGCAAGCACGGCCCACAGGCAGCACCCAGCAGGACCTGCTTGCCCATCTTGGTGATGTGGAGCAGGCAGGCCCCGCAGAGAGCAGAGAACCACGGGGAGCAGGCCTAAGCCATCAGTAGGACATCCCTTGAGGGATCCCAGAGTGGAAAGGGTGCAGGTTGGGCTGAGGGACCCCCCCCAACCTGTGCACAAATTTCATGCACTGGGCCTCTAGTAAATAAATATTGGCTGTGGTGCTTTGCACATGTAAAAATGGGTTCACAGTTTCTCAACCCACCTGCTCATCTCCACAGGCAGGCAGGGCTGAGCAGGGACGGAAGGCTCACAGTTGGGGATGGTGCCGGAGAGGGGTTTAGGTGGCGCAGGAAAAGCTCCTCGAATGACAAACTCCTGTGAGACTCACCTGCCCTGCCATTTGCTTTCAGTGCTTCCTCTTAGAGGAAGCCTCAGTTTGTCAGGAAGCCTCTCAACCCCTCTCCTGCTAAGTGTTAAGCATCACCCTCAGCTTCTGGACCTATTCAGAATTCAGTATCACTTTACTGTTCACTGTTACATGTTCCTTCTATTGATGGCAGCTGGTCACGTAAGAAATAAATACAAATAAAGCCTTCGTAGCTTGGAAAACAATGCTAAACACAGAACACGTGGTCCATTCCTTCGGATGCTCAACTACTCCTTGTAGAACGGATGCTCAACTACTCCTTGTAGAACGTGCTTTCCATCAGAGAGCAGGGGCCGGACGGTGGTGGGCAAAGGGCAGGGTCTGGGGGTGCGCTTCTTATGGGGGACACACCGGGGCCTGCCCAGCCCTCCTCCTGCCCAGCAGATGGGTAGCGCTGGGGTCAGGGGTTACCTCCGGCCTGAGACCCGGCCGCCCCTTCCCTAGAGCCGGGGGCGGGCCGGGGGCGGCCGGCGGGGTCCGGGCAGCGCCGGGCGGCGGGCCGGCGGGGCTGTGGCCGCGGCCGCCGGGCCCGGCTCCTCCTCCCCTTCCTCCCGCCGAGGCTGACGTGGAGGCGACAGCGCGGGCGGCCGCAGGAGGCGGCGGCGCGGCGGCTCGAGGCTCCAGGCCCTCGCGGGGCCGGGCGGCGGCGGCGGTGGCGGCGGAGCGGCGGGTGGAGGCGGAGGTGGAGGCGGCGGTGCAGGAGGAGGAGGCGGCGGCGGAGGAGGAGGACGGCGCCGGGGCGGCCCGCCCGCGCCCACAGCAGGAGGCCATGAACGGCGACCGCACCGAGAGCGACTGGCAGGGGCTGGTGAGCGAGGTGAGGCCCGGCGCCGGCCCGGCGGGAAGGGCCGGGCGAGCGGCCCCCGGTCCCGGGCCTTGCGCCCCGGGTGGCCGGGCCGGGCCGGCGGGGACGCGCGCACGGGGCGGGGGGACGTGCCCCGGAGGCCCCCGCGCCGGCCCCGCGCCGCCCGCCAGGTGCGCGGCTCCTCCGCCCGCTCCGCCCGGTCTATAGCCGGGGCCGCTCGCCTCCCCGCCATCTGGTGACAGCCGGTGGGGAGGGGCCCTCCTCCTCCCTCCGCGGGGCCGGGCCCGGATTGGAGCGCAGAGCCCGGATCCGGGAGGGAGGGAGGGAGGGAGGGAGGGGAGGGCGCCAAGCCCCACCTGCCTCCCTAGTAGCCAGCGTTCTGGAGCCCGGCGATTGGACGCCCGCCCGGGGCTGGGGTGGGAAGGTGGTGCCGGGGAGATCCGGGCCCTGGGGCCGCCCGGGGCCAGGTGGCTGGCAGGACCTGCAATGGAGCTTTGGGCGGGGGAGTTCAGGGTCCTCGTTAGCCCCCCCATTCATTCACCACTCCATGAAGTCCACGTGGGCTGACGGTGGGCCCACTCAATGAAACAGGTGCAGAGAGGCTGGATTTGTGGGAGCAGAGATCGCCACGCCCCGCTGTCTTGTCAGAATCACCGCTGGCCAGTGTGTTTTGGACTCTTAACCAGTTTCCTCCTCCATCCACCCTGAGAGCTTTTGCCTCGAGAGGAGCTAGCTGACCTCTCCCGCTGAGAGGGCTAGCTGATGTCTCCTCCTCACAGGCTTCGGTCCAGGGATGCAGACCCCCATGTCACCGGGGCAGGCTGGCCACCCAGCAGAAACGTGCTCTTCTCTCCCTCCTGAGAGTTAGCCTCCGACCCGAAGCGCAGGGGTTTCTTTTCCTGATTGCAGTGCACACAGGCTCTCCCTTCTAAACGTCCCCCGGGCCTCCAGTCCTCTGGCCCTCAGCCGGGGAGCAGTCCTTAATGTCTCATGCGTGCAAAGCATTGTAGTGCTGACGAGGAAGGAGATGTCAGAGCTTCTTCCGTCGTTTAATTTGTTTACCCTTGGTCTTGTAACTGGAAACTCCTAACTGTACAGAATTATGGTACATTGTATTGCAGCCTGTCCCCATTTTCCCCAACGTACCGGGCTTTGTGTCAAGGAATACATAGACCCTCTGGGCATCTGTATTCTTGGCCCCTCAAGAACCAGACCCAGCAGCCCAGGAGGCTGGAGGCGGTTCTTCACAGAAGTCCAGTGTTGGACTCTGACATAGCACAGAACATTCACCACCCCCACAGACGCTCACCGGATGCCTCGTAGGAGTCAGGTTCACTGTCAGGTCCTTGGGGTTCAATGGCAAAGAGAGGACCCTTCTGGCCATCAAAGGACTCCTGGGGCATATGGTATAGTTTAGGCCTTCCCAAACTCTACGAACCCTAAGAAAATACAAAAGAATGGAATATGAAGGTTGGAAAAGCAAAGGAAGGAGATGTACTCTTTTGTAATCTCATGTCATCGTCCCCTCACCCCCCCCCCCCAGGCTGTGTGTTTCCTTTGGCTTTCTTCCAGTAGCCTCCATGGAGCACCATGCAGGTGCTCAGAAAATGCTTGCAGAATAAGTTGAGATCCAGAACATGTCTTGCCTACCCCAGACTTATGCTTTCTTCCCTTCCACAAGCATTTATTAAAGACTTAGGATGTGGAAGGGCTGGGGGATGTGAAAATGAATGCAAAAATGCTTCCCGCCTTCCACAACAGCTAATGACGATTTGGGTCCACCTTTGATCTTCAGCATTTTACATGGCCCGCTCTCATAGTGGTGTGAGGGAGAAACTATTTCTGACTTCATGGATGAGGGGACTGTGGCTCAGACAGGCTTAGAACTTGCTTAGAGCCTCACAGCCAGAGGTGCAGAGTTGGATCCCTGGTTTTTCTGGCTCCGGAGCTTGGCGTCACTAGGCCACACTGTGTATTTTAATCATCTGTGCATCTGTCTGTATCTTCCACTAGGCCAGCGGTTGCCAACCACTAGACCAGGGGTGGGCAAACTGCGGCCCCCGGGCCGGATCCGGCCCGTTCGGCTGTTCTATCCGGCCCGCGGAGCCGAAAGAGCAGAGGGTTCTCTTGCTCTCCCCTCCGCTCCTTCACCAGCAGCCCAAGAGGAGAGTGCCAGCATGGTCAGGTTGCTTTTGTTCCGGCCCTCCGGTCCAGTTTAAGAACCCATTGTGGCCCTCGAGTCAAAAAGTTTGCCCACCCCTGCACTAGACAGTAGGTTCTCTAAAGGAGGGGTCCATGTCTTGTTCATTTTTGAATCCTCAGCAACTAGATTAAATGTTTCACAGAGTATGATCTATAGATCACCTGCATCAGAGTCATTTTAGGAGCAAAGAGTGCAGAGTCATTTTGTATTTTGGGACAAATGCAGTATTTTGAGTCTCACCCCAAATCTACTGTGGTGGATTGAAATCTCCCTCCCTGCCCTCCAATGGATACATCTAACTGCTGTCCCTCCCCTTCCACCTGAATGAAGGTGAACTTATTTGGAAATAGGGTCTTTTCACATATAACCAAGTTGAGGATCTCAGGATGATAGCATCCTAGATTTACAGTGGGCCTTAATCTGAGCGATGTCCCTCCTCAGAAGAGAAGAGAGAGTTGAGCCGTAGAGCTGCGAGGGGAAAGGCTGTGGGAAGACTGAGACACACCCAGAGGGAGCTCATAGGGAGACGGCTTCTTGACACACGCCTATTTCTGCAGAAGCCCTGGCGTCTGCCTCTCACACGGGGTCTGCATGCCAGTACCCTGCCTGCCCAGAGCCTGTGCTCTCTTTCAATCAGTTTGCTTCCTCAGCTTGCCTCTAGGAAGCAGTTTTCATTTAAAATGATTCTGCAGACATCAGTTTTACTTTCATCTTTTCAGTATAACAAGCTGAAATGACAGCCTTCTCACAGGCCCTGGAGTAAACGTGGCCATGCGTGTGAAAGGGGCATGGCTGATAGTCGATTTTGAAAATTAAATGTCCGGGGAGGGGGACATGTTCTCCTTATCACCTCCTGAGGTGATCTCTCAAAATCCAGGGAAGATCTTGAAAGGCAGCCGTGCGGGCAATCAATAACTTTTTATTTCCTAGATAAAAATCCTGGCCCTCTTTCAGCCTATTGCCCTATGATAAACCATGGCTAATAAATTTTGGTTAATTAATTAGATAGCAATCACTCTTGTGTTCTTTGACTGTGTTGTATGTGCAGTGGCTGTTAGGCAGATGGAAGACAGTTAACCCCGGGCCTCTGCCCCAAGGATAGCCACTGACTTTGGAAGAGAGGAGTTTTGGAGAGGTGTAGAGTCTGGCTCTATGATCAAGGGCATAGCTATCTATCTGTCTCAGTTGTTAACTGAGATCTGGGATGGTGAGTTTTGGCTCTACCTCTTTCTTTTTCTTTTCTTTTCTTTTCTTTTCTTTTCTTTTCTTTTCTTTTCTTTTCTCTTCTTTTTATTTTCACCTGAGGATATGTTTATTGATTTGAGAGAGGAAGGGAGAGAGAGAGGAAGAGGAACATCGATATGAGAGCACAACATCGATTAGTTGCCTCCCGTATGTGCAACAACCCATGATGGAACTCACAGCTTAGGTATGTGCCCTGACCAGGAATTGAACGTGCAACCTTATGGTATATGGGATGACTTTCTGACCAGCTGAGCCACCTGGCCAGGACTCTCACTGTTTCTTGATGCAAATAATCAAAAACCCAACCCAAGTGGTTCATATTAGAGGGAATTTTTTGGCTGATGTTATGGGTCAAATTGTGTCCCCAAGAAGATATGTCACCTTATTTGGAAACAGTGTCTTTGAAGATGTAATAAAAAATCAAAAAAAAAAGGTGAGGTCAATAGAGTGGGTTCTTAATCCAACGACCAACATTCTTATAAGAAGAGGGAAATGGGACACAAAATTGCACAAAGGGAAGACAAGGTGAAGTCACAGAGAAGAGAAGGCAATGTGATAACAGGTAGAGACTGGAGTTATGCAACTCAAAGCCAAAGGACGCCACGGTTGCTGGCCACTACCAGAAACCAGGAAGAGGCAAGGGAGAATTCTGCCCTAGAGCTTTATGAAGGAGCATAGCCCTGCTGACACCTTGAGTTTGGACTTCCAACTCCCAAGAATATCAGAGAATTAGCTTCTGTTGTTTCAGGACACCAGCTTTTGGCACTTGGTTGTGGCAGCCTTAGCCAACTAACACAGCTGATGTGACTAAAATAGGCGTGACTTGGGGCACAGCTGGATTCGGCGCTTAAGCAGATGCTTCCTCTCCATCTTTGGGTCTGCTTGCTTAAAGCCTTCAGTCCCAGCCTCTCAGTCTCTCAAGTCCAGAGGAGAAGTCAGAAACTCTTATATGATAGATCCTATAAAGTCACAGGAGTCACTCCCTTTGTGCTCACTTAGATAATTTGCCTTTCCTAGGAGGAATCACTCAGGAGTGTAGTGATGTGATTGTCTTAGGCCTGGAGTTGTGCATGGGGCCCTGCTCAGACCACGTGGACTGAGAGAGTACTGGGACATTCGAGGCTGTTTGCCAGAAGAAGGGAAATGGATGTTGAGGGGATCACCACGCTGTGCAACTTCTCTGAGCCTCATTCTCTCATCTTTAAATAAGATAATAAAGTACTACCTCATAGGTGCTATAATTGTGAGGCTCAAATTAAATAACCCTGTTAGTGCTTAGCTTTCTGCCTGGTAGAAAGTGTTTAGTGATCACTGGCACAATAAGCATGAACCTCAAATTCAAGTGTTCACAAAATGAAAATTTCTTTATTTTGCTGTAACACCTTAATTTTGATTACCAATTCACACTGTGAGGGTGGTGGAAATGTAAACTGGATTGGAGTCATGCCTCTCCCTCTCCTTGAACTTCTAAAAAGGGACAGGAGTATGTGTGGAGAAACAGCCTGGGGGTTATAGGAAATAGAGGCAAGATGGATCGATAGATAGGGTATCAGTTAATATTTCAAAGTATTACTTATATTAATAATGTTATTAAATGAAAAAACAGTGTGCAACAGTGAATAATACATCTTAGACACATATAGAGGAATTTGGTGAGGCTTTGTGAAATGGGAGAAAGCCTCTTAGAAGAAGTGGAACTTGAACTGTGTCCTTCCCTTTGGTTTGAAGAGGGTATGGGCAGTCATGGCAGGAAACAGGTGTGACACTGGGCTGGTGGTTGACCTCTGAGGAAATGCTCCAGATAAAGACAGAAACCCGTGGGCTGAGGTATAGCAGACATTAAGGTTGGCTAGCCAGGATGGACCAGATGGTGAAAGACTTCCAAAGCAAGGCAGAAGGGGAGCTAGTAGGTAGCAGAGAGGCACTGGATGCTGTTCTAGCTGCAATATGAGTTGATGAAAATACTTGGGAAATATTTGTTTCCATTGAACTCAATAATCACTAAGCTTTTATCACCAGCAATCCTTCATTTGCCAAATAAAGACTAATTTGGTAACTTAGCCAGGAGTCAGGGAAGGATAAAATGAGAGATCAACAATGTAGTTTTTCTGTCCCCATCAACATTCCCAGATATTCCTATTGTGTCTATATCATTCCACTTACATGGCTTTTGAACTAACCTTTGACTTATCTCTCTTGATACTGGATCCAAAAGATCTAGAACTCCTTGAAAGTAGTGGCCACATGTTATTCATGTGTGACCTGAACACTTAGTAGTGTACCTTGGCCTTTGTAGGTGTTCAATACATGTAGACTCTATGAATGCCTGGATGCTTGGATGAATGACGTGGCTACCGCATCAGTGGGAATAGAAAAAAAGGGATGGCAATAAGGAAGAGTTTAAAGGATGACCCCTTCATGATTTCATAACCAACTGGATTGGAACATGAAATAGAGAGTCCAAGATGACCCCTGATGGGTGGCTAGAGAGTAGGGATGCTGGGTCCAACAGAAGGCGGAGCCTGCTGAGAGGAGGAGGAGTTCCGTTTAGAACTCTGCAATGTTCAGTCTCCTTGGAGCGCTAGAACTCCCAGGGGCAAGCTTAGTGCTTACGGGGCGCATTTTTGATGAACAGCACTCCTCACAGAGGCAGGTGATTTCAGAGTAAGTTTATTAAAATTAGCATGGAGGGGAAAGTGAGCACAACTGCTATTTTTACCTGATGGGATTCATGTTCTCTCCTGTGCAGGGGAATTCGCACATGTGCTTCTAAAATTGACAACTTACACTCTTACTATGTTAAAAATTAATTTACCGGCTCTCACATTGAGTAAAATAATTGGCTGAAGATTAGAAGAAGACTTTGGCTAGCCCTTGAATGGAAATGACTAGAGCAAATGCCATTTCTTTCTCACTGCCTGGTTTTCCACCAATAAGACCACACTGGGGCCTTGGGTACCTCACAGCAGAGGACTCTGCTTGGTGGAGAATCTGCATCTCTTGCCCATCAGGTGACATGGCACCAGTGGTAGGGGACACTCAGTCCCCAAGGAGCACAAACCTTTGGTTAATTTTTTATTTTGAAATCTTCCCATTTTCATTTTACCTCTCTTATGCTACTCTGTTTTCATTATGTTTTCCTATTTTATTGTAATACACATCTTTTTTAAAAAAAAAGAAATTTCAAAATATATTTTTATATGTTCAGATCAAAGTGTAATCATTATAATTTAAGAAATGAAAAATTAAGAGAAAACAAAACATCTGAGGAAAATAATTACAATAAGAGACACTGAAAAAGAATACTTGTTGAAACAGTGATGCTTGATAGAATATTAACTAGGTTATTAAAAGTTTAAAACGCTACTGTGTTATTATATAATGGCTAGAAGCAGCAGTGTTTAATCTGATGAAGAAGTGGCAAATAGCCGTGAGCAATGGCTAAGTGTCCTGTGGGACTGACTTTCAGAACATCAGGTTTTGAACCACCACACATCCTAATTGTGTTTGGCTCTTCTTCAAGCCAGTCTACCATCTACACAACTAACTTATAGGGTCACCTTAAGAAAACAAAATGCTTTCACCAGCTTATCTTGTTCAGAAGCCTTCCATGGTTCCCCATCACTGCCATTCAAAGCCCTCCTCAAACTGGCCTTGACCTTCCTAGCCTGTGTCTCACTGCTCCACTCATAAATGAGCTATTCCAGCCAAACTGATCCGTCATGCTTTCTGGCTTCCATCTTATTTTCACGCCCTGGCCTTGTGCAGGTGGACCTTCCACTTCTTCCCTGAGGTGGCCTAGAAGCCCACAGCCCTCATAAAGTCTCCCAAGGTTGAAGTGAGCTCTTCATCCTGTTCCCCTTTTCAGGAAAGGTTCCAAATGGCTCACACAGCACTTTCATGCTCCCGAAGAAAGGCAAGCACCTTCCCTGTGTGTGCATCTTAACCCAACACAGTTAATGAGCTCCTCAGAGACCGGACTGGGACCACCTGTGCTGGGTAGAAAAGAGGAATTCTAGAATGATGAGTCATGATGAGCCTGTGTGGCTTAGTTGGTTAGAGCATCATTCCATGCACTGAAGGGTTGTCATTTGGATTCCGGTCAGGGCACATAACCTGGATTTCAGGCTTGATCCCGGTGTGATCTCTCTCTCTCTCTCTCTCTCTCTCTCTCTCTCTCTCTCTCTCTCTCTTTCTCTCTCTCTCTCTGATTTTAAAGAGAGGGCAAGGATTCAGTGGGTCACATGTCATCAAGCTGTATCCTAGGCAGCTACATGGTCGTGAGCAAATCTCCTGACTTCTCCAGGCTTCCGGTTCTCTGGACTTTATACAGTGAGGATAATAGTATCTGCCTTGTGTATCTCTTTTAAGATGAGGATACAATGGGGTGATGTGAAAATGGGGTCTAAAGTCACCAACCCACTACAGCCGAGGTGGTGGTCCTGTCCTTGCCTGGGCTTTAAGAAAACCCTTCCAGGTCTTCAAAGATGCTTCTGCAGAGAGAGGTGATGTGTCAGCTGTTGGCTGTCAAGATGACGCCATTGAAAATTTATATTGATGGGGCACAGATTGACGGATCTGCTGGCTCTGCCATCTGCAGACCCATGACCAAGGCAATATTGGAGGTGGCAGGTTTGGGACTCCCTTCTCCTAGCCAGGTCCAATTTGCTTTTTAATTTGCTCCAGCCTGGTGAGTTCTGTCAGGGTCACTCGCTTACCTTCTCTTCTTTCCTGACAGTCTCCGTTGTTGCCAGACCTTTCAGCACGGTTGCAGCTACTCAATTAATCCCTCCCACCCCCAGTCTCTTCTTCTCTCCCCTTATTCACCTTCTATCACACCCCTCTTGCTGTCCCCCAATCCAATCTTCTCCTCCCCTCCCCCCCATGGATCTGCCCTTCCCATTTGCACCCCTCTCTGGTTGTTAGCCATCTGCTGACTACTTCACTTTCCTTGTTTGTCGGAGTCTTGAACAAACCTCCTCTTAAGCTGATGGCAATGCTGAGGAAAAGACACAGCTAACAGTTATCCCTCTCCCCCTGGATTCTTGCAGGTGCCTCTGTCAGCTTCCTGCCTCCTGCATCTCCTTCTGCCTTCCCATCCTGCCCATAAAACTCCGGGCCTGACCCTTCTTTGTTCACAGACCTCCATCATTCCTATTGGCTCTCACGTTGGTTCAGACTCTGTTATCATCGAAGGCCTTTCTTTCTTTCATCTAAACCAGTGTTTCCCAAACTTTTGACATATGTGTACCCCTTCTATAGTTTTTGTAACGCTGAGTACCCCCTCATCAAAAAAAAATGGATGTATTTTAATAACAATAAAAATATATTTATTTTTTCTTTTCTTTTTTTTTTTTAAATGTATTTTATTGATTTTTCGCAGAGAGGAAGAAAGAGGGATAGAGAGTTAGAAACATCGATGAGAGAGAAACATCGAACAGCTGCCTCCTGCACACCCCCTACCGGGGATGTGCCCGCAACCAAGGTACATGCCCTTGACCGGAATCGAACCTGGGACCCTTCAGTCCGCAGACCGACGCTCTACCACTGAGCCAAACCGGTTTCGGCTATTTTTTCTTTTTTTGGTACATATACAAAATAATAATAAATGAAAAATAAAATTGTTCATAATAAAATATAAATAAAAGTTATGATATAAATAACATTTATTTGCACACCAGACCATCTCACGCCTCACAAGACTGTCTTGACTTGACTCATGAGAAGGTAGAATTAGGCACAGCTAAGGACGGTGCAGTGCATATCCCCACCAAACTCTGGTGCAACGTGTACCCCCACCAAATTCTTCCCGTACCCCTGGGGGGTACGCGTACCACACTTTGGGAAACACTGATCTAAACCAAATGTTCCAACCTTGTTTTGTATTTCTCCTTTTCACATGTTCCATGCTCCTGGCAAATGGAACCACTTAGGGTTTCCACGTACTTGGCCTTGGCTCAGGTTGTGCCCTCTGTCTGGAATGCTTGCTTAGTCATGACCACCTTGACCCCCAACTGAAAGCTCCATTGCCTTCTGCGATCCCATAGCATCTAAGTACACCTCCATGACCTGCGTCGCCCTGGCTGCCTTATGCTGAAATCATTTATGTTCTGCCTTGCCTCCAGCTGAGAGTTACTCCAAGCAGGAAAGGGCTGATTCATCTGTGAATCACCTACAGTGCCCAGTGCATAGTCCTGTGTGTAGTGAGCGAATTTAAAAGGGATGACAAACCTACTGAGTTCTCAGTTAACACAAGTTGAAAACAATGATATCTATTTATTTTGGTCAGAACACCATTCTCCTCTGTTTCTTTCTCCAAAGTCATCTTACATCCATTTGATCTCACAGAGCTTCTGAGTTTCAAAAGATGGAGATCTTTTCAAGTTAGTAAGTCAGATCTCCTTTTAATATGTCCTAAGGGACTTCTGAATTTACTAGAAGGCCATTCCTCCTTCCTTGCTTCCCTCCCTCCCTTCTTTTCCTTCTTTTCTTCCAAACTGGAATTCTATGGCATCAGATATATTGCTTGGAAAGAGTCAGGCAAAAGCTTCGGGTGGGAAGTCCTTTGGTTGCCAAAGGTTGCTTTATATGATGGGCTATGATCTGTACTATGTGAGTCTGGCGCATGCCAGCCCTGAACTGTGCTCTGAACTACCTTTGCTCCAAGGTCATCTACCACTCAGCATTGACTCTTGTGCAAAGAAATTGTGTAATTTCTTTGGTTCCTATGCCCATTGTCTCATCGTGAGAAATAATAAAGACAACTCCTTAACTTTGACTTTCTCCCTCTGATATTGAAGACTATATGTCAGGCACTTAGCTAAAAGTTGGAGTGCAGGATATTGCCACCTTCCTCTGCATTCCTAATCTAATCCCATGACCTCCTTGCCAGTTAGGATGAGCAGGGGTAGGGTCCTCACTTAATAGGCAAATGCATGGCAAGTCAGCGCCCTTCTTTATGGTCACTGGGCAAGAAGTGAGTATATGGAGCTCAGCCTTTTAACTTCAAGTCAGATAGGTGTGTTTCCCGCTGGGAGCCTTGGGTGCAGACCCTCTGCCACTCACATCAGCTGGCCTGGCTCTTAACCCAAGACCTTGAGCTGAAAGAAATATTTTGGGGGCCCAGTTTCAGAATCCTGCCCAGACTTCTATATGGGCTGGATGTTGAACGAAAGTGGTGTCGGGAGACCTGTTGATGAGACCATATCTTGAAGGACAATCAGGGGACCACCTCTGCCTTTGTAGGCAGACCGGGGTGACCCAGCCCCGTTGTGAGAGAGTCTAACAGTGCCAAGGATTCACCCACTGCCACACTCCCTCCTGCTTCACCCCCAGCACAGTGTTTCCTTACGTAGCGGTGAGGGCCCTGCCTGTGATGGACTGAATCTGTGAAGGGGGACAGGTTGAGGAAGAAATGTGAGCAGCCAAAGGTAGTACCTGAAGATGATGAAGCCTTGGGTCATAGTGGATTTAACTTGAAACATCCAAGTAATATGAATTCACTGCACCTCCTAAATTTAGAAACTATAGATACATTTAAAAGGGAAAAATAGTTTCAGTACTCAGAGCTGACTGCTGTTAATATTTTTTGTGCATAATCTTTCAGACATTTTCTCATGGCTTTATTTCTAGAACTGAGTTTATATCATAAACTATTTTGTGTTTTTATTTGTGTGGAGGCTCACATACGTACTGTGACTGAACACAGTGAAAGCTCAATGCTGTTTTACACATGTTTGCGTCCGAGAAACCTCCGCCTAGATCCAGATCCAGAGCATTCCCAGCTCCCGAGGTTCTGCATGTCCTTTCCCAGTCACCCCTCCCCCAGGTAACCACATTCTGACTCTGTCAGTGTATGCTGTTTTTATTCTCTTGCCTACTCAGCAATAAGGAGTGAACAGCCTCCATGTCGCTAGCTCATTGTCATTATCCTCACAATCATCAGTCATAATGGCAGCATAGAGTCCAAGTATCGACAAGCTAGCCATTTGTTGGGCTTTGAGCATGTCTTAGAAATACTGATTGTATTGTTCCCCACCATCAGGAGGCCCAGTCATCTGATCAGAGTTCTATTTAGCTCTACAACAGGCTGCAGGCCCAGTGACTGGAGACTTTCCTGTTTTGTGTGTGGGTTTTTTTGTGTTTTGTTTTGTTTTTTGCAAGGCCTGCTTGTGCCCTCCCTGGCTCGCTTGCTTCTTTGAGTGCACATGTGTCATGGTGAACATCCTGCTGACAGCTCCATGTGCTGGACAGGGCATCCTGCAGCACCACACATGGTACAAAGGTTTTTTACAGGACAGCAGATTTAGGGTGTGACTTCTTCCCATTCCTTAACTTTTTATTTTCATTATTTTTTTTATTCTTTATTGATTAAGGTATTATATATATGTGTCCTTATTCCTTCACTGCCCTCCCACTCCCCAGCTTGTGCCCTCACCTCCCTGTTGTCTGTGTCCATTGGTTAGGCTTATATGCATGCATACAAGTCCTTTGGTTGATCTCTCCCTCTTACCTCCACCCTCCCCTACCTTCCCTCAGAAGTTTGATGGTCTTTTTGATGCTTCTGTGTCTCTGGATCTGTTTTTGCTCATCAGTTTATGTTGTTCATTATATTCCACAAATGAGTGAGATCATGTGATATTTATCTTTCTCTGACTGGCTTATTTCACTTAGCATAATGCTTTCCAGTTCCATCCATGCTGTTGTGAACGGTAAGAATTCATTATTTTTTACAGCAGTATTGTATTCCATTGTATAGAAGTACCACAATTTTTTAATCCACTCATCTGCTGATGGACACTTGGGCTGTTTCCAAATCTTAGCTATTGTAAATTATACTGCTATGAACATAGGGGTGCATATGTCTTTTATAATTGGTGTTCCTACCGTAGTTTCTTGAGATATAGTCCTAGAAGTGGGATCTGGGTCAAATGTGAGTTGCATTTTTAGTTTTTTGAGAAAATTCCATACTGTCCTCCACAGTGGCTGCATCAGTCTTCATTCCCACCAGCAGTACAGGAGGGTTCCTTTTTCTCCGTATCCTCACCAGCATTTGTAATTTGTTGATTTGTTGATGATAGCCATTCTGACAGGTGTGAGATGGTACCTTATTGTCATTTTGCTTTGCATCTCTTGGATGATTAGTGACTTTGAGATGTTTTCATATGTATCTTGGCCTTCTGTAGGTCCTCTCTCAAAAAGTATCTATTTAGGTCTGTTGCCTATTTTTTGATTGGGTTGTTTATCTTCCTTTTGTTAAGTTGTATGGAGATTAAACCCTTATCAGAGATAACATTGGCAGTATGTTCTCCCATGCAGTAGGCTTTCTTGCTGTTTTGTTGGTGGTTTCTTTTGCTGTGCAGAAGCTTTTTATTTTGATTTGGTCCCATTTGTTTATTTCTCTTTAGTTTCCATTGCCCTCGGAGCTGTAGTGGTGAAAATATTGCTTTGACATATGTCTGAGATTTTGTTGCATGTGGATTCCTCTAAGATTTTTATGATGTCCCATCTTACATTTAAGTCTTTTATCCATTTTGAGTTTATTTTTGTGTATGGTGTAGGTTGGTGGTCTAGTTTTATTTTTTTGCATGTATCTGTCCAATTTTCTCAACACTATTTATTGAAGAGACTGTCTTGAATTCATTGTCAAATATTAATTGAGTATAGTAGTTTGGGTCAATTTCTAGGTTTTCTATTCTATTCCATTGGTCTATATTTCTGTTCTTGTGCTAGTACCAGGCAGTTGTGAGGACAGTGGCTTTGTAATATAGCTTGGTATCTAGTATTGAGATCCCTCCTACTTTGTTCTTCTTTCTCAGGATTGCTGTGGCTATTTAGGGTCTTTTTTAATCCACATGAATTTTTGGAAAGTTTGTTCTACATCTGTGAAATATGCCATTAGTCTTTTAATGGGGAATACATTGAATCTATAGATTTCTTTGGACATTTTAAAGATGTTGATTCTACCAATCCATGAACATGGCATATTCTTCCATTTGCTTATGTCTTCCTCTATGTCTCTTTTCAACATCTTGTGGTTTTGTGAGTACAGGTCTTTTACCTCCTTAGTTAAGTTTATTTCTAGGTATCTTAATTTTTTGTTGCAATGGTAAAATGTTTTTTTTTAATCTCTTTCTGTAAGTTGTATAAAAATGCCATCAATTTCTGGGCATTAATTTTGTATCCTGCTACATTGCTGAATTTGTTTATTAAGCCCAATTATTTTGTTATGGAGTCCTTAGGGTTTTCTATGTATCATATCATGTCATCTGTAAATAATGGCAGTTTTACCTCTTCTTTTCCAATTTGGATGCCTTTTATTTCCTCTTCTTATCTAATTGCTATGGCTAGTACTTCCAGTACTATGTTGAACAGGAGTGGGAGTGGGCATCCCTGTCTTGTTCCTGTTCTTAAGTGACATGGTTTTAGTTTTTGAGAAAGATAGATTTTAGTTCTTTGAATGTTAGGTAAAACTCCCCTGTGAAGCCGTCTGGCCCCGGGCTTTAGTTTGCTGGAAGTTTTTGATTATTGCTTCAATTTTCTCCATAGTTTTTGGCCTATTGATATTTTTAGATTCTTTCTGATTGGGTTTTGGAAGGCCATATTTTCCTAGGAATATGTCCATTTCCTCTAGGTAGTCTAGTTTGTTGGAGTAGATTTGTACATAGTATTTTTTTTATACAATCCTTGGTATTTTTGGGGGATTTGTTGTCATTTTGCCTCTTTCATTTCTGATTTTGTTAATTTGGGTCCTCCCTTAACTTATTTCTAAAAAATTCACTTTCAGCCTCCTGACATGGCTCAGTGGTTAAGCATTAACCTATGAACCAGGAGGTCACGGTCAATTCCTTATCAGATCATATGCCCAGGTTGCAGGCTCAATCTGCAGTGTGGAGCATACAGGAGGCAGCAGATCAATGATTCTTTCTCATAATTGATGTTTCTGTCTCTCTCCTCCCTCTCCCTTCCTCTTTGAAATCAATAAAAATATATTTTAAAATTAATATTTAAGCACTGGCAGGGTATCTCAGTTGGTTAGAGCATTGTCCTGATATGTCAAGGTTGTGGGTTCGATCCTCCATTAGGCACATACAAGAATCAAACAATGAATGCATGAATAAGTGGAACAACAAATTGATGTTTTTTCTCTCTTCCTTTATCTCTCTCTGAAATCAGTTAATTTAAAAATTCCTTTTTAAAAGAGGGGGGAAATTCAGTGGACAATTTCAATACCTGTGCTTAGAGAAAGGTTCTTTTAGGTGACATTGGAGAGCTAAGCAAATAGCCGTCTTGTTTACTGGAATCATCCGTGAAGGCACTGACAGGAGATGAATTCCATGCGTCTCCCAGAAAGACTCTCCTACCCAAAGCTGAGCAGTAAAGTCCTGATTATGTAGGCATCAGCCATGCACATTTGGGAACCTTCCCGTATTCCACCCTCTTGGTTTAGATTTTGATTATTTCACTACCACTATTACTATATTATTCTAATTGCTGCTACAATTCTTAGTATTGTTATTACTACTAATAGCAGTAAAGTTTGTCTTACACTGTTTCCATTTCTTAATCACTTGTATGCCAGGCACAACATGAAGCATTTTTCATATACTGTTCAGTTCAGGCACATATTTTAAGGAAAATGAAAACATTTTATTGAGCCGTTCTTTAATGTCTGTGTCCTGTGCTGGATGCTTTATATGTGTGATTTCATTTATTCCTCACAATAGCCTTGGAAGGCAGTGAGAGTTACACCATTTTAGAGTTGTGGTCAGTACGGCTAAGAGATGGCAAGTAAGTGAAAGGGAATATGTGAGCAATGCAGGAGTTGGGATTTGAACCTCATGCTTTCCTGATTCCAAAGCCTGTGTTTCTACTCTGTCACAGCCTCAATGGGTGGGTGGATGGATGGATGGATGGACCAACCAACCTGAAATGCTCATTTTCAGGAAGTATATATTTTGAATTATGGAGCCAGAATGGACATATTCTCTCATTTAACCTCTATTTAATACTTTAATATAGTACTTCTACACTTTTGTGTCATAGATATTTGATGTCACTTGTCGGTGGTGACATAGGGTTCTAATATGAACTCAAGTAGATATCTTGCATTATAAGATGCCAAATTTCCTCCATATCAGTTGTTTGGGGATATTGGTATATTATTTAGGATTCATTTTAATGTGATATTAAGAACAACAGTGGTCTAAATGTAATAGAGTTATCTGTGTCTCTCTCAAGAACTCTAACTTTGAGGTAGGCAGTGCAGGGTCAATGTGGCGGCTCATAGTTTGTCAGGATTCCAGGTACCTTCAATGTCTCTGGTCGGCTACTCCATTCCAAGAGCGAGGCTTTCCATTTTGTGGACCAATAGATTGCAGGAAGGAGAGAGACGTGAAAAAGTGTGCCCTCTCCTTAAGGAAACGTCCTAGAAGTCCCGCAGGACCCCTCTGCTTCCAGCACCTTATATGTAGGTAGGGATGGTAGTAGGGCCTACATCATAGGGTCTCATTGTGAGGGTCAAGTGTGCAAAGTCCCTGTAGCAGTGATGGTACACAGTCAAAGGTAGAAGAGTCTGCCATCTGTTTTTTTGGCTGATGCGTCCATGGTCACTTCTGGAATCTGGGCCCATGAGGCTTGGTGGGACTTTCCTAAGTAGGACTTGTTGTAACTAGTGTTTGTCCCCTCCCACACAAAGTGGAGAGCAACCCGTCCTGATGAATCTATGAAGATGATGGTTATGGATGGCGATGGTGATGACAATGATGAAGATACCTTTTAGGAAATGCCAGCTACATGCCAGTTACTTGGGCTAGATCCTTGCTTTATTATTTCCTTTAATCTTCTCACACACCCTGATATAGATACAAACATGGTCCTTATTTTCCAGATTGGGGGTGTTGGGCTCAACAGAAGCCAGATTAATTTGCTCAAGGTTATTGAGCAAATGTGACAGGGCAGGGATTGGACTCCAGGAATGTTAGACTTCTGAGCTCAGGATCTTACTTGGAACCTCCATTGCCCTCCCTATTCTTTTAGGTCTCTCTGCTTCTGAAATTTCATTTTTTTTTGGAGGGTCAGCCTGCTCATATGCTTCCTCTTGATGCTACTATCTGCAGTGATCCTGATTATTACTGAGCTCTCTTTACTGAAAGAGAAATGCCCAAACGTTGACATTAGCTGCAGCAGTGATGTCTGTGTGCCCTCCCCCAAGGAATTTTTAAAGTGTCAGTTCTTAATTCTGTAGTTGGGGAAGAGTAAAACGGAGCAACATATTTTATTGGCATTTAAATGCTCTCCTGGTGAATGGTGATGACGGAAGTAGTGGTGGTTGTAGGCAAATGGACTGTCAAGAAAAGCAAGTAAAACCATGCCCAATATTGCCTTGAGGTCCATTGGCGATGTGTAGCCAATGAGGATTTTTGCCATTTTTCCCTCAAAGCCATAATTAACTCAGGCCACCCACGGGAGCCTCTCGCTCACATAATCAACTCATGTGCACAGTTGTCAGTCAGAGAAACAGACCTGGACAGAGTCCCCGCCTTAAGAAGTGTTTATGGTTCGGTCTGTTCTCGGATGTCTCAGGGGATTTGAATCACCAGGTTTGCACACCCACCCGTGTTCTGGAATGAATCTCCACCTGACTTTTTGCTGTGGGGCTGAGTTCTGAACTGACAGTTCTTGTTGAGGAAAATTTCTCACTAATCAGTATTGCCTGGAGTTGGTGGAGAAAGTAAGAATGACGAAGATGAAGTGCGGGAGCGAATTAGCGGTGCTCAGAAAAAATGTGAGCAAAGTGGAGAGAGCAGGGGGAAAAGCAGCTGCCGGCCCCAGCTTCAGGGGGGAGACCTTCACCCCGCAGGTGGAAATTTGGGCCCACGTGGCCCCTTAGCGATGACTCCGCTGTTCTCATCCGAACAGAACCATTCGGGGAGCTGTAGTGATTGAGACTGATGAGAATCTTGGCCTATGGCGATAAGAGCTCTATTTACTTGGATAATTAATGTGGTGATGGATTTGCAAGGCTGATTTCAAGATCTGCAGTCTGCAGATGACTGCCTTTTGGGGCGGACTGGGATGAACATCTCCTTGCTTAGAGTATCTGCACCTGACTCGAGTATCTGAGAGGTGGGAGCTCAAAGTAGTCCCACAAGTGCTGCTTCCTGAGTTGAATCTTCCCCTTGAGCGCTCCGGCCCTTTCACGGAACTATCCATCCCAGCGAGGGAAGGTATCTGTCAGGAAGGCAGGGTCTGCTGGCAAACTTAGGAATGGATAGGACTGACACACTTCTTTTTATTACTGTGATCATGAGATTGGTGCCTTTAAGATTTCCTATTTGTGTGTGTTCTGTTATATGCAACTTCTTACAGAATCCTTAGACTCTTCTGTGAGAGAGGCAGGGCACTGGCAGAAAGGGCTTGGGACAGGCCTGGGTTCAATCCCCACCTCTGTCCTCACAAGCTGCATGTTCTATTTTGCCACCTCTTTGAGCCTAGGTTTCCTGATCTGTAAAAGGAAATAGTTAAGTTTATCACTGGGGGTTGTGATGAGGATTAATGGTTTATGGATGTGAAATGCTAAGTCATCTTTGAGCACCGAATAGCCCCCAAATGATGATGTTTATCATGCGATCACTTATAAAAGGGGAACAGCGCAGAGGGGGTGAGTGGCTTCACGCCCAGTGGGAGGTGATGGCAGTGAAACCCACATTTTACTCTAAACCCAGTTGCTTCTGTTAGTGGCGCTTGGTCCCTGTATCTTCTGAACGCCTTTTGTTGAAGGACAGTTCAGGAATCGTTTCTAGTTCGGCAGATGCCACCCCATAAGTGTCGTAGGCCCCCATCTATAGAGTGCAGGCACTGTCCCAGGTCCCCTCAGCCTCGAGGTGTTTGAGGCAGACTGGAGAGGCTAAGAGCAGGTGCTTTAGCTCACTGAGAGTGGGGTTGTAGGGTCTTTTCATGATTTCTCTTTGAGTCAAGGGCAAAATGAGCGACATTTTGACAGCTTTTAAAGACAGTTTGACCAAAAGTTGTCGATGCCTTGCTGGCTTTTTACTGCTACCCAGGCCACAAGAAAAGCCCTCTGCAACCGAATGGGATTACAATGTAATGAAAGGACCAGCGAATCTGCCATTACATGCCACACGTGACTGTTACATAATGTCATTGCAGACGTGAGAATTGGTGACTTGAGGTGCAGCCTACATCCAGTGTGTCCCAGGCCCCTGGCAACCTGGATGGCGAAGGGAGAGCCCCAGGTGCCTGGGTAATTTCAGTGCTCCATCTTGAACACCTGATCTCTGAGACAAACCAGAATTGCTTGCCCCACCATCAGTATCTCGGCCCGAGGCAAGGTCGGATCAGCCTTACAGGGAAAAGACAGCAAACTCACTCCGGGCGGCAATGATTTTTAAAAATACATGCTCTCTTCAGCAAATGAGATGGGGCTTCCTAGCCTGGTTATGGCCAACTAGAAGGAAAGCCAACCTTTCCCCCTTGCGTTTCCTCCTCCTCTTTACAGACCTGAAAAGAGCAGGGGCTGCTCTTTGTAGAGTGTAGAGGAGACTGAGAAGATGGGGAGAGGGAGGGAAGGAGAAATAGCAGGAATGAAGGATTGAAATAGATATTCAGGCAAACCTTCCCTATTCAAAACTCTAGTTAACCAAGACTGTCAGTGAATCCCACATACCCCCCAGCTACTGTGGTTCACATTATAAACTCTTCCAATTACCTGAAATCTCACTTAACTTAAATTTCAGCACATCCCCTGGGGCATTCAAGTAATCAAAGTTTGCCTGTCGAAAGTAATACTGGAGAGGGGAACCCACCAAGATGGCTCCGAGAAAGATAGATTATTAAAAAATAATATATCTTAGAGAATGGCATTAGAATCACTAAGTTACCCACTTGAAATTGTTGAAATGTTATCTAAAAATTACAGAGGCGGACACAGATTTAGACAAGGGCTGTGGAAATGCCCAGAACGCTGTGCAATTGGAGACTCAGGCAGGAAAGATGCATCCTGAAGGCACTGGTCAGTTGTGTTGTGGGGCAGGGTTGCTGGAGGCTGGAGGATTTCAGTGCAATGCATGCCAGCGTGTGGTTAGCTTCTCATGGCATTTTAGGCTACAGATGCCTCGGCTCAGTCTGGCCAGGTTAAATATACCTGATGTCCTCTATGCCATCTAGAGTGGTGAATCTGCAAGACTTCAAAAAAAATGAAGGTGGCCAATTGAGTATATGGCCATGTATTGTAGGGAAGTGCTCATTGTAAGGGATAAAAATGATGTTGAAGGCAAATACCATTGGATGATCCTAGAGGAGTTACCTCGTGACCTCTCCATAGACATGGGGTTTATGTATCTGGACTTTTTCATCTTCTAAACATGATGTTTAGTGAAAACTGAAATTTATTCTTCAAATATCTGTTGAGCACTCACTCTGGGCCAGGAGCTGTGCTTGGCTCTTGGATACGCAAATGTGGATGACCTTGGCTGCAGAGAGGCCTCAGGCAGTGGGGAGGCAGACAGGTGGGCAGGCAGTGGGGAGGCAGTGTATGGTTCTCTAATCAAGGTGTACCCAGAATGCCTTGGGGCCACTGGGAGCTAGCTCTTGCTCTGCCCCAACGGTAGCAGAGGGCTTCCCAGACAGGGACTTGTGAGCTGGATCCAGGATATGACAGGAAAGAGAAATGGGAGGGGGATCGGGTGTGGGGTAGCTGTAGGTGGGACAAGTGGTGACATGGTGGGCAGCCAAAGTCTGAGAGGTGGACTGAGGGCACATACTAAAGGGCTCTTACTTGCCAATCTCTTCGATGGAGGCATTTTTAAAGAAGAGTGATGGTTTTCAGAGATTCTGGTACCTGGACTAGGCAGGCAGGGAGGCAAGAGGAGGCTGTCATGATGGCCCAGGCTGTCATGATGGCCCCGGCCCTTTGCTCACTGGGTAGAGCAAAGCCGCGGTGCTAGGAATAGAGGGAGTGACATAGGTGAGGTTGGAGAAGTTACACTGGTTGTGAATCCTGTTTCCCTGAAGGTGATTATTGGCTAGGGGAGCAGGTAGTCCTGGATAGAGAAAGACTGGGGAAGGAAGAGGGAGTAACAGTAGAACGTAGACGGGGGCCAATGGAAGAAATGCCTCCAAGAATGAGTCTGAAGTTGATAAGCTTGTAAATTGCTCCCGAACATGAACCCTTCAGCCACATGTGTTCATCGTTACACAGAGAAACCTTTCTGAGTTGGCAGGCCGCATTCTTGCAGCGGTTAATGAGAGCCAGCCTGATCCCATCAGTACCGGTCCTCAAGGACCTCGAGTCATTGTTTGATGGAGAGGGTCACTGGGCGGAGAGGTCCCCTCCCTGACATCCCCGCTACCTTTATCTCTCTCGGCAGTTATCTGGTTGTAAAGCCATCCAGATAGTAATGTAGTATGTCAGATAGTCATTTAATTATTATGATCTTCTTTGTAGCAATTATGACTTGCTTTATTGCAGATAACAGTAAATGGGTAGATAAAAGCCACTCAGTAGTGAAAATTGTGATTTGGGGTTCTTAAGATGATAAGCACAAGGCTACCTTCATGGTGTTTGCGGGCGGGCGTGAATTAACACCGACAAATGAGTTATGAGCTCTGCTTTAAAAATATAATTGGAATGCAATTCAAAAGAAAACTGTTTCTGAGAGGATCATAAAAATATTTCACGATATCTAGTATATATGCCAAAAGCTGGGCATATTTTATCAAGATTATTCCATTTAAACTCCACTGATTACCTAGTCTAGCTGGTGGCTGGTCTTTGCCTTTCTCGAGTCGTGTAAACTTCACTGTCTCTGTTTTTCTCTGTGTGGTTAATAGAGATGCTGAGATCAATTAAAATAAAAGAAATTGTTATTAAACAGCCGCTGTTGCTTTCCCCACCTTTATCGGTGAACCACTAGAAGGGGAACCTCAGCAAGGGTGAGAAAGCTCAATTAGAATGGGCCTGCGTAGGTTACTACGGTGAACATTTATTGTTCTCTTCCCAGCATTGATTTCTCTTTCTCAACTAACTGGATCCCAATTGGGAGGGTGTTACCAGGGATACAATCTGGAGGGACAGATCAGAGGGATGTGATCTGGGTGTCCTCTCCTCCCCGGAGGCAAAGGATGGCAATGATCTGCTTTGGGCCAGTTGGAGACACCCTTGAGCAGAGAGACCGAAGGTCTGAGACACAGTGGAGTTCAGTTCTGCCCAATGTGGTGACCTCTGACCTGAACTTTCTTCCCTGAGACTTGGCAGCCCCTGGTCCTGCCTCCAGCCTCCGGAGTCACCTTGCTGCCTACCTGTTCCTAAGTTGACCTCTCTGTCCTCCCCCTAATTCTATGAGTGCCAATATCCTTCCAATAGATTGCTGTGCCAATTATTGTTGCGTATAACCCAAGGGTCCTAACTGGTGTATGCTGAGGATGGCCTGGCTCTGTTGCATATCACCTTTGGGATGAAGGACAAATTGACCTCTTTGAGCTTCAGTGTCCTCATCTCTAAAACTTGGCTCATCACACAACCTGTTCCCTAGGGTAGCCACATGCATTTAGTATGTTCCCTAAGTAGTGGCTGCTGCATTTCCCGTTACAATCAAATAAAGGTCTCCTTATTAGAGTTCCTAACAGTGCCTGGCACATAGTAGACATTCAAAAAATACTGACCTGTTTTCTCCTTCCTCTGCCCAAAAAACAAACCCCAACCCTCTTTGTCTGGGGTTAGAGAGGTGAGCAACTATCTCTGGCCTCTACTGCATATGAATTTGACAAGCATCTTTGCACCTTGACTGAGGAGTGAAAACAAAGCCATAAGGAGAATCGAGTGTGCATCCCTTGGACCCACCTGAATGACCAGAAAGTGAGACTCTTTTTCTGTGATTTGCCCTGCTCAGCTCAGCCCTTTGGAGTGTGGTTGGGTGGCCACGTGACCCACTTACTCACTTACCCACTAATGTGATTCTGATACCAGCTGCTTTGGGTGAAGCTAAGCCCATGCATGCATCTGGTAACAACCTGCCCAACAATATCATGTTAGACAAGGAGATAACAGAGCCTACATTAAAAACAGCACAGCCAGTGATGCTTCATAGGCCTGGCAGATCAGTTCCTACGGCAGGACCCGGAGGTGTGTCTGCAAGGGTTGGGGCGCTGAACCTCAACCACCTCCCCCTCTCATTTGAGCTTGGCAACAAATTCTACCCTAGGCTGTACATAGTCCAAGAGAGTTAACACCACATGACCGTCAGTACACATAGATCTAGGTAGGAGCCCCGAGACTGACAATCTACTCCCGTAAGGGGAGAGTGGGAAGTACTGGCCATTCCAGTTTAGTAATCAATAGACTTCATTAAGGGAAACTCACATACCAAGCATGTCTTGGGGCGGCTGCAAGGTAAAAATGGATCACTGTGCATGCTGGGCAGTCACCAAGAATGATATGGGTATGGGGGAGGAGAGATGGTCTCAGTGTGGGAAGTTACTTCACATGCTTGATAAAGTCAGGACAACAACCAGTTTCAGGAAGCAGCATGTGGCAGAAGATAGGGGAGTGATGCCGACTTATGTCGGAATGAGCATCACTTACGATCAGACAATCTCGAAGAAGAGTTTGCAGAAAACAACCTCCATTCTGGCCCAGGTCCAATGTGGGGACAGGCAGGGGTCACATCATGGAACAGTCTCCCCTTCGCAATGCTGTCAAGATGAAATTGTCTTCCTGAAAAGACTCTTAATGTCACTCCCCAAGTCTAACACCTTTGAGACTAGCCTACTTGCTGGAAGAATAAAGCCTGAACTCCTTCCAGGCCCTTTCTGACCTGGCCACCGTCTATCTCTTCCCAGCTCTATCACACGCGGCTTTCATTCACACCCTCCACCGAGGCCAGCCCGGCACAGTGCTCACTGTTCCCACAGTGCATCTTCTGGGGTCTCACCTTTGTTCTTTGCTGTGGCTGTTCCCTGCCGGGAGTATTGTTTTCTCTTCACCGCCACCTGTCACAACTTCCCTCATCTCCACACAGAAAGAATCCCTCTACTTGTTTCTCGGGATTCCTTTCAAATGTGCACATCTTTGTCCAGCGTTTTGAGTAACTCCTTTGCTGAGCTGCGATCACTCTCCTAGTGGTAAAAAGGATAGTAATAACAATATGCACACAGCACTTACTATTTTCAATGTTTTATGCATGTGAATGACTTCTTTTCATTCTCAATCAGCCCTGGGAAGGTGTTCTACTTATACCACTTAACAAATGGGGAAACCGAGTCTCAGAGAAGCTAAGTAATTGATCATATAGCTAGTGAGTGGCAAAGCCAAGGTTGAACTCAGGCATTTCAGTGCCTCTGCTCTCAACCATTACTCCCAACTGCTTTTCTCTGTTCTGGGAGCTTTGTATCTCCTTATGGTATTAGCATACTATTAGTAAATGATAATCAGGCTACGTATTATCTATTTTATTACATTAAAAATTATGAGTACTATGCCACTATGAGCTCAGGGTGCTCACTGAGCGGGCTCTGTCCTAGACCAGGACAGTGCATATATCCTTTCTGATTGGTATTGGATTTGGAGTTTCACAGGTTTGGTTCTATGGTTCAAGACCTGGGGTTTGGATTCTGGGTGACCAATCCCTGGGCACATTACTTAAACTCTATAAATTAAGATCCACATTCTCATTTAGAAAACAAAAATGATAATAACATAGTGGTCTCATTATGTTGTGAGGATGAAAGGTGATTGATCATACATAAAAAGCATTTGTCACAAAACTTTGGTTTTATTTTGTTTTTGTTTGTTTGTTTGTTTTTAAATAATGATAGTAATAGTGAAAATGTTCATCCTGAGCACCATTGTGGTGACTCAGCAGAAGCACAGAGCAAGAACAAATATAACCTCACCAATCTCCCACCCTCCCACTATTTAATATGGACTGCACCAGTCAGGATGTGCTAAGTTATGTTCCCGTACCAAACACCCCCCGATCTCTGAAACTTAACACTACAAATGTTTATTTCCTGATTACGCAGATTTCTCTGGGGACCCAAATGACTCTCCAGGGTAGTTGCCTGTGTGTTGGCTCCAAGCTGATTTGTTCTTATGGCACCTCCATAACAACACATACTTCCACAGCTGTTGCAACAGGAGAGGAGAAAGCTTGGGGATTCTTGCCTTGACTCTTAAGTGCTTCCACCCTAGAAGTTTCTCATGTTCCTTCCATACCCACTTACTTGGATAAAGCAAATTACATGGCCTTGCCTTACTTTCAACCCACGGGGAAGGACAGGCCCTCTGCATGTCAGGAAGTAGAGGAGAAATGGAAATATTGGAGAGAGGCACTAATGTTGACCACATAGATGTTTAGTCTTCTCACTCTATCATGTACTGTTCTTGCAAACACAGGTCTAGTACCCCTTCCAACAAGGTTGCTGAAGGCCCTGCTAGGTGGAGATTCTGGCATTGCCAGACTGCATAGATGAACTTTTGAACTCATTGAGCGGGCTCTGTCCTAGATCAGGTGGTCTCTGGGTGCTTGGAGTGAGTCATACCTCCTGGACTGGAGCCCCTCATCCCCCAGTGTTTTCCCTGACACTGTTCACCCCCAATCATATTGGATGTGGTGTTGAAATTGTGGGTTTCTCAAAGTGGAAGTCACCCTGGGTACACCCCTTCATATTCCAAATGTGGAAACTGAGGCCCAGGCAGTGTGTGTTGGTTTTGTACCTGTGCTCTGTGGCTTTCCTGGGGTCCCAGTGGTTCAGGGTTAGCACATATTTAGACCTACATATGGATGGAAGCCTCTGGACTCTACCTGGTGGTTCCTGCTCTCCACCCACCTTCTCCATCATCTGCGCTTACCGTATTCATCCTCTCCTAGGAGCCAAAACTTCCCAAGCACTGGCTGGTCTCACTTTCTGTGTTATGATTGGTCCCGTCTAAAGCCGAGGAAAAATCCATGAGTTTGATGATTGGTTAGAGCTCCAACAAGAGGATCTTTAAGGCCTTTTTCTTTCCTTCCAGATTTTTTGGTTGTTTGTGTCCAATTAGAGAGACAGGAAATGGGACATTTTAACAGCTGTCATTCCAGGAACTAAACTGTCATCATTTTTGAATGAGACTGAGAAGTCCCATTCCTATCCCCAATATCCCACCAACACATTCCTCCCAGAGGCTCCTGCTGTTATTTCATTGAGACTCTGCATACATAGGGTCTTTGGCCAGATGCAATGAAATATAATCTGTGCTTATACTTGGGCATTTAAAAATAATTCAATTTATTGAGGTAACATTGGTTAATAACATCATATAAATTTCAGGTGTACAACATTTATAATTTGAGTTCTGTATACATTTATGGGTTCGCCACCTGAAGCTGAGTTTCCTTCTGTTATCATATATTTGACCCCTTGCCCATTTTCTCCTCCCCCACACACCTGTCCATCTGATAACCACCATTCTGTTGTCAATATCTTTGATATGTTTGTTTTGTCAGTTCATTGTTACTTTTTTATTTTATAGTCTCAGTGTGAAATCATATGACTTTGTCCTTTCTCATCTCATTTATTTCACTTAGCGTAATACCCTTGTGATCTATCCATGTTGCCTCAAATGGCAACATGTCGTCTTTTGTATGGCTGAGTAGCATTCCACTGTGTACATGGACCACACCTTCTTTATCCTTTCATCCTTTGATGACACTTCGGTTGTTTCCATGTCTTGGCTATCACATATAATGCTACAATGAACATAGGGGTACACGAACATCACTGGTTATTAGGGAAATGCTTGTACTTGTGTAGAACCCCTCTGTGCTTAGAAGGTGGCACAGATACCCAGAACAATGCTGAGACCATTCCTTGGTCCTGAACTGGTGGACTGCAGCTGTCCTCTCAGTCCTTCTAGACTATGGTAGCTGGTTCTTACTGTTGAGACACCATAAAGCTGGGACCTCCTGAGCTTGGGCTTTCGAAGTGTAGATGGGAGTGAGAATCACCTGTGCCATGTGCTAACATAGCGGCTACCTGAGCCAGTCACCCGGCTCAGATTCAGTAGGTGTGGGCTGTGCCTGGGAATCTGTATGTTCCGAGCATCCCGAGATGGTGCAGGGCAGTCTTTTCCAGGGCTCCTAGTGGATGAGGTCTCATCAGGGGAAGCGTCCCACCTTTGCCAGAGCAGCACCACTCTGAGCTGCTTTAGAAGTGAGGTTTCAGCTAAGCTTCTACTGGTAACAATGATGGACGTGGGCTACAGTTTCCGAACTTCACTGCTGTAGACCAGTGTTTCCCAAACTTTTGACATATGTGTACCCCTTCTATAATTTTTGTAATGCTGAGTACCCCTCGTCAAAAAAAAAAATGGATGTATTTGAATAACAATCAAAATATATTTATTTTTCTTTTTTGGTACACAAAATAATAATAAATGAAAAATAAAATTATTCATAATAAAATATAAATAAAAGTTATATTATAAATAACATTTATTTGCACACCAGACCATCACACGCCTCACAAGACTGTCTTGACTCATGAGAACGTAGAATTAGGCGCAGCTAAGCACGGTGCAGTGCATATCCCCACCAAACTCTTCCCGTACCCCTGAGGGTACGCGGTGTACCACACTTTGGGAAATACTGCATAGACCATAGTAAGCAGAGGAAAGAGCAGTCCAGCCCTGGATTTGTAAAAACCACCATTTTGTTGGTGTGACTTCACCATCTACACAGAGTGAGTTGCTTTTTTACCCTCTCGTGGAGTCCTAATTGTCTTGTGTTCTGTGCCCTGAGGGGAACTGAACTGCAATGGTGCTGCTCCTCAGATCCTGGCCACTGGGTCTGAGCAGAGGCCTCTGCCTGTTTTCTGCTCGGTACCATGCACCCAACGGAAGGGTGGGCATCTCAGCTTCTGAGGCTCCATTTCAACCAGGCCCTGAGAGAGAACCAGTTTCTCTCTTGGACCCTAACTGATTACAGTTCAAGTCAGGGAACTGGAATTTCCACTTGGCCAATGGTAGTGGCGAGGGCTTGTTCCTCTTCATAGATGGGATGTTACAACTCAGCTTGCCTACAGCTCCTTACCATGTCCCCACGCCACTGGGATTTTCTTTCCCGAAGTCGGAAGATACTGGGCATCTTTGGGGCCTCAGATTTGGATCTGAAGGGACAAAGGTGGCTGTTGTGGTGCCACCAATACTAACAGCACTGACAACCACTGCCGCTGAGTGCAGGCGAAAAAACCAAAGGCACAAGGGCAGGTCTGTTCAATTGTGTGTAAACGGTATTTTTTTCCTGTGAAATCTCAATACCTCCCTTAGGACACTGCAGCTTAGGTTTCTGAGCCACTTGCCTTTGATATTTACTCGTTGGGGATTTTACTCTTGTGAAATCACTGTGGCAACAGAACCATTTTGCCTCCATGAAGAGGATGTCAAAGTCTTAAAATCCAGAACATTTTGAGGCAGGATTCCAAGCTCATTACTGCCAGGAATAAGATTCATCCAAGGTGGAAGTGTCCTCTCTTAGAACTCAAATCCGTCTCAGAATGGCTTTTCTCTCCCCTTTGTTTTGGAAGCCAAGCAATTACTTTTTTTTTTTTTTAAGGAAAAAAAAATGTGCTAATGCACAAAACTCTCTTTTTCCCCTTTCATTTTATTCAAAATTGAACTTAACAAAGTCAGCTCTGAGCAAGCTCTCTATATGAGTAATGCTTTTTGTCCATAAAAGAGCATTGACTCAAATGTTTCGGGAGTGCTGATTCTCTCTGCTTTGTCTGAGCGTCCGCAATGACAAAGTGCTCATGTCAGAGTGTATAATGAAACTATAAATTGTTTTCATGAATGCTCTGAATTTGGTCTTTTACGGGGCAAATTCAAAAGGTATTTAGTGCCACATTTCACATATGTGAATAACGCCAGATGGCACGGTATAGCCAATGAAAGTAAAGAAGTCCTGGACAGGGCTCACGCTGGCCCATGTGCTGGGTGGTTGTCACGTGGAGGTGGTTCTCAGTGAGGGGAGAAGGAGGGACAAAGAGTTTCTACAAGGTACATGCAACTATTTGGGGATAATTCCAAATGTGGCTGAAGTACTTAGTTCTTAAAATTGGTCTCTGGTGGGAGGGGGCTGGAATCACGGAAGTTGTGCATATCTTGGTCAAAAATGTGGACCAACATTCTCAGATGAGAAAATGTCTGCTGAGTTGTGTGGACAGGTGCAATCTATTGCAATGATTTATGGTTCAACTAAATTATTTTAAATAATATTTTTGTGTTCTTTACATTATAGACACCATACGAGTTTAGTCTAAAAATTTAAAAAAAGCATAGAAAAGCTTGGTCCAAGATGGCGGCATAGATAAACACTTAGAAGTGCTGCCTCTCACATCCACATCAGAGCTGCAACCGGGGATCGTATCTGAGATCTGAAAAAGCCACAACTTTGGAGATCACTGAGCAGCTGTGGGCCCCTGATCGATGCGGACATTCGGATTCCACAGAAAGGTTGGATTTTACCAGGGATAAGTGGGTGTCTGTGTCCCAGCAGCAGCAGTAGCAGAGCAAAAGCTCGCGCGCTGAGACTGCACTGGCACTGTGCTGGGACCGCTGAAATCTGTGTCCACAAAAGCCCTCTGCTATTGGGTCTGGGGTGACCCAAGAGAGTGGATGGGGTCCTCAGGGTTGCCAATTGTAGGGTTCTTCAGAGAGCAACCCATTCTGTTTGGACACAGAGGGAGAACATAGTTGCAAAGGTATACAGTCTGTATGTAAGTGCGCGCAGACTGGCCCATTGCACACCAAGGCTGGCTCCCCTGCAACCCTTTGCTTCTGATTACAAAGGCGAGGCCACCCGGATTGGCTGGCCCTGAGAGGCTGCAGGGGGAAACTGCTTTTCTGGAAGCTGGGAAGCAGAGCAGGGGAGAGACCAGCTACAATTCAGCTCCAAGGCAAAATTGGTATTGAATCCCATAGAAAAAGGCTAGAATAGAAAACAAACAAACAAACAAACAAACCCCCCCCCCCCCCCCCCGTGAACATAAATCCAGAAACACTGCCACCTAGGGGCTGGAGTACAAATTGACTGTGTTTATTACTAGTTTTATTTAATCAAAAACCAAGAAACTAAGAAATCAACATCTTAAAATTAAGGACTAGCTTACAACACTGAGGTGCAGAGGAACGCAGGAAACTGCAATACTGTCTGGACTGAAACAGGTGCACCAAGCAGAATAACAGAGGAAGTGAATGGCCTTCACAACTGCACATTTTTTTTTTGCTAATTTTTTAATTTATTATTTTATTTTCATTTTTTTGCATCTTTTACTTAAGAAACGAATTGTTTCATTTTTTCCTCTTTTGATTTTACCTTTTTAATTATTACATTTTTAGGTTCAATCAGCATTATTACTATTGCTATTTTAATGTTTGTTTTCTTTTTATTTATTTCTTTTTTTAAAGTGCCAATTTATTGTCTCTTTATTTTACATTGGAATTAGTGTTCTTCATTCTATATTCATTTTTCTTTTAACCCTATTTTAACAAGACATTTACAACAACACTCTCTTCCTAACCTTTCCCCTTATGCTATCCTGTTTATCTTAACCCATTCCTGCTTTAGATTTTCCCAACTCTTTCTGTCTCCCCCCTGCTAAAATTTCTACCCTACTTATATAGCTAATTTCCAATCCATTGGGCCAAGTGCATACACACCCCTCTCTGAGCTGTATTAACTAGCAAAAAAAAATTGTTTTCCTTTGTCCTTTTGATGCTGTTTGTGTGAATATTGATTATATTGTATTTTTATGCTTTTAGTGAGATTATTTTGCTTAATCTTTAGTTGATGTTGTTGCTTGATATTTTTGTATTTGCTTTGTTTCTGTTTGTTTGTTGTTGTTTTTTTACTTTGCTGGATATTGTGGGTGTTGTAATTTGTATTATTCACCAGGTACTGATGCCAGCATTTGCTGGGGTTAGTGGTTGCCCTACTGAAATTATCTTCCCATATATACAGTTTGTTCCCCTTTTCTCTCTTAGTCTCTCTCTCTCTCTCTCTCTCTCTCTCTCTCTCTCTCTGTCTCTCTCTCTCTTCCTGTTTCCCAATTTCATCTTGACACTCCTTTTTTTTCTTTCTTTTTTCCTATCTCCCCCCCCCCATTTCACTCTTTTCTCCTCTTCTTTCTCTCCTATCTCCTAATTTGCCTTTCCCTAGTGGTCACCTTTATTGAAGGTTATTAACACTGCAAATACATTTCTGTTCAGTGCCTTGTGTGTTGTACCTGGTTGTGTTGTATTTTGTGCCTTTAAATCAACGCAGGGGAGAGAGATCTACATAACCAGACGTCCTGAAAAGAGAGACCATGGGGAGACAAAGAAACAGCCCACAAATCAAAGAAAAGCAGGCATCACCAGAAAAGGAAGGAAACGAGTTAGAGGCAAGCAACCTACCAGAGCAAGAATTCAGAGTAATGATCATAGGATGGCTAAAAAGAATGGAAGACAAATTTGACAATATGAGTAAGACTCAAGAGGAAATGAAGAAGAACCAAAAAGAAATGAAAAATGACATAGCTACTGTAAAGAACTCAATAGAAAGCATCAAAAGTAGGCTAGATGAAGCAGAGGACCAAATCAGTGAGCTAGAAAACAAGATGGAAAAAAATACCCAATTAGAGCAGCTTCTAGAAAAAAAAAATTAAAAAGCAGGAAGAGAGCTTACGGGAACTTTGGGACATTACAAAACAAAACAATATTAGAATAATAGGGGTTCCAGAAGGAAAGGAAACAGAGGAAGGCATAGAAAAACTGTTTCAAGATATGATAGAAAACTTTCCTGAGATAAAGAAAAAACCCACACAAATACAAGAAGCTCGCAGAGTCCCAAGCAAAATGAATCCCAAAAGACCAACACCTAGGCACATTATAATTAAATTGCAAAATACCAACGACAAAGCAAGAATCTTAAAAGCAGCCAGAGAGAAACAGAAGGTTACATATAAAGGAACCCCCATCAGACTAGCAACTGATTTCTCCACAGAAACTCATCAGGCCAGAAGGGAATGGGATGAAATATACAAAGTCATGCAAAGGAAGGGTCTGAATCCAAAAATACTGTACCCAGCAAGGCTATCAATCAAAATTGAAGGTGAAATCAGGAGCTTCACAGACAAAAAAAGACTAAAGGAATTTATCTCCACCAGACCAGCAATGCAAGAAATGCTAAAGGGTTTACTGTAAAAATAAAGGAATAGGAAGCAAAGAAGGAACACAGGGGTATAGAATAAAAATGGCATCAAATACCTACCTATCAATAATAACTTTAAATGTAAATGATTTAAATGCTCCAATCAAAAGACATAGGGTAACAGATTGGATAAGAAAGCAAGACCCATATATCTGCTGTCTACAAGAAACTCACTTCAGAAAAAAAGATGCAAGCGAAACCGGTTTGGCTCAGTGGTAGAGCATCAGTCTGCAGACTGAAAGGTCCCGGGTTCGATTCTGGTCAAGGGCATGTACATTTGTTGCGGGCACATCCCCAGTGGGGGGTGTGCAGGAGGCAGCTGGTCAATGTTTCTCTCTCATGGACATTTCTAGCTCTCTATCTCTCTCCCTTTCTCTCGGTAAAATATCAATAAAATATATATTTTTTTTAAAGAAGAAGAAAAAAGATGCACACAGACTGAGGGTGAAGGGATGGAAAAAGGTTTTCCAGGCAAACGGAAATGAAAAAGGCTGGGGTAGCAATACTTATATTTGACAAATTAGATCTCAAAGTGAAGGACATAAAAAGAGATAATGAAGGCCACTTCATTATACTAAAGGGAGCAATCCAACAATAAGAAATAACCCTGGTAAACATATATGCACCCAATGCAGGAGCACCCAAATACATAAAAAAAAAAAAACTGCTGGAGGACATTAAGGGAGAGATTGATTGTAATACAATCATAGTAGGAGATTTTAATACCCCACTGTCACATTTGGACAAATCACCTAAACAAAAAATCAGCAAAGTAAAAGCAATCCTAAATGACTCACTAGACCAGATGGAATTAATTGACGTCTTCAGAACATTCCACCCCAAAGCCACAGAATATATATTCTTCTCAAGTGCACATGGGTAATTTTCAGAGATAGACCACATGTTGGGACATAGGAAAAATCTCTTCAAATTCAAGAAGATAGAAATCATATCAAGCATCTTTTCAGATCATAGTGGCATAAAACTGGAAATTAACTACAATAAAAATAATCCAAAGAAATCAAACACATGGAGACTAAACAGCATGCTATTAAACAAGGACTGGGTTACTAGAGAAATCAAGGAAGAAATTAAAAACATCCTGGCAACAAATGACAATGAAAACACAACAATCCAAAATCTATGGGACACAGCAAAAGCAGTCTTGAGAGGGAAGTTCATATCTCTACAAGCCTATTGCAAAAAAACAAGAAAAAAAAGTAACAAATTATCTAACTCTAAAACTCAAAGAATTAGAAAAAGAACAAGAAGAAAAGCCCAGTGTAAGCAGAAGGAAAGAAATAATAAAAATCAGAGAGGAGATAAACGACATAGAGACCAAAGAAACAATATATAAGATCAACAAAACCAAGAGCTGGTTCTTTGAAAGGATAAACAAGATTGATGAACCTCTAGCCAGGCTAACCAAGAAACAGAGAGAGGACCCAAATAAACAAAATCAGAAACGAAAGAGGTGAAATAACAACAGACCCCACCGAAATACAAAGGATTGTTACAAAATACTATGAGCAACTCTATTCCAACAAACTGGACAACCTGGAGGAAATGGACATATTCCTAGAAAAATACAACCTTCCAAAAGTCAATCAGGAAGAATCTAAAAATCTCAATAGACCAGTTACTTGGGAAGAAATTGAAACAGTCATCAAAAAGCTTCCAGCAAACAAAAGCCCAGGGCCAGATGGCTTCACAGGAGAGTTTTACCAAACATTCAAGGAAGAACTAAAACCTATCCTCCTCAGACTATTCCAAAAAATTCAAGAGGAAGGAACACTTCCAAACTCCTTCTATGAAGCCAGCATCACCCTAATACCAAAACCAGATAAAGATAACACAATGAAAGAGAATTACAGGCCAATATCCCTCATGAATATAGATGCCAAAATCCTCAACAAAATTCTAGCAAATCGGCTCCAGCAGTACATCAGAAAGATCATACACCATGACCAAGTAGGAATTATTCCAGGAATGCAAGGATGGTACAATATCCGCAAATCAATAAACGTGATACATCACATAAACAAACTGAAAGTTAAAAATCATATAGTCATATCAATTGATGCAGAAAAAGCATTTGATAAAATCCAACACCCTTTCGTGATAAAAACTCTCAAGGTAGGAGTACAAGGATCATACCTCAACATAATAAAAGCTATATATGATAAACCCAAGCCAACATCATACTCAATGGGCAAAAACTAAAGCCATGCCCTCTTAGAACAGGAACAAGACAGGGATGCCCACTCTCACCACTCCTGTTTGACATTGTACTGGAAGTACTCGCCATTGCAATTAGACAAGAAGAGGAAATAAAAGGCATCCAAATCAGAAAAGAAGAAGTAAAGTTATCCCTATTTGCAGATGACATGATATTGTACATAAAAAAACCAAAAGACTCCATCAAAAAACTAATAGACTTTATAAATGAATTTGGCAATGTAGCTGGATACAAAATTAACGCCAGGAAATCTATAGCATTTCTATACACCAACAATGAACTTACAGAAACAGAGACCAAAAAAGGAATCCCATTTACCATCGCACCAAAAAAATTAAGATACCTGGGAATAAATTTAGCTAAGGAAGTAAAAGACCTATATACGGAAAACTACACAACATTGAAAAAAGAGATAGAGGAAGATGTAAACAGATGGAGGAAAATACCATGTTCATGTATTGGTAGAATCAACATCATCAAAATGTCCATACTTCCCAAAGCAATTTATAGGTTCAATGCACTCCCCATTAAAATACCATTGGCATATTTCACTGACCTAGAAAGAACTCTCCAAAAATTCATTTGGAACAATAAAAGACCTCAAATAGCATCAGCAATCCTGAGAAAGAAGAGTAAAATAGGAGGGATCTCAATACCAGATTTCAAGCTGTATTACAAAGCCACTGTTCTTAAAACAGCCTGGTAGTGGCACAAGAACAGACATATAGATCAATGGAATAGAATAGAGAATCCAGATATCAATCGAAAACACTATGCTCAGTTAATATTTGACAAAGGAGGCACGAATACACAATGGAGTCAAGATAGTCTCTTCAATAAATGGTGTTGGAAAAACTGGACAGATACATGCAAAAGAATGAAACTAGATCACCAACTTACTCCATACACAAAAATAAATTCGAAATGGATATAGGACTTAAACATAAGACAGGAAACCATAAAAATACTAGAGGCATCCACAGGCAGCAAAATCTCAGACATATGCCAAAAGAACTTCTTCACTGGTACTTCCCCTAGGGCAATGGAAGCTAAAGAGAAAATAAACAAATGGGACTACATCAAAATAAAAAGTTTTTTCACAGCAAAAGAAACCATCAACAAAACAACAAGAAAGCCCACTGTATGGGAGAACATATTTGCAAATGATATTACTGATAAAGGTTTAATCTCCAACATCTACAAACAGCTTATTCAACTCAATAAAAGGAAAATACATGAGCCAATTAAAAAATGGGCAATGGAACTAAATAGAATATTCTCAAAATAAGACAGAAGGAAAGCCAAGAGGCACATGAAAACCTGCTCAAAGTCACTACTTATCCGAGAGATGCAAATCAAAACAATAGTGCGATACCATCTCACACCTGTCAGAATGGCCAACATTAACAAATCAACAAACGATAAGTGTTGGTGAGGTTGTGGAGAAAAAGGAACCCTCGTGCACTGCTGGTGGGATTGCAGGTTGGTGCAACCACTGTGGAGAACAGTATGGAGTTTCCTCATAAAACTGAAAATGGAACTCCCATTTGACCCAGTAATCCCACTCCTAGGAATATATCCTAAGAAAATAGGAACACCAATCAGAAAGGATATATGCACTCCTATGTTCATAGCAGCACAATTTACAATAGCTATGATTTGGAAACAGCCTAGTTGTCCATCAGCAGATGATTGGATCAAAAAACTATGGTACATCTACACAATGGAATACTATGCTGCCATAAAAAAGAAGGAATTCTCATCATTTGCAGCAACCTGGATGGAATTGGAGAACATCATCATGAGTGAAATAAGCCAGTCAATGAAAGAGAAACACCACATGACCTCACTCATTTATGGATAATAAAGAACATTATAAACTGATGAACCATAAGATAGATATAGTGACAGTAAAGAACAAGCAGACTGTCTAAATACAGCGGGGAGGGGAGGGAAATATGGGAGAGATAATAGATCAACTGAAGGACTTGTACACATGCATATAAGTATAACCAATGGACACAAAACTCTGGGGAGGGAGGGCATGTATGGGAGGGGGGGCAATGGTAATATATGTACACAGATAATAAGTTAATAAAAAATAAATTTAAAAAATTAAAAAAGCATAGAAAAGCTTAAAGAATAAAAATTCTTGGTCTGACAGGCATGGCTCAGTGGTTGAGCGTCCACCTATGGACCAGGAGGTCATGGTTCAATCCTGGTCAGGGTACATACAAGGGTTGTGGGCTCAGTCCCCAGTAGGGGGTGTGCAGGAGGCAGTCCATCAGTGATTCTCTCTCATAATTGATGTTCCTATCTTTCCCCCTCTCCCTTTATTTCTGAAATTTTAGAAAAACATATTTTTAAAAAGAATAAAAAATTTAAAACATGCAAATAATTTTGCTGCCAAGAGACAATTGTTTGTAATAGGCAAATGTCTTATTAAGTGTTTTTCTTTGTATATCATTTTGCAAAATGTTAACAAAATTTTACATAATCTTATCTGGATATAGAAATCCCTTTAAACAAAATTATTGCAGCCCAGCTATATTTAGCTATGTAATTTTTTTAAAAAAGTATTCTACTGTTTTACTGGTTTGTGATGAAATGATTTTATCTGACCTAGGTTGCCAAGGTTCATGAGCATCCAAAGCTTGGGTTCTCTCCTGAGGGGATAGGTTAGGTACTGTCCCAGCCTTTAGGTGCATATGTCAGTTACTGACAAATGTCTGGGTATACGTTCTCTAGAAACAAACAAGCAACAGAACAAAACAAAACAAGCCTGCAGGGCGTGGTAAATGGAGTCCTGCGGAGGCGCTGACCAGTCGCTTGCGCTTCTTTTGCAGTACCTGGTGTGCAAACGGAAGCTGGAGAGCAAAAAGGAGGCTCTGCTGATCCTCTCCAAGGAGCTGGACACATGCCAGCAGGAAAGGGACCAGTACAAGCTCATGGCCAACCAGCTCCGAGAGCGCCACCAGTCCCTGAAGAAGAAACACCGAGAGCTGATTGTACGTATGACGTCACCGTGGCATTCCTGTTCCCAGGTTAAGATAGAAAGGGGGCATCTTAACATGCCTTTTCCTCAAAAAAGGATTGAATTCAAACAGTCCCACAACCCAGTCCCTCCAGATGGCTTACCGGGCACTTAGGAAGCTCACATGTACACGTATGTGTTCCTGTGCCGGTTCACTTACTCATCTGTTCCTATGGAGTATTTTAAAGAGGATTTGTCTACTTTGGAAACCACATGTGGTTATTTAGATTCCATTTTAAATGAATCAGAATTAAATAGATTTGAAAACTCAGTTCTTCAGTCTCATCACATTTCAGGGACCCAATTGGCATAGGTGGCCGGTGGTGACTGTATTGCATTGCATTGCTACAGGGCACTTCCATGGTGGCCACTATGCTGGAAGGTCCCAGGTAGGGTGTTTCCATCTCTGCAGAGTTCTGTCGGACAGCATGGTGTAAATGTTGTTCTAAAACTTGCTCTTTCTACTCACACCTTATTTTGGACAGCTCTCTGGGCCATACATACAAATACAGATCATTTTTAAACATAGTTGCATAGTGATATTTTCATTTTTTAAACTTTTCTCGTGAGCATTTAGGTTTTCTTTAGGGTTTTATATGGCAAGATTTTTAAGGGTAAAAATTATATGGAAATGGAGGATACCAAGAGCATTCCTGCTTCTTTTTTTTTACTCATGTGTGCAGCCTCTTTTTAAAATGTTGACACTATTGCTAATATTTAACCATTTGTGCTGGGCTCATTGAACTGTTCCTGGCACAGAAATAGAGTAGAAAGATTCCTCGGGTTAAAGTGCTATTGACCTATATGTGGACAGCATCAGATAAAAATGTACTCATTACTAAGCATTTACTCATTCACCTTAGATATTTGTAGTCCCAGATGACCTACAAAGGAGAGAAATTGAATTTTTTTTAAGACAAAAAGTCTGATAGGACTGAAAGTTCTCAGTTAATATTTTTTATTTATTTTGAGCATATCTTTTCTACCCCCACCCCATATTATTCTGTTCATATAGAAAACTCAAGTGTGTATATGTGTATCCATTGCTGTTCCTTTGGATCTAACAATGTAAAGAGGAACTCAACTCAAACCAAATGAAATATTACATAAGATTGGCTCTGCTCAAAAATAATTTTGATAAATTCAGTTTTGTATGTGGAGGGTGGGGGTTGATTTGCACAGTTTTGGAAGATATATAGGTTTGGTCTTAAATGGAACTGACCCCTCAGAGGTTTTTCCAAGATAAGTCTGGTTGAATTTGTAGGTAATTTTTTGAAAGCATATTTGAACTTGGTTCAGCACATTACTGGTTATAGCGGGTGGGACTTGGGAGGCTCTGAATCTAGTTCATAGTTTCGTTCAGTTCCTTGAATCTAAGCACATTAAAAAAACAAAACCCTAAAATGTAGCATTTGTTTCTTTGTAGGATGGAGATCCGTCACTTCCACCTGAAAAGAGGAAACAGGTGAGACTTACTCCTGATCTCAGATAACTCTCAAATTGTATGCATTGGCGCCTTCAACTGTTATGGCGATCAAGGAATCTCACGATGTGCTGAGAAATCTTTTACTTTCCAGGATCCTTTTGTTCTATGGAGGGGAGTGGGTAGTAGGGCAATTCTATTGCAGAGAGTCAGAGAGAGAGAGAAACATTGGTGTGAGGGAGACACATCGATTGGTTGTTTCCCACAAGCACCCCAACCAGGGCCAGGGATTGAGCCTGCAACTGAGGTATGTGTCCTTGACCAGAATCGAACCCAGGACCCTTCAGTCCATTGACACTCTATCCCTTGAGCCAAACTAGAGGTACAGTGTGTGAAATCGCAAGACCCGGTGCACCGCGGGACCCATCAGTGCACCTCCTGGTGACCGTTTTTTGGTTGTTATGGCGTTACGACCACTGGGTTTTTATTATATAGATTCCCTGTGCTGTATATTACCTTCCCATGACTTATTTTATCACTAGAAGTTTGTACCTCTTATTCCCCTTCACCTTTCACCCATCTCCCCAATCTCCTCCCCTCTGACAATAACCAGTTTGTTCTGTTTCTGTGGGTTTGTTTTTCTTTTGTTTTGTTTGCTCATTTGTTTTATTTTGTTTTGTTTTAGATTGAACATATAAGGGAAATCATATGGTATTTGTCTTTCTTGTTCTGAGTTATTTCACTTAACATATAGTCTCTATGTCCATCAGTGTTGTTGCAAATGGTAAGATTTCAATTTTTTCATATTCCTGAGTGATATTCCATTGTGCATATCCATCACATCCTTTTTATCCATTCCATCTATCAGTGGATACCTAGCACTTCGGACTTTTAAAAGCCATCTTACCAGCAAAACTCACAAGCCATTTATGTTCTTTTTTCCTACATGGTAGCCAACATTGTTTACTAACAAATTCAGTTTTTCCCTTTGGCTCTTAGATGCCCACTTTGACCAATGAATAAATCCTTGTATAAATACATGGATCTGTTTCTGGACTTTCAGTTCTGTTCCTTTGAGCTTCTATATAGTCCTATGGTCCTACCACATTATCCTGGTTTTACTTCATAATGCTTTTAAAATCTATTTGGGCTCATCTCCTTCCCTTTGCTCTTCTTCAGGAAGATAACAAACATTTTATCATGTGTTCCTCTGATTCCTTTGCCCCCCTCTCCAAATACATACCTATTGGTATTTTGATTCAGGGCTTGTTAAATTTATAGATTAACTTGGGGACAGTTAACATTTTCATAGGATTATATCCAGGAATATTGTACATCAATTTCTTTGAATACAATTACATACATACACACATATTGCTTTTTCCAAAGATATCTTTGTTAGAACTTTTCTTAACTTCACAATTGTTTTATGCTGACATATCCTGAATTACCACCTTTTATGGGCTTGAGGGGAGCCCACATGATGTGATGTTAATGCCGTGTGTTCCACGTTATGGGAATTCTCTATACCAGAGCAGGGCTTTGAAACTTGTGGATGCAAATAAGAACAGATTTGTTTGGTCTTTTCATAACTGTCACAGCTAACTAAATATCCTGTTTTTGTGCATTGGGCATATATATCTGGTATTGCATATAAACGTCTTAGATTCATTATCTTGTAATTTTTTTTATGCTGTATGAATAGTATGGCCAAGAGACACACGCACACGCACACGCACACACACATGCACACGGACACGTGTACAGGTGCCCCTATTTACCCTTAAACAGCAGTTCAGTCCTGTGGTTAGCTATCCAGTCAATCGGTTCTACTCACTCCCATAACCTCCTTGCTATTTTATTTGATTACTTGACCATGTTTTAGATTTTACCTAAAGTCAAACTTTTCTATGGAGCCAGTTGATTTTTTTCTAAACAAAATTACATGAAAATTTAGAATTAATGTCTAAAAATTGAGATCCTTCATCTGGAATTGCTAGGTGCTTTTGTTAACTGGGGTGGCTATGAGAGGTCATCTCTGGCATGACTTTAGAGTTTGTTATATACAAGAAGGAGTTTTACAGTGTAAATGAATTCACATCCTGTGACTATATAATACAGATGAATTCCAGTAAGTCAGTCAAGCTATGTTCTTATAGCTAAACAAATAATAAATAAAAAGAAAAAAGCCACACAAGTTTAATGTCCTAAGCACTGGCTTTGTAGCTTTGTAGTATGGTGGTCTGAGCTTGCATTATACATCCTTCCTGCTGGGGTTAGAACCACCGATTTGCTGCATGAGGTAGGTTGCATTGGGTACAAGTGACAGAAATTCTAGACTGCTTAAGCAATGCAGGAATCAATGACCTTCCATAACCCAAAGACAAGAGGTAGTGCAGGCTTCAGATGCTGTATAGTTGTCAGGTACTGCTTCTCTCCATTGTGCCATACTTAGCCCATAAAATACAGGATACCCAGATAAATTTGAATTCTGATACACAATTAATACTTTTTCAGTATAAAGTTATGTCCCATGCATTATTAGGGAATACTTATGCCAAAATGTTATTCGTTGTTTATCTGAAATTCAAATTGAACTGGGCATCCAGTATTTTATCTGACCACTCTACCACTGTGCCTATTTTAATGCCAGCTTCCTCTTAGCATAAGGTTTATTCTAAGGCTGGTTCCTCAAAGCAGAAGAGGTAGAAAACCAAGCCACAGAACACAAGTCTAATTGGGTGAGTGTTGGACATGCTCCCATTCCTGGTCTGTTAACATTCACCAGGAGCGTACCGTACATTATCTGCCTTAGATTAAGCACCTGGAATGGAAGCGCTCTGAGGGAGCCAGCAGTGATACCCATCAAACAAATTGTGTGGATTTGGGAAGATTGCTTTTGGTGTGTGTGTCTCAGCTTTCTCATCCATAAAATAGGAGAAAGTAGTGCCCACCACATAGTGTGGCAATAAGGAACAAATGAGATATTTCAAGTCGTGTTTTCAGTTCCATTTTTCTGGACCAGTTGTTCTTACATTCTTGAGAGTCAAAGATATCTTTGGGGATATGATGAAAACCATGGGCCTGTGTTCTAGAAATGTGGCACATAGATGCCCACAAAAATATTTGCATTCAATTTCCTAGATTCATTGACTGTTTGCTTCCTGTCCATGGGTCCTTGAGGTTCCTTATATTGCATTTAAGAGCTGCTGCTCTAGCTGTAATGAGGGTTCTTCTCAGATATTAGTAGAAAACGTTTGTGCTTTGTAGTGCTTTGTAGTAGCTTTTCAGAGACCATGTATGCATGGCTGGATGAATGGATGAGTGGATGGATGGATGGATGGATGTAATCTCCTATCTTCTGAGGTCACACTGGCAAGGATGTCTTTCATGAAGTCTCAAGGGCACATTATGGGCATCATGGATTCAAATTTAAGCCAATTACTTGCTGACTGGGTGATCTTGGTATCTTTCTGAGATGCAGTTTCCTTCTCTCCAAAATGAACATAATCATGACACATATTCATAAAGTTCTAATGAATAACTGATATGACAATGCTGACTTCCTTGTACTTGGTGAGTGCTCCATGGTGAGTGAAAAAGTGGATTGGCTATCTTTAATTTTCCATGTAACTTGTCCAAGGCCACACGACAGGTTAAAAGAGCAGCACTAGAACCCAGACCTCCTAACTTGTGGTTCAGGGTTTGAGTTCACGTGTTTTTGTTCTACATTTGATTCTTAGAATATTTGAGTGGAGAGGAAGCGTAATCAATATTTAATTCAACCCATTCTGAAAGTCCACAGATTCATGCTTTATTTGAAGCCCTCTGCTTCAGAGTGGTGGAGAACCAGAAATTAACCTAAGAGTTGCTGCCTAACCCACTATTCTTTCCTGAAGCCAACAATATCTGGCCATACTTTATTCCCTGCCATTTAAAAAATATATACTTTTATTAATTTCAGAGGGGAAATGAGAGAAAGAGAGAGATAGAAACATCAATGATGAGAGAGAATCATTGATCAACTGCCTCCTGTATTCCCTTACTGAGGATCCAACCCACAATCCAGACATGTGCCCTTGACCAGAATCGAATCTAGGACCCTTTAGTCTGCAGGCCAACGCTCTATCCTCTGAGCCAAACTGGCGAGGGCCTTTTTTCCTGCCCTTTTTTGTCTCCTCCTCAGAGGACAGACCAGAACTTTCATGATTGTGGTGCTAGAAACATGGTTGTCACGGCTTTCTTTTAGAACTTAGAATACTTTAGAAAACAACTCAATTTCCAGAGGTAAATCATCCGTTAAAGAAGCTGTGAAGACGATGTGACAGCAGCGATGCACTAATAGCTTCCCGTGCCATACTGAACTGGGAATTCCTTCCTGGTGCTCTGGGCAGAACCGTGGATGGGGAACCTCTTCGCACGGCAGCAAGAGCTCACCGAGAGATCTCAGATGATTCTAAATATCTGTCGTTTGCCAAACAAGCAGCCTCTCCCAAGGAGACAAGGGGGAATGTAAATGATCTTGGGTTAATCTTCTGACAACGTGGGATTTGGGGCAGTCACGGCAGCCCACTCCCCCCACGCAAATTCCTCCCGGAGTGAGGGACCAGATGCATTGTTGTCTTTTCCGGTTTGGATTTTGTGCAGCTACGCCACAGGAGGCTTCCTCTGGGTCTAGGAAGGAGCCTTTGCTTTCTTCCCGCACGCGGTGATGGCTTATTTAGACGGTGACATACGCTAGGATGACAACCCTGGAGAAATCAGAGCGGAGAGGGCCCTCGGTGGGGTGGCAGGCAGCCTCTCAGTTCAGTAGCAGTCTTCTCAGTCAATCTCATCTCAGTCCCCAGTGACTGCTGGGCAGGGTGGCTTTGCGTCTGCGTCCCGGTTTGATGCTCAGAACCGAAAACTCCCTTCAAAGGTCTGGAGTGCTTTGAGATGTTCCTTTTATAACACTTTGAACAGTAAGTACGACTCCCCTGTCACATCAGGGAACCTGGGGAAACATCCAGGGTCCAGCCTGTGGGATAGCTCCCCAAATATAACGGCCACTTCCTTCCGAGCCCTGATGCCTCTTGCGCTAAGCCCTTTGAATCCCGACAGCAATATTGTCAGGGAGGTGCAAGCACCCCCAGTTGGTAGGTGAGGAAATTGAGGGTCAATGCATCTAAAGGACTTGGGAGCTGTTAAGGGAGCCCCACTCAGGTGGCAGGTGCAGAATCATGAGCAAGATTAGGCAAATATTTATTTACGTAGCCACCTCCCAAACCTACTGACGAGTGTTTGCCCGTGGGCTGGCAATGTATTCGTTGGCGAGTGTGTGTTTTGAGATTATGTCGGAGATCTTTCCATGAGGCGGGAGGAGGCTGCTGAGGGCTCCTTGCCCAGCCAACAGCTATGTATGGAATAATCTCCCGGGTGGTGGTTTTCTGTAAATCAGAAAGCTGTCGCTGCAGCCGAGGTCATCACCTTGGCAGTTGCTGTGAACAGGGGGCCTTGCTCAGCAGAACAAGTTTCGCTCTATTACCAATAACACAGGAGGCGCCGAACACCGGAGCAGCCGAGTAGAAATTGCAATTAAATTTGCTATCAATCACACCTCTCAAGTAAGCTTGATGTTTCATCAAACTTTTTTTTTTTTTTTTTTTTTTTTTTTTTACATATTCTCGTTTTATGTAGTATATTCCCCTACCTAAGGTGTGGGCTAAGGGGTCCAGAGTCTCTAACTTTTTTAAAAACATTATTTAAAAAATATATTTTATTGATATTTTACAGAGAGGAAGGGAGAGAGATAGCTAGCTAGAAACGTCGATGAGAGAGAAACATCGACTAGCTGCCTCTTGCACACCCCCTACCGGGGATGTGCCCGCAACCAAGGTACATGCCCTTGACTGGAATCGAACTTGGGACCTTTCAGTCCGCAGACCGACGCTCTACCACTGAGCCAAACCAGTTTCGGCCAGAGTCTCTAACTTTTTAACACCATGTAGTTGAGTGGCATTTTCTAAACCTGGTCTCTTTCTCATGCTCTCTTTTCATTACTCCTCTTCTTTTTTAAAAATATTTTTTTTTTTTGTTGATTTCAGAGAGGAAGGGAGAATGTGAGAGAGAGAGAGATAGAAACATCAATGATGAGAAAGAATCATTGATTGGCTGCCTCCAGCAAGGCCCACCCCCACCCCCCCACTAAGGATTGAGCCCACAACCCTGGGTTTGTGCTCTGACCGGGAATCCAACCATGACCTCCCGGTTCATAGGTCAATGCTCTCCCACTGAGCCATGCTGGCTGGGCTCCTTACGCTTCTTGAGGAAGTGCCTAGGTCAAGGTTTTACTGGTCTCGCTCTGACTTCTCCCTCACGTGTTTGATTTCCGGTTTTGCTATGTCAGCAAATGGAGAAGTAAGATTCAGGGCTCCCTGGCCACGCACCCTCTTTTACTCCGCAGTGTACAGGAGCTTTTCCATGGCTAGGTTACCTGAAATGCTGGTCATCTAATCAATTAGCAAGATTCGAGATGATTGAGGGATGGCTCCGGGAATGCTGCCCTCCCCCTTCCTGGTCGCCGGTCTCAGTTATTTACACCGGCTCTCCCAGGGTCTGGGCTAGCGCCAGGTTGGAAGGTTCATCTTCAACTTAGCATCACTTTCTCTTCATGTTTTATATCCTCTATCCTCTTAGGTTCCGAGAATGGGGCCTGCAAATTTAACTAACAGGAGAGCGATTAACAGGAGGGGGAAAAGCATGATTTTATGAATATTTTACATGGAAGGGAATTTAGAGAAAAGGGGAACTCAACAAACTGGCTAGACTTGGGGGGGGGGGGGACGGACGGGCTTATATACCGTTCTAACAAAAGAATGGGGTTTGGGCTTCAAGGAATGATGAATTGTGGGAAAGTGTCTGGGAAATATATGCAGAAACTAACCAGAGATTAGAGTTATTTTAGTTATGGTTGTTTATGGTGCTCCCTCTCCGTCTCTGGCGATAAGAGTCGCTCTCCTCTTCCCGGTGCCGGCACCGACTGGCCACGCTCACAGAAGGAAGTGTATGCCCTGCTCTCGGGCAGGAAGCGGGAGGAAGGAGAGCTCTCCGCACCTTTTGATTCTCAATTTCTCCAGCTCAAAGTAATCTGTACGACAAAGCGGCATATTTTGGGTGACGTAGTCTGACCCTGCTCGTAACCATCTTTTCATTCTGACATCGGGGAGAAAAATGGTGTGTGTGGATCCTGTTCTCCCAGCTCAGAGATTCAGAGCTGCCTCTTTCACTCGCACCCTGAAACCCCCTCCCTGGGACCAGTGTGATTACTCGGTCATTGGAAACAGGAGGCCCTAACAGTGATGTCCTTGCCACCCACGAGGCATCCTTTTTTACAAATCTCCCATCGCTTTTTGTAAGTTTAAGGAACATAGTGCATCTAGAGCAGTGGTCGGCAAACCCATTAGTCCACAGAGCAGCAAACCGTGGCTCACGAGCCGCATGTGGCTCACAAGCCGCAGTTTGCCGACCACTGATCTAGAATGTAAATGGTTCTGACACATGTTGTGGCATTTCTAAGGGAACCGAAACAGCGGTAGGGGCAGGAACGTTGTTTTTATCCTCAGCCCTCTTAGATTTCATGAATGGGGGCCTGCAAATGTAACTAAGGGGAGAGAGATGAACAGAAGAAAAAGCACGCCGAAACCGGTTTGGCTCAGTGGGTAGAGCGTCAGTCTGCGGACTGAAAGGTCCCAGGTTCGATTCTAGTCAAGGGCATGTACCCTGGTTGCGGGCACATCCCCCGTAGGGGGTGTGCAAGAGGCAGCTGGTCGATGTTTCTCTCTCATCGACGTTTCTAGCTCTCTATCTCTCTCCCTTCCTCTCTGTAAAATATCAATAAAATATAATTTAAAAAAAGAAGAAAAAGCATATGATTCTATGAATATTTCATGTGGCTGGAGTTCACAGGACGCAGTAGGACTTGGGGAGAGTTGGAGAGACTCTCAGTGCTCACAGGACGCATCTGCCCCCGTGGGAACTCCCGCAGCAGAGCAGAGGGAGCGCTCCGCTGGGGTGAGATGCCCACTGGCCTCTCTGGTCCCAGGGCTCTGCCTTTCTAACAACCGTCAGGGGTGTCATCTTCACCTCTGTGCAGAGAGAATTTCCGGGGGGCGGGCCCTGGCAAAGCTTCCTCGGACATCAGGGGTAGTTGGGGGCTGAGCCCTTCCGCTGACAGAGGATGGAGAGCCATGATACCCTCTCAGCCTCAGGCCTCCTGGCTGCTTTTTCATCAGCTCCCTCTCCCCTCCCTCCTGCATCCCTGGTTTAATAGATCGACTTCTAGCCAAGAAGAGGGACTTCAATATATGCGGATTCTGCAATATGTTCCACCGTATTCAGCATTCCGCTATGATCAGAGCTAAAATGTCAACTTTCCCTGTCGGCCTTGGCTAGATCTGAATATTGAAAATAGGCTTCTCTTTAAGCCTTTTCCTGTTCTGCTATTCATGCTCCCACCTGGCCCGGAGGTTTAGAGAAAAATAATCTCTCGGCTTTGTTTTGTTTCCCTGTGAAATCCTTCCCCGCGCCTGCCACCTTCCCCTGACATTTCCTGCACCCAGGGCCGCTGTTCTAAACCCACAGCCTCAGAGCCCTTCCCGATAACATGGAAGCAACACGCTCTGCATGGCTGATAAATTACAGGCAGGCATCCCGTGTTCGGTGGGTGGGTGGTTACAGCGAATGCGTGTGAGTCACGGGCATTATTTTCGGTCAAAAGAATGGTGTGAACTTTTCTCCTCTATTTCGAGTGCTTTGGCATGTGCAGCTTCTCTTGTCTTTCTTTCTTCTTGTTCTTTAAGGTGTTAGGCACCGTATCAGAATAGTCATTTTCTGGTTTTCAGAGTCATTGTTTTGGAGCGGAGGTGGAAGGCCTGATGAATAGCAAAGAATTGTGTGCTGACAAGCACTCCCGCCTGTGAGACACAGAAGAAAATTACAAGTCACCTGCCCTAACGCTGGACACCTCCCCACCCCAGCCTACCCCGGGGGTCAGCTTTAAAGCTGGCGTAGATTTCCTGTGAACTCACTTGATTGACTATTGTTTTGCAGCCACTGTAGATGCGACTGGTTTTATTTTGGTAGATTTCTTCTGAGCCAGGCCGCAGAGAGAATCAGGTTTGACAGTCACCTCACTGGGTCTCTGAATCGCTATTCCCTGAAGCAGCCCCATTCTCTGCTTTCTGTGTCATTGGAGGTGTATCCTGGGTGCCCACCCTGTTCTGAGGTCTAAATCCTGGGGGGCATCGCTGAGGTCAGCGCTGTTCAAAGTGATGCCCAAGGACCAGTGTCCGGCTCAGCCTGCTGCTGCTGGACAAGCTCAGTGCGGAAAGGGAAGAGGAAGTGTTCAGAATCTTGGACAGCAATCTGACAGCAGGGTTTTTAAAAAAATATATTTTTATTTATTTCAGAGAGGAAGGGAGAGGGAAAGAGAAATAGAAACATCCATGATGAGAGAGAAGCATTGGTTGGCTGCCTCCTGCCCGCCCCACACTGGGGATGGAGCCTGCATCCCTAGCATGTGCCCTGACTGGGAATCGAACCGTGTTCACCTGGTTCATAGGTTGATGCTCAACCACTGAGCCACGCACGCTGGCAGGGCAGACAGTGGGAGTTTTGAATCTAACAAACACTTGGAGCCTTGATGTCTTAAATTCATTTTCCTAGTAGTTGATTTCTATTATATTTTGCAACAGTGCTGTTTTGTGACGGAGTAGAGCTAGAGACGGAGCAGAGGTCCACGGACAGACACATGGAGTTGTACTGACTTGGGTACTGCGGTGACGCTGGTGGGCGAATATCTACCCACGTGAGGGGCGCAAGCCATTATTGTCTCAAACAGGGGAGGTTAGGGCATTGCAGTTTTGGGGGGCATTGTTGGTCTTTTATGAAGATTTCACTATTGCTGTTACAAGTATGTCTCTCTGGGCAGCTCTTCTGCCGCTGAAGAAAAGGCAGGTGCTGTGACAGTGGATTTTGCTGTGTGTCCAGCAGGTGGGGTGCTGACAGGCCACGTGCAGGCAGCAGCAGGCCCTGGGAGGCTGCCTTCAGCCCTGGGCTCCTCCCCCTCCTCTGGGCCAGTTCCTGGGCCTGGGGCACGTCCCCCCTCTGGTGGAAAGGAGTTATGCTTGCCGGGCAAATGTCTGGAAAATGTTTTGGAGTTGCGTGGAGGAACAGCAGAGGCTGCCCCCTGTGACAGTGTGTGCTGAAGAAGACCTGCAGGAGGCAGGGGTGGAGCCAGGAAAAGAACTGGGGGGGAAAATTCAAGAACTGAATCCTCTGTCCACTTCATGTAGTCTCTGGGGTGAACTTCTCTCCCAAGTGGAAGTTTTTGATGGGATGGGGAGAAGGAGAAAGGGAAGCTAGTAGCTGGAACTTCCCCTGGGATGACCACAAGGGTCTTGCTCGCTCTCTCCCCTTTTCCAAGTCTTGGTTGAGATGTGCCCTTCCCAATGAGGCCTCTGTGGCTCTTTCCCCTGCACACTCAGTTCCCTTTGCCTGCTCAATTTTTCTCTATAGCCCTAACCATCCAACTACTGGTGATTATTTATTTTATTACAATATAATATGATATAATATAATATAATCTATCTATCTATCTATATACATATCTATATATCTCTATCTCTATCTATCTATCTATCTATCTATCTATCTATCTATCTATCTATCTAAAAGCTTAAGTGACCAAACAACTGAACGACCAAACGACCAGTCAACTGGTCGCTATGACGTGAACTGACCACCAGAGAGCAGATGCTCAACTCAGGAGCTGCCCCTTGGTAGTCAGTGCGCTCCCACAGCCAACCTCCAGCGGCCGGCCAACTTTCCGGGGTCCCTCCCCCTGGTCGGCCAGCCCCAGTTGGCCCCCACTGGGGCTGGGAAAGATGGCCCCCATCACCCTGATCACAGCCAGGCCAAGGGACCCCACACATGCACAGGGCCTGTAGTATAATACAATCTGTTAAAATGCATGCTTACAAGGGCAAGGGGTGAGGTGTGTTGCTCACTGCTGAAACTTCCAAGTCTAACACAGTGCCTGGCACATGGTAGGTGCTCAATGAATATATTTGTTATATAAACAAATAAATGAGTAAGGAACATCGAGGAGCCAGGATCACAAAGGAGCCAACTGTGCCCAAGGAGGCATTTGGCCAGATCTTCCCCTGTGTGGTTGAGTTGGGGCAAGTGGAAGGACATAATCAAGGGAAGGCAACCAGCCGTTAACCAGCAACTATCTATGCCAAGAACTGTGGTAGGTGTCTCCAGTCTTTATTGCTCAATTTTAATATCAAGGCCCCACATGAAGTATATATGGTGACTCTGTTTTACAGATGGGGACACTCAAGAGGCTAAGGAACTCACCCAGGGTCACCCAGCCCAGAGAGTGGCAGGACTGAGATCCAACTTACTCTTTCTGATTCCACTGAGAAATTTCCAAAAATAGCTTGTTGATTACAATGTCCCTTGATTCTCTGTGTTCTTCCCTATAAAGTGGGAGTTAACATTTCTCATCCTTCACCAAATTTTTATCTGCTGAGAACAGAACCTGGGAGGATTGGAATGCAGCAGTTACAAGATAAGAGCTTTGCAAATACACAGTGAAAACATGAGATCACATTGTTGAGTAACATCCACAAATGAGTGAGTAGAAGCCAGGGATTGGTTAAACCCACCCCGTGGGGATGAGTGGGCTTTCATGCCGGTACTGGTTTCAGTGTTGGTCATTGTTGTCATCATTCCAGCTCTCTTCCAGGCTGAGATCACAACCTCCAGGCTCGGCATATTGTCTCTTATTAAGAAACATATTCATGAAGTATCTTCTAGATGCTGAGGCAGATCAATAGCTAAAACAAAGTTCCTTGCCCTTCATGTAACTTCCATTTTAGTAGGGAGAAGGAGACAGGCAATAAGTAGTAAGCTATAAACCAGAAAGGAAGCTCAAGTGCTGCCTGGCCAGTGTGGCTCAGTGGTTGAGTGTTGACCTATGAACAAAGAGGACACTGGTTCGATTCCCGATCAGGGCATATGCCCGGGTTGTGAGCTCAATCCTCAGTAGGGGGTGCACAGGAAGCAGCCCATCATAGTTTCTCTCTCTCTATCCCTCTCTCTCTCTAAAATCAATAAAAACATGTTTGTGTGTGTGTGTGTGTGTGTGTGTGTGTGTGTGTGTGTGTGTGTTAAAAAGATGACAAGTGCTGTGAAGAAAAAAAAGTAGTGTAAGGGAATGGGCTTGGGAGTTCAGGGTGGAGGTGGGCAGGTTGCAGTATTAGATAAAGTGGTTTAGGTGGGCCCCCCTTGATACTATGAACTTTAAACAAGGGCCTAAAAAGGGTGAGGGTATGAGCCAAGAGGTTTTCTAGAGGGAAAACATCCCAGTGAGAGAGAACAGTGCGACAGGGCTGAGCTGGGGTCATGCCTGGTATGTATGGGGAACAGCAAGGAGCTTGGAGGGAAACTGACTTGGGTGGGGGATACCTTGAGTGTAGAGACAAAAGATGGGATATGGGAGATGAGATAGAGTCAAGGATGAGCCCAGGTTTAATTTTACATTCTTTCACCTTGATTCTCTTTTAAGTACCTAACATACCTGAGTGTTCCCCAATGTAGTAGCATTGAAGTCCTGAGAGATGTAGCCACTACAGTTATACTAGGGTCCTAATGGCTCTGGACCTGAGTTTCTTCAGCTATAAATGAAGGGATTGTACAAAGTAATCTTTAAAATGCCTGAGTGATGATTTCCGATCGATTCCTTTCCAGGAGTTATATTCTGATTGCTTATTTCCTTCCCTCTTTCCTTCCCTCTTTTATTCTATATAGATATAGATATAGATATAGATATAGATATAGATATAGATATAGATATAGATATAGATTGATTTCAGAGAGGAAGAGCGAAAGAAACATAAATGATGAGAGAGAATCATTGCTCAGCTTCCTCCTGCACGCCCCACACTGAGGATTGAGCCTGCAATCCGGGAATGTGCCCTGACCACAATCGAACTGTGACCTCCTGGTTCATAGGTCGATGCTCAGCCACGGAGCCACACTGGCTGGGCCATCACAAGTCTTTAAAACATTAGGTGGAGCACAGGCTTCCTGTAGCTGAAAAAAGCAGAGAACGAAATCCCTGCCTCTCCACAGTTTGCAGTCTTCTTGCTGATGTTAGATTAGAATGCAATAATCAAGGTGAGAATTGGAACAAGTGACAGCTAGCAAAATGCAAAATAGTACTACAGAACAGGAAGCCACATGAGGCTCACTGGATGAAAGCATGTCCAGAGCTGGGGGGCAAACAATTCCAAATTTGGGGAACCCGGAGCTCGGTGGGAACGTGGTGAAAGGTGCCCATATATTGCGGGGAAAGGGCAGCCATGGTGTGAGATGAAGCGGGATTGAGAGGGGAGGCCGGCTATTGAACCACCGCCCACTCGGGCGGAGGGATCTGGGTCTGAGCTGGGTGCCAATCTTAAGGAAGGGCAGATGTCATGAAGATGGGACTGGCAGGAGATTGTCCTTGTTTGGGAATAAAGAGGTGGGAAAACCAGCCCAGGAATTACCTCTGGACCCTGACTTTTGAAACTCTGGCACATGATGTGATCAAAATTCTGGGCATTGCCGAGACCGGTTTGGCTCAGTGGATAGAGAGTCGACTTGCTCTGAAAGGTCCCAGGTTTGATTCCGGTCAAGGGCATGGACCTTGGTTGCAGGCTCATCCCCAGTAGGGGGTGTGCAAGAGGCAGCTGATCGATGATTCTCTCTCATCGATGTTTCTAACTCTCTATCCCTCTCTCTTCCTCTCTGTAAAAAAAAAATCAATAAAATATATTGTTTTAAAAATTCTGGGCATTGAGGTAGCGAAGAAAAGTTCATGAAACAAGATCTATTCCAGAGGGAGGCAGGGGAAACAACCTAAACGAGGAAATTGAACTTTTCCTATATTGGTGACCCAGATTTTAGAATTGAACTCGATGCCCGCTTGCAAGATGTTTAGTGAAGAGCTCTTACTTTAAAAAAATAATAATAATAAGTCAAATACAACCAACACTGTTATTACTTCCTGTGAGCTATTCTGGAAATAAAGAGCCTCCCCAAATGGAGGTTCAGGGCCAACTTCCTCTCCCGCAGGCAGCGCCGGGCCTGCTGCGCACTCTTGCTGCATTGACACCCGCCTTGGCTCTGATGGGCTTTGTGTGGCTCCGCGGGGCTCGCACACCGGCCTCCCCGAGCCCAATAAAGCCTCACATTGGTCCTCGCCTCCCTTTCTGATCGTATCTCCTAATGTGTTGGTATTTCCAGGCTAACCTCGTACAGCTATTGAGAGACTCTCAGGACCGAAATAAACACCTGGGAGAAGAAATTAAAGAACTGCAGCAGAGGCTCGGAGAAGTCCAGGGTGACAATAAGGTACCGTGACGATTCAAAGGGGTAATTGTGCTCCCGGGGTTTATGGACGGCGCATCGGGAACATGTCATGCAGCGTTTGCTGGAAAAAGTTTGTCATAGAGGTTTACATTTGCAGTGAAAATTCACAGCGGAGGATTTCTTATCTTTAAGGCAGTCCCTTTGTGGGCGCCTGCGCACTCGCATGCGTGTGTGTTTTGGGGTCGCTCTAAAATATTGTCCAGCTCGTTGTAGAAGTTGCATTATGCTCAGCCCGATGATGAATAACATTGTGGTTGCGGGCGAAATAAAAGCCAAATGCTATACTTTCCCCCTTCCACACAAATAATGGATCTGTGTGGCTCAGATGATTTGGAATTGTTCACATTCGGGTTTGAATTTTAAGTAGTCATCCTACTAATTATGTGCACATAACCAATTTATTTTATTGCTAAATTTGGCAATTTGTATGGAACATTGCTCAAAATCCACCGCTCGGTATTAATCAAACTCCCCTGTTGGCAACGTTAATTATAAAATATGAACTCATAAACTCCCAACGCAATGTGTGCACTCTCTCCCCGCTGAAGCCGGGGACAAAAGTACAATTGAGAAAAGGAAGAAGTGCTGAAGTTTAATTCCGTCCCCACTTTGCCGAGATGGATTTATTTTTAACTCCCTGCCCGGAGGCAGCGCTCTCACCAGAGATGACCATTGGAATGTCACTCACGGAACGACACGGGGGGTTGGGAGGGGGGGACACGAGGAGGTGCTCTCTTGACAGATTGTGATGATGGGTCTAGTTCCTGGGAGTTGTTGGTTACGGCAAGGCACCATTTTGAATGTTGTTCATTTTTTTTTAATGCATGTAAGTGTCTGCTGCCCCAAGAACTCTTTCCACAACAACAGAAGATCAGGATTTCAGGGTGCTGCTGTCTTGAGTCTCCACCTGTGGGAAATCTTTACATAGCCTCTTCTCCGCTTCATCCGCCTCTAACGCTTTTCAGGCCTCTTAGATTTAGTATGTATTTGAAAGCTAGGCTCTCCCAGTTCCGGTCTTGAACGAGGGGGTGGGAAAGAGCGCCAGAGAAAGGTTCTAACGAGCCAGGAACAGGCTAGCCAGGCATCTGGGGTGGCTGTCTGCATCATTAAAAGGGATTTGAGCTCTGTAACCTAGGTGTGTGGCCGGTGATTCAAGGCCAGCCCTTCTCGGTAACTTCCTCAAGCGTGTGCAATGGTTTCCTGTAAGCCCACAAAAATAAGACAGGAGCTTTGGAGATACTATAAGCCAGCAAAAGACTGAAACCTTTTATAATGTGATGTTTGGATTTGTGGTTCTTCTTGATGACTGATTTTTTTTTTCTTTTTGAGCTATCCCATCTCCAGCTTTCCTAAGTGTGCATCATATTTTGGTCACTTTTTGGTCACTTGTATCACCTTGTAGGCAGGAAATATGTTAGGAATTGATGTTAGCGACTGATATTTGAAGGAAAGAAAGGGAGAGTGTGTGTGCATGAGTGTGCGTGCGAGAGAGATTGTATGTGTGAATGTATGTATGTGTGCATGTGCAAGTGTGTGTTTGTGTATATGTGCATGAGTGTGTGTCAGTGTATGTGAGGTGTTTGTGTGTGGTCTGGGGCTTCTCTTGCTGTGACACAGGCTGAACTTCATAGTTTGCTTGTGCTCTGGGTCTTTATTCCAGGAGCTGGACACATTTATCAAACTTTGTTTCCCCAGCCAAGGTTTAGAATTTAGGGACTCAAATTCATGGCCTGTGAACTAATTCGCCTGCCAAAATGTGCAGGGAGGATGTTATAATGTTCAACAGACCCTGCATCTTAGTGTCCAGCCTCCCCCCTCCAAAAGGGCCAATTGCGGGGAGCCCCGGGGATTTCATTTATTCTCATTGGCATCGAAAGGTCCAGGGCTGGTTTCTCGTCAGGCCCCTGTGAGTCATGGCCATCTTCCCCTTCCTCCCACCCCAGTCACCAACGGTAAGGCCAGATTCACTCATTTGATAAGGATACCAGGCATCTTGAGGAACTCAGAGGCCCCTCTTCAAAGCTGGCTGTGACCGTGTGATAAGAGAATCAGTTAATCCTTCATTACTGTCATTTTATTCATTATGTCTCTCTCTGCTCCAACCTTCTCATGGCTCTCTGGATCCAGTTCCACTTTCTTGCCATCGTGTGCTAGACCTTCCGTTATTTAGCCCTTGCTGATTTCTCTGGCCACATCTCTAACCATTGATCTCCTCATCCTTCAGCACTAATTCAGCGCCTTTGCTAAGCTGAACTGCCTGTGCCTCAGGTTCTCTCTTTGCACCTATTGTTTGCTTGCCTGGTACACTCTTCCCTTTTACTTGCCTTGCAAACTCCTGCTCGTCTTTCTGGTCATAGGTCAAATGCAGCCTTCTCTGCCTCTTAGGGGCAGGTCCTGTGCTTGCCCACAATGCCCTGCTCTCTCCCCTCTGCTTGCATTTGTGTGGCCCCTCCATTCCCATGAGTAAGCTCTTTGCAGGCCAGATTCCTGACTGGTATACTGCTGTGTCCCTAGGAATTAACATTCTTGGTTCCTAATCAGTAGACAATATTTGATAAATCCTTATGAAAGAATGGAATGGAATAAATGAATGAGTGAATGAATGAAATGAATAAATAAAGGGAATGAAAAGAAGAGCAAAAGGGATCAGAAAAGGAAAAAGAATACAAGAAAATAAGTATGGAATGCACTGTCACGCTGGTTGTCAATAGTAAGTCTCTTCATGGGGCAAGGAACAGTTTAGAAATTTGGAGAAAGGAGCTAGAAAGGCAAATCGTTGGATTCATCAGAGAAAAACGAAACAAGGCAGACCCAAGGTGTGAGACCTGGGGAAGGCCTTGGAGAGCAGAGGGTTCGTGGTGGACGTGGCTAAGGTCCTGCTCATTGGCCAGCTGAGGAGCTGAAGTCTGTTAAATTCTAGAAGACTCCATGACTGCTGCTGGTGGTCCCAACTCCCCACTTTCCAAACAGAGGGCTGATGGAATCCTTTTATGAGCGGCCATTAAAGTGGGAGATTTTTATCTCTGAGTTGCCATTTTAACTGATGACCCTCATCCATATTTGGGAAGCCCAGCCTCTGGGTGTTAAGTACATTTAAGAAACAAGGTGATAGGAAATGACTTGCCTTGGATATTTTAAGGTAGACTAATTTTCCCATTTGTTCAGCTAGAGCCTGTAACCCCATGTGCCATAAAGCATTTTCAAACAGCCTTTTGAAAGATTTGTTGCCACCCTGGCTTACAAACAGCTTAGCACTCCCGTAGGGTTGGGGGCAGGGTTCTGGGACAAGGGGGGTCCCGTGACCAAACACCCCCTGCTGTCCCTCTGAACAGTGCCCAAGAATTTCCTGGGGCTCCCAGATGGACATACACCCCAATCCAAACCAGATAAAATGTGTGAGATGGGAAATCTAGATACCCTCCCCTGCCTTGATAATTCTAGTTCTGAAAGGTTAATGATAGAAGAGGAGGTCTGTGGGGCTAGGAAGACAACACCCCCCGGTGCCCTCTCCTCTCAAATCACCCTGGGAAACTCAGTGTGTCGGTCTCTAAGGAGTAAGGACCAATTAATGATGTGGAAAGACCCAGCGGCCCATGCAGGGCCTCAGTTCTGAAAGCAACCCACTGAGGAATGGCTGCTGCCCTTCTGCCCCGGGCTCTGCCAGCTTCCTCGTCTGGGCAGTAGGAAAAGTGCCAGATCAGGGGAAGGGGACCTGGAGGAAGAAGGAAGATTCTGAGAATATAAGGATTGGTAAGAGTCCATCATCAAAGCTAGCAGAGCACATCTGAATCACAAATATCCAAAAGGTGAGCGGGTGGACCAGCTGGGTCCCCAAAAGAGGAAGCCTGGCTGGTTTCTCTTTGCCGATTTTCACCATCTAACTACTGATGCCATGGCAAATGTCAGGCTCCCCAAGTGAACGCACTGACCTTGGAGTTGGAAAGACTGGCCACTCCAGAAAGAGCCAGCCCCAGCCTGCCCTGGTTCTGCCAAGTGGCGTAGTGTAGGACAGCAGGTCTCTGAATAGTGTTCCGTTCAACTTCATTTTATTATAAATTTTAATGAGAGAAAAAAAAATAATTCCTGGCCACTGTCCACATGGGGTTTGCATGTTCTCACCATGTCTACGTGGCTTTTCTCTGGGCACTCAGTTTCCTCCCACATGCTAAAGATGTGCACATGAGAGTCTACACCGTCCCAGTGGGTATGGGGGGGTGATGCCCCCTGAGATGGAAGGGCATCCTGTCCAGGTGGGTCCTGCCTTGCACTCTGAGCAGCTAGGACATGCTCTGGCCACCTGTGACCCTGCACTGGAATCAGTGAGCTAGAAAAGAATTACCTTCACTTGTTTCTATTGATCTTTCTTAGATGTACGTAGAGTTCATGTTTATTTCAATACTTTGGGTCTTTATTTATAAATTTGGTGATGTTTATGTGACCAGAAATAGGCTGTAGGAACGTGGCTCTTATTTACATCAATTAATCTATGATAAAATTAGTTTCGCTATATGTTGTTTCATTTAAAGTCAGTGTCCAAGAACCTATTGATGACCCCATAGGTCCTTCTTTGGAAATGTTTAGAGACAGGCTTATGTTCCAGCTCTGTCAGTTACAGTCTCCGTGGTCTTGGGCAAGTCCGTGTTCTCTCAAGGCCTCAGTTTTCTCTGATGGAATTGTTCTCGGGTTTCGTCATTCACTCATCAACACATGATTGGGGACTTGTTATGTTTTGATTCATGTTCTAAGACTTAAGAAAACATAAGACATAACAAAGACCAGGTACTTGTTCTCACAGAGCTTATGTTCCAGTTGGGAAGACAGACAGTAAGAAAATAAAATAGACAAGTGGGATCATTAGACAGTGGTTAGTGCTGGGGAAAAAGAGAAAGCCAGAAAATGAGTGTGTGTGTGTGTGTGTGTGTGTTGTGTGTGTGTGTGTGTGTGTGTGTGTGTGTGTGTGTTTGGATGCAATATTAAGTGTCTGTAGAGTGTGTAGCATAGTGCTTGGCACCCAGTAAGCATTCCACAAGGGTAAATGTTGCTGGTGTGTCAAGCATGACACAGGCCCAGATCAGCTTAGAATCCTCTTGATTTCGACCAGAAATCTTTTCAAGTCTTCCTTCCCGTGAATCAACTGTTTCCAGTGGACTGGGTGGGTGCCTTCCCACGCAGACAGAGACCCGGACGAGAAGCCCGGCAGATGACCCTCCAGAACTGAGCCCTCCTATCACCACTCCCGACTTTGCCAACACCAGCTTTACTGCTTTGAGGCAGAGTTCTGGAAGTTTCCTTGCATTTTTGTGTGCCCCTGGTGGGATAAGCACCTACTCGATACTCCAGGAGCTGCAGCTCGTGTTCCCATGGAGACAGCCAGCAGCTGGTCTTGTTGTCCATTGGCTTTCGTTTTTCTTCATTTTGCAGAGTCTGGCACGTTAGTGCAGAAGAACAATAGGGCAGTGCGAGGTTTTCCAAAGCAAGAAGGTTCAGGGGGCAGTGCTTCTGACAGGGGCATGCATTCACACTTCCCGGGCCCCACTGCCAGCTTAAATGGAGCTTTTTGTGACATTCCATAAACCCCTGGTTTCGCCCTTAATAAATGAGCTTTATGTTGCACCAGCTGACGTCTTTCAGTGCCTCTGTTTTATCTGGTGTTGGCACCATAAAACAATGGAGCCCTTCTGTGACCATACCTCTACTGACGTGGGACTTTTGGATAGATCCAGCGAGCAAACCAATTAAGTCAAAGCCACGAGCCAGTCAAGAGAGACCAGTGAGCATGCAGGTGACTAATTAAAGTAGACTTCACTAAAAAAAAAAAAGGAAGGAAAAGAGCTGGGCTGTGGGTGTTTGTCATGGTCCTGGACGGAAGGCAGGGAGCTCTTTGTAAATGGTTTCTCTTGATGCTTAAAGCTCAAAGATATCCTGTCCTGCTGAAATCTCAATGAAGAGGGCGCTTAATGGAAAGCTCTTACCTTCACGCATTACAGAAATTAATTACAGAGAACTGACATGAGGGATAAGAGCCCTTTCCAGGCTCCAGCCCCATCGTATCTCACTCAGAATGGGATCTTGACTGCAAACTACAGGTAGTGCTCAGCTGAGTCAGTGAGCAGCTGGGCTGGTTAAGCATCCCCTAATGCTGTGGTCAGCAAAATATGGCTCTCGAGCCACATGCAGCTCTTTGGCCCCTTGAGTATGGCTCTTCCACAAAATATCACAGCCTGGGTAAGTCTATTTTGAAGAAGTGGCATTAGAAAAAGTTTAAGTTTAAAAAATTTGGCTCTCAAAAGAAATTTCAATCATTGTACTGTTGGTATTTGGCTCTGTTGACTAATGAGTTTGCTCACCACTGCCCTAATGTTTTTTTTGGCAAATGAGCTAGTTGCATTTGGTTTCAGAGACCATCTTTGAGCCTGCCCTGGCTTATATGAGCTTGTAGCATGGATGGCCCATGTGACCAACACAGCACAGTTTTGGACTTTAATCCCATTGACCATCTATTATAATTATACTTCTTAGTAGAGAACTGGTTCTGAAAGAGATCTCTGCCCAAGACTGATCTTATAGCAACCATGTCCAAAGTCTACAAAAGAGAAACTGAAGCAGCTTTCACACCATTTGGTGGGACACTAAAGACTGTGGCTCTGGGAGCAGTGTGTACTGAATTGTCAGGGCATTTGTAGCTGTCACTTGCTTGAGTTCTCTGTGCCTTAGTTGTTTTCATTGGTATAGTGGAGATAATATTGATACTTGCCTTATGGCAGGTGATTCAGTTCATTTCAACACATATTTATCGGGAACCTGACTCTGGGGATAGGACAGTAGTGAGTGAGCCCCTGCTTTCATGGGGCTCCCATTCTAGTGGAGACCGATGGACAATAAACAAATAAATTTTGATATCATATGCCAGGACTGACCATCGGACCCTGAGTGACCGTGAATGATTACTCTGACACACGTTTCTGTGAAAGAGAGGGCTAAGGGACTGCCTGGTTAAAGGACCCAGACAGCCCTGTTAGCCTGCCTCCTTAGGCTTTTATTGTAGTAACAGCTTGAACTAAAATTAGCTATTAGATGATAATAACAGGGTAAGCATCCTTGAGAAGACACATGCATTTGTAGTGTCCTTTAAGCTAGGACATTTGAAATATAAATATAAAGATTCCAGTAAAACACCCAGGGGCTCACTTGTTTGGAAAAGTCAAGACATGGCCTGCCGCTTTTGGCAAGGGCCCCCTAGAAGCCCCTGACCTTTCAGAGATTCCTCCTTACTGACTTTCCAACCAAGTCCTGTGCTTCCTCACAATCATATTTTCCAGATTCTGAAATGCATGGTTTTCACATGTGAATACCTCTGACCTAGTCAGTAGTATCATGTAGTTATGATGGAAATTTTGTATTCTTTTTAGAGGTGGGTAATGGTGGGTCTCAAAGTTGATAGAGACTTAAATTTGATGAAATACAGTAGTCCCTCCTTATCTGCGATTCTGCTTTCCACAGTTTCAGTTACCTGTGGTCAGTTATGGTCCAAAAACATTAAATGGGTAATTTCAGAAATAAACAATTAATAAATTTTTAATTGAGGGCAGTTCTGAGTATCAGGGTGAAATCTCCAGCCATCCCACTCCACCCCACAGGAACATGAATCACCCCCTGTGTCCAGTGTCTCTGCATCACACACACTCCCCATCCATCAGGCACTTAGCAGCCATATCAGCTATCAGATCCTGATGTCACAGTGCTTGAGCTTAAGTCACCTGTAGTTGACTTACTAATGGCCTCACATGACAAGAGTATGATGCTAGCAATTTGGGAATGTCAAAGAGAAGCCATACAGTGCTTCCTTTAAGAAAGGTCTGTGTGTATAGGAATAATCATGGTACATGTAGAGTTTGGTACTATCCAAAGTTTTAGGCATCCCCTTGTGGTTTTGGAATGTATCCCTCTCAGAGAAGGGGCACTGCTGCATGATGTATTGTGTCAGAAGGTGCTAACTAAGTGCTTAGTAAGACACAGACTGTGTAGCATGCAGCCTGGCAGAACTGGGGTGGAGGAGGGCGGGCGGGCGCAGAATGGGGGCACTGTTTATATTGGGAAGGAGTATCCATCTAATCATGTGCAGTTCTGAAGAAACCGTGGTGAGAGGTGGTCAAATAACCCAGGGAAGAGGTGAGGAGACCCTGTAGGTGGAGCTTGGGGTGGTAGAGGCCCAGCTGGAGGCCAGTGAGCCTTTTGTGAGGATGAAATAGCAGAAGTTATACAAAGCTAACAGAACACACTCCACGGTGGGGGCATTGTGCAGTATTGTTGTTGTTGTAGAGGGAGGCAGCATAGCAGAAACTCTAGAATCCTACACGGCCGGGGTTCCATGCCTGGCCCGGACATTGGTAAGGTCCCATGTGGGCAAGTTACTCACTCTGTCTGTGTGTCTCAGTTCCTCACTTGAAATTGAGGATAGTAGCAGCACCTTGTACGGTGCTTGTTGGACTTACATGGGTTAATATGTATGAGCACCCAGGACAGGGCCTGGCGGGTAGTTCTGTGTGCGTGTTTGCTCTGAATGTTAAGACTGAAACCTTGGGTGAAGGCTGCTCCTAAGCTGAGCAGGTCCTGGATGAGGAGACCTAGCTTCCAAACCCTGGGTCAGCCCCCTGGGCAGCTCTCAGCTGTAGAGAAGGGAGGACAGTGTCTTCCTCCTGGAGTTGTGGGAAGCATCAAATGAGAGGTCCCCAATTTAAGGAGCATTTGAGGCCCCTGGGAGAGCCAGACACTGCTCTGAGTGCCGAGCTATTTCAGTGCAGATGACAGGCAAGGCCCCTGCTGTGAGCCGCCGCCGACAGAGGGGAGCGCACATGCAGGTGAAGGCAGTCATGTCTGTGAGTGCGATGAAGACAGCGGGCAGGGCGGTGTGAGGAAGAGTAACGTGCAGGTAAAGAGCTTCCGTGATGGTGTCCAAGGAAGACTTCTCTGAGGAGGTGGCATTTAACCTGGGACCTGAAGGAGACAAAAGGATGGGCTCTGGACAGACATGTGGGCAGGGGAGTCCAAGGGCAGAGGAAGTGTAAAGGCCCCGAGGCAGGCAGGGGCTGGTGTGTTTGAAGCACGGGGTGGCTGGAATACAGAACAGGGGGCGTTAGCAGAGGGGCTGGAGGTGGGCCGGAGCAGCTCATTAGCCTCCAAAGGGCAGAGGCATTTATTCCAATGCAGTGAAAAGCCACCGAAAGCATCATGTGAAGGAAACTTCTAGCATGTTGTTTGCCCCAAATTGGGTGCTTGTTAGCTGGGCCACATCGATACACACTAATGAGTGAGTGTGTGCACTGTGATCTCCAGAGCCCAGGAGAGTGAAAACTGCTGGGTCTGTGTTGTTGTGTTGTTGTTGTTTTGTTTTGTTTTTTGGGGGGCTGTTTTGTTTTGTTTTTTAAACAAATGCTTCTGTTTAAAGCTGGAACTGAAGTAGAAATTTGGTCTCTGGTATACACAACAGAGTTGCCCACATGGGGCCTTTTCATCTCTCGTGTTCAGTTTGATCGAGGGTATCTCAGAAGTCAGGGGCAGCGGGAGAGGGTGTGGAGAAAAGCAACAGGAAAAGTAAAGCTAATCAGGGCCTTGTTTATTAAGCTGCCCCACACAGCACTCTGCCCGACGAATGTTTAATAGCGCCTTTTGATGCTGACCTCTTCCTAGGTGAGCTATTTGCATCCGTGTACAGGATTGGGGGTGAGGAAGGGCTAGTGTCTGCGTCTGCGTCCTTCAACAATGCTCTCAGCCGACCCTCCCAGGAACCCTGGCAAATAGGCACTTCATAGGAACTGCAACCAGACCACCTGTGACTGGGGACTTCACTTTCAAAGCTCTACATCAACCATACATTTAAAGTCAACAGAGGGAGTTACATCAACAATGAGTGGTCCTTGTGTTATATCAGCGATTTTTCAACTTTTTTCTTCTTGTGGCACACATAAACTAATCACTGAAATTCTGAGGCACACACACACACACACACACACACACACACACACCAAAAAAAAATTATTTTGCTGATCTGACCCAAAAAATAGGTATAATTTTGATTCATTCACATCAGGCAGCTATTATTGTGTTGGCTGTTGTCAATTTTTCTATCTGACAACTGAAGGGAAAAGAGGTCACTGCCCCTGACTACATAGTCCGGTGTTGCCTGTTTTAAATATTCTTGCAACACACCGGTTGAAAATCACTGACATATATCTTCCTTTTGAGAAGATGGAGGCCCCGGAGTTGGAGTTGTACTGGCTGGGCAGCCATTCATAGCTGTGCTGTCTGCAGGGTCACTTCAGCCTTATTGTAGGTTGAATGTGTCCCCATGAGATTGGTCTGTTGAAGCCTAATCCCGGGGTGATGGTGTGGAGATTAGATCGTGATGGCAGGGCTCGTACACATGGGATTAGTGCTCCTAAAAGGGTCCCCAGAGAGCACTTTTGCTCCCTCTGCCACGTGAGAAAACAGCCATCCACGAACCAGGAAGCAGGCTCTCACCAGACCCCAAGTCTGGGGCACCTTGATGTTGGCGTTCCCAGCCTCCAGAACGGTGTGAAATGAGTGTCTGTTGTTTGTTAGCCCCCCAGTCTATGATATTCTGTGATAGCCGCCGGAATGGACTTCAGTGGTCAGCAAACTGCGGCTCTTGAGCCACATGCAGCTCTTTGGTCCTTGAGTGTGGCTCTTCCACAAAATACCATGGGCAGGTGGGCACATACAGTGTGACTGAAACTTCATGGCCCATGCGCAGAAGTCGGTTTTTGGCTCTCAAAAGAAATTTCAATCATCGTACTGTTGACATTTGGCTCTGTTGGCTAATGAGTTTGCCAACCACTGGACTAAGATAATTCCTATTTTTTCAAAAAGTCCCCTGGGGCCCAGTGAGGTTTGATGGCTGCTGAGAAGGTGACTGGATCAGCAGAAGTGGGATCTGAGTGTAGACAGCACCTGGGGGGGAGTGCCGGTTCCTGCCCCTGGATCCTCCCCCACCACTGTCTAGGGGGGGAGATGGATTCAGGCAGATGACAGGGGGGGAGAGAGAATGGGAGGGCTGCAAGGGATGAAGCCTGAGAAGAGATCAGGGAAGGAGGGGGTCATTCCGAGCCAGGGGCCTTGAGGAGGACCCAAGGTTGAGTGGGGAGTTGGACTCAATGGGCAGCTGGGGGATGGGCACCTAAGAACCATTTGGCCCCTTCATTTCAAGTCCCTTCAGCCACATCCCAGCTGCAGCTGCGCCTCATCCATAGGCTGACGACTCACACCCATAATTCATTCATAAACGTTTATTTCCATCTAAGTCACCAAATGAATGCATCTGCTGATGGCAGTGCGCGCACGCCTAGGGCACTGAGCCACGTCCAGGGCTGGCGCTGGGAGGCGGGCTGGGCAGTTCTGACCCTATGTTTGTGGGAATTGAGCGCCCACAGCAGTTGCTTCCTATCCTTTTCCAAGAGGGAAAATCATCATCCATCGCCTTCGGTCTACAGATAAGGCTGGTGGGGGGGCTCTGCTTCCTCCAGGGGGGGCCTTTGTGGGGAAACTTACATGGAGGATGACACTGACCATCATCCAGATGACAGTCATAATAGCAGCTCACATTATGGAGCGCTTTTTCCGTTCTCTGTGCTAAGTAGCGCAGAGACATCCTATCTTCTCTCATGTAGGATTAGTTTCTTTTTAAAAAAATAAATCTTTATTGTTCAGATTATTGTTTCTCCCCCTCCCCCCCATTGCTTCCCTCTACCTGGTCCCCACTCCACCCTCTGCCCCTACCTCTTCCTCTCCCCCTTCCTCGCTGTCCTCATCCATAGGTATATGATTTTTGTCCAGTCTCTTCCCATAACCCCCACACAGACACCCCTTCTTCCCTGAGAATTATCAATCCCCTCCCATTCTATGCCCCTGGTTCTATTATATTCACCAGTTTATTCTGTTCCTCCAATTTTTAATTCACTTGACTTTTAGATTCACTTGTTGATAGATATATATATCCTAATCCTACATGATTAGGTTCTGAAGTCAGCATGTGAGAGGCACAGAACTTGTGTCTAGTCAAAATTCCCCTGATGGACCCTTACATTTCCCACAAAGTCTAGGGCATGAGGCCGTGTATAGAGCTGAACAGTGATATTCTGTATAAATGTGAGCAGTATGATTTTGCCACCTCTAAGTCTGAGACACTGAAAGCTGGGGAGAGTAGTCACCCAATTTTTAAAACTTTTATTTCTCTCTCAGTCTTTCTTCTCTGTCTCTCTCTTACTCCTCTTCCCCCCTCCCATCTTTTTTTTTTTTTTTGCCAAACACATATATTTGAATAGTCTAAGTTAAATGTGTATTTAATAACAGTGTAAAGCTATACTATTGTCATATTTTTACAGTGAAGGATGCTAAGGCTCAGAGACATCCAGGCACACGTCTGAGGTTGCACAGCTCATAGGGTGCGGGGCCAGGAGGTGAATCCCGAGGCAGGGGACTCCAGAGCCTCTGAGCTGTCAGCCGGGAAGGCAGACCTCTTCCCGGACCTGCCATTCCTGCTGCGTGGCCTGCGTGGGCCCCTGCGGCTGACTGCACTTGAGTGTCAAATCCAACTAACGACCCAGCTATCACCAACTTGGGCCTCACTTTAAAAATAAGTGTTTCCACCAATCCAGCCCTGAGGTTTAATAGCCGATATTGTATGCACATTAAACACCAAATGATTGTTAACATATTTATTGAAGCTTAACAGGCATCCAGTATATAAACGATGGCTCTCTTATATGGCTGTCAGACCTGAGTAAACATGTTTAATAATTAATTGGCATCAAGCAAACATAATTGTGTGATTCTAAATTAAGTGCTCAGTGAAGCAGATTGTGGATGGAAAACCACCGTGGTGTTTTATTACTTAAAGTTCAGGCCGCCAGTCCGGCTTTTCATATGTCAAGAAAAGAGCCCCACTTTCCAAGTCATGTCACAGGCCTCCTGCTGCCGCAGACTGCAAAAGGCCCTCCGCCCTTGGATTTGAAAAAAGTTTGTTTTCTTTGGTTAGCTGTTTTTCTTCCTGTATGGCCACTTGGGGTTCTTCAAGTCCTGAGCCAAGGAACTGTGTAACATGAAAGAGTTCTCACAGATCAGCTTTCGGTTGAATTAACCTTTGATACTATAAGCTCCAACCCCCAAACCCGCCTGGCCCAATGCAGTTGATTCTCATTATTTACCTTAGTTGTATTCTCTATAGTTGTTGCAAATGCTAACATAATACGTAAAGATCTATGGCTCCTAGGAAAAATACAGGATTAGGTTTGTCAACCCTGGGAAGGAAGATACCTACCAAAAAGGGTTCCTGTGGCTAACGGGGCTCAAATTTAAAAGCAGAATCTAGCAGCCATTTGTAAAGGGGTCTCTCACACAAGCCACACTTTAACAAGAAGTCTGCATTAAACTGCCCGCTGCTTGCACTGAACTGCCTGCCTTCAATGTATTCCTGCCATCTGAGTCAGCCCTTACAAAGAAGTTCCTGGAATCCTATTTTAACCAATAGAACTGAGGCATTTCCTGTCCAATCGGAGCTGTGCAGCTATGTCTCCATTAACATCTTCCCTGACCAATCAGAGTGTGCCTTTTGAACCAATCAAACTTCAAGGATTTGGAGTCCTCCTTTGCATGAGGACAGACCAATTGGGGCTAGGAGTGGACACTTCTGTCTATATAAGTCAGCTTCCCTCTGGCTCAGGGAGAGAGAGCACTTGTCTCACAGCCCGGTTGTATCACAGTTGAGCTCTTTGCACTGAATAAAGTTTCCTTCTTCACCACATCCCAAATTGGGATTCTTGTTGGGCGTCGAATTGGTGCCAACATCGGTTGACAGGTTTCTTTGAGCCTCTGGTCACAACATTTTTGTCAGTGGATCAATACATAATCTTGTTTTATGTGCGTTTTGTTTCTGTTTAATGCATATTATTTAATGCATGTTGTTGACTCATCAACATTGAACTCACAACCATTCACTCTTGAATGAAGCTTAGCTAGCACACGTATTTTCTCTGTAAGACGCATCACAGCCTTCTTGTGCTTAGGAACATTAGCTAGCACTTCAGCATTATGCATGAGGGCCATTTTAAACAGAAAAAAAGAAAAGAAAAGCAGAAAGTGTGGCGCTAAATAGACCATGGAAAGGACACTTGGGTAGAGAGCTAAGCAAGGGCGGAGCATTGCCTCTTTCAACCTCAGCTGGGAGCCAGGCTAATAGACAACGCACATTTTTTTTTTTTTTTTTTTTTTTGCAAATCTGCACTCATTCACCCATGCCCCTGCAGCATTTAGAAGTGCTATGGGTGTTGATTTTGAGGTTGCAAATAAATTTGGGCAAGTTTGAAAGTACAGAATCCTTGACTAATGTGACTCGACTGTGATCAGATTCCATCAAACAGCCTCTGCCAGGTCTTCTGTAAGCTGTTCTGCTGCCTGAAACATTGTCTGCCCAACCCCGATGATGCTTTAGCACATAGTAGGTGCACAATAAATATACTAGTATGTCCAGTCAACTGAGTAGTTTTTAAATAAGAAGCCCAAGCTGATGTCCTTAGAAAATTTTCTCCATTCATCATTTCTTTTCCAAGTTTGTTACTATTTCAATCTACTTAATATTCTACTTTGCCTTTTAACTTCCTCTCACCTGCCCCTAAATCCTTCAGAGACTTGAAAATAAAGCCATTTCCTCTACTGGCAACAAATCCCTCAAGATTCATTGGGAGGAACGGGGAAAAGTGTATCCCAAGCAGGCACTGCCGGCAAGTGGGATCTGTGTGACAGGGACAAACTATCCCCAGGATCTCATCCATATATGAAGCCTGTCCACACACACCCTACATGGAGGTGGGGGTGTCAGGTTTACAACCTTTTTAGAAGAAGCATCCGGAAGCAGTACCGTAACTTGTAAAAGTCACTCTAATGGCAACCTGCCTGGCTCTAATGGGAAGACAAAGGGTCCTCTGGGACCACTGGATCTTCCTGGTCTCACAGAGCTCCCATTGTTACTCTACCTGGAGGTTTGGTGCTGCCTGTGAAGCTTGGCCCTGCCGTATGGGGAAGCTATGCATTCTGTGGGGATCCTTGGGAAAACTGCATTTCTGGAATTATATCCCTGGGGATTTAAAAACATGTTAATAAACATCTATCTATATATAAAAGGCTAATATGCAAAGTGTCCCCTTGAGAGTTCGACTGGGAGACTGGGAGTTTGATCGCTCACTATGATGTGTGCTGACCACCAGAGAACAGTGCAGAACATTGCGGGTGACCAGTGGCAGGGCACAGAGAGAAGGAGGAGGCGGGGATGGGGGAAACCACGCTGGTGGCAAGGAAAAGAAGAAATAGGAAACCTGATTGGCCCTGATCATCAGCCAGGCCTAGGGACCCTACTCATGCACGAATTTTGTGCACCAGGCCTCTAGTATGTTATGAAAGTCATGCATAGCTATTTTAAAAGTTAGGAAACTACATGTATTGGCAAGGATGTGGAGAAAAGGGAACCTTCACATACTGTTGGTGGAAATGCAGACTGGTGTAGCCACAGTAGAAAAACAGTATGGAGTTACTTACCTCAAAAAAATAAAAATGGAACTGCCTTATAACCCAGTAATTCCACTTCTGGGTATGTATCCGAAGAAACCCAAAATACTGATTTGAAAGAATATATGCATTTTACAATAGCCAAGTACCCATCAATATATAAGTGAATGAAACAGCAGTGGTACATATATACAATGGAATATTACTAGGCCATTAAAAAAAAAGAATGAAATATTACAATTTGTGACAACATGGAGGGACCTACAGGGTATTATGCTATGTGAAGTAGGTTAGTCAGGGATAGACAAATGCCATATGAGTTCACTTATATGTGGAATCTGAAGAACACTATAAGTGAACAAACAGTACAGTCTATAGGCTGATGGTTGAAAGGGGAGGGGGCTTAGAGGACTGGGTGAAAAAAGGCAAAGGGTATGAGAGGTATAGATTTGTGGTTACAAAATAGTCTCATGATGTAAAGTACAGCATAGGGAATATAGTAAATAATATTGCAACAACTATATATGGTGCCAGGTAGGTATTGGAAATATGGTGGGGAGGGAACACTTTGTAAAGTATGTGAATATCTAACCACTCACTATGCTGTACACCTGAAACTAAAAGAAAATAATGTTGAGCCAAAACAGGTTTAGCTCAGTGAATAGAGCACAGGCCTGTGTACTGAAGGGTCCCGGGTTCAATTCTGATCAAGGGTATGTACCTTGATTGCAGGCACACATCCCCAATAGAGGGTGTGCAAGAGGCAGCTGATCGATGACTCTCTTTCATCAATGTTTCTAACTCTCTATCCCTCTCTCTTCCTCTCTTTAAAAATCAATAAAATATATATTTTTTTAAAAAAAGAAGAAAAGAAAATAATATTGAATGTAAACTGTCATTGGAAACATTTTTTAAATTAAAAACAAAATAAAGAGGGCATACACGGTCTCACCATCACTTAAACATTTTAGTATTTTGATATGTTTGGTAATGTTTTTGTTTTACCCATGGTTTTTCAGTATAATTTTAGTTTTATTGCATATGAAAGTTAGTAATCTGCTTTCCCCCTCCACTTAACATGGCATTCTAAACATGCCAGTGGGATCACAGTTCGCATCACCCTTATTTAAAACGCTACAAAGAAGCCCGCTGATTGATTGCATTATGGTTTGCTAACAATCCCACTATTGTTAGAGGCTCTTCTAGTTTGTTTACCCGTTCTATAAATAACAGTGCAATCTGCCTTCTCTTTTTTTTCCTAAAGCTAGTCCCTGTCTGGGATTATTCTTAGCCCAGATTGTCAGAAGTGAAGTTACTGGATCATTAGGTTGAGACATTTTTAAGACTCTTGATAATATGGCCTCATTGTTAGGAGTGTGGAAGCATGCTCATCTCAGAGTGTGCTCTCATCTTTTTTTTTTTTATCCTCATTATGTTTTTTTATTTTTTTAATTAATTTTTTATTGATTATAGTATCACATAATTGTCCTCATCCCCCCATTCCCATCCCAAACCCCTCCCTACATATGCCCCCACCCCCCTGTTGTCCATGGCCACCGGCCAGGCCCATGTGCATGCACACAAGTCCTTTGGTTGATCTCTTCTCCTCACCCCCACCCTCCCCTACTTTCCCTCTGAGGTTTGAGAGTCTGATCACTGCTTCTCTTTCTGTGGGTCTGTTTTTGTTCACCAGTCTATGTTCATTATTTCCTCTGGGTGTGTGAGGTCATGTGATCCAAGAAATACCCTTGTAAGAACCTAAACTACACATGGCCTAAACTACACATGTCCAAACCAGAGACAATATGACCTGCATCATCTTTTTTTTTTTAAACTTTCTGCTAAGTTTAAAAGAAACCCAGAGTTGGTTTCCTCACCAGGACTGTGCTACACAGGACATCCACCTTCAAATACCCAGGCCTGTGTTTCTATAGCCTTGTACCATGCATACATGTACACATGTGTATGTGCATGTGTGGACAAAATACAGTATGTTTCTAAAATTATGATATTGGCAAGTAATTTCTTTGTCTTCTGCTTTTCTCCTGCATTTCCTGAAAATCTTTCAAAACTTTCTGCCTGGTGTGCTTGGGTTTGTTTGTTTGCTTAATCTCATTTCAACTCTTTCCCTCTCTTTCCTACTGACGGAAAATGCAGCTCTTGAGGATGACAATTGCCAAACAGAGGCTCGGGGATGAAGAAATCGGTGTGCGGCACTTTGCAGCCCATGAGCGGGAAGACCTGGTGCAGCAACTGGAGAGAGCGAAGGAACAGGTATTGCTAACATCCTTTCGAAGCAGGAGATGGATCCGCACAGCTGGACACCACGCGGAGAAGAGTGGACCGTGCCCCTGTGGCCCAGAGGGTGAGAGGTGCCTGGGATGTGAGTCGGAGAGGAGTGCCAGCCCAGCGTGTGCCTTCCCGGGCACTCTGCTGCTCTGTGAGGCTCCCAAGCCACCTCGGTGCTCCCGGCTGCCAGCAGGTCTGCTCTGTTACTTTGGATACCATTGTTGTGAACACAATAAGAGACTCCCCCCCACACACACACTTACCCAGGATAGACAAGGGGAGAACAAAACGTGACAAACTGGCCTTAATTTGCAAGCTTCCGCTCAAATGCTGAGCAGAGCTTTTTAGGCAAAATCTCAACGGGTACGGAGTCCTAGTTAGGGAACAGCTAAGAGAGACCAGGCTTACTTTCCTTCTCTTGCTAATTGGTTTCTGGGCCTAGAGCGGCTTGGAAAAGCCGGTGTTTGTAAGACACTGGCTGCTGTTCCCAGAATCGGGATTTGGCCTCTCCGGGCCTCTGATTTCAGGGCGCGCTGCCCGCCGGTAAGGGATCAGGGATCAGTTCTGTTTCTCCAAACCGGTGCACCCCGCCCACCTTAGACAGAGTCGGTGTCTGGCAGGAAGCCAGCCCCTTCCGTTTAGCTTTGATGGTATTCCAGTGAGTGGCTCTTAGGGTTTTACAACATGCGGGTCGTCTTAGGCGCTCTCTAAAAACCAGCCAGCCACGCAGAAAGCCCCACCGCTGGCCGCCAAGCGGGTGGGTGCCTGAAGAACATCTCGAGGAAGGGCGCTTCCTTTGGTTTCAGATTGAGTCTCTGGAGCACGACCTGCAGGCCTCTGTGGACGAGCTTCAGGACGTGAAGGAGGAGCGGTCTTCCTACCAGGACAAGGTGGAGAGGCTCAACCAGGAGCTGAACCACATCCTGGGTGGCCACGAGAACCGCATCATCGACGTGGACGCCCTGTGCATGGAGAACAGGCAAGTGGCCAGGCCGGGCCGGCCAGCAGGTAGAATGCTGTCTCACCCCCGGCCCTGGACTATGAGTTATTTGCAGTCCTACTCACATTTGGGGGAATTGCCTCACAATGGAAGGAACATCACCCTCTCCCCACCCCACCCCCACCCAAATAATAATATTGATGTCACAGATTAGTAGTCAATGGCAGAAAGGAGCACCACGCACCTGCACGTCCACGTGCGCCCCTTCCTCTCTCCCCTCCCACCCGATTGGGCGAGAGGGCAGGGAGCCAGGGAAAGCTGCCTGTTACTGCTATCAAGGAGAGAGAAAAGAATGAGAAAATAAATTGAGAAATTCCCCGAGCTGCCTCTTTTTTCCCCGAGGCAAATTTCAGTGTGTGTATGTGTCTAACTCAATGTTATGTCTGCTGTGGCTTTTTCCCCGCCTGCCTTCCCAGTGGAATCATCTTAATGAGAATTATGTGAAAAGCGGGTGGATGTCCCTTAGGGGAATCTCTGCACGGGGCTCTTCTGAAGCGGGGGTTTCTGTGATTTGGGCATATTTGACCTTGATCGCAGCCACTTAAGCAGAGGGCGCGCAGACCCACTTCCCCTGCCTCCCTTCGGAGGCGGGAAGCATTGTGTGTAAAAGATGGTTCTCGAGGCATGTGCTCTTGCCTCCTCTCCTATGTGAATGCATGTGTGTCGTTTGGTTTGGTTCTAGTTGTGCTTGTTTTTTTCCAGGTACCTTCAAGAGAGATTAAAGCAACTCCATGAAGAGGTCAACCTCTTGAAATCCAACATCGCCAAATACAAGGTAGCAGAGCCATGGCGATGGCATTGGTGATACCATTGCACATCCAAATGTCATCCTATGTCATTCTCTTTGATGCGCCTAAGATATTTTAGTGCCTGCCTGCCCTCCCAGGGAGAGCCCTATAAGAGCTTTCACCGAGGTAACCGTTGAGAATTAAACCCGAGACAACAAAACAGCTTTTGAGAGAGTTCCTTCCTTCAGAACTGGGCCCACGGAGACCCCAGAATCCAGACACAGCCCCTTGACAGCCTCGGTCGGTCCATGTGACCTCGGGCTTCTTACCTGGCTTTTCCTGAAACGGTTCTGTCGCCAGATGCTATTGGTCTCATCGCCGCCCCTAAGAAAATGGTTTCCGAGCAGCAGAGAAACAAAGGTTAGGAAATCACAACCCAGACCGTAGTGTTCACGCCGCCCTGAAGGACGAGGTGTCTAGGTCCTCCCCGCTGTTATTTCGTCTCATTCTGGCGCCATTAGTTTGATAATATCTATTTCTGCAGATGTTTCTTGTAAGTGTTATAATTAGAGAAATCTCCTGGGTTTCTCTGCTTTGAAAATAGATTGATTTCCCTTGCTGAGGGGGAAGGTTTACAGCAGTCTGGATGCTTGGGGGAGAGAGCCTCCTCATTTTCCTGGCTTTTGACGTGGGCTTTTTAATTTTTTTTCTCTCTCAGAAATCTCCATGCTGTTCCTCTTTTCCGTTCTGTGGGGGCCACACGTTAGTTTATACCCGTCTATATATACCCATGTAGCCGAAGAAGAATGCAGCTTTAAAGATGTATAATTAATATATAACTTTAAAATATGCACGGATGCACTCAAGTACATGTACTCTGCTCTTCCATGTGCCAAGCACCGGCTGTATAGCACATATCATGTTTTTTATTAACAGAATTATTGAGGTATAATTTGGTTCCTTGTTCTTTTTTTTGAACATATTTTTATTGATTTCCGAGAGGAAGGGAGAGGGAGAGAGAGATGGAAACGTTGGTGATGTGAGAGAATCATTGATCACATGCATCCTGCATGCCTCCCACCTGGGATCCAGCCCACAACCTGGGCATGTCCCCTGACCCAGGAAACTGAACCATGACCTCCTGGTTCATAGGCTGATGTTCAACCACTGAGCCACACTAACTGGGCAGTACACACCCATTTTGATGTAAGAGTCTCATCTAGGAAGGACATTTAGGTGGCACCTATGCACTTCCTGTGTCCACGGCAGGAATCACTGATTGGCCGTGGCTCTTTTTCCGGCCCAAGCTCGGAATCCTTCCAAATACCACCGACAACTTCTAGGCCTCGGTACATGGAAGTGAACCTGTTCTCCACCTCTTATCTGTTCGGAAGGGTTTTCATAACCAGTAGCTTCACCCATGAGACTGAGATTTGATCATCTGACAAATATGCATTGAATGCCTTTTCTATTGGGGAGGGGAAAATGGCTGTCATTCTGCCAGGCACCAACTTTTTAAAAAAACCTCTTTCCTGAGACCAAAGAGCCCCAACCCTTTGGCAGGGACTCAGAACTTGAACAGGTGGGCCAGCCTCGGGGGTTTGCCAAGGGGTTTTGGGGAGCTGAACGGGGAGGGTGCGACTAAACGTAAGGAGGTATTTTTCCATGCTTGGCTTTTCTGACAGAGGTTTTTCTTTTTCTCCCAATCCTGCTTTAGAATGCTCTCGAGAGACGGAAAAACACAAAAGGCCAGGGCAGATCCAACAGCAGCGCTCTGACGGGCGTCCTCTCTGCAAAGCAAGGTAGGGCTTATTCTCAAGGGGACCCTTTTGGACCCTAGAATGCTAGAGCTGTCAATCACATCTCCTTTTGTGGACTGGGAACTGAGCTGGCCCTTAGAAACTTCGGCCTGCCACAGAATTCCCTGGCAGGCTCCTTAGAACACACATTACTGGGTTTCTGACTTAGTAGGTCTGGGGTGGGTCCTGGGAATCGGCATTTCTGAAAAGCCCCCGGGGTGAGGCTGATGCTTGGTCGGGGGGGGGGGGGGGACTGCTTTAAGAACCTCCACGTTAGAGGTTTTTCCTAATAATTGGCCTCTTCTGCGTCCTTTCCCCGGCTCCGTGCTCTTCTTCCAACAATGTTGTCCCTTCTCTGATCACCAGCTTAGCATCTCCTAGTACCTGATGCAACCTCATCGAATTTCCCTTTTTCCTGGCCTCTCTGAATAGAAGTCTCAGAGCTGCCGGAATCATTTTATCATGGAGCATGTGCCTTTTTCAAGGAAGCTTGTATTGATCGCAATTTTGTTCCTCCTCCCTGTCGATTCCGATGGAAAATAATGGTCTTCCAGGAACCGTCAAGGGGAACAAATAGCAGAGAACTCGCTTCTGACACGATCTGGAAACTCAGTTTTGATTGTAAGCCTCGGGTTGAACATGCGCGGCTGGCCCACATTCGGGTCAGTGGCAGTGCAGACAGCAACAGTCAGATGGCAGTCGTAACCAGAGCGAGGGTGGCGTAGAAGAAAAATGCTGACTCTCCAGCTTAGCTGACACCCAAGGCACTTTTCCAAGCAACTTTTTTCTTTATTCCACTAGAAAAGGACACCCTAGGTATTTTTTATAGATTTTTAAAAAAGATTTTTTCCCTTTATTTCAGAGAGGAAGGGAGAGGGAGAGAGAGATAGAAACATCAATGATGAGAAACATTGATTGGCTGCCTCCTGCACGCCCCCTACTGGGGACCGAGCCCAAAACCTGGGCATGTGCTCTTGACCGGAATCAAACCTGGTATCCTTCAGTCTGTATGCCAACGCTCTATTTACTGAGCCAAACCAGCTAGGGCTAGATTTTTTTGTTTTAAAGAAAACTATAATACTCTATAGAAATGTGGAGTAGCCCGTCTACCTTTAGCTTTGGATACTCTTGACAGCATAGTGTCTTTGAGTGCCGAGACCAGTCTTACCACTGCCTCGGGCATGCCAGCCACACTCAAACACTGCCCAAGCAGCAAATCTGGGCAACTTTGCAAATAAACATTGGGCAAAGCAGCTCTTACGTTATGTTTAAGGAGATACTCAGGATGAGACATCAAGTTAAGTGAAAAGAGCAGAGCTTTTTTCCCCATTTTTGAAGAAAAATGTATGAATTAGTATATCTATGTATGGGCATATAGGAACAGTGTTCAAAATCATATAGTGAACACAGACAATGGGGTGGTGAAGGCTTTCGGGTAGAGGAGGATGGGAGTGGGCCGGAAGAGGTTAATGAGGGGGAAAGGAGGACCAATGTGATGCTTTCAACAATGAAGATTAAAAAACAACAATAGTCATACTCATTTAATGAATTATATTATTTTAATTAATTAAATCAACATGGAGCCTCTTAACAAATAATCATGTTAATCTTATGTTTTGTATATAAATTTAGTTTTCAGTTGGCTAAAATAATTAAACTATGCTAATATGTGCCGAAACCGGTTTGGCTCAGTGGTAGAGTGTCGGTCTTCAGACTGAAAGGTCCCGGGTTCGATTCCAGTCAATGGCATGTACATGGTTGCAGGCACATCCCCGGTGGGGGGTGTGCAGGAGGCAGCTGGTCGGTGTTTCTCCCTCATCGACGTTTGTAGCTCTCTATCTCTCTCCCTTCCTCTCTGTAAAATATTAATTAAAAAAAACACAAAAAACTATGCTAATATGTGAAAAAATACACACAAAAACAAAGTGATTTAGACTGTTTTTCTGTCTGGTGGGAGTACAAGTGGTCATTGACTTTTTGTGTAAACCCTTAATCTATCTATCCATTCCAAAAATGTGCATATACAGAATGTATTTTGTAGTTTAACTAGCCTCCCACATTATCTTGCGACTAAAGGTACACACCCTGGGAAACTCTGACGTACAGGAAGGGGTCAGGACTAGAGTCATTGTCATTAGCGGGGCTGCGTGGTCTTCAGCCAAGGTTTTGAATCCATCTGCACTTTGCTTTCCTGTCCGTGAAATGAGGATAAATGCTGCTTTCCAGGTGGATTTTGTTGTTGTTATTGTTCATTTTAATCCTCAAATGAGTTAGTCAATAGGAATGTATCTTTGAAATTATAAAATACGGGACAAGTGCAGCAGATGGTTCTCCTTTTAAAAGCTGTTGGTAGAAATCCACGAGGACTTCCGCCTTCCTGTTTAACCCACACGCTGAATTTCATTCTGTTGTACTTTTGAACCTCGAAGTGGACTCTTCAATGCAACCCAGCAGCAGTTAGAGGCAATCAAGCAAGTTGTCAGTGTCCAGGAAGAGCTGACACTGGTCTGCATTCCAGGGTTCCAGGTGACCGTAAGTCTGAGTTGTCCCTGTCCTGTCCCACCTAGTCCAGGATCTGCTGTCAGAGGATCACGGGTGCAGCCTGCCAGCGACACCGCAGTCCATTTCCGATCTGAAATCTCTGGCCACGGCCCTGCTGGAGACGATCCACGAGAAAAACATGGTCATCCAACACCAGAGGCAGACCAACAAGTAGGTGGCTGGGCTGTTGGGTGGGGGTCGGCAGGAGAGATGTGGGGTGATGGTGACTGGTGGGATCACGTGTCTTAAGGGGAGCAGGTGAGAACTCTTCAATCTGGAAGGAAACTCCTTAAACTGGAACTTATGCTTCTGCAAAGGTCAAGCAAGCACATAATACTGGCGGCTGCTTATATAATGCTTACCCTGACCGACCCCCTGAGCAATGCATATTAAACGGTGATTTTGATAGTACACTCATCCGGGTAACTCAGCCTACCTGTCCACCAGGTCTCCTTTAGGGGAGGTAACTCCTGGGAGCCATTTTTACCTTTGAGGGCTTCGAATGGCAGGAACAGCCAAGCATCCTCTCCAAGGCAGATGTGGCTACAAAGGAGTCGCACGTTACGCTTCAGGATCAGCAAATAATATAGCAAGAAAGAGTGACAATTGAAACAGAATGTCTTCTTTGGTTATTATAAACATACTGACTTGTGTTGGGCAAAATCAAGCCAGTTGAAGTAGCCATTAGAGACGACAGAAGCAAAACTGAAAGTGTTCAGAGAATGGTGAACGAATAGTAAATTAAAGCAGCGAGCACTGCAAACCCCTCCCGTGGTTGTCAGCACTCCGTGCTCAGGAGGGCCCTGCACGGGGTCTGTCGCTCCTGTCTCCATGTTGAAATTCTTAATTATTGTTCAGGAAAGGGGCTCCCCATTTTCATTTTGCACTGGGCGCTGCCAATTACGTAGCTGGACCTGCTTACAAGACCTACACCCAGAGCCCAAATGAAGGGGTGGAGGAAGAGAGCAGCAACGAAAGGCTGGGCCTCCAGCAAGCAGGGGAGGGACCGGGGAGTCGGGCCCTGGGAGATGATTGAGAGTATTGTAAAAGCAAAACAGAAAAAGAGGAGATGGAAGGGAAGGGAAGATCACACAGGAGATTAAGATATATATAAAAGAAGGCAGAGAGCAGTGGAGGGAGTCTGGGCAATCTCAAAGAATGACAAGGGTAATGTATTGGCAGAAGTCATTTCAAAGATTCTTTTGAAAGAAATCTTAACCAAGGAGTGAAACGGCCAGAGGCTGGAATGCAGATGCTTCTAAGGGGAGGGAGAAGGAATGGGAATCTCCTGGAACAGGCACGAGTTCTCTTTTCTCAGGCAGAACCCTGCTGCGTTCCACATTGCTGTTGACCTGACCCTCCCGCCTCTCTGACAGGTTGATCTCCTAATATATCCCTATGGATTCCCATGGTTTGCCACCTCCCTTTGAGAAAGACTAATGTTTGCATTTTGCTTTAATGCATCTTTTCATTGTTAACTGTTTAATAGTCTTGAACCATTTTGTGGTTCACATGTAAAAGGTTAAACAGCCCAGCCAGTGTTATTCGGTGGTTGAACATTGAACCAGGAGGTCACTGTTTGATTCTCGGTCAGGCACATGCCCGGGTTGTGGGCTTGACCCCCAGTAGGGGGTGTGAAGGAGGCAGCCCATCAATGATTCTCTCTCATCATTGATCTTTCTGTCTCTCCCTCTTCCTTCCACTCTTGAATAAAAATATTTTTTAAAAAGAATAAAAGGTTAAACAACAATATACAGCAGGTCCTTGAATAACATCGGTTCATTCAGTGCTATTTCAGTATAATGTTGCTGTGTTGAAAAGGCACGTAACTTGTTTATATCAATCAGCCTATGGTAAAACTGGTTTTCTTATATGTCATTTTGCTTAAAGTCAAAGAACCTATTGAGGACGTTAAGTTAGGACTTCTGTATCTCCAAACTACTGTTGTCTCTTAGCCACCCTGTTCCCCTCCCTGGAAGAAATCACCATTCCTCATTTCTTAGGGATCCTTCCCAAGCATGCTTATATAAGCAAGTGCAGAATACATTTATATAGATATACAAAAACGCTCATGTATATTTGTGTAGGTATTCTCTTTTTAAAAAAATAAATAGTAGCTAGCATACATATTTTTTTAAGTTTTTCACTGTTCTGCACTTTGCCCGTAACAATAGATCTTGAAGATTGCTTCACATCAGTACATAGAGTACCTAATGTGCCATTTTTAACACTAAGAAGGTCTTAAGTTTCATGCTTTTGATAAATGTTTTATTTGGGAGCATGTAAAAAAAAAACAAAACACCTAGACAACAAATCGAGTGTGGGCTAAGAATAGAATGTGAATTTTGTCTGCTTGCTGTTATTCCCCATGATTTAGGGTTTTGTAACCAAAGTAACAAGATAGCTTTGTTTTTGGGGAGCATTATATGTAGGAATAAAGATACCCTGTCCCAAAGTGTCTTCCCCACTGACTGACTGATGGTTACCGCCCACCTCTTGAGAAAGTGCAATAGGCGCCATCTTGAAGAATTGATGACAAAACCAGGACTTTACATTTTGAGAAGACGTCCTGTTACTAGGCATTTTGCTTGAGGTGTTTGTTGCCAAAGAGTTGGCAGTTGTCTGATTGCTAAGAAGAGATGAGGTTCATTTGTTTTATATACAGATGGCAAAGCATTAATAGAAGAGGCAGATGTTAAAGTACTGTTCCATGGAACACCACCGTTAGTTCTCCAGGCCTTCTCAAGAAACCATCACTTTGCCAGTGTGGGGTGGTGGGGTGGTGGTGGTGGTGAATTTATGAAGACACACTGGCCTTTCACTACTCTTCCTGCTGTGCCTAAAACTGTTCACTGCTCTTCCCCTTCCCTGGCCAATGGTAAATAGCTTAGACATTCAGGATCTTAGTAGCAGCATGAGCTATCATGGATCAGAGCAAAGATTCAAAAGAAGGTCACCTGGGTGGAGCTGGGGGGAAGGGTCATCTTCATGTCTGAGTAGAGCCACAGCCCCTTGCTGCTGCTTTATGTCCCTACCCTCACCCAGCACCCTCACTCAGGGATCTCTGTTCCCTTTGTTGTCCAGAAAGCAAGGAGAGAGGTACAGTAGTGGCCAGTTCTTGAGTTAGTTCTCTCTTTATAGATCCCCTCTGATGTTGTTATTATCAGAAACTGCTACTGAAAATCCAGAGTCCTGACATCTTGAGGGTTTTTTCTAGACTATTAGGTGGGCATGTGCGGAAATCTGCCCATCTTAAAACAAACTGTAGCTAACTATAAATTTTGTTTAAAATCTCCTCTAACCTACAAAAAAAAAATCCTCTCTCCAGCCTGTTTAGCCTTGAGCTACTGCCCTGTCTCCTATCCCCTGCTCAACTACTTGGAGAGTCATCTAAAGCCACCGCCTCAATGTTTTCGTAGTCTGCTGTTGTCTCAAGCCTGTCACTTGGATTCTGAATTTCATTGCCTCCATTGAAACAACTCTCTCAAGGGTCAGGCACATCCTCTAAGTGACCTCCTCTAAACTTTCATTTAGAAGTATGACCACTTCTAGCATAAGACAACACTCATCACGCCATCACACCTGGAACTCTCTTCCCTTGGTTTCCAAGGCCCCACATCGCCCTAGCTGTCCCCCTCCGTCTCTAGGTGTACTTCTCTGGTCCTTTCTTGCCTTATGCAAGAGGCAATCTAGTCCTCTGTTCTTCGGAATTCTCCCATGCTGTTGGCGAGCAGATCCACTCCCCCAGGCTGCACTCTCATCTCTGCACTCCCGGATCTTGCCTCTCTCCCGTAGGTCCAGATGGAGATGCTGTAGGTGCCTCAGACTCCTCACCTGCCTCCTGCTTGTTGCCTCATTCCTTTGGCTTCCCTGCATCCCCATTGGCTTGTTTCAGGCCACCATTGTCGCCGACCTGGACAATGACTTTTTAACTTGTTTTTTTCCAGTCCCTTCTCAACGCTGCATCAAGAATACTTTTCCTAAGCTCATTATGCTACTTCTATCCTTAATACCCTTCAATATCTCCCCGGTGTATAAGTCTTAACATTGTCAATATGGCAACAAGATAATTAAATCTCAGTCCCTACAAGCCTCTCTGGATTCATCTTTCAGTCACTCTTCAGTTCAGCTGCACAGTTCCACTGACGGACTTGTGTATTTCCAGACCCCTCCACTTAACAGCTGTGTCACCCCGGCATATTAGTTGACCTCCCTGGACCTTAGTTCCCACATCTACAAAATTAGGATGGCAAGAGCTGCCTCATTGGTTGTGGCAAGGGACTGAGATAATTACTGCGCAGTGCTTAGGGTAATATCTGGTACGGAACACGTGATTGATAAATATCAACTGTTATTAAAGCTTTCCACTGGCACTGCACGTGCCTGCACACATCTGCGTGTCTGTCTCCCACCAGGCTTTTAGTCCCTCACATGCAAGGACAGGGTCTGCTTCTCTTCATTAGCCCCCACAGCCTCAGTCATCGTTTGTTGACTTGGTCAAACGGAATTGAACGGACCCTGCTTCTTACTTCCACCATCTCTGTCTATAAATACAGCCAGCCATTAAGACCCAAATAGCCCCTTTCTCTTCCTGGGCTGCGCCATGCTGCTCAGTAGACCACCTGCCATATTCTTTCGGTGTCAAGCCAATCAGGAGGTCCCTCTTTGTCATTTGAAGCATCTTGGGTTTATATTTGGCAAGTCAGCTGTGGTTACATCCATATTTCAGTAGAAACAGTTTTCATGAGAATTTGCTCCAGACATGAGAAATCTTGTTTCCCCTTGCCAGTCCTGGGTATTGGTTAACAGTATGCACTTCAGAGGCAAACTGAGGCTTAGGTTTGTGAACCTGGAGGACTAAGAAGAGCTCCAGGTGGCTAACAAGGCTCAAGTTAAAAAAAAAAAAAAAGAAAAAAAAAAAAAAGAAAGAAAGAAAGAAAAGAAAAGAAAAGAAAAAAGGAATCTAGTAGCCATTTTTTTTTTTTTTTTTTTTGCACAGGGTCCTCCCACAAAAGCTGCACTTTGGAGAGAAGCCCCTGCATTAAAATGTCTGCCTCTGCATGAACTGTCTTTCTGCCTGCACTGTGTTCCTGCCATCTGAGCCAGCTCTTATAAAAGAGTTCCTGGCGTCCCATTTCAAGGGACTGAGGCTTTCCCCAGACAGTCGGAGCTGCACAACTCTGACCAATAAGAGCAGCTCTATTCTGACCAATTAGGACAGTGCCTTTGGACCAATCAAACCAAGGATTGATTTGGCATGCTCATTTGCATGGCAATGAACTAATCAGGGACCAGAGGCGGGGACTTCTGTCTATATAAAATTAGCATTGTATTAGGGAGCACACTTTTCAGGGAAGACTAAAGAAACCCATTTCCGTGATTGAAGCAGAGCTGCAGAGCTGAAGAGGGTCCAGGACATGGGGCAGCCTCAGAGCCCTGCTATATTGCCCTTGAGCTTTTTGCACTGAATAAAGTTTCCTTCTTCACTGCACCCCAAATCGGGGGTTCCTCTTGGCTTTGGAATTGGTGCCCATGACCATGGGTTGACAGGTTCAAATCCAGACTCATCACCAGTTGAGTTGCGTTTGGTTTTGGTCAAGTTAACTAACTTCTAATGCCTCTTTTTCCTAATGGGAGGAGTAGAGTATGGTGGGTAAGAGCACTGAGTGTTGTGAAAAGACATATTTTTTAGATGAACTTTGCATCCCTAGGCAAGTTGGTTACCTCTCTGTTCCTTAGGGTCCACATGTGCAAAAGAAGAATAAAGAAAACTAAACAAACACAATGTGCACTGCAGGGGTTTGGTCAGGTCTGATAAGACAATGCAAGTCTGGTAGATGTTCAACATGGATTCCAATTCATGTCCAGGACTCGGGAAAGGTTAGTTTGGCTGTTTGTGTGAACAGTATTGCAGTTGCTGTTGCTATTGACACTGTCACTACTACCACAACTCCCGCTGGGTCCATTTTACTGCCTGCAGCCCTGCATCAGATGCCAGTGGCAGGCCATAAAAGCAGTCACCACTGACAAACTTATGAAGTAGATTGTTAGGGACACCAGCAAATTCACCTCACTTCGTTTCTGGGAGACATGGCTATTCTCTGGAACATCAGAAAAAGAAAAGAAAAAATACAGCCAAATGTCTCTCCACCACACCTTCCAACGTTGCCCTGTAGGCCTCCCTCAGTGTCCAGGGAAGAGTTAAGCCTTATTGTTTGTTTCCAAGAGGCAGCCACATACACATGATCTGATCTCGTTAAGAAACAGGCGTCAACTTGAACACGGCTGAGATTGCATCTCAAACCCATCAGCTGGTGAAAAGGGAGCTTGGATCAGAAGGCCTGAGCAAAATATTGAAAATGAGATTACGAAGAATGGTGTTTATTGAAGGGTCAGAGTCATGAAAGCAGAATAAACCCAACAATTGGAGTGAAAATGGAAAGTAATTGATCAAGACTATGCAGAATTTAAGACTTAAGGAAAAGAGGCAAAGAAAAGCTCTAAGTACCCAGATGAAGAAAACCACACATAGTAATATCAAAGAGTTTTTCATGAACTCAGAGGGAATATTAATTAAGATGCTGTAAGTTGATTTAGATAAAATAAGGATGAATTCAAAGCCATATATATGTGCAGATATATACATATTCATGTCTCTGTATATGTGGGTGTGCACAGCTATCTCTGGAATATAAAGAGCTGGGAGAACAATTCTGCTGTTCTGAATTATCTTGTTGAAAAGAACTGAAACTTTGCTATTAAGGGATATTTCCTCATCATTTTAGCACAGCAGTGCCATGAATATTCTCCAATAAAGACTTTTTTCAATTTCCAGACCAATGGGAAGTGATTGAAGTTTTAGGTGACTAATTATTTCACAACATATTTAATTTTGTGTAAAGGAGGGGAAATATATGCCCACATTTATGTCTTTCCATGCATATATACAAAGTTTGACTTCTGGGTAAGTAGTGTAGTCTAATTCAAATACTCATTCCAGAACTCACAAATCAATGAGTCAGAATGGTCTCCTTGGGAAGCAATATCATGGTTCTAGTGATTTTTGCAATCACTGAGAGTTCTTTAGAAATATCTATATCTTTAAACTAGGGGTCCCTCAGCCCAGCCTGCACCCTCGCTTAGTCCTGGAGCTGGGAGGAGAGGGGAAGAGAGTGGGTTAGGGAGGTTGGTGTTCCACTGATAGCTGATGCCCACTCCTTAGCACTGCCTCGCTGCCTCGGAGGCAGTAGAGGCTCCTGCCACCACCGCTGCACTCACCAGCCCTGAGCCCAAGGCCAGCAGTGAGCCCGGCTTCTGCCTCAGTGGTGCTCCCCCTGTGGGAGCACACTGACTACCAGGGACCAGCTCCTGCATTGAGCATCTGCCTCCTGGTAGTCAATGTGCATCTAGTGACAGGTCGTTCTGGATATTAGCCAATTTGCATATTAGCCTTTTATTATATAGGATTCTCTACATTGATAATTACAAGTCATGAGAAAAACATTTCTTTAATCAAATACATTTTTGAGCATCTACCAGGCATTATGCTAAATGGCAAGTCATCAGTCCAACATAGGTTAGTTCTAAAAGGGCAGATATTATTATTTTATTGACTCAAAGCAACATTACCAAGTATATTCATGCATGATATTTGTTAGACTTGATTGTTTCCAAAACTCAGATCTACCTTCAAAGAGTCAAGATGTGATACTACTAAGGGTATTCAAAATGATTAGTCATTTTTAGCAATGAGCAATTCCTAAATAGAAATTCTGTAAGATGTTTGGGCAATGGATGGATAATTGTTTAGCTTCTCAATTAATTTTGAGAAATAATTCCTTTTTGGGAGAGGAATCACTTCAATGGCAATATTTTAATATTTTAAAAACATATGCACTTTATATGTTTTTTCAATAGAGAGAGAGAAAGAGAGAGAGAGAGAGAGAAAGAGAGAGAGAGAGAGTGTGTGTCTCTCTGTGTGTGTATTCCATTTTTAGCATGTATCTTAAATCTCAAAACATTTTCTATTAGTGTACTATTGGGTTTCCCAACTAGCCTACTCATAAGCTTGTGAGCTGATGAGATACTAATCTGTCTGCTGCCTTTTTCCAGAATCCTAGGGAATCGGGTGGCTGAACTGGAGAAAAAATTAAGAACTCTGGAAGTTTCTGGTTTGTGGAGTCTTCCAGGTAAGCAGTATGTCATAAAACTTCTTTTCTTTTATTTTTTTTTAAAGGAAGCACGCTCAGAATTTGCAAAGAAAAGTTTATCTTTTCAATGCCCTTTTATTCTGAGATAAGTGTTGAGAAATCTATAAGTGCTTGAAACTTAGAAACCATCATTTTGGAGGGAAATCAGTAAAGTACTATGAAGTTTTGCTAACATAAATCTGAAACAGTCTCTCCATGTGGCTATATGTTTTTTGTAAACTTTGTGAATAGAGTAAATTGCTTCATTTTTGTCACCCTAGGTGTCTTATAAAGATTTGTTCAATTTAATCATAAACCCTAAAAGTGAAAATAAGAAAAAACAAATATTCTAACCCTCATGCACTTATCAACCTCCTTCTCCTCTCTTCGCCCATCCCATTTTTAACGTAGCTTGAAGATGAAAATTTCCTGTGGAGGGTTTTTTTTTTTTCCACAGTTGTACACAGTATTAATTATCTGTATTTATTCTGCTTGTCTTGGTAAAATAGCCTAAGTCAGCTCTTCCCCCTTTTCCTTTATATGTCCCAGAAACTTGTACTTACCATTTTCCATCGCCTTATCTGCCCTTAGAAGCCACGTTGTACATATATTTTTAGTTACTTAACCTTTCTACACAAGCTAGTCTCCTCTACCCTTAATTCCTATCTGTTGCTTCCCTATAACATCCGGGGAATGAACATTGCCACAGGGATATGAACAACAGCGTGTTTGTTAATGTAAATCTGAATTGCTGCCTTAGGTCGCCTGGAAGTGTGCTTCATAAATTGGAATTTTGAGCAGCGATTCCTTGAACTTGATGTCAAAAGACCTAACAAAACTAATTAGTGGCGAGTGCCATCCTGGGGATTTGAATGATCCATTTTTGCACAAGAACCTTTTGATGCGGTTAAAACCTTATCTTCTTTGAAGGCCTTTTCTTTCATTGCATTGAATTTCAACACAGCCGGGCACATTTGTCGTTTATTTGTGCAGTCAGATTGCTATTTCTGTGCTTGGACTCAAGTTTGGATTTCCCACCCCCTCTTCAAATGACTTAGTGGAATTGCACAATGTTTTATTTCTACAACTTATGTAAAAAGCTGCGAGTTGAATAACAATGAATGCTGAGAATTTTCTCTTTCTGGCGATGTTTGGTCTAGGTTCGAATGGCTATTGTGCGATAACAATTGTCTCTTTCCTTCCTTTTGCTGCCTGAAGGCCTGAGCTACAACGTTTCAGTAGGATTTGGGAGTATGTTCCATTCGACATTTTTGTGTTTGTGGCTAATATCATTAGTGCATAAATATCTGTCCCGCATGTAAATAAATAGAAATGCATTCTCTATGTATCCTTGTGCTTCCCTGATTAGCACAGTCCATTGAAATGGAGGATTTAATTAGCACAAAGCAAATATGAAATGGTGAAATTAGCTTTGAGGAATCCGGCTGAATGGACTTTATGCCATGGCCATGTTTGTCCTCATCTCTGGCTTCCTGGTAGATACAAAGTGGGAGGGCAGGAAAAAGAAAGGCAATTTCCCAGAGGCATAGCATGGTCCTGGCACAGGGATGAAGGATGTTACAAGGAAGCAGCGCCTTATGATCATTCTCAAAGCCGTGTGAGAGTAAGGGGTGGGACTCTTCCAGCATAAATCAGACCAGTCCCTCTGCCTGCTCATTGTGTTATGGCTCCATTGGTTTATGGATCCAATTATGGAGCAAGAAGCAGTGCTTCTTTCCCCCTCCTAGTCATCCTCTTCTTTTTTCTACCTTTCCATCCTTCCTCTTCCTTCTCCTCTTCTTTCTCTTCCTCTTTCTTTCCCTAAGTGGGAGCCACATCATAATGTTTCAGCCAGATGGAGGGAACCAAGTCTCAATGGTTTCAGAGAGTTGCTAGCTCTCTTATTCACCATCGTCTTGAAATTACCAGGGTTTCCTCCAGTGAGCCAGCCCTTCAACCTGTTGATACCTTTTTGAGCATCACTTTGCGAGTTTAGTTCTATACCAGTCATTCGAGAGATGTCCCTCACCTGCTCCAAGAACCCACAGTCCCATTACAAATGCAAGAGGAATGTACATGAAGAAGTGAGAGGAAAGAGGGAAATGGCACATAATTCAGTGCTGAGGGGTTAAGATGTTGGTGTGTGGGGTGACACTGAATACGAGTCCTAGAAGGACAGTGGAGGGCAAAACGTTCAAGGATGGCAAACACTAAGATTCATGGTGTATATTACACTACACCCATTCCCCTGGTAGTGACAGACATTACTAATCAATTCCATTGCTCTTCTTTGATGATCTCCTGTGTGGTCCTCAGAACAGCCTTCTACTGTTGGTTTTCCAGGAAGCTGCCACCTGGTCAGAGTTGACATGTGAGAGAAAACATTTTCCCCTTTCCTGAGCTAGTCTGCTCCCCTCACTTTAGGTAAGGAAGGTTCTTAAGGAAGCCCAGGAAGTTAGATGAAACCCTGAGGCCACAGTAGCTGGTGTTAGAACCCAGGTGTTCAGCTCATCATTTCACGTGCCACCTGTCCTAGGAACTACAATTCGGAGAAGAGACCATAGGGTAGATCAGATGAGGAATGGTTCACAAAGCAAGCTGGATTAGAGTAGAGAAAGTCAGAAGTCAGGACAGTCTCTTCTGAGACACCAAAGGCCAGCGGTAAAGGAGCCAACCTCTTGTTGCTACAAGGCAGAATTACTTTAGGGCATGGAACATGCTGTGATGTTTCTTTGACTCTCTTCTCCCTCCTTCTCCATTCTCTCAGTCAACCGTATGTAGCTCTTGATGTTAGAGTTAGGGCAAACTTGTGATCTTGCCTTGAAGTAGACAAGTCTGACAGATGTCACAGCCTGTGGAGGAATCATCTGGATAGCAAAGCATATTCCACACTGTGTTTCCCATCTCTGAGGTGGGAAAGGTATGGGGTTATTGTGAGGAAGCCAGAATGTGGGCTGGTCCTATTGACCACACCCCTCCAGAAGGAATGACCGTCTGCCCTCCCCAACCCCTTCCTGGCAGCCTCATTCTCCCAGCGTGGAGCATGGTGCTTGGGAAGCTCAAAAAAGAGGTGCCCTGTGTGTGTTCATACTCTAGAAAGAGACACAATAAGCCAGAAGAAATATGGCAAGAATGGAGCCTGGCTCTTGGAGTTTTTCATGTAATTCTTTCTTCTCCACGTTAAGCATCAGCCTAAGGAAGAAAATGTGCATTTTGAAAGTTCTTGGTCAATTTTAGAGAAGGAGATGAGGGATGTTGTGTTAGAAGGAATCAGGGGTGACTTCCAGAAGTCCAAACACCAGTTCAATGGAACCTTCTACAGCGGTCGTGGTTTGACTCTACTTGGTGGGTCTTGCCCACTCCTCATCCTCCAGTCCTACAAGCCAAAGGGAAACTGCAACAGCAGGCCATCAGGTTAGAGCTCAGTGTAGTCAATATAGATGGAATCTGGACTGAGTTAGAAACCATAGAACTGGGATTCTCTTGCCGAAACTGGTGTGGCTTGATGGATAGAGCGTTGGCCTGCGGACTGAAAGGTTCCAGGTTCCATTCCAGTCAAGGGCATGTACCTTGGTTGCGGGCACATCCCCAGTAGGGGGTGTGCAGGAGGCAGCTCATCGATGATTCTCTCTCATCAATGTTTCTAACTCTCTATCCCTCTCTCTTCCTCTCTGTAAAAAAATCAATAAAAAATATTTTTTTAAAAAAGAAAAGAGAACTGGGATTCTCCTAAGAAAGATCTTTGAATCTGTCTTCACTGCTGTGGCAGCATTGCTTTCTGTCCACACCTTTTGTGTCTTTGTTCAAGGTGCTCATTTTCAAAGTCAGACTTCCCCGCTCCTCACTCCGTAACTAACCTTGAAAACAGAGTTGTAATGGTTTCCCTTCCCTCCTCCTCTCTGCCTCAGATTTTCTCTGTCCCCTTAGGGAGTTCATGCAAATAAGGTTGAAGCTGGTCTGGGACTATATGTTCTAAGTGAAAGTTTACTAGTAGCTATGGTAATTTGAGGAACCTGATACTACCTGACTTATGACAGAGTTATTATTCAATCTTAATGACCAAATCAAATTAAATCTGATAGAGTGTTTATGACAGTGCTATGGAAGTGCCTTCTAAAGGTAATAATTTGAATAGGTGGCATTTACTGAGTGCTGACTGAATTCCTAAGTGCTTGACATAAATTAATTCATCAAAACCACCTAGTGAGGTCGGTGCTATTATTTGTCCTTATCTAACAGATGAGGGTTCTGTGGCTCAGAGAGGTTAAGTGGCTTGCCTGAAGTGGCAGAGCTAGCAAGTGATGGAGTCCAGAGCACAAACACTGTAGGGTGGTTCCAAAGCCCGGTGATGCTGTTGTTATTGTTGTTATTGTTATTATCTCACTCTGATCAGTGTCACTCAGTTTTCAGCTAACATATAGGCGTTTGTGGGTAGCCATGCCCTGAGCAGACTCTCAGGACTCATAGACAGCTATTCCCTGTCCTCACACGAGAGAAAGAACCTGCTTGCATTGCCCTTCCCCAGGGTTACCTTCGACTGAAGAAGGTGTTTCATTCACCAGCAGGGGCGAAAGCAGCAGCAACTCCATTGAGGACTAATTTTCCCCTTCTCCATGACAGGGGGCAAGGACACCATAATGTTCAGCGACCCCACTCTCCCCACCACTCAGAGGTCCAGGTCGCCACTGCTGAAGTTCGCCGAGCAGCCCACTGAGGACCAAGTGAACCCCAAGGATGGTAAGCACACCTAGACTTCTTGGTCCTTGGTTGGCCTGTGCCTGGGACAGAAGAGGGCTCAGTGGACCTCAGTCCCATCCATCTGTGTGGCACTGCTGGGCCATTCCTTGTGTTTCTTTCTTATCCTTTCTTGTTGCTCCCATGGGTTCATCTTGTTTGGAGTTTCCAGCCAAAACAACGCAGGCCCCTGAACTCTCTGAGTGGTGGCACAGAGATTAAGAGTGAGGGCTCAGGATTCTATTCGTGTGGTCCTGAGATAGTCACCATAAAACAAGCAGATTGTCAAATGACAGCGGGGAGGGGAAGAAGACGTGGGGGGAGATAGGAGAACAACCGAGGGACTGGTATGCATGAATATAAGTACAACCAACGAACACAGAACTCTGGGGAGGGAGGGCATGAATAGGAGGTGGGGGGCGGGGGCAATGGTAAGCTATGTACACATATAATACCTTAATAAATTAAAAAAAAAAAGTGAGGGCTCACTGTGTTGAACAGCTTGGGTTTCTATCCCAGCCCCACGTTGTATTGGCTGTGAGAACTTTGTCTAGTAAGTTCAGCCTCAGTCTTCCTACCTATAAGTGATGGTGCCAACCTCAAAGAAATCTTGGCACATTGCCTGGCACATGGTATGTGGCCTGGGACTCAGTTGCATGGAGAAAAAGTTGTATCCACTCCAGGCGCACTTTCTGGAGGCAGGGTGTTCTGAAGGGGACCATTTAGGGTGCCAGAGGAGCCAGCAGGCGTGAGGGCAGATCTCTTCCCATGTGGCAGCCTTGTTTCTCCAACTCAACTATCCTTCACACCTTTCTAAGTTTGCTTTGTCTTCTTCCTCCTTTTCCAGTGTGGTTGCCAGCTACCAAAATGGCTCCGCATGATCCCCTCCTGCTGGTATTTATGACCTATTGTGGTCCTCTCTTACACTGTGTCAGGTTTGATCTGTGTAACTCACAGAATACAGCAGAAGTGATGGTATGTGACTCCCCAGGCTGGGTCATAAAAGACATTTAGCGTCTGCCTCACTCTCTCTGTCTTGGATCTTTCACTCTGGAGGAAGCTGGCTGCTGTGTCGGGAGGGTACTCAAGCAGCCCTCCATGCTATCCACGTGGGGTGGAGCTGAGGCCACCAGCATCAGCCACGTGAGGGGCCACCCTGGAGGCAGTTTCTCCAGGCCCAGCCAGGCCTTCAGATGACAACATTCGGCATTCAACCTCGTGAAAAACCATTAGCAAGAACCACCCAGATAAACTTCTTCCAGGCTCCTGAGTCTTAAACTGCTGAGTTGTGAAGTAATTTGTTACACAGCAGTACCTGATACACCCTTGCATGCGGGGTCAAGATTCTTTCATGAACATCGACATTTCCTCTGCGTCTTCTCTTGCTTAGAACCATGCCTTCAGCCGTCACCTCTGTGAAAATACTCTCAAAATTGCCCCCACGCCCGGGTCCCCCTACAGAGTTACAGTCCCACATTTCCCAAAGCTCAATCGTTCCCACTGAAATACTCCCTGGAATCCTCAAGTATGACATCCCTGACTCTTCCTGCCTCCTCCCTTTGTCATCTTCCTCTCAGCAGTTCTCCAGGCTTAAAACCTTAAAGTCATCATTGACCACTGTCAACTTTCCTTCCCGGTCCACTCCCGGTCTTGAGCCAAACCCTTTCTTCAGAGTTTCTTGTACCTCCATTCCTACCACCTCAAGCCCACTTTACCTCCTCGGCCGGGCTTCCATCCTAGGTTTCCTGCCTCCCACACTCTCCTGACTTCATCCCATCTTCATCCTGCTGCTTTACCATGAAGCCTCTAGAACACTGATTTCCACCCTGCTCAGACCCTGCTCAGAACTCTCAAGTGGCTCTCAGCTATCTTCCGCTTAAAGTCACAGCTCAGCGACCTGGCCTGGCCTGCCTTTCTAATCTTACTGAGGTGTCTCTGATATGAAAACTGTGCTTCCATCAAACTGTACCAACCAGCTGAACCAGTCAGCTATTAGTATAACAAACTACCCTGAAAGCAGCACCTGTGTATTATTTATTACTAGTCTTCGGGTCAGATGAGCTCCACAAGCTCTCTCACACATCTGGACAGCTGTGTCTTGAAGCCTGTGCTAATCACTCATCATAGTGTCGGGGTGGTAAAAAATAGGAGCTAGGACAGGCCTGGGATTTCAAGAGTCTTTCCACAAGCACATGCAGGGAGAATGCCTGGATAGAGCCCCTGACCTGGGTGGGTCACACAACTGGCCAGAAGGCAAGGTTGGGACTTTTCCCAGTCCAGCAGCACCGTGGCTATTTGCAAGGCTGGTCTGAAACACGGCGTGGCCTGCTGTGCAATCCGGAACATGTCTTAGCTGGTAGCCATCCCCTGCCAGCATCTGATATCCACATGGAGAGTAAAGCCCTCTGTCCGCTCTGGGCTGCTGAGCCCCCAGGGGGACCCGGGCTGCTACACTGAAAGGGAGCCCGAGCCTGGCTTGATTTTCACCAGGAAGGCATATGTAATGGCCTGATTCACAATGATCGCTTCCCGGGTTCCGTCATTAGCTCTCATTGTTCCAGCCGGTCCTGCACCAGCACGGCGGAACAAGGAAGCATTTATGTCGCGGCTGTCATGTCTGGGATGGCCTCCTCATCGCTGCGGCATCTCTGATTAATTCCAACTGAAAGCAGCTCACGCTCGGAGGACAAAGCCCATCAGAGACCGGTTAACAAAAGAAGACGAATGTCCCCATTGGGCCAATGGAGAGGGTGTGGAGCACATAATTTTTAGGGACCTAGCAATCTTTCCTTCAAAGAGCTACTGTTTCTTCATATTTTTTTAGAGAGAGAAAATATATTTCTCTTTCCACACTATTTGTGTCATAATGCATTTGCATTTGTTGATTGCCTCGTCATTATTAATATGTGTATTGTTACTAATAAGTATTAATGATCCTAATTCTGTTGGCTAAAACAGCACAGAATAATTACTATTATTTATAATAATATTTTCCTACACTGGACCAGTTCAGAAATCTCTCTTGGATGAAAATGGCAATGCGATGCCTTTGTTCTCACAGGGGAGATGGAATTCCCACAACTTCAGCATTAACGTTCCAGAATCACAGAATGAAAGGAAGATTTTGTTCCCATGGCAAGTAGCCAAGTTTGGCTCAACAGTTGTGACATTTTCAGTTAATTTTCTTTGTCAGTGGCTTGAGGATATTTTTTATGTACCTGTTGGATAAACAAAGAGGAGTGTTTTGGTGAATCTGTTGCAGACCCATAACCACTCCGGCAGCCTGGCCTGTGTAAATTAAGGTCCTGAGGCTCTGAAAAGCTAGCCTTTCTCAGAAAACAATCCCCGATAGAACCAAACAGTAGAATTTCTGCCTCGTCCATCCCCTTCTGCAGCTGCGATTGGACCTCAGTGTTACTCCCCTCCCCACACCCAAGAAGCAAAGTTTAAAAGTTCTCCCTGCTCATCCCAGAGGCTTGCCATTTTCAAAAAGATTCACACAGTTGATTCTGAGCAGACTGTCACCTAAAGAAATCGCACAAGGCAACGTGCTGGCAACCAGAAGTCCCCGGCGTTAATCTAGACCCCCCTCACTTAGATGTAAATTAAGGCTGAGGAGATTAACCTTACCCATGGTATACACACGGCAAATGGTGTAGGGGTTGGGTTCTCACTGGTAAGGTTAATTAATTTTTTCAGGGCCATTAGAATATACTGTTAATTGTCCTGGAAGAAGTAACATCATAAGAGTAATTTCCAGAAGAAGTTTATTCACCTCAGGCTGGTGGCAAGTGTGGCTGCAGAAAAGACTACCTATTACTCCTCTAGGATAAGGCTTCTCACTCTGTTCTGGAAACTTGCTCATTTGGACTCAGTGCTTCCCGTGTCCCCTGCACAACTGCTATAACATTTTTATTTGTTAGTGTGAAAATTATGTAATTGCTTCCCTGGGCCACCTCAGATGTAGCTAAATGTTTATGTGAGTTAGAAATCTTTCTCTTTTTGCCCCCTGAAAATGCCATTTTAAGAACTTTTTGGGTAGCAACCTAAATACAATCGGGAACAAACACTATAAATTCAAGGAGCGCTTTATTAATTAGTGCGTGGTGTTTCAATATGCTAATATATCCACTGATTCATGAGTTAATGTATATGCCCATAGGTTCAAACATTTAACAAGCTATTTATTGAGCCCCTGCTATAGAACATTGGCTAAGTTAAAAAATTAACCAAGTAAGATTTGATACCTCAGTTGTTGTGTTGTTGTTTTTTTAAATATATTTTATTGATGTTTAAGAGAGAGGGATAGAGAGTTAGAAACATCAATGAGAGAGAATCATCGATCAGCTGCCTCTTGCATACCTCCTACTGGGGATGTGCCCGCAAGCAAGGTACATGCCTTTGACCGGAATCAAACCTGGGACCTTTCAGTCCACAAGCCGATGCTCTATCCACTGAGCCAAACCGGTTTTGACTCAGGTGGTTTTTATAAGCTAACTATACATGGATAATCATATAAGGGTAACAAGAAGTACTATGTTCTCTTGGGGTCCAGAAACAACCTTGTGGGGATTAGGACACTGGGGAGATGACTGTTAGGTTTGAAAGGAAACAGGAAACAGAACAACAGGGAGTTTTAAAGAGAGTTTATTCCCCAGTAATGGGCGGAAGCCATCACCGAGGTAAAGATCAGAATTAGGGGAGAGGGGACAGGAGATCGGAACCCAACTGGGCCAATGGAGGTGCCCCTCCAAAGAGCACACGTGGCGGGTCTGGAGTTCCTTTTAAAGGGAGGGTGTTGGGCCCAGGGTGGAACAGGAAGGGATGGGCCCCAAGGGCACCTTGGCCCGTGTTAATTGGTGGCTCACTGTCTTGGAGATGTCCCCTTGGCAGGTGTCAGTCATGTTGTTAGCTCCACCCACCAGTTTGGGAGGGGGGGAGCCCTAAGGGGTCATGTGTCAAACTCCGCCCACCAGTTTGGGAGGGGGAGAACCTTTCAATGACTTCTGACCAGATTTAATCAGATGGTCTTCGTGGAGGAGGTGGCCATCTGGATGCATAGAGGAATGATGGTCACAGAGGAATTGACCCCCTAAGCAGACGTGCTATGGGTGGGGCTGGGATGCTGTGAAGGTTCCCTGTGGCTGGAGCCTAGGGCTATAAGGAGAAGAGTTGGGACTCCGCTAGAAAGGTCGATGGATGTTGGGTCACTGAAGGCCTTGAATCTCAGGCTAATGGCCTGGGCTTTGTTCCTGTGGCCGTGGCAGGCTGGAGTTTTGACGTCTGGGAAAGGCGTAATCAGGTTTGTGTTGTAAGCTCACAATGTTTCTCAAACTGCAATGTGCACCCAGATTGCTTGGGATTTCGTTAAAATGCAGATTCTGAACCAGAGGGTCTGGGGTGAGGCCTGGGAGCCTGCATTTGAACAAACTCCCAGCTGATGCACCACAGCCAGGCCAGGGGCCCCACGTAGAGTCCCAAAGCTTTAGGGAAGGCCCCTCTCCCAACAGGGTGGATTAGAGCAGGGGACTAGAAGCAAAGGAACCCATTAGGAACTACCGTATTTGCCGGCGTATAAGACGACCCCCTAACATTTCCACTCAAAATACAGAGTTTGTTATATACTCGCCGTATAAGACTACCCCCCACTTGGAGGCATATTTTTCAGGGCCAAAAAATCGTCTTATATGCCGGCAAATACGGTAACCTAATTATCCTGGCTGAACAAATTGGACTTTTTTTTTAAATCAAGACTTGCTGGAGTCACTCATTTATACATTATGAGTTTCATTGTAAGTATAAGCAATGGTCTCATTTTCAGGTACAGTACTTACTGAGGTCAATGAGTTCTCAGGAGAGTGATAGTTGTCCGCGACTAACTTTAGAAAGTGCAATGTGGATTGGTTGAACTTCTGTCCCTGGGACTTTTTCTGTGGATATCAAAAAGGCTAAACAGAAAGAAAACAGCTTCTTTTGAAGGTGAGGAGCAAATGTGTACCAGAAGGTCTGGAGAGTTATGAGGTGTGAAGATGGCAGTCAGAGCCTCCCTGGCTGAGACCCACAATTGTCTTCCCCAGTGATGCCAGCCCGTTGACTGTCAGAGCCACCACTCTGTCCACGGTCATCTCTTCCTTCACTGTGCCCCACCCTTCTTCACCTTACTGGCTTCATTTCAGTCTTGTGGTCCATTTGATCTCACCAACATTTCATTTCTTCTAAAGTTTTTCAGAGTTATTTCCCAAGGGTTCAGTCATTTTTAACTTTCTTAAAACTTTAAACACTATTTTAAGTGACTAAATATCCAAAAACACATCCAGCCCTAACCAGTTTGGCTCTGTGGATAGAGCGTCAGCTGGGGGCTTAAGGGTCCCAGGTTCGATTCCGGTCAACGGCATGTGCCTGGGTTGAGGGCTCAGTCTAACATGCAGGAGGCAACCAATCAATGATTCTCTCTCATCATTGAGGTTTCTATCTTTCTCTTCCTCTCCTTTCCTCTCTGAAATCAATAAAAATATATTTTTAAAAACACATCCAGCTTTTAAATTAAATAAATAGAAGCTCAAAACACATTCTATTCTTTATTTTTTCAATAATGCTTGACATTTAATATTTTATGTTAGTTTTACATGTCTAGCATAGTGGCTAGACAATCATATAATTTACAAAGTAATCCCCTCAGTATTTTAAGTATCTACCTGGCACCATACATAGTTATTAGAATAATGGTGTATCACACAGATTGATTTGCAGATATTGAACCAACCTTGCATATCAGGGATAAATCCCATTTGATTATGGTGTATGATCTTTTTAATTTATTGCTGAATTCGGGTTGCTAATATTTTATTGATGGTTTTATCATCTATGTCCATTAGGGATACTGGCCTATAATTTTCTTTCTTTGTAGTGTCTTCATCTGGTTTTGGAATCAAGATAATACTGGCCTCATAAAAGTGAGCTTGGGAGTCTTCTCTCCTCTTGAATTTTTGGAATAATTTGAGAAGGATAGGTGTTAGTTCTTCTTTGAATGTTTGATAAAATTCATCTGTGAAAGCATCTGTCCAGGACTTTCATTTGTTGGGAGTTTTTTTTTATTACTGCTTTGATTTTGTTGCTTGTAATCAGTCTGTTCAGATTTTGTTTCTTTTTTAATTCAGTCTTGGAATATTGTATGTTTCTAGGAATTTATCATTTCTTTCAGATTGTCCAATTTGTTGGCATATGATTGTCAGTAGTATTTCTTATAATCTTTTATATTTCTGTGGTATCAGTTGTCACTTCTCTTCCATTTCTGATTTTAGTATTTGAATCCTATCTCTTTTTTTTTCTTAATAAGTCTGCTTAAAGATTTATCAATCTTGTTTATCTTTTCAAGGAACCATCTCTTGGTTTCATTGATCTTTGTTATTGTTGTGTTTCCCTTTTTTTTTTTTTACTCTATTTCAACTATTTCTATTCTTAAGAAATACCTTTATGTATTATATTAAAACTAGAGGCCTGTGCACAAATTTTGTGCACAGTGTGTGTGTGTGTGTGTGTGTGTGTGTATGTCCCTCAGCCCAGCCTGCACCCTCTCCAATCTGGGACATCCCTCTCACAATCCAGGATTGCTGGCTGCCAATTGCTTGCCTGCATGCCTGCCTGATTGCCCCTAACTGCTTCTGCCTGCCAGCCTGATCACCCCTAACCACACCCCTGACAGCCTGATTGACACTTAACTGCTCCCCTGACAGCCCAATTGCCATTAACTGTCCTCCCCTGCCAGCCTAGTTGCCCCCTAACCACTCCCCTGTCAGCCTGATCATCCCCAACTGCCCTTGCTGCTGGCCTACTTCCCCCGCTCCAACTGCCCTCCCCTGCAGTCCTGGGTCCCCCCAACTGCCCTCTTCTGCTGGCCTCATTGCCCACAGCTACTCTCCCCTGCCAGCCATCTTGTGTGTTAGAGTTATGGTCAATTTGCATATTACTCTTTTATTAGATAGGATATAAATGGATCACACGTATAATAATATGGATACATGTTGCAGAAATTCTAAGCTATATTTTAATTCAAATGTTTTAAAATTTGAATTTTAAATGATGAGAGAGAATCATTGATTGGCTACTGCCTGCACACCTTCTACTGGGGATCGAGCCCACCACCCAGGCATGTGCCCTTGGCCAGAATCGAACCTGAGACCCTTTAGTCCACAGGCTAACACTTTATCCACTGAGCCAAGCAGGTCAGGGCAAGATTTATGCACTTTTAAATATGTAACCTTTCTAAATTATATAAATAATCCTCAAAAATTTATATAATTCTTTAAAAAGTCACCATATACCTATTATCTGCCAGTACAGACACAAACTAGAACATATAGTATGATTTCAGTATTTGAAGTTCAAAGACCAGGCAAAACTCATTCTTGGCATCTGAAGTATGATAGTGGTTGCTATTGGCAAGAGAAAAGCGATTAGGAAAGAAATATTGATGTGAGAGACACACACAATTGGTTGCCTCACACACCTATCCTGACCAGGGGGCCAGGGATCAAGCCTGCAACCCAGGTACATGTTTTGACTGGAATTGAACCCGCTGCCCTCAGTCGAAGGGCCAAAGCTCTATCCACTGAGCCAAACTGACTAGAGCTTTTTTTTTTTTTTTTTTTTTTAACATTCTTGAATGCTTAGAATGTTCCAAGCACGGTGAACAAGCCAGGTGAAATACCTGCATATATTTTAGAATAAGGTAAACATATAAAATGCTGAGCTCCAAGCCTAGCACAGAAAAGCACCTAATAAGCGTGAGCTGGTATAATTCCCCTCTAGAGAGGGGGAAACCAGATGGCGCACGCAGGCAGACTGGAAGGCAGTGTGGAGTGGATGAAGGATGCTATAGGCCAGCGACCCGTTGGAAATGAGGCTGCAGGGCGGAGCAGGGCAGACCAGGTAGAACCCTGGGGAGGACCTACGTGAAAAGAATCAAAAAGTGTCCTGAAAGACACAAGATGCCAACCAATGGTTTTAACAGGAAATTGCATGGTCAGACAGTTGATTTCCTTCTAACCCTCTGACAGTTCACCCTCGGTTCCCCGGTGCTCCAGCCTGAAGCGCACCTGCATACATTTCAGGCCTGGTGGCAGCAGGATCCGACTCTGGTTCCATTGCAGCGACCAGGAAGTGCTCCCAGCTACCCACCCCCTTTCTGGGAACCCAAGAGCTCGCTCCCCAGCTGCTTCCCAGTCATGCAGCACCCCCTTTGCTTGTTAGGTTGGGGAGGGACCTCAGAGAGCCCTGCCCCATTCTGTATCTGGGAGAAGGAGGCCATTCAGGTCCTCGGGTCACAAAGCCAGTGAGTAGGGAAATGGGAGCCGGACACCGGCCCCTGGGGACCCTCCTCTCTCCTGCCCCGCCCGGCCGCAGCTGGAGAGCTTCTGTTGTGCAGAGCAGGGGGTTCGGGGGCAGCTCAGCTGGGGACAGAGGGAGCCTGAAGCTGCTTTTGCATGTGGACGTTTTATTTGAGATGGAGGAAACTTCAGCGTCTACATCAAAGACTGCGGGGCTGATGGAGAATGCACGTCTGTGCCCACCGAGGCAGACAGAGTCCCTTTTCCCTTCTAAAGAGCCAAAACCTCTGTCCTCAACTACTTAAGGGGCATGAGGAGCCAAGGCTAGAGAGAGACGGGGGAGGTAGGGAGGGCCTGGGCCGGGTGGGTTATGAAATGGCCCTGGTGCTCCCTTTCTCTGCCTCGGTGACACGGTCCTCACCCAAGTGCCCGCTGCTTTCTCCTTGAACTTGGGCCCAGCGCCCCCCTTCAGAGAGGGGAATGTGTGTGGGGGGTGTCCAGGAGCACTGCTGTCTGTCTCAGAGCCCCGTGCCAGGGGGGGGAGGTGGGGAGAGCTGGGGGGGGGGGGGGTGAGGGCTGCCTTCCAGCCAGGGGCCTGATGCTGTCCTCGCTCTCTTCCAGGGGAGGCTCAGAAGCTGCAAGCCGGAGATGAAAGCGGGGCGGCTGCCGAGGCGCCGGCAGCGCCGGAGGAGGATGCCAGGCGGGCGGCTGTCAGCTCCCCGGCAAGTCAGAGCCGCGGGCACGGGCGCCAGCACTTTCATCCCTCATCGCCCGCGTTACCTGCGCTGGAGGAGGAAGCCCCCGGGCCCGGAGGGGCGGCCGCGAGACTGGCAGGGGAGCAGGCGGCTGCAGCGGCGGCGGGGCTCCGGGGAGAGGGTCCCCCGGAGCAGCTGCCCGGGTCCGGCCAGGGCCCCTCCGCGGCGTCCCCGGGGGAAGGCGGCCAGGAGCCGCCCGAGGAGGAGGACGGAGGCGCCGGGAGCACCGAGCAAACATGAGGGCGGCGGGACGTGGCCTGAGGACCCGGGGCGGCCCGGGGACCGGGCAGGATGCGCCGCCAGAACCGTTATGCGAAGCTGATTTCCCCCGAACCCCTCCCCGTCTGCGGGCGAGCCGGACGGTCCCGGTGATGGTTTCAGTGACGGCGGTGCCGGCGCCTGTGGTTCATTAAACGCGGGTCCTCACGCGCCTCGGTGTCATCTCTCCCCGCCGAGGCCGCCAGATGGCTGGTGCCCCGCATCCGTCTCCGCGTCCGCATTCGGTGTCATCAGAGATGGGTTTTATTAGCGTGTGACGGCCATCAAAGTTATGGGAGGGCTTCCTGCCACCGATGGGGCTTTCAATCAGACCCCCGTCTTCGCCGTGGCGAGGCGGCTGGAGAGGAAGGTGTCGTGGAGCGTCCTGGGTGCAGAGGGCCGCCGCTCCCCCATCCTGGCAGCCCCCCCCCCCACACACATACCCCCCCCCCGCAGGACCTCCCGTGGGGGTGTTCCTGGCATCCCGCCCGCAGCTGGCTCTGCCCCGGTCCCCTGGCAGGTGGAAGGGGCTTCGCAGGCCCAGAGGTGGGGCTTGGGGCCTGGCGTCCGCAGCCCCTGCGGAGGCCTGTTCACCGGCTGCTGGAGCCCGGGTTCCAGCCAGTAATGTAATGCTGCAGGATGAACCGGCTGCACTGAAGGGGGGGGGGGGGGGGGGCTCCAGGGTGGTTTTTATGTTTTGTTTCTGAGATGAGGGCCGGATCCTGCAAATGCTTCTTCACTCATTCAACCTGGTCTAGGGCCATGTGGGATCGGGGCTGCTTAGTGCCCATTCTGTGTCCAGCCCCATCTGGAACCTCGAACCCATCCCTCCTCCGGGCCCCCAGGAACAGGCATGTTAAAGACAAGACGCGGAGCTCCTGACCCTTGAGTGGACAGAGAGAGGGAAACAACTCTCTTCCAGCCCATGCGGGGGTTGCGGAAGCAATACGAGGCCCACGTGTGGGGACGGCTGTGGTCAGCCCCCCGGGTTCCTTCCTTGGGGATAAAGCGGGCTGCTCTGGGCGGCACCTGGCCCTGCAGAACACAGGCTCACCCGGAGACAGGGCTGTCTCCATCTGTCCCCTCCCCCCTTGGAGCCAGACTCAGTTTCTTTTCCCAGGAAGGCCCGATAGCAGGTCCCAAAGCTCAAAACACTCAGAACCAGAATCACCGCTTCATGCAAAGAGAGGCTCTCTGAGTGGGAAAGGCTGAAAATTCACCCTAAAAATCTGGAGGATCACAATCCTGGGGTGAAACCTGCACATGCGTGGCCGGCCTGCCCTGACCCTCCCCGCACATTGCATCTCCTGGCGCCGCTCTGTGGCAGGGTCGGAGCCCGGGGAATTAGTGCTGCTCATTCCGAGGGGCAGAGTGCAGACCAGAAGGCCCAGTCCTCTGCCACGTGTGCGTGAAGGGGGACCCTCTGGCACTTTCTCTCTTCCCACTCACGGGAGGTCTCCCCGCCGGTGGAATGGGGGCATGCCCGAGTCAGTGCACTGTGGCTCCTGGGGAGCTGGACACACCATCTGCCCCTTCTCTCCTCCCCCCTCCCGTCTGCCAGGCTGGAGTGCCCCTTAACCCGCTCCTGTGCTCCAGCCACTCCTCCCTCCCCAGGCCCACCCCTCGGCTTCTCCGGGGAGGCCACAGACATCCCTTTCCTGCTGCGCTCAGCCTTCATCGCCTGCAGATGCCCGGCCCCGTGGCACAGGACACCGGCGGGCTGAGCACCATCCTCACCAGCGGGACAGCGCCTCCCGCAGAAGCTCTGGCTGGGACGCACGGCCGGCCAGGTGCACATCTTTGGGGCCCGTTCATGACTTTCCAGAAAGCAAAGCTGACAGTGAACTCCCAACACGTTCCATCGTGGGCAGGAAACTGCCGTGAGCCTCAGGGAGTCTGGGGTGCAGGGCAAGGGAGGTCATAGAGAGCCGTCAGCTAAACCCGCTGCGGGCAATCAGCCTAGAAAGGCGCTGCGTTATGAGAGGGCATTGGAGCCAAGGAGTCAATCCTGTTGTGCCCCATACACACCTGTGGCATTGTCCCACCTCCGCTCTCCCAACCAACGAGGTTCTTCTGCTCCATGGCATTAAAGGGAGTTTTGGCCATTACTGATGGTTGTCTTCTGTCTCATATGTATATATTTTTTAATTGATTTTTTACAGAGGAAGGGAGAGGGATAGAGAGAAACGTCGATGAAAGAGAAATATCCATCAGCTGCCTCCTGCACAACCCCCACTGGGGATGTGCCTGCAACCAAGGTACGTGCCCTTGACCGGAATCAAACCCCGGACCCTTGAGTCCGCAGGCAGATGCTCTATCCACTGAGCCAAACCGGTCAGGGCTGGCTTTCGTCTTTTTAGGATCGACTGTGAAAGGGTGCAGCCTTCTCTCCTCTATTCCACCAGCTAACCCTGCATCAATCAGGGTTTCCTCCCCTGTAACTCACACTTCCTGTTTAAGAAACTTACACAGTAGAAAAATGAATTGCACTGCATAACAAGAGTTTCAGAAGTAGGGGCTTCCAGGTCTGGCTCATTCGAGAAAGTCATCACGGATCTGGGTCCCCGTCGTCCTGCCCTGGCCACCTCGGTGTCAGCTACTTCCTCAAGCTCACGAGAAGGCTGCAACAGCTCCAGCCATCACCGCCTCTCGCAGCTGTGTTCAAAGGCAAAAGGAAGCTTCCGTGTGTGTGTGTGTGTGTGTGTGTGTGTGTGTGTGTGTGTAAGAGCAAAGCCCTCAGTTCTTGTCACATTTCATTGGTGAGAATTGCCTATGTCAGGGGTGGGCAAACTTTCTGACTCGAGGGCCACAATGGGTTCTTACACTGGACCGGAGGGCCGGAACAAAAGCAACCTGACCATGCTGGCACTCTCATCTTGGGCTGCTGGTGAAGGAGCGGAGGGGAGAGCAAGAGAATCCTCCACTCTTTCGGCTCCGAGGGCCGGATAGAACAGCAGAACGGGCCGGATCCGGCCCCCGGGCCGTAGTTTGCCCACAGCTGGCCTATGTCTAAACCAATCCCTGGCAAGGGAGATGAAAGTATGTCCTGGGTGTAGGTTCACAAATTGGGACGGGTCCCTGTCCCCGGACATGCAGACCCTACAAGGGTAAACACCAAAATAAAGCCAGGTCTTGAGGAACATAGGTGAGTGGAGAATAGATTTGAGTAGCAGGCCATCAACAGCGTTGTCACTGAATCCCACGTCTGGTTTTTTAAAAATTGGTTTTCCGTAAAAAAAACAGAGTATGATGTTACTGGATGAGGGTGGCCTGGGGGAGGGCGGTGGCGGCGGTGTGCTGTTTGCTGGTTAAGAAGAACGCCGCCGCCTCTCCCCTCCCCCCTGGCTTCTCCATCATCCGTCCTATTTCCAAGCTGGAACGCTCCCACCTTTGTTTACCTCCTCAAGTGTGTCTGTCCTGCCATTATTTCTCCAGCCTGGCTGCCAGCAGAATGCACAGCGGCCCGGATAAATGAAACCGAGCTGACAGGTCTCTTAATGAAAGCTTGTTCGCACGGGCTGCGTTTCTGGCCATCTCTCTGTACCCGGGAGCCTTTAGGTGAGGATTTTTACATAGGAGTGTTTGTCGTTCTTTTAATTAAGGCCCATGGAAATGGATTGGTTTTTGCAAACCAGGCATTTCTCATCTCTAACGCCTCTCCCTTCCCAAACCTCTCTGTCCTCCCTCCCCCTTTCTTCCTCACTGGCACAGCCATTCTCCAACCCTCCCCACGGCGGGCTGCTCGTGGCCCTCAGCTCAGCCCCTGCTGGCACCTCTGCCCAGCTGGCAACCTTAAACAAGCCAAACTCATTTTCCCGTCCTTGTTCTTCTGCGCCCTCTCCCCCAAGCACCATCACGTTGGGAAGTTCTTAAAAAGGGTTCTGGTATCCGTTATTCACATGTTGGGGTGCATTTTCAGATGTGTTCTTCCGACTGGAGCCTTGAGGATGGGCACTCCAGTTCCCCACGGGATATAAAAGGTCCAGTCTCCTCTTTAAGGAGTTTCAAAGACCAGCTACTTCCCCGTCTCTTTAAAATTACAGCGTGACTTGGCTCCTCTTGGTTTTCTGTTCCTCCAAAAAAAAAAAAAAAAATGACACTTCCTCCTGGCTGGACCATTTTCCTGCAGCCCTGGGGCTGGCTTAGTACCCCACTTCTCTTGGAAAGAGGTCTCTCTCTGAGCATCTTCTCCCTCTGCTTTCATTCGGGGAGTCTCCTTAATCATACAGACGGTACTTTGGGATGTCAAAAAGGCAGAGGAGTCCCCTTAACTCACTGGGTTAATATATTCCCTTTTTTTCCAGATGTCTTTCTGAACAAAGAAAAATGTGAAGATCAGAGAGATGCAATAGAGAGCTCAGTGGTGAATCTAAATAGAAACGAGGAGCCGAAAGACTAAGAAGGGCCCGTCTCCCGATATGATTGCTCACCAAAACAAAGCACACCACGTTGATACAGCATGAAGGCAATTTAAAGGGATAGATATTGATGTGCTGCCTTACATTTTGTATCACCTCTTCGCTAAATGAGAATGCTTTGGAATGCACAGCGAATGTTTGCACACCACTGACAAGTCTGACTTTCTGGAACCTACCTGAGCCCGGGAATATACATTTTTGGGAATCTCAGCCAAGGGCAGGGGTATTAAATTTAAAACAATTGGCTTAAAAAAAAAAAAGGCAAAACAGCCGCTACTTTGCAGTTTAATTTTTAAAAAGAAATAACTTCTATTCATTTACAGGCTTTGCTTTACCGGATTCTATGATCATCATGTATCATGACTGTGTCATTTTTGTTACCTGAAATAAATATGTGGTCATTTTTCTTATACAGATGATTAATTATCTTTATTATTTGGGTCATTTTTCTCTCTCCACCCCCCGCTGCAGGCCAAACATTGGCTGAGCGTTTCTTCATAGTGTAGCAACGTATCAGTTACAGATCTATCCCCTAAAATTATTAGCTCACGTGCTCATCATGAAAATTAAGGAGAACGTAAAGATCTTATGCATTCAGTCCCAAATGCCAGATCTAAAATCAGTTCATTTATTTCCTGCAATCTTTCAAGTTGATCCAAGTACTCACTGATTTGCTCTATTTTCTCACATTTTTAGTATTTCTGTGTATGTATATATATATATATGCGCTGAAAAACCCAGCTCAGAAAAATTCACTGCAATTCTGAGAAAAAGCTTATCCTAAACATCTAAAGATAGCATTTCTAATTATTGTCTACATTGTGTTTAAACTGTGCAAACTTGAGCATTCTTCTCACTCTACCAGCTGTGTCTAGGTAGAGCCATTACATCAAATGCTTCTAAATTTACAAAAAGAAATCAAAACAAGTGTGTGTTGAAGTCTCAGTGACAAACGCAAACCCTGTGAGTCAAACAGGCAAGCTGATTAGCAAGCTGGCTGGGAAGTCAAAACAGCAAATGTGAAGAGCTGAACAAAGTGGGACGGTAAGGGGAGAGGCTAAAAATAGCGTCCAGGGGCCACGTGGGGGCCAAAGGGCAGGTTTGGTGACAGGTTCCGGGCCACCAACAAAGGCCTGTCTTTCTGGCCCACAATCCGTCCCTCCTCTCCGATCCCCTCCCCCAGGAGCTGGGAGCGCAGTTTCTCTTCTAACAAACCTCAGCGGTGGCACCCTTCCCTTCACTGGAATCTCCCCAGCGCTATGGCACTCAGTATGGAACAAGCGAGTCCAAGCCATGAGGAGTAGCTGTTTTTCTGACCCTAGCCAGGGCTACTAATGAGACATGTGGTAGATGCTGAGGCCTTCGTGTGATGCTCTACAGCTTTCCTGGATAATACTTGATGTAACCCTCACAATAATCCACCAGGAGAGCCTTATTTTCCAGAGGAGAAAAGCCAGGCCCAGAGAGGTGCGGTGACTTGCTCAGGTCACACAGCAGGGGAGGATGGCGGACCCGGGGTCCCAAACGGGCTTTTCCAGCTGAGCCCGAGCCATCAGCCATCACGCTCCATGGCGTTGCTTCGCCCTGGCAGGGAACTGTAATGGGCCCTTGTGTTAGTTCCTCTCTGCTTCTTGGCTCTGCAGCCCCATGGAATAGTGCCGTGGTCGGCAAACTGTGGCTCATGAGCCACGCGTGGCTCTTTGGCCCCTTGAGTGTGGGTCTTTCACAAAATACCACAGCCTGGGCAAGTCTATTTTGAAGAAGAGGCGTTAGAAGAAGTTTAAATTTAAAAAGTTTGGGTCTCTCCCAAAACCGGTTTGGCTCAGTGAATAGAGCGTTGGCCTGCAGTCTGAAAGGTCCCGGGTTCGATTCCTGTCAAGAGCATGTACCTTGTTTGCGGGCACATCTCCAGTAGGGGGCGTGCAGGAGGCAGCCAATCGATGATTCTCTCTCATCGATGTTTCTAACTCTCTATCTCTCTCTCTTCCTCTCTGTAAAAAATCAAATATATATATATATATATTTGCAGCATTTGATGAATTCTTCCTTAAAAATAAAAAGTTTGGCTCTCAAAAGGAATTTCAATCGTTGTTCTGTTGATATTTGGCTCTGTTGACTAATGAAGTTTGCCGACCACTGGAATAGCGTATCCATTCCACTCCCATTGGTGGACAGAACAGAAAGGAGTGGGTCTGCTGGGGTCTCTCCTCAGTCTGAGGGGCTGAGGGTGGTGAAGAGAGAAACTAAAAACAGAAGGTTCTATGGTCTGAATGTGTCCCCCCAAAATACACATGTTGAAATGCTATCCCTCAGAGATGATGGTTGTAGGAGGTAGAGCCTTTAGGAGATCCCAAAATCGAGAGAGAGAGAGAGAGAGAGAGAGAGAGGGAGAGAGAGAGAGAGAGAGAGGCATGAATGAGATTAGTGCCTAAAGGTTTCCAGAGAGATACCTTGCACCTTCCACCATGTGAGGATGCGGCAAAAAAGCCCTGGCTGTGAACCCCAAAAAGATCTCTAACCTGGCCATGCTGGTGCCACGATCTCGGACCTCCAGCCTCCAGGAGTGAGAAAAATAAATTCCTGTTGTTTCTAAGTTACACGGTGGTGTGTGTGTGTGTGTGTGTGTGTGTGTGTGTGTGACAGCAGCCCCAACAGAGGAAGACAGAAGGTAAGTGGCGGAGAGCACCAATCTCCTTCTGAAAAATAAACCCAAACCTCCTCGGGTGATCCCGAATTAACCTACAATCTGGCAGCAGAGTCAAAGATGACGTGGCTGGCATTTTCGTCCTCTGTAATTGCTGCCCGGCCGTGCCTGGAACGTTTAATTGTGGGGCTAGGTGAGCCCATCGCTTTGAGATCAGGATATTTAAAGCCTCGGTTTGCTCATCCCCTTTCAGTGCTGACCTGCACAGTTCGAGCGAAGGTTCCAAACCAGTGAGAACCCGTTGGTGGAGCAGAGTCACCAGACAAGAATAGCCCTTCTCCCCAATTGTCACTCGGGTTCAAAGGAAGAACTTTCGATGACAGGTTAGGCCTAGTACGAGGTAAAAATAGCCACTGGGGATGGGTTTCTGGCTAAGGGTCAGGGCGACTCGCTGCTTTAAGGGTCGGGGAGACACAGAGGCTGCCTCCAGCTAACCAGGGTGCAAACGCCGCGGCTAGGGCATGGGTCTATGCCAGGAGGTTGAACAGTTATTATGAGAACTTTTGTTCAGTAAATGAAGGCGGATACGCAAGGCTGATCTAGTCTGTGTGTAGATTGCGATTTTCAAAAAGAGGCTGAAACCCCAAGCTTTGAATTAAAACTAGCACCCCCCCCCGCGCGCGCGCCCCTTCCAAGTGCCTTTGTGTGGACAAGAGCATCGTCCGGGTTGTGCAAAGGCCGGACAATGCCGTGTGCCAGCCAGCACACCCTCCTGGAACTTGCCCAGTGACCCTGCTTCCCGGGCCGACCTCAGCCACCGGGGAAATAGACCTCAGGCGGGTGTGAGGAGCCCCAGGGCCCAGGCTCGTGACTCCAGGGTCGGAATCACCGGGAGCCAATTGCACACAGATTGCCTTCTCTCCGGCTGGGTTCCACAGCTCCGGGATGGAGCCCAGGAAAGGGAATTTTCCTCTCCAAACTGTAACTGAGCCGGGGAGAGAAGCCTCAGACAGACACAGTAACGGAGGCCCGACGCAGTACTGAGCAGCTGCGTGTTTAATGTGCGACGTGAAGAAGGCCAGGCCGCCCCAAAGGGCATCTCCCTGCAGGGTGGCGAGGTGCCCCAAATAGCCCAGGACTCCTTCCTGCGGGCGGCGGCTGGCAGGGCCGTGCATGGGTGGTGGGTGGGGAGGTGGGGGCTGGAGACCACCCCAGGGCGGGGCCTTCCAGAGCCTGGTGGAATCTAGGGGGCAGGGGAGTTAGAAGGGGAGGGGGTTGTCCTGAGGGCACAGAGGTATCTTGGGGCTCATGGGGTGAGGGCAGGGGTGACAGGGTAGAAAAGGACCTCGGGAGTCTAGGAGGCCCTCGGGGTGGATGGGGTAGATGGTAGGCGGAGGGGCGTACCTCTGGGGGTTCTTAGAGCTCAGGGTGGGGGTGCTCCGAAGGGGGGGGGCTACCCTCTGGATGGAGGGGGGTGTATCCTCTGGATGGAGGGGGGGTCTCAGCAGGCCTGGCTGGAGACCTCAGGGCAGAGGATGTCTCTGGAAGACGAGGGAGACGATCAAGGCGGGGCGGGGTCTGGGGGCAGAAGGAGGGGCTCTCGGGGAGCTTGGAGGGGCGTCAGGGGCGGGTACCCTCAGGCGGCCTTGCTCTCCCGCCGCCGCTTCTTGCGCTCCTTGCGCAGCCGGTGCTCCTGGGCCAGGCGCGCCCAGGGCTCGGGCCCGCTCAGCCCCACCACGCAGCAGGCCAGCCGGCGGCCCGCGTTGCCGTGCTGCAGGCTGGCCGCGTCGCCGCCCAGCCCCAGGTCGTCCTGGCCGGCGTGCACCACCACGGCGCGGCCCACGATGGCGTGCGGGCCGCCGAGCGAGGCGGCCAGGCCGGGCCGGTACCTCCACAGGCCGCCGCCGCGCACCGCGAAGTTGCCGAAGTCGCCCGGGTGCTGCGGGTGCGGCACGCCCAGCGGGTTGTAGTGCGGCCCGGTGGCCTCGCAGCCCGGCGTCAGGTCCCCGAACTGGTGCACGTGGATGGCGCGGCTGGAGCCGTTGGCCTCGGCGGGGAAGCCCTGCAGGTCGAAGTAGGCGTCGAGCCGGCCGCCGGGCGCCAGCTGCCGGAACAGCACGAGGCCGGAGACCCGCGGCTCGCCGGCGCCCAGGCTGGCGGACGGCCGCACGGCGCAGGCGGCGTACAGGGCGCCGGCCGCCCGCCGCCGGGCCGCGTCCTCCCGGCCCTCCGGCGTCTCCGGCTCCGGCACCGGCACCGGGCCGTGCGCGTCTCCGTTCGGCTCCCCGGGGCCCCCGAAGCTGGCATCGGGGCCCCCCCGGGCGCCCGCCGCCGCCAGGAAGCAGCAGGCACACAGCAGCGCCAGCATGGCTGGACTCCGGCACCTGCGGGCACCCCCGGGTGGGGGCGAGGGGGTGAAGTGAGGCTTAGTCAATAGAGACAGCGAGTCCCAGGGACCACACAAGTCCTTGGGTCCAGCCCATCCCCACCAAGAGGCGTCCCTGTCCCGTCGCTCGGACCCACGGCTCTTATTCCGCCAGGTCCAGAGGCTGTGTTCCAGAAACTGTGCTCATGAATGACACGGAAATCTCAAGGAACTGACGCGTGGCGATCTTTCTGAGCCAGGAATCGGATCGTGGTTCTCCCAAGTCCTAGCTTCCTGGCTGGGGAGGACCTCGGGGCGCCTGGGAGGAAGCTCGTGGCCCTTCCAGACGCCTCCCTGTCTGCATCTCCCTCCCCGCCACTCTAAGCACCCCCCTTGTAGGCACCTCTAAGACCTGCTGCCCCTGCCTGCTGGGTCTTTGCCCTGCGGTGCCCTCTCTCTGAGGTGCCCTGTCCCCCTTCTCCACCAGGTTCAGTCCGTGTGAAGACAGGAACTCTCTTTTGCTCGTCAGAGCCCCGGCGCCTGGGCCTGCACCTGGCAGGCCGAAGCCTTTAATAGGTGATTGTTGAGTGAGGAGTTCACTGAGGGACAGACATGCCATCAAATCATTCCAGCTTCATCCTGTGATTACAGATGGAGCCGGGTGCTGGGGATGGATGGAGGAAGCAGTGTCCGTGTCTCTGAGGAACTCCGGGAAGGCTTCCCAGAGGAGGTGTTTTTTTTTGTTTTGTTTTGTTTTGTTTTTTTTGAGCTGGGTTTTACAAGGCAAGTGGGAGTCTTTTAGCCAAGCCAGGTTGAAAGCTCGTTTCAGGCAGAAGGCACAGCATGGCAGGTGCACACGCTGTGAAAGGACACTGTTTAGAGTGGGGGTGGGGTGGGGGTGGGGCTTCAGAGTGGCTGGAACATGGCCTGGGCCACGGGGAGAAGTCGAAGCTTTAAGAGTAAACTCTGAGCCAGGGATTGAGGGGATGGATTTGCTGTGCTGATCGTGGATATTGGCCGGGAGGCTTGTGTGGATGGAAGTTTTTAAGCAGAAAAGTGGGTGATGTGATAGCTTTTAGCTCATTAAGTCTGGCAGGAGGAAGGATGTGGGAGAAGAAATGGGAATAGCCGAGGGAGAGATGGAGACACGGAGAAGGAGAAACAGGTAGTCAGAGGCCGATGAGTGAGGAAGCTGTTGCAGCAGCAATGAAGGCTTTTTCCGAGGTGGAGGCGGCAGAAGTGGGGGGGCATGGGTTGGGGAAACCCGTGGGGAACCCTGAGGGGAAGAAGGGGGGAGCTGAGGGTGCCTGAGTTCCCAGGGGAGACTGGGTGCCTGGATGGTGGTCAAAGGCCAGGGGAGAGAGGGGGAGGTGCTGGTGAGTGCGCAGGTGGGCTACTCAACCGAGGCCTGGCCATGTGGAGGCAGCAGCGCCGCCGGGCAGGGTCCTCAGGATGGGCTGCACGTGACTTTCTGGCTCTTAAACACCAGAGGCCTGCGCTCCCTGAGAAAACCTGATCCCGTGGGCCGGAATTGTCTTTTTAAAAATAAAAATAAAAACTGCATCAAAGATCCTGGGACCCAGCCGGGGATTTTTAGAGTCAGACACAGATTCAAATGCCAATCCAAACAACTGTGACATCCCCGGGGAGGTCTGACTCTGTCTCGGCTACTGTAAATAAGCCCAGGATAACTACCCAGGGTCCCGGTAAGGATTCAATGAGTTACTATGTCCCAGGCCCCCTTCCCGTGCTTTAGTCCGCCCACAGGGGTCACTGCTGCCTCCCAGAAGCTGGTCTGAGGGCCAGCTGCACTTCCAAAGGCCTTCTCCAGCCCCAAAGCCAGGGTCACTGTAAAAGCCAATATCAGGGTTGAGAATTGGTTCTTTCCACAGCCACTGCAGACAGGTGGTCTGGGAGGAAGAGAAGGGATGCTGAGCGCTGGCCAGTGTTCAGTCGGCTGGAGCATCAGCCCAGGCCCCCGGGGTTTGATTCCCAGGGCACATGCCTGGCTTTCGGATTCGATCCCCAGCCAGGGCGAGTATGGACAGGAACCAACGATGTTTCTCTCTCACATCGCTGTTTCTCTCCTCCCCACCTCTCTCGTTAAAATCAGGTTTAAAAAAACAACTAAAAATGTGTCCTGGGGTGAGGAGTAAAAATAATAACAATAGATTCTTCTGAAGCTCCCTGCCCAGGTCTGAGGCTGACTCTGCCCTGTGCTCTGCACGGGTTCGCTGTCGCTGTTCATAAAGTGGCTGCACTGCAGTCTCTAGCCCGGCCCCACCTCCCCTCCGAGCCTCAGTTTTCTTAATCCGAAATTAGGGATAATTACACTTCCCTTCCGGCGTTGCTGCGACGCTCAGAAGAGACCATTAGAATTGCTAACCTATATTGAACACACGTGCCAGGCTCTGTTAAAAGCAGTTGGCACGTGTCAGTTCATGCGAGCCTCACAAGGACCCTGTGGGGGGTAGGTGGTATTGTGATCCCCATTTGGAAGCGTGGGGAAACTGAGGCACAGAGAGGCGAGGGTGTTGTCCAAGGTTACACGTTCAGTAACAGTGGAGGCAAGACTGGAAAGCGTGTGGTCTGCTCTGAGCCCCTGGCGCAGACCCCACCCCGCACAGCTCTCATCGAGGGCACGGAGCTCAGTGCGGATGCCCAGAACGTTCTCAGTGAATGCCAGCTCTTTGCTCAGGGATCAGAGACAAACCTCGGGCAGGATCGCAGGCCCATCAGGTGGGAGCCGGTACCGAAGCCGTGGGCAGAGGATCCCAGAAGGAGTGGCCGGGGAGAGGGAAAGCCCAGAGAGCGACATCCAGGAAGCCACCTCTGGCGTGGGCTGGCGTGACATCGCACGGGAGGCGCCGGCAGCCATGGGGCCCTCCCTGCCAGGCCCCAGCCTCAGCTCCCCGTCCCCGGGGCCGACCCCTCCCTCTGAGGCCGACCCCTCCTAGCCCTTCGGAGGGCTCTGCCAGCCGGAAAGTTCTTCCTTAAAAGCATAGAGCAAAAACAGCCCGTTCTCTCTGCAGAACACTCGGCTAATAATTAACATGTTACGGAGAGGTTTTTCTCTTGACAAAAAGAAAATGCGTCCTGAACGCCAGACAAGCCCACACTCCCGGGTTCTCAGGCCTTCCTTCAACTCCTGTCCTCTGAGGCCGGCTCTTTGAACTGTGGGTAGCCAAGTGGTTTTTTAGGATCCGGTCTGGGGGGACAAGATAACGCCTCGCCACTCCTCGAAGGAGGCTGGCTGGGAGCCCGAGCCGCCTCCCCCAGGCAGGTGGCTTTGTCTCAGTAGCTCCCGCCACCGGAGCCACTGAGAGCCACCGGAGCCACCGGAGCCACTGAGAGCCACCACCGGAGCCACTGAGAGCCACCGGAGCCACTGAGAGCCACCGGAGCCACACAGCACCCCGAGAGGGCAGCCTTGCGCCCTCCGGCCTGATCTCTTCTGGCCCTGAGGTCCCCTCGATCTGACCCTGGCAGGTGCACAGGAGAACAGCTCTGTCCCCCGCCTGCCTTCCTCACCCCTCTCCCAGCTCCCTGCCCATCCCCTCCTCCGCGCAGCCAGCCTGACCCTGCTTCTGTCTCAAGAAGATGATCCGAGACTTTCCCATGCCGAGGCCTCGCGCCCCACCCCAGTTTGAACTCTCCATGGGCGCACTCCGGGAAGCAGCACATGAACCTCAACTTGGCACCCACCTTTCCAGCCCTTCCAAGAGCGTCTCCCAGATCCCAGCTGCCGGAGGAGAGGAGGGCAGCACCCAGCACACGCAGACAGACAGCCGGGCTGGTGCCTGACTCCCAGGCCGGCGGCCGTGGGCGTGCCGGGCGGGAGGCCAGCCCAGGGGAGGGGTCACCGGGGAAAGAAGGTCATTGGGTGGCTGGGGAGGGAAAGCAGGCCAAGCTGGCCCCTGTGGGGTTGCCTCACCTCCTTCTCCTCTGTGCCTTCCTCCCCCAGCCCCTCCCCAGCCCCGGGGTTCCCCGCCAAGTATTCCCTGCCAGTGACCTCTTCGGGGTGCGCAGACGCAGCCGGTGACCTTCAGCGCGCAGCAGGGGGGGAACGAGGACCAGACCGAAAACAGCCTGTTTGGAAAGGCAGGCAGACAATGGCTTCTTTAATGAGAGGCCCTTTGCTCTCTCAAGGTTTCCGCAGCTACTGACTCATTCTTGCTGGACGCTTCCCCGGTGGAGATGGCACCGGGCGGGTATGCGGGGAGCTGCGCCCCCCCACCTGCGGGAGCTGGAGGCCCGGGGGGCAGGGGCCCCACTGTGGCCCGACCCAGCGCTGGGCTCCTTTCTTTCTTTTTAAATATATTTTATTGATATTTCACAGAGAGGAAGGGAGAGAGATAGAGAGCTAGAAACGTCGATGAGAGAGAAACATCGACCAGCCGCCTCTTGCACACCCCCTACTGGGGATGTGCCCGCAACCAATGTACATGCCCTTGACCGGAATCGAACCCGGGACCCTTTAGTCCGCAGACGGACGCTCTACCACTGAGCCAAACCGGTTTCGGCTGGGCTCCTTTCTTAATCCGCATCTGTGAAATGGGGACGGCATGCTAACCGGTACCATCGTCCCCAGCGTTGCTGTCGCTTTATTAGGGACGTTAGGGAGCACGGAGTCTGTGTGAAACCTTGAGCCCATCCCCTCCCCAGCGGCCCTTCTTCCTGTGCTGCTGCGATCTTTCCTCAATCACAGAGCTCTTCTAGAAACGGCAGCTTTTTCTGCCCCAGAAAAGCTCACGTGGGAGGAGGCAGCTGGCCTGGCAGACTATGTGTCCTCCAGCCTTCTTCCCACAAGCGCTTAGTGGGTGCTCACAGCACCCCAGGTCCTGCACGGTGTGCAGGTGTCCAAAGCAGCAGGGGTTCCTGCCCTCGGGGGACGCACACTCCAGGGTTAGGGGGTACGGGGGGAGAGACAGCAATGACAACAGGTCCTTCCATTCGGAGTGGGGAGAGCAGCGGGGGAGGGATGGGCAGGGCCCCCCGAGGCCCAAACACTATCCCGGCCCCAGGAAAGCTGTTTCCGCATCCAGACTCCGGCCCCACCCGGGCTGGGTGAATCGCCTGCCAGCCGGCGCTTCCTGGAATCATCTTTCAAAAAAGCTGGTCATTCTAGTGAGCGGCCAAGTCTGAGAACCACTACTTGGCAGGAAGAACTTGAACTGAAGATCTTTGGCCGGGACAGCCAGTCCAGACGATAACGTGGAAACTTCTGGGAAGTCAGGACTCCAGCCCTCTGCCCCGCCATCCATCCTCCGGCTCCGCCCCTGCCGCTCTGCGTTCAGCAGCTGGGCGTGGCGTCTGTCCTGGGCCACGGACTTTCCAGAATCCCGGCCACCATTGCCACCCCGCCCCACTCCAGAATGTTCTGGTGTCTCATGGGGAACCTTCCATCCATTTTTTTTTTTTTTACTCTGTATATTCATTCCGTTCTTGAAATAATAACAATGATGTAAATTCACGATTGCTGCAGCCAGGGGTGCTTTCTTCATTTAATCTGGTTTTCTTCCTTTTAAGGTCCAAGAAAGATCTCCTTATGGATTTCTAGAACTGGTGTTAAAGTCCATACTCTTTCATCTTCAGGGCCTTTTAGGGGAAATTCACCCCGCCCCTGGCAATATCTAATTCCCCTTCCGTTGGCAAGAGCACCCCGATTTCCTTCTTGGAAACAATTGCACTTTCAGGCAATGCAGGGGGTACTGACTCCACCCCCAGCTCCCACCTTCCCCTCCCCCGCTCATGTCAGGGTTGCACTGGTTCCTAGATAATCCACTCAGAGCTAATGAGCGCACTGACACTTTTGCTGGGGCTGTTGGAAGAGAGGAATCCTCTCTTACCCCCTGGACTTGAAAGGGGAGGAGAAAGAATGACGATATTGCAGCCACCCTTACCCCAACAAGGGAGAACCCGTTTGAAGAGAAGGCCGATGTGGAGGGGAGCAGAATAAAAGCAAGATGAAGTCTGGACCCAACAGCAGAGTTTGAGCCCCTGGATCTCGCCATGCCTACAGCTCTAACGCTTCATTAGGAGGGCCAATACATTTTTATTTTTACCTAAGTTGTTTGGATTGGGTTTTCTGAACTTGAACTGAACACTTTATAAAACACGTCCTCATATGATATGCTATCCCATGCTTTCAATGATTGTGTGGAATGGGCTATTCATTTGCTCACCGTGTGGGCAAGGAAATAAAGTTCACAGGGAATAAATAATGGGCCCAAAGTTGCAGAACTAGGAAACAGCCAAGCCAAGATTTCAACTCAAGATTCTCTGATTCCTAATCATTACCCTTTACTACCTCCCAGCCTACAAGGGAAAGACAAGTTAGAAACAACACGTGAGTCTGCAAGGCGTAGTTATCTCTGTAACATCAGTGCCTGCCCTGCACTCGAGACATAGAAATGTTGGCATCTAAACCAACTCTTGCCCCACCCTGTACAACAGGAAACTAAGAGGGCCTTGGCAAGCAGCCATATTAGGAGATGCAGATGTACTCATATCTGCAGGGTGGGGCAAACGCAGGTTTACAGCTGTGAGAATGCAAGAGAGTTTATTCTTGTATTACTTACTTATTCGTTATTGTATTATTTTCTGTATGAACCACTGGTAAACCCACTTTTGCCTCACCCTGTTCATAGAAGAAATCTCTGCTAGAGGACTTTGTTCTTCTTTTATACAGAAACTAGAGGCCCAGTGCACGAAATTTGTGCACTCTTGGAGGGGGGGGGGGTCACTCAGCCCGGCCTGTGCCCTCTTGCAATCCAGGAGCCCTTGGAGGATGTCCAGCTGATGGCTTAGGCAGGGAGCGGGCCTAAACCATCAGTCGGATATCCTTAGTGCTACTGAGGAGGTGGGAGAGGCTCCTGCCACCGCTGCTGGACTCGCCAGCTGTGAGCCCAGCTTGTGTCTGGGCAGTGCTTCCCCTGTGGGTGTGCACTGACCACCTGGGAGGCAGCCCCTTCATTGAGCATCTGCCCCTTGGTGTTCAGTGCCCTTCTTAGTGACTGGTCATTCCGCTGTTCGGTCGATTTGCATATTAGCCTTTTATCATGTAGGATACCAGTTGTAAACAGCTTCCCTCTCACTGTGTTCAGAAAGCCGGTAGAGCGAAAGTCCACCAGGAAATAAGTGGTTACCATGAAGAGAAAAAATTTACAAGCAACAATTATGGTTCCAGGCTGCCTCCCTAAAAGGCTAAGTTCTGTGTCATAACAGGCTACCCAACCAGAGCCCTTCAGACATGCCCCAGGAGACTTCAAGAGTGTCTTACCTGCCTATGGGTCTTCCAGAAACCCCTGGGGGAGGGAGTGGGACCAGGTAACTGCACAATTCAATCTTGGATCCTCTCATTTTGTCCCAAACACATTTGGGCAATCTGGGGGGAGGGGGAGTGAAGGGAGGGAAGAGAAACTTGTTGGCAAGGTGGGCAGGAAGAAAAAAAGGCATCATTCTTATTAATAATAATAAAGTAATAACATCAAACATTTATTAAGTGCTGCTTGTGTGCCAGGCACTTATTAAGCAATTTACAGGCACCTTTTCATCCGAGTTAATGGCACTGCTCCTCAATGAAAAAGACAGATTGCATTCCGTGTCCACGTCACATTCTGGCAAGTGTCCCTTTCACATCACCCTTCCATTCAAGTGTCTGGACAATGCGCTTGAATCAAAAAGTGACGAGCACCGGTCAGAACCAGGAGTTTCTCAACTAGGTCCACTTGGCGGGCCACGTGAGAACAGTGACCAAAGGTTAGACACAAAAGCAATGCCTTTTCTGACCAGAAGGTGAGTGTGTGCAAAGCATTCTCAGGCAAACACAGAGTGAAATCCCTCTGGGCTACGTTTTCATGGACCCTGACCCTGTTTCCAGGTCTGCTTTCTGGCTGGACCTGCATGATGAAGCTCAAGTCACCCAAAAGCGAGATGCAGTATGAGTAACTCAAAGGCATATGCCAGGTGGTACTGATTTCCTCAAAATTACTGCACAGTACATTCTGCTTGGAAGAAAAGAAGCCTTTTCCAGCCTACTTTCTAGTCATGTTTATTTAAAAATATTTGGTGAGCATGGTCAGTGTGGTTCAGTGGTTGAGCATCAACCTGTGAACCAGTAGGTCATTTTGATTCACCGTCAGAGCACATACCTGGATTGTGGGCTCAATCCCCAATATGGGGTATGCAGAAGGCAGCTGATCAATGATTCTCTTTCATCATTGATATTTCTATCTCCCTCTCCCTCTCTGAAATCAACAAAGATGTATCTTAAAATGTATATATTTGTTGAGCCCGCAGCCTACATCTACCCATTTTCTTGCTGTCTCCCACTGCACAAGTTGAAAAGCCATTGGCCACCTCTTCACCTTCCCCCTGCTGACCACACACACACACACACACACACACACACACACACACACACACCCTGCAACCTCATCATAATGAAGAAAAACTCTTCCCACTCAGCCAGCTTGGCCCAGTCCATTGCCTGCACAACCCCATCACGGCCAAACAAACAGAAAACGTGGGCAGAAAAGCCTCAGGGAATATGTGAAAAATGCACAACCCTCACAACATGTGGAGAACAGAATGTAGGGACAAGGTGTTAGACCTTCTCTTCTCCTAGGTTTATAGGAAATCATTGCTGAAAGAAACTACAGAGGAAGGAGAGGTCTTACGATTCAGCCTCCATTGTAGAAAATGAATTAGGATGTGTAAGTGCTAACAGGATTCCAAAGCTTCAAATTCTAGGCCCAGGGAAGGAAATTGTCAGGAAAGCAGCCGTAGGTCTCAGAAGATGAGTGCAGTGTGGCTCTGGCCACTATTAAATGATGTCTAAATGCAATGGGTGACCACCTTCACCACAGCCTCCAAACCACCATCACCCACTGTGTCCCCCCAGATGGTAGAGCCACAGGTCAGCAGCATCTGGAAGATTGGAAGGTTCTGTGTTATGGCCCTAGTCAAATATTCTGAATTTCATTTCACAGAAGGTTGGAGCAATCTTACAGAGCGACCAAGCTCCTCCCATGGCAATGTCTTGCCCTTCCTGGACAGAATATAGGAGTAGGGTTCGGTCTCAGGACATCCTCCGTATAGTGGGGGTGGAACAGGAGCTGCTGACACCCCTAGCTGGGGGTCAAGGCAAGGAACTTTGCAAATGTTTCCCCCACCTTCTGTCCATCTCAGCATAAGAAATGTTCACACTGGTCTTTTCCACACAACTGTTAGATGAGAAACAGACATTTATTTCTTACTGGTCTGTTGCCCTCAAAAGCCAGAGCAGAAGAGATGGAAGCTAACTATTTTCTCAACTATTTGATTTTACTCATAGAGACATATTTTAATAACTAGACTATTGTTCTGATTAGGTATTATTGACCAGGATAAAGTTAAATCTTCATTCATGAGCACATATGCATTATATAAATACTAGTATAGCCTTAACGAGTTTGGCTCAGTGGATAGAGCGTCAGCCTGCAGACTGAAGGGTCCCAGGTTCGATTCCCATCAAGGGCATGTACCTTTGTAGTAGGCATATCCCCAGTGGAGGGTGTGCAGGAGGCAGCTGATCAATGTTTCTCTCTCACTGATATTTCTAACACTCTATCCCTCTCTCTTCCTCTCTGTAAAAAATCAATAAAATATATTTAAAAAACGAAGCAAGCCAAAACCGGTTTGGCTCAGTGGATAGAGCGTCAGCCTGAGGACTGAGGGGCCCTGGGTTCGATTCCGGTCGGGGGCATGTACATTGGTTGTGGGCACATCCCTGGTGGGGGTTGTGTGGGAGGCAACTGGTCGATGTTTCTCTCTCATTGATGTTTCTGACTCTCTATTTCTCTCCCTTCCTCTCTGTAAAAAAATCAATAAAATATATTAAAAACAAACAAGCAAATAAATAAATATGAAACAAAACATTAGTATAGACTTAATTTTTTTAAATGCATTTATAAGGAGAGAACAGCCATTTGTAAAAGAAATGCCTGTATATAGGCTGAAACCATTGTCTCTTTTTTAAAAATACTAATCCTCAGAGCTTGACAATCCCAAACAGAACTTGAACAGAACTACAACAGAAAGGGAAGCTCAAATGTCTGGAGGCCAAGCAGGTCACATAATGAATCAAGTGGGCCAGGTGTACAGCGTCTTTGGGCAGACAGCCTGTTATCTACATTTTGTCTTCCCAGGTAATTGGAGATATTTACCCAAAGAAATATTTGTCTTCAATGAAAAGAACAAGAGCCCATTGAAACATGGCAATCCAGCCCTGGTGCCTGGAAGACGATAGAGAAGAGGGGAACTGGAGAAAACATGCCAAATCTATAGGGGCATCAGCTGCTCAACGGGATGTGGCCATATGGAATGCAACCTGGTATTCCCAAATCTTCTATTTCTCAAGAGAGGCCAGAGATTCAGATTTCTATATGACATCACTCTTTTTTTGTTTTTTTAAATGATGGCTCAGTAGTGTTTTGGGCTGCCTATAAGAGATACATATTAAATATAAAATACAAGTAGATAGGCAGTAAAAGGATGAAAAAAATATCTATCATTCAAACAGTTAAACATAAGATGAGCATGATTATATTAATATCAGACAAAGTAGATATCAAGACAAAGTCTATTGCTATAGTGTGTGTAGATAGTTACAGCTACTTTTACAATGATAAAGGCCACTTTTATTAGGAAGACAATTATTCTAAACATTTACATATACAATAACAAAGCTTGAAAGCACGGTAAATAAAAATGTATAAAGCTGCAGAGGGAAATACAATATAACCATAATCATAGTTGCATATTTTTGACAGACCCTCTTATTAATTGATAAAAGAAATAAATAAAATATCAATTAGTACATAGATTATCTGAGCAACACTATCAACCAACATGTCTGGAATAATTTCCCAATAGTTGCAAAATGTATTCTTTTTACATTTTCATGAAAGGTTCACCAATATAGACCATATTCTAGTCTATCATGTTTTCACTAAATTTTAAAAAGTTAAAGTCTACAAGCTATGTTATCTGATTTCAATGAAATAAAAATAGAAATCAATAATGAGATATCTAGAAAATCCCCAAATATATGAAAATTAAATAATGCACAGTAAGTAATCCATGAGTCTAAAAAGAAACTGTAAGGGAATTAGAAAAATATTTCTAAGTAAATCATAATGAAAACAGCATAACAAAATTTGTGGGATGCAGCCAAAGCAGTTATTAAGAGAAAATATATAACTTTAAGTGCCTATATTTTTTTAAAAAGAAAGCTTTAAATGTTAAGAAGCTAGAAAAATAACAGCAAAATAAATCCAATGTAAGTATAAAAATAATAATAATAATTTAAAATATAAATCACTGAGATTTAGAACAGATAAACGTTACAGAAAGTCTGAAAAGCTAGTAGTGGGTTCTTTGGAAAGATTAATAAAACCAATAAAACCAATAAAACTCTAGCAAGACTTCTTTAAAAATCCAAATTACCAATGTAAGAAATGAAAGAGGGCATGACACTCATATTCCATAGCTTTCAAGAGGATAAGTAAATATTTTAAACAAATTAATGTTTATAAATTCAATAACTGAGATAAGATGGAAAGCATAATTTATTAAAATTGACACAGGAAAATAGTTTAAATGGCCCTACATTTTTAAGATTAATTTTATAATTTAAATAATCCTTACCACAAAAAAATGTAGGCCCAAATGGGTTAACTGGTGATTTATACAAAATTTTTATCAAATATTTAAGAAAGAAGTAATGGCTGAAACCGGTTTGGCTCAGTGGATAGAGCATCGGCCTGTGGACTGAAAGGCCCCTGGTTCGATTCCGGTCAAGGGCATGTACCATGGTTGCGGGCACATCCCTGGTGCGGGGTGTGCAACAGGCAGCTGATTGATTATTCTCTCTCATCGATGTTTCTAACTCTCTATCCCTCTCTCTTCTTCTCTGTAAAAAATCAATAAAATATATTTTAAAAAAAAGAAAGAAGTAATGCCAACTTTCTACACTCTTTCAGAAAATTGAGGAGAAAATTCTCCTTAACTCATTTTGAGGCTTAGCATAACCCTGAAATAAAAATATTGGCAGATCAATGTCTCTCATAAACATAAAGTTTCCTCAACAAAGTATCAGCAAAACAAATCCAGAAAATAAATCATGAGCAAGTAAAGTTTGTCTCAAAAATGCAACATTTGTTTAACATTAACTTGAAAGTTCATTTATGCAACTCACCACATTAACAGAATAAAGAAGAAAAATTTACTGTATTAGAAATTAAAATTGAAAAATGTTTAATTTTTTTCAAAGGAACAATAAATTTATTACATGTTAACATAAATATTTTCATGAAAAATAGCTATAATTTTAAAAACAAAAATTACTGCAAAAAAAGAAGAAAAATCATATGGTTATCTTGATAGATGAAGAAAAAGTGTTTGCTAAAATTCAACCCCCATTCATGGTAAAAAAAAAAACTTTTGCAAACTAGTAATAGGAGGAAACTTCCTTAATTTTATTAAAGGCAGCTGTAAAAAACCTACAGATAACAGCATACTTAATAAAGAAATAGTTGTTTGCTTTCCACTTAAGATTGGGCATAAAACAAGGATTTATGATCTTTCTACCCCAATTCAATGTACTGGCATTGCTAGCCAGTGCAGTTAGACAGGAATAAAAAATAATGAAATACATGATTATCAAGTGGGGAGAAAGTAAATATATAAACACCATCTTTGTCTACATAGAAAATTCTAAGAACTATTTAAAATTACTACTATAAATAATAAGGAAATTGAACAAGGTCACAAAGTAAAAAGTCAGTAAGTAAATAGCAATTGTATATTTATACTAGCGTAAACTATTGAAATAAATAGTATCTATACTAATAAAAGGATAATATGCTAATTAGGGCAGACATCCTTAAGGACAAAGCCACAGTGGATGCCTCGGGCTTAGGCAGGCCGTGGTGTCCAGCAGTGGCGGCAGCAGAGGCATGATGGGGCATCATCTTCCCCTGATCTGCTGGTTGCCTCCCACAGAAGGAGGCCAGACTAAGCCATCAGTAAGACATCCCCTGAGGGTTCCCGGACTGTGAGAGGGTCACACTGGGCTGAGGGGCCCCCTCCAGTGCACAAACTTTTGTGCACTGGGCCTCTAGTTTATAATAACACCAAAGAGAATAAAATATTTAGTAATAAGTTTAGGAAAAAGTTATAAGACCTATACACTTAAAATTACAAAATGTATAAAAACGTTTCTGGGAAATATTAAAATAGATCTAAATAAATAGAGTGGTATTTTATAAAATTCAATATTGTTAGGATGCAAATTATCTCAAATTTAATGCAATTCTAGTCATAATCCCAGTGGGCTTTTTATAGAATTGCTAAAATAATTTGAGGAGAAAAGTTAGGGGACTTATCCTACCAGACTTCAAAATTTATTATAAAACTTTAGTAATCTAATACAAGGGGTAAATCTTTGTGATCTCCAAGTAGGCAAAAATTGCTTAATTGAACATAAAAAGCATAAATCATAAGAGAAAATATGGACAAATAGGATTTTATTACAAGTAAAAATGTTTGCTCTTCAAATGACAACTTCATAAAACTGAAAAATGCAAACCACAAACTGGGAGAAAATATTTTTAATATATTTCCAGAATATATAAAGAACTCTTACAACACATTAATAAGATAATGCAATTTTTTTAACAGACCAAAGAACTTAACCAATACTTTAGAAAGAAAGATATACAAGTTGCCAATAAACAAATTGGTCATCAGAATAATGGAAAACAAAGCCACAATTGAAAATCACTGAACATCAGTATGCTTGGCTAAAAATAAAAAGATTGGCAATATAAATATTGGAGAGATTGTAGAGTAACTAGATTTTATATGTTACCAATGAGAGTTTAGAATGGCACAACCACATTGAAAAACTGTTCAGAAGTTTCTTATAGGGTGAAATATACCCTTAACATGTGACCCAATAATTTCATTCCCAGGGATTCATTTAAGAGAACTGAAAATGAATGTCCACACAAGACTTCTACAAGAATATACACACAAGCTCTATTCCTAGTAGTTCCACTGGAAACATCACAGATTGTCCAGCAGCAGGTAAATAGATCATTTGTATTCTAGTCCCACAACTGAACACTATTCAGAAGAAGGAATATACTACTGGTACATACAACATGGATGGATCTCAGGAACATTTCCCTGAGGGAAAGAAGCCAGACACAAAATAGTATATACTACATGAATATTCCATGAAATTCTAGAACAGGTGAGCTTATCATTGTCATAGAAATCAGAACAGTGGCTTCCTAGGATAAGGTAAAAGGGCATTGGTGGGGGCGAGGGGAGGGGGTGGGAGGGGCAGGGTGTGTGCTAGAATTAGCTCCAAAGGGGCATGAGCAATTTTTTCTGGGATGATGGAAGTGTTTTATACATTGAACATGGGATGCTGACATGAGGATTTGTTGTTGTTGTTTTTGTCAAAGATCATGCATTTTTATTTATTTATTTATTATTTTTATTGCTAAAGTTTTACATATGTCTCCTTTTCCATCAACTGAAATGATGCATTTTGTTGCTTATAAATTGTACTTCAATAAATTTGAAAAGCAGAGACGTTTGCAAACATTAGCAGAGTAACAAGGCTGGCTGGCAGCTGTTGGGCTGACCTCATGGTGTGAGGATAACCTCAAGTTCAAATTCTTTCCAGTTAAGGTTATTTAAATGGAATTTTGTATCACATGTTGTTGGTCATTGAAATTCAGCTTTGCAGAGGTTGAGATCAGACCTCTAAGGAGCAAAAATTCTAGAATAAACATAGAATGCTTACTTAGTCATTGCCGGGATGGTTGTCTTGTTGAGGTCCTCAACAATCCCGAGACAACGGCTGCTGGACACTTGCCCACTGATGGAGAGACATCAAGAGTGGTGAGAGTGCTGCTCCTGACCTCAGGGCAACTAACTCGCAGGCCCCTCACACGGGTCATCACGCCAGCCCTAGGGTCCTCGGTCCTCCCCTGTGAAAACCAGACAGTGATTGTATAAGGTTTAAGTGAGAAATGTGTGTGAAAGTAGCCAGCAAAGTGCTCGGCATATTGTCACCACCACGTTTTCTAATTTCATGACTTGTTTGTGAGGCTAATTCATTTTCTGAATTGAGCTAGGGAAAGATCTCAGGGTGGGGGTGAGAAGATTGTTGTGTATATAAAATTGTATTTCTTTATAACATCACAGTAGTCTATTTCTCTTTCGGACTCAAGATACTAGTATGTTTTTCTTCTGTATTAACTAGATCTCCTTAAGTTCTAAGGGACAGAAAAGCCACTCATGCCAAATTTTAGAAAAGGGGGCTTTTATCGGTTCACATAACTGAAAAATCCAGAATCGTATATTCCAGTAGCTCTACAACCCCGAGTACCTCCGACAGACGTGTCAGACTGAGTCCTATAGAACCTCTGTGGGTCACGTTCCCATATCTGAACCAACTACTATGTGATGAGGATGGAATGCAGTTCTGTACTACACCTATCCCGAGAGCCAGGCGTGGTGGGGTCAGCACCACCAGAACTGCAGAGGAGAGAGGCAAGGACATGGCTCCCGGAAGGAAGGCACAGGTGCTGCTCTGTTTTGGACGAGTTCTGTACATCTGGCAGGTGCTTCCTAGCACTACGAATCAGTCCCCCCGTGCATGCCACACTGAATGCCACAGCGGATTATGCACAAGCTGATTAGTGTTCTGGGGGAAAAGGAACTCCTGGGAAGCTGCCTACACATCACATGATCCTGCTGCTCGGTGTCCACATCTATTCCCAGCGAGGCACCGGTTCTTAAAAGTCCTGAGCACATTAGCCCCCCGCTGGAAGCAGACATTTCTAATAAGTGTTCATGACATTGCCTTGTTATTGACCAGACTTCGGAAATTCCTTCCATTTACACAGAGCTCGGGTTTACTTCAGCACCACCCTTTCCTACAGTCAAAGTGGCTTTGTTGGGGGGAAGAGAGAGGAGGGGTTGTTTGCTTTTTCAAATATTCCATTTTTGTAAGTGGGCGGCTTGGTCCCTTGGGACGCTTTAATTGCTTCCTGTTATGAGACCAGTCAACTAGGATGAATGAATCAGACTATTCAGTTGGAAGCCACGAATGGTAGCTGAATGGATAAGAACACAAGCCATCTTTTCAAGCTGGTAGCCAGAAAGTGTTCAAAACAACGCTGGCGCTCAGCTGGCAGGATTGTCATCATCGTTTTGTATGTCGGGGCTTCCACATTTTGCAAAGTCCTTACACATGTGTGCCATGGACACATTGGGCTTCCCGTGATTATCAACCCCTGGTTGTCTTTCTAACAGGTATACAGTTTGTTCAAGTATCTAAGGCTACCCAACAGGATTCAGAGGATCACCAAAGAAAGTTGATGATGAATTTAATTCAGTTAGCACATGGGGTTCTCCAAGGATGGCCGAGCAGAGAGTCTGAGTCCCTGAGGCTGTGATGTTTCTGTGACGATGGCTTTACCTCTGGACTGCCCACTAGGTGATCTGTTCTCTAAATTAGTGCAAGCCAGGGGTTTCTTTTATGTGTAGCCCAGACTAATACAGTGTGCTATCCCCTGTGAAGAGCTGGCCTTTATGCAGGTAATGCTCAATAAAGGATGCTTTTCCCTTGCCCTAGAACCAAGACTACAATTTCCAACTGGGTCAACCCAAGAGTAACTGCCAGGAATACTCTTGGCTGCAAATAACAGGAACTATGATAAAAAGTTCCTTAAACATACAGATGTTTGTCACATGGTGCAAACATAGAAAAATAAAGTCTACTGCTGGCAGAGAGGCTCCATTATACCATCAGGGCGCAGGGCCTTCTCATCTTTGCTTTCCTTTATCACCAGTGCGTAGACTTCTGCCCTCACACATGTTGCCTCATGGCTGTAGGTTGGCTGTAACAGCTCCAGACATGGCATCTCATTTCGGAGGCAGGAGGAAGAAAGGAAGAAGAAAGAGTACCCTATTTCCCAGATGACTTTAATTTATGTCTCATGGCCAGAAATGTATCACAGAGCATCCCCAGACCCATGGGAACCTGGCAGAGCAAATGTTCTTGTCTGAACATATGGCAACCCTAACAAAACGAAATTTTCCTTGTTAAGGAAGGAGAGAATGTCTATTATGTAGGCAGCTAGCAATGTCTTCCACGCTTGTTCGGATATTTATCTTTAGTCCGTTAAGGAGGACTAAAGGTTCTTTAATTTGGGATTTTATAAAGACAGAAAGAAGATTAGATCAGGAGGATTAAGTTCATTCATGGAATTAACTGCTGACAGTTAACTTACCGGTAAGCATAAAGAAAGAGGCTCCAAACTAATAACAATAACATCTTCTATATGCCTTATCTGAAGGGAGGGCTGTGAGCCCTAACCAGGTGAGCTAAGGAAAATGTTTCTCCCAGATCCTCCTTATCCCTCCTCGTTCTGGTTCTGTACCATTCACAGACCTTTTTTTTTGGTCCCACAATGATAAATGGTTGTTTCCCTCTAGAGCTTGTGGGCATAATTGAATTCTCTCTGTCCAGTATACACATACATACACTTTTCCATCCATCCATTCTCTATCCATCCAGCCTGCCTTCCATCCACCCATCACCCAATTATTTATTCATTCAATCTAAGTTTTCTGGGCTCAATCAAAATACAGTGTATTGTCTACAATAGCTTCATAACTTTAGTTTTGCTAGTGCCAAGCTACTACCACGCAGGTCTATGTACATGTCCCTTCAATGTGCTCTCAAAATGCTTTGCTTTGCTTCCTCACCCTCCGAGCTGTGTGGCTATTTTCTGCCTATCTCTGTTCTGAGCAAGCCCCACTCTTCATGTTAGGGGTGGAAGCAGTTTCATTGTCTGCCCTCGCTTTGGACAGGAACAGAAAAACTTTCAAGGTGAGTGTATCTTGGCAAGGAGGGGGAATCTCCTTAGAGAGCTCTCCCTGACTCTCCAGAACTTAGGGAGATGTCCAGTGCAGCATAATTAAGCAACAAATTTCATCCCTCTTCCCAACTATCCCACTACCCAGTTCCCAAGCACTGGGTTTTGCTGTTTAACCCCATGTGGATAGCTGCCACGGGGCTGGACATGTGAGCCTCCGTGTGGTCACTCACCCTCCAAGATTTTTGTGGGGCCTTGTTCTACAGCAGGGGCACTCAGATGTCTTGGTGGCTCAAGGCATTACAAATGGTTCCCTGGGCTCAGAAATCACAAAACCTCAGTTCCTTCCAATTTCATTGGTCAAAGCAATCACTGGCCAAACATGGAAGGAAAGAATAAACAGAGAAGTTTTAATGCTGAGAATGCCATGAAGAAGAGAAGGAGAGAAGGCACCTAGCAAAACTGCTTCCCTGCTTGGCTTGTGGGCAATCCCCAAGATTCCCTAGCAGACTGACTTAGGAGACAGCCCTGACTGAGGGGCCCGGGTTGTGAAGTAGGGCTGGGTAAGGTTTTGGAGTCCAGCTCAGAGTCAGACAGACTTTCAGTAATACACTCATTTCCTCTCACTTACATAGTCATTTCCCCTCACTCGCACAGTCACTTCCTCTCACTAACACACTCATTTCTACTCCGTCGTCCCACGCATTTTTTGAACAGTCCTGCCCTCGAAATGAAGATAATGCCAGCTTTAAAGCATCTAAAGAAAATGCAGAGAAATGGCCTCATTTTTGCTCTGACCAAGGCAGCCTTCACAACCACCTGTAAGAGCAATTTATTTGCTTATTTAAGCAAAATGTGTTGATTATTTTTAGCATAACGGAAGCCCCGGGAGACTAATGAGGTGTTAACGGTGTGTGTTAATTATGTGATTTTTGCTGTCTTCATTAAAGTGAAGATTCTCCATCCTCTTTGCCACCTGAACTCCCAGGAGTCGCATTGCTTTCCTGACCCTGGCATCTTTCAGTTTCCCACGGTGCGCACAGTTCCCCTGCGGAGGAGCAGATGAGCCTGGCTCACACGCCGGGAAGACCTTGAATACCCCCTTGTAAATTTGTATCCATTTTTAATCTCCGTTATTAGTTATTGGAGCTTACAGTAGGCTCCTCGTGCAGGAAGCTAGCAACATGAGCTCATTTTGGATCATTTAGAACTGACTGTCCTTCAAGTCAACAGAAAACTGCCAGAGAAGCTGAAAACCAGGAAGAGGGAGACGCACAAAAATCAGCTTTCGTTGCTTTTCGCAGCATTTTAATTAACCCAGGAATTGTGTTGCTTACACACGACGCTGGTTATTTTAAACTTCTGCAGTATATGCTATACCTCTATCCTGGGTAGCAATGCATCCCAACCGGAATAACCTGTTCTCAGGAAGAGATAATCACCTGTCCCGGACTCATTTGAAGCAGCAATCAACATCCCTTTCATGGCTTTGTCTGCGTTGATGATGTGCTGGAGAAACTTTACTTGGCAATGGTGTGAGGGGCCTTACTGCAAGTCCGGGAGGTAATGGAGCTCAGGATTTCGGCTGAGTGCGTCTTAATGATGGCCTCATCAGGGTGTATGAAGTTGGAATGAAAAGAGCAGGTAAATCTGACTGCAAATAGCACATTATGAGTCTTCCTAGTCGTTGGAGCTGTTTAAAAATGGAATGGGCCATCACATGAGGTAGCGAGCTCCCACACCAAAGAATCCGGGATGTTGAAATGAGGGTTCCTTGTTAGGCAGGGGTTAGACTCGATACTCCTTTGGGCCTCTTCCAACCTGCACCTAGAGTCTATGGTTGCTCTAAGCCCAAACATAGCAGTTGTATTGACTTTGGGAATTTGCCAGTTGGATTCCATGATGGAGTGTGTTGGGTAGAAAGTCCGGAAGTCTTGGGTTCCAATTCCTGCTTTGACCCTTACTAGCTGTGCGACTGTGAGCAGGTTACTTAAAATCTCTGTGCCCTGCCCTAGCTGGTTTGGTTCAATGGATAGAGCATCGGCCTGGGGACTGAAGGGTTCCAGGTTCAATTCCAGTCAAGAGCACATACTGGGGTTATGGGCTCAATTCCCAGTGTGGGCTTGCAGTATATATATATATAAAATTTCTGTGCCCTATAAAGTGATGATGGAAATATATTGCTTCCAGGACTGTTACAAGAGTTAGAAATAATACATTGAAAACATAAAGCACAAGGTAAGCGCTCAATAAATCCCACCTCTAGTTACCCCTAGGAGTCTAGTTCTTTTATTTTGTTATTCATTCTCCACTTCAATGACAGTCTTGACTGGTTAAAAAGCAGAAGAAATGGAGGGCTCACAGAGACACTGAAGAAAGATCGTACTAACAGCTGGTCTAGATGAACAAAGAAGGCTGAGCAGCTCTTCATAAGTCACCAGGTAGAGTCTACTGAGCAGGCAGAAGCCTGCAGCACTGTGCCCTTCCTGGGAAAGGATACTAGCATTGCTGAGTGCCTGCAGTGTCCTGGGCATATCCTTATGATATCTTAATTCTCTATAGCATTGTCATACCAACTCTGAGAGGTAGATCTGATCATCCCCACTTTACAGAAGGAAAAACTGAGGTTCAGAGAGGTCACCTGTCTAACCCACAGACTTGTGGCCACTCTCCAGATCAACCTCACCCACTCTACCACCGAGCATTCTGCAGCGTCCATCCACAGGGCAGACCTCACCCAGATGTCCAAGCCCCCTTTGGAAAAGAAACCCCCACCTGAGGTCATATGGCGAATTTAGCCCAACCAATGGGAGTCTCTGCAAACCTAGTGTTTGCAGATTCAAACTTAATTGTGATCTGCCATGGACTCCTTTATCTATTTAGCTTGGCCTTTGCAAAGGGGACATATGTGTCTGCTAGACCTTCATACCCTCTCTTGTCCACATAGTTCAAACTTTTAAATTCCAAAAAGAAATTTTTTTAAAAAGCACAATGAAAGGTCAACCTTGCACACTGTCTTCCAGGTACCCAGCTCCCCTTCCCAAAGACAGTTAGTTTACCAGCTTCTTGGTATAGCCTCCTAGAAATTTGCGGTCTTGGTTTTGCCAGACCGGAAATGACATTCACGGATGGCCTTTAGAAAGTGTGCAATTCAATGGCCGTCACAATGTTGTGCAACTGCCACCTCTTCTAGTACAAAATGCTTTCATCAACCCAGAAAAAGAGACACAAAAACTAAATCACCCACTGGGTAATAATTGTTTCCCATTTTCCCTCCCTGACTCCAAGGTAACCACCAGCCTGCTTTTCATCTCTGGACTGATTTCCATTTCTTCTAAACACATCTTATCAAAGGAACCATGAACCTGTGACCTTTGCTATCTGGCTTCTTTTAATTATCATGATGTGTGTGTTTTTTAGGTTTGTCCAAGTTGTAGTATGTATCAGTACTTTATTCCTTTTTATGCCTGAGTGACATTTGGGTTATTTTCACCATATTGGCTATTATGCATATTGCTACTATAAACATTTGTGTACAAGTGTCTGTGTGCACACACATTTTCATGTGACTTAGGTGGGATTGCTGGGTCATACAGTAACTCTGTGCTTAAACATGGAGAAGCCAGAGGCTTTTTGAATGTCCATAACTCTCCCTATTTTTGCATATTTGTTACCATACCATGCACGCTGTGCTGGGCCTTGCTCTATTCACTTGACAGTGGGTTTGGAGAATCTTCTCAGTGGTGCGTAGTACATGTTTAATAACCATCTCCAGTAGGTTAGAAAGTGCCCTGATTGGTGGCATTTATGATTTCCACAGTGTAACTCCTACCCTGGTGATGGCCACTCTGTGAGGTCTCTGGCCACGGAGTTAGGAGGAGATGTTAATAACCTGCCCTCACAAATGTGTCCAAGCCCCTCCAGCAAACGACTGGATCATTCCATACCACAGAGCTGCCTCATTCCTTTTTATGACTCCAGAGCATGTCATTTTAGGATGTACTATAATTTTTTAACTAGTCCCTCGTGGTAGACACTTAGGTTGTTTCCACTCTTTTACTTCCACAAACCAGGCTTTAATGGATAACCTTGTGCGCACGTCATTTTGCTCATGTGCAAATATAGCAGTAGACATGGTTCCATGACTTCATAAGCATCGCTAAGGGAAGAAATTCTCAAAAGGCAATTTATTCCTTCACTGGACAGTTATGGCTGCGAGGAAGCACTCTATGCAAAGAAATTGTCTTTTTTTGTCCCAGTTTCCTTGTGAGTCAAATGGATGCAAATTAACTAGCTCTTGCCAGCATTGAAGAATTAATGTAAAGCCTTGAAATGAAATTGAAAAGCATGTTTTTCTTCTTCAAGATAGGAATTTGTGGGTAAATACAAAGTGGCACGGTTCATACTTGGTGACAAAGAGCTCTCACAGTAGGTTGGTGAGAAAAAAATACATCCACATTGTACTACACTTGAGTCTCATAAAGATAAGATTGCAGGAGAGGGAGCCAATCAGCTGGTGAGGAACTTAGCATAGTTAAAGTGTTTTAGCCCAGTTCTTACTTAGAACTTTTGACCAAGTTCGACAATGTTTCTCAGCAGCAATTACTCTTTAGAATCATCTCGGAAGCTTTTACAATCTTGATGCTCAGGCCACAGCCCAGACTAATCAAATCAGACTCTGGAGTTGGGGGCCCGGGCATCTGTGTTTTTTAAAGCTCCCTTGGTGATTCCACTGCTCAGCCAAGACTGAGAAGAGAATAGAAGGAGGTAATCAAACCAGGGACATACATTTGTGTATCAGTCGAGGTTCTCCAGAGACACAGCACCAATGGAATGCATATACACAGAGAAGAAGCTTTACCTAAAGGAATTGGCTCATGGGGTTATGGAAGTGGAAAGTCCAACTTGTGCATGGTAGGCTGCAGGCTGGAGACCAGGGAAGACCTGATGCTACAGTTTAAGTGTAAAGGCTGTCTTCTGTCTCGCTTAGGGAAGACAGTCTCTTCTATTCCTGCCTTCAATTGATTGGATGAGGCCCACCCATATGATAGAGGGCAATCTGCTTGACTCTTGGTCCACTGATTTAAATGTTACTCTCATCCAAAAATCCCTCCCACAGAAACATCCAGAAACAATGTTTGGCTACATATCTGAGTACTATGACTCAGTCAAGTTGAAATATAAAATTGACCATCACAATTTAACAGTTGTTTGGGGATATCAAAAACTTTCTCTTTAAGGAGTAAATACAGGAGTTCAGTGGTTATTTGAAGTTGTAACTTGGTTGCTCCCCCCCCCAAGAAGAACCATGTACTTGTCACTTGTAAGCCCTACTCCCAGAGCTTACAGATTTTATTAAAATTAAGAATTATGAGAAGATAAAATAGTTTGTTCCATCAGCTTGGAATTGTCTGTTTTTATTAGAAGATTAACATTTTTTTTTCATTAGCAGAGTGAGTGTTGTTAATTGTACAAGGAGATTCACTGGAGTGGATATTAAAAGTTCATCTTAAGCCATGAAGATATTCCTTTAAGAAAATCTGATTCCTTCTGTTCTCTTGAAAGAACCACAGTATCAAAACTCAGAATTAAAAAAGATTAGTGGTGAGACTTGTATAGGTCTCAGCAGGAAGGAAACGTGGTTTATTGGGGAAATCATGGGCAGCCTAATTATCCTTTCTCCTTTAAAAAGGGGCTTCAGAGCCTTTCCAGGTCACCAGCAGAGGCTTTTACTTTCCTTCACAACTAATTGGAGTTTAGTTGAGAACCCAGATTTTCTCTACACCTGACCATCAAGTTGCCTGAATATCCCAAAGTATTTGATATCAAGTAACGTATGAGGAATTGAAGGCCTTTGGCTCAGTAGCAAGCTCAGCTCTGTGCTTCCTGCTGTCCTTGAACCTCCTACTATTGCTCAGGCTCCCATTTCAGAGTGCAAACTGGAGAAATTCAGCCTTTCGAGAAGACCCAGGCCATGAGTACAATGCAGGGCTGGGGAGGAAGGCGGGGGGAGGAGGTCTGAGGACTCACACTGAGTCTCTCACCGCATTGCCATATGCAATTGCTCTGGTTCTCCGGGATCTTGGGTTCCGCCTGAGCCACTTTTAACCTATAGAACCAGCTGACTGATAAAGCTGGGACTGCTGTGAGTCAGTAGGACACTGAGTCAGCCTCATTGATTTGGAGGAGGAGGGTGTGTGGGTTGAATTGGTGAGGACCTTGGGTGGGTTTTTGTGGTCATGAAAACAGTTTCATTTTGCCAGCTACGAAACAACTAGCATTTAAGCGGGCCCAGAAGGAGAAGAGCTAAAGTTAAAAATAAGTCAACCTTTTATTTTTAGGCGAGGCAGAGCACAACCCTAAAATGGTAATTGGGGCATGCGGACCTGCCTTGCTTTGAAGATACAGGGGAAAGGGCAATCCCATGTAGCTTTCTTATCTATGCAGGAGGGTATGTGGAAAGACCTGCCTGAGCATGGGAGGTGCCCTGAACTGAAGCAGGGTGGTTCTCCTACCCAGGTCCCAACTAAACTTCCGGGCATGAGAGCCTCAGTTGGCTATCTAAACCCTCAGGAAATTATATCAGGGTGAGGACACCTCTGCTGTGTGTAGGTATGGTGCATATAGGTAGAACTGGTGTGCATCAGTACCCAGCTGTTCCAGTTAAAAATTGGAAGAGTTCCATGCTCCTTGGTAAGTAGTCATTGATCCAAGTCCTCTGTTTACCTCCTCATTACCAGCTAACCGGGCCCCTTCTCTGGGACCTCAGAGACTTCCCCAGTTTCCAGCAACTAAAGAGTTAATTCCTGGCACACTGGGCCATCTAGAAAATCAGATGCCCTCTGTTTCCTTGAAAGAACTCCAGTATCAAAATCTAGAATTCAAAAAGATTGGTCATGAGAATTCTATTATCTAAAGAGAAAGAAATCTATATTTTATTGGGAAAATCATGGACAATTCAATGATCCTTGCTCTTCTTTGTAAAAGAGTTTTGGCCCTAACTGGTTTGGCTCAGTGGGTAGGGGATTGGCCTGCGGACTCAAGGGTCCCAGGTTCAATTCCAGTCAAGGGCATGTACCTTGGTTGTGGGCACATACCCAGGAGGGAGTGTGCAGGAGGCAGCTGATTGATGTTTCTCTCTCATCGATGTTTCTAACTCTCTATTCCTCTCTATTAAAAAAATCAATAAAATATATTTTTTAAAGAGTTTTTGGAGGTTTATTATGTCATCAGCAATAGGATTTTCTTTCTTCCACAAATGATTGGAAGCTTCAGCACCAAGGCTAGCTACATCCTTTGGGATTGGTCCTTGTCGGTTCAGTAGTGATTAAATACAGTAACTATGGTCAATGGCTATAGAGGGATGTGGGTTCCATCAAAGGGCAGTGTTGGGTCAGTAACCCAAGGTACTATTCATGGCCCTGCCTACTTAGCAGAAAATACTCTATTTCACCATAGCATTTTCCTGTTATTTCAGTTCTCTGGGTGCCTTCTCCATTGAGCTCAGGCACTGACCTTTGAGTTCTGCCACTCAGTCCTCTTCATCGTGTCACCACTATACAGGGTCCCTGCCCCCAATGATTCTTTGCTGATGACTTCAAGGAATCGAGGGCTCTGCTCCTATGTCCACTGAATCCCAAATAAAGGTAGGCCTTTCCACTTGGTTCCCACAGGGGATCATAGACCAGGTTGTCACTTTAAATGATACCTAGCGTAGCTGTGGAGGCAATGACAGTGAAGTTAAACATAGAAGAAAGCTCATAGCTCTGATGGGCCAAGCATCCTTCACAGCTCAGATGCCCTGACATGCACCCTTCTGCTGCGTTGGGGCTAAGATCAGCTTCCCTCTGCAGCCAACAGAAAGGCTCCATATGTCCCGCAATAAGGAAGCTACATGGGATTGTCTTTTTCTCCTTTAGGCCAAGCTGAATCAGCCCAGCTCTACAATAAAGAATAAAGGATTTTTCTCACTGAGCTCTAGGGCCTGATAAGAGACAGACAGCTTGGTCAGTGGGAAAGAGCACAGGTTTCAGTAAGTCTCTCTCCAAGAATCCAAGCATCTTGCAAAGGAGTCTGATCTGGAGTGTTTGTTGTATTGTCATTTCTATTTTATAGAAGAAAAACTGGTTCAGAAAGGTCTAGTAACTCAACTAAGCTCACACAGCCTATAAAACTTCTATGGCCAGTACCTGAACAATCACTCCAAAACAACTCCACAAAGCACGTCTCTTATGCGGAACTGGGAAATTCTTAAACTCTTTCATTATTGACATGCTACAAGGGTAAAAAGGCATGTGGTGCTCTCGAATTCAGCATGAAGTAAGCCTGAAGACCTCTGGTGGGTTCCTGTGGAACAGAAGCCAACAATGAGAAGCTCAGAAGAGGACATGTCACCAGAAGGCTTTTGAAGATTTCCAGCTGAATTCTTCACCAGCTTACAGGTGATACCAGCAGCAGCTTCAGCCACAGCACTGGTGTTTTCCAATTCTGCAGTTGCCTTGTTCCTGCAAACATTACTCAGAGCAGCTGTTGAAGCTCTACAAGCACAGGTGTGGTGATCACAAAGACCCTAACCTTCCACATGCTGTAGTTGCTTCTGTATCAGGCTTTCTTCTGCTTAGTAACGCTTCATTTGGGGTGAGTATGATTGTCTCTCCTGATCTTTTCCAATCAGATTCCTCACTGCTGCATCTTTCTGCCTTCTAGCTTTTAAATATTTCTCTCATTTGAGTCACTAAATGAATCTTCTGATTTACTCGCCAGCACCAGAAAAAAAAATGTCCTTATATACTTCAGGTAATCCCTTTGGTTGCCCACATATATAAGAATCCATCCCTAGTTTTTTCATTCCTTGAGGACAGGGACCATGTCTTAAACAGCCCTCCTCTAGACACGCTGGAATTTTGGGGGATTAGTTTATATGTTCTAAGTTTTTCCTCGAAGGACAGTTTTCAGTTTGTACGTGGCCCATTTTCATGGGATAAGCTCTCCATTTTTCCTTGCCACCTACTTCAAGTCCATGCCATGACAACTCTGTACCATTTCTACTCATCGTTATGATGCAGAGGTGGTAAGAAGTGAACCATCCTCATCCTTGAAACAATTCCTTATTTCCTTAAGTTTCCTTAAGTTCATTTTTGATATTTGTTCCATTAGAAAAAAATTGCAAAGGAGTATTTTTCAAGATATTTTCTTTGTCCTCATAGCAGGCACACAAACTGCCTTTTCAGGTAACATATTCACAGGTTTGAAGGATTAAGATCTGACTATCTTTGGGGGGGGTGGGGGAGGTGGGGGCATTGTTCTGCCTACCACAGGCAGGGGAAGCATTCAATGATGTAAAACATCTCATTGTGTCAGAAAGTAAAGCAGTATTTGAAGGGCCTTGTATTAGTCTTCTCTGATTGGCATAACAAAGTAGCACACACTTGATATTTAAACAACGGAAATTTATTTTCCCACAGTTCTGGAGGCTGGAAGTCCAAGATCAATGTTTTGACAGGTTGTGCTACTCCTGAGGCCTCTCTTCCTGACTTGCAGATGGCCACTGTCTCTGTGTTCTTACAGTGGACTTTCCCCTGAGCATGGAGAGAGGAGAGAGAGAGGAGAGAGGAGAGAGGAGAGAGGAGAGGAGAGGACAGGAGAGGAGAGGGAGAGAGAGAGAGATCCCTATTGGATTAGGGTCCCACCCTGATGACCTTCATTAGCCTTAATTATCTCCTTATACAGTCACATTGGAGGTTAAGGCTTCAACATACTAATTTTTGGAGTACACAGCTCAGTCCATAACAGTTCTTTTCATTTGTATTATAATCCAGATCCACTTTGTGAGCAAAAGCATCTTGGGAAAGCTCTCATCAGAATGTGGGGGCCAGATGTGATGTGGTTTGGTGTATAACGAACGTATGGATGGCTTTTAACTCTGCATTGATTGCATGACTGAATATGAGCACATTCTGTTTGGACAGGTTTGTACCATTTTCCAGTTTCATCATTTGATCCATTTTCTCCTATTAATTGTTTCATGGGGAGGGGGGGGCAGAATTTGATTGTAATGAATGTATGGAATGGAGTTCTTGAACCTACAACTAAGAAGAAAACAACTTTGGGCTTCTTGCCGGCCCTAAGTTAGACTGCCCTAGAGGCGTCACATAAAAGCCCGAAAACCACTGCTTGGCTGATTCCCACCACAGCCAGCGCTGCCTCCATGTCCAATCAGCCATGTTATCAATGCCCCATCTCACCCCAAAATCAAGTTCCAAGTGATTTTTGTGGCTACTCCAAGTGTAAACTATAAGAACAATGAAAGAAACGTTATGATAAAATAAATGGAGACAAACAATAAAATAATCACAATAATCTTATGCATTCCTTCCCAGTGTTTTCCACATACCCATTTTTGTGTGAATCACCTCAGTGACAGTATCCATGCAATTCTATATTCTGCTTCTTGCACTTCATCTTAGAAGAGTTCACATTGCTGTGTGGCAGTTTGCAAAGATACCTGCATTCTTTGTCACTCCTTTCATAGAGAGGTGGTGTCTCTGTGGCACAAAATTAGACACACAGATCGATGGAACAGAATATAGAGCCCACATACATAGTCAACTTGGTATCTGCAATAACTTCTGACTTTGTTGTAGCCCATAGAAGGTAGCAGGAGTGCTGCTGTGTAACTTTCAGAACTGGATCAGAAAAAGCCAGGCAGCTTCTGCCTGGTTCTTTGGGGATGTGAGCTCTGGGGGAAACTAGCACCATGTCTGAAGACAGATATCCTAAGACTGCCACGCTGGAGAGCCCACCCAGACACTCTGATAGACGGCCCAGCTGAGCTTGCAGCTGACAGCCAGCATCAACTCCTAATTGTGCAAGGGAGCCATCTTGGACATCTAGCCCAGGCAAGTCATCAGGTTTCATTTTATTTTTTTGCAGCCCCAGCTGACATCTTAGTGCAGCTGCATGAGTAACCTCAAGTGGGAACTGTTCAGCTGAGCCCTTTTCAAATTTATGATGCACAAAATTATAAGCAAAATAAAATCGTTGATGTAAGCCACTAAGTTTTAAGGCAATTTTCCACACAGTGGTAGTAACCAAAACAAATTTTGGTACCTGGAAATGAGGGACTGCTATAATTAAAATGTAAAACATGTGATACTGGCTTTGACACTGGGCAAGAGACAAGGGCCTTGAGAATTATGTCAGTGAGAGCTGAAGGGAAAGGGAGGAAAATGTTATAAGAAGCTGAAGGAAAGGAGACCAGTGTTATGGAGTGGTGGAAAGTTAGTAAAACCATCACCTACAGTAATACAGAAAATAAAATAAAAAATGTCCTCAGTGAACTCTACAATCTAACCAAGGAAATATAGGGGCAGAGGGTTGAAGGTGCCCCTTGGTTTCTTCTAGTGCCTATAATAAAATGAGAGCAGAGAGGTACAAACAGGTGAACTAAAAAACCAACTATTCAATTTTCAAGTGGAATTTGGAGGAAATACAAAGGCCCCAAGACAATATTTTTAGTCAGTAGAGGGTTTGTAAAATAAAAAGGAGCATCAAGAGAAAGATTTTTAAGAAAAATGTGGTCAGAGGGTAAGAAGGAAACCAGAAGAGTAACTTTAAAACACTTTTTTTTTCCAAAAATATTTCCAAAAAATTCAAGATGGTATCTCAAGACACTATCATCCAGATAAAAAAGCATCTAAAGGTCTTAAGGTCATGCTTTGTAGATACCTCTTAAATAAAAGAGCTTCTAGGCTCATACATATATTGCCCTTAGCAGCCATACAGGGAGTCCAGGATAGAGAGGGTCTGTCTCAAAGACCTTCTGTGGTTTTTGTCAATGAAGAGAACTCTAATAAGATTCATAATAACCCACAAAATTTTCAAGAGAATTATATTGGCAGAAGCAATAGCATCCTGAACTGCAAGATCCAGAAGCAGAACAAAATGAAAAGAGGACTTTGGATCCCCCACCATCTGTGGGAAGGAAGCAGAATAAGAAAGCTACCCAGCTGCAAGCAGAGGCTATTTATAATGGAAAAGGAATAACTACCCCATGCTATCTATAGATTCCATTCGATCCCAATCAAAATTCCAATGGCATGTTTTGCACTATAGAAAAACCAAATCTTAACATTTGTATGGAACCACAAAAGACTCTGAATACCAAGACAATCCTGAGAAAGACGAACAAGCTGGAGGTATCACACTTTTTTATTTCAAACTATGCCCCAAAGCTATACTAATACAAACAATATGGTAATGGCATAAAATTAGACACACAGACCAATGGAAGAGAATAGAGAGCCCACATACATAGTCAACTAATATTGATAAGGGCACCAAGAATACTCAATGAGGAAAGAATAGTTTCTTCAATAAATTATGTTGGGAAAACTAGATAAGCACATGCAGAAGAATGATATTAAACCCCTACCTCGTGCCACTCTCAAAAATTAACTCGAAATGGATTAAAGACTTAAACATAAGACCTGAAGCCATAAAACTCCTAGAAGAAAACATAGGGGTGGAAGGCTCCTTGTCATTGTTATTGGCAATTATTTTTTTTATATGACAACAAAGGCACATGCAACAAAAGCAAAAATAAATGAATGGGACTACACTAAACTAAAAAGAAAAGAAACCCCTATATACTGTTGGTGTGAATGTAAATAGTTTCAGTTACTGTGAAAAAACATTATGGAAGTTCCTCAAAAAATTAAAAATAAAACTACCATAAGCCCAGCAATTTCATTTCTGGGTATTTATCCAAAAGAAATGAAAACAAAATATCAAAAGATATCTGCATTCTCATGTTTATTGTACCATTATTCACAATAGCTAAGATAGGAAAACAACCTAAGTGTTTATCAGCAAATGAATGCAATACATACACACACACACACACACACACACACACACACACACAAAATTAAATATTATTTAGCTATTAAAAATCCTGTCAGTTGTGCCAAAATCAATTTGGCTCAGTGGATAGAGCATCAGCCTGTGGACTGAAAGGCCCCGGGTTCGATTCAGGTCAAGGGCATGTACCTTTGTTGAGGGCACATCCACAGTGGGGGGTGTGTAGGAGGCAGCTGATCGATGATTCTCTCTCATCACTGTTTCTGATTCTCTATCCCTCTCTCTTCCTCTCTGCAAAAAATCAATAAAATATATTTTTTTTAAATTCTGCCAGTTGTAACAACATAGATGGACTTTGTCTTTTTCCTCTCAGCCACCTTGTAAGGGAGACTTTATTCCTCCTTTTCAGATAGGGACTGGGGACACATAATTTGTAAATGATGGGAACAGGGTTCAAACCCATGTGTTTGACCACCATATTTCACTGCCTCACTTGGACTGCCCATAGTCTAAATGTTTTGTTCCCACTCACCTACGCTTCCTGGGAGGAAGGTAGAAGTCACTGGAAAATTTCCATTCGCTTGCTTCAAATATTGACCTGATCCCTATTTTTAAACCATCCTAATTTAAAGTCAATGTCCATGTTTTAACGATGTCTACATCTCTACATGATGGTGGCATTAAGATGCATCTAGCACTTTGTTGGAACTTATTCACATAAAGTGAGTAGAGCTTGCATATATATATTATTCTGAAAATTTTTTCAGATGTCTAAGAAATTTTATACTTCTTAATATGAAAATAAAAAAGTTTTTTAAGTTGTTCCACTTTTCCACAGTCTTTTAAATGTCTTCTTCTTCCTTGAGATAGGTTGTGATATGAAATGTGAAGCCAAAAGAAGAATCCTCTGAGAGACTGGGGAATGAGCTGGAAACATGATTTTACTTCTCTGTAATGTGAATTCCATGAAAGCGAGGGCTTTGCTTGTTCACTGCTGTGTTCCCAGCACCTTGAACAGCATCTGGCATCCAGTAGGCACTCATATCTGTGGAATGAATGAATGAACTACCTGGCTCCCTGCCCAAGAGTCCTCTAAGTCTCTACAGCTTAGATAATTTGTCATGTGACTTCAGGCTCAGCATCTGCCATGGAACCAGCCCAAGGCCTTTGATACTCAAAGCGGGGTCCTTGAGCCAGCACCTGGAAGCTTGTCCAAGAAATGCAGAATCTCAGGCCCCACCACAGACCCACTACAATTGAACAAGATCTCTAAGTGATTTTCACCCACATTAAAATTTGCAAATGACTCAATAGGCCTGAGACCGGCATCGTCAGCATGACCTGGGAACCTGTTAGAATCTACTGAATAAGACACCAGGGAACTGGGGTCCAGCAGTATGTGCTTGAAACCTCCAGGAGGTTCTAATGCACCCTCCCATTTGAAAACCGCTGGCACAGGCTCACCAACCTTGTACAACTAGACTTTTTTTTTTTCGGATTTCCTACAACCAAACCTGTGTTTGGCCCCCTCTAATTATAGGAAGTCCACTTTGTCCTAAGTCTTTACATTTCAAATTTGGATAATCCTGGAAGTTCTTTCTTACCATTCCTTGCACGCGGTGTGACATATTCCATTCCAAACAGAATGAATCACCTCATTCTTCTAACCCAACCTTTAGAGAGTTCAGATACAGAGTTCTAAATATGGGTTCCAGACCTTAGGAATGGATCCTGTCAAGACTCTTCAGGCCTGTGGATACCGCAAGTCCCTGCACAAAGATGCTCCACACAGGTGGTGTGAGAAAGCTGAACTCCAGCCATGTTCTTCTAAGCGATTCACCTCCAGGCTGCATCGCCCAGTAGGGAGTCTTTTTCTAATTCAAAGGTGTTGGGTGAGCTAGCCGTGGTCCTGAGTCTTACTCCTGTGACTTGTGGATGATCATTTAAATGATGATATACAACAGGGCCCTACAGTCCCACATGCAGGCAGTGCACACGGTTCTAACCCTCTGTGCTGTGCCTGTCTGCCTTGATTACAGCTGATGGATGGCTCTCCTCTGCTCCTTTTAACTGACAGTTGTAGGGCTGTTTGCTCTTCTTCTAATTTCCACTTTCCTCCAGGTTTACTGTTAGCCTTTCACTTGTCAGCTATTTGATCTCTTTTTTAAGGTTTTATTGGTGTATCTTCTTCCATTTCTCAGAGCTCCTAGACATGGCTATATAAATTCTCTTAAAACTCTTAAACACCTATAGGCAAATAAATGCACAAAACATACATAGGTCTTTTATAAATAAGGTTTGGGCACTGTATTAATTTCAAAATATATAACACCTATTTGCTACTACAGGTTACAATCTATAATACAACTGCTAAGCTTAATTTTTTAAAAAGTAAACAAAACCCAAGGTCAATATGCATAAGTGGTAGAGCTATTGCCTACTTCCACTTATCAGTGTCAGTATTTATAAATTAACAACTTCAGTGTTCACAATAATACATTCTTGGACTGGAATTACAAGGTGAAAATCCATTTCCAGATGTCCTTTGGAAAAACATATTTAAGCATTTCACAGAGAAGGATGTGGAATGAAAATGTGTCTGTTTGTAGTATCTGCCCAGTGATCCTAGATCTGTCTCCAGGGGCAGACAGAACAAACTTTATCCTTCTTCCACCTGTCAGAACTGCAGATTTTAAATGTGTCTGTGTGTGTTTAAATATATTTGTAGTGATTCCAGAGAGGAAGGGAGAGAGAGAGAGAAACATCAATGATGAGAGAGAATCACACACCCCACACACCCACCCCAACTGGGTATCAAGCTCACAACCCAGGCATGTGCCCTGACTGGGAATGGAACCATAAGCTCCAGGTTTAGAGGTTGACACTCAACCACTGAGCCTCACTGGCTGGACAAACCTGCAGATTTTAAACAATGTCTTTCATACTTTCCCTTCTCCATTCCCACCCCCTAATTTTCTCCTCTATAAAATAAATACCATCTGTTCCTTTCATTGTTCATCACATGGTAATTTCCATCAATTTGCTACCTTGATTGTTCTCCTCTGAATATGTTCTTGTTGGTCTATAGAATGCAAAATGTATAGGGCCCGAATGAAGATACCCTTTCCCCTGAAACACATGAAATAGAGGACTATCATCTCCCTTAAGGTAATATACCTCTGCTTCCCAGCAGTATGGTTCAGTAGGTAAGCATCAACCCATGCACCAAGAGGCCATCAGTTTGATTCTCAGTCAGGGCACATGTCCAGGTTCAGGCTTGATCCCCCGTGGGAGGCGTACAATGCTTCTCTCTCATCAACATTTTTATCTCTCTATCCCTCTCCCTGTTTTCTCTCTCTAAAATCAATTAAAAAAACGTATTTTAAAAAAAGATAGTATACCGCTAGTGGTTTTACTTAACATCACACACCGCTTTGCACCCAGGTCCTGCTCACGTCAAACAAAACCTCAATGGTATATACACTGAGTGGCCAGATTATTATGATCTTTGAACACATAATAATATGGCTACTCAGTGTGTGTGTGTGTGTGTGTGTGTGTGTGTGTGTGTGTGTGTGGTGTATTAGAGGCCCGGTGCATGAATTCTTGCATGGGTGGGTCCGGCCAAGCTGGCCAGGGGGAGGGGACATGGGTGGTCGGCCAGCCTGCCTGCTGGTTGAACTCCTGGTCGAGAGGACAATTTGAGTATTAGCCTTTATTGTGTAGGATATACACTGAGTGGCCAGATTATGCGTTCAGAGATCATAATAACCTGGCCACTCAGTGTATGATGCTGATAAGTAAGGCTATCATAGCATTCTGGGGCTTTCCTCCAAAGTTTCTGCCCCTCCAGAAAAGACTGCCATCAGCCATGTCCCTCTATGCCCAGTCACAACTGACCACAACAGCCTTTATAACCATTGCTGGCTGCTTACTCACCAGCAGACATGAAAACTTGATTTTTAACAAGAGCAACAAAAAATAAGTGCTATCTATGAGGAAATCTGGTGACAATGATTTGTTATTATTACTGCTATTCCAAGCCCAGATGGCTCTCCAGATGAAATGAATAAAAATTGGATCCTCTTTGTGGCTGGTGACAGGTGCAGACTTGGCCCCTCCAGTGGGATCTCATCAGACACACAGCACACCGCCGGCTCAGGAGCTTCCCAAAGGCACGTGTGTGTTGTGGCAATTCCGAAAACTGTCAAGTGAATAATTGGCCTCTTATCTGGAGTCTTTAAAGATTCCCTTCTGCACATCCCTTCAAAAGCTGTATCAGTCGGGTTCTTTGTTTGCAAGCAACAGAAACAGGCTCTGGTTAACTTGAGCAGAAAAGGGTATTTTTTGGATGGACATGGGGGTCCTTCCACGATTGATGAAAGGTTAAAGAAACAGGCTTCATATATGATGGGAACCAGGGGAGTGCTGGAAATGTAGGTGCAGGAGATAACTGAGAATCTTGTCGGGTGTGGCTAAAATAAATGAAACGCAAGCTTTTATTTTCTGTTTTTGTATCACTCCCATCAAGATTTAAAATTTGAGTCAAGAGAGTTTGATGGCTCAGTTTGTGTCTTAGGAGGTGATCTGGGCCTCTGGTTACCAGTCTCAGCAAAGCAGTGCACAATAGATAATGACATAAAATTATATTGAAGAGGTAGGGTTTCCAGAATGGCAGGGAGAGGAGCTCAGCAAATTCTTTCCACCAAAACAACTATAGAACTGGACAAAACTGTCAAAAACAATCTTGACACACTGGAAACTGACCAAACTGGCAAGAATTTTAGAAATGTTTATTTAAGCAAACCTACTGAAACTTGGCTTAGGGGCAGTTGGACTCTGATATATTCACCTGGGGGTGTTCCAGTAGTACATGTAGCAAGTCTACCAGGGCAGGGCAGGCTTTTCTGCCAGAGGAGACTGCCTTGATTTGGAGGAGGACATGGGGATAAAATCGCATGTCCCTGAAATCATGCAAAACAGAGGTGTCTGTATAAGCAAACAAAAGGAGGACAATTTGGGAAAGGCCAAATATTACAGTCACAAGCAATAGACTAGAAGCATAGTCAGAAATTAGACAAGGGCCATCTAGGGAACTAGATAGTCATAGTGGGTCTAGAAAAATCCATCCTATCCCTAGAGGTCTGAAAGGCTGTAATCATGCTCAAAGGCCAAGTACATGCTCAGGAGAAACTAGAGAAAACTCTACTTTCTACACATTCCTGAATAATGTGACAGCCTGTGTACATGCAGAGAAGACACAAACATGCAGAGAAGACACACTGAGTGGCCATATTATTATGTGTTCAATAATAATATTGAACAGGTCCAAAAGAAAGTAAGAGCAGAGATAGATTTCTATTCCCTAAACTTGAATGTGTTCTCCAATCCATGTAGAGATCCACCAGCAAAGAGTAAAAGTCTCACTGGCTCAATGTGTTTGAGTATAACCTCTGACCAATAAATAAGCTATTCTGAACTAAAGGTAATTAGTAGAACACCAACTTTAGAAATAAAAATAAGACCAAAAACAAAACAAAAAACTCAGCAAAGATATCAGTTTGTCACACACTGAAAGATTACAGAATAAGTACAGTCAAGTCAATGAACAAACAAATGAACAAAAACCCCACAGCAATAACAATTCCAAGTCAGGAAATAAGAATCCATAATTACTATCTAAAATGTCTAGTTCCTAATAAAAGATTACAATATTAAAAGATTCAAGGAAATGTGAAAGTGGAAAAAGCCCAGGAAAAAAAAAGCAGTCAAACTGTCCCTGAGAGGTCCTCTACAATGATGGACTCAGCGCCGAAAAACTTCAAAGTAGCTAGTAAAAATATATTCAAAAACCAAAAGTATTACACTTTAAAAATGAAGGGGAAATATGATGACAATAACTAATCAAATAGAGAATAGAAACATATAGGTAGAAATTATATTTGCAAAAGAACAAAATTGAAATGGAAACTAGCAAGTCAAATGGAATTTTCACTGGAGGGGCTCAACATAATATTAGAGATAACATAAGAAAGAATCAGTGACCTTGAATATAAATCAATAGAAATTATCCAATGTGAAGAACAAAAGAAGCAGAAGCAGAAAAAGAAGGAGGAGGAGGAAGAGAAAGAGGCGGAGAAAGAGAAGGAATAGAAAGGAGGAGGAAGAGGAAGAGGAGGGGGGGAGGAGGAGGAAGAGTAGAGGAGGAGAAAGCCCTCAAAAAGCTATAAGAGCTGAAACCGGTTTGGCTCAGTGGTAGAGCGTCGGTCTGCGGACTGAAGGGTCCTGGGTTCGATTCCAGTCAAGGGCATGTACCTTGGTTGTGGGCACATCCCCGGTAGGGGATGTGCAGGAGGCAGCTGGTCGATGTTTCTCTCTCATAGAAGTTTCTAGCTCTCTATCTCTCTCCCTTCCTCTCTGTAAAAAATCAATAAAATATATATGTTTTTTTTAAAAAGCTGTAAGAGCCCATTGAGCACACCAACATACATGTAATGGGAATCTCAGAAGGAAATAAGTGTGAGAGAGAACAAAAATATTTGAGAAAAAAAGGCAAAAACCTCCAAATTGATGAGAAATATTAGTCTACAGATTCAATAAGTTTTGTGAACTCCACATAGATATAAATATAAATAGATCTGGAAAGCTAAAGACAAGTTTGAAAGCAGCAAGAGAAAAATGACTCATCACATACAGAGTGACATAAGTACAATGAACATCTGACTAATTTTAAACATGGAAGCCAGAGGCAGTGGGAGGACATATTGAAGGTGCTAGGGGGAAAATTCAATCACAAGGAATTAAATAAAAAATCAGCAATAGAAATAAAATTAGGAAATCCACAAATATCTAGAAATTAAATAAGATACTTCATAATGACCCATGAGTCAAAGAAAAAAATCACAAGGGAAATTAAAAAACATTCTAAATTAAAATACAAAATATCAAAAACTAGAAGCCTGAGGCACGAAGATTAGTGCAAGAATGGGGTTTCCTTTCCTTGGCTGCTGGCACCACCTTCACTCTAGCCCTGGAGCCACCTTTCTGCCTTCCCACACTTCCCAGAGGCCTTGAGCACCTGAGCACCATGGTGATGATGCAAGCATCCTGCCCCACCCCCGGCCACTCAGCACCTGCATATACAAATTAACCCCCCATCTTTGTTGGGTTAATTTGTATACTCACTCCTGATTGGCTGGTGGGTGTCACAAAGGTATGGTCAATTTGCATCTTTCTCTTTTATTAGTGTAGATATGGATTGTAACTAGAAACATGCTAAGAGGAAAATGTATAGTTTTAAGTGCTTGTATTAAAAAATAAAAAAGGATCTCAAATCAATAATTTAATGCTTCTACCTTAAGAAACTAGAGAAAAGGAGCAAACTAAGCCCAGAGCAGACAGAAAAAGAAAATAGTAAAAAATTTTAGTGGACATCAATGAAACAAAAAAAAATAGTAAGACTAAAATATCAATTAAATCAAAGTTGGTCTGTAAAAAGATGCATAAAATTGACAGCCTTTAGCCAAATTGACCAAGCACAAAAGAGAGAAATCAAGAGGTAGAGAACAAGAGAGGATATAAATAACAAAAGTCAAGACTGAAAGAGAAGATATCACTACCTACCCTTCAGAAATTAAAGGAATTATAATGGACTAGTAAAAATAATGTTATGATTCAACAGCTTAAGTAAAATTGACAAATTCCCAGAAGCACACTAATTATCAAAATGAACTTCAGAAGAAATTTTAAAATAAGAATAGACCTATAACAAAACTACAAAATAAATTGAATTACTAATTTAAAAAAGCCATACACAAACCCCTCCAAACCCAACTGGCTTCATTAGTGAATTCTATCAGATATTTAAATAATGAATAATGCCAACCCTCAAAAAAAAATCCTTCCAGAAAATATAAGTAGTGGAAACACTTCCCAAATCATTTTATGAGGCCAATATTACCCAAATGTCAAAATCAGACAAAGATATCATCAGAAAGTAAAACTGCAGACTAATATCTTCATGAATACAGATACAAAAATCCTCAACAAAATATTGGCAAAATGATTCTTGAAATAAAAAAAGAATTATACACCATGGCCATGTAGGACTTATCTCAGTAATGCAAGATTGGCTAAAATCTGAACATTAATTAATGTAAAGTGCCATGTTAATAGAATAAAGCACAAAAGCCACATGATTATCTCAATAGATGCAGATGAAGCATTTAACAAAATTCAATACCCATTCAAGTAAAAATATTCAACAAACTAGGAATAGAAAGGCTAAATCTCCCTCAACCTGATAAAGTGCATCTATGAAAAACTTACAGCTAAATATCATACTAAGTGGTGAAAGACTATTCTCTCAAGTTCAGAAACAAAGTAAGAATGTGTCTCTCTTGCTACCTTCTATTTAAAATTGTGCTAGAGGTTTTAGTTAGCAAATAAAGGGGGAAAGTTTTAATTAAAACCATTCAAGTTAAAAGTAAGAAGTAAAATGGTCTTTATTTGCATATTACATGAGTCTGTATAGAGAAAATCCTAAGAAATCCATACAATTTTCTCTTTAAACTACCAGAATTAATATATGAGTACAGCAAGAGCACAGGAAATAAGGTAAATATACAAAAATAATTGTATTTTGACATAATAGCAATTAATAATTCACAACATGCAAACAATTTCATTCACAATAGCATTAAGAAGAGTAAAATATATAGGAATAGACTTACCAATAAATGTAAGACTTGTACACTGAAAGTTACAAACCACTATTAGAGAAATTGAAGAAGAGCTAAATATTAGGAGAGATATTCCATATACAGGGATTGGAAGACAAAATTGTTAAAAAGTCAGTTTTCTATGAATTCAACATGACCTCTATTAAAATTCCAACAGTATATTTCAGAAATTAACAAGCTGGTCTTAAAATACATGTAAAAAGGCAAAAATCTCTGACTAATCAAACGAATTATGAAAAAGAAGAAAAATGTGGGAGAAATTTCACTTCAAAATTTACTATAAAGCAATAGTAATCAAGAGAATGTGATACTGGGGTAAGGAGATATGTATAGATTTAAATTAAACATAATTGAGTCTAAAACACATTTCTGGTCAATTGATTTTCAACAAAGATATCAAGATAATTCAATGGGGGAAAGAATAGAAACTCTTAGAAAACAATGCTGAGACAATTGAATATCCATGTGCAAAATGATTCATCTACACCCTTACTCCATACCACACACACAAAATTAATTCAAAATGGACCATAGACATAAATTTAAGAGGTAAACTATAAAACTTCTAGAAAGAAAAAAACAGGAATAAATTCTTAGGACTTTGGATTAGACAAAACCTCTTAGATATAATACCAAAAGCATGATCCACAAAAGAGAAATTTCAAAACAGCTTTTTATTGATGGTAGCCATTCTTGCAAGTGTGAGGTAATATTTCACTGTGGTTTTAATTTGCATGTCTCTGATGATTAGTGACACTGCATGTTTACATATATATATATGTAAACATGCATATATACTAATAATGCATATATACTAATAAATTAGTAATTCATATATATATATAAAATATATATATATATTATTTCAGAGAGGAAGGGAGAGGAGAGAGAGATGGAAACATCAATGATGAGAGAGAATCATTGGCGGGTTGCCTCCTGCACATCCCCTACTGGGCATCAAGCCTGCAACCCAGGCATGTGCCCTTGGCCGGAATCGAACCTGGGAGCCTTCAGACCTAAGGCCGATGCTCTATCCACTGAGTCAAACCAGTAAATGAGCTGCTGACTACAGATAAGGACTAGAGGGGACTGCGATGCCTGGAAATGGGAGGCACTGAAGGCTCCTATCATCCACTCTTAACAGGAATATATCTCCTCGGCCATGGAAATGTAACAATTTCTAAATTCTGCCCACTTATTTTTGCCCTTCAAATGAATCCAAAGATGCTGCTGCTCTCAGTGAGTCCTTGGAGAAGCGATCACTTATCCATCTGAGAGGTAGGCTAGGAAAATCTGTTACCACGGCAAATAACTCCATTCCACTTCATCTGGAGGATGAAGGGTTGCAAACCACCAGTCTCTCCCCTCCAAGATTTTACAACTTATTCTGGACCCTGAAACATGAGGCTGTCGGTAATGTCGCTCTTATTTGTAAGGAGTGCTTCCTAAATGCCAGGCACTGAGCACAGGACCTAGCCTGAATTCCATCATTTACTGTTCACAATAACATCACCAGGTACATAGACTGTTACTACCATCTCACAGACAAGGAAGTCACCCACTGTCTTCACTAGCAGAGAGGTGTGGACAAGGAACCCGGAATGCTGGTGACCCTTGAGCCCTGGCAAAGGTCAGGGGTGTACACCCACTGTTTAGTCCAGACAATGGTAGCTGAGGCAACTTTCCTACCAGATAGTCATGCAAATCCTTATTGAATAAGATACTCTGTTACTGGAAATTGCCTACATAAAGGCTATAGGTGTATCCCAAATTGAATAAAAGGATGGCAAAGCCTGAGCCCAACCAGAGTCCTTCCACTTTTTCCAATATTTCCAAATTGTTATTTCCAATATTTTCCAATATTTCCAAATTGTTATTTCTTGTCCCGTCCCTTTCATTTGCATGTGGCCCCTCTTCCAGAGCTCAAACCCTGAACCACTCGGGACGTGGGTCATTCACAGGAGGGGAAGCTCAAAACATTCCTAACTCGCTAAGTGTAGATGAGTGGTGGACTTGGGACTCACTCTCAGCTCTGACACAGAGCCTGCAATTCTTGTCCATGAACGTGGGGAAAGAGAAAGGTATTGGAGTTTGAGAAAGAGACAGGTCTTTGTGGTTGGGGTGCTGATAAAGAGCCAAGATCTCCTGCAAGTAGAGTAGTTGCAGGAAACTCACCTGGAAAGAGTAAAAGAATTTATTATAAGCTTTCCTTTCTTTCCTTTCTCCCCCCCCCCCCTTTTGTCCCCCCAGAGTGAGACAGCGAGGCACAGCAGGGGACAATGAATCTTCCAAGGTCATGCCACAAGTCACTAGCCAAGCCTGGCCTGTCACTCACAGTTCTGAATCCCCAGCTCACTGAATTCAGCAGGCAAAGCAGCCGTGGAGGGGCTGTGTCAAATAGGTCTGGAAGACCGCACCTGCCTGCAGTGTTTCCCTCTCCCCTTCTCCCCACTGTGTCCCCCGCCCCCTCCACACACAACCCTCTCATCCTCCCTCCCACCAGCCCATAAACTGTCCCCGGAAATGCCAGGATCTGAACACCATATTGGCCGTGAGGGACTCGGTCAACTTCTTTGCCTTCTGTCTGTTCTAAACAGAGGGCATTGCCCAAGTTATTAGTAAATACCAAGGCTTAGTTTATTGTATAAAACTTCAATCCAACAAATAAATGAGCCATCAAGTTTGAATTTATGTAGCATTCAAAACACATTAAAGCCATTTGACCATGACAAAGGCCTTTCCTGCTTTGAATGATGAAGCCGGCGCTTGCAAATACCCTTCGGATGAGACATTAAGCGAGGTCCTTTCAGTTTGTCTCTGGGGACTGTCAAGGTGGAAGGGAAAGGCTCTGGCACTCTTTTCTAAAGAATTCTTTTGGGAAAATCCTATCTTGGCTAAGTTTCCTTCCTCTACAAAAGCATTTGTGAGCCTATATTATTCAGAACAATTACAATCACTCGGCTAGGTCATCTAGCTGGCCGGCAGGAGGCCCTTGCTTACCTTGGGATAATCCCAGGGAGACATCAAGGAACAAGTTCTCATTAAAGGAGGCCGGTCACCGGTGTCACGAGGTCCCAGCTGCTTTTGTGGCCTGTCTCCGAGCCGTTTCTCCATCTGCAAATTGGTTATAAATAATACCTCCAAGGAGCTGGTGAGAAATTAATGAGATAGCACAAGAAAGGGCCTTTTATCAATCCCAAAGCCCTGTTCCAATAAAAGGTGTTATTATTAATAATATGTAAAGGTAATAAGTCAGCCCCACCTTCTCACTCCATTTCAGTTTGTTTGTTTGTTTGTTTGTGTTTTGCTACAATGGGAAGTTTCTCATTCAGCTGGTGTTTCTGCTCTTGCAGGGAGCTCTTGGGGCCAGCGGTTGCTATTAATGACTGGGGCTGACCCCTTGGAGGTGAGCTCCATCTGGCCAAGGACTGAGCCTCTCCATAAACAGGCAATTTTCTGGCAGACGTTGCCAGGAGACGTAGAGAGCCTGGGAGAAATTATATTTGTCTGGGCTTCTTCCTATTGCACCCCCAACTGCCACCCAAATGAAGATCAAGAACAAACTTAAAAATATCTCCTTTCCAGCCAGGCTGGTGTGGCTCAGTGGTTGAGCATCAGCCTGTAAACTAGGAGGTCATGGTTCAGTTCCTGGTCAGAGCACAAGCCTGGGTTGCAGACTCGATCCCCAGTGGAAGGCATGCAGGAGGCAGCTGATCAGTGATTCTCTCTCATCATTGATGTTTCTATCTCTCTCTCCAACTTCCTTCCTCTCTGAAATCAATTTAAAAAAAAATACCCCCCCCCCAAAAAAAAGCACCAAAAAAAGTAGATGTCCAGTAAATCTGGGTGAGAGGGGTTAGAAAGAATATGCACTCAATAAACTGATTGGACACCTGCCACGTGCAAGCATTCTGCCCAATGCTTAATGGAAAGATGAGGAAGACACGGGCGCTGCTCTCCTGGGAAGTTAGACATTAACAGACACGCCAGTAATAGATACGCTCTGGCTGGAAGCTGGGACCAACTAACTAGCTGTGCCTTGCGGAGTCCAGCTCCATGGCCTTTGTTTCAGCACCTTTGGGGTTAGGACTGATTGGTAGGTATCAAAGTTTCAGGTCATTTTAGCATCTCTCTCTTCCAACTGTGAAAACCTGGATCATTTCCTCCTCAATCTCAGCCTGGGGTGATTGATTTCACCGGATACACATTAAGGTACAACCCATGCGCATTCTCTGCTGGAAGGAATACTGGGTGACATGGGAGAGCTAACTATCCGAGGGTTCAAAGAGGACCAAGGAGACAGATCAAAGGGAAGAAATCCAGTCCTTGCCCTCCAGAGGTCTGAACTGTTGTGTAAGAGCTAGAAATAATTATAAATATGCCACACTCTCAATCTCATTTAACCATCACAACAACACCATGGAACAAACCTTCACTGCCCTATTCTACAGCTCAGGAGTAAATGTTTTTTCCCAAGATCCGCAGCTAGTGAAGTCAGGATTCGAATTCACACCTCGCTGACTTCCAATCTGGAAGTCATGTACTGTTCCTGCCTGAATCCTTTTATCTTGAGCTCCCTGGTAAAGGCCTGATATTTTGGAAAGTATGCCTAGAAGGTTAAAGCTCAGATGAGATGATGGGTGTAAAGCACCTACTGTAATACCTGGAACCTAATAAGTGTTGAATATATGACAGCTTCTTCTACTTCTACTATTATTAGCATGCCATGGCGGAGCTCAGAGAACAGACTCCAGCTCTGGGAGAAGGTGTTGGGGAGAAGCCATGCATGTTATCAGTCTGTTCAGGGCAGAATCCAGGACCTAAGAAAACACAGAAGAGGGTAATTTCCTGAGGCTGCCTATGGAAAGACAGAACTTTGTACTAAGCAACAAAGTTCCAGAGTGTTTGTGTGTCCATCCATCCATCCATCCCTCCATCCATCCATCCAACATCTATCCATCCATCCAACAAATCTTTCTAAGCACATCTTATGTGCCTGGCACTAAGTATAAAACAATGAACGAAACAGACATAGCTCTGATCCCACGAAACTCGTCAGTGGGGAAGATGGACAACTGTAAACACAGAAACAAATAAATATGTCATCACAATTGAGAATAGCATCATAAATGTGATGTGCTGGGTGCTAGGATAGAGAACACCTGAGGAGAGAAGCTGTTGAGAATATCAAGGAAGGCCTGTCCAAAGAGGTGACATGTAAAATGAATTTGAAGAGAAGAAGTCAGCCAGGAGGAGGGGGTGGGGCAGAGTGCATTGAGACCTGCTGCTCATGGAACCGCCCAAGGGACCACCTGACAGCAGATCCTGTAGGCACAACAGCTCACCTGCAAGCCTGCAGCCCTGTGGGAGTTGAAACTAGTGAACGACTCTCCCTGCACCATTGATTTGGAGACTCGGGGATCTCTGGTTGTAAAGGTAGCCTGAGAGGAGGTCCTGGGGAACCCAGGATGTCAAAAATAAGGACACTGGCCCAAACCGGTTTGGCTCAGTGGTAGAGCATCAGTCTGCGGACTGAAAGGTCCCGGGTTCGATTCCGGTCAAGGGCATGTACCTTGGTTGTGGGCACATCCCCGGTAGGGGGTGTGCAAGAGGCAGCTGGTCGATGTTTCTCTCTCATCGACGTTTCTAGCTCTCTATCTCTTTCCCTTCCTCTCTGTGAAATATCAATAAAATATTAAAAAAAAAAAAAAAGAACACTGATGAGTTGCCATTCAGGTGCTTCCCAAATTCTTCATGAGATGCATTGAATGGAGGGGTTGGGAGTGGTTCTGGGGAATCGGGTGGGGACAGGCCACCCAGAGTTCAATCTGCTTTCCAAAGCCCCACAAAGAGCACGACTGCTATTTACATTTCAATGTAAATCAAGCCGCCTTCAACCAGCAAGGCTGTGTAAACTTGTGTTTAATGTCAGGTTCATATTAATATTTGTATTAACAAGATTGATCATTTACATAACAATGCATACGTCGAGTCACTGCTAGGTCTGGGTTTACACACATTTGCATAATGTTTACAGATTGATTGATTAGACAAACTGAACATAAATCCAAGTAAACTGCTAGCTGTTCGTTTGTTTTTTTCCTGTCGGGGCTCGGCAGCCTATATCTTAATAAATGGGCTAACCTGAATCTAAGTCCTCTGTTATAACCTTCACAGAGATTTAATAGTTCAGAAAAGTAATTTTCATTGAGAAGAGTAAGATGAAATCATCAGGGCTATTTTTCCCTTTAATCTCTGCATTGAGCAGTGAAGAGCACACTGGCTTTAAACTATGCTCTAACAGAGATAAAACCAGGCCGTGGGCAGAAAATTGAGATTTCAGACTCCTTCTGCCTTAACCCCGGGCGGGCGGAGAAGTTCAGGTTTGTCAGGGACCTTGATGGGCCCTCTGCAACTCCGTTACCCTCTGGTCCCAAGAAGCCAGAACCGAGTGCATCTTCCTTTTGTGCCTTGAGCGCCTCCTTCTGGCTGAAGAATATGGAGATTCATGCAAGGCCCTCACCTCTATTCCAATTCTTTCCTCCCCTTCACGGGGTACCACTTGAATTGCCCAGGAGATCTATGGGGATCATGAAAACAAATGAAGACCAAGGTAATGAGAATAAGCAAAGGCTATTTATTCTGATTTTGCTACAGCAAGGTCAGCCAATATCACTCACATTTTTGATAAAGACTTAAAGGCAGGCAGAGGAGTGAGCAAGTCTTATAGTAGAAAAAGGGAAGGCTTCAGGTGCAACCTGATTGGAGGCTGTTGGCCTGGGGAAGCTGAAGGTGAGCTAAGTAGAAGGGAGGTATTCTATGAGTTCAGTCAGGGATTAGTATTTGGCCTTCCCAGGTGGGTATCCTACGTTGGAAGTGGGGACAAAAATTAGGAAAGGTGTCAGTTATTGCGTCCTGGCCATTTGGGGCCAATTGTTAACAGAAGTTCTTGTGTAGCATCGTAGACTGTTCAGCAGTCTGACTTCCTGCAAGATGACTTACAGCAAGCTGCCTTCCTAACTACTGGTTGTTGGTTTCCTGGGAAGGTTGCTGCAGGCTGTGGGTCAATGTTCCAAAACCAATTATACCGTATTTGCCGGCGTATAAGACGATTTTTTGGCCCTGAAAAATATGCCTCCAAGTGGGGGGTAGTCTTATACGGCGAGTATATAACAAACTCTGTATTTTTAGTGGAAATGTTAGGGGGTCGTCTTATACGCCCAGTCGTCTTATACGCCGGCAAATACGGTAATTTAAATCTTTGTGTTCAAAAAGCAAATCATTAAGAGTGGTCAAATATTTCAGAAAGTATTGAGTATCTTAATCTTGGAGACTCTGATCAGGATTAAATATGATATGCTAAGAGTTTCCCAGGGATCATCTTGATTCGTTTTTTCAATGAAGTCCTTGAAATAGGGCTGCTATCATTATCGTTGCCATCATCATCATCAACTGTATTCCTATTTTTTTAAACGTGAGGAAACTGAGGCTTATACCATTCAAGTACTTTATACAAGCTCCATGTATCTAGAAAGTAATGGCAGTCAAATGCAAATCCAGGGAGATCTAATGCCCACCCAAGCACTGGAGAAATCAAATGCTCCCCAATACTTTAAAAATAACGATTAGAAGCTCAGTATTTCCATCAGTTTGAGGTGCTAGTCTCAAGTGGTTATGACTTATTTACTGAAACCATTCCCAGTGGGATCTCTATTAGCCAAGCCTTGGCCTCATTCTCTTTATATTCTGATCTCTGGAAAGACTTCATTTCTTCAGAAATGCTCTTGGTCAGACTTTCGCTCCTTCACACAGGGAACTCTCTCCCCTCCGGCTCTCCCCTTTGTAACGCTCGCGATTCAGAAGGTACAGAAGGACGGAGCTTGTATTTTCCTGGGATGCTCTGCAGTGGCTGCAATGGGAGACTTTGACTTTGGAGGGCTTCCTGGAGAAGGTGCCCACTGGTCCTTAAGTGCCACGCTCCCCTCACACTCCCGCCACACTGATTTCTCTGGGGTGGCTCAATATACCCAGCTTGCTGGCACCTCAGACTCTTCGCATTACAGTTTCCTCAGCGGGTGCGAGCTGTCTCCCCAATCTTCCACTGCTGGCTCCTCTTCATTCGGGTCTCAGCTCTGTGTTACCCCCTCCAAAGCCCTTCCATGATATCCATATCTAATATATGACCCTACTCCATTCCCGGCCCAGCACATGCCACGCCCTAGTTTAAATTTTTGTCTTTGTAGCATGCTACACTGTCTGTAACTATCTCATTAATTTTAAATGCTTGCTGTTGACGTCTCCCATGAGACCCTTACTTGCATGTGGTCAGAAACCCTGTAGCTTGTTCATTGTTGCATCCCTTGCTCCTGGCATCTAAGAAGCTCTCAGGAAAGACTTGCTGAATAAATTATCCTATGTAATCTTCCCAGCAGCCCACAGGGCAGGTCCTGCACTGCAGCTGAGGGGCTCAGGGAAGTTAAAACAGTTTGCCCAAGACACCCAGCTAAAGACTGGGGGAGCATAGAGCGACAACTTAAACCCAGGTTCCTCTGCCTCCCGTTCTTTTAATTCCCTCGCATTCAACCTGTTGGTGAGGGAGGGAGTTACTCCCCAGGGCGACGGGGCCACCCAAGACAAGACACCTGGCACTGGACAGATGAAAGCAGAGCAGTTTATTAGTCACAAACTCACAGCCCCAAGGGAGGAGGAGACTGGGGGGTTGCTGGGACGCAGTGGGTTGCACTAGGGAACAGAGTGAACCGCAGGGGACTGTGGGAGGTTTATCCAAAGGGTGGGGAGCCCCTGGTTCCAGCGGGAGGACACGATTGACATGTGTGAATGTCTTGGAGCTGGAGAGGAACTGAAACCTGCTCCTTGGGGGTGAGCAAGAAGCACACCCAGTCTGTTTACTAAGGCGGGTTGTGTGGCTGGGAGCCCTTCTCTGTGGGAGCAACGTGGGAACCTCGGGGTTAGGCCATTTAAGGCCCTCCCCACTTCACCAAAGGCCAACGCAGCCCCTGATACAGGACTTTAACTTTAGGCCTTCCTCCACACTCAGATTAAAAACTGTGCTGATGGGTAAAAGAGAGAATGAGAGGACTGGGAGTAAGGAGACAAAGTAGAAGTTGCCATTGAATAAGGCAGCCTACATTTAAAGAGGGTCGGCCAGCACCCCCGAGGGGAGTCCCCCGCTCTTTCCAAAATACGTCCCAACCTTCAGAAGATTCTATCTTATTTTGAGAGTACTGGAGAATTGGCAAGGCTGGTCTTTCTGGGAGGTACCTCAAGGGCACTGTGTTAGGGCATTTGAGCTCGTGTAGATTATGGGTGTTGGCAGACTTGCGCCCTGGAACCGATTCAACACCTACCCATATAATACCCGTGGGTCTTGGTAGTGTGATTTTAAACACCCATAAAAATCAAGCTTTATTGATAGGGAAAGCATAATAACTCCTTGGAAGTGGGCCCTGTTTTGTGCAAAGAGAGTATACACGGTGTTCCCACTATAGATAACTGACCCAAGAGTCCTCTGGGGTCACTGAGGCCGCGAACATAAACTCATCTGAAGAACTCGTTAAAAAACAGTGATTACCATCCAAATCATGGTGCTCTTGCCTGCATTTCAGATGCTTTGTTGGGTCAGGCATCAAATTATCTCCATTATGTGGATGAAGAGATATTTGCAGTTCTTTTTCATTTTGCTTTGTGCGTGTGTGTTTGTTGTTATTTTGCATCCTCAGTTTATTGCGATTGAATTCTTTCTCTACTTTTACATCCCCGCCCAGGAAAGAAGAGGTAAACATCAGCCTGCATCCCCTGGCTTTCCGGGGAAAGGTGCAACACCCTTATATACATCACTTGGAGAGGTATCTCATATGAACCCTTCCCCTCTAATATGTGAATACATACAAACACCTGTATGTACATACACTTACACATTCATATACAGTACACATGTATACACATGCACACACACATACTGTAGTATACTAATGCCACAGACAGCCTGGATCCCGCCTACCTTTTGCCACTTACCACCTTCCTCTTTCCCTCCTGCCAGAAAAAAACATGGGCCACATCATGATTTCTCCTGACAGTCCTTCTGGAACTGTTCCTACCCCTTCTCTCTCTTTACCTCCGACCCTCACTCTCTTTCACTGGCTGACCCATGGCCGCCCATCGAATCTCACTTCCTCAGAGAGGTACATGCGTTAATTATGACTCACATTTCCCATCCTGCAGTCCTCCATGTTCAGAGGCGGCCCTGGGAGGTGCGGGCAAATGGCACGGGCAGCCTTTGGGTCAGAGTGGGCAGGGGCCAGACCGCAGCACCAGCGGGGGGATTGGGCCTGTCCATTTCTCTCCTGAATTGTTCTCACCATTCAACCCTGTTTTCTCCACCTTGGTTCAGACTACCATGAGTGTCCAATGAACTACGATAGCAGCCAATCTGATCAGGTGACAGGGCATGATCCCTAATCTTGGGCTTCTGGCCTGGGCTCCGCACTGCATGGGGTGCAGCTCTGGCTCTCGCTCAGCTGTGCCCCACACTTGGGTTGAGGAGTCACCATGGGGCCAACAGTATTCTGGCCAAGGAGACGTTCCTACCAAGGCCTGTGTGAGCCCCCATCCTCCACCTTTGCTGCATAATTTGAGACCTAGATTCACATACCCAGGACCCTGCCTTCCTGACACTCCAGCTCTGAACACATTCTGACCCTACACGGGACCCCTCCCAAGTCCACCTCCCTGAAGGCAGAGCTTGACCAGTGTGCACACCACCAGGTCTGGGAAGTGGCCAAGGCAGCTGTTTGCCTGGGAGTGGATATGAACATCGGGTACAGAAAACACAGGTCTGCCGAGTGGGGCAGAACTGGGAGGAGAAGAGGCCACGGGCTGGGGTCCCTGTGGTGTGAGGGAGCCTGAGGTACTCCCTGTGAGACCCCCCAGGGACGCCTTGCTACCCTTAGGAAACCATCCAAGCTTCTGAGAATACAATGCAAGGCCCCAAAGGTCTTTCCTTCCTGTGCTTCTCTGGCCTCAGCCTCTTCTCCCAAGCTCCCTCTCCAATCTGAATTCCAGATCTACTGGACCATTTGCCTACCCTTACCAGATAATTTACTCTATTTTACCATAATTTCTTTACTTTCTGATCCCCTTCCTCCCCTCCACACCCTGCCATGCCCTGGTGTCTCCCTAACTCTCAGGACTGGGCATGGCACATGGCATGGAGTGGCTGTGAGATCTGGGTTTTCTCATTAGTCAACAGAGCCAAATATCAACAGTACAACGATTGAAATGTCTTTTGAGAACCAAATTTTTTAAACTTAAACTTCTTCTAACTCCACTTCAAAATAGTCTCACCCAGGCCGTGGTATTTTGTGGAAGAGCCACACTCAAGGGGCCAAAGAGCTGCATGTGGCTCACGAGCCGCAGTTTGCTGACCAGGGGCCTAGAACCTCTGAGCTACCCCAGTCCACACTCCAACACCCAGAAGCTTCTGAGAGTGCTATGCTGGGGGAGGGAATGGAAAAAGGAGACATGAGCAGAATAAAGAACATCAGTAGGCATCTCCATTATTTTAGTCCTGGTTCCCACATTTGCAATCTGTGTCAGAGGTCAGCAAACTTTTTCTGTCAAGGGACAGATAGAAAATGTTATAGGCTTTGCAAGCCAAATCTTCTCAACACTGTCTTTGTGGCACAAAAGCAGCCACGGACAATGAATAACTGAATGGACATGGTTGTGTTCCAATAAAACTTTATGTATAAAAACATACAGAGGGCCAAATTTGGTCCACAGTTTGCCAACCTCTATTCTCAGTGATCTAGAGCCTATCAAATCTTGTCTGAAAACTGTTGTGGACACAATATCTACTTTATAGCAGGTGAAGAAATGTTATTGAAATTATTTTGAAAATTATAATGAAGTAGAGCACTAGGGAAGTAAACATTATTAGTATCAGTAATGCTAATATGCGATGGCTAGTCCCGTTAATAAATTTATTGAATACTCACCTTAGTGTCTTCTATTCATGACTCAATCCTCACAAATATCTTGTGGGAAAAAAATGCATTTTACCAATTTACTGATGAGGAAACAGAGGCTCAGAAAGAGGCTCACGCCGGTGGTTGGAGGCAGGGCTGGATTCTAACTGCTAGCAGTTGCTGCATCCAAAACAGTGGCCTCAAAGAGGGAAATGGAGCTGTGTGGGGCGTGGGTAACAGAGAAATAGATGGTGGCACGGCTGCAAACAGATGGGCCTGTTGTGTTCCGATAGGAGGGCAGGGCCAGATCCTATGCCCCTGGCTGTCACACGAGTGCCCGTGTTTGCCATGGCATCTGAGGAGGGAGCTTTTCCCAGGCAGGGTCCCAGGTCTAAATCCTAAACACGGCCAGCTACCTCTGACAGCGGTGCAGAGCCGGCCTTCTTTGCAAGGGTTTCCCTGAGTCACAAGGCAGCTTTCCAGAACTTTCTGGGCCTGCCTCAGCCCCGAAGGGAGGCTTGAGAGCCGGTGCCACTGAACACAGAGTCCCCTGCCTTGAGGAGGCCGGATTTAGCAATCTGTCACACACAACCCACCTCAACGTGCCACGGGGCTCAGCGAGCAGGCAGCTTGGGCAAGCAGACAGGGTCTAGAGAGCCCGGGGGAGGATAATTATGGTACTTGCGTTCCTCTAGCGTGCGCGTCAGGAGGAAAGGATTAAGCGAATTGAAGAAATCTCCAGCACTGACGTCAACGGTGGCTGCCGAGCGATTGTTTTATCTGCATCTCACCTGCTTCTGAGAGCCCGGCTGGGGAGGCCTACCCACATGCATCTCCACTTCGCCCCTAGCAGCTCTTTTCAGAAATAGTTTGAGTTGGCGTTAGCCATTCTGCAAAGGAGAGAGGAGCTAAAAATAAGTGCATGCGAAGGAGGTTCCCCGCCTTTTTTTAAAAAAAAAACTTCCAAAGCTCGCATCATGTTTCCCAGAGGAAGATGGAGTTGATTTTCCTGAGGTTTCACCTACGTGTGTGTGTGTGTGTGTGTGTGTGTGTGTGTGTGTGTGTGTGTGTGTGGTGAAATAATGGTACTGAGAATGCAATTACTACACAGGGACAGGTGACTGCCACTCTCAAACTCTCTCTTTCTCCTCTCTCTGGAGCATCAGGAAACCTGTGTTCCTAGGGGCCATGCATGGTCATGCAAAAAGGAAGCTAGGACTCCGGGGCCATTGACCTTGCTCTCCGACCCGCAGCGCCACCTTCAGGCCCAAACATCTCCAAACCCAGAGCCTGCTAGGGGTAGGCTGCTGTCTTCTGCCCTGACAGATTTTGGAGTCCTCTCTGTAACAAATTGGAAGAGGGAGTAAATAGTAATATAATGGTTTCTTCTTTTAGTTCAAGGCATTGTACTATGTCTACCAAATAATATTTGCCACATGGACTGCTATTTCCTGACAAATAACACATCTGAAAAATATAGCCAGTTGCCTAATGTATGCCATGGTGCATTCTTAGGCAGCCTTAGCGGAATGCGAGGTGAATCTGGGAATAGGCGTTTGAGTGCTTATGCCTGGAAACCTGGCGTTGTTCTCTGTCGCTCTCTGATGTTGGGTGAGTTATTTCAACCTTTTTTTATTATTATTGTTTTCATTTATGACATGGGGGGGGGGGAATGATGCTCACCGCATGGAGTTGTGAGGATTACATGGGATGGCTCAACAAAAGCATCTGGCACATAGTAGGCACTCAAGAGTGGCACATCATTGCCATTATCATCTGCCAGAAAATCCTAAGGCATCAGGTTTTGTATGAGCCAGGCCTCCCCAGAAAAACAGAACCACCAGGATGTGTAAATAACATATATTTGGATTTTAAGGAATTGGCTGGTGCAACTGTGGGGGCTGCTGGCAAGTCCGAAATTTGCTGGCTGGCTGGCTGTCACGCTGGAAATTCCAGTTATTGCGGTCTTGAGTCCCAAGGCAGTCTGAAGGTGGAATTCCTTTCCTCTGCCGGGGACCTCAGCATTTGCTCTAAGGCTTTGAACTGATTGGCTGAAGTCCACTCAGAATCTACTGATTCAAATGTTAATCACATCCCAAAAAAATACCTTCACAGCAACACGTAGACTGGTATTTGACCAGACAACTGGCCTCCATGGCCCAGCCCCGTTGTCACATAAAATTAACCATCACAGGTGTCAGCTCTCACTTCAGGAAAAATCAGACCCAACCAAACAGTGAGCATGGAAATGCAGAAATAGTGCAACAACGTACAACCAATCCCCTGCGTAGGCTCTCAGAACTCACCGGAAGTGGTGTGATGGAGAGCACTCCTTGCTCAGAGCGGATAGCACAGGTTCCAGCCTGCTCCCCCGCCCCTGCCCCCGCCCCTGGATGAGTGTGTGGTTTTCAGGCACATCACTAATGTCTCTAAACTTCCTCAGCTGCAACTCATAACAGACACATCTGCCCTGCCTGCTGCACTTGGCGATTGTGAGAATAAAATGAGGCAACTGTTGGAAAGGGCTTTGAAAGTAGACTGTTAAGTGTCCTAATGCATGGCATTGTCCTGCGAGGAACAGAATGCTCTTCACAGAGAGTCCAGTTCTGTATACTGAAGTAAAGAAAAGGCAACCCTACGAGGTCATACGTTTGACCTAATTCTAATAGGTTAGCTGACATAGTCGTTCATGTCTTCAGTTAAAATCAATTGTCTTGCCTTCTTGGGATTTAGAATGATTTTTTGGATGTGAATTCAATGACCAAGTGGTCTGAACATTAAACTTTTCCCCCCTCTCTCAATAAATTTTCACTGCGTTTGAGCAGAAAGCATTTCATTGCATTGGAACAGGCCTTAAAGCAGCAGGTCCAACAAATGTTGTCGTGGATAATTCATTCATTACAGAGATATTGATGGAGCCCTTGCCATGTGCCGGGCACAGCTCCGGGTCCTGGTTGGAGAGGCTGGTGACTTTAAGTGCTGAGCTCAGTCATGGATCAGCCTAAGTGCTTGATAAATGCCAGCTATTTACTACTTGCTCATACACTACTATGTGGTCATTTTGGGGAAAGAACGACAGGATTCGTGCTTTAAAGTAAAGACACCCTCTGCACGTTCCCAGACCTGCAGCTCGACATCAGGTCATCATCACTCTGAACTCCAGAAGTCCAAGTCCGGGCGCCAGGAGCCCAGAATAGTGGAGCCCAAAAGACTGAGGCAATCGCTCTTTGGAAAACTTCACCATCAAAGGTAATTGCCCTGTGCTGTCTCTTAGAACACTTCACACTTCATTGGGAAGCTATAAAAACAATTACCAGGTCATTAGTAAAGGTTATTATATTTTTTAAGATCCAAAAGATTCTCCCAGAGTGACCTTAGCAAGCATTTCAGGGAGACGCCGTTGCTTTAGTGGAAAGAGGGAGAGCTTTGGAGTGGAAACCGAGAGGCCCTGCACTGGGCACTCAGCCTTCTCTGAGACTCAGTTTCTTCAACCCTGTGCTAGAGCTAGGAGTCCCTGCCCATGTCTGTGGGGCTCAGCTACAGTGTTTGGGCAGGTTCAAGCCTTGGACTGACGAGAGGGCACAGGCCTCTCATGGCCACGTGCAAGTCTCAGCTTGGAGGGCAGAGCCCCCCCCCCCCCCCCCCGTCTCCCCTCGCACAATGATAACCAACAGCTGTAGTTGTCAGCTTGAACCTATGGTCCGAACACGTGACCCCACATGCCCAAGTAATATAGGCTGCAAGTAAACAGTGCTTGATCAGGTGCATGCAGTTGAGTAGGATCGAAACTCACGAGAATGTTGTAAACATCTTGACCACGCCCTTACTTTGCCTCATGGCATCGGGTATAAAATAAAGACACAGCTTGCGGGTGTTGGCGCTGTCTCTCAGGGAGCAGTGTCCCACCGAAGACCCTGCTTTCATTCTCTTGTCTGTCTTTTCTTAAGCCTCTCAGCCGCCCCCACGCAGGCTCACCCGTGGCCGTGCTGGCACGACACATAAGGCGCCCTGGGACTGAGTATGCCACGGCCATGCCGGCACGCCACACATGTGATTGGGCTGTTGTAGAGGCTGAAATAAAATGGCTTTGGGAATGACACCTAGCACCACCCTGAGCACTTGGGAGGCACGCTGGAGATGCAATTCCTTCCCTTCCCTGGCTCCTTATTGCCTGCGTTTGGGGTCAACATATAAATGGATAAAGCCGGAAGGATTGAAATGGACATTGGATCTATCAGGCCAGGCTAGGTTGTAGGCTAGGCCGCAGTAGTGATCTGAAAACCTCAGCAAATCCATTTAAAACCACCACGTCCATTTCTCACTCACACCTCCTGTCCACCGTGGGCTGATAAACAAACTCACTTCCCAAAGCCACTGAGAAGTCTGACAGACAGAAGCACTATCTTGTCACATGATTCCAAGATCATCGGGGGAAATAAATGGAGCATAATGAATTACGGTGGTTCTTAAGATCTCTGCCTGGAAGTGATGCACATTGATCCCACTCACATATCACAAGAGCAAATCATGTGGCTGCACCTGAGATCTACCAGGGTGGCAAGGGCTGGAGGTGCAGGAACAGACTGTCGTATAGGAGCATTGACTCCATCCATGCCACACCATTGGACCAAGGCAATGTTCATATTCAATAAAAAGGAGGTGTTGTTACTGCTTTGAAACAATGGCAGTGACAACAACTTTAAAGTCATTTGCGTTGACTTGACATGAAAGCTACATGTTTTTCCTACTCCTCCTATTGTGGACCTCGGACACTGGGAAGTGCTCTAAGCTTAGAGCACTAGTTAAGTATACAATTTTACCTATATGTTCCCAAAAATTCTAGTTTAGCACTTCTGAGTTGGGATTCAGGAGTCTGTATTTTAACAACTCCACCAGGTGATTCTCATCATGAGAAAAGTTTGCAAAACACTGATCCAGAGCATCATTTATTTACCTTCACCTGTGTAGAGACATTAGGTCACTGGTCAGGAGCAAAGACAGAACTGGAATAGAGGTGGGTGGGCTGTGGGAGGGGCAGATGACTTTTATTTACTGAAGCCCTCCACTGGGCCAGCGGCTCTACAGACATACCTCCTCTGTTTAACCTTCACAACATCCTCATGAGGTAGCCATGTTTATCCCGTTTCCAGATAAGGAAACTGAGGCTCAGAGAAAGAAGGTAGTTTGTTCTAAATCACAGAGTAAGTGACAAAGGTGGAAGGAGAGAAACCCACGCACATTCGACTCATCTGTGCTGACTTCCAGTTCTCTGCCAGGCCTACCCTTTCTCCCGTTCCGTGCCTGAGGGGCAGCCATTATCATCAGTAGCTCAGACCTGCAGGTGCTTCTCAAAATGCACCTGGTCATTGGTTGTTATTTTTCAAGCTCATATTATATTCCAGAAACTATGCTAATGGCTTTACATATCTTATACACTACAAATCATTTCATAGTCAGTAGATTATCTGTATGCCACATCAAACCTATGAGGTGTGTCATTATAATTCCATTTTGCATTGAAAACAGAGGCTCTGAGAGGTGATGTCAGACTCTAAAAGCCACCCTTTCATCCACTGTGTCACGTGGCCTCCAGAAACCAGACTGTTTTTCCAACAGGCCTGCAGGCTGCTGTCACTCCCTCCTGCAGCCTACCAGTAGACTTCCGCAAGTGAACTGTGTTTGCTGTCCCAGACTCCTTTAAGGATCTGATGAAAAGGATAGTCCCTCCCCAGAAAAAAATGCTCAAAAAAACATAAATGGAAAAAAAATTTACATGCAATACTCTTATTATATTAGAAATGTATTTATACTTCATATATGTTTGACTTTTTTTTAATTGATTATAAAAAAATGAATAATTACTTCCAGGAAGAAAAAAATGCCATAAAATAATATTCTATCTCAAATTTGCTCAAAAATAAACTTCAATTTTAAAAGCATATTGATGTTGACCTTGAAATAGAACTTAAAACTACAATATATAGTTTGACATGGTCTGGGCATGTCATTTTCATATCCAGTTTGACTTTTCCTTTGGAAAATGTTAAATGCTGACTCACAAAAGGATCAGTGTCCCCAAAGCTCTTTGCCAAATGAAGGAAAACTTATGCCAAAGAGCACCAGCACCATTCTCCAAGACAGGGTTCTCCAATCACGGATCCTATCTATTTGGTAAACTGCTTTGGAAGGCAAGTAACAAAATATCTAACTAAAGCTATTGAAGTCTTAAGACTGTATTTCTTCCCTGGGCGATATGAAGATAGAGAGTTCCAGTGTTAGCTCAGCAGCTCCACAATGTCAGAATTCTGGGTCAGCTTCTCTGCGGTTCTCTTGGCCTTTCCCTCATGGTCACAAGGTGGCTGCAGTCGCTCCAAACAACACATCCTCATAGGACATCACATTAAATGAAATGTCAGCCATCCCAGGGAGGTGTCGTCATTTCACAGAGGTATTGCTTCAATTCTCTTTACTTACAGCAAGTCCCAAATAAGCGAGGTCAAATTCACAAACCAAGGACTTCTCCAAATCCCTCTACACATACATGGCTACTTTTTTTCTTAAAGATTGAATAAACAATTGTGTAAGATGGTTTGACTAAATGATTTTATCCCAAGACAATACAAGTTTAAACACAGTGCAGCCTTTAAAAACCAAGCCTTCTCATGAAGAGTGTCCAACATATTTTCAGAATGAACAGTCATAATTTTGTAACACAATAATCATCATGGCTTTTGGGGAAGTGTGCGGAGGGAGTTCTTAAGTTTATTGAAAAAAAATTTTTTGACATCATTTCTTTTTATTGATATTTCCCAACTTATGCTAGACCCAATGTAAGAAAGACAGAAGTGCACATTCAAGAGAGGGTGTAATGTCTTCCATTTTTATCAGTGGATGCTCTTCTTATCAACAGGAAGTCAGTGTAATCACTAGTGTATCTTCTACTAACCAGGTATAGTAACATTCTTTTCATCCTACATTTGTTTGCAGTGAAACCACATCTATAATAATAAAAATACAATATGCTAATTAGACCAGATGTCCTTCCAGACAAAGCCAGGACTGTGAGGGAAGCTTGGGTCCCAGGTGCCAGAGGGAAGCCAGTGCCTGCAGCCGAGGGAAGAAAAACCTACTCTTGCACAAATTTTGTGCATCAGGCCTCTAGTATCCAAAATATTTTTACATTAAAAAAAACATTATTTTCATAAAGGTAATTTAAAAAGTGGCACAAAAAATCCCCCAAAACTAGAAAAAAATATTTTTCATCCCACCAGGAGATCATTCATGGACCAAAGATTAAGAAACTTTGCTTATAAACAATTCCCCTCTTTTCCAAGTAAGGCAGATGGTAAATGCTCCTCTACATGTGATCTCAGAATTCAGTCTCTAAGAAGACCACACCTACATAGGACAAGCTAACAGACTGAGATACAATCAGTTTTCAACCCTTTGCTCATTATTTACTCAAGGGTCGGTTAAACGGGCTGGAGAGTCTCTTTGTAGAAAGGAAACAGAGTGATCTGCAGAGTGACACAGACTGTGTCATGGGTTTGAATCCTGACTTCTCCACTTTCTACCTCTAGGACTTTTATGAAATCATTTATTCTCTCTAACTTTAATTTCCTTAGCTGAAAAAAATGAGGGTAATATTTCCCTCAGGGAGACTGAACATTTCTAAATTACTAAAATTAGTACTCTGTTTAAGACTTTAGTCATTTTGAAGTGATCAAAGAATGTTTTATTATCTAAGAGTGACATGTGAGTTAATCAGACAAGTCTCAGTTTCTACCTACAAGCCAGGGAAGATGCAAGCATAATTCTATCCCCCCCTGTTTGTTCACAGTTTCTGTTTCTTATACATAGAAATCCAGGTGTAAGTTGAGTTCACCCTCCCATCCTGGGTATCCTAGCCCTCCTGAGAGCCAGCATGGAGAGGGAAAACAACCATGGCTCACATTTGTAGGCAACTCACATCAACCCCTCAGTCCCACCAGAAGATGTCCTGCCACCCTGTAGTCTACAGACAGTTGAATATAATAGTGGCAACAATTGGATAGGCAGGGCAATATGGAAGGCACCAACACTTGGTTTCTTTACTTAAGTTTTTTTAAAGTTTATTTGAGAGCAAGAGTGAAAGCTTTTGCACAGCTGACCAGCTAGAATTGCTTTGATAATAAACACCATCCATATTCAGCTCTACCAATATTATCACAAGTGGAACATGTTTTTTCTAACAAAGATATAGGCATAGGTAAAGGACTATGGTGAAATAGAGCCAAAGGAAGGGTGAGGCCCCAAATCTTAACCCCTACATTGATTCACTACATAGGATTTAAATCACACCATCCAGTGGTTCTTAACTTGGCTTCCTATCAGAATCCCAGGGATTTTTGAAAGGCAGTTCCCATAACTAGATGGTACCCATGGCCAAGAGATTCTGGGGGTAGGACCCGGGCATCAATATTTTTTTAAGCTTCCCAGGTGATTCCAGAGGCAGGTAGCAATTATTAGAGAGTTTCTCAGCCCATCATTTGATCAGGCCAGAGGGAGAAGCAATGGCTGTGTGAAAGTCCAAGCTCACAACTCTAGGTCTTGGGCAAGTCACTCAACCTCTTGTCTTCTCCCACCCTTTCCATTTACTTCACTGCATGTGGTTTTGCTCATTAGCACAACCAGAGTAACCAGGAGAGAATCTGGTGCCATCCATCCTTAGCTGAAACCACTAACATATGTGCTTAGTCTCTACCTGCATTCTTAACGCACTTCATTTTGTAGGTTGCCAGATTGTAGAGTCTCCTATATTTTCACTATATTGCTCATCTTACTAGTCAAACATACTCTTCTCAAACCACTTATTGAATACTAGAGGCCCAGTGCACAAAATCTGTGCACTGGGTGGGGAAGGTTCCCTCAGCCCGGCCTGTGCCCTCTCACAGTCAGGGAACCCTTGGGGAGATATCTGTCTTCTGGCTTAGTGCTGCCTCGGTGGTGGAAGAGGCTTCTACCACTGCTACTGCACTTGCCAGTTGTGAGCCAGGCTTCTAACTAAGTGGTGCTCCTTCTGTGAAAGCACACTGACCACCAGGGCGCAGCTCCTGCATTGAGAATCTGCCCCCTGGTGGTCAGTGTGTGCCATAGTGACCAGTCATTCTGCTGTTAGGTCAATTTGCATATTAGTCTTTTATTATATAGGATATTTATTTCCACATACACAGCGTAGGTTTTTGTGTGTGTGGAAATGAATATATACATATATCTGTACACCATCTTATGTACACCAAATACATGTTATATATTTACTATCTAACCAAATAAATGTCTTTCCCCCTGTTCAATAAAGTTCTTGAACAGTAGCCATCCATCTTCTACCCATTGCAAATTTCAGAGCCCGCTTTTTTAAATGACTTTAAAAGTTTTCCTTTGGTTGAATTCTCTGGTTTCTGAAAATGAATCAGACCTCAGCCTTACCAGAGCATTTTCCATGGGGCTCTGACAAAGGCAAAGGAGAATACCCAGAATTCTAAAAAGAAGCATTTAGAGTCACCCCCTAAGAGTTGCCAGGGAAAAAAAAATGCTCCCGCCTGACTCTTCTTCCATTTCCCTTCAATTCTCTCTTCCGATAAGCAGAATCTAGATGCTGGTGCTTCCCAGATATAATTGCTTCTTGCTGAATCCCTGAAAAGCCCAGGCAGAGATATTTTTCAAAAATCTGGCCACTTTGATATCAACGGTGACTGGGGCCCAGTGGAGAATGTTGCTTCTTATTGCCAAATTGCAAAAGCGTCCTCTTGAGTTTCCAAAAATACCTCTTGGCTGAAGAGTCCTTTGCCTTCGAGAGGAAGGGTGATGGGTCGAAACAGCCACTGCGTAGAAGGCAGCAGGCGTTAGTCACCCAGGGGAGACATTGCAGATACATTTTAAGAGCCACTGCAAACACGGGACCATCTGGTGTCCGGGGGGGCATTTTTGTTTAAGCAGATATATCTGGGGATCTCCGAAGGAATGGTTGCACTGCCAACTCCTCAATTAATCAACTGTCCCAAGGTCGCCAGGGACGCTGTGGATTGGGCCTGGGCAACAGGGGCCTGGAGGAACTGGCTTTAATTAAAGGATTTGTGCAGTAATGGAATCCTGAAATCCTTTGAGCAATGTTGCATGAACGGGGCCTTTCAATCCCTGTGTGCATTTTCCATGGCTGCAAAAAAAAAAAAAAAAAAAAAAAAAAAAAAAAAAAACGACAAATATCCTGACCAAGCACTTTGAGGGAGGGTGTCGTTAGCCCATTTAGAAACCCTGCTGAAGGACACACGGTTGGGAAACAAGCCCAAAGCAAATGAAAAAGAAGGAAAAGCCCCTCAGTCTGCAGCAGCGGCGAGGCTATCGATTCTCCAAACTCCAGCGATAAAGTCCTGATGTGGTCGTTACTATTTTAACGGGGAATTGCTTTGTGGACGTTAAGTGTTGGCGTTGCCTGCACTTGAGTACCCGCCAGTGATCTTCATTTGAATTGTTAGTTATGGTTTGGATGGAATAATGGATAGCTCAGAGTAACGGTCTTGCTGTTTGTGAGGCCCACAGCCCGAGGATTCTCCAGATTAAATCTGCCTCCCATGCTTTGGCATGCAGAATATTCGTGTAGGGCAGCCATTGGCTTCTGAATAGATCAGCTACCTTCTTTGGGCCAGGTGTGTACCCTCGGGGCCCACTCCACACACAGTCCCCATCTGTCTGGCGTTTGAAGGTATTTTTTCTCTGGTGACCTTGACTAGACATTTTTCTGAAGCTGGGCTAACCTCTTTTCCTTCATTTGGCACAGGTAAAATTCACACACACACACACACACACACACACACACACACACACACACACACACACCATCCTCTCAGGAGTGTTTCAGCTTGTGGGCTGCGGCACAGAAGTTATGGGCCGGACGTAACACCAGTTCCCGGATGCCAACAGGAGCTACACCTTGGACCCTGACTCACAGGACTTGGTTCCCAAAATCTCTTCAAAGAACTGTGGCTGAGCTCTCAGGCATCAGCTTTTTACCAGGAGCTGTTACAAGGTCACCTCACAGTGATTTGAGAAACTGCTATCAATGCTAATGCATTGTTCAATGTCTCTTATCAGGGTAACCTGCAGGCTGGGTTACTCTTGGGCTCAGAACTGGGAAAACAGTTTGTTTTTCTTGATAATCAGATGTGTAGAGTACATGTCTTAGTTAGCTCAAGCTGCCATAGCAAAATACCACAGGCTGGGTGGCTTAAACAGCAGAAATTATTTTCTCACAGTCCTGGAAGTCTGAGATCAGGGGGCCAGCAGGGTCAGTTTCTGGTGACATTCCCTTCCTGGATTGCAGACCCCGCCCAGAAATAAATAGAGGTCTCTGGTGTCTTTTCTTATAAGGACACTAACTCTAATAGGTTAGGGCACTATGACCTATGACCTCATTTCACCTTAATTGCTCCTGTAAAAATCCTATCTTCAAATACAGTCACATTGACTGTTAGGGCTTTAATATGAATGGGAGTTGGGAGGAATCACAATTAAGTCCATAGCAACACATGTACACAATCCATTCCATTTTATTTCTTCCTTGATGATAATTAAGAATAGCATAGCAAAGTTTTGGACTCAATTCCATTGACTACTTGAACCTTCTCAAACACATCCATATGTGTAGATGTGTTTTCATGATAAATCTTCCAAATAAATTTTGGAAGCTGATAGAATGTAAAACTATGATCAATATGAGAGAAGATGTATACCATGACACCACGAGAAAAGATACTTTCCAGAAATGCTTGTTTGTCTTGGAGATCTGCTCAGCTTGTTTCCGAAGGTCTTAGCTCACAGCACCCCTAAGGCTAATAATGGCTTGTTGGAAGGCACAATAACAATGGGTGGTAATGCTGAAAAACACATCAACTCTGTCTTCTGTACTTTTCTTCAGGAAAGTTACTCCAAACAAAGGAGTGTTAGGAATTAGGAATTGGATTCTTCATCAGCCATTGACTCAATAACTAGTCATCATCTGCCTGGCTGACATGGCTCAGTGGATGAGCATTAACCTATAAACCCAAAAGGTCATGGTTCAATTCCCGGTCAGGGCACATGCCCGGGTTGTGGGCTCAATCCCTAGTGTGGGGCATGCAGGAGGCAGCCAATCAATGATTCTCTCTCATCATTAATATTCCTCTCTCTCTCTCTCTCTCTCTCTCTCTCTTTCTCTCTCTCCTTTCCTCTAACAAATCAATAAAAAATATATATATTTTTTAAAATGGCTAGTCACTACTTGCTTAAAATCATAAATATTTGACCTATAACTAGATTCTTCCCTCTTATTTTCATGCTTCATACCCAATCTGTTATAAATTTCCACTGATTCCATCTCCTTATTATCTCTTAAGTGCATTTCTCCTCTTCATCTCCTCTACCTTCACCTTAGCTTGGGTCCTCACTGGCTTTTTCATGTACACTATTGAAATAAACTCTGGAGTGGCCACTTGTCATGTTTTCAGACACTTTTTCTATATTTTGTAAATGTCTTTATCTTCATTAGACAGAAACCAGAAATAGTTTTCCCAGTATCCCTTGCAGCCAGGACACAGGCATTGACTTGGCTTCAATCAAACATCCACACATGAGACTTTGAGAAGTGATTCAGGGAAGCAGAGGCCACATTGAATTTCCCTCCCAAAGGTGAGGGCAGAGTCTTCTGGTTTCCAGAAACTGTGGCTCCGAAGGTCATGCTCAGCGTCTGTGCCCTGTGATAGCACAGTGATGGTGACGGTGGCGTCACCACTGCCGCTGTTCCCAGGTGTAGTTTGGGCCTCGTTGCTGGCTTCACAGCTCCTCTGAGGCTCTCCATGAGATGTGAGGGCTTGTCGATTATCCTCTAAGTCATGTTCTGTTAAAATCTTCTGGAGTGGTTTTCTGTTATTCACCTCTAAGTCCTCTATGTCAGACAAGATTTTCATTTTAAACGACAGAACTGACTCTGACTGGTTCAGTAGAAAAGTCCTTGATTAAAAGGATATTAAATGACTTGCACCTTCAGGGAGATGCAGTAGACATTCTTGTCCCTATTTTTCCCACCAAGTACAACCGAAAACACTAGGCATTATGTGGGCAAATATAAAAAGTCTCTAAAACAAAGCTGACTAGTTGGGGAACATGAGATCCAAGCAATAGTGTGAGGATAAGTTCCTTGGGTTGTCTTTTTGCCTTACATATTCCAGATTGGCTATTGGAGACATTACGAATGTAGAAACACCAGGGAGAACAGACCAAAGGTCTCTGCAGAAGCCTCTCTCTCTACCGAAATGACTAGGACAGAAAACATTTAGACAGTAAGTATCCTACTCCAGCCAAGCGCCTCAAGAAAACACTGTGGCTCCCCTCCACTTCTGCCAGCAAAGGCCAACACCCTAGACTCCCCATCTTTGCCCCGCTGTAGTGTGGTACCCAACCTCCCACTTGGGGTAGTGTCAGAAAAGGCCACGCAGGGAGCCAGGACTTCGTCCCCAGCGGGTAGTAACCTAAGGGGAAGGAGAAGGAAGCCACTATTTCCATGCCCACACCCCACAAGGTCTGGCCATGCTTTCTGTCCTTGAGTTTTATCAGTTTCCCCACTTTTAACAAATTCTGCTTTTAACGTAAGCAGTTTAAATAGGTATCCGAGTCTCATAGCTAAACATATCTCTGCTCAGACATATAAAACTCTGCAGGAAGCCTGGTACCCGTACCTGGTCATTGTTCAAAGATAGTGTTGGTCATGCATCTGCCTCGAAAAGTCCTCCCCAAACATCCACACATGAGACTTTGAATGAGAAGTGATTCTCAGCTGCCTTTCTCCAGTGAAATGCCACTTTTGCAGAGAGGGTTTCTCAGAACTGCAGCTCCAGATCGTGCCTCTAAGCGGCCTCAGGTCCCCCTTTGAGTCCTAATCACGGGCATCATTGCACATTCCTCCATGACTGCCGGGGCCCCCTGGGCAGAGGCGGCATGCTATCGGTCAAGTTCACGTACCCAGCAAGCTGCAAAGCAACAGACGCAGTAGGTGCTCAATAAATAGCCCTTGTGTGGATGGATGAGTCTGTGAAGCAGAAGCAGCCATTCCCTGAATACCTCTCCGGCTTCTCAGGGTGACAGGGGAGGTGACACCTGGCCAGGTGTGCAAAGGCGGGAGGGGCAGCCTCTAACAGCAACCTGTCTTCTGGTCCCCTCCCTGCTCCCTGGCCAGCCTGCTCCCCTCACTGGGCAAACTCCCAAAATAGAGGGGCTGACTCCCCTCCCCACTTAGTGCACCTCCCCCCCCCCCCCAGAGGAATGGCAGGGAGACAAAAGGCTAGAAGGCGGCACACACGAACTCATTTTCCCCAGAGGGAGGACCTGGCCGAGTCCAGGACAGCTTGCCAGCTCCTGCGATCCTGCCAGGAGGCTAGAGAATAAACTCTTGGTGACCTGCAGCCGTGAACTTGACGCCAGTGTCGAAGCAACCCGCTCCGTCCCCCAGAATTCAAAATACCAGTGTGTTTTGTCGACCTCCGTCATTTTAAATTGGTCACAGAAGGAGCGCGCGCCATGGGCCGTGGGTTTAAGTGAGAGGAAGATGCGTCTGCACGGAGACCTCTCCTTGGCCGGCTGCTGCCCCCGAACAAATGCTGCGATCAAATTGCCGTCCCCTGGAAATAGCAGCCTAAGTGGGAAATGCTGACACCTTCTAACTTGAGCCGTGCAAATGGCATTGATAGAATATCTAAAATGAATGAATATAGGACAGAAAGGGGAAAAAAAAGAAAAAGCCTGCGGTATGGGTTTCCTTAACACAGCAGAACCATGTGGCTCTGGGCCTTCTGTGAATGGGAGGGAAGGAGCCGCCTCGGCGTGCGATGGGGAAGCCTTTGCTGACCTTTGCATAGTATTGTGTTCCGACAGCATTGTTCTGAGGAACAGAAGGGGCTCTGTAATGAGGGCTGGTAATCGGAGAGGCTCTGTCTCCCCTGCCCCGGCCATAGGACAGTGCCTTCGGGACCACAGAGAGTGCATGAGATCTTATGTGCATGAGGTCCTGCATGATAGAGCTGTTTGTCTCATTCCAGGTTCTTCTTTTCTTTTTTTTTAAAGAAACAGGACAGGTTTTTAACTCTTCATTTTATAGTTATTAACGGGGGAGGGGAGAAAATACCATTGAAACCTGTGAAGGATTTTTGTCAGTTTATTGAGCCAACTGTCGACAATTGCCGGGAAGCAGAAACTCAAGGGATTGAGATAATGCTCCAGAAAATGCAGGGTTACATGTATATTTATACATTGCAGTCAAAGGAAAGGGATGTAGGTGAGTTACATGAAATTCATTGGTGATAGATTAGGGAGGTGGGATAAAGCAAAGCGGGGAAACCTCTGGGATAGGATAAAAGGTGAAATGATGGACATGAGCTTCTTTTACAGAGACGGATATAGGATACTTTAACATGATTAACAGTTGACAATTAAACTTGATAACAATAACAATAACAATGAGGAAATGTCTCGAGGCCATTTGTTGTGCCCTGAAGGGTCCCGGGTAAAAAGGAAGTTACAACTTACCTAGACATCTCACAGATATGTTATCTTAGAGGCAGGAAGGCAGATGGGCTCAGTAAAGAAGATCTAAATTGATCTTTGTCAGGTGAGATATCGGCCTAGGACATGATTACCCACTATAACCTGTTTGTAGTTAGCTATTTAATTTTCAAACCATTTTTTTGTGTGTGTGGTTATTTTAGGTCTCTGAGTTTGCAAGACTGCCACGCAGGCCTCCCCTGAGCCTGTCAGGTTAGCATGTGGCTCTACCTTGTTCACACAGGTAAAGAAATCAGCATCTAGTCCCCACTCATCCAGGTCCGGAGCTCCCACTTTATGGTCCATAATCCAGTGTTCATTCCACCAAAATCATGTTTGGAAGCTTAAATATGATGATGATCATGATAGTAATGATGGCTGTCATTTATTGAGCTCTCATCATGTGACAGGTACTGCAGTGGGTATTGCAATGATATCATCCCATTCCTATGAGGTAGGCACGTCCTTATCTACATGTATTGGATGAAGAAGATAAGCCCAGAGAGGTTAAGTAATTGTCCAAGGTCACACAGCTGTTGCAAACGGCAGAGCTCAGAGCCAGAGGCTCAACTACTATACATGAGTTCAACATTCAGAGAAAGAGTAACACTGTTTAATTTATTTTGTTTTATTTATTTATTTATTTCCTTATTCTAAAGCTATTTAGTTACATGGTTTAGAAATTAGGGGAGGTTCACTCAATGGATTCTCCCAGCAAAAAATTGGAAGATTACTTAATAGAAAGATGTACCTGATAAACATTTACATCTAAAAGAAGGATATAAAATTATAAATACACTAGAATTATAATTGTATAAAATAAGCAAAGGAAAATAAAAATAAAGCTATAAAGAAACACACCAAGTTTTTATCAGTCGTTGTATTGGAGTTGTGTAATTCTGTGTTACTGTTTTTTCTTAAGGTTCTCTATTTCCAAACTTTCTGTGTTTGTGATTTTAGTTTTTGAAAATAAAATTAAGGAAATGTGAAAAGCCTCCCAAAACATAGCTTGACTTAGAGAATCTATTCTCAGGCATTTTGGGAAGCACATAGAAAAAACATGTGTATAGAAGCAAGAAAAGTGGATGCAACTCATGTTTTTCATTTTTATTGTATCAAAACTTCAAGGAATTTGTCTTCACTTCTGAGGGAAAAAAAAGAAGGGGGGATGAAGAAAAAAGAGAAGGGAGGGAGGGAGGGAAGGAAGGAGGGAGGGAGAAAAGAGAAAGAAAAAAGGGTGAATTTTGTCGCACAGCAGAACCATTGAATTCCATTGCTTTGTTTGGGAACTACTTAAGTCCACAAACGCTAATCTTGCTGGGCAATTAAAACAGTGTAAATGTCAGTGTTCTGATCTTTGACATTTGGTTGGGGTCCTGACAGGGCAGGGTGAATTATAGAGAAGGAGTCTGCCTGTTGTGAGCACATGTGTTTATAATCCGGGCACAAGGCTTTACTATTCCTCTAGATTAGTGGTTCTTAACCTTTTTAATGTCGCGACCCTTTAATACAGTTCTTCATGCTGTGGTGCCCCCAACCATACAATTATTTTTGTTGCTACTTTCATAACTGTAATTTTGCTACTGTTAATGAATCATAATGTAAATATCTGTGTTTTCCGATGGTCTTACGCGACCCTGCTAGTGGTTCTCAACCTGCGTGAATTTCATGCATTCTCTAGTATGTAAATAAAACTATCCCTCTGCATTGCTAAGAATCTTTCAATAGTTTCACATTACACTTGAATTAAAAAACAAAAAACAAAAAAAAACCCTCAGCTCTGGCTTACAAGTCCCTGTATGCTATAGCACTGTCTACTCTAACCTCAACTTGGACTGTTATCCTCCCCTCACTAGAATTCCCCGGGCACCAGCCATTTTTTCATGATCTCACTTAGATGTGGAATCTAAGAGTCAAACTCAGAGAAGCAGAGAGCGGGGAACAGGAGGTGATGGTCAAAGGGTTCAGAGAAAGTTTCAGTTCTGCAAGATAAATAGGTTTTGGAGATCTACCATTCAGCATAGTGCCTATAGCTAATAGTGCTGTACTGTATCCTCAAAATTTGCCACGTGGGTAGATCTTATGTAAATATTTTTACAATAATAATGATGATGATGAAGGTGGAAAGAAACTTTAGACGTAATGGTTACATTTACGGTCTTGATGGTGGTGATGGCTTCACAGGTCTATACTTATCCTCAAATTCATCGAATTCTATATACATTAAATATGTATAGATTTTTACAAGTCAAGTACACCTCAAAAATGGTTTTAAAAATAGGCATTTATTCATGATTTGGTTTGTTTTTATTGCTTGGAAGGGTGTTTAACATAAACTAAAAATCAAAGAAGAAGGAGGGAATGTGGGGTGACAGATACTGATAGAGACGTCATGAAATGCAGCCAGCCCTGGAGCTCCGTGAGAGCAGTGGCCTTGCCTAGTTCATAGCTCCAGCACAGTGTCTGTCACATAGTAGATGATCGATCAATATGTGTTAAGCCAAGGAATTAAATGCCCTATAAGTATATCATCTTCATTTTATAGATAAAAGAGTTGATACTCAGTGAATGGCTCAGGTAGAAACCGAGGTCTGGCTCCAACAGCTTTTTCTCAACAAATTCCAGACTCCAACCCCTGCCCAATATTGAGCACTGAATCAACAAAGGAAAGAATAAAGGGTTGAATTAGTCTATGTCTTCCCTAATGAAATTATTCTAGTATGACTAATTACCAATCGGATTGTATCATGCCTCCAATTTTCTTCCCAGATATTTCTTTCCCAGATGTTTCAGTGCTGATTCTTAATACAGATATGTACCACATGTCCTTTTTCAATGGGATCAGGATGCCTGAGACAGCTGTCTCCATGTAAAAATCCTGAGAATGGTTAAGCGCAGATTTCCACAGACTCAGCCAAGGACTGTCTAAGCAGCCTTCCAAACTGAAAGCATCTGAAGACTTCTTTCATTGTCACTTTCTGTAGGTTAGTTTCTGGCCTCAGCTGGTGATGGGGTAGGGAATCTGGGGCATGGTTCAGAGGAAGAGCGCCACCTACTGGTGACCTGCTCTACCTCCAGCACCTCTATAGTTGGCTTAGACCTTCCTCTTCATGGTCAAAAGGGTGTGGGAGGTCTTCTGAGCAGAACAGCAGAATCCTGGTTTTGACCTCCAACTCTCGTATTTAAAGTAACACTGAGAGAGACAAAAAGCATAGCATATTGAATATAGGGCAGGCCAGTGTGGTTCTGTGAGTAAGAATGGTAATGCAATGGGAAAAGAGTCTTTCCAAAGTACAGCTTGCACTTTTCTGGCAAGCTTCTTCACTGAATGCTACTTTATTAGGGAGAATAATCCCATAGCATATTTAATATTATAAGAAATAAGATGGACTGACAGAGGCATAGAGAGATGGATTGTTGAGTGATAAAGCAAATGGACTCAAGGTATTGTGCATATAGGTGTTCACAATATGATTTTTTCCATTTTTCTGAATGTTTGAAAATTTCCAAAATAAGTAAAAAGAAAATGAAAAAAGTACCCAGTCTGATGGAAATTGTACATGTACCCACCACCTCCAGGTTGAAATAACTTAAGAAAATATAAAGTTTGGGCTGCTTTGCGCTGAAAGGATCTCAACTCAGTTATTTTAGTCAGAACAGATTGGTTATTTCAGATGTCACCAATTAATTGTTTTGAATGAGACAATTTTTTATTCTTAGGTGTTTCTGAACTTCTTAGCACATCCCTATAGTATTGGTGGGCTCTCAAACTAATGAGGCCAAGAAAAAAGATACTGCTTTACAGATTATTTGTACCTTTCTGTAACCTCTTAATCAGCAAGAATGTTTTAAAGAATGGCTGGGACACGGACAACAGTTTGGTAATTATCTGAGGGAAAGGGGATGAGAGACGATAGAAGAGGTAAAAGGGAGATAAATGGTGATGGCAAGAGGCTTGACTTGGGGTGGTGAACACACAATATCATATCCTGATGATGTATTATAGAAGTGTACACTTCAAACCTATATAATTTTATTAACCAACTAGAGTAGCCTGGTACATGAATTCATGCATGGGAGAGGTCCCTCGGCCTGGTCAGTAATTGGGGCTGGCTAACCCAGTCCTAATCAGGGTGATTAGGGTGGACCAGTCAGAGGAGGGACCATGGGAGGCTGGCCAGCTGCAGAAGATTGGCTGTGGGAGCACACTGACCACCAGGGGGCAGCTCCTGCATTGAGCATCTGTCCCCTGGTGGTCAGTGTGCATTATAGCTGCCAGCCGGTCATCCGGTCATCTGGTAAGGTTGCTTACACTTTTACATATACTAGTATAGACTTCACACCAATTAATTCAACAAAAAATTAACAATAAGAATATGACATAAAGAAGCACAAAACATAAAGGAAAAATAAATAATAAATTGGATTTTTTTGTTTTCAAAGAAGAAAGAATGGCTGGGAGTCTGTCCTTCCCGAAGCCTATCACCTTCCTAGCTTTGTACTTATTTTTTCAACAAGAATACCCCCTCCTAACCATCCTGTCTCTGGAAAGAAGCTGCACACAAAAAATTCTTAAGAAAGCCAACAAAGCTTTTTAAGCCATCGAGTGGTTTAAGCAAAGATGAACCAGAAGTATACGAATTAAATTTCCCCTCCAGTCCTATAGAAATCCAATAAATAAATTAAATGCATGTGGATTTAAAAATTAAAGGCCGAGAAGGCTTGAGGCAAAGTGCATTTGACATTTGAAATAATAGAAACTTAAGAGGAGGCATGTAGCAAGATGTGCTCTTACGTGGTGTGATAGGGGCCCTTGGTCACCGCTCTGCCTGACTCTGTGTTTACAGAGCATAATGGCATTGTAGGGAAATTCAATAAAACTCTCTGGGCGCCAGGTGTGACTTGAGTGCCATCATTTAGAAGACAATGTCAGCGGGCTCCAGCTCAGCCTCAACCCAGGGGGGGCCAGGATTGCTGTGGTTCTTAGTTCCTTCCCAGTTGCCATTCCTTTAGAAAAGATTTGCCTCTAGTTCCAAAGCACGCCTGCAAAGGGAGCTTGCAATAGATTTCAAGAGCCTGAAAGATGTCCTCCACCGTGAGGAATTTAGCTTAAGCAAGGAATTCTGAGATGTAGCCAAACTGTGTGGAAAAGGATTCATTACTGTGTCTTTCAATACAATAGAATTTTTTAAGCAAGCGTGTGTCCAATAATAGAGAGTTGGATAAATACTTGTTGTAGATCCTGCTTAGCACAGTAGTTAAGACAATAAGTATGAGTTTGAGACCTGGCTTAGCCTCATCCAATGGCTTTGCCCCTTGGACCAATTCTATATGTAATTTGGCTGAACCTCTGCTTCCTCATCTATAAAATGGGGATAATATTATCTATGGGCCTGTTGGAAGGATGAAATGAGACAATACAAGTAAAGCCCTTATTCAGTATTTGACTACTATGTATGATTATGGATAGATATAGATAATAGATATTCATATGTATGTGCATGCATAGTACTCTTATGTAACTACTAGGGGCCCAGTGCATGAATTCGTGCACCTAGAAAGGAACTGTGGGCCATGAGGCTGCCATAGGCACAGGGGCAGGTCTTGGCCCATCCTCCCTGCCCCCACTCTTCCCCACCTGCCACGGCTCCCAGTTCGTTGTCTGTTGGCAGCCCCATTCCAGCTGCCACCACTCCCATGTACTAACTCCCACCCACTGATGGCACGGAGCAATTGGGGTCACCTCCAGCAGCAGGTGCGAGCAGCGGCTGCTGCCCTGATTGCCCCTCAGGAGCAGGGGAAGGTGGCGAAGCCCTCGGGGGCTATCAGGGCTGGCAGCCACTACTCACACCCACTGACATGCCGAGTGATTGGGACTGGCACTAGGCACCAGCATCAGGTTCGAGTAGCAGATCCGGAGCCAGCTGCAAGTGTGAGTGGGGCCAGTGTTGGCAGCAGGTGTAAGCGCCAGGCAGGACTGTGGCACATGGGAGCAAAGAATTTTCAGTAACCATGAGAAGCTCAACCCAATGACAGTGACCGGCATCCCACTTTCATCTGGTGCCTTCACTCACCTGCTCCGCCATCCCACTGTGGCCAATGCCCATCATGTTCTGCACACAGCCCATGGTGGTCAGCACACATCATAGCAACCAGTTGTTTGGTTGTTCTGTTGTTCTGGTTGTTCCACTGTTTGGTCTATTTGCATATTAGCCTTTTATTTTATCAGATTACAAATTATATTATTTAAAGAATATTTAATAGCATGGGAAATGCTATATCTTATTTTTTTTAAAATAATACAAAATTGAACATAAAATACAACTCAATTTTATTAAAATATACATTTAATGGATGTGAGGGGGGAAAAAACTGGATGAAGCTTGAAGAGGGGCGTGATTATCTGAGCTCCTACAGGTAGTTAATGCTAGAGGAGGAAGGGTCTGCATCCCCAGCATTTGGGTTCCTTTGAGGGCTTCTGCCACGATCAGTTCAGATACCTGGTCCCAGATTGCTTAGCATTCCCCACATTGCCCTGAATCCTTAAAGGAAGTATTTCATTTGGATAATTTTCAAATTAAGAAGCAGGAGACTAAATCAGCATAGAAGAGGCGCAAGGGGATTGTGTGTGAGCATGTGTGTGTGTGTGTGTGTGTGTGTGTGTGTGTGCATGTGTAGTGCAGAGAGGAAGTGATGTGTGTTCAGGAAAGCTGTTTCCACACTGACTTGCCTCTTCTGCTCCAACCACTTGGCTTCCTGGTCACACCAGCTGCACTTCCCAAAGCTCATCCCTTCCTGGCCTGCCACTGACAAATCGCATTGATTTACAAAACAGACAGCTCTGAAAATTGCCTGAGTACATTTAATCTCTTCAAATTAAGCCAACTTCACATTCGGCATACCATATGGAATTCTTCAGGGTGTTTATAAACACAGTTACACTTAAGCCCTCGTCCACTCTGCTTAAACTGTAGCAGAAATAGTACAGAGAGCCAAAAACGTACAGATTGAAGGGACAGCCTGCTGCTAGGCTAAATCCTTTCCGGTGTGGCAAAGACTTTGGACAACATCCAGTCCAGAGGCTGCACCCTCGGGGCTCCTGGGCTGAACTCGGCACACAGATCTATTGAGTTTGGCTCCCTGTGTTTCTGAACATGTTTGCACCAACGTTTAAGAATTGGAAGATTTCACATAAAAATCCACATTCCCTGCATCTTTTGCAATAAACTGGAAATGTGGCCACCCTGAGCCCTCATCCCCACACTAAACCATCAACTGAAGACGAGGAGTAGTAGAAGGCAGGAGTACCCTTTCCCATTGGCCATAATTTTTGTAACTCCCTATTATCTTACACTAAAGATTTACACCCCTCATTCTCAATACTGGCCTGATGCTGAAGGCATTTGAGTCTGCCATCCTCATCTAAATCACAACCTTCATTTACAGGAGAAGAAACTGAGTCTCAGAATCCAAACATGACCTTGCCAGTCACCTAACTGGCAAGTGATGGAGCTGGGATCAGATTCATAATGCATAGCAGGAACAGCAGGCTGACGTAGGGGTGGGGAGGCTGAGGGAGATGCTGAGAGCACAAGGCTGCCCCTGAACCCAAGAATTTGCAGTCAGTTCAGAGAGAGCCTTGGACTTCCTCAGCCCACGGAGTTGGCTGTGGGGAAGATGGAGGAAGGCAAGTTAATTTGACCTACATTTTGAGAGCCCAAGAGACCAACAATGACTTCGGTATTAGATGAGAAGGTGAGATATTTGATCCTCAGCCTTTGCAGATGTCCATTCATTCATTCATGCAACATGTCTTGCCTTTCATGCTTTAGGCTCTGGGAGGTGGATATGAAATCATGATTCTGGTCCTCAAGGAGCTTACAGTTGAGCAAAGAAAAACAGACACATGCAAGCACATGAATTCCAAAGACCTTCTTCCCTCTCTTCTTGTCAAATCTGTAGGTGGAGGGCAGTACAACACAGCGATTGAGGGTAAGATAATAGAAAATAGATATTGGTCTCTGCCTCGTATTCCTAGCATAGATCTGAAAAGCTTGTCATTTCCTGGGCGATAGGAGTGCCTTTTGTTATGAGCTGATCCTGGGTGAACTACTGATTGGCTCCTAGATGGGGTGGACATGAGAAATAACAAGCCATGATTAGAAGCCATGATTTTTAGCACCACCCCCCCATTCTCTCAAGAAAGGCTAAGGAAGGCCTAGAAATGGAGTTAATGATGAGTCATTCTTCTGTGACGAAGCCTCCATAAAAAGCCACTGCCACTTCACACCCTGCCCCACCCACCACCACCCGCCTCACTTTCCACCTTCCCTCCCTCTTCCTTCTATGCTGTCTCCAGTCTTCACTCCTCCCTTGCTCATCATATGCAAATTAACCACCATCTTTGTTGGGTTAATTTGCATACTCAATCTGATTGGCTGTGGACATAGCAAAGATATGGTCAATTAGCATTTTTCTCTTTTATTAGTGTAGACTAGAGGCCCTGTACATGAAATTCATGCATGGGGGGGGGGTGTCCCCTCAGCCCAGCCTGCATCCTTTCTAATCCGGGACCCCCCAGGGGAGTCCATCTCCCAGTTTAGATCCAATTCCCAGCAGTCAGACATCCCTCTCACAATCTGGAACCACTGGCTCCTAACTGCTCACTAGTCTTCCTGCCTGATTAACCCTAACTACCCTCCTGCCAGCTTGATCACCCCTAACTGCCTTTGTCTGCTGACCTGACCACTTCCAACTGCCTCCCCTGCCAGCCTGGTTGCACCCAATTGCCCCACCACCACCACCAGCCTGGTCACCCCTCACTAACCCCCCTGCTGGCCTGGTTGCCCCATGCAGCTTGCTGTCTGGTTGTTACTGTGAAGGCATCCTGACCAATTTGTGTATTAGCCTTTTATTCATATAGACTAGTAAATCTAAGTACATATTTCCCTGTATTCTGTGAGCCATTCTCTCAAATAAATTAAATCCAAGGGTGAAGGTCATGAGATCCTTTGATTTGTAGCCAAGACCGACAGAAGTTGTGGGTAACCTGGGAGCCTACTGCTTGTGATTGGTATCTGAAGTGGATGGTATCAGAATTGAGTCAAATTGTGGGACACGCTGCTGGAGTTCAAGAATTGATGGGTTGGGGAAAACCGGAAGTGTCCACAGTGAAGGTTCTACAGGAGTAATAAAGACAAAGACAAATAGGAAGCAGAGATAACTGGGTCGGCTTTGTGTGTTTGTTTATTTGTTTGTTTGTTTGTTTCACACATTAAGGGAACAAACTTGGATTTGAATATTAATCCTCTCCCCTCTTAGCTTGGACAAAATGCTTCCCATCTAAGCCTCAGTTTCCACATCCCTATTAAATGCCTACCATGTAGCATTCTCGTAAGGAAACATTTGAAAAAATTCCTTTCACAGAGTGAGGATTCAATAATTGGTGAATTCAATAATTCTTCTAGAATGCGTTCTTCCCTCTTCTGTAACTCCTTCTTTTCTTTTCCAGCCATTTCCTTTCTCTCTTTCTCTCTAGTTTGTTCCAAACATTGTTTTAAATAAGGTCTCCAAATATTTTCATCACTGGGTGACAGGCCAGCCTTACAATGAAAGGTGCCTGCACTTATTAAAATAAACCCATGTGGTCTTGACTCCTGCAAGCAGTGCATTGTTTGTGTTACTTCGTTGAAGGACAGAAAATTACTAAGGGTTGAATCCTTAATTATTTGGTATCTTATTCTCATGGAGTGTCTTGGTTGACGGTCCTGCTCTGGGGTTCACACACACACACATACACACACACACACACACACACACACACACACACACACACACAAATTCTTCCGGGCCGTGAGCATTCCAGATTCAAAGGTTAAACAAAGAGCCAGAAAATCTTACATGTTAATCCCAGGACAGATGCTGGTTCCCTTGTTGGCCACAGGCAAATTATCTCCCCCGTCACTTCTCCCACCAGAAATGCAATCAATTATTTCCTGGCCTCACTTGAGGGCTGAGAGACTTAATTAAGCTTTTGGAAGATGGTTGTTAGTTAACCTAATTCTCTCCATAAACTAACAATCCTCTGCTTTCCTAATCCCACCTCCCAAAGTTTCATAAATTAGTCCACTTTTCCTAAAGTCAGAATGTCGGATGACCCTTCTTTTATTCATTCACCTCTATAAATGGCTTTTAATTATATTATTACCACTTTCCTATAAACAGGCCCCGGGTAGAAAAATTCTGGTGGAGAAACTATAACCTCGGGGGTAATCAAAACCAGAGAATCTGGAGAGAGACCCACCCTCTCCAAAGAGAAGTGTTATCTTTGTCCTTGAAAACTGAGAAAGGTCTTGGGCCCTTTGGTCTTTGTGTGCACCCCTAAAGAGAATTGTGGATTAGATTAAACTTGCTTATTTTGCAGAGGCATAAACAGAGTTCTTCCTGGCATGAGCAAACGTCTCTTAGACATAGGTTCAAATCCTGCCTCCACCTCTTCCTAGCTGAGCGACCTTGAGCATCTACTCAATTTCCTAATCTGTTTAGCTGTAAAATGACAATAATAGTCTCTTTCCCAGGCTTGTCATAAGGAGGAAGAGAAGACAAAGGAGTTCTCTCTTCACATTCCCTTTTAGAGATTTGGACAACTATCCAATTTCCACAACTGGATTATGATGAATCCCTGGAGAACAGGGATTGCTCCAGTGTATCCAGCCTTTTTTCAACAGAGGCTCCACAAGAGATTTCAACTCCACGGAAAATTACGTGAGTGACTATTTTCTAGCACCATGTTAGATGCAAAGGACAGAAGTTAATTCATCTCCTACAATGGTTGCCTCGGGGCATTAGGGATTAATTCTTCCCTGCAACCTGATTAAGAAGCTCTGGTAACACCAGTCATTATAAAAGATAAACTCCAAATATTCAGTGGTTTAATATAATAGAAGTTTGTGTCTAATGGGTGTTCCAAATTGGCAGGAGCAAAATAATTTCAGAGCTTCCCTGCTGCCCACGCTCAACTGCATTAACAGGAAAGAGCTGGGAGGAACAGGTTTTCTGTTCAGATTCCATTAGCTTAAACGCAGCCTCGGTGGAGACTGGGAAATGTAGTTGCTCCATAGAGCCTGGAAAAGGAAGAAAATGCTAGCAAGTCTCTGCCATATACAAGCATTATTCTCCTGGTGTTTATGTTTTCTTATACAGTCGGTGACAGTGTTCCCTAAGTTGTTACATTGATAAATGAATGAGTAAACCAATCCTCACATCTTCACTTCTCTGTTTATCTCATGTCCTGTTTCTTCTGGACTTAAGGCCCTGACCAATTGAACCATAGCATGAAACAGTGTTTGGAAAGAGTACTTGACCTCAACTTTCAAAACCTTGGATTTGAGTCTCAGCTGGGTCAGTTACCAGCTGGGTGACCTGGGACCAGTCACTTTTCCTCTGTCCTTACTAAGAGGCATTACATGCTCCTTTGTCTGTAGTGACAACAAAGGTTTGTGGCCCATCTCATGGTTTGGGGAGAGGGAGGGAAGACCACAAAATGTAATATATGTTAAGGTACGTTGGTAAGTGTAATACACATGTAAATGCTATTGATACTCATCCTTAAGTTATTAGCTGGAAACACTCAATGTGTTTCTCCTCAAAGGGCATCTGTGTTGTGACAGAATATTCTGAACAGATTTCTATTGATAAAATATCAGGCACTTCCTTACAACGCTATGCTTTCTACTCGATGTTTCTGTTTCCTAGTAGTTACGTGGTAAAAACTTCCAAAATTCCCATCACAGGGGAACCAGAGTGCAGGGCTATTGTTTGAATCTGTAAGGGTGGTGAGCTCCGGGATAGAGAGGAAAATCCATCAATGAGATTCAACCCAACCTGGAGACAGGGAAGGGAAGGGGAGAGAGAGGCAGGGAGGGAAGCACCTGTGCTGTGTGTCTCAGAAATGAATATTAATGGACCCAATTGGATTATTTCCTTCAATTATTTCCTCCAAGGGAAGAGCTATAGAGAATCAGGGAGAAATTCAAGGTTTAAGGACTTTCCTGTGGGGCAGAAGTAAAAGGCCTTAGTCATTTGCATGAAACTAATCCAGGTAAATTCTAAATCAAACCATTTCCCTTTGCGGAACAGGTTCAAAGGGCAACCTCTGCCAAGAGTCAGTCCCTCTCTCTCTCTCTCTCTCCTCTTGCAAAAGAGAGAGGATTCGCTGTCCTAGAAAAACACTGCTGCTGGAACCAAGCAGAGCGGGGCGCAGATTTTTGCTCTGCCACTTATTTCTACTTTGGTTTGAAGAAAACCTGTCAAATGTTTGGAGATAATTCCTGTGTCGAGGGTTTGTCAAAAAGACTAGGTACAACAATATGCCTGTTGGGCTGCCCAGCACATAGTAGGTATTCAATAAATGTAAGTTTTTGTTATTAGAACAGACCAAAGCATCCATCTCCCCTAGTGATTTAGTGACCAACGTGCTCATTTCTGGACAAAAAAGAAACTTTACGAAGAGAACGGGATTTAAGTATTACTGCCCCTGGGGGAGGGGTTTTCCTTGGCCCCATTGTAAACCCTCCTGGTGACTTCAGAACTGGGCATGCACTTGTGTGCTTGGGTTTCTTTCTGTCTTTTTAACCAAAAACGTAAGCTCCAAGAGGGCAGAGAGCTTGCTTGTCTTGCTCGCGGTGGTTCAGTGTGTGACACAGCCTCGCCTGTCACATGCTCAAAAATAGCTGTTGGAAGGGAGGGCGGGGAAGGAACCGGGGCCGCCTGAATGATTAATAAACCCTTTAACGCTGACAGCCCCCGCATCCCACTGAGAGCTCCGCATCCTGAAACGCAGGTGCCCCTGGGAGAGGCCGCGGTTGACTGAAATGCGTTCTGACGCGTAAAGGACTCCTCGGAGCTCCCTGCTGCTGGAGTCTCCAGAGGAGCGGGCTGGGTGTTGGGGGCAGGGACAGAGCTTGCCTGTCTGCCATCTGGGCACAGGAATCCAGGTGTGCCAGGGGGTTAGGAAGAAGCCCTCCCCAACCCAACCTGCCCAGGCAGGACCCAATTTGCATGCCTCACCCACGCCCTCAGGGCCGCATCCATCTTCCTTTTCATCAGCAGTTGTGGGACAGGGAGGAAAGTACCTTTCAAGACCAGGCATGAATCTTGCAGTAAACAAGCCTTACTCTGCCCTGTTGTGTGGGTTTCAGCCTTTCATAACACCCAAGGGCAGATGCGGGGAAGGGGGTGTGTGTGGAGGGAGGGATGAAATAATGCACTGTAAGCTTCCATGCTAAGCTGGGGACACTCTAGCTCAGCCGTGGGCAAACTACGGCCCGCGGGCCGGATCCAGCCTGATCGGCTGTTCTATCCGGCCCGTGGAGCCGAAAGGGCGGAGGGTTTTCTTGCTCTCCCCTCCGCTCCTTCACCAGCAGCCCAAGATGAGAGTGCCAGCATGGTCAGGTTGCTTTTGTTCCGGCCCTCCGGTCCAGTTTAAGAACCCATTGTGGCCCTCGAGTCAAAAAGTTTGCCCACCCCTGCTCTAGCTGCAAAAAACAAACAAATAAAAATGCATGTAGACCTACATTCTTTGTTTGCTAGGCCTCCTTCTTTGGTGCCATCTCTTCTTCCTGCCAATTCTCTCTCTCTCTCTCTCTCTCTCTCTCTCTCTCTCTCTCGAAAGGACCTGACATTTATGAAGCATCTATTATGTGCCTGGCACTGAGTTGCTGGGAACACCTACATGCATCATTTCATTGAAACTTCCCACTTAGCCACGTAGCAGTTCATCTGTCTGAGATCCCACACCTCATCTCTTAGACTTCACTAGCCAAACTGCTTAAATATTTTTGAATGTCATTCAAACTGAAGATAATGGGTATGCTATGTTCTTTCACCCATTGGTGTCATTTCCTCTGGAAATAATCAAAGATATACACCATGAGACCTAATTACAGCATTATCTTTGATTTGTCAAGTCAATTATGAAACACCTATGAAGTGAAATACTTCATGAATAATGTGATTGTTTACCTATTGCCAATGAAACATATTGCTGACTTGTTATTTAAGAGAAAAAACAGGTTTCAAGCACTATGCAGAATAGTATTTGGCAAACAAATATACAGGCAAATATAGGCACGTAAAAATCCAATGAAAATGTAAAAAATGAGTATTTTATCTTTTTATTATTATTAAGATATTATACGTGTACATAGCTTACCATTGCCCCTCCCCTCACCTCCCATTCATGCCCTCCCTCCCCAGAGTTCTGTGTTCGTTGGTTGCACTTATATTCATGTATACCAGTCCTTCAGTTGTTCTCTTATCTCCCTCCATGTCTCCTTCCCCCCCCACTGTCATTTGACAATCTGCTTGTTTTATGGTGACTATCTCAGGACCACACGAATAGAGTCCGCTCCTCCTCTGGTTCTCACCGCCCCTCCCCCTGGGTCCCACTGCTTCCCCTGGGACACACGGCTCACCCGGGACACCCGGCTCCTTTGGGGGACATGGCTCCCCGGAGCACACAGCCCCCTGGGACACACGGCTCACCCGGGGCACACGGGAATAGCTTTTCTTTAACAGTAGGATTACACCAGAGTAGTTTTTATCTTCTGTTGTTTCTCTGTACTAGTATATTTGAGTATGCTGCTACAGTGAGCTCGCCTACCTTGGCCAGTTTGTTTGAGTTTTTCCTTTCCAGGAGTAATTTTCAGAATGATTAGAAAGCTGCTTCCTAAAACTTTTTGCTTGAGGGCCCAGAATTTGGAAACATCTCTCTTCTTTTTCAGCCACTACTGAAAGGAGAAAGAGAAAGCCTAGCCAAATGCTGACAGTTGGCCAATATTGTTTCTCTCAGTAATTACACTGTAAATCGCTGATTAAAATGTAAGTGCCTGAAAACAGAAACGTGTCCTTTCTTCCGCTTTAATCCGGGTCCTTTTTGGTGATCAATGACTATGCCCACTTGTTTGATTTCTTCCCTTGATTCCTCTGGTTTTGGTTTGGGGTTATTGTGGAGTTTTTTGTTTGGTTTGGTTTTGTTTTGTTTCTATTTACACAGAGGTTTATTCATTTGGATCCTTTTTAATTATCGTTTGTGAAAATTTGGAAAATTCAGACAAGACTGAAAGTGATGTTTTTTTTTTCTTTGAGTAAAATTCGGGTCTGTTGAGTGAAGTGTCCATGTAAGCAAATGAGGTGGAAGGGGTACATTCAACCTACTTGGGAAAATAGTTTTGAACTCTTTACAAGATCCTTTTGTGCCCAGTTAATTAATGGACTGATTACATATGATTATAATTCATTGAGTCGATTTGGCAGAATTTCCTGCTGGCAGCCCTCAGCTTCCTATGAGTTTGTGCGACTTGCCAGCATCGAAAGGGACACATCTACTTCGCCTTACAAAATACTCACTAACTCTGAACCTGTCCAGACTCGGACTGGGTCTCCCATACTCTTCCAATTTTTCAAATTTTACTGTGCTTTGGAACCCAACCTACCCCTCTTTGAAATGAAACCATGCTCTTTAAAACACAAAGGTGTGGTTTTTTTTTTCTTCCCTAAAAATAAAATAGAGAGCACAAGGTATGAATGAAAGTACCGCTCTGTTCATGGAAGAAAAACAGTAGCGCAGGGTAACCGGGAAGGCCCACCACCCACACCCAACTCTCCCATCTCCACGAAGGAGAGCGGAGGACTCCTGCCGGACCTGCCTGGTTTCTGTGCAGAATAGATTCCACTTCCACTTCCGCGTGTCCAGACCCATCCGCAGGCCCGGGGGTGGGGCCTCCTCGTTCAATTGATGGCGGTTGAACGCTGTCTGGAGCCTCTAATAAGACAGTCTCAGACCTTTCATGGCCACTTAGTACCAAAATGCCCATTGAATAGCCTTGTTGATTTTCTGGTTTCACAAACTGGCTTGTTGTTTAGTTCTGGTTGCCAAAAGCAAACTCTTTCATAGTCTTCCAACTGGCAATTATATGTGATATTGATATCTGTTACAAATATATGTGATATAGAAATATCTGTGATTTCCATTGATGGCATATTCATATATACATGCTTATCAAGTAACTACTTCCTTCACTAAAAACCCCCCAACACTATAATAAACATAAGAATCAACATTAAAAGCACATGGAACTGAGGGCGGCCCCTCAAGATCTGTACTGACCAATGAAGTAGCCAGCAACACAGGTGGCGATTTACATTTAAATGACTAAAATTAAATAAAATTTAAAACCCAGTGCCTCAGTCACACTAGCCACATTTCACATTCTCGATAACCACACATGACTCGTGGCTCCCACAGACAGCACAGATGGAGAATATTGCCATCACCGTGGGAAGTTCTATTGGACAGCACATTATTTCAAAATGCTGATGAACCTGGGTGACATTTTGAGATATCTGTTACAATTACATGTGATATAGAAATAGCTGTGATTTCCATTGATGACATATTCACAAATTCTGCTGAGACTGTTGTGCTCTGTTACCTACATCCATCTTTAGAGGAAATGCTAAATCCAGGTAAAGGATGGTGAAAATGAAGATGTGGCTTGTTTGTTTTTTTTCCTCTCATCAGGTTGTTGTTCCCTGAATCTGTTTTGCTTAGGAGCCTCTGAGCTGGGGAGAAGGAAGGGGCAGGTGGGGAAGGGGTTGGGGTAGGAGTCCTTTGTGTACCAGAGCACCAGAAAGAGCAAGGTGAGGTATAGGCTGGGTGTGGGCTGGGTGGAGGACTGAAAACGGGCTACCCTGCTCGGGACAAGGAAGTAACAGGAATCTAGATGGGGAAGGAGAAGGTTCTAGAAGGACAGAAAGCTGGAAGAAATAGTCAAAGTGGAGGCCCGAGGGGAAAATTCCCTAGAGAGGAAACTAGGATGGCCGAGGAAACTGGGATGGCCAAGGAAACACTTAGGCCTTCACTGGAATCACTATACTAGATTCTGCCTCCTCACCCCCAGGCTGTGGCTTGAAGTTACTTATTGTGGCCACCCCGTGAGCTACTTCCCTTTTCCTGTCAGTCTAGACTTTCTTCCAGAGTCTGCAAGTGGAGTTGTTATACCAGCACCTTCCCTGAGCCAGGTGGTCCAGTCACTTCTGTGGGGGCTTGAGGGAGCTAATTAAGTATATTGCTCTTCTCGGTGCCCAAATCAAAATCAGAGAAGAGCCAGGAATGAATGATTAGCAACATCTGCTTTGTTGCTACTAAAATCTGGAGTGGAGGGTACAGCTCAGATGTGGGCTTCTTGCTTCTCCCTGTCTCTACCACCACCTCCCCCTCATTCTCAAGCTGGGCACCTGCAGAGACAGGTAGAGCCTATGGACCAGACACCCCTCTCCAGGAGGCTGCCTGGCACTGGTCTAAGGAAAGGAAAGAGGGTTATTGGCTGGAAGAGGAGAGAGGGAGGCAAACACACACACACACACACACACACACACACACACACCTTTAGTATTCTTGATGGACTACTTCCTCCCCATCTAAAAACATAGACGAATGGCTGGTGTTTACCAACCAGATAACTCACTCCATCTCCAAGGAGAGGAGTAATAGGCATGATAAGAGGCCAGGGGTACTTAAGGAAACCTCGTCATGAAATCTGAGAGCCGGAGACAGAGACATCACCCCTCTCCAACACTCACACTCTAAACTCCCCACCCAGGTATAAATAATAATTAAAATTTCATTATTACTGTATTTGCCGGCGAATAAGACGATTTTTTGGCCCTGAAAAATACCGTATTTGCCGGCGTATAAGACGACCCCCTAACATTTCCACTAAAAATACAGAGTTTGTTATATACTCGCCGTATAAGACTACCCCTCACTTGGAGGCATATTTTTCAGGGCCAAAAAAATCGTCTTATACGCCGGCAAATACGGTATTTTCATTTATTGGTATTATAAAATTAATTTAAAAAAAAACACAATAGAAAGATCAAGAGGGCTCCTCCCTACCTTGTGATGGGGACTCGATGAAAAATGTTAATGCATAATCTCATTTAATATTTATAATGACCCTCTATCATAGCTGGGTGAGCCATATGAGATTATTAACTTTAAACTTACAAAGATGGAAGTCTGGTGTCCTTTGACCTGGGGGCTCCCCGCCTCACAGGCAAGGTCACTGAGATTTACAGAAGTTAAGCGACTTGTCAAGGACCACATGGCTAGTGAGGGAGCCATCTGAAACTTAACTCGGGCCTGGCCCAGAGCACAGGGTTTGAACCGCTGCAGTAAGACAGAGGTGCCCCGTGTCCCTGGAGCTGCGCCTGCAGGATTCTGAGTCCCATTTCGAAGAATAGCAACACCCAGCTTCTTTCTTCCAGGCCTGTGCAAGAGACTGAGAATAGAGAGGTAAATAATGCACAGGTCTGCCTTGAATGGTACCTGGCCTATAGCAGGTGCCCAAGGAATACATTTTAAAAGGCTAATTAAAGCCTCCAGCCTTACATGGTCTAGGCCTTTACCGTTAACAAGGCTCATTCGCACCTATTCTGGGAGCTAGTGTGCCTCTTTGTTAAGCGCCTGATGCAGGGCTGAAACTGATGACTTGGCCTGTCTCTGGAGGAAAATCTCCCCTGCTCAGAATTAAGCAGGTTTGCAATAGAAATCAAGGTCAGAGTGGGAGTAACCTTGGGCCAACTGAGCGAAAGGAAATGCTAGCGACTCATATGCAGGAAAATAGCAGATTCCTTTTTGCATTTTTCCTGGGCATGAATTCACTCTGGAGATCTTGTCATGCCTTCAAATCACTCCTGGGAAATAGGTTCTACATCTGGTACAATCCAACGGGGGACCCGCCTCCTTGGGGACTCTGGTGGCAGTAGGACCCAGGGGCACCAAAACCCTGCAGCCCAGGCTAGGAAGGTTGTGTCTGTGGCATTTCAGCCCTTCACTCCCAATTCCCCAATTCTGGGGTCTGGCCAGAGGACCACCCCAGCCTGCCCATTCTGTCTCCTAAGAACCTTCAGGGTGTAGCCACTGCTATTGCTACTGTCACCATCCATGTCCAGATGGCGATAGTCTCTACCCCACATTTTTGATCTTTTAAACAAAAATAGGAGTGTGTCATCATCTCTCTCCAGACCCTTCAGAGTGATTCCCCACTAACCGTAGACTAAATCCTGACTCCCTCACCTCTGCCTGCCTAACCCCACAGCTCACCTCTTCCTCCCCAGCCCCTTCTCTCACAGCCATCTAGACTTCTCTTACTGCACACACACGTCATTCTCAAGAGAGACTTTCCTCCAGGCTGCCATGCCCACTGTACCTCAGCCACTGCAACCTCTGATACGTTCCTGGTGCCCCTTTGGGCTCCTATGTTACTCTGCATGTCCTGCATCCTAATGTTTTCACAGTCCATTGTACTTTCTTGTTCCATTCCCCGCCTCTCTCACTGGTGTGTCTGATTCATAGGAGGGTTTCAGTGTATGTGTTGAATGAAGAGATAAATAAATGAACAAATAAAAGATGAAATTAAAGATCCATTCGCCAGAAGATTGAAAGGTCTTTAAGATATGTAGCCAGTTATGGACCTGAGAGAACTTTAGTCCTGCTCTGGGAGAGAGACAGACAGAACCAGGCTCAATGACACACATATATCTGGATGGATCCCAAAACCCATGAATGGCTCAGCACCCACCAGACCATGAGGCATCAGGGCTGGGTTCCCATTGGTAGTGGCTATAAATTAGGATTCACTCTTCATGCTATAGTTCTAAGCCATTCAACAACACCAGGTCCAAGTCTCATCAGAGATGCATACGACTTCTTAATTTGCTTTTATTATTCATTTCCAACAAGGTGAAAGCAAGTTTTCCCCAATTTAAATGAAGACCTCAATTTCTTGGCTGTCTAAATGAGCTCTAGATGGGAGCAGCCTTTTTCGGGGACCGTTTTTGCTTTAACAACATCATTGCTGCTATGTCCTCAAGGTCAGAGGCTAAGGTCCTGGGTAAACCCTGCGGAGAACAGTGGTGCCCACCCTGCAGAGACCAGGAGACAGGAAGTAATTGTTGCTCAGTGCAAAGAATCTGGATGTTGGCATTTTTAGACAAAATCACTAAAAGCTAAGACTAAAAAGTTATTTGTGCCTTAAGGACAACAACAGTGCTTTTAAAATCTATATTTAATATATAAACTAAAACTCAGGAAATAAAGTTGCATTGCATAAAAGTTCACACAACTAATTCTTATGGGGAATGCCTTCTACAGCCAAAAGATATGATGACTAAAGCTCTGCTGAGCCAAAAGGGAGCATTTCCAAAGTGGAAACATCCCATTAAAGACCCCAGAGTAATCCTGCCGATCTCATCCATTAGCCTTGATGTCACAGAATGAATCAATGTCAGAGAGACTGGGTCCCAAGCCACTGAGTGTTGTGAGAAGATAATAAACATGCAGTATGGGTGTATTCACACTTGGCCTTGCTCCACAAAGCTTTTGGAAACAAACAAATTAAAATAGTAAGACTTAAACAAACGAATGAGAGAAATTAGCCATGCAGATGGCATGTCAAGTTTGGATTTGGAATGAAATAGAGCATAGTTTTAAAAACCAAAAAGGTTTATGCATTATTATAGACTAGAGGCCTAGTGCATAAAATTCTTGTCTTGCATGGGGAGGGTCCCTAGTCCTGGACAGCAATCAAGGCTGATCAGATTTCCCACCTTCCCACCTCCCTACCTCCCTGCCTCCTCCTTCCCTCCCTCCCTCAGCGCCCCACCACCACCATCACCACTGATCACCTGCCATGTTCCTCGCTTCCCCTGGTGGTCAGCACACTTCATAGCGAGTCATCAAACTCCTGGTCTCCCCCGGTCAAACTCCTGAGGGGACACTTTGCATATTGGCCTGTTATATATGTATAGGTGAGCTGCAAATTTAGTGTTGAGTTTTCTAGTGCCCAGCATGAGAAGGAAATATAACTAGTGACAGTCAACATGCTTCCACAAGTTGTCTTTTAGATCTGCACATCATAAGGGTAGCCCTTGCCAAAGAATATGTCCATTGTCTAAGAACATTTAAAAATTCCAGATACTAGCAAGATAGGTATGATGGAGTTCTACTTTACCTTAGTGAACTGATCACTTCTTGCTGTTCCTTGTAAATGTGACAATGTAGTTTGTCCCTTGTAGATCTATCCCAAGGCTCTGATTGGGTTCATTCACTCAACATGCATTTACAGAGAGCTCCCTCTGTGCCAGGCTCTCTCCTGATATGGTGGGCTGCGATGTGCTGCCCAAGGCCCCTTCAGGCACAAAGTGTTCTCCTTTGGCTCCCAAGAGCCTTGCCAGCATCCAGCCCTGCTGTCCACTCGCTTCAGGAACTGCCTGCGAAGATGGGAACCTCCTCACCAGGGGTGGCCCACATCTGATGACTGATCAATGCGGGGATATAAAGGCTCGGACCCCTTTTCTCCATGTGGGACAATTCTGAAGGGACACATCCGGGCCTCAGAACACCCCACAGAGTTGTCTGGGAGCTCCATAGAGACTACATCACAACTCAACTTCCACCTCTGCCCAGTCCTGCTTCCTTCCTTTTCTTGTAGAAAGGCACCAATCTCAAGAGCCCTTCCTAATAAACCGCAGGTATACTACATCCATCTTTGAGCAAACGTATAGGGAAGAAAGAAGAGAATCTATACCTGGTTTTAGTTACTTCCTGTCAGGGAAGTCATAGCAGAAGAAAAGTGGGAGAGAGGATGCTCTAGTGTCCCGGTGTTCAGGAGCCCAGGTAGTCCAGCTTCCACTATCCTTCACCTCTCTCCCCACTTTCCTCCCTGCTGGGCACTCGGGGTTCTTGGCTCACTCCCTCATTATCAAAAACTAATCTTGAGCTAAGTTTTCCTACACTTAAAATGAGAGAAATGGAATAAATGGCTTGTAAGCTCTATAATTATGATTCTTTGCTCATTTTAAAACAGAGTCACGTTCCTTTAAAGCTCAATCACTTATTTTAGATAGTGCCAATTTATGCAAATGCAAGCTAAAGGACGTCACAATATACTATTTATTTTTTCAATACAGTATATTTTTGTAAATACATTTTACGTCACCATCATTGAACAACATTCAATGAGCGCCTGCCAGATGCATCGTGTTGCACTTGAAAAATCTGCAATTGTTGAGATGTTGACATGTTTAAATTTGGCTCATCTTACATGAAGCAAATGAGAGTGCATAACTTAGATTGGGAATTACATTTGTGCTACAGGGCTGTTGTTTCTTCTTTCTCATCTTCTTTTTCTTCTTCTTTCAAGCTGCCAGATGGTGTGGATCAAATTATTCTAGGTGCAGAGAGCCTGGGTTTCTGCAGATGAGCATAACTGTCAGTGCAGACTTCTGTTTCCATCACTGCCACTCACAGTGGTGTAATCTGCTCCCGACAAGAATGCCTAGCCATCCATGCTGCTCAGGTATGAGGGTCGTTCCGGCAACAATTTTAAGTGCACTTTGAGAATTTCTGGAATAAAACTTTTGTTTTATCTCTTTCACTTATTTTGTTAAACTCTGAGAAATATAAAATTTATCTTTAGTTTAAAAATAAACTGACTTACCAAGATGCACTAAAACTTAGTGATTAAAATCCCAGCTTGAAGTGTCAGATAGATAATGATGACAGACAAATTTTATTAAGAATTAATTTATCTATCCTCACAACAGTGTCTGCATTTTACAGAGGAAAAAACTGAGGCACAGAGAAGAAGGACAACTTTCCAAAGGTTGCTAATAAGAGGGAGAGCCAGGATCTTAACCCAGGCCATTTGGGTTATAAAGGCCATGCTCTGAACTGCTTCCCTCTACTAATATGTGGTCAATTAATATCTCTGTGACTCCAAATCCTCATAAAAAAACAGGGTTAGGACATCATCTTCAATATAGGGTTGTTGTGACGTGGAAGCAAGGAAAGTATTTGGCTCCCTGTTTGGCACATAGTCAAGACTAGAATGCATTTATCACAATTAAATTTCACCAGGGCTCTATCCAGGAAAATGCATATATCCCCTCAATAAATCATTATTGAATCTAACTTGGAAACCTGATCCTTGATGGGCTCAGAACTTTGTTCCTTAATAACATTTAACCAACAAGGGTTCTAACTGTTGAGATGAGCATGGCTCTGCTGTGTGTACATGTGTGCTCATACCTTCCAGAGCAACCTGGGAATCTCATGCTCATGTCCTCCGACCTCCAAGATACAGAAGAGACCAAAGCACGAACAAGGGCGACAGAAACATTCAGCTCTGTCTTTTCAGTACTGAATTCCTATTCTTATTTGCTGGTGAGAAGGTATAAACTGGTACAGGATTTATGCAGAATGATTTAGCAGTGTCTCTCAACACTTTAAGGGCACACACCTCATGTCCCAGCAGTGTCACTGGAAGAAATTATATCAAATGTATAATAGTCACTTCAGCAATATTTATTGACACAGAAGATTGAAAATCATGTTGATGTCCACCCAGGATGGTAGAGCTATACAATAAAAATGACAATATTGCCAATAAAAGAATGAGATAGCTCTCTATGTTGACAAGGAACAATTAAGTGAAAATGCAAGATTCATCTAAATACACATGCACACATATGTGTATGCATAGATATACATAATCTTATATACATATATACATTTTATATACATATATTTACATAATTTTAGTCTGTTTAGAGTGCTATAACAAAAATTACTCAGCCAGACATGGCTCAGTGATTGAGCATCAACTTATGACCCAGGAGGTCAAGGTTCGATTCCTGTCAGAAAATGTGCCTGGGGATGTGGGCTCGATCCCCAGTTGGCAAAGGTGGAGGAGTTTTGTTAGTCAAGAAAAACTTCCTTTCTCCTGCTCTGCTATGTCCTCCTATTTGGAATCTGAGTGGCAGTACATGAGAGAGCCCCCTTAAGGGCTTCCTGACTCCATTTTAAATGTAGTTCATTTATTTTTAACTGTTTTTTACATGACATACACACAGACACACACAGACACACACACACACACACACACACACACACACACACACACACGTCATTTATTACATTATATACATACTAGAGGACTGGTGCATGAAATTCGTGCATGGGGAGGAGAGGCGGGTCCCCTCAGCCCAGCCTGCACCCTCTCCAATCCAGGACCCCTTGGGGGATGTCACACTGTCTGTTTTGGAACATCCCTCTCACAATCAGGGACTGCTGGCTCCTAACTGCTCACCTGCCTGCCTGCCTGATAGCCCCTAACTGCCACCCCTAACTACCTCCACCTGCCAGCCTAATCACCCTGCCAGCCTGGTCGCCCTTCACTGCCCACCCCCTGATGGCTTGGTTGCCCCTCACTGCCCCCCTTGCCGTCCTGGTCACCCCATGCAACCTGCTGTTCTGTTGTTACTGTGAGGGCATCATGACCAATTTGCATATTACCTTTTTATTAGTATAGATATGCCCAGGGGATGTCTGGAAGGAGATTCAATTTACTCTGTCTGTCCCTGCCAGAAGAAGGCTCCACAGTGATGGGGGTCACTCTAGCCCTGTTCTCACTGTTTCTCCAGCATCACGAACACTGCTTGGTTCAAAAGAGGTGGTTGTTTGAACATTCCAGAGTGTTGGAGAAGGAGGAGAGAAAACACGAATGACGATGGGGGGAAGAAAAGGGACAAGGCAGGAACCAGAGTGGAGATGCCGTGGAAAGCACCAGCATAGCTTCTACTACTCAGAACTGGATTGAGATTAAAGGTTTTCCCCCAAAAGGAGCTCCCATATCTTCCACCAACTCCTCCCCACCTTCTTCCAGGCGCCTCCCAGAAGCTGGAGCTGGACCACAATTAGTGGGGTGTAGCGTCATCAGAGGGAGATGGCATCTCTGTAATGAACTGATTTTTTATGGCTTTATGCCCCATTTACCAGATCTGTGCACCCTTTGGCAGTGCCACAAACAGGCAACAGAGAAAAAAAGGAGTTTTTGTTTCATCACAATGAAGGCCTGCTCCCCCTGAGACTGAACAGCAAGAACTGCCATTGTTTGAGTCACTGCTGAACAATACTCATTCTCCCTCCCACTGTGGATCAAGTACACCTCCCTGCTCCATGATGTTGGGCTTAGCATCATAAGGCCAGTGGAATGTGAGTTATGACATGGCTAGAGGCCTTAAATGCACCAGCCTATTTGGCTTAGTTCTTGACTCTGGTGACCCCACAAGGAAAAGTATACCACTGCCCTTTCACCTGGGAGTCAACCTGAATCCTGACTCCCAGCCTAGAGCCTGTTCCACAGAACCCACAGCCTGAAGCAGGGCCACCCACTGAGTCCAGCTTCGATCACCCCAACGGCAGTCCACCCACAGACCTGAAAGCATGGGAATAAATGCAGGTTACTAGCCACCAAGTTTGGGGGTGGTTTGGTAAGCAGCATTATTGTGGTGATAGATGGTTGCGTCGTTGGTAATACCTGCTCCAAAATCAGGCATGACCTTTAATAATGGCACTTTCCCTCCTAGCTATTTGGCCTTGGGTAAGTTAACCTTTGAGCCTTAGTTTTCTAATTTATAAAACAAAAGTAGTATTAGTGTTACTCTGGGCGTTGTTGTAAGGATTAAACGAGATGATCTACATAAAGGCACCTGGCCCAGAGTAAACATTCTATAAATCAGAGATCACAAACTGGATATGTGTTTTCAAAAAAGTCCATCAGTGATCTCTGTTGGGATCAACTCTCAACTGCCAACTGGGGATTGCATATGAAAAAATAAAAAATCTAGACTGCAGGGAGTGGGGGTGGGCTAGAAAAGGTCAATGGAGGAAAGGGGGACATATGTAATACTTTCAACAATAAAGATTTTTTTAAAAATCTAGATTTACATCTTCTCTTAGAAAATCAGACCTGGGGACACTGGGACAGCATTCCTACATGGCAAGAATGGATAGACCAAGGATGCAATAAATCTCTGTGTGAAGAGCAAAAAATCTGACCCCAGGGTTTAAACAGATATGGGATCAATTTTTCTCATGCAGCAAGAAGTCCAAGAGTCAGAAATCCAGGGCTGGCGCTGAGGCTGAGCAATGTCATCATAGACTACTGTCCTACTGCTCTGAGACCTTCAGCAGATAGTATTTGGTCCTACCTATCTCAGGGTGGCTGCTGCACATCCAGCTATGGCATTTGCTCTTCAGGCAAGAAAAAGGGTAGAGAAGGTGAAGGAACCAATCACCTAATCTCCCCTAGCAAGGCTTTGTGTTTTGACATGGAAAGATCTCCCAGGGACTTCCCTTACACCTTAAAGATTGGGAGTGAGTTGTATCTACCACACCTAGCTGTAAATTTGCCTTGGAAATTGGGAATTTCATTATTGCCTCCATAGTTTACAAGGGAGAGAGCTGGAAAGGTGTTGAATAACTCCAACTGGAGTATCTCAGCTTAGCACAGTCCCTTCTTAGGCATGTTTATCGTTTCCCTTCCCTCCGTGGTCCCTGGTCTGTGTTTGCAGCTCCTGACATACACATGGTACCTATTATTATTCCCAGTAAGTCGAGCAGTGTTTCAGAGGATGCTCTTAAATCTCTCAGCTTAGGCCTTTCTAAGCTCACCGCAGATCTGAAATTCCAAGGCCTCACCCTCCCCAGATAGTTTGTCCCATTCTCTGTCTTTAGCTTCTCACTGGGGGGCGGGAGAAATATACAATATGCTCAAAGAAACAGCAGAAAGTTTCTGGACCACCACGTGAATGTAGCTCTGACCACCCTAGCCACGTTCTTGCCGTGCCCTTGGCTAACACTGAGGAAGTGGTCTTTTCCCTCTGCTCCATTTGTCCCATTTTTCCTTCTGATGGACTTTGATAGTTTCATATCATTTTTCAAAGCGGACTATTGAAGTTCCAGGAGGTGACCTCTATTTACGACAATAAAATTCGTGATTTATAGGAAGTCAGCATTCCACAATCCCCCACACTCCCCTTTTATCCCTAACTCCTGTCAACAAAGCACCCAGCATCCGGTACGGTTCAAAGGTCTGAATTGTGTTGCAAAATAAATCATTTTTTAAATCCCAATGGTAATGTATGGTGGGAGCACTCTTAACTTGAACTGAGCAGGGAGGAAGAGGGCTGGCGCAGCCAACCTTGGCTGTGATATTACTCAAGTTGATGTGGGGCAGAGAAGATTGGATATTTAATGTCAGTGACACCGTGAGGGGGTATGGCGGGGGTGGGGTGTGTGTCAAAAATTCCAAGTTCCACTAGAAAATGAAGGAGGTAAAATTTAGGTCCCATCAGCCCTTGCCTCTTTTTCCCTTCAGCTCCCCCACTGACATTCTCCCCATTTTCTTTTCTTCCTCCTTCCCTCTCTCCCTCCCTTCCTTTCTATGTATTCTGTTGAAGGCCTTAGCAAATGTTTCACTATGTTGGGGCCGTATGTTAGGTTCAGCGTTGACATTCTAATACTTGCTTATTCACATGCACCTGATGTTGTACTTTAGATCACAACGTGCAAACCTAAATCTCTGGAGCGTGCAGAGACTTAGCCCAAAAGCTGTATAGAGCTTGCCTCTTTGGGGCAAATTGGCACATTCAAGGTGGCACTCACTCCAGGAGGCTCAGGAAAAAATAGAGAAGAAAGGGTTGTCCTTAGTCGGGTAGACTTGACTGCTCACTGGTACCAGCTCACTTCAGTTCAATCAAGTTGTTTTAACTCCTACTATATCCAGACACAGAAGTAGGTCCTGGGGATACGATCCAGAAGATAAGATGAATCCTGCCCTCAGGAAGTCCGCCATAACTGATCCCCAAGTAAATTATTTACCCCTCCAGAAGAACTCTAAGCGCCCAGCACAGTGCTTCTCACGTTCTAACGTGCACTCAGGTCCCCTGGGCTCCTGTGAAAATGTTGACTTTCATTCAGTAGACCTGGGAGGGGCCTGAGGTTCTGCAGGTCTAACAAGCTCCTGGTTGCTGCAGTGAGGTTGTGGGGTTGGGTATCAGCTGTGAACAGGAAGCCTCAAGGGGTGCCAAGGTGAAAAGCCCCAGGGAGCAATTAGAAGCTGCTTGTCTGCACCTCAAAATCACATGGCTTTCACTCTGGAGGTATAAACAGCAATCCGGGTTTTGGCCATCTCACTACAGTCGCCTGTCACTGTGTCACCACAAACCAAAGGAGCATTTCTCAGCGGTGGGGTGAGTGATAGGGCAGTTTCAGGAGGCAAATATTTGAAAAGGAAGCAGCAAACCATTGTTTAGGGTTCGGGGGTTAAGTGCACTCCTGTTCTCCTTAGGACATGCTTCTTTCTTGTTTTCATTGAAAACGGAGTTTTTCAGTGCACTGCAAATTCTGTAGTTCTCCTTAATTATAAGTGGAAGATAGAAGAAACCCAAGCAACGCTTAGAGAACTGGCGTTACACAGCTTTATTATGCCAGCGATCTCAGAGAGTTGCCTCCAAAGTCTGAGCAAACCAATATGGTGGAAGCCCTTCTTTTATCCCATTTTGGTTTCTTTGTCCCCCAAATATGGTTAGGGCTTCCTGACCTTTCGTGGGCTTTGCAAAAAGCCCTGTGGGTTGGGATGTGGGTCTTGAAATTATATCTGAGGGCCTGGCCTGGTGCCAGCACTGATAACTCCCTCCAGGGGTGGTGTATTGTTCATGGTTTATGGTCTCTGTAAAATGTGAGCATTTAGGTAACAAGTCTTGCAAGGCCAGATTGTGGAGAAAGGGTAAGTGACTTAATTATAGGTTATCAAGAATGTACATTAGGTTAACACACAGATTCGGATCACTAGTCCCCCCCCCCCCCCCCCAAACCTCAGGGTTACATTGGAATTAGCCTTTTAGCCTTCTCACTCCACCAACACCCTTTTCTCCATAGTTCCTCCCCCACATAAAGTTACTATACTTGTCAGAATTTACATGGCACTGCATACACAGTAGGCACTCAATAAAAGCTTTAGCAGTCCTGAGCAAAAAACACATGGAGGTCACATTTGTGATTTATTATATATATATATAAAATTGATTTTTACAGAGAATAAGGGAGAGGGATAGAGAGTAAGAAACATCGATGAGAGAGAAACATTGATCAGCTGTCTCCTACACACCCCCTACTGGGGATGTGCCTGCAACCAAGTACATACCCTTGACCAGAATTGAACTTGGGACCCTTCAGTCCGCAGGCCAACGCTCTATCTACTGAGCCAAACTGGTTAGGACTGCTATTTACTTTTTAAAGCCTGAAGCCAGACTCTAGGGCCTCTTTTTGTACTTCTGAATCTCCACTTAGAAACCTTTTTCTTTGCTTTGCTTATAAAGGATTGTGACAGGAATGCACTGTGTGAAAAACCATTAGGAGATCAATGAGTTTCCTGTTCATAAGACTCCAAATGTGTATTATTGTGTCAGCTACCTATTGTCATGGCTAATGCTGTGTGACAAACAAGCCCTCAGAAGCAATATGAGTATTATTCATGCATCTGGTGGTTGGCTGGGGGATTTTGCTGATCTGGACTGAACTCGGCCACATAACAAAGGTTATCCAATTGTCCTGATGGACAAATGGGGCAACTGGGCTCTGTTCCATGTGTCCCATCTTCCAACAGACTCTCCCAGGCATGTGTTCATAGCAGTTGTGGAGGAGGGAAGAATGTAGAGACATGCAAGTGATTTTTTTCAAGCTTAGGCTGGCATTATATCTGCTGAAATCCCATCTGTCAAAGAAAGTCACAAGACTGGCCAGAGTCACAGTTGGGAGGGAGGGCTTTTCAAGGTTCCATGGTGAGGGCATGGGTGCAGGGAGGGGAGAAAAACAGGAGCTGTGGATGCAATCCAGCTACCACAGCTTTCACATGCAACAGATTCCCTTTCCGGTTCGTAGTTAAGCTGATCCAAGCAACATCTTTGCATACAGCAAACATCTACCCTTCTCTGCCCTGGGAAAGGCCGAGCAGCTGCAGAAAGTCCAGGGAAAACAAAGGCATCTGAGAGGAGGGGGAGCAACCGCGTGTTTACTGACAATGCTCTATTCATAATCCACATTTAATTCAAACTCAAAAGGATATATTTACAATCTGCCAGGTTTTAATATTCCACCCTCCCCCCCTTAAGTGGCTTCATTGCAGCCATAGAAATATCAAGCGTCCTGCCTCTTTCAAAAGCAAGGGTCTGCGCTTGCCAGGTAAACAAAGGGTAATGAAACAGCAAATGGCAGAGGGTCCAGTTGTTGGAAGGTGTCTAGCAGGATGCCACGGGGATGTGGTTTTATTCTGCTCTCATTTAACATCTTCATTAATGACCTGGAAGAGGGAGTAAACAGCACATTAGTTATAATCACAAGTGATGCTAGATTGGGATTTGTCGCCTGTACCAAAGGAAGGGGGGCTGAGCCATCAGAGGGATCCAGCTTGGATAAGGCCAATGGCACCAAGGAAAACATCGCAGCACATGGCTGGGGAGGGAACAAGTCATTTGGAAGCAAGGAGGCCCCAAGGCAAGGAAGCTACCTGAAATCCTTTCTGGAGCAACCCAGGGTATTCACCAATAAACCACTTTTTTTTGGGGGGGGGGAGGGGGCTTGGGTTAGATCAAAGAGGTGGCATCAAGAAAGCGTGACTGGCATTGCTCAGGAGGTCTCCGTTTGATTCCTGGACAGAGTACATGCTGGGTGGTGGGCTCAATCCCCAGTGGGGGTGTGCAGGAGGCAGCCAATCAGTGATATTCTCTCATCATTGATATCTCTATCTCTCTTTTTCATCTCCCTTCCTCTCTGAAATCAACAAAAATATATTATTTTTAAAAATGAAATTAGATGCAAGTCAGCTGGAGAGGAGAGGGGAGGAAGACAGCCATGGTTTAGAGTATGAACTTGGGAACAGGCGTGTTTGCCTGTTTTTCCTACACAGCTTCCTTCTCCCACCAGGAGAGTAGCTCCCCAGTGCATGCATTTGAGTGGATGTGTTTTATGCTCTGTCCCAGCTCTTGGAAGTAAGCTTGGGACATAGCAGCCATTTACTAAATACTTGTATAATGAATGCCCAAATGAATGAATGAATGAATGAGGAATGGAGTGTGACTTCTGAAGAAGGAATCAAAAGAGGCTTTCTCTCCATAAGATACAGACCAGCAGAGACTGATTAAAACAAAGACACAAAACAAAAACTGGGTGGGAAGGAAATAAAGTGAAAATCAACAAAGATCCCTAGAGAGCAGAGACCCTGTTGATTTGATTTTAAAGTGCTAGTAGTAGTAGTAATTATTAATAATGGTGGTTGTAGGTATCTAGCACTGTTCTAAGAGCTTTGACATGCACTATCTCATTTAATCTTCCCAATGAAGCTATTGGGGAGAGGGGTCTATCACTGCCCTCATTTTACATATGAGGTACTGAAAGATTAAGTAAAACTTCCAATGTCCTTATAGGGATCGTAGTGGGATTTAATTCTATGTAATCTTAGCCCATGCTCTTGACTACTCTATTACATTGCCTGCCACACTGGTTTAAGGGAAAGAAGAGAAATGTAGGGGAGGGGACAGAAGGGCATAGAGGCAGAAGGAAAGGGAGGGGGAGGGGGAAAGAGAGAACAAAGAGGAAAAGTGAACAGTCAAAACAGGGCAGTCTTTCCCCAGCGTGTACCTGGGACCAAAGACCTAACTCTGCCCTTCTCCCTGAGCTGGGCTCACACTAAATATCATTTTATGGTATCTAAAGATAGATGTTTGGGGAGGAGAGGGTGGTTCAAAATGCCCCTTAATTCTAAACTGAGTTCTTTATCTGGTGCTCAAATGAAATCATCTGTAGTCTATTTTCTTCTTTATTACTTTATTTCTCATCTCTCTTTTATGAGTAAAAAATTTGGACCTTTTTTGTGTATGTACTCATTGTTTCTCTGTACATTATTCATGGTTTTCTGCACCTTACTATATGCTCTGTCATTTGTACATATTGAGAGTTGAGTGATTTAAGGGATCATCAGGGGTAACTTTTTTTCCTACACTGAGATATTAAAACAAAACCCCATTGTCCTGGGCTTCTCCTCTGAAACCACTCTAAGTTACTTAACATTTTTGCCATGGTTCTCATTTTTAAATAATTGTCCTTGTTTTGCCTGATGTTTATGTGACTCCTTGCAGGTCATGAATTTGACTTCTGTAATTACCAAGAATCCATGGCGGCATCGTGGTCTGTGGTAGGACAGACGGAAGCTCAGACAGAGACCAGTTCTGGCTGAGACAGAATCCTAGAGGCATCAAGAAACTGGGTCCAGCCCCCAAGGACCCAATGGTGCTCTGGTTCCGGAAGTATTTCCCTCTGTTTCTATAAGCTTCTTCCCCAAATTACTGTATTTACCTATTTGTTTTTTTGGTTTTTGCCTATTCAAATTGAGTTTCTGTCTCATACAATTAAGCAGTTCCTTACTAATACAATATTAAGTTGGTCTGTCCAATTTTAAACAGTCTATGTTTTGATTCTGGGATTCTAAAGCTAACTTCAATGGGAGCTGGGGGTCGATTCAGAAGTGTTCCAGGTTACAATGGGAAACCATTGTTCCAGGTCATTTTCATCTAGTGCTCAACTAGAGATGACTAAGAGTTGATTCTACCTCTACATTTAATACCTAAGTGGTAAAACTATGCCACCAAAAAAGACTTCCTAAGGCTGATCCAAGGTGATTCAAAATAAAAATAATACAAAAACTTTTTCCAAAGCATGGTCCTGTGAGAATAGGGCAACCACATAATATACCTTCCAAACAGGTCCACTTTGGGGAATGATAGGGGTGCCTTAACAATTATGCAAGGGCAGTCGGTATAAAACAGAACTGGTCACCCTATGTAAAATACACCTTAACAAAAGAGGTTATACTTGGCCCAAAATCTTCATACTGTCGTTCCATTTGTTAAGGATCACAACACCCCTTCTATTAAAAGCTCTGAGTTCTGTAGAGGAGAAACCCACTAAATGTCATCTAAAACAGCATTTTCTAACTGATTTGATTATGGAATCTTTATTTTTAATAACACTTACTACTATCCCAGGGACTCTGTGTGCATAGAACATGCTCCAGAAAATGTTGACCTTGAACATATGTTAATCAGATACAGTGTAATCTACTACCTGCATGAATAGCCTGTATCTGGAGGCCTCCAAACCAAAAATAACTTCCCTCCAAGCTCCCACTTGCCTGAAATTACTACTATCATTTTCTTCTTTAAGGAGCTTTTAAAGGATATGTACATTATAACAGGGTTAAGCATTATGTCATCTGGAAGCAATAACTCATTAGCTAGCTAAACATTCGTGATAATTAGTTTCTCTGAATAGCTGCTTAACTCCCATAGATTCTGAGTAGAGAATGGGTCCCCAGAAATTGTCTTCATGGGAAGAATGGGAAAAAGGGGTCTTGAGCATGGGACTCTGGCCTGGCCTGTGCAATTCTTTAAGGGAAGGTTCTAAAGGGGTTGGCAAAAGTAGGTTAGTAATAATAATTATAATTATAACAATAATTATAATTAAAACATAAGAATAAACTGTTTCACATACTCACAACTATAAACCCAATTTTTCCCAATTCTGTATATTAATAAAATTCCCAACCTTTACTCCACCAAAGATCACTTCTCTTTTCCTGCTCCCCCACATTCCTAATTTTAAAAAATGTTGCCTCTCAAACAAACTGAACTTATTCAGCAGTAGCATTTGTAACTTTATTATCACCTATTTTTTTTTCACCTGCCCTTTACCTTTCTTATTCTAAGAATGTTCCTTCCCAACTTCATCCATGAGGTTCTATAAGGGCTTCCATAATCTTCTAAAACCCCATCTTTCTGGACCTACAAATTAATCTAGGAGTGAATCTCCAGACCAAGCTGGGCCAATGAGTGTCCTTCCCTGGGATTTTTAAAAATATATATTTTATTGATTTCCTACAGAGAGGAAGGGAGAGGGATAGAGAGTTAGAAACATCGATGAGAGAGAAACATCATCCAGCTGCCTCTCGCACACTTACCTCCCTCTGGGGATGTGCCTGCAACCAATGTACATGCCCTTGACCGGAATCGAACCTGGGACCTTTCACTCTGCAGACCGACGCTCTATCCACTGAGCAACACTGGTTTTGGCCCCTGGGATTTTTGACATTTGAATCAGAATAAGCAAGACGCAATCCCCTCTTGGGCTAACAAAGTTGTTGGATGTGGGCCAGGAGGGGCCAGCAGCCATAGTTTGGGCCACAAGGAGGTAGCCTTAGAGCAAGTTTTCTCAACTACTTTTGACATTTGGGGTCAGATTGATCCTTTGTTGTGGGAGCTGTTCTGGGCACTATAGGATGTTTAGCAGCATCCTTGGCCTCCACCCACTAGATATCCGTAGCACCCTCCCCCCAATTGTGACCAACAAAAATCATCTCCAGATATTGCCAAACGTCCCCCGGGAGATAAAATTCCTCTCCGGCCTTGGCGGAGAGCCACTGGTCCAGACAATGAAGTGCACCCACACCAAAGAGCACAGGTGACAGCTAGGGAGTGAGAGTGTCCTGGTGACATTTAAGGCCTCAGTTCCAGCTGTCCCTGAGGCTCAGCACACCCCAGTGCTGGCTGTGGATTGATTTCCTGAGCCAATTAGTTCCACCTCTTTTCCTAAGCTGGCTCAAGTTGAATTTCTGTAGTTGCACACAAGAGCACTGTGTTCATCTATAATTTCCATTTTGATTTTGACAAACTGAAAATAGCTCACTTCCTTGCTCTCCTCCTGTGCCTCCTCCCCTACCCAGGTCCATGATGGCATTCAAAGACCCCTGTGCGTCTTGCTCTACATCTGTACTAGACTGAGAGGTTTGAGGCCTGAGCACAGAGGTAGAGAAATGAGCCCTGTGCCGGATGTAATCTACATACAACCAAAACACTTACTCTCCCTTCTCCAGTAGCAGTAGGAGTGGGCTTGCCTAAAGAAATTTTCTTGATTGGGGGAGAGGAAATAACTTTTTTTTTTCTTTCATGGTGGGACTGAGCTAAGCGAAAGTTAGAAAGACTAGAAAGCCAAAATCTCAGTACTGAAGGAAGCCTTTTCTTAAGCTGTTACAGGCAATAGGGAATGCCCTAGGCACCAAAGCCAGTGCGCATGCCTGCTGGGCCTGGGGAGAGGCTGGGGCCTGTCTGACCAGCTCTGAGCTCTACAAACATTGCCTTCCTGAGTCACCAGGCCCTAGGCCTCTGCAATGGGACCCCCCACACACACCTGCCTAGATTGAGCTCACTGACTCCCTCCTCCAAAATGCATTGGCCCCATACAAGGTAGAGCTTTCAGAGGCCCTTCTTCACCCTAGCTTTGGAGCTTAGAACAGGGTGCTTGGGAAGGGGCACAGGCCAGTACTCAGTCAGGACATACCAGGATAGCCACAGGCTGTCAATATTAGACTGCTTCCACACTGGTGGGGAAATAGGTCCTCCAGAAACTAAAGGATTAATGCTGCCCAACAGTGGGCCCAGGACCCTCCTTCTGAGCAAGCCTGCTTCCATTCTGATTGGTTCATGCCAGTGTCTTACTGGTTGTTACAAATTTTGAATATTGCACTTGAAAGGGACAACAGGGGGAAAGCGTTGGGAGGGTGGCAAAGACTTCATTTATCTTCCATTTCTGCCTTGGAATGGTCCTGCACTGCTGCTTATTCTATATCGATGATGTGTTTCTTCTGAAAGCTTTGGATTTGCACTTAGAGGTGGGACAGCATTGTCTCCTGCCCAAGGCACTCACGGTCCAGCAGGGGAGAGAAGAGGGGCTCGGTGGGTATGGGAAGCAGGCATAAGTGATGGAGAAGGTGCTCAAGCTGAGTCTTGGGGACTCTGAGCACGGATCCTTCGTTTCCTCTAGCAGTTGCTCTGGCCTTCTGCAGTGTCCCTGGGTGTTAGGACAATTGGTATTGTGCATCCATGCTCTGGTTTGGTCCTTCCTGATGGGCTCACATTGGCAAGTCCATTGGTAGGAATTGAGCTATTCACCATCCTGGCCATGTCCAGGCTTTGCTGCCACCAAGGCCATGTGTGTGCCATGACACTGATGCGGTCAAATGGAGCTAAATTTAAACTGGAGAGGGTTCCTTTGTGGCTATTTCCTTAGATTGTTTCAACTCTTTCTAATTTAGGCATGGAAAAGTAGAGAAACTTAAGCATCCCTCCTTAATTCAATTTGTGCTCAGGTCAAGGAGAATAAACCAACCATTGTAAGGCTGATCCTGAGAAGGGAAAGAAGAGGGTTAGGGTAAAGGTGAGCAGAGTTCATCTGGTCAAAAGATTTTAAAAAGACCCAAAAAATGACCCCTTCAATAAATGCTCTCTCTCCTTTCTGAGCCCATTTGCCCTTCCTCAGTACCACCCTGTCCCTCAGCGATCTGGCCCCATTTAAGCAGGATCCTATGTTCATGCAACAGTCAACTATTAACTGATAAGGCTGAACAACTCCCAGTAGGTATTTGCATTTTAATAGAGAATTATTGAAGAGCACAAAGCTTTCAGAGCCCAAAAGAACAATGCACAGAATTCGAGGCTATGAGGTGGATATTTGGGGACACAGAAATTGTCCTAGTGGTTCTCAAGTTTTATCAAGTCTATTTTGTCCCCCTTACAAGAGACACCAATTGCACAACTTTCTTCTGAAGTTGATCCCTTCTACCCCTACCCCAGCCATGTCTGCTAACACATTAGCCATCAGTGGTTTGTCTGTAGGGTATCTAAGAGAGAGAACTGTTTTTATTAAGTGAAAATTCCAATGGGCCATTCTGGTTAAGCCCTCAGGGCATAGCCTGCCTGGGTGAGACGGAAAAGAGGGAGGCTTGAATTGCTTGGCTTAAGAAATTATCAAGAAGAGAGGACAGCTGGAGTGGAGACTATTTGCTAAAATGGAGGAAGTAAGAAGAGATTAAAAATTTAAAAATAAAAAAATAATAAAAGAATGAAGAATCCTATATAATAAAACCCTAATACGCAAATAGACTGAAAGGTGGAATGACTGGTTGCTATGAACTGACCACCAGGGGGCAGATGCTCAATGTAGGAGCTGCCCCCTGGTGGTCAATCACCGCTGGTAAGTGCAGTGGCAGTGGCGGGAGCCTCAGCAGCAGCACTAAAGAGCAGTGAGCCAAGCGGTAGGGAGCAGCAAGCAGGCATGCAGTAAGGAGCCAGGGGTCCCAGACAGCGAGAGGGCATAGGCTGGGCTGAGGGACCCCTCAATCCCTACCCTCAGTGCACAAATTTCATGCACCAGGCCTCTAGTATTGAGATAACACCTTGTTTCTATATGAAAGACTGGTCAGTAAGTACGGTAGTTGTTCATGGTACGAGAAAGGCCAATGAATTTTTAAATTAGGGATGTTTAATGTTTGATTTTAAGTTGGGAATGTGTGTGCTCTACTGAGTTAAAAACAACCCTCCATACCTTCAAAATGTCAAAAAAAAAAAAAGTTTGCTATCCTTGTGTCAATGTGGAATTTTAGGGAAGAACATATTTGAGTAAGTAATGCTAGCTGCAGCAACAGACACACCTTACCACCACACAGGTTTATTTCTCTCTCTGGCCACAGTCCAGTGAGGACAGAACAGTCATTTGGTGGCCTCTAAGGTCAAAGACCTGCGTGGCAGTAAGAATGGAATCAATCGGGCAACGTGGAAAAGGAACAGCGTGCCCAAAAGAGGAGGCCGTAGAATGGAGACTGAGAATTTGGTGGAGACAAGAAATTAAAGCCAGAGGCGAAGAGAGGAATTTAAAGCCACAGAGACTCATAAAGGATGCTGGGGACAGTGCTGGTTCCTAACAGAAATGTGATAGGAATCTGAGTTGACCTTTAAATCTTAAAGGGAACTGGGGATGTCTAGATAGACAACACTGAGTCACTCTGAGACAGGGTGTTTACCTGCCCCTCCCCTGACCCTACTTGGAATATGCGACTGTTTCAGATATTGTGGCCATCTTCACTGTGGTCGGAGAAATAATTTCCCAGGGAAAAAATGGGAAGCTGAACCCCAACATTTCTGCTCTTGGATACAAAACCACAAAAGAACACGCGCTGCCAGCTGCGAGCCACTGGGCATGAAGTGCTTGCAGCAGCAGCATCCTTGGGCAGTGGTGTGAGGCTCCTCTGCAGGGACAGGACACAGGAGGGAGGGGCCAGACCACACCCAGAGCGAGCTCAGCTTTCAGACCAGGTTCCAGGTGAAAAGAGGTCCTTTCCACCAACCAGGCTTCAAACACTGCTCACGTGATTACACGCGGACTTGGGCAGTGGCCGGCAAACTCATTAGTCAACAGAGCCAAATATCAACAGTACAACGACTGCGATTTCTTTTGAGAGCCAAATTTTTTAAACTTAAACTTCTTCTAACTCCACTTCTTCAAAATAGACTCGCCCAGGCCGTGGTATTTTGTGGAAGAGCCGCACTCAAGAGGCCAAAGAGCCGTATGTGGCTCGCGAGCCACAGTTTGCTGACCACAGGGCTTGGGGAAACAGACCAGAGAGAGGGGGAGAAGTATGAATACTACACAGGACTTCCAAGGGCTCTGCTCAGCTGCAGAAACCCAAGCTGACCCAGGTCTGGCCAACAGAGAGAGTGTCATGGGCCCAAGAAAACAGATGCAAAATGTACAAAAACCGTGGAAGAGACTCGGCTGAGCCTCCCTATCCAGAACACATAAAAAGGATTTGGAGCATTGTGGATTGGAGCACCAATGTCTGTCTGCCAATAACTCTATAGGCAGGGGCTGGCCATCCTGGGATCATTTTTTTCGTCCTTCCCCTGCTCTGCTCTGCGTCCTGCCAGGCGGGTGTGTTAGAGGTGAGACCGGCTGGCCCCTGCGCTGTGGTTCTCAGGCTGCCTGGCCCAGCCTCGGGGAGGCAGTGTGGGAGCTGGAACCAGGGGGAGGGAGAAGTGGGGGCTTCCCTGGGCTCTGGAGAGCTCCCAGCTGCCGGCACAGAGCTGGAACTGCAGCACTGTTTGCATAAAGATCATTTAGACACCGTGTCCAAAGGCGGGGGGAGGATTCAGTAAAACCATGGTACACACACATGATATAATATAAGGCAGCCATTAGGAGTTCTATTTTGGGGAATTTGTTAATATTATAAAGTGCTTTTCTTCTGATATTAATAGGAAAAGAAGAGCCCAACATTAAATATATAGTATACATGAAATATATTAAGGTATGCATACAAGGAAGCCTAAAAAGAAATATCCGAAAACATCTTAGTAGGACTTACCTCGATGTGGTAGGATTGTGTGGTTTTTTCCCTTCTTTTTACTTTCCTTTGCATCTCCCATTTTTCTACAATGTGCCGGCACTTGTTTTATAGTTAGAAAATATAATTAAAAATACAAAGAAGAAGGAAAATGTCCCCATGCAGGATGGGGGACTGAGTAGACGGTATCTCATGTCTGCTCTGCCTGCTACATGTTTCAAACTCAGTCTCAGGTTCTGCAGAAACACTTCTTGACAAACAAAAAGACCAGCTAAGAATGGCTTCAAGACCATGTGGTAGCAAGATCCTGTCCCTGGAACCTGCTCCAGCCTCCATCGTCTGTCTGTCCATGTCTCAGCCATCCTCTAAAGTGGGTGAGTTAGCAGAGCCTGAGACAAGGGCTTTGATGCAGGTGGCCTTTTGGAAGAGGAAGGCAATAAGGCGTATGTTAATTTAGCTCAGAGCCCACATAAATAGTATCCCCATTCCTGCCACCCAGGCTTAATCAGGTGGAAGAACAGTCTCGGAACTGTTTACTACCCGTGTTTCCCCGAAAATAAGACATCCTCCGAAATTAATACCTACTTCATGAAAACATAAGACATCCCCTGAAAATAAGACCTAGAGCATCTTTGGGAACAAAAATTAATATATATAAGACACTGTCTTATTTTCGGGGAAACAGGGTAGTAAAGGACTAGTCAGTGATGACAAGGCGCTATAAAACCTTCAGAAGGAAGGAGAATGTTTGGGGAACTATTTGGGTTTTTGTGGGTATGGCAGTTTTTAAGTTATTTGTTTTTTAAAAGTAGTACTTGTTAATGAAAACAACTGGCCCAAACATCCATCACGGAATTATAAGACTCATCAAAACAAAGTTTAATGAGATAAAAACAAAAAACACTCGCGCACAAGCATCCAGGAATGTAGCCCGGGAACATGGCACAATCAATCGCCTGTTTGTTTGCTTTTCCCGGAGATATTTTTCTCGTTTCTCATCTGGTGTCCTGTGCAGGGGAACTGAGGCCCCTGTGTTTTAAGAATGAACTTGATGGGATTAAAAAAGAAAGCAATGCTGAAACCAGTTTGGCTCAGTGGTAAGAGTGTCCGTCTGCAGACTGAAGGGACCCAGGTTCGATTCTGGTCAAGGGCATGTACATTGGTTGTAGGCACATCCCCGGTAGGGGGCGTGCAAGAGGCAGCTGGTCGATGTTTCTCTCTCATCGACATTTCTAGCTCTCTATCTCTCTCCCTTTTTCTCTGTAAAAATATCAATAAAATATATATTTTTTAAAAAGAAAGCAATGATTTAAACCAGAATTTCCAGCTCTCTGTCAAAATTGCCTCTCTTGTCCTTGATATATTTGAGCATATTAAGCATAGTTCTTTTAAAGTTCAGACACAAAAGGTTACTACAGACAGTCACCTGGGGCTCAGTCCCTAGCAGATCCTGGGAGCAGCTGTGTAACCTGTGGGCCCGGTGGCTCCACTGAGCAATGGGAAAGGTGGGGACTGATGACGCTTGGCTCCTGTGCCTCCTGGGTTGAGAGTTGCCCCTGGAGGCATTAACGCTGGCACCTGCAGGCTGGCCTGCAAGAAGGTGAGCAAACTTGGACAGCACCGGAGGAAGGCTGGAGCAGGGGAGCGAGCAGCCCCTTGAGGTGAGAGGCTGGCAGGCTGCCCACCACAACTGCGGAGAACTCAGAACTCGGAAGTGGTCCTGGTGAGAACGCAGCCTGGCATCAACAGCAACGGCCAAGCGTCGCTGCGTCCCCACCCCAAAGAAGCTTTCAAATCTCTTATGAAAGCACCACGCGCCTTCTTCACCGATACTTCCAGAGCCCCTTTGCTTCTGATGCCCCTGCTTTCTGTGTGCGCTTCGGTGCCTCTCTATGCCTCAGTTTCCTCATCTGTAAAATGGGGATAACAGTGCCTGTGGTAGGTTACAAAAGGGGCCACAGCTCTTCACCCCTTCTGGTATCCATGCCCTTGACAGCATAACTTTGCAGCTCCTCTTATCAAGAGACGGAGCCACTGCCCTAGCTGGTCTGGCTCAATGGATAGAGTGTCCGCCTGTGGACTGAAAGGTCCCGGGTTCTATCCCCAGTCAAGGACACATATCTCAGTGGCAGGCTCTATCGTTGGCCCTGGGCAGGGCATGTGTGGGAGGCAGCCGGTCTCTCTCTGATCGATGTTTCTCTCTCTGACTCTCCCCTTCCCTTCCACTCTCTCTAAAAACCAATGGAAATATATCCTCCTCTGGTGAGGATTAACAAACAAAAAAAAGGGGGGGAGGCATGTTCCCCATTCCCTGAATCTAGGTTATCCTTGTAAATTTGCTTCAGCCAAGTGCACATCCAGCAGAATTGACCGTAGGCCAGTTTTGAGATTTGGCCCCAAAAGTTTGTGTGCACCGAAACTGGTTTGGCTCAGTGGTAGAGCGTCGGTCTGCGTACTGGAAGGTCCCGGGTTCGATTCCGGTCAAGGGCATGTACATTGGTTGCTGGCACATCCCCGGTGGGGGGTGTGCAAGAGGAAGCTGGTCGATGTTTCTCTCTCATCGACGTTTCTAGCTCTCTATCTCTCTCCCTTCCTCTCTGTAAAATATCTATAAAATATATATATTTTTAAAAAGTTTGTGTGCTTCCACGTGCTCCTTGGACTCCTGCCTCTACCCTGAGAATGAGCCAGAGCTGGGCTGCCGGACAACGAGTGAGCCGGTGACCCAGAGCCCAAGTGTCTCATCTGAGACCTCCTTAGACCAGCCAGCCCCCGGCCGCCCAGATGCACAAGAGAACCCAGCCCGGGTGCCTCAGGCAACGGCAGCTGCCCCAGAGGCAGAAGCTCCCAGCCGACGCACAGCCTCAGGAGCAAAAAGAAACGTCATTGCTTGCCGCTGCGGTTGCGTGGTCGTTACGCAGCGTTATTGCGGTAATAGCTAGCTGATACAGCACCGATGTCACTCAGGATTAAAGGAGCAGGTCAACACGGGCAGGACTTAGCCCAGCGCCAGGACCATGACAGTCTCTCCTTAAATGTTCATTGTTCTCGCTATAATATTAATGTGCTGTCGTGGTGTGCCACGTTATCAGATTCTTTATGTATGTGTCGGTTTCTCCTACTAAACCAGGGGCTCCTGGGTGATGGAAAATCAGGTCCAACTCACCCCTGATGACCTACCGGTATTTCCCACTCAGGAGCCCATCATGCCCGAGGGAGACAGGCGTGTGCCTCAACTCTGCCGTGGGGACTAGCGATAGCCAACGTCCAGAAGAGCTGGACACAGGGCTGAGCGAGAAGAAGATGCCCAGTCGTGATCAAGGCCAGCATCCTCATGGCGGGGCCCTGCTGTGGAAGGTCCGCTCCATAAGGACCAGGCTGACCCCCATCCTCTCCTCGTGGAGCCGCCGCCAAAGGAATGACGGGCTAATTTGGCCGTTTTACAGCCAGAGCTGCGGCTCACGCCTTAATGCTCTCTCTGCCTCCAGAGACCAACCGTCACATGATGAAAAACTAATTAGAGCAAGCCCGGTGCCCAGAATAAGCAGCCTATTAGGGAAATCGGAGTCAAATGAAAGCAAGAGGACATCGATTATAAACATATCCTTAGCAAGTATTTATTTTGGTCCTCCCCTCCCCCCAAACTTTCCTAAGGGAGTTTATGGTTTGAGAAAAGGCCTGGTAAGAATCAGACTATTTTTACAGTGTCTCCTGATCCCCAGGGAGGACCCTGGCATGGAGGCCTCGCCGGCTCCCAGCAGGAAGTTGGTGCTGAGCTGGACAGCAGTGTGACAGAGACCCAGACCAATTCATCCTCATTATATTTCTTCAACAGCCTCTCAACTCGGGTCAAGTCCGAGGCAACCCAAGCGGTTTTACTAGGGGCAGGGGGAGGTGGTGGAGAGCACGTGGGCTAACGTGGATTCCATTCCCAACTCCACGGCCCCCCCGTGGCGGGAGGAGGAGGGGGAGACGAGACTCGACCTAATTACTTAATTTCTCTGCGTCTCAATTCCCTCATCTGTACAATAGAGATAATGAGAAATCACCTTGCTGGTCCGGTCTGAAGACTGAAGAAGAGACGCCAAATGTCTGGCTTCTCATGGCAGGTGGGTAGGGGCAGGGTAGCCTTGTGGCTAAGCCATCAAGTTCACAAGCCACTTGGCCTGCGTTTCTAGTCCAGCTTTGACTCTTGTTAAGGATCCTTACTTAGCCTGTCTGTGCCTCGGATTCGGTAAAATCAGTACAGGGTGGGGAGAGGTTATTGCTAGCTCAGACTGTTGTGAGGATTGAATGAGTCCACATGTGTCAAGTCCTGGGAGTAGTGTCTGGTACGTGGCAAGCACTTGGTGTTAGCTATTCTTCTTCTTCCAATAGAATTAGGAAAAGCAATCTCTGGTGGCCAGAGACCTCTTCCTCATCTCACTTTGGTCCAGATATCAGCTGCAATACATTAGCTCCTGGGCACAACTGGCAAGAGTGGATGTAAGCAAATCGTAATTCAGGAAGTCACGATTCCGGTTTATAAGCAGAGAAGCACAATTCGATTTTATAGGCAGCTGGGCTGCTAACTAAGAGGAAGCCCTTCATTACAGCACCTGACATGGGAGACCTGCCTCGTGCTTCCTCATTCGCCTTGTTTTTCCTCACTCCGTCTCTCACAGCCTGCCACCCATCCATTTCTCTGCGTAGTGTTTGTTTCCCTGTCTCTGTAGAGGGTTTGTCATTTGTCCAAAGACCTAAATACCGAAACTGCTCTCTGGCTCTAGAACTCACACATCTGGGCTTGAAGTAAAAACAGTGCTCAGCTATCCAGGCTTGGAGGGGAGGGGAGGTGGGTAGGAAGAGGACGGATCCTGAGGTTAAGGCAGAAAGACTGGAGGGAGTAACGGGAGTTTGGGCTGAAAAAGATGTTCGGTAGGAATTGCCCAAGGAAAATGAAAACCCGTGTTCATATAAAAGTATTCGTACAGATATTAGCAGTGGCTTGATTCATGATCCCCAAAACCTGGAAACAACCCAAATGTCCTTCAACTGGTGAATGGATATGCAAACTGTGATTCAGACTCACAATAGAATACTGTTCAGCAATAACAAAGAACAAACCACCAATCTTTCTCCATCTCCCTTCCTCTCTGAAATCAATTTAAAAAAAAAAAATTGTAAGAAAAAAGAACAAACCACCAGTACAAGTGCATCATGGGTGCATCTCCAAAGTGATAGTTGAGAAGAAACCAGATTCAGAAGGCTACCACCTCTGGAAAAGGCAAAACTATAGGGATTAAGCCCTGGCCGGTGTGGCTCAGTTGGTTGAGTGTTATCCCATGCATCAAGAGGACTCCGGTTTGGTTTGTGATCAGGGTACATGCCTGGGTTTCAGGCTCGATCCCTAGGAGAGGTCATGCAGGAGATAGTTGATCAATGTTTCTTTCTCACATCAATGTTTCTCTCTCTCCCTTCCTTTCTCTCTAAAATCAATAAAAAGTACTTTTTAAAATTGTTTTAAAAAATATTTAGGGATTAAAATTAGATCAATGATTGTCAGGGCCTAGGTTGAGGAATGGGGTGGGCTACAAAGAGCCCTAGGGAATTTTAGGACTGACTGGAAATGCTCTATATACTGATTGTGGTGGTTACACAACACATGTGTTTGCCAAAACTCATAGACCTCTACACTAAAACAGGTAAATTCCACTCCATGTAAATTAGACTTCAGGAAACCTAACTTTAAAATAAAATGGTCCATAGGGACCATGGAGCAGAAAAACAAACAAACAAACCACCTCAGCATTTTCCAAAGACAAAGAAATACCTTTATTTTTTCTTGTCTTTTATTGTCACTTTACGCATTTTTTGACATTTTTGCTAGCGCTCTTAAAATATGTATTTGCAAAGTAGGGGCAATTAATCTCATCAAATATAGTAACACTAGCATAAGAAAATATTTGTTTTCTCAAATAAAATCAGTCTTTTAGGAAGAAATGAGCATAAATTCTCCTGGGCAAAAGCTATTCCCCATGGAAGATGATACCCAGGAGGGAATGTAGGAATTTCAGACTCTGGAGTGGAGGGGATAAGGGCTGTTCACATGTTTTGTCTAACTGACCACAATGCACAATGACCTCAACACCTAGGGAAACTGGTCCTACAAAACAAGAGCGAAGTCAAATATAGACAAATGCCAGATGGGTAGTCCTAGAATAGCTTTGTCCAAGTGAAAGATGCCAGCATGGATAACAATGCAAGAATTCCCATTCAGAACACCCCAAACTGCCCAGTATCTAGCTTTGCAGAAAGAGACCTGGTTTTCTCAGTTCATCACAGATGAATAAAAGAGAGTGGATTGGTTGATTGTTTCACCACTAAAACACTTTACCAACTCAAAACAAACTTTACTGATGAATCATTAGTGTTAGCTTTTCAAAGAACACAACAGCTCCAAAAAGCATCTGGATAAATGAGTAACCCAAGGCTGGGTGGAGCAGGGAACGGCAGAGTGATATGAGCCACCAACACTGAGCATTCGCTAAGCACAGTCGTGCATGATCTGTTCTCGTCCCACCACAGTCTATTAGGAAGATGTCATTATCACCATTTTACAGGTAGCAACTGCAAATGATGACTTCTGAATTAAATTCGGACAGAGGGGAGGGGAGGCCAGAGGAGAGAAAACAAAATCAGAAAGAGATGGGCAGAAGTGTGCTGGTGAGTGTTTAACAGCTTGCTCTGGGATAGAGAGGGCTAGGTTATGGCACCTCTACCATGGCCAAGTTGACCTCCACGTGTGGTCAACCAGCTTGCAAACTTCAGGACAATTTGATAATAAGCTATCCTGAGTATTACTAGTAGGAAAATTTTTGGTGAAAGATATGTGCAGAGAAAACCTCAAAAGAAACCTGGGTAAACCAGAATGCAGGATTGGGATAGCAGGGTAAATGGAAGAGGAAAGAGACTAGATATGGGGGAAATAATAGGGGAAGACAGAATTCAGGGACAGATTTAAGACTTGCTGATGAAGATGTGAGACCAGCGGAAGCCCTGCTGGGGAGTTAATAAAGACAGGAGAGCCCCAAATTACCTTTTCGGTCCCATGGCCCCCAAAGTTTAAGCTGTGGGTGGACTTGGGGACTAAACAGAAGCCCCAGCTTAAGGAAAGGCCAATGGATTTGCTTCTGACTAAATGCTTGTATTTGTGCCCAAACAGGTTTGGCTCAGTGGATAGAGCATCAGCCTGCGGATTGAAAGGTCCCAGGTTCGATTCCAGTCAAGGGCATGCACCTTGGTTGTGGGCACGTCCCCAGTAGGGGGTGTGCAGAAGGCAACTGATTGATGTTTCTCTCTCATTGATGTTTCTAACTCTCTATCCCTCTCTCTTCCTCTCTGTGGAAAATCAATAAAATATATATTAAATAAATAAATAAATGCTTGTATTTATAAAATATAATTTTTCAATTATTTTTCAACATCTTAAAATTTGATTACAAAAATACTTTATACTTATAAAAAAAATAAGAGACCATAAAGTAAAAAAGCAAAGTCTCTCATATCTTTCTCTTCTCATTCCGTTTCCAGAAGTGGCCATTGTTAATACATTGTGTATTCTTCCAGATAGTTTTTATATAAAAGCAGTCATGTACTGCATAACTATGTTTCTATCAATGACAGACTGCATATATGGCCGTGGTCTCATTAGATTACAGTATCTGCCAACCAGCAAATCTATGATGAAAAGAAAGAAACAAGCCAAGCAAACCACCATGAACGCAGTACTGAAAAGAGCGACACCTCTTCCAAGAAGAGCCGCAGGCTGGTCCTTCAGGATGTGTGCCAGAACAAGGCCTCCTTACCTTAGGAGAGGTGTGACTGCCTCTGAAGGCCTTCCAGGGGACAAAGTGGGGGTGGGAGACAGTGAGTGAGGCTGATGACCCTGGTCCTGTGCAGGCCTCAGCTAATACATGTGCCTTTATCTCAGTTTTACCCAAAAAAAAGTTTAAAAAATAATTTTTAAAAATCAAATAGAAAAAAGAGCTTATAGAATAAGCCAAGTGTTATTATGAAGAGTCAAAACGTTTATATAAATTTAAGCTTATAAAGTTAAAAAGTTACAGGAAGCTAAGGTTAATTTGTGGAAGAAAGAAAAATTAAGTGTACAGTATTTATATAGTCTATAGTCATGGACAATAATGTCTTAGGTCTTCATATTCACTCACACTCACTCACAGACTCTCCCAGAACAACTTTCAGTCCTGCAAGCTCCATTCAGGTGTACCATTTTTACTGTACCTTTCTGTACAAGTCTACAATCCATATAAATAAAATAATAAAATAATTTATTTGATGCAGAAGTAAATAAGTAAATAAAGTAAATAAAGTAAGTAAATAAGTAAATAAATAAAGTAAGTAAATAAAGTTTAGGTAAGTTTAGATGCACATATACTTACCTTTGTGTTACAATTGCTTGCCTTACAGTATTCAGTACAGTAACATGTTGTACAGATTTGTAGTCTAACCTAGGTGTGTAGTAGGCTTTATCATCTAGGTTTGTATAAGCCCACTTTATGATGTTCACACAATGACAAAATTGCCTAACAATGTATTTCTCATCATTAAGTGCACATGACTGAACATGCAAAGTATGCTTCCCATATATACACTCTAAAAAATTAATGGGAGGACTGGGTGGGAAAAGATCAACCAAAGAACTTGTATGCATATATGCATAACCAATGGACACAGACAATAGTATGGTGAAGGCCTGATGTGGGGGGAGTGCAGAGGCATGCTAGAAGGGGTCAACAGGGGGAAAAGGGGACATACTTTTAACAATAAAGATTAAAAAAAAAAAAGAAATGGTGGGACATATGACATAGCCAAAAATATTAACATGGATGTCAAGTCTACAATCCATATAAATAAAATAATAAAATAATTTATTTGATGCAGAAATAAATAAATAAATAAATAAATAAGTGGGATCATATTGTACCACTGTTCTGGACTTGCTTTTTTTTTTTTTTTCAATTAATGATATAATGCTTTTCCATATCCTTCTATTTCAGTGTGTTTTAATTGAGCTGTATAGAAATCCATTGCATAGCAACTATACCATCCTATCTAATAAAGATGGAATGTGGAACTTGGCCATAACTCCATGACAAAGATGGTGGCACCCACAGCCAATAAGGAGGGACTATGCAAATTGACACAACAAGGTGAGAGGTGGAAGGCAGAAAGATGACTCTGGGCCAAAGTGAGGAAGGCTTATTCTTGCCTTTAGTTTAATAAATCAATTCTCTACTGATAAACATTCAGATTGTAGCTAGAATTTAGTGTTTCAAACAATGCAACAACAACAAAATCCTTAAACATATTTTTATGTTTGTTCTGATTTAAAATTTGTTTAAATATTTGTTTACTAGTCTCCAATGCACAAAATTTGTGCATATTGAAAGGGAATTAATTAGAGGAAATCTTTTAATATTGCTATTTGCCCTTTCTCTATAATGGAAGTGTCAGAGATGTAAGAAAATTATAAAATGTATATGAAAATCTCCCTCCTGTCAGAGTCCAGGACACGCCATAGGACCTATTGTGAAGTCCCCGTCCACCACCCACATGTGCTTTGAAAACACAGGAGATCTAGACCCAGCCAGTCTCACATCCATTGGGTGAGACCCAGACCCGGCCAGCCCCACCCCCATTGAACCCCTCTGGACAGGGGGTGCAGCCTCAGGTCATGAGGTCTCCCGTCCTGCCAAGTGGGGGCACAGCCTGAGATCCCCTGGCCTGGCTCCGGGGCAGGGGTTGTGGCCTGAGGTCTCCTGCAAGCCCTGCCATGTGAGGGGCATGGCCTTAGGTCCCCGGTCAAGCCCCACTGTTGGAGGGGGCTCGGCCTGAGTCCCTTGCCCTGGCCAGGTGCCATGCAGCCTCAGGTTCTTGCTGTTCGGTTGTGACATTACGGTGTCCTGGCTAATTTGCATATACCTCTATTATATAGATAGATTGATTTCAGAGAGGAAGAGAGAGGGAGAGAGAGATAGAAACATCAATGATGAGAGGGAATCATTGATCAGCTGCCTTCTGCATGCCCCCTACTGGGGATCAACCCCACAACCTGTGCATGTGCCCTTGACCAGAATTGAACCCTGACCTCCTATTTCATAAGTTGATGCTCAACTAGTTAGCTTTGCTGGCCAGGCCTAATTTAAATTTATAATAATTACAACAAACATGCCCCTACCTCCAATTTTTTAAAATCCTCACCTGAGGCTATATTATTTATTTCAGAGAGAGAGGAAGGGAGAGACAGAAACATCGATGTGAGAGAGAAACATCAACTGCACCCCTATCGGGAATCAAACCTAAAGCCTGAGTATGTTCCCTGACTGGGAATTAAACCATAACCTCTCACTGTATGGGATGAGGCTCCAACCAACTGAGCCACGCTGGCCAGGGTAACTTCCCCATAATTTTATATTTCTTTTCACCCTTTACTAATTGTTTTGGGAGTGTTTATTCCCCCTCTCTGTAGTAAACATTATATGTGATTTTGGTGTGGGTTTTTTTTTTTAAGTTTATTAATCTGATAGGTAAAAAAGGTAACGTCATTGATTTATTTTTATTTTATTTTATTTTATTATCTTTTTACATATTTATTAGTTCTTCCATGGATTTTTTGTTCATATCTTTGTCCATCTCCTATGAATTTTATTGCTGTCTTTGAATTTGGTGTTTATATCCTTTGTAGATCTCTCTATTGGGTCATTAATCTTTTTCATATACCAGTAGATTAGCACGAACTCTTTGCACATGAAAGTTAGTCCTTCATGTATTACATTTTTCTTTCTGATTCTCATTTGTCTTTTGATTTTGTCTATAGAGGGTTTTTTTGTTTATTTGTTTTTTGCTGCTTAGAAATTTCAGGATTAAAAGAAAAGTTTTTTAATAATCTTATCATATGTGGTTTCTTAATTTAATGTAATGCTTCCTTATTATTTTTTACCTTCCTTATTATTTTTTAAATTTACCCATGTTTTCTTCTAGGGTTTTGTTGTTGTGTGGCATTTCTTTGAAATTTTAAGGCATTAAATTTCCTTCCATGAAAAAAGTAATGTACAGACCTTTGTCAAATGGCTTTCCATATTTTACAACATATTTTACCAGACATTACATTTTTTACCACTACTTTTATGAGGCTAACTTTATCATATGATATGTTCATATATACTTCTGATCATTTCTGAATTTCCCATTCTATTTATTTAATAGAACCTTTCTGTTTCCATATTAGTTCATAGCATATTAATTACCACAATTTAATAAAACACTTACAAATTTGATAGGATTATTTTCCTTCTTTATATATGTTTATCTGTGGGATTGTCTTCTGATTTTTGTGTCATTTTTGTTCTTACTTTGAAAAACAAAGTTTTAAGCTTGTTTAAAACCCTGCATTCTGACTGACATTACACTGAATTTATAAATTAATTTCAGGAGAATTCTTATCTTTTTAATAATATTTATATCTTTTTAATTTCTAGGCAAAAAAGAACACATGCCATCAATGACTTACTTTTTTTATTTTTTTCCATCACCAGTCAACAATGTCTTCTTGAACAAAGTGGTCTTGAACAAATTATTCCATTATGTTGCATATCTTTGGTTAAGAGCTTGAGGAGGGAAATCTTTTCTATAATCCTATAATTTCTATTTACATTTGTTTTACTCTGAACTAATGCATTCTATAAGCAATTATGAGGCACCTATTGCATGTACCACACACCATGTTAGGCAATAAAAAGACAATAAAGCAAAGACATGGTCCCTGATCTAACAGCTTCTCAGGTGGTCATTTCTATAGAGAGGATAGTCATATAAATAATTGCAGAATAATGTAGTGGCTGCCATAATAAGAACAATACAATATGTATGGAATATAGAATCATAGCATTTGAAGAAGAGCTTACTTTTCCTAAGAGTTTGTCAGGGGCTACCAAAACATTGTGTGCCAACTAAATTTTGAGGAAAAGAGAGTACTGGTTAATAAGACTATTATCTATCCCTGTATCTACTGGTGTGTGATGTTACTCAAAAATAGTGTTTTAATTAAATTTTTTAAAAAATTGAATATGACAGTATTCATGAAAAATTAGATCTTACATATAAGCAAATATTTATATACTAGAGGCCTGTTGCATGAAGATTCATGCAAGAATAGGCCTTCCTTCCCCCTGGCTTCGCTCCTGGCCACCAGGGAGTCTGCAAGTCTCGGCTCCTGGCTGCAGTGCCACTCCTGTAGCTCCCTCTGCCCCCGCCCTCCCCATCATAGCAGGCATCCCACCCTGCCTGGCCACTCCACCCCTGCATATGCAAATTAACCTGCAATCTTTGTTGGGTTAATTTGCATATTCACTCCTGATTGACTGATTGGCATCACAGATGTATGGTCAATTTGCATATTTCTCTTTTATTAGTGTAGATAGGAGTAATTCTTTAGATAGTATAGATGTGAATTTATGATGGTTACATGTGATGCAAATACCATTTCACCAGCTATATTAATTTTCATGGTACAGAGATTCAAAAGTTTAGATGGCTAAAGCTGTCATTTTCCATTTAATTTCTCCTATTGTTTCAATCTTTCAAAAACTACCATCTCTACAGAGGTTTGGTAAATAGGGTCCCAGTTTGGCCACCACGTTTCAGTAATCATAATCACATGAAATTGCTGAGTAGCATCCAAAAATGATGAGAAATGAAAAGTGGTTTTCCATTTTTTCATGAATAAAAATTAAAATAGAACAGACCAAAGAGAGAACTTGTGCATTGTCTCCAAGAATAATATAGAGTGTAATGAGCAATGATTTTCCATGTCCAATACATTTTGATGAAGAGAAAATGAGTTTACAATTGTCGATGAATACAAAAAAGAACTTATTTACTATCAGGTTGCAAGAACAATGGAAAACACTTCAAAATAAGCTGAGGGCCTCCATTCCTATAGATTTTTCTAAGATATTAGAAGTCATTTAATCCAATTGGTTTACAAACTGGAATTCTTGGAGTGTCTTGGGGAAGGTAAGGGAAAAGGATAAGACTCAGCAGGCGGCCAAGGACATGAATCTATTGGTTGAACATAAAGATCTGGAAAAACTGGTCTATCCAGTTGACGGGCAGGGTGTTGATAGGTGGGGTGCTGACCCAGCTGATAAGCTCAAGGTCTCCTCTCAGTATTGGCTGACGCGAGTAGACAAAGGGCAAGTCACATTCTTAAAAGTAATAATTTTGGTCACAGTTTGGTGATTTTGTGATCTGTATTAATGCACGTTTGGCCTTGGACAAAAGGGTTCACAGTAGACACTCTTCCCTGCAAATCCAAAATAGTCACAAATTGTTATAAAAGTGAAAATCCAAAGGCTTTGAGAATATAAACATTTTAAAGGCGGGAATAAGCATGTTTTTCTGTGGCTTAGGAATGCTGTGCTGGAAAGAAAGTTAGATAAAAAACAGTTTAGCACACTCCCAAGTTCCCAAATTAACCAAGTTTCTTTTCATAGGGCAAAGTCTGGTCTTTAGTGACTTTGAAAATAGGCATAAAAAATGTATATTTTACATTTTGAAAAGTCTTTAATTGAGTAGAAGATCCATGGTAAAAGGAGATTAGAGGTTTTTTTAGCTGCATAAGATTTTCAACGAGTTCCCTAGGATGTGGGTGGATATCTTTAATTTTAAGTTTGGGTGGATTAGTAGAAAGGAAATGTGGTGTCAGGCATTAGAACCTCATTTTTATTATCTAGCATTTATGCAATTCATTTCCTCTGTGAATTAAAAAATGCTTTATAATATCTTAGTATGAGAGCAGTGGTTCCCTTTAACCAGTTGGAGCTGGAGATATTAGAGGAAGGCCAGCTGGTGGCGCAGCCAGGCCTCACAAGGTTACGTTATATTGATGGGGTCACCAGGGCCCAAAGTCCAGTAACTCAAGTTCATTAGATTCACTCAGACTCAGAGACATTGACACACACTAATAAACCCCAATTCTCTGAGGTCAAGAATGGGGAAAGTGAGTACACTCATCTGCCTTTCCTTCCTCACCAAATCCCGTGAAATCAACCGAAGGAGGACTTTAAAAAAAAAAAAATCTACAATAGTGTGGGGGAGACAATAAAAATCTTCATTAATAAACCAGAAATGTGCAATTATTTCTGAAAGAGAAATGAAATCCTGTAGAACATCACAGCTCAAAACACATGCTAGAGAGAAATCAGCCCTGGGAAGACTGTTTTGAGGGATGCTCCGTGCTGTTAGTCAGCAAATATTTGCTAAGCACCTATTGAAAGATCAGACTGAGGGCCGAAAACCAGGACTACAGGCTTTATTAGAGGAGAAGGACCCCTGCCGGGCTGCCCCCGCAAGGGCGAGTAGCACATGTGCAGAGGGGAACACGCCTTTTGAGGGGAGCAATGGGAAGGGGTGGGGCTTAGGGTACTCGGCATGTGCTGATTGGTGGTTTCATATAAGGTGAGTGATTAGGCACTTAGGTACTTAGGCATCCGGGACTTAGGGTATTTGGCAGGTGCTGATTGGTGGTTCAATGTACAGTCCATTAAGATGCCTGGTTAGGTGCTGAGGAATGTCCAGGCTACAGTGCAGTTTACGACATGCTCCATCCATCAGTTGGGGGAAGGGAGGATCTATCGGCTATTATGTGTCAGCCACTCTTCTAGGCATTTGGATAGTCAGATCAGTGAACAAAACAAGATTCTTGCCCTCTTGGAACTTATGTCCTAGTGGGATGAGATAGACAAAGAAGGATATTAAGCATTTCAGTATATCCGGAAAGGATGCCATGAGTAAATGGGGGAAAGGGAGATAAGTCATGTAGGGTAAGAGGGGCTGTTTATTGAATGATCTCATTGAGAAGAGAGGGTAAGAGTTACCAAGCAGCCATCTGAAAGAAAGACATTCAAAACACAGGAAGCAGAAAGTGTGAAGACCCCAGGATGGGAGTGGTGTGTCTATCATATTCTAGCAACTTCAAGGACACCAGAACAGCTGCGGAGGAGTAAGCTAAGGGGAGTTGAAGGAGATCCACAGGTCAGAGGGAGCTGGATTATATAGCCCTTGTATGAACCTTGGGTTTTAACTAAACAAAATGGGGACACTCTCAGGGGTTCTGGGTAGGAGAGAGAGAAGACTGAAGATTTTTTAGCAAAGGAGTGATTTGATCTAATATGTATACATATATATATATAGTCAAGGGTTTGACTCTGGGTGTCATGTTGAGAATAGTCTGTAGAGGGCAAGAACAGACACCGGATGACCAGTAATGCAGGTGAGGGAGGATGGAAGACGTGGAGATAATGAAAGCAGTCAATTCTGAGGGTAAAACAAACAGGATCTCCTGATGCATTGGGTGTGCAGTGTGAGAGAAAGAGAAAAGGCACAGGTGACACATATTCTGGCCTGAACAGCCTGCCAGATGGGTTAGGTGGTTGCCCCACTGAGATAGGGACAGCGGCAGAGAGAGTGAAATTTAGGAGAGGGGTGAGGTAGTCATGAGTTCCATTTTGGATGTGTTGAGTTTGAGATGTCAATTAGAGAGTCAAGCAGAGATGTCAATAGGCAGTTATCCAGGGTGTGGCATTTGGGAGAGAAGTCTGGGCTGGAATATATATTTGGTAGTTATTGGCATATGTATGATGTTAAAAGCTACAATACTCGATATGGTCACTACCTGGGACAATATAACTACTGCAGAGTAAAATGAGGTATGTGCCATAGCCAGTTTGGCTCAGTGGATAAAGCATCAGCCTGTGGACTGAAGGGTCCCGGATTCGATTCTGATCAAGGGCACATACCACGGTTGCAGGATCCTTCCTGGGCCTGAGCCTGGCCTTCGTTGGGGCGCATGCAGGAGACAACCAATTGATGTGTTTCTCTCATATCAATATTTCTCCATAAAAATCAATGGAAAATATCCGAGAGAGAGAGAGAGAGAGAGAGAGAGAGAGAGAGAGAGACCAGTTGATTATCTCAGTAGATACCAAAAAGGATTTTGATAAACTTTGAATGCTAATTCCTGGTTAAGAAAACAACTATAACAACAAAATTCCTAGCAGATTGGAAATATAAGGAAACTTTAAGAGGAAAGAAAAATACCTCAATATATAATGAAAAATATTGTGTTCTCTAGATGGAAGACCCAAAATATATTTTTTTCTGCTTGATATTTCTCAAATCAGAAAGCAATGCAGCCTTATTGTAACAAGTGAGACAGTACAATGATGTGTAGAGTAAAAGTTAATCATCATTTTATCCCCATCTAAATTCCCTTTGAAGTAACAAATGTTAACAACCTAGCATTTATTCCTTCACATCTTTTCCATGGCTCATTCAGTACTGGTATTACAAGCATTATGCAGCCTACAGAAATAGAGGGCTTTTTGTTTGTGCTTTGTTTTGACAAAACAGAATCATACCATACACATTACCAGCTTTTAAAAATATATATATTTTATTGATTTTTCACAGAGAAGAAGGGAGAGGGATAGAGAGCTAGAAACATCGATGGGAGAGAAACATCGACCAGCTGCCTCCTGCACACCCCCCACTGGGGATGTGCCTGCAACCAAGGTACATGCCCTTGACCGGAATCGAACCTGGGACCCTTCAGTCCGCAGGCCGATGCTCTATCCACTGAGCCACACCGGTTTTGGCAACACATTACCAGCTTTTAAAAATGTAATAACTTATCATGAACATCCCTGCAAATATTTAGATGTGTAGATTCAACTCTAGCTCTTTCCCAAATATATATATGTACCTCTACATACATTATACATATATACTATAAATATGTATATACTGGTACAAATTAATGTGTATATATAATATGGGATATATAATTCTAATATATTTAATACATACACATTAATAGACTATCATTATTCTAAGATATCATTTAGCTATCATTATGCTATAATTTAAAAGAATGAGATCAGATTTTTTTCTTCTACCCTTCTTCCAGCATCTATTCAAATCTTATTCCCCAACGCCCAACCTGCCACAGCCCTGTTAACAAACCCATGCAGGACAAGTTATGTTTTCCCCCCAAGCTCATGTAAGTATAAACAAACAAGTTTGTATACTAATTATGCATTTAAGTGCACACACACACTCATATACACATACTAGTTTATCACTGGGAACCATGGTATACACAATTCTTGGCATCTTGCTTTCCTTACTGAACCTCTCATAGAAACCCTTCTAATTCATGGGCAGCGGTTCTAATTCCTTCTTCCTGGTAGCTGCATAGTACGTGATGGCGCGCACACACACTTTGTTCAACCATCTCCTTATGGGTGCATAATCACTTTGTTTTTAGGTTTTATTACTGTAACTCTGCAATAAACAAGTTTCCATTTAGCCTTCTGTACTGGTTCTTTTATTTCCACTGGCTACATTCCCAGGAGTGCGATCAGTGGGTCAGAGGGTACAGGGATTCTTTATTTCAATAGATGCTGCTAGACTATTTTTTTCTCAAAGGGCAATAACAACTCACATTTTCACAAGCAGTGCGTGCGATTGCAATAGATGACATCACTCTTTAATTTTGCCAGTCTGACTTGTGTAATGCCTCATTATTACCTTAATTTGCAGTTCTCTGGCTGCTAGTGAGTTTGGGTGCCTTTTAATATGTTCATGTGCCATTTGGATTTGCTGTTCTGTGAATTGCCTGTTCATATCTTTTGCCCTTTTAAAAATAATGATACTAATAATTCTTTATTGCTGAAAGTATGACGTATGTCCCCACTATCCCCCATTCCCTTTGTCCTTTGTAAAAATAGGAAGGATTTATATTTTTCTTACCACTTGTAAGAATGTATTGTATGTAAAAAATATTAACCCTTTATCTGTTATCTGCATTGCATATTTTTCTAAATGCATATTTTGACTCCTGACTTTATTTATAGTATCTTTTGCTGTATAAAAGTCTTAAATTAAATATGTTTACTGTCTTTTATACTTTCCAGGTTTCTGGTGTTAGTAAAAAGGGCATTCTCTGACCCCTAGATTTGCATGCAGTCACCTAAATGTTCTTCTAAGATTTATTGTTTACGTTTAAGTTTTTAATCCACTTGGCATTTATTTTTGGATTTGTTGTGAAATTGGGATGCAAGTTCATTTTGTTCTAGATGAATAACCAGTTATGCCAGCACTATTTATTAAGTAAACCATTCTTTCCCACAGAATTGAAATACTACCTTTGTCACATATTAAATTATGATGTATACTGAGGTCTATTTTTGGATCCGCTCTTCTGTTCCACTGATTTGTCTACTCTTATGCCAATACTATGTCGGTTGTATTACAGTGATTTTTATTGCAGTGCCTTTCAGTTGAAGGCAAAACTCTCATTATTTATCTTCTTCATAGTTTTCTTTGCTATTTAGGCATTTATATTTCCATATAGATTTTTAAATAATTTTATCCAATTCCTTCCACCCCTCAAAAAGAAAACTGCTGGAATAATAAATGAACTTATATTTACTTAGGGAAGAATTGTGTGGTTTTAGTATGTAAGAATTTCTGTATTTATTTCTTTTTTTAATGCATTGTCTAACATAATATATATATATATTTATTTTATTTTTTGGTTAATCTTCATCCAAAGATATTTTTACTTTGAATTTTTTGAGAGAGTGAAAGAGACAGGGAGAGACAGAGAGAGAGGAAAACATCCATGTGAGAGAGACACATGGATTGGTTGCCTTTCTCATGGACCCTGACCAGGGCTGAGGATAGAGCCTGCAATTGAGGTACATGCTCTTAATACAGTAGTTGGCAAACCACAGCTCTCAAGCCACATGCAGCTATTTGGCCCCTTGAGTGTGGCTCTTCCACAAAATACCATGTGTGGGCGTGTGAAACTTCATGGCCCATGCGCATAAGTTGGTTTTTGGCTCTCAAAAGAAATTTCAATCGTTGTACTGTTGATATTTGGCTCTGTTAACTAATGAGTTTGCCAATCACTGTCTTAGTAGATTCCATGGAATCTAACCCAGGACCCTTCAGTCTGCGGGCCGAAGCTCTACCTACTGAGCCAAATCCGCCAGGGCTGTATCTATTTCTTTAAAAAAGAAATACCATGATCACATCTTAAAAATTAACAATTTCTAGCCCAGCTGGAGTGGCTCAGTGGTTGAATGTCGATCTATGAAACAGATCATGGTTTAATTCCCAATCAGGACACATGTCTGCCTTGCGGGCCTGATTCCCAGTGTGGGGCATGCAGGAGGCAGCTGATCAATGATTCTCTCTCATCATTGATGTTTCTATCTCTATCTCCCTCTCCTTTCCTCTCTGAAGTCAATAGAAATATATATTTTTTAAATTAACAATTTCTGAATATCATTAAATGTCTTTCAGGTGAGCTGCTTTCCGTGAAACCTCTAAAGGTTTTGTTTTGTTAAGAACTTGTGGGCAAAAACAGATCGGATGTGTCTCAGTCTAGGATAGTAGTTATTTTTCTGTTTCATGGCCGGTGGGAGCCTCTTCAGGTTGGCTTGTGAGGCCATCGGGCACCGCCCTGGGGGTCTCTGAGGTCACACCAGAGAGCAGGAAGCCCAGATGCTCATGGCAGGCAGTGTGTCCCCTGCCCTCAGCCCTGTCACGGCTGAAATCCTTGGGGCCTGCTGCCTTCTAGGAGAAATGGGATTTAGGACAACCATCTGGGCACTTGATATTACTGGTGTAGGCGCTGTTTCTGGACTTTTTCAATGGACAAAATACAAAATGGAATATGTTGGTAAGATGACATATGTCATGAGTGTATACTAATGATTGCAATTCAAATTAAAGACTGCCGTGTTTTTACTTAGCTCAGTGTTCTGCTTTCTGTCACACTGAGAAATGTTGGTTGTTGGCAATCCCAACAGAACTACTGTTTACTTTAAGCCTCTGGTGTAGTACAGTCTCAGAAATAATGACGCTACGCTGTCTTTAACACGTGAGATGTCTGAGCTTCAGATCTTTTCCGAAATTCTTTTTTATGCCCTCAGGGCATATCCCACTAGGGATGGGCTATCAAATTACTGTGCTTTAAAAGTCACTGTAAATTGGTTCTCTCTGTGTAGCTGGGCCACCAGCCTGATTCCAGGTGGGTTAAGTTCATTTGCTTTTTTTTACTTTTAGTGTTTAGGGAGCGCACTTTAAAAATGTAAGTTTGATATATAAATTGTGTAAAAATATATATGGTTTTAAACTCAAACCTAAAAGTGAGGTAGATAGTCAGAAAAGTCCAGCATCTGTCTCAGCTTGTGCACTACTTCCCACACAGAAAGCTGCTTTATAGTTAATGAACACTGCATTTTTAAATTTAAGTTGCTATAGATTTATGCACATACTCACATCGTCTATGTGCATGTGTATCTCCCCTTTGTTATGGTAGAAAACCACATATAGTTCTCTCCATCTTGTTTTCTCTTACAACAAGCTGTCTCAGAAATCACTCTGTCTTTTTAATCTTCACCATTTCCGTGTTTTTATCCAGTGGAGTGCTCCTTCTTTCCCCACTCCCAACCCCGGCCAGCTTCTCAGCCTTGACTTGGCCAGATGTCCTTCCACTGGGTGTTGTGTGTGTGTGTGTGTGTGTGTGTGTGTGTGTGAGTGTGTATTTTTTATTTTTTCTTTATTATAATTAAGGTATTACATATGTGTCCTTATCCCTCCATTACCCCCCACCCCACCTCCACTCATGCCCTCATCACCCTGGTATCTGTGTCTATTTGTTAGGCTTATATGCATGCATACAAGTCCCTTGGTTGATCTCTTCTCCTTACCTCCACCCTCCCCTACCTACCATGTGAGGTTTGATGGTCTGATCAATGCTTCTTTATCTCTGGAACTGGTTTTGTTCATCAGTTTATGTTTTTCATTATGTTCCACGAATGTGTGAGATCATGTGACATTTATCTTTCTCTGAATGGCTTATTTTGCTTCGTAATGCTCTCCAGTTCCATCCATGGTATTGCAAATGGTAAGAATTCTTTTTTCTTTTTTTTTTTTTTAACCACAGCGTAGTATTCCATTGAGTAGATGTACCACCATTTTTTAATCCACTCATCTGCTGATGGGCACTTAGGCTGTTTCTAATTCCATTGGGTCTTCAAATGCACATTCCAATCTTACCATGTGTCCTCCCTTTCAGGCCATTAACAGCAATAGCAGCTGAGAAGTTATTTTATAAAATAAACTTTTCCCATCCAATGACAAGGTATATGCTAATGCAAAATATTAGGGGCCAAAGATCATGGAGCCATAATCCTGCCTATTGCACTGGGCTTCTTAGAAACATTTAACATTTCCTTCTTAATATGCTAATTATTCTTGACTTAAGATACCTGGTTTTAATGGTTGACACCTTTGTCATCTTTGCTGGCTTTGGTAGTTGATTCTTTATTAGTTGCCATTACTGACAAATGAAAGGAGGACACCAGAGCCTGCTTCTCACTCTCCTTCTCAATATGGATGAAGTGATCTCACCGAGTTCCATGTTTTTAGTTTTTATTATTTTTATTTTTTAAATATATTTTTATTTATTTCAGAGAGAGGGAGAGGGAGAGAGAAATAGAAACATCAACGATGAGATTCATTGATCGGCTGCCTCCAGCACTCCCCACACTGGGGATCGAGCCCACAACCTGGGCATATGCCCTAACCTAGAATCAAACCCTGACCTCCTGGTTCATAGGTCACTGCTCAACCGTTGAGCCGTGCCAGTTGGGCTTCATGTTTTTAAATAACATTTTTTTGCTGATGACTCCCAAATATACATCCCAAACCTAAGCTCTCTAGACACTTGTTCAGCTGCCTACTTGATATCTCCATTTGGATGTCTAATAAGCATCTCAAACTTACAATGACCAAAATAGAACTCGTGATTCATTCCCTCCCACTCATCACAGTCCTCCCATCTTAATAAACATCCACCCAGTTGATCAAACAACCTATATTCTTCTTTCTCTCTGCTATCCTGAACTTCTGCTGGACAATCCATTAGCATGTCATGTTGGCTTTGTCTCTAAAATATATCCCAAAGCCAATTACATCTTATTTGCATTATTATACTATCCTAGGTTTAGTCACCATCATTTCTCACTTGGGCTACATCAATAACTTCTATAACAGTCTTGCTGCTCCCACTTTTCCCTTTTCCCCCATAGTTGAGTCTCCAACAGCAATTGAAATGATTGCCCACCCAACATAGCTCAGTGGTTGAGCATTGACCTGTGAACCAGGAGATCTCAGTTCGATTCCTGGTCAGGACACATGTTTGGGTTTCAGGCTTGATCACCAGAGTGGGGGGTGCAGGAGGCAGTCAATCAATGATTCTCTCTCATCATTGATGTTTTTATCTCTCCCTCTCCGTTCCTCTCTGAAATTAATACAAATATATTTAACAAGTGCAACATAATATTGCTCACTTGTTTAAAATTTTCCAATGGATTTTCATCAAGATTAGTATAAATCCAGCCCTAGCTTGTTTGGCTCAGTAGATAGAGCATTGGCTTGCAGATCAAAGAGTCCCTGGTTCAATTCTGGTGAAGGGCTTGGTTGCAGGCTCCTCCCCAGCCCAGCCCCTGGTCAAAGCTTGTGCAAGAGACAACCCCTTCCAGGGTAAATGGTATCTGATATAGTTAACTTATCACCAAGTGGTTGCTTGATATCTCTGAGCAATTGTATCATTTTGGGCACTCAGCGGTGATTTTTGTTGCTAGCAGGTTGAACATTCAGTGGTGGCAGTAGCTACATCAGCTTTGTTATGTTGAAGATGCTTCTACTATGGTCAGTTTCAAACTACCAAAGTGATGTCAATGTCCTGAAGGGTTGGCAATGAGTTCTCCTGAGCTAGAACAGACTGGCTGGAGCCCACCACTAGAACCGAGGGAGAGGTGCTGTGTAACAGTGGTGGGTGATATGAGCTACCTGCATGCCACCTCCTCTTGCAGCTTGCTTGAACCTCTGATCTTGACATTTAATCCTAGGTGCACCTCTTCCATCTGAGCCTAATCCCACATTATGGCTTGGAGAGTGTCATAGAACATAGAGTAGTTCTGGTGTCACAATCACTTGATGTTCCTTGGTGAGGCATTTGTCTTTATCAGGACATAGTAGTGCTCTAAGAACTGTCTTTTGAAAGGTGGTTAATTCTCTGTTGCAGTTTGTATGGCTTTGAATGCTATGGATCTATACTGTGACTCTTTTATTGGGGCTTACATAAAACCCACGTCATCTTTTCCTACTACTGATACTCCTAATACTATATGGTCTGCTGGTTTGTGTGCAAGAAGTCAGTTGGTTGCCTGGCATCCTGGACCTGTTACAGAGTCTTTTCCTGCTATGTCCACCCTCTCTTCCTCCCACCCCCACCCCAAATGGCATCTTTTGCTGTCAGGTGGTACTGAGCTAGAGCAGTATTTCTAGAAATATATTGCTTTGGAATCTGATGAGGCCTATGTAATAGGCATTGTGCTGCCTTGCTCATGATGGAAGCCACAAGATGCAGTAATTGCTCCCTTATTTTGGAGGGGCTGTTATGGAATACCCAAGCTCGCTGGACTCCAACCTTCTAGTGACTTCTTGTTCATTTGGTCCATCTAGCGTGATGTTATCATTTCACTGAACCAGTGTGATATTCTGCGGAATGTCCAGCTGATCTATATCTTTTCAGACTATGTGGTGACAGAGGACGCCTGAGTTAACGTACCTCTGGGGCAAGGATCTAAATGCACACTGTTGCACAATCCAAAGGAATGTGAATTGTTTCAAATTCTCTTTTGGATAGGGATAGAAAAAGAGTTGATTTGTCAGGTCATTGGCCATGTTCATGCTCTTGAGTCCATGCTAATCTGCTCTAGCAAAAGTAACACACTTGACATATCAACTGCAATTGGGGACACTAGTTGGTTAGGTTTATGATAGTCTATTGCCATTCTCCAGTATCTGTCGGATTATAAAGAGCCCAGACTGGTCAAGTAAATGGAGGTATGATAAGGACTACCACCAATCTTTTAGGTCTTAAGGGAGGCAACCATTTTTACTTTTTTTAAAAATGTGCCAAATATATATAACATAAAATGTGCCATTTTAGCCATTTGAAGTACGCAGTTCAGTGGCATTAACTACATTCATGTTGTGCAAGCACCACCACCATTCATCTCTAAGGACTCTCAGCATCTCATTTCACTCAGCAAAATGTCTTCATGTTTCATCCATGTAGTACATGTGACAGATTTTAATTTCTTATTAGAGTTGAATGATATTCCATTTTATGTATATGTCACATTTTATTATTTTTTATTGATTTTTTTACAGAGAGGAGGGGAGAAAGATAGTCAGAAACATTGATGAGAGAAAAACATCGATCAGCTGCTTCCTGCACACCCCCACCGGGGATGTGCCCGCAACCAAGGTACATGCCCTTGACCGGAATCGAACCCGAGATCCTTGAGTCTGCAGGCCGAAGCTCTATCCACTGAGCCAAACTGGTTTTGGCTATATATGTCACATTTTCTTTATTTGTTCATCTGTCAATAGACATTTAGGTTGTTTCCACATTTTGGTCAATGTGAATAATGCTGTTATGAACATGGGTATACAAATGTCCATCTCAATTCTTTTGAGTATATACTCAGAAGCAAAATTGCTGAATAATATAGTAAGTCTATATTTAATTTTTTAAAATATATATTTTATTGATATTTCACAGAGAGGAAGGGAGAGGGATAAAGAGCTAGAAACATCGATGAGAGAGAAACATCAACCAGCCACCTCCTGCACACCCCCCACCAGGGATGTGCCCGCAACCAAGGTACATGCCCTTGACTGGAATCAAACCCGGGACCTTTCAGTCCACAGACCGATGCTCCATCCACTGAGCCAAACCAGTTTCGGCTTACCATATCAATTATACTTAAAAAGTTTACAACCCTAATCAGTTTGGCTCAGTGGATAGAACATCACAGGTTCAATTCCAGCCAAGGGCATGTACCTCGGTTATAGGCTTGTTCTCTGGCTGTGGTCAGGGCATGTGCAGGAAGAAACCAATCCATGTGCCTCTCTCACATTTATGTATATCTCTCTCTCTGTTTCTCCCCTTCCCTTCCACATTCTCTCAAAAAAAAAATCAATGGAAAAATATCCTTGGTTGCGGATTAACAAAACAAAAAAATTTTTACATTGCCTTACATTTTAAGTTACTTAAGTCCATCTAAAATAACACTATACAGCTTCATGCAATGTACAGGTAACTTAGAATATTCCAATTCCTCTCTCTTTCATTTATCCCTTAAGACTCTGCTGTTATTTATTTCTCTTATCCACTTGCTGTAATCACCCAATACATTATTCAATTATTACTTTAGCAATAAACTATTATCTGTTAGATCAGTTGTCGGCTAACTCATTAGTCAACAGAGCAGCAAACCGTGGCTTGAGAGCCGCAGTTTGCCAACCACTGTGTTAGAACAATTAAGAATAAGAAAAATAAATAATAAAAATTTTACCTTTATTTATTCATTCTCCAGTGTTTTCCTTTCAACATTTAGATGTGTGTTTCTGACTTATATCAGTTCTTTTTTCCTAAAGAACTTCTTTTAATATTTTTGCAAGGCATTCTTCATTTCTGTTAGTGTTTTAAAATTCTAACATTTGTTTTTGACTCTTTTTTAAAGTTTCTCTCTTTCTACTTCTATTACCTATTTTCCACTAGAGCCCTTAGCATATTAATCATAGTTATTTCAAATTATCTGTTGGATTCCAATTCCAAATTGATTGGAATTTGGATTGGAATTAGAAATCTGGCCTTAATTCCAAAATATGTCATATCAGAGTCTAATTTTATTACTTGCTTTGTCCTTCAGACTTTGTTTTCTCTTGTGTCTTAAACTGCCTTGCAATTTTTTTGTTGAAAGCCTGCAGGATGCATTGGGTAATAGAAAACTGAAGTCAACAGTTGGCTTTATGTTAATGAGGTTTTATGTTAATCTGGATAGAAGTTGGGCTATGTTTAACATTTGCTGTAACTGTAGGTGCTAAAGTTTTCAATGTCCTTATTTAATCTCCCCCCCACCCCCATTGATGGTGGGTTTTCCTAGAAATCTGTCCTCAGAGTCTGCATCTTACAGCTCTTTCTGCTGTAATCCACTGTTATTATACAGGAACCCTATTGGTGTCTGCTAAGAAGTGAGGGGGAAAGTGCTACGGTGTTGTAGACTCCTTGCTCGTAGGAACATGGCTTTTCCTTTAATCAATGTATTCCAGATCCAAAAACTTGTTGTAGAACCAGTACTGAAATGGAGTCACTTACGTTGGGGACAAAATGGAGTCTGTCCATGCAGGTGTGTGAAAGGGAAATGAAACTCAACCTTACCTAAGGAATTTACAGCTCTCCTCAGAAATCAGCAGAAGACTCCAGCCAATTTCCAATATCAAGCCAGTTCATGCCATCTCTGGATTTTCTTGTTCCTCTGACTCAGCTACCCTGATCCAAATAAGAAAGGAGACCACTAGGCAACCAATCAACTTAAAAGCCAAGTAACTTCTGCATTTGTCCCATAAAAGAAGCCTTTACTAGTCTTTGAGCAACTCAGAACTCATTACTCCAGTAGTCTTGAGTTTTCCAGTTGCAGGTCAAAATTTTTGCCATGAACTCATTTTTTCTCTGCTCTGTTTTACTCAGTGTATAGGTTTTTGTCATGGTTCAAGTGCAGAAAATGCCAGTTTTCAACTGCTTTCAACCTTTTGATCACCCACTCTAACTTATTTTGGTTGTTCAGATAGAGAACTTGCTTTGATAGTTGCTCATCAAATTTGCCCCACAGGCCATGTTCTAGTTACCATCTCTGTTTCCACTGTGGGACAGGGCCCTTTGACTATATTCCCACCTTAAAGCATCCACCTGGCTTCTGATGTTTAAATGTTGCCATGTGACCTCTATGTTACAGACTCCTATCGTCTCTGCTGATCTCAAGGAGCCCAGTTCTGAAACGTTATCTCCTGAACTACAAGGGAAAGCCACTGCTGAATTTCTGAGTAATGTTGATACCTCCCTCATTAGGAAATTCCTTGTTGCTTTGGTAGGTGGTATATTCTCTGAACTTTCCTGTAGAACATATTCATATGCTGGGTTTTCTACCTTAAGATGAGTACTTTCACTCTAGCACATTCACTTCTTGAACTACTTAATCCCCTCTTACATTGTTAACCAAGGCAGTTCTGGCATTTCTACCTAACTAGTTGTACATGGCCATTGCTTTTGCCATGCTTTAAGATGACATCCTAAGTGTGTTTTCACCATCGCCTGAGTTCCTTGTGTATGTTTTTTTAAAATATATTTTATTGATATTTTACAGAGAGGAAGGGAGAGAGATAGAGAGCTAGAAACGTCAATGAGAGAGAAACATCGACCAGCTGCCTCTTGCACACCCCCTTCCGGGCATGTGCCCACAACCAAAGAACATGCCCTTCACCGGAATTGAACCTGGGACCTTTCAGTCCGCAGACCGATGCTCTACCACTGAGCCAAACCGGTTTCAGCTCCTTGTGTATGTTAAATCATGTACCCTGTGCTACTACTGCCAAATTGGTAAATTCTCTCTTATTTAACTTTATGTTCCACTTCCCCCTCTCTTCTTTATCCAGAACCTTCGGAGTTCATTCCCATGCACAATTTCCTGGCACCTGCTGGTGCTTCTTGGTTAGGTTCTACAGGTTCTTTGTGGTTGCTTTCCAGTATTATCAGCTCAGGAAGTCCCTGGAATACTTGTTCTGACTTAAACTTAATTATTGCCTGCTGTATCCTGAGAAAGGTGTGTTTTGGCCCACAGAGAGGAATCCTCTGGTTATCTCACATGGAAGGAGAACTAGCTTTCATGTTCTCCTTCCATGTGAGACATTTTGGCAGGTTCACCAGGTGGAAAGGAATCTAGGGATTTAAAAACTTCCAGGTCTAGCAAACTAAATGTCCCATCCCATGTGTCAGAGGCCCACTCTTTCCCAGCCAGGACACTAACCTTGACATTTCATGCCTGCTTATGTGGATAATTTAATCTTCTTTGGAAGTTTCTACTTGGCCTTATGCTAATGTTATATTTGAATCCTGGGAATGGCCATCAGATTTCTCTGTCTTCCCATCACAGGAGTTGAGAACCTGTTTATGTTCTCCCCTGAAGGACTTCTGGCTTTCATACTTAACTCTGAGTTGCAGATTCATCGCTCTCAGACTCATTCTCTCTCTCCAAAGTATCAAGTCCACTTATCAATACGCAAACAAATTCCAATATTCTTAGCTATTATTTCCTCCATACTTTGACAACAGTGCAAGCTCTTTCCCAGTACACCACTGGTGAAAGTTTTAGCAATTGCTCTGCTTTCTTGTGGCAATTATGTTCTACCTGCCACCAATGAGTCATTGCCAGCCAGCAGTGGGTGGCCAAAACCAGAATCCAAATCATAGTGTCTGCTTTTTTGGACCATTCCTGGCAACAAATCCCTCAGGCTGGGTTCCATGAAAAGTAGGATCTGAAGCAAAGATTATTGCCTAGAAAGTTTATTGAAGAGTACTAGGGTCAACACCTCTGGGAAGGTAGACGTGAAAGTAGGATCAGACAGAGGGGAAAACTGGGCTTTGATGCTGTAGATGGGTTGGTGGATGGCTCTTCTCTATTCTAGAGACTGTTCTATCTGAAAAATCTAACGTGGACCACCTAGACCCAAAACTCTACGTCTCCACAGAAGGAGTGTAAGCATCCTGGAAGATTCTGGCCCTTAGTTACCCTTGTAGATTCTAGAAAGGCCAATATTACAGCTTTCTATAGATGTGCACTGGGACCAAGGAGAAAGTTTTGTCACCTTGATTTCAGTTCCTCCTTTACCAAGTCTTATTGCCACTTAGGAGAGGCTGATGCCTCTAAGGGTGAAGAGCTTCTATAGGGGGAAGAAATCTAACCTTCCCCCTCATTATTTCTCCAACATTTTAGAGTAGTTTATAGTTGTCCTCAAACTGGAACTTGGAATATTTAGACTGAAACCTTAATTTTAACTCTGACTAAGGCACTAATTGGTTGTATGAGCTTGGGCATGACCTGGGGCTCAGGTTTACTCATTCTAAAATGACTTGAAAAGAGAAAACCGGTTTGGCTCAGTGGATAGAGTATCAGCCTGCGGACTGAAGGGTCCCAGGTTCGAATCTGGTCAAGGGCATGTACCTTGGTTGCGGGCACATCCCCGGTGGGCAGTGTGTGTGTGTGGGGGGGGGGGGGTCATTGGAGGAGAGACTAGACTATCTGGTATCGGGCGAAACTCTAATGCACCTTTCTCTGAGAGGTGCTTGCAGCAAGTACCAAAGGACACTTAGGAACACTGAGACTCAGGAACCTCATAGGGTGGGGCTGATGGGAAGCCAAGGCTGCAGGCTCCACCCTGAAACTCCGCCCCAGCCAAGCTGAGCACAGAAGCTTTTGAAATTTTCCAAGTCTAGTCAAATAAGGCTGTGTCCCGGTATAGACACAGCTGATCCTCACAGCCAATTGGCCTGGAGGTCAGTTCCTCCCAGTGATACCAACAACAATCAAGACTTAACTACAACAAGGCTGTACATACAGTCCACAATGTACATACAGTGCACAAAGGGGTGCACCAAGATTGTGCACCTCAGGTAACTGGGAGGCTGACCCACTGAACCTTATAGGACACCTTAGCACACAAAGCCACCCTACCAACTCAGGGAAGCAGCTAAAATGCTGAGACAAGGAAACAGATCACAAACAAAAGAAATGGAGGACAACAAGCAACTGGATATAGAGTTCAAAACCACGGTTATAAGATTTTTCAAGAATTTCCTAGAAAAGGCCGATAAAATGAGACCTATGAGGATATGAAAAGGGATCAACTAGAAATAAAGAATACATTGTCTGAAATAAAAAATATTATGCAGAGTCCTAAAAACAGAATGGAATAACACAAGAATCAAGTCAAAGATTTGGAACATAAAGAGCCAGAGGATACACCTCCACAAAAGCAAGAAGACAAGAGAATCCAGAAAGTTGAAGATAATGTAAGAAACCTCTGGGACAACTTCAAGCAAACCAACATCAGAATTATGGGGGTCCCAGAAAAAGAGAGAGAGCAAGATACTGAAAACATACTGGAAGAAACAGTGACAGAAAACTTCCCCCATCTGGTCAAAGATTTAGATTTACAAGTCCAGGAAGTGCACAGAACCCCAAACAAAAGGAATCCAAAGAGGACCACATCAAGACATATCATAATTAAAATTCCAAGAGCAAAAGACAAAGAGAGAATATTAAAAGCAGCAAGACAAAAGCAGGTAGTTACCTATAAAGGAGCACCCATACGATTGTCAGCTGATCTCTCAACAGAAACCATGCAGGCCAGACAGGAATGGCAAGAAAGGTGATGAATAGCAAGAACCTACAGCCAAAAATACTCTACCCAGCAAAGCTATCACTCAGAATCGAAGGCCAGATAAAGAGCTTCACAAATAAAAAAAAGCTAAAGGAGTTCATCACCGCCAAACCAGAATTATATGAATTGCTGAAGGGGGTTCTTTAGGAAGAGGAAGAAAATAAAGATAAAAATTATGAACAACAAATACGTAACTATCAACAAGTGAATCTAAAAACCAAGGGAAGTAAAAATCATGATGAACAATATCAACTGGTGAATATAATAGAATCAGAGGTATGGAAGGGGAGTGGACTGATGATTCTTGAGGAAATGGGGAGTGGGGTGGGGTGGGGTGGGAAGAGACCGAACATAAACTGTGCACCTATGGATGAGGACAATGGGGGTGGGGAAAGGGCAGAGGGTGGGGTGGGAACCTGATGGAGGCGAGCAATGGAGGGAGAAAAATGAGGAACATTTGTAATAATATGAACAATAAAGGTTTATTTTAAAAAATAACAAAATACTAAAAGGTTGAGCATGTGTTTCAGATTGGGAAAGGAAAAAAAGGGGAAAAATGGGTTATAGCTAGTTTTGACATTTTTTCTCAGCTCATTTTCTCCACTGTAATTGAGAGTGTCTGGTCCGTGGCTTCCAGTTCTAGAACTGGAGTTACAAAATAGTTGGGTTCCAGTCCTGGCTCTGCCCCTTACCAGCTCTAGGATCTTGATTGGTTTCTCAAACTCTCGGAGTGTCAGACTCTCCTAACGCCAGGGTAGTGCGGACAGATAGGATTTCCTAACCGGGACTAATCGGTTTTCCTCTCTCAATCTCCTAATCCGAGGGGCGTGGAGGCCTTTGGAGATAATCTGTTTAGCAGCCGCCGCTCAGGTGCCCATAAAAGCCTGCAAGCGGGGGGGGGGGGGGGGGGGGCGGGCCTGGAATTCCCGCCTCCGGTGCGCGCGCGCTCACCTACGCACGCACGCACGCACGCACGGCACGCTGCGGAAGCGCGTACGCAGGCCCAGCCCTCGGCGCCGCCGCCATTTTACCTCCTGGTTCCGGCCGCACGGTGTAGGCTGTTGTAGCGGGAGGGGCAGGGGCCCTCCAGAGTTAAGGAGCCGCCGTCGACTGCGCCGATCGGGCCGCCCGCTTCTCTTTCTCACTCCCTCCGCGGCCGCACGCTCGAGGATGTCCAAGCGGCACCGGTTAGACCTGGGGGAGGATTACCCCTCCGGCAAGAAGCGTGCGGGGACCGATGGGTAAGTCAGGCCGGGGGGGGCGCGCGAGGCAGCGGCTCGGGCTTTGTGTTGAGCTTCCCGGTCGGGGAGCGGGCCCGGGCCCGGGCCGGGGCCGGTTTGGCGGGGCGGGGGCCCGGAGCCCGGAGCCCGGCCCTTTGTTTTCCTCTGGGCTCGGTCTCCTAGGGCGGGCCGGGGAGAAACGGCGCCACCCCGGGCACCCGGCCGGGCCAGGGCGCGGGGGGATGTGTGGCGCGGCCACCGCCCGGCCCGGCCCAGTCGGGAGGGTGGAGAGGCCTGTGGCGGCCACGAGGGCGCCTCTCCCCGGATTGAGCCGAGCCAGAGTCACGGGGAGGGAAGCGGGCGGGAGGAAAGTGCGGACCTCGTGGCCTGGGCGCCCGGGGTGAGGCCTCCGATGCCCGGGGAGGGAGGGGATGGGGCGGCGGGAGTGCTGGCTTCCGAGGGCACTCGGCGCTCCTCTGCCGGCGCGGCCGCGGAGAGGGCCGGGGGCCGGTGGGGGCCGGGCCAGGGGGGAGGCGGAGGAGGAGGAGGAGGGCGGGAAGGGAGAGCCGCGCGTGGGTTCCTGGCTGGGATGGGGGTGGCGGGAGTGGGGCGAGGCATGCCGACCGGGGAAGGGAAGGGAGAGGAGAGGCGAGAACGCGGAGTGTGCCTGCCCGATGGGCCGGGAGGCCGGGGACTCGGGGCCTGTGCTTTTTCATACTTTGGCGGGAGAGCGCGTGCCTCCGTCCATTCAAACAGCACAAAGTAGACACCCGGCGAACTTCCGCTTTCTGCCCACGCTCCCGCCATCTCCTGAAGTTCCTGCTCTGACCAAAACAGTGGCCGCTGGGCACTCCTGGGATGGGGACTAGAAGGCATCGTGTTTTGCCAAGAAGTTTTTTTTTTTTAATTCTACCCCTCCCGCCTCCATTCGTAAATAGCCTTTGAAACAAGAAGACCCTTTTCAAAAAAATGTTTTTTTAGCATTTCTGGCAGACTGTCGCCTGTGCAGAGTCTGAGAGTCCAAATACTACAGAGACTGGTGTTTCCGTTTCCTTTCCCTTAGCCTTTCATGAAAGGTGCAGGTGAATTTAACAATTGCATCAAAATCATGTCTGGTTCAGCGTGAGCTTTTCTATTCCTGTAGTAAAGGTATTTGGGTAATCCCAGCAAAACCACAAACGCCTGGGCGTCCAAATACTTTGCATCGTTTTATGGTTTTCTTCCGTGTAGTTAGTTGTTTCAGAATCGCCGTTTCAGATCATCTCTTTAACTTTTGTGAGTTTTTGTCCACCCGAAGCCGTGTCTGTAGGCTAAGCCAGGGCGGGTTAGGGGTGTGCTTTATGACACCCTCCCTTGTGTTGAATACCGGAAGCAGAAGTGTGTACCATTTTAACTGTGTACACTTCTTACTTTACAATGTTAAACTTTAGTCTTTCCCTCTCCCCAAAAAACACACACAAAACTTGAGAGTGTTAGAGCTGCTTATCATAGGCTGTTTAGAATTGGAAGCGACTTTAAAAGAGAGTTCAATCAACTCCCCTTCAGGGATGAGAAAGGGAGACCCAGGGTTGGTGATTAAGGTGGCTTATGCACACTTACACGGTTCACACGGCTGGATTTAGATCCTTGATTTTTAATTTTCATTCTTTGCCTCTTTATTCCAGCACACATACTATGACTAGTTAAGAGTCACTAAAGCCTGTTTGGGGACATTTATGATGGATCAGTAAAGTGGGGGAACACTTTTTTTTTGGTGGTGTTTTTTTGTTGTTGTTCCTGTGAAGCAAAATTGTCAGCTAGCTCAGATGCGATTGATGTCTGAGTGTGCACCACTAAAACGCTTTTTGGCATTAGTGGTCCAGTTGCACAGGGGTTGCTCCCTTTCTCTTGCAGAATAGGAAGCTTTCTAGGTCAAAGGTGGTAGGTAACCTTAATGATTGATTCTCTTGGTTATTATATGACTTCTACCTGTAATAGGGCCCACGTTCTGAGGTGTTTTGGAGGGACATTTGTATAGTTATTTCTGTGTCACCTGAATATCATCTCATAAAAACGAATTTTCTTTAGCAGTGAGCTTACCAGGTTTACTAGTGCTCGGGTTTTTCCCCCGTGTATGTTTTATAATTTAAAAGTCACTTTTGCCATAGGGATGGAGCGTCAGCCCTTGGACTGAAGGGTCTTGGGTTCAATTTTGATCTGTTGCAGGCTCCATCCCTGGCCCTGGTGGGGTGCGTGTGGGAGGCAACCAACCAATGTGCCTGTCCCATGGATGTTTCTCCCATTCCCTTCCATTCTCTAGAAATCATTGGAAAAAATGTCCTCAAGTGAGGAATAACCAAAAACAAACAAATAAAATACACACACCAAAAACCACTTTTATTGACTGTCTTGCAGTCTTGCAGATTATTATTATTTTTAGCTTTAGTATTAGTGATGGTTTTATCTGAGAGGGTAGGCTTATCAGTATTGTGAACTTCACTGCCAAACATGGCTGTACCATTTCCCCAGTACTGAGGAGGGATGGTGGTTGATTAATGGGAGACTTCTACCGTGTTTCCCCGAAAATAAGACCTACTTAATGGAAAAATAATACATCTCCTGAAAATAAAACCTAGCGCATCTTTGGGAGAAAAAATTAATGTAAGACACTGTCTTATTTTCAGGGAAACGGTATATACAGGATGGGGCTAAAGCAGGTTTACAGCTTTGAACATGCAAAATAGTTTGTTATTGTATTATTTATTAGTTATTGTATTGTTCTCTTTACGAATAACTATAAAACTATATTTTCTCCAGTATATATATTTACTCCTGTGTAGCTTTATTTAGTCCTGGTATATTTTAATTTTGTGGTCAGGTGGATAAGTTAAAAGTTTATGATAGAAACTGACCTCATCCCCTCCCCCCATCGTTCCACAAGTTTATTCATGTAACAAACACTTAACTGTTGAAGTATAGGGGAAATTTTTTGAAAATAGGGACATTTTTCACTTTGATGTTAGTTTAGATGCTTTGTATGCATAAGCAACAATCACTACAATCCTCTGATGTAGGTGAGATTAACTTGCTCCATACATGAAGATATAAACAAAAAGACAAAGAACATGAACTTTTCATCTGATTTAATCCTCTGATGAACTTTTAAAAAAGATTGAATATTTGTTCATCAATATGAATTATAATATTTAATATCTGGATATTTTAATACATGTTTTATTTAGAAATATGTCAAACTATAGAATAGTACTACATTAACCTTTTCATTGGCTGCATAGTATTCCACTTGTTAACCAATTTCCTGTTCTTTGATGCTTTGGTAATTTCCCAGTCTGTCATTTTGTAAAGGAAAAGTGTTGTGAACATCCTATGTGTACATGTTTGCACTCCTAAATCCTTATGAGAAAGTTCCTGGAAGGAAGATTATTCTAGTACCTGTTATTCCATGTGGAATTTTAACATGGTATTGTAAATTTTTAAAAAAATACCTTGAATGATAAGCAGTATTTCATTTAATTCTTGAAATACTCCACAGGACATAGGAGTAACCACTTTTTAAAGAGGAGAAAATAAATAACTGGTCATCTAGTCAGCTGAATTGCTGAGCTAGGATTCTGCTGAGAGTACAGAACCACCTGTTCAACAACTGTCATATTTTCCCCTTGCCAGTATTGTGGCTCAGTGATTATAAAGCACTGCTTTGATAGTTTTAAAGCATTATACCTCAACTAGTGTGCCTTCATAACAATTAAACTCCTTTATAATAAAAGAGCCTAATTTGGTCTAGCTCTGTTGGCTTAGTGCAGGGGTGGGCAAACTTTTTGACTCGAGGGCCACAATGGGTTCTTAAACTGGACCGGAGGGCCAGAACAAAAGCAACCTGACCACGCTGGCACTCTCATCTTGGGCTGCTGGGGAAGGAGCGGAGGGGAGAGCAGAGAACCCTCCACTCTTTCGGCTCCGCGGGCCGGATAGAACAGCCGAATGGGCTGGATCCCAGCTGGCGGGGTGGGCCGACCACGGCTGCTCTAGAACAAAGTGAGCCTGGAGCAAGTTACTGCTTTCGGTGGGGGATGGAGGGAAAGTAAAGATGAGAGACATAAGTAAAGTCACAATATCAAGGAAAAATTAAAGGGAAGATATCCTGCAACTTCTAGGAAATCTCCACCAATGGAACAAAGAAAAAAAAGGTCTCTATTCTGTGAGCACCAAACTAAACTGGGTTGGGGTCTTGGACAATTCGCTCATATGACTGCAAAGACAGATAGAAACTCTTGGATTATAGAGGGCTCCCCTGTGGGCTCCAAGATTGGAGAGGGTGCTGGTTGGGCTGAGGGACCCATTCCCCATACACAAAACTTCGTGCACCTGGCCCCTCGTATATATATATAAAAAGCCAGCAATGGGAACGCTGTAATAACCCGTAGCTATGATACCCACTGTGGCCAGCGAACCAGCCCAATGGGGGATGGGGCCAGCTGGCCAACCTCCTGTGGCCCTCCACCCCCTGACCAACCCCACCCCTAATGGGGCCCCACCACCCCAATTGGCCCACAGTTCCTCCTCCGCCCGGCCTCCATTCAGGGCCGGACTGTCCTGCCAACCTCCTGCTGTCTTCCCCACAGGCCCAGCCCTGATCTGCCCCATTGGGGCCAGGCTGGCCAGATCCAACCTGTGCACGAATTCATGCACTGGGCCTCTAATTTATATATATTTGGGTAGGACGATATCAAAGTGGTTGGTTTATTTCCATAATTGGGGAACCATCTTTCCTCCTCTTGGGTTTAGCATTTTAGCTGTATTCTACCAATTGGGGGTTACTGTTGCCCATCTGATGTGCTGTTACAGAGAATTAATGATCTTCCACTCTGCTTCTGACAATTAGGGTGTAGGAAATCTGTATGTCTTGAGTGTTACTGAACAAGGAGCAGTGACATGTCTAATGGCTTGTGTCATAGCTCCATGTTGTCTATTTCAAGTTTCTGAACCTGGGGCAAGCTTGTCTGCCATAGGACTTAGTCTGAAGTAAACTGGATTTGTAGAATGAATAAGCATACGTTATTTTTAAATTGCTGTGTTAGGGATCATCTGGAGTAACTGGAAGTAGATACTATAATTGACTATTTAAAATTGGCCTAGTTTCATATAGTACAATTTTAAATAATGTAATATACAGAGGTTTACAAAGTACTTCCAATGTTTTATTATTGCTTTAAGGATATCATGCAAGATAAAATGAAACAAGAATAAAAAGTTTTAATTTTAGTTTTTCTTAGATAGCAATGTATGCTTATTGAACAAATTTGGGAAAATGCTGAGAAGCATAATTCATATTACTATAGTGTGAAGTGGAATTGTCTTTGTGTCTAGAAGCAGTATTCTTGCTAAATTTTGAAGTGCAAAAAAATACTCTTTTACATACTTGAAGAGGACTCTGGGAGTTTTTTATGTCATCTTTTTTATATTTTTCTTTTTTTTGCCTGATGGGCTTCTATCTTTCCCCAACCCTGCCCTCAGTATTGAGCTTCTACCTAGAAAGGGATTTTATTTACTAGCAGAAGATTGGGTTCTTGTGTTCTGGTGGCTAAAGGTTGTGAAGAGACTGTCCCTTAATCGAATTTGAGGTGTCGGCAAGAAAGGGGGAAGGATGCTTATGCGTGAGGCATGGGGAGTCCTTGGTTATAAGTTCTCTTTTATTCTGTACTTACGTAATTCATTGAGCTTTATATCAGTGTATGGATTTGGTTGTTGGACATTTACTTTGTGAATGTAACACTGTTGTGAAATAAGTTTTGCATAAAATTCAGAATGTGAATTTAATTTTTTCTTTCCTTCTTTTTTTTAGGAAGGATCGGGATCGTGACCGGGATCGGGAAGATCGGTCTAAAGATCGGGACCGAGAACGTGATAGAGGAGATAGAGAGCGGGAGAGGGAGAAAGAAAAAGAGAAGGAATTGCGAGCTTCCACTAATGCTATGCTTATCAGTGCTGGATTACCACCTCTGAAAGCTTCCCATTCTTCAGCTCACTCAACCCACTCGGCACATTCAGCACACACAGGACATGCAGGACATGCATCACTTCCACAGTGCATCAATCCGTTTACCAATTTGCCCCATACTCCTCGATATTATGAAATTTTAAAGAAACGGCTTCAGCTCCCTGTTTGGGAATACAAGGATAGGTTTACAGATATTCTGGTTAGACATCAGTCCTTTGTGCTTGTTGGTGAAACTGGGTCTGGTAAAACAACACAGGTGAGTTACTGTATACCATGCTACAAGTTTTATTAATGTTTAAGTTTATTAAATAATGTTTATTTGATCCTCCTGGTCATTCTCATTGTCTGCTGCCTGGTAGGATATCTTGAAAAATGGCTGCTTTGGTGTTTCATACTTTTTAGTGACTTTCAGAGTAGGAATCCAGTAGGGGGTACCTATTTTTCAGAGTCTGTAAGGGAAAATAGCAATGCTGTGCTTTTTTTCTGGTTTTGTTACATTAAGGATGGCAGAGTGGTGGTCTCCCTCCCACTTTGACTCTGGGGTAGCACAAAATTGAGGTTAAGGTTTATTTTCTAGTGCTTGAGTGAAGAAATCTGAACCTATGACATGGTTTCCACCTTTGTCATTCTTGCTTGTTTCTTTGCATTGATTTGTGTTTTGCTTAGTAATTGTTTTGAACCATGTGATTATTATCTATTTTTAAAATGGAAGAGCTAAAGTTTAAGTCTCTTTATTCCTGACCTCTGTCCACCTATATACCCCCCTACACACACACACACAGCTAAACACTTATTAGTATCTCGTTATAATACATCCAGGGCATTTTCGAACATGGGTGAGCCATTTTTGCTGGGTCCATGTTATTGACATGTAGGCAGCTCTAATGGTTACTTTGTATGAGCAAATATTATCTATAGGATAAATTCCCAGAAACTGGAATTGCTAGGTCAGAGGATTATTTGTGTAATTGTGATACATAAAGCCAAATTGCTTTCTATAGGTAACATATCAGTTTACCTTTCCATGAGCATGCATGACATTATATGGGGAAACCATTAGCATGTTCTACAGAGCTTGAAGCTTGACAAAACTGCTAGGTGAAAAATGGTATTTTAACGTGATTTTACTTCACATTTTCTTGCTAAGACTGAGATTAACCATATTTTCATATGTTCTAACTTTATCCATCAGTTAAAATTTCAATTTGTTATTCTTGGCCATTGTAGGAAATTTGGAAAATTCAGGGAAGTGTTTAAATGAACTTAATGATTACTAACAATTATTAATATGTTGTGTTTCCTACTGGCCTATTTTCCATGTTACATACCTATGCTACATGTTTATACTTCATGTACAAGTTATCCTTACTTTAAATTACACATGCCACAAATATATTAGTTTGAATATTTCATGGAAATATTTTGAAGACCACAATAGCAATTAATGTAGGAAAGTCTAAGCCATAGTGATTTTTCTTTTTAAATGAAGGAAAACTTAGTGTTGATATTAGGAACTGAAACTTGGTTTACTTTTATCACCTGACAAATTTAAAAAATTAAATACATGAAAAGATATGACTCTGAAGCTTATTAATATCATAGTATTTTTAATAATTCAACTAGCTTATGTCATTTGCATAGTATTAGCATCCATTTAATTAGGTAAAGCCAGGCACTGTGTACTTGGTATGTATTATTTTAAGTTTTTCAACGTTTCTGCAAGGAAGTTGTTAATCATCATTTTATGGATAAGCAAAATAAGGTTTAGATTTATGAGAATATTAGAGAGGTTTAGTGGATTTTCCTGGGTTACAGAGTGGATTTAGATAGGCTCAATGTTCAATTTTTTCTTTTGTCTTGCAGCCAAAGTTGTATTTATTTCATACTGATATTCTGTGGTCTTTTAATAGTTAAATTTTATTTCAAAAATGAGTTTTGTTTTTAAGATGAGTTGAGTAGCAGTCAGTGTAGAGAAAGGTCCAGTCAACTCAAAATAGGTTTATGATTATTTTGATTAATTTTTTTGTTTGGAGATTTAAAATATTTGGATACTTAGGATTGCAGTGGATTTGAGAGGAAACTGAACAATTAAATAATGAATTTCAACCAAGTGCTCTTTGGTATACTTAGTAAACTCAGAACCATTAAGAGTAGTCAGCCATTTTTTGTTTATCTTACTGTGCCTAGCAGAAAAATGAAATTCTCCAAACAGAATCAAATAATGACTAACTTGACTGAGATTCAATAAAGACATTTTACAGAAGACAACTGAGTTCTTTTATCTGCTTCTATTTTGAATGTTCTGCAATACTTTTGTTTTGTGTGTAAGTGTACAAATAAAATCCCAGGAACTTTCTAAGTATGCACATGTGGTTCCCATGTATAAGAAACTAAAGCTAGTTTGGCTAAGGGACAGCATGAGCAATGGCACAGGTTTAGAGAATGGACAGAGTGTAGGATGCTTAGAGTGAGGTGGGGTTGGTGAGACTAGAGCAGTAGGTTGGGCCTCAGTATATCTTGCTGTAGATTGAGGCACCATCAGCTTTTCTTTTTTTAAAATCTTTATTATTGAATGTATTACACATCCATCAGAGCTTTATAATTGGAGGGTAATGACAAGGATTTTTACAAAATGTCCTGTCTGGTAAGAATGTTGATGATAGACTACATAGAAGGTTAAATAAAAATTTGACTCTGTATGGGGTAGTAGAGTGGAGAATTAACGATAGCTAGGAATTAAGGTGTAACCTTTTAAGTAGGGGGCCTGGGGGAAATTAATAAATATTTGGAGGAAGGTGAAATAGTTTTGGTTTTAACGTTTTTGAATTTGGGATAGCGATAAAATACTCTTCAGGTGGGAATGACCACTAGGTTAGAGTTAGGATTGACATTTGATGTATTATAGGTAGTATTAGAAATCAGAAGAATAAGACCACTCAAGATGATATATAAAACAAGAAGACTAGAGGGTTGAGGATCTGTTTTTAGGGAGGTGGTCACAAATGGAGGAAGGAAGGAGCTGAAAGATAGTTTTAGAACATCTGATCTCTGGTATGAATAGCCAGTAGCCTGCATATTTCAGGACCTATTTCCTTTCTCAGTGCTATTCTTAGAAATATGAATAGATGGATTCATTTAGCGACTCTGCAAATATTGTCTGGGAACCTGTGAAAGTCCTTAGAACTTAGAAAGTTCCTGAGATTTTATTTGTACACTTACACACAAAACAAAAGTATTGCAGAACATTCAAAATAGAAGCAGATAAAAGAACTCAGTTGTCTTCTGTTAGCCTAGACGTTTTTTGCTTTGGAAGATGTAATTATTTTCGTAGAAAATGTATGTTAAAGTGGTATGAATTTTTATTAGGAATTAATATTTTAACTTCCATTTTAATTTTCTAATACATAAATCTATTAGTTGTTTGGCATCCTTATTTTATCCAAAAATTAACATAAAAAAGTTATCTCAAGAGTATAAAGAGTTTCTGAGATCAGAAGTTTAAAATGGCTGAAGTAGCCAAAACTGTTTATATTTTATTTTTAAAGTGGGAGTAAGTGATCCATTTCACTGGGATGAATTTTAAAAACCTATGAGCATTCTTCCTTTGAGAATTTTGAAGTAATTTTAAATAGCTTTAATTGACTAGTAAATTTTTTAAAATTTAATTTTGTTTGGTTTTGTGAGAGATTTGCTGAAATGAAGACTTAAGTGACCACCGGACCAGTCGCTATAACGCACAATGACCACTAGGGTGCAGATGTTCCTGAAATCTTATATCTATATATCACTGCAGGGAAACCACTTAAACTTTTTGGCCTGTAGATTTACAGACTCAGAGAGCCACTTCTCTTGTTGAGTATTTTTATTCATTTACAATCCTTTAAAGATATGCATTGCCCTGGCTGGTTTCCCTCAGTGGATAGAGCATCAGCCTGAGGACTGAAGGGTCTTGGGTGGGATTCCTCTCAAGGACACAGGCCTGGGTTGTGAGGCCAATCCCCAGTAGGGGGTGCAAGAGGCAGCTGATCAATGATTCTCATCATTGATGTTTCTCTCCCTCTCTACAATAAAAACATTATATATATATTGTTTATGTCTACTGAACATGTATATTATATACATGTTCAGTAGACATAAACCTATAACATAATATATATATATATAATTTATTTATTTGCTTTACAGAGAGGGATGGAGAGTTAGAAATATCTATCAGCTGCCTCCTGCACACCCCCACTGGGGATGTGTGCCTGCAACCAAGGTACATGCCCTTGGTTGTACCCAGGACCTTTCAGTCCGCAGGCTGACGCTCTATCCACTGAGCCAAACTGGTTTTGGCTAAAAATATATTTAAAAAAAAAAAAAAAAAGAAAGAAAGAAATGTGTTGTTCCTAGAGAAGCAGTGTAACCACACTTCCCTCTTTCAGATTGTCAGTAACAACACATCCCAAAGTTATAGAAGTAAGCTAACTAAAACATAATAATAGTACAGCAGTCAATACTCTTTAGATATTATTGTATACATTCTATATTTTTAAAAATCCTCCCACATGCTTTTTTTTTTAGCATTAGAGTCTGATGGGTTTTTGAAAGCTTTGATGGAGATCCATCGTGTCTTTGTTTCAGTGGATTCCGATTTAATGTAGACAAGTGCCTACAGTTTTCCCATTGGTCGTGTGTTTGTGTGTGTGTGTGTGTGTGTGTGTGTGTGTGTGTGTGTGTGTGTTTCCTCTCCCCCCCCCCCCCCAGATAATGAGTGAAGAACCATGAAATTATAGACCTAGTAGCTTTTATTGATGATGAAATAGAGAGGAAATGCCCTGTCATCATGGCAGTCAACCAACTTGTGCTTGCTGGTTTTTCTTCCTTTCTCCTTGGCTTCCCTCCTTCAGAGAAATGCTGCTGCTGCTTCTCTGGGTCCTGTTAAATCTATACAACAGTGACTGGAATCTAAGGTGTTGCCAGTTTGTATACCTCTCCTAGATTCTGCTGGCTTTGAAACAAATTTGAATTGAATTAAAAGATAACAGCTATATAATTATAAGTGGATATAATTCCTAGTTTCCTGCGTTTTTGTAACTCAAATTGTATAGGAGTTTTTTATTTTTATTTTTTTTTGAAACTAATCTTTGTTATAAAGGAAAATTTTTTCTTAGTTGGATTTCCCCCCAGTGAATAGAGAAATGGTCTATGGTGAACTGTTGACACTGTATAGTAGGGGTGGGGAATCTTTTTTCTGCCAAGGGTCATTTGGATATTTATAACATCATCTTCAGACCATACAAAATTTTCCACTTAAAAATTGGCCTGCTGTATTTGGTCAAACGTGTAATTAACTCACCCGTAATACCTTGGCAGGGCCAGACCAAATGATTTTGAGGGCCTAGTGCCACTATGAGCTCCATGTTCCCCACCCTTGCTATAGAGTGTTTCCCAAACTTTTGACATATGTGTACCCCTTCTATAATTTTCGTAACGCTGAGTACCCCTCGTCAAAAAAAAATGGATGCATTTTAATAACAAAATATATTTATTTTTTCAGTACATAAACAAAATCATAAACGAAAAATAAAAGTATTCATAATAAAATATAAATAAAAGCTATAAATAACATTTATTTGCACACCGGACCATCTCACGCCTCACAAGACTGTCTTGACTGGACTCATGAGAACGTAGAATTAGGCGCAGCTAAGCACGGTGCAGTACATATCCCCACCAAACTCTTCCCGTACCCCTGGGGGTACATGTACCACACTTTGGAAACACTGCTGTAGAGCATATTCCGGAAAGCCTCAGTGGACCTAGCCTCCTCAGGAGTACAGTTATATCAGTGTTAGTCATGACCCTTCCTTGGCTTAGAGTGCTCATTCTGTTATAGGTTTGAGTCATAAAAAATAATTTGTGGTGTGCCTAATTGAATTTTGTGTTCAATTATTTGAATGTGATAAAGTACTTAATGTTAAATATACTTGATATATGCAGGCAGAGTAGAATTAATTTAAATGTGAAATTATTTGATAGATACCACAGTGGTGTGTGGAGTACATGCGATCATTACCAGGACCCAAGAGAGGAGTTGCCTGTACCCAACCCAGGAGAGTGGCTGCAATGAGTGTGGCTCAGAGAGTTGCTGATGAAATGGATGTGATGTTGGGCCAGGAAGTTGGTTACTCCATTCGATTTGAAGACTGCAGTAGTGCAAAAACCATTCTTAAGTAAGTACTATCTTTAAAAATTGACACTTTTTCTGAGTTTTCTGGTGGTGTCTCAAGTCACCCAAATTTAGAGTAGACCTTAGACTTACTAGATAGCATTTTATTATGGATTCTGTTTGTTGGTAGTAATACGTGTTCAGTAGACATTGACATTCAAAAGTCAAATTTTAGGTGAAATTTTATGTCATTTAAATGTAATAGAAAAATAGACATACCTTAGTAAAGGGCAGTTACTTTTAGAAAGAATGATGTGGGATGGAATACGATTTATTTAGGGGAGAGGACTTCTAATGTTAATTATAGAGGCCTGGTGCATGAAATTCATTCGTTGGGGGGGGGGATCCCCCTCAGCCCAGCCTGCACCCTCTCCAAACCAGAACTTGGGAGATGTCTGACTGCCTCTCACAATCTTGGACCACTGGCTCCTAACCACTCACCTTACCTGCCTCATCACCCCTAACCCCTCTTACTGCCTGGCTGATGGTCCCTAACTGCTCCCCTGCTGGCCTGATCACCCCTAACTGCCTCTGCCTTGCCCCACACCCAGGACCCAGGACTCCCTCCTCCAGCCAGTTGCAGGCACCCGGGACTCGTGCTTCCCTCCCTCTGTCCGGCTGCAGGCACCCGGGACCTGGGCTGGCTGGTCCCCATTCCTCTCTCCCCATTGTTGAGCGTCTGAGTCGTGATGGCTAGACAATGTGAGGGAGTGATGACCATTGCATATTAGCTCTTTATTATATTGGCTTACCACACATGTTATGAACTAAAGGGAGGAATCTTTTGTTTTGTAAATAGTCTTGGAGTCTCCTCAAAGCCCTCATTCCTCTTCATTATTGCATGGCACACGATTGACTTCCATATTGAGCTTTCTAACATATTGTTTAGCTTTCTTAATATTTTGTTTTCTTACTTGGGTTCTGCATAAGTTGTGATATATGTTGCCTGATGGTAATTCTTTTGAAAAATCTTTACCTTTTATTGCTGTTTATTCTGTATATATTTGACATTTTATCATTTTCTAAAAATTTGTCACTATGAAATCTTCCCCTAGAGGTTGTTTATAAAAGACAATTTGGAACACATTATATGGGCAGTAATGTGAGTCTTTGATGGCAGAAATATCTATAGTGTTATGGGAGGGAACGATATATATCATATAATTTTTTAATGTATGCAGAAGTACAATAGAATAATGAACTTAAGTGTATTTATCATGAATCTTTAATCCTGGCCAGTCCTGTTTCACGCATATCCCATTTTTTTCCTATCTCATAATTTGAAGCAAATCCTAGACATCATACTGTTTAATCTGTAAATACTTCTGTATATGTTTCTCAAAGACAAGGTTTTAAAATATAGTAACTGATATCAAAACTTAAAATTTTTCTTAATCAAAATACCCAGCTACTTTCTTTGATATATATTTCATTTTATTAGAACTTGAGATTAATGAATTCAGTATCATTTTAATAGCAGTTGAACTTTTATTTACTTAAGTCAGCTTGTCTATGACTTAAACCTTCATTGAATAAACCTTTTAGTGTAGTGATAATCACAGGCTTGTGGTTTTATATTACTTGAAAATGCGATAATGTCCAGGACTTGTAGGTAAAAAAGGGCAGCTTTTACTCATTTTTTTAGGAGTACTCTGACATTTGCTTCACTATGGACTTTTCTTGGGAAGCCATAGTGGAACAGGGAAAATAGAATTTTGGAAAATGGGAGATGAGAAAGTTATGCAGTATTGGGGCAGAGAGAGAGAGGGTGTGTGTGAGTGTGTGTGTGTGTGTGTAGGAAGTGGTGGGCTTTCAAAAGATGTATGCTTGTGAAAGAATCTGGTTCCATTACTAGGGATTAACAAGTAACAGATTTGATTGCTCCAAATAAAGTTATTTTTGACATGGTGATTATTTTTTTTAATGGAATGATTTCCAGAGGGTAGACAGGGTAAGGTTATTGGTACCTAGTAATATCTTTAAGTGATGTTAAATTCTGTTTAATAGTACTGGTCTAGTGGTAGTTTTCACTAATGGTAATGCCCCATTAAAAATAGTATTTATGAATCCCTAGATATATTTTGTATTGTCATCCATCTATCAACTCATCTTGAGAACATAGATGTTAAAAACAGAGCCTTAACTAAGTGAATGAAAATTGACTATGTAATTAGGTAAGAAAAGCTAATACATCAGATAACCATCAATACCTTCCATTAGATATTTTCATATATAGGTTTTAAATATTTATGTAAAGCCTTTAATTTCCAAAAGATAGTTTCTTCAGTGTTTGGGACACTATACATAAATTTTAGGTCCTACGTCTAATATGTGCCAAAATGAGAGTCCAGGGCAACACTGCTACAATAAGGAGCTGACTGGTACAGAACCTTTAAGGTTGGAATTGGGGAGGATTATCAGGTATTACTTGAAAATGCGATAATAACAGCAGATTCTTTGGGGCCCCTGGAAACAACAGTTTGAAGCACCAGCTGCATATGGCCTATGTAGAGATTCAGAGTGGTTTTCAGCACAGCAATCTCATTTCAAAATAGGTGGCTTAAGGAGAGAATCAAAAGGAAATAGATCCTAGAACACAGGTTTCAGAATCAGTGCCTAGTTGTGGGCCAGCTCTGCCACTTGTTAGCTGTGATCTTGGCTACATTAATGAACTTCCCTGTGCTTAGTGCTTTTTCAGAAGATTGGGCTAAAAATAACCATTTCATAGGGTTGTTCTGAGATCAAATATGTTAATTTGTGTATTGCCCTTAAAGTAATTCCTGTCACCCAGCAAGTGCAAAGTCAACATTGCTACTCTGCTGCTGCTGCTGATGGTAGATTTCCGTTGTGAGAAATTATAAGGTCTTATTACCAGTTAACTTAGTTCTCCCAGTTAATTAGAAAGTGATTCATTAAACCATCTTAGTGAAGTCCTTTTAACACCACAATTGGATTACAGTTTGGGGGATTTGACTTGAATTAGACTTTGATATTACTTGTCACTATGAAATGAATGAATGAATGAATCCAAATATTCTGTTAAGGCTGGAGGTATAATGTGGAAATAGGCCTAGTATTTTGGAGAACATTAATTATATAAACATTAATTTTAAACTAGTTTATTGAACATCTGTTAATGAGTGGTAGGCTTTGTTTTAATTTAAGTGTTGCACTAAAGTTAAAGGTAGTTTTACTGGATATTTAGAAAGGGATTGGGGCAGGGGAAAACACTGTACTCACTCTAGAATCAGAAATCTATTGGCTTGTGTTAATTCATAAAAAGCTAACTTGGTTTCCTAAAGGTCTGCATATATTACTACACTAGAGGCCTGATGCATGAAAGTTGTGCATGGGTAGGGTTCCTAGACCTGGCTGGCTATCGGGGCCAATCTGTGGGGCTAAGGAGGGAGGGCACTGGCATCTGCCTTGGCTGGCCTGGAGCCTGGGGGCAGCTCCTGACCCCTGGTAGTCAGTTCGCATCATAGCAACCAGTCATTCCACCCTTGGGTTGATTTATTTATTAGGCTTTTATTTCACCTTTGTGCTTATACTTAAGCTGTGCAAGATATTAGTTATAGAAGGCCTTTTGTTTAGAGTGCCAATGTCTTTAAAAGTGTAAAACAACCTAGCTTTCCATAAATTCTCTTGTGCAGATAGGCATTTTTTTTTCAAAACCTGTGAAAATTTGAGGAATGGATTTGAGGGTAGATTGTTTGATTGGTTTTTTTGATCCTTTAATAGAAGGGAGGGAGGGAGAGAGAAACATAAGTGTGAGAGACACATCGATTTGTTGTCTCCTATACACATGCCTAGCAGAGGTTCTAACCTGCAACCCAGGTACTTGCCTTTGACCAGGAATAGGTTTACAGACCAATGCTCTAACCACTGAGCAAGCCAACCAGCGCTGGATAGTGCATTTTGAGGGAATTTTTTTCTTCTAACTCCGAAATACATATTTGGGTGTATTTTAAAACATCTTAAAATTTTACTTATTTATTTATTTACTTATTGTGTTGATCCTCACCCAAGGATATTTTCCCATTGATATTTTTCCATTGATATTTAGATGCTCTATCCACTGAGCCAGACAAGCTAGGGATTGAATGTATTCTAATTGCAGAAATAAAACTGTGTGCTTTGCTGATATTTTGTCCATTTTTTGTGGTATTAGGAATGCATTAAAACATTGCAGATTTCAATTTATTCAAAGTAATTTATGTTGCCTTTCCATGTGACTGTTTACATCTACTAGTTTGTTCTCATTGTAAGTTCTCATTTTTATAGTAAGACTAGTGTTGCCTCATACTGTAATGTTTTCCTAGGAATATGTCATATTGAACTTGAACCTATGTAAATCTGTGTTTATCTTTTACCAATGAAAGAACATCTATAATAATAAAAGCATAATATGTTAATCAGACTAGACAGCTGAGTGACTTTCCAGACATCATTCCAGATGTCCTTTTAGACGAAGCCACAGTGGCGGGGCTGAGGCAGAGGCGGTTAGTAGTGATTTGGCAGGTAGTTAGGCATTTAGGGGTGATGAGGCAGGCAGGTGAGTGGTTAGGGGCGATGAGGCAGGCAGACAGGAGAGTGGTTAGGAGCCAGTAATCCTGGATTGCGGGAGGGTGTAGGTTGGGCTGAGGGACCCTCCTGTCCTCCCTCCTCCCATGTGCGAATTTTGTATACCTGGCCTCTAGTTAAGTATATAAAGAAACTGTTACTAGTGTCACTGGCACTTTGCCTTGGTTGGGGAGGTAAGCTGTGAAGCAGTTAAGTCTATCCACTGAGTCAAACTGACTAGGGCAGTGGTTGGCAAACTCATTAGTCAACAGAACCAAATATCAACAGTACAACGACTGAAATTTCTTTTGAGAGCCAATTTTTTTTTTAACTTTAACTTCTTCTAACGCCATTTTTTCAAAATAGACTCGCCCACGCCATAGTATTTTGTGGAAGAGCACACTCAAGGGCCAAAGAGCCCCATGTGGCTTGCGAGCTGCAGTTTGTTGACCACGGGGCTAGGGCAAGATTGGGTTTTAAATAGAGTAGAGGTTTAGTTTTTTTTATAGTATCCTAGGTCTAAAGAAATAATTCAGAATTCTATTTATGTAGTAGTTCAGTCCTAACAACTTAAGTATTTATGTTCTAACAACTTAATAGCACTTTAAACAAATACCACACATAAGTTTAAAGAAAAACAACAATATTTTAATTTCATTCTTAACCACCATCATTTATTAATGTGATGTCTGTGCCAGTGGAACACTGCAATTTCTTAAATATTGGAATCAGATTGGGCACTGCCACCTCTATTTTCTGTACTGATTTTTGTCTCAAACAGTTGACCCTTGAACGACCCTGGGGGCTAGGAGTGCTGGTCTGTCATGCCCGTGTCAGAAACTTGCGTTATCCCTGTAACCTCAGGATTGGTCCCAGGGCCATCATCTCCCACAGATGGCAACAGATGGCAGAGATCACTGTACATCCTGCATCTGTGGGCTCCCAATCTCAGATGGAAAATAGTGCAGGTATTTAAAAACCTGTATAAGTGGATCCATGCAGTTCAAAACTATTTTGTTTGAGGGCCAGCTACACTTTTATTTTTAATTTTTAAAAATTTTTATTTAAAAAAAATTTTTTTTATTTAGATTTCAGGGAGGAAATACCATGATGCCATGTCACTTGCCCCTTCCAATTCATCCTCAACCCAGGAGCCAAAATGATCCTTTAAGAGCACAGACATGGCCCTCTTTAAAGGTCCTGTCGCTCTTTAATGATTTCCCATAGCTCGGGAGTGGTAACACTCAGAAGGTATAGCATGATTTGGATCATACAATTTTTCCCCTTAATATATTCTTAATGATTTCAGAGAGAGAGGGATAGAAGTATCAGTGATAAGAGAATCATTGATCAGCTGCTTCCTGCATACCCCTACTGGGGATGGAGCCTACAACCTGGGCATGTGCTCTGACCAGGAATCGAGGGAATCTAACCAGTGACCTCCTCGTTCATGGATTACACTCAGCCACTGAGACATATCAGCTGGGCAGCAGTACTTGCTTTTTAATCATAGCAACTGTCAAAAGTCCAGCTTTTCACAGATGACATCTTGAAAGGAATGTACCATGATACACAATTGAAAATCTGAACTACCTCAAGTTAGTCCTGTGGTAGCACATGTTGAGTATGGGAAACTAATATAAATTGCTTCGGAATATGCGCAGAGCATATTCTTCTCTGGAAATAGGCTATCATTTAACAAACTGAATATGTACATTTCCTTTATTGCTTAAGTAACCTATTTATACCCAAGAAAGTATTTTATTCTCTTGACTGTGATGGTATAGCCTACTACAGTGTTTCCCTGTACACTGACCTACTACATACCTAGGTTATATGGTATGTGTGGTCTTTTAATATTTTTACACAGTGCATGACTACATATATCTTAAAGTTATACAGCAATCTAAACTCAGATTGTGCTGGGGGGTTATACATAAGCATCCTTGAGATCTTAATATTGAACTACAATGGTGTTTGTTTGTTTGTTTGTTTGTTTGTTTGTTTGTTTGTTTTAAGCTGCTGTATTCACGTTGGTCAGGTTTGTGAAATTGTCTTAACTTCATAGACCTATATATAATTGAGAAATACAGTGCTATACCACCACAGCAGGCATATAGTGATAGCCATTTTAAATCCAAAAATAGCTAGATAACTTCATTTTAAGCTGACATGTATACTTAGATGATCATTTTTTGTTATTGTTCCTGTGGCCGTATATAGAAGTAACATTGCAAGAAATTGTTTTGAATGAAGGGATATAATTTGGTAACTTTTATTTGTAGTTACTGAATCAGTATAGTAGCATTCACTGTGACCATGTTTGAAATTGTTTTCCTTTTTTTGGTAATCAACCATTTTATAGTGTTACATTGTGAAGGATGGTTAGGGTGCTTAGTTTTACCATATTTAGTAGTGAAGAGAATTGTGTTTTAAAATTCATTGTACTATACATAGTCTGTCTTCTAAAATAGTTCTTGATAAGATTTTTAGCTTTGTCGTTCTTCTGTTTCTTACTGCTGTCATTCAAAAGGTACTAAAGAAAATATGTTATATGGTAGGGAAGATAAAAGAATAGTTGTTTATTCTGGTTTGGTCATAATCTCTTTCAGAAGTCAATCTATTATAACTTTGAAGAAATTATGAAATACAAACCCATTTATGTAGGCATTTTAATGTGGATGGCTTTTCTTTAATAGAGGCATTCGTGATTTGACTGGATTGTAGTGGGTTAACCTAAAAACTTAGTGATAAATAGGAAATTTAGACAAACCTCAAATATTTTATTTTTTCTTTTTTATCAATTTATTGATTTATGGCCAATGTCATTTCCTGAATATGGGGCCTTTGGCGTTCCATTATGCAATAAGATGTCTAGTTCTGTTTTATGTTTTTATTGATTTCAGAGAGAGGAATGGAGAGGGAGAGATTAAAAAATAGATGAGAAAAATAGCAATAAGTGGGAATGAGATAACAGTGAACTTTTTTGTATTTCTTATGTTTCTAGGGGACCTCTTCTACAGCTTATCCTACATAAGAGGCTAATATGCAAATGACCAAATGGTGGAATGACTGATCACTCTTATGTGTGCTGAGCACCAAGGGGCAGACACTCAATGCAGAAACTGTCCCCTGGTGGTCAGTGTGTTCCCACAGTGGGTACACGGCTCAGGCAAGAGCTGGACTTAACACCTGGCGAGCACAGCAGCAGTGGTGGGAGCCTCTCCTGTCTCCATGGCAATGGTAAGGATGTCTGACTGACATCTTAGGCCCACTGAGCCATCAGTCAGACATCCCCCCATGGCTCCAGGACTGTGAGAGAGCACAGGCCAGGCTGAGGGATACCCAAGTACACGAATTTCATACACCAGGCCTCTGGTGTGTGTGTGTGTGTGTGTGTGTGTGTGTGTGTGTGTGTGTGTGTATGTGTGTGTATGTATATGTGTGTGTGTGTGTGTGTGTGTGTGTGTGTGTGTGTGTGTGTTGCACATAATGCAAACTTGGGGGGTCCCTCAGCCCAGCCTGCTCCCAGGGCCTAAGCTATCAGTCAGATACCCTTAGTGCTGCCATGGAGGTGGGGGAGGCTTCCATCACCACTACTGTACTTGCAGCCATGAGCCCTGCTCCAGGCTGAGCAGCGATCCCCTGAAAGGGGTGCACACTGACCACCAGGGGGTAGCTCCTGCCTTGAGCATCTACTCCCTGGTGGTCAGTGTGTCATAGCGACCAGTCATTCTACCATTTAATCAATTTGCACAGTAGCCTTTTATTATATAGGATGTGTGTGTATAAACACACACGTATCTATCTGGGACTTTCTGAAAAGTGTTATTGTAGGAGGGGCCCAAGATTAGAATTAGTAAACTGATACCTAGTCTTGGTAAGCTATTGAACTGGATTTGAGACTTTGGAAAAGTTAACTGCTAATAATTTGTTTTCTTCACTGTAAAGGCAACCAATTTGTATATCAAAGAGATCTTTTAACTATAACAATGTCATTTTTTCCTGAAGCTATTATAAAATGGCAGTCTTCTCATATTAACTGGAGATGTAGTATATAAGTAGCATCTCTGTGAATTGGATCTCCCTGGGTGATGATCAATTAAATAATGAGGAATATCCAGGAGTCTGTCTCTGGAACCTAGAAGTAAGAGGGTTTGGACTTATGCATAGTTGTTAATAAAACAAGGAAAATAATGGTGTCATTAATATACATTATTTATAATCTACCACCTGTAACATTTTCCTTCAGTCAGAAAAATGTAAAATTAATATTTGGGTCAGCTCTGCTTTTGAATGCCTCTATTTTGTGGTTGTCTGAAGCTTGATGAATGTGAGAAGGTAAAAGATTAAAATAAAGAGAGTGGCTTTTTTTAAATGAGTTTTAAGGAGTTTTCAAGTTAAAGTTGATACTTTATCAGTTGTCACTTTTTTTCACATTTCTAATATGTGAAATTTGTATTAATTTTATAATCTACTGGAGGCCTGATGCATGAAATTCATACACAGGGATGTGTGTCTCTCAGCCCAGCCTGCGCCCTCTCCAATCTGGGATCCCTCTCACAATCCAGACTGCTGGCTCTCATTTGCTCGCCTGCCTGCTTGCCTGCCAGCCTGATCACCCCCTAACCACTCCCCTGCCAGCCTGACTGATGCCTAACTGCTCCCCTAACTGCCCTCCCCTGCAGGCCTGGGTCCATGCCCCCCCCCCCCCCCCCAACTGCCCTTCCCTGTAGGCTTGATCACCCAAAACTGCCCTCCTTTGCAGGCCTGGTCCCTCCCACCTGCCCTCCCCTGCTGGCCATTTTGTGGCAGCCATCTTGTGTCCACATGAGGGTAGCATTCTTGTGTGTTGGTGTGATGGCCAATTTGCATATTACTCTTATATTAGATAGTATGGAGGCCTAGTGCACAGGTGGGGGCCAGCTTGTTTGTCCTGAAGGGTGTCCTGAATCAGGGTGGGGGTTCTCTTGGGGCTGGAGCGGCCTGATCAAGGGGCCTGTGGTGGTTTGCAGTTTGGCCACACATCCCAGGGACCTAAACTGGAGGCACTGGTATCTGGGATTTATTTATTTTCTGTAATTGAAACTTTGTAGCTTTGAGTGGAGGCCTAGGCCTGCCAGGGTGTGCAGAAAGCTTTGCTTCTTCTATAACCTGGGAAATCCAAGCCTCCTGCTCGCTCTGTAGCAACAGCCATCTTGGTTGGGTTAATTTGCATGTTCCTGGTTGGCTGGTGAGCTGCCTTGTAGGTATAGCAGAGGTATGGTCAGTTTGCATATTACTCTTTTATTATATGAGGGTCTTAAAAACTTGGTGTTTTGGTTGTCACTGCCTATGAATTCTTGAATTTGATATGTGTTGTCACTTCAGTTAAGTAATGTACATATTTTGAACTATTTGTTGAGTTATTTGCTAATTAAAATGCCTTCAAAAATACCACACTAGGATTCCATATTGAAATAAATAGGCTTAGAAACTAAGCACAGGTTGTGCATTTCATCATATTTAAGCAAATACCGTATTTGCCGGCGTATAAGACAATTTTTTGGCCCTGAAAAATATGCCTCCAAGTGGGGGGTAGTCTTATACGGCGAGTATATAACAAACTCTGTATTTTTAGTGGAAATGTTAGGGGGTCGTCTTATACGCCCAGTCGTCTTATACGCCGGCAAATACGTATTTTTCAGGGCCAAAAAATGGTCTTATACGCTGGCAAATACGGTATTTGTTGTTGGTAGAGTGACCAATTCTTTTTTTTCCCTTCCTCCCTTCCTTCCTTTCTTTTTTTTCTTTTTCTTTTCTTTCTTTCTTTTTTTTTTTTTTTTTTTTTTTTTTTTTTTTTGCCATGAAAAGTAACAATCAAGAGCTTTGTTGAGCACCGAAACCGGTTTGGCTCAGTGGATAGGGCGTCAGCCTGCGGACTGAAAGGTCCCAGGTTCGATTCCTGTCAAGGGCATGTACCTTGGTTGCGGGCACATCCCCAGTAGGGGGTGCGCAAGAGGCAGCTGATCGATGATTCTCTCTCATCGATGTTTCTAACTCTCTATCCCTCTCCCTCTCTGTAAAAAATCAATAAAATATATATTTTTTAAAAAGAGCTTTGTTGAATCTAAGGAAGGAAGTTCCTGTAAGGAGATTAAGCTATTATGTTTTGTTACTGAGATAATGTGCAAAAGGGTTGATTAACTAACATCTAAGACAAGAGATTACTAAATGTCCTCAAATAGATCAAAGACAACTAGAGATTGTAATGTAGCTGATTCATGCTACACTATCATTAAGACATTGAGTCATAGTATAATTGACACTTTTTCTTGCATGGTCTTAATATAAAATAATCTTGCAGATAATGCTGTCTATTCCAGAAATGTGTTCAGTGGAAATAAAGAGCACTCATTTCTCTTGTACATTGTCAGCTTGTTGAACTTAATGCTCCAACAGATGGCATCAGCTAAGAATATCAAGTTGGTCCATGAAAGATTAGGTTAGACTAATTTATGAAAAATAGAGCCAAAATAGTGAAGTCATAAAGATTACTTCAGATTTTATACCGCTTTTAAATCTGTAAATAAAATCTTGGATTTATATTTAAAGGAACCAGCTGTGACATAGGCATTTGCAGGCAGAATTTATGGTCAGACGCCAAACTAAAGGTAGTGAGGTAGTTGCTTTGTATTAGTGACAGTAATAGAATGGAACGGACAGGAGCTGGCTGACCCATACAACCATTCTGCAAACCACCCTTCAACTAGTTCCTGGATTCTATACTAGCTGACTTCTCTTGAATCATCTCCTAAACCTGGTTTCCCTCTCTTTGGTTCATTAATCTAGCTGTTGTACATAGCTCTTCCATATACTGTGTATTTGTTAGCATTTCTTTATTACTAAAGCTGCTTTTCATTCCATGTGTTTATTTTTGTGCTTCTTTATGATTGCTTCATTGAATTGGGTGGGGCAGGAGAGAGATGGTAGACTCATGTGCTCTCTTAGCCATTTTGAACCAGGAACCTGTTGTAGTGCAAGTGGAGAATTTTAAAGGTTTTAAAGACAAGCATGTTTGCATGTAGTAACATATGCTTTGGCATTTGTGTGAAACCATGTGACCATTATATTTTGTAATCAGACTTGTTTTCTTTTTGTGTCACAAAGTTTAGTTTTAAAATTCCCTAAATGAAACTTGACCAACCACATTTTTTTTAAATACAGATACATGACTGATGGGATGTTACTTCGTGAAGCTATGAATGATCCCCTCCTGGAGCGTTATGGTGTAATAATTCTTGATGAGGCCCATGAGAGGACATTGGCTACAGATATTCTCATGGGTGTTCTGAAGGAAGTTGTAAGACAGAGATCTGATTTGAAGGTGAAGTAATTTCTTTACTCATTTTATTCATAAAGTATATATTGTTGATAGTGCTCTTTTTATAATCTATTTTGCTTTGTCTTCATTTTAGATTTGAACTATACTTTTTTTTAAAGCCAAACCTTTTCAATTTCTAACACACTCAGGTTTTTTATTATTTTTTTTAACAACCTAATAGCAGCATAGTAGTGTAACCCTTCTGCTCACCCTACCCTTTATTAAATACAGAGATTTCTAAGGATCAAATCTTTATCCATGTGCCAACACAGCGCTGGTGAGTGGGAATAGCTCACCCAACCCACTGCTTAAAAATTCATTTGCTTATCCTAGTGTGTGTGTTCTTTCATTCTGTTATACCAGTTGTACTCTGACCAGTTTTACTATGTTGAATAAGGGCTTAAAACTGACTAAATGTTCTGACTTAATTTTTTAATGGCTGAGTGTGTTTTTCTTATAAAAACTAAATTATGCTTTTAAAGAATGTATTTGAAGAATTCTATGAATAATACCATTATTGATTAAGCTTTATTAGTTATTGAAGTTTTGGGGAGAAAGGCAAGTAGAAATCAAGTAAAAATTAATTCTAAAGTATAAAATGTTCTTGGGGGGGATTCTATTTAAGTAAATTTTTAATGAGTTATGTAATGTATAACCTACATAGAAGGATGGTAATTACACAGTCATGCACCTGCACCTAAACAACCTTTTGTAGTAGTTGTGGCTTTTAAAGAAAGAAACCTATGTTTATTTTAGGAATCTATCAAGGAAATCATGCTTATTAAAAGTGATTTAAAGGAAAGTATAAAATTTATATCTGCCACTGATTCTTTTCCTTTTTTCCCATATGCAAGGTTCTTGTGTTCTGTTTTAGTAAACAGAGCAGTAATCATACCACATATTAATTAGTAGAGGCCTGGTGCATGAAATTCGTGCGCTGATGGGGGAGGGGAGGCCTTAGCCCGACCTGTGTCCTCTCACAGTCCAAGACCCTTCGGGGGATGTCCGCCTGATGGCATAGGCCTGCTCCCCATGAAGCTGTCAGGCAGACATCCCCCTAGGGTTCATTAGTGTTTCCATGGAGGTGGAAGAGGCTCCCACCACCACTGCTGTGCTCCCAGCCATGAGCCCAGCTTCTGGCTGAGCAGCGCTCCCCCTCTGCCAGTGCACTGACCACCAGAGGCAGCTCCTGTTTTGAGCGTCTGCCTCCTGCTGGTCAGTGCACATCATAGCTTCCAGTCATTTCACCATTTGGTCTTTTTGTATATTAGCCTTTTCTTATATAGGATGCCTTTTACAAATCCCTTTTACATATTATATAATTTTATAAATTTTTGTTTTTAAGGTATTGTTTCATGAAGGTAATATGGTAGTCATTTATTTGATAATCAGGTTCATGTCTTGTTTTATTAAATGTAAATAGCTTACTGTTGCTCAATTTTACTATATTTGATTTTTTTTAATCACAATTTATTGGTACCAAGACTTGTAGATTTTTTTATGACTGATAAACATTATAAAGAGTGGGAAACATTACTTGTTTTTTCTTTAATACCACATTAGAATCCTTGTTGACTCACACATTAGAATCCTTGTTGACTTGAGATAACTGACTGTTTTGTGTTTGTTTATATGTTTTCTTTTTTGCCAGGTTATAGTTATGAGTGCTACTCTAGATGCAGGAAAATTCCAGATTTATTTTGATAACTGTCCTCTCTTAACTATTCCTGGACGTACACATCCTGTTGAGATCTTTTATACTCCTGAACCAGAGAGAGATTACCTTGAAGCAGCAATTCGAACAGTGATCCAAATTCATATGTGTGAAGAAGAGGAGGGAGATCTTCTCCTTTTCTTAACTGGTCAAGAGGTATCGTCGTTATTTGCTTCATTATTTAGCCATTGGCATATATTAACCATTTTTAAATTCCAACATTAAAATTATTTCTTCAACATGATTGTATTTATATATCAAGTAATATAAACCTTTTTATCCATGCACTCCTAAAAATACTTTTTTATGTCATTAGTGTTTGTGTTCTAGTTATCCTAAGAATGTGAAGTGATTTTAGAATTTCAAGATTTAACAATTTTGTCTTGGTTTTGGAAAGGTTTATATTGTCAGTAGTGTGTGGTAATTTGCACTTTTGCTCAAGTATGAATTTTAATCACAGCTGATGTGAAATCAGGCTATGATAGTTATTTAAGCTTGTGAGTGAGCTCGGGTAACTTAGGTGTCCATCCACACTTAGCTTTCTAATATTGTATGTGAAACCTGGTGTTTGGTGATTTCTGACCATTTATTTTCTGTCCACATATATGATTAAATTAATAAAGTTGTGACTAGTCAGGATATCTGCAGCCATTTTCCCTTTTTTATTGTAGAGAATCTAGTTTTGCATTCATATTTAAACTTTCTGATTTGGAAGATAACTAATTTTGTATTTGCATACCAGCAGGGGGCATTCTAATCTCTATACAGTATTTGAAAACAGCACTTTTTAAAAAAAAAATTGTTTCATTTGTTACATTATTTATCTTTCAGAGAATAACATTCTTTGATTTTATTTTAGAAACTTTAGGTCTGAAAGGGAACTGTTAACATTGAATCTTTGATAGTTTTCTGTGTCTATTCTACCTGTTGTTTAAGAAAACTAGTATGCTTAAAGTGATCCCAAAAAAGTTTTTTAAGTATCCAAGAATTTTGCCTGCTTTAAAACCAAAAGTTGCACTTTGGCTTACAATCATTTTAAGGAAGATTCTAGATTGAAATAATGAAAATATGGAATAAGTTTACCTGATTTTTTTTTTTGTAAAAATATTGCTTTTTGAATAAAAGATAATTTTTTATAAAGATATCTATGATTAGGTCCTTCAGTGGACAGGTTGCCAAATCATTTGTTCAACATACTTCTGAGTTTAACTGAATTAATGCTTCAGTGAAATTTAAAACACATCTTCCTCCTGATTTTTAACTTCCTTTGCCAACTGCTAGAGCCTCTGCCTACTTTATCTTTCTGTGACTCTCACACTCTCCGTATTCATGTGTCCTCTCTTTAAACCTGGATTTTAATGCAAATGTATTGAAATAGTTTTCTGTGGTGGGGACATGTTTGAAAGTGCTCTAAAGATATTTAGGTTAGCCTAGTTCTTAAGTATGTTGATTCTGTAAAAGGTGTATGTTCTCATTAGGAACAATGAAACAAGTCTTCCATATAATTGCATTAGTGATAACAGGATATTACAGCCTAATTGGCTTCTTTAAAAATCTAGCACATCAATTTCTTTTAGGTTGTGAAAATTGAAAAGGTTATGACTGCAGTTAAATATTCCTGAGTGAGAAATTCAATTTTAGTACAATTTGTTGAGAATTAATTAGGGTATCTAACTTGGAGGAAAAGGGTGTGGAGTGCCGATAAGGCAGTTGTATGTTTGTTTGGCTACAGAAATCAAAGTTTTTAAATTATTTTAAATTTGCTAAATTAATTTGATTAATAAATTGAAAATATGCCGCAAAGAAATGGGATTGTGATAAATACTTAAATTGTTTTAGGATGTATTTGTTTTGTTTTCAGACTCAAACTTTATTTTGTAGGAAATTGATGAAGCCTGCAAGAGAATAAAACGTGAGGTTGATGATTTGGGCCCTGAAGTTGGTGACATTAAAATCATTCCATTGTACTCCACACTCCCACCTCAGCAGCAGCAGCGCATTTTTGAACCTCCGCCTCCAAAAAAACAGAATGGAGCAATTGGAAGAAAGGTAGCATAGATATGCTCTGTATAAACATTTTCTGTATATTATGAGGATTTTTTTAGAGATCTATTGAATTACAAAGAACTAAGTTACGGATGGTTGTGCACTGGTTTATATACTACAAAATAGTCTATAGCTCAAAAGTAAATAGAGAAATATAGTTAGGTAGAATTTTTTTTAATATCTCTTGGCCTGAGAGAAAGAGCAGTAACTGTTTTTCACCTTAGCAAATGGAGGTTGGCTAGGGTGAGTTAAGAAACGAGGAATATGGCCAAGTGCAATCGTTCTATTAAGTCACATGACCAAAATTAAGCACTTTTTCTTCAGTGCTTTGGTTTCTGCTTAGAATTTTCTTTAAGGTCTAACCAAATATGTCCACAGGTATGAACTGTTGATTGCACAGATCTCTAGTAACAGTAGCACAAACCACACTGTATAAATATGTGGGTTTCTTGAGTGCCAGAACTGTGGATCTTCCTGGTGTAGATATGTACCTGGCACTGGAAGGGAGCAAGGGTTTTCCAACCCTGATCTGGGTATCTTGTTGGAGATGGGAAAGGGATCTGAGTTTTCTAGTTTGGAACAGTGTAGCCAAGCTTTTGTATTTTAACACATGATGACTAATAGATTCTTTGAACATAAGATGGTGTTGTTTGAAAAGGATTGAAAACCACTAGAAGGAAGGTGTTGGCTGCCTTTTTAAGAGCCCGGTCATTGATTAAGTTAAAAGATAGCTGGATGTAGATTTCAGTAAGGTAATTAATCTCTGGTTTTGAAGTTTCACTTTTTAAAGTAGGTATCATTACTTTCATCACCTAAACAGATGATTGTCAAGGATTAAGCTCAGTTTATATAGTTACTAACATCAAGAACAGACTAGTTTAAAAAGAACCAAAAAACAGACTAGGTCTTCATGGTATTATCAACATATTTCTTGAGCTTTATATGTGTAGAAATAAGTCTGACTCAAGATATTACTCATTTACGATACACTTGTCAAATATGGTATGTACTGCTTTTCTTATTTCTGTATTCAGAACTAACAGATCCACAACTCTTTGCTATATTTTTTTTTCAATTTTTGTGCTTATATTTTCAATGACTATTAACAAATTACAAAATATGAAGATATTTAACTGTATCATGGCTAATTCTTTAACATGGCTCTATAAAAGTTAAATGAACCAAAAACACTTTTTAATTTAAAGAACTTACTGATTGGATATGCAACACCAGCCTGGTGGAATATGAATTAACAAAACATTGATCTGGGGCTCAGCTGGAGGCTCCGTGGATAAGCATCAACCTAAGAACCAGAAGGTCGCAGTTCGATTTCTAGTCAGGGCATATGCCTAGGTTGTGGGCTCCATCCCCAGTGTAGGATGTGCAGGGGGCAGCCTATCAAATAATTCTCTCTCATTGATGTTTCTGTCTCTCCCTCTCCTTTCCTCTCTGAAATCAATAAAAATAATTTTTAAAAAGTTGATGGGAGTAAACCAGTTTTTTGAGTTTTTCATAGATCAGCAAGGTAGTGAGCGACTAAAAAATAGTCTGATCCTAGTTTCATTCTGTTGAACCTTCTAATTTCATAGTGTCTCTAGAACAGGGGTGGGCAAACTTTTTGACTTGAGGGCGACAATGGGTTCTTAAACTGGAGGGCTGGAACAAAAGCAACCTGACCATGCTGGCACTCTCACCTTGGGCTGCTGGTGAAGGAGCAGAGGGAGAGCAAGAGAACCCTCCGCTCTTTTGGATCCGGCCCTCGGGCTATAGTTTGCCCAGGCCTGCTCTAGAACATGCTAAGATATTTTTTGTTGTTGTTACTTTATGTGTATCCTGAACTTTGAGGGATACTTTTAGTATAACAGTTTTCAAATTGATTTGTTTACTAAAAAGTACTAATTCACTGTGAAGTTTTTAGCTTGATTTGATATTTTAAAAAAGTATGTAAACTAGCTATTTCTTACACATTTCTGTAGGCAAGAGGAGTTAACGCATCCATCAGGCAGGGGATTTTTCTTGTATGTGCATTTTTGCATTAGTTTTAATTTTATAATGGTGTTTTTATTTATTATTGCACAAAATAGTCATACAGCAAGATTTACTATTGTCTTTTCATGTAGTTCTCTTCATTCTGTTTAGAGTTACTTTGAGAAGTATGGGTCCACACTGATTAATCTTATTTTACGGGTGTGTCCTTCTTTGCTCTGTTAATTTAGGTGCCAGTTCATTGCATGATACATTTTGTAGAATCTACAACTTAAACCCATCAAGTAGAATTAGTTATTTAAAGCTAGTCCCAACTTGCTTTTTGTGTTCTAGTAAATCCTAAGAATATTGAGGAATATTTTTTGCTGAAAAGAGAGATTCTTCAGCAGCTGGTTGTAATACTTTAGTTTTTAGTTTAGAATCAAAGCTAAGGTTCACAATGTCACCTCGTCATCTATTTATTGATGGTGCTTCATTCAGCTAAAGCTACAAGATTTTTTGCTGGAAAATATTTTATCTCTTGGCATCAGTCATATTCATCTTTGAGGTTAAGAGCACTGCCATACCCTTCCTGGATGATACAGAGAGAGAGGGAGAACTTTCTTGGCAATTAATACATCATCCTTATTTTGAAGAACAATTGAAGCCCATGTTTAAGGGAAAGTGGAAACTTTTAGTAGAAGGTAGCTCATACAGGAAGATTTACTCATCAAATCATGTATTTTTTATGCTGAATAGGGAAGTTGTCTGAAAGGAGGTGGGAGGGATGCCAATTTTCAGCTCAAGATAGCTGACACTCACTGGTCAAGCACTACCCATGTCTAATCTTCCTTTACAAACTGTAAAAGCTATAAGAGCAGACTATCAGGTTTATCTTCCCAAGTTTCTGACCAGTTTCCCAAATACATCTAAAATATAACAAAACATAAAAATGCAAGCTATACTTGTATGTAGATGCTTTAATTAAAAAGTTCAACTGGTTCTTAATAATTGCTTTGAATGCAGTGATATATTACATATTATCTTTGATGCTGTATATTTGTGATTTTCATGATCTGCTTGTTCATCTTGTATTATAATTTGATATTTACATGTGCCATTTTGCTTAAAATGTTGAGTTGAGGTTTGGTGATAGAAAAATTTCCTTTGTAAATATTGCAAGATGTACAGGTGTAGAGTAGGTTATTAACCAAGGAGTGTTCTATTAGGGAGTTGGTCTACATGGTAAATTGACATTGCTTTATTAGTGATTTTCTTTTTATGATATGTTTTTGTTAGAATATTCAAGATGTACTAGCTTTTTTTTTTGCGGGGGGAAGGTGCTCTGATGGGGTAAATGAAATTTTGAATTGTTAAATATAAGTCTTTTTATAACATTGGCCATTGAACATCAAACCTTATTTCAAGTTTATTTACTAGATTGAAATTTGATCTTAGTGAAAGTTAATGGCTAATATTGTCGTTTGAATTGTACTTGTAATAACATTTATATACTGGTTATTTCTAAACAGGTAGTTGTGTCAACTAACATTGCAGAGACATCTTTGACAATAGATGGTGTGGTGTTTGTGATTGATCCTGGATTTGCGAAACAAAAGGTACATGTTTTAGTACGATAGACATATATTTTATAAATTAGCATATACTTAACAGTGGTTACTACTGCTCATTTACTGGCTGAAATTTACCTTTTAGACTTCTTTTTTAAAATCATTTTTAGAAGACTGCGTTAAGAACCCTTTGTATTCTACCTGGCTCTCAAAAATTAAGTCCATTTTAATGTTTACTTTTAGAATTTTTAAAAGATTTTATTTCTCTTAAAAGTTTTATTTTCTTTGTTTCTATATAATAATGGTCAGTGTTTTGGTTTGTATGTTTATTTAAGAAATATGGGGGTACTAAGAGTACAGGATATCATCCTTGCAGATCAGTTACTTGTATCGCTAAATTAGAATTTCTATGAGATGACACACCTCGTAGTACGAAATATAGCAAGTACTTTTGCAAAATGAAGTGACTACTCAATAAATACCGTATTTAAACACCTTTGATTACATTTTATGGGTATGGTTGAGAGAATTCCTTGTATTCATATTTTTGATGGAAAACTTTTCCTTTAAACTGAAAATATGTAACTGACTTGTACCAAGTTTAAAATATTTTTCTTGATGCCCACTTTGAACATCAGGTGTTGGAATTGACAGATTCTTTTTAAGGCAAAAATCTTCACTATTCACTATATAAGGGCAAGGTAAAACTGGTAGAAATGAGATTTTTATATTAGAGTTAAAGTGATCTTTGTGTTAGATAAGAGCTTTTCCATGTTAGCTCGAGTCTTTCAGAATGATGGAGTCAGAAATGACTGGAAAAAAGTTAAGGTAAAGGATGACAGATTCTGTTTCTGCGGGAGCATGATCAGTGGTGGTCATCACTACTACTATGTTTATTTTGGGATTAGCTGTGGGCTTTGGTTACTTCTGTAGATAACAGTTTTGAGTTTAATTGAAGAATCATTCTGATTGTTTATGTTTGAATAGGTGTACAATCCTCGAATCAGAGTTGAATCCCTTTTGGTGACAGCTATTAGTAAAGCTTCAGCCCAACAAAGGGCTGGTCGTGCTGGACGTACCAGACCTGGGAAATGCTTCAGGCTTTACACAGAGAAAGCTTATAAAACAGAAATGCAGGTAAGAGATTTACCATGTCCTTCCTGTGTGTTTGGAAGGTTAAGCTGAACTTGTTACCAGAAGAAAATTGCTTCGTTTATTTCATCTTCCCTTTTGGCACCATACGCTCTTTAGTTGTTTCTTTTTTTTCCCCTGAGTCAGATTATGGTGTAATCTAGCAGTGCCACTCTTATTACAGTTTGAAGTTGAGGTGGACAGCAGCAGTAATACTTAGAGTACTATGAAGATAGTTTACAGAAAGGAGTGCTCTCAAAGTCTGTTCCACGGGTATTTTTCTCATCTGAGTCAGTGGTGTGGGAGTAAAGAGCTAAGGAGGAAGAGAACCGATATGTTTTGTTTTCTGGAGCAAGATGATTAAGGAATATTTAACAGATCAAACATTTTTGTTTTTTTGCTAGGATAATACCTATCCTGAGATTTTGCGTTCTAATTTAGGATCAGTTGTATTACAGTTGAAGAAACTTGGTATCGATGATTTGGTGCATTTTGATTTTATGGATCCACCAGGTATGAATTCTCAGTATATTTTATCAAATCTTATGACCAAAATTGGCTGTCTTTCTCTGTATTCTATTTAGTACATATATTAAAAATATTTTGCCTTCCAGTAAATATCAAAATAAGTCCTATGTGTTAGCATTAAAACTAAAAAGAGTGACAATTATATGAATCAATTTTTCCCCTTTCAGAATAACTAAATTATTCTGAGAGTTATTGAGTAAGCATGAAAATGTGAGAAAATAATTTATTTTTTATAAAAAAATAATTTGATAAACACATGTTGAATGAACAGTTACTTATGAAGATGACTATTTTAGCTACTATACAGGAAAGTTTTGTAATTCTATGTGATTCATTGTTTGCTAGATCTCAGTAATTGAATTTGATGATAATTTTGAGTTTTTAGTTTGGTCAACTATAGAATGAAAAATATGCTTATAATGCCTTTTACTTGGTCACACTTTTGCTTGCTAAAGGCAGCTTGACTGATATATTATCTTTACCCCCTAGCTCCTGAAACTCTGATGAGAGCCCTAGAACTTTTGAATTATCTGGCTGCTTTAAATGATGATGGAGATCTGACTGAACTGGGATCCATGATGGCGGAGTTTCCTCTAGATCCACAACTCGCTAAAATGGTTATTGCAAGTTGTGACTACAACTGTTCTAATGAGGTCCTATCTATTACTGCTATGTTGTCAGGTAATAGAGGGAAAGGAACTTTAAACCCAGCTCTTCAAAGTTTGGGTGGACTTCACTTTTGGTTTTGTTTTTTAATATTTAGTATTACAGTGCACTTTATAGATGGTCTTAAGGAACTCATTTTGTTTCCTAAATATCTTGTAAATAGCTTTATAATTATAGTATCTACAAAAGTAAAGTAAGTCATTGTGCACAAAATATAGTAAAAACATTGGCTCCCTTTAGTGCAAATAAAAATTGAAATAAGAAAAAACAGTCTGAGCACAGTTGTAGCTGAGTTCTTTGATAAGTCGGTCAGTTTTGCGCTTTATTACTGACAATGCAAGAAGAACTTTGTTCTGTACTTCGCACTATTAAGTCAGCCTTACACAAGCCCAAACTATCATTTAAAGTAAATTTTTTCCACTTGTGTACATACATATTTCTGTGGCAGTAATAGATTAATTTCAAGCTTAGTATCAGATAAATAAAAACAGTAATGTATAATTTTAGCCTTAATATCTAACCTGGTAATTCTTTTACCATGGAAGACAGGCACTTGATAAAAGAAATATACGTGAGATAAAATTGTTAATTTTAAAAATTGGATCATTAAGCAGAATAAATAGTGCTGTTTTTGTAGCAGTAAAGCTTAATTAACAATTGAGTAATAACTAGGAAGTTACATTTCCAAAAACAAACATTATTTACATACAAAGGAACATTGATTGTTTTGGTAAACCTAAGTTTTTATTCTACGAGTTTTAGTACTAGATAGAACTGATTTCCAGACATGGAGTGGTTTATTGGTCTTAATTACAACTTAATGCCTCAAATAATTCAAAATCTTATGGAATTAAAGAATAAATTGAATTTTTTTCTAAATATAAAAATTTGGCCTACTTTAGATGTATGGTATATTGTAATGGTGTGAAATTTGTTTTAAGAACTAGCTAAAATGTTTTTTGCAGAGTTATGACTGATCAGACTCAGAGCAGATGGGCAGGGCAGTGTATTGAGTCATTTTAATTAAATTGTAGTCTCACTTGCGGAGGTGGTGGTAGGTTGTTGTCTGCCTTTCTTATTATATGTTGTTTGATAGATTCTCCCACTGTGCTTATCCCAAGATTTTAGTTTTTAGGTCAAGAATAGGACAAGAGTTAACAGATTATTTGTGTATTTACTGTATATTGTTACCTATCTAGTTTTTATTTTTTCCTAGTTCTTTTTATCAGGCATACAGTTACCATTGTTTGAGTTAATATTAGTTCCTTTAAAAGGTGGTCATTGTGATACAGTTGAAATCTTCCAACAACATGTCTTATTTGTAATAGGGATTCTACAAAATAGGGTTTACTGGTCGTCATCTTCAGCACATTAAGGGAGTTAATATTTATGTGCAGCAGTTACTAAGGATGGCATTTGGGGGTGGGAAATGTTGAAAGGCAGGGAAGATGTCATGGAACAAAAAGTTTGCTGAGCTTGGAATACTTTGTTTCCATTTAAATAGTTTCTGAAGTTTATAATGCAAATCCGGTCATGGAGTGCTGCTTATCCCCACTAACTGGTAGCTAGTTCACGTTAACTCACAACTATGCGAGGTTTATGTACTTTAATGGATTACCTTGCTTCAGTTACATTAAGCAAGACTTAATATTTACTGTGATCATGTATCTTTGTCTCTCTTTGGCTTCTTTGGCATCTTTTTAAAGGGGAAACTGTATGGAAACAAGTAATTTGATACTGTATATGATTTTATTGTCGGTTATTCCCATTAACTTCTATCTGAACTGATAATTATTTGAATTGACAAGTTTTTAAAAGCTTTAAAAATGTGTTGACAAAGTCCCAAGCTGTTAAGTAATTTATTTTCATATTGCATTTATGACTATGGAATTGCTAAAGTGAATTAAGGAAAGGTGTATTTCAAAAAATGTAGTGCACGCTTTGTAATAACTTCAAGTTTCATGTGAATTAATATTGAGGCTCTAAACACTGTAGTTATACATTTTGATGACCCTTGAAATAATGACTGTTTCAGACTAATTGTCAACTTTTTAAATACTGGATTTTGCTTTTATATTGAGGTTTTTATTTAAATAGCTTTTTTTTAAAGCTTGGGACTTTATTACTAATCTTTTTATTAAAATACTGAAAAACTAGGCTGAATATCCACCCAAGCCTTTATGAATTGTCTTAATTCAGAGGCGGTTTAACCTTCCACCACTACTGCTATCATCAAAACCCAAGATTTCATGATATTTTTTATGTTACATATGCTTCTGCTCACCGGTGCTAATAGTGATACCCACCAGTTGGTAATAGCCACAGTACTAGGGGAAAAAATTAAAGTAGAAATGTGGCATTAGACTGGTTTGAAAGTTGTTTTTAGCCCAGCAAGTGTAGCTTCATAATTTTCATAGCCATTCAGTAGATTCATTGGATGGCCTTTTGCAAAATTACATCTAGCTAAAAGGCTATTGACACCATAATTCTGGTTATTGGTAGATCTATCAGCACTGGTTTTTTTGAAATAAGTTGAGCTTTCTAGTATCTTGATGGCCTTCAGAATAGCTGTTTTTGATGCCTACTTTTAGATCTAGTTAAAATAATCAGGTACTCTGTAGCTTTGCAACCCTCTTGTCTTACAGATGTGGTTAGGTGTTGATGTACCAAATCAAGGTAGTACAGTCCAAGATGCAGTTGGAGGCCATCCTGCCCTGCCCTATGCTCTGTGAACTGACCTAGCTAGGCCTTGTTCCTCTATCTGTGAATGCGTGACTCATCGATATGGGCGTTTGTGTTGGGCCCATACCAACCTTGTTTAGTCCCACAGTGTTTTGTTCGCCCCACGGAGGCCAAGAAAGCTGCGGATGAGGCCAAGATGAGATTTGCCCACATAGATGGAGATCATCTGACACTGCTTAATGTATACCACGCTTTTAAACAAAGTAAGTGAAAACAGGTTAAAGGCACTTTTTGTCCAAATGTCATGTGTATCATATATGTCTTCATCTCACTTTCATATATTTGAGACAACTTTACATTGGAAAGCCAGAGGTTCCTTTTAGAAAAACTCCTGACTAGCATTTTAAGATAGAAATTGATTATCTTTTTTAAAGTTTTGCTTTTATCTGGTGGGGGATAGTTACAGAAAGTGAAGTTCAACTTTTTAAAAATGTTTATTATTATTATGTACCTTTTTCTTGTATAATTCGCAAAGGCATTTTTTTAAAAAAAAGCAGCTGTGTACAAGTGGGTTTAGTGGAACAGTCATACAATAGAAGTTGGTATATTAATTGTCATCTTTGTAAAAAGCAGTAGATCTTGTGTTATCGAGAACTTTAAGAAATTGATTCTTTGATCCAGAAATTATCTTTTAGTATCCTGATATGATTAAAGTATTTTAACCTCAAATTATTTAAGATATTTAAAAATGGAAACTACCTAACTGCTCACCAGTAGAAAGATGATTTAGTGGTTTATGCTACAGCTACATGATATTCTAGCTTTAAGTCATGTTTTCAGGAAATATTTAATGACATGAGAAGGATGTTATAGTTACTTGAAATTGAGGAAATGTAGTAATAATGAAGTTATTGCTAGATGCTGTTGTTATGCACTATTTTAAAAATTAAGATGAGAGGAAAGCCTAAAAAGAAAAATACAGACATAATGGTGACTGTTTCTGAAAGTGTTTGATTTCAACATCTATGTAGGCTAACCTGTTGGATGACAGGCAGGCAAAGACAGCCTTACATCATCATCACCATTACCAAAAATACGGGGTTCTCAGTCATTCTGAGTTTGTGGTTTCTGCTGATGTTAGATTTTTAATCTATAACATTGGTGTTCACATTTTGCACCTCTTGTTGTATTTGTAACTCATTTCTATTATCTCATGAGAATTCTATTTATACTTCTAAAGTAGTCTGTTAACTTTGGCACCTCTCTGTAGGAGTGATGGTGAATTTACTCATCTCAGGGTCCAAAAAGTGCTGGAGGGCCAATATGTGGAACAAAGAGCATAGCAGCCAAGGTTCTGCACATCTGTGTTTTACCTGTGAACCCTGGTATGAGCTCGATAAAATTGATGGTGTCAGGTGAGAAAAAGTGTGGAACCCTTCTCTGCCCGGGTCTGACACATTAGGGGCAGCTAGGGAGGCAGATGAGAATCCAAGAGATGGTCAGTACATAGATTACTTCAGAGCATTTATTTTATCCCTCTTGTGCCTGAAGTAGTATTGGAAATGCATAATTTTAAAGACTATCCCTTATAGGATAAGTCAGTTCAAGAAATCTCTCTTCCTGTTGTGTGCCAAGCTGCATCATACTGGTTGATACAGTGTGACCATCAGACACATCACCTGCTTACAGACTGACACCTGCTGTGAAGGGAGGGCTTTGAGAAGGAGCAGACTCACTGCCATTGTGGTTCTTAAAATCCTTTGATAGTATTAAGATACTGTTTTAAATGGAAATTAAGATTTCTAAAGGAGCAGATGGTTTCTTTAGCCTATTATTCTTACAGAATATTTTAATTGTTTTAAAATTAAGAGATTCTATTTTGTCATTAACTGCACTAAATGAAATTAGGAATTTTAAGATGTAAAACTGACATTACTAAATAATGCTAGTTCTTTATGCTGTATTTATACTTGGGAGATTCCTGTGAAAATATTGAATAGGAGATACCTACAAAAGATCTTTCTACTCCTAAATAGGACCAGCAGTTAGAGGAAGTGTCATGAGTTAGAATTGCAGTATGCACTCACAAGTGCAAATATCAAACTTCTAAGTATATTTGGACATATCATAGATACTGAATTTGAATGTTTTCACTAATTATTTCTAAACAGTGTTATATTGTTTTAATTGAAACAATAAGTATATTTGAAAAACATACATTTCTGATTAATCTATTTTACTAGATGCAACAAATGATTACTTAGTAAACCTAAAATTTGTTTTAATACTATTGGTTTATATAACACTTGAAAAATAACTAGATTTGAGTTATTTTGCAAAACCTTAATTTCTATGTGTTTATATGATTTTACTCTGAAATTGTTTGCTTTATATCTTAAGTGAAGTTTACTGTATTGGCAAGAAATACATAGCTAGTATTATTTTAATGATTATTTTATCCCTTCCATTTATCAAATTATTTCTCACAAGTTTAGATAATGTCTGATAGTTCTGTATATCTTGACAACTTAAAATTTTTACTCTTTGTGTATTCTAAAACTTTAGAACCTCAGAAAAGCTATACTCCAAAGCATAATCAACACTTTTCAAAAGTTCTCCATTTTTATTGTTTTAGTTTTGACATTGTCATTGCCTTTGAGCTTGTTACAAAGCATCAACATAAGAAAAATACCTCTAAAGTGGACTTTTTGTTTAATCTGGACATATTCAGTGCTTTGTTTTAAATGTCAATAAGTTCAGATTGGTACTTTTCATTTCTCATCCTAGATGAGTTAATTAATGGACATTTTAAAACACTTGCAATTTAAAGATCCATTTTACTACCCCACCTACCCACGTATTCTGTTTATGGATGTGGCTGCATTTTATAGTATGTAAAAATTTATTAATATATCTGTTGTTCCTCTGAAAAGTTATTAAGAAAATGAAGGTTATAATTGGTAGAATCCTAAAACCAAGGAGAAAAAGAGTGTGTCAAAGATTAATGAATATCGCAGTAGCTGGAGAAGGAACAACATGATTCCAATTTTTAGGTCCCCATTCCCTCCATTTTGCAATGACCCTCTTAGGTTTATTTTTCAAAGGGCCTCCTTGCGATTGTCTTTGGTACATAAAGATGTTACTGTATATTTTCATTATGCTACAGTTTAACTCTTAGATGAACAACGCTAAGTTAGTAGGAAGCTTGTGGAGGATTCATCAATGGGGAGATTCCTTTGATAATAAATACCTGTAGGAAAATTACTTAGATGTGCTTAAATATAGGCGCGGCTTATTAAACATGGGAGTAGGGGTTTCTGACATCCTTGTAAACTTGCATTTTAAACTCTGTCCAACACTAAGAGGCACATAGTAGTGGAGGCACAATATAGTGAAGGGTTAAGAAGTACAACCAATTGATTCTCTCCCCTTCCCTTCCTCTAAAAATCAGTAAAAACATTTAAAAAATATAAATAAATAAAACCATGGCATTTTACCAGATTCCTTCTACTTACCCCCTCTTAGGCCATGAATTGGAAACAATAACTCAGTTCTTTAGAAAGGGTTTATTAAAGACATTGTTTTGTCATCCAATTGCCTAAAGCCATTTATTTCTGGTTTTGACCCTCACTAAGGGTTTTTGGTTAAGTGATAACATTGTGATTCATTTATAAAGATGATTTGGGTAAATCTCCTTTCTCGGCTACTTAGCTTACTCTTTATAACAACTTTCCTGTTTAATTAGATGGTACACCTGTTTGGATGATTCATGTCCCTTCTTTTCCACCCCCTTTCTCTTTAACTCTGTAGATCATGAATCGGTTCAGTGGTGTTATGACAACTTCATTAACTACAGGTCCCTGATGTCAGCCGACAATGTTCGCCAGCAGCTATCTCGAATTATGGACAGATTTAATTTGCCTCGTCGAAGTACTGACTTTACAAGCAGGGATTATTACATTAATATAAGAAAAGCTTTGGTTACTGGTTATTTTATGCAGGTATGTGGAAAATACAGGAATACAATATAAATATTTATATAATATTGCTTGTTTCCTATAACAGCCCTTTGAATCGACTTAAACACAAGTCAGTTTAAGAAAGCCTATGAATATTGATCTTAAATGTTATACCTTGAGTCTCAAATGAACTAACACTAAGATATTTTATGTATCTAATGAATAACAAATTCTCTAAGTGGCAAATTACCAATTCAGTTAGGTAGAAATCATTTTTAGAATTCTTTATTAATGGAGTGTTTTTTATACCAAATGGATATGTTATCTATTTTCAGGTGGTATTAGCTATTTATTCAATATAAATTTCAACCCTTGACTTTGATAAATGTGTTAAAATTTTCTTGAATCTAGATCACCATTAGAGGCATATCATTATAACAGTACTGAAAGGAAGTAGCTGTCTGGGTTAGTCCAGAAGTATAACTCACTCTCTTCTTTATGTAGAAACTGATCACTCCAAAGTTCAAAATTCAAATAGTATAGATCATTGGTATTTATAACTAAGACATTTGGTTGTTACAAAAGCCAAAAATGTCTTTTAAGCTAAGTAATAAAGATGAAATAATTTTAAAATGTTTCTCTTAGTTTTAAGTGTACTATATTGGAAACTAAGAACTGAAGTGAAACTTTTCAGGCAAATTTAGTGAACATTAATTTTAAGGAATTTAAAATTATGTTTTAAAAAAATCTCAAATTTTCTGGTGATAAAAGTGAAAACAAATCATTTTATTACTTGCAACAGGATTGATTTTCTGCCTCCTTCTTGTTCATTCTCTTCTGCTATGTCTGCTTAGCAGGATGTTGTGGCTGGCCTTAAGGCCATATGAACTCAATGAATAAAATGCACTGAGTTCAAATAAGACCATATTGGTACCTTGTCTGTATTTGAATTCAAAGTAATTGTAAGAATGTATCAGCACCCTATATAATAAAAACATATGCAAATTGACCAGTAGAACAACTGGTCGCTATCATGCACACTGGCCACCAAGACGAAGATGCTCAACACAGAAGCTGCCTGCAGGCTCCAGGCCAGCCAAGACAGGTGCCAGGGGAACCCCCAAGCACCCTGCCAGCCGCCCCACAGATTGGCCCTGATCACCCGGCCAAACCTATGGACCCTACCCATGCAGACGTTTGTGCACTGGGCCTCTAGTCTTATTTTCAGATATTATGCTTATCAGAGTTGAATAGAAGAGTTTAATTCTCCAGACTTTTAACTGCATAATATGTACTAGTATATACTGGTGTCTTTTTTACCTGTTCTTAAATTTGCTTTTAATAATTTAAAAAAGATGGAAAAAGCCATATTCAAGCATTAATTTGTTAGAAAAAGAGTGTGCATCACAGTACCTTGTTTATTTTTATTTATACACACTTATCAGAGTTTTAGAATTAGAAGGGGCATAGTTATCTGCTTTAGCATTTATTTGTTAAATATTAGATGAAAATCATCAATCAGTGTGTTTGAATATAGACAGAAGAAATATAGGCAAATCCCACATGCATCTTCTCTTTTACACCCTTTGTTTTTCTGATTACTCAAAGTTATTTTATTATAGTATATTGCCTGGGGCTGATGGGATGGGGTGGGGTGGATGTGGGCATCCATTTCCCTGATTGGCATTGGATGCCCATCTCCATAACCATGAATGTGCCAACGGTGCCACTACTCTGCATCATGGTTTTCCCAGTCATGCCCATTTTCTCCCAACCCAGCATTCCAATTTTGAGACATGAAAAGGTGCCCCAGCCGCCATGCCCATGTCATAACCCATCACAAAGCTGGTCTTAAAGCAGTAGGAGCAGCTTGTTTGCAACTGTCCATAGGGACCCAGGACCACTGGCATCTCGCTCCTGGCCTTGGTGGCTCAGCTCTACCTTTTTCTCCAGACATATGTGTTGGTAGATTTTTTTTACTCCCCTATCCCAATTATTTCAAGATGTTAAGCCATTCTTGGTTGACAAGCCTTAAAAAGACAGGCAGTGATTTGCATTTGACCTGCAGTGCTTTGCTCATCCCTGCTTATCTATCAGGCAGTGATAAGTAAGGCTAGCCATGGGAAAAAAGCTCAGGTGAGGCCTCTATACCACCTTAGTTAGTTTTGTGACCAGCACAGCAGAAGCATTGTATTAATTTACTATGTTTGGTTTCAGGTGGCACATTTAGAACGAACGGGGCATTACTTAACTGTGAAAGATAACCAGGTGGTTCAGTTGCATCCCTCTACTGTTCTCGACCACAAGCCTGAATGGGTGCTTTATAATGAGTTTGTCCTTACAACAAAGAATTATATTCGGACGTGTACAGATATCAAGCCAGAATGGTAAGCAACATCTTGTTCATTAGCATTTTGCTTCAAATGGAATCTGGTTTTATTATAGGAGAGACGTTCTTCCTTTCTTTTATTTATATATATTTCAGAAAGAAGAGGAGAGGGAGAGTTAGGAATATTAATGATGAGAGAGAATCATCAATTGGCTGCCTCCTGTATGCCTCACACTGAGGATCAAGCTCACAACCCGGGCATTTGCCCTGACCTGAAATCACACCATGACCTCTGGTTCATAGGTCTACGCTCAACCATTGAACCAAGCCAGCTGGGCTTTCCTTTCCTTCTTAAAGGAACTTCGTATTCTATATATTTCAGTGTGTAGTTAATAGCATTGATCTCATATGGTTGATCTCTTAAAATCTTTGCTTTGCTAAAATGACAGGGGGATTATTGGTACGCATACAGGCAGGATTTGGAATCAAATATAAAAAGCTACAGTTGACTAGCATCAAGAGTGTTTTTGGAGCCCTTCTCCTGCTATTGTGATTAATTCAAATTCCCCAGTTCTAGGAGTCAGTCAGTCTTTGTATTTTATCTGTCCTATTGTAATTGGCTCTCAACTATGTATTATTTATAAGTTGGTGCTTTGGGACCTAAATAAACAAGTAAAGAAATTATGCCTGTCTTTGTATCTTAGCATACTTGATTTTACAAAATGTAATCAAACTGTTATTTTAAGCAAAATTAGCGCGTGCGCGCACACACATGTACACACAGCCCACACACATACCCCCCACCCTTGGTGTGTGGGTGTTTGGGAGCTTTCTCCCCCCTCCCGGAATCCATTCAATAATTTATGATGGCAAACATCAGCCAAGAATGGTGGGACTGAAAGCACTTATTTAGTTGATGTCACTTTGCTATATATTGTGAATCTTCTTTCAAACAGTGATTTATGACTTTTGACACTTGTATAGGACATTACCATTTTATCTTACATGTTTTGTTGAGAAAAAATTATATGGCTAAACATTAAAAAGATTTCAGTCAACTGTATTCTTTGGGGTATCTACTTATATTTATAGTTATTAAAACTTTGAAAATGAAAAGATCCAATCATTTGAATACCAAGATGTTTCCTTTATAGGACCTGTATTACTATAACCTCAGAGAGATTGGTTAAAATAGTGTTCTAGAATGAATAAATGAATGTCTTTATGTTAATAGCTTTAATGTAAGTAAAGCGTGTTTTTTTGTCTTGTTTTTTTTAATCTAGATTTTATTTTTAAGTTTATGGTAAGTCCAACATTAGAAAACTTAGAGCTTACTAGAATTATAAATTGCTAAAAGAAGTGTTTATAAGGATTTAGGCAATTTATAATTTTATCAGTTTATTCGTGGGCGATGCCTATCTTATTAGCACTTCAGAACTAATTAAATGCTAACTTGGTAATTTTTTTTCCTCCTCTGGACAGGTTGGTGAAAATTGCCCCTCAATATTATGACATGAGCAATTTCCCACAGTGTGAAGCAAAGAGACAGTTGGACCGCATCATTGCCAAACTTCAAACCAAGGAATATTCACAGTACTGAATCCAATGCTTAGAACTGAAGTGATTCAGAGGACAGCTTTAAAAGATGAATGAACTGAAAAGTTCAAGTTGTGCTCTTCACGTTGGTTCAATAATGGCCTTTATTTGAAAGCTTTTTAATTTTTCTTTACAGTAAATATTCCATTCTGATTTCATAAATTAAACATTTATGCCTCCCCTTTGTGTTGACACTGTAGCTCATACTGGAAAAGTCGATCAATGTTTTGCAGTTTATTGAAAGTAGTTCTATATATAACAATGTTATAAGCATTTCTTTAGAAATGGTTGAAAATGCTTCTAAAATGTGATTATCGACCATGGTATGCATGATCGTTGTAATTGTTGACATTCCTTTTTAGAAGTTGTGAAATGTTACAACTTGTGCTTATGTAGACACAATCTTCTGTCTCAGTACAGAGGCACTGACTTCAATAAAGTCTATTTATACTAATTTTGGCCAAAGTACTTTGCTACCTTTGTTCTAGTCTCTTTAAGTCTGACTTCTTTTCTTCTAAGTGTGGGCTTGTTTTAAAAATGTAAGTGCACTCTGATTACATATTTAGTATCTTTCCACAAAGACTACTCTTTAGAGAAAGTAGTCTTTAAAGCAGTAGTCTTAAACACACAGCTTTGCACTTTATTAATTGATTAGGATCTGATCTCATGGCATAAAGTATGTGGTTTTTATTCAGAATTGGATCCAAATAGGAGAGCTTTCTCTTCATCTTAAAGTGCATTTCATTAAGTTTGATAATTTATTATTTTTATTTACCACATTTTTAGCAAATCTTTCTGTTAGAGAAACAAACTAAGCACTATACTATGGAAAAATGTTTATTTGTATTAATAGATAGTAGGGAATGATACTATATGGTAGATCTTGGTCTTGGTTTCAGTATTAGGTATTTTATGTGATGTACAAAAGGAATTAGTATAGTGTGTAAAATTTGCATTTGACTTTCCATTCCTGTAACAGGCAGAAGACAAGTTACAAATTCTTTCTAAATCATAAATAAAATGTGTTTGGTGTGACCCATCAAAGGGTCTGTAATTCCTTTCGCTTAAAGACTAAATAAAGGAAATTTATAAATGTGTGTATAGTTGGAATTCAAGTATACTTTGAAGCATAAATCTAGTATGTGATTTGAGAGAGTTAATTGGGCAAATTAAAGAGTATTTCAGGCCACTAGCATACTTTGGCGTGTAGGTAGTTGTTATTAAATGATGCCTGGTGGCTTAAAGGACTTCATGTGCTTCTGTAAGTGTCTGAATTTTGTTCCTGTGGAACAATTTGCATGCTGATACAATATTTTAGATTACTTGTAAATTGGTTAACATTTTATCCTACACTAAGTATTGGCGACGTTAGATCAAGAAAGTACGTGGCCTATCTTTTTCACAAAAAGGCAGCTCTTGCCAAATTTTTGTGTTGCCTACTCACTGTTTCCAGTTTTATAAGGCTGACCACATCATATAAAACTGGCAGTTTAATATTTTGTTAACATTTTTTAGCAAATTTCTTCATCATTGATGTTATTGGCACAGCTATGGCTTTAAAGCTCTTGTTCTCCAACCCCTTTGTTTTATAGATGTGGCAACTGATTACTAAACTGGTTATAATTTCCCATGTTCACCTAGGCCACAACAAGAAAATAAAAACTTTCTATAATGTGTAGAAAATTGTTTTTGAAGATTTTCTGAAGCAGTACCTGTAAACACTTGGGATTCTCTTCGAAATAACTTAATGGCTATCCCTCTGCTCAGATTCTTTAAAGAAGTCCATTGCTTTGGAAGACAGCTTAAGACAGCTTAATAGTTCTGTTAGAAATGCTGAGTTGAAATGTCTGTTTCTAATCCTTCCTTCCAGAGCAGTTAGTAAAGTAAGACTGTTTCGGAATTCCATTTAACTGTCACCTTCCTTTATTGTTAGACTATTTCCCCCTCAGCCTCCTCCTCTTTGACATGGTTTCTGGATAGTCTGAGCAGCCTCTGCCAGGCATTCAGCACTGTGGTCTAAAATGGGCAGCGTGCAGTGGGACTTAAAATTCCGGGGGGCCAGACATGCCATCATTTCTGTTAATGCAACTTAGGGCTAACGTTACAATGAAATTTGATAACATAATATGATTTATATTAACTTTTCCAGCAAGCACAGCACACTTTCAGGTTATATTAATCTTACTATAAATTTAAGGCTTCTAATTATTACATGATAGTTTTGGATGTGGCTCAGGGCTGAGAAAAGACCCTTGGACCATGGTAATCTTTGGAGACTTCACACATTTAAATGTATCCATAGTTTATCCAATAACCTTTAAAATATCAAAGACATTTTTAAAATTGCTTCTAAAATTAGGATAGGAATATCTTAATTATGCACAGTTTATAAAGAGAAACATGCATTGTTTTCACATTCAGTTTTTATCAATATTGAATTTAAAAATAAAGTTAACATTTGATATATACTTCATTAAACATCTATTTAAATTTTATAGTTTCTTCTAATTTAGAGAAAGTATGGTAGGAGATGGTGTTCAGAATTTTTAGTAGTGGCCTGCTACCATATCTATGGGTAAGTGACCTTGAAGATAACCATTGCTCAAGTTATCTTGCCTTCGCCAAGACAAACATGTTTATTGAGCATTTCTTGTTACAGTGAATTAATTATGGTATATACTGCCCAGATTATGGGAACTTTATTATTTTGTTTACATGAATTATTTAATTTGAACTTTGTAATTCCTCATTTTTAGGGTATTTGAATTTAACCAAAAAAAAAAAACCTCTTAGCACCTGTATTATTCAGTTAGCCCAAACCTATGAGTTACTTAATATTTAGTAAGGTTTTCTTTAATTACTATATGGGCATATTTTACTGTTTGAAAAGATGTTATTTTTATAGTCTTCATTAACAATTAATAGTAGACTAATAAATGGAATCTGAGAATTCAAATCATAAACATGGGAAAACCACATTTATGTATGTTGGTTTTGCGTTTGATGTTTTCAAACCTAGCCCCTTGATTCCAGTTTTGTTTTGCTTGTAGTATTCCTTTATAGAATTTCGGTATAAACTGCTCAGTGATACCAATTATTGTTCATTTCATTTAGCACTATCTCTGGAAGGCATTGTGTGAGGCTATAAAAATAGGATAGCTCGAATAATGGGCTAGTTGTAGTTTTTAAAAATGTGCAAAGACTTGAGTTGTAAAGTAAGGTATAGTTAATGTGTGAGTGAAAAGATTAAAGAGATAGTAATCAGGGAAAGGTGGGTCAAGATTAGGCAAATATTGAAGAAAGTGATTTATAAATAAGCAAATTAAGCAGTTAAGAGTGAGCTGTTATTAGCTTACATCCCTGGTTCTAGCCAGTTGTCATGTCAGAATTCTTGATAGTATTCAAAACAAAGCTGGAAATCCAAATTTATATATAAAATCTTGTTAGTAACCAGAGTTTCTCAATGTTTTGGTTCTCAAACTCTTAGAGCTGGATTCTGGGCAGCTATTTATAACTTCTGCATTAAGTAATAGGAAAATTTGTGTGAAGGAGGTTTAACAGGACTTCAGAATGTTAATTTCAACATCACTAAGGATATCTTAGATCAGTGTTTCCCAAACTTTTGACATGTGTGTACCCCTTCTATAATTTTCATAATGCTGAGTACCCCTCGTCAAAAAAAAAGGATGTATTTTAATATCAAAATATATTTTTTATTTTTTTGGTACATAAACAAAATAATAAAATTACCGTATTTTCCAGCGTATAAGATGATTTTTTGGCCCTGAAAAATATGCCTCCAAGTGGGGGGTAGTCTTATACAGCGAGTATATAACAAACTGTATTTTTAGTGGAAATGTTAGGGGGTCTTATACGCCGGCAAATACGTATTTTTCAGGGCCAAAAAAAATCGTCTTATATGCCGGCAAATACGGTATAATAAAATATAAAAAGCTATAACATTTATTTGCACACCAGACCATCTCAAGCCTCACAAGACTGTCTTGACTTGACTCATGAGTATGTAGAATTAGGCGCAGCTAAGCACGGTGCAGTGCATATCCCCACCAAACTCTTCCCATACCCCTGGGGGTACGCGTACCACACTTTGGGAAACACTGTCTTAGATAATTAACAGTATTTCAGACCATGGGCAGTTTTTAAAGTTGGGCTTTAAGTACACATACAGTATAAAGTCACGTTTTAGCTCTACAGAAGTGTATACAGTAGGTTCTCGGGTTACCTCCGAGCTCTGTTCCTATGGTATGATGATGTAACATTTTCACCATAAGTTGGAACCCACCTACATAAGCACCCACGTCACATGGCACACATACACAGCAGTAATCAAGTGAAACAGTAAAAAAAATTTAAAGAATAATTCCTGACCTGGTGGTAAATTATCTATACTAATAAAATAGTAATACACAAAGTTGTCGTGATGCGCTCACAGTAAACCTAACAGCAGGCTGCATAGGGTGACCAGGCTGGCAGGGGATGTTGTTGAGGGACAGCCTGTGTGTGGTGAGGAGGCCAGCAGGGGGGCAATTGGGGGCAACCAGGCTGGTGGTGTTAAGAGTAGTTAGGGGTGATCTGGCAGGTGAGCAGTTAGGAGCCAGTGGTATTGTGAGGAATTGGATTGTGAGGAATGTCCAGCTGCTGGTTTACCAATCCCTTGGAAACAGACATCCCCCAAGGATTCAGGCTAAGCTGAGGGCACTAGGCCTCTAGTATCTAATGAGGGAATATGCTAAGTTGCCTTCACACCATCACAAAGATGGTAGCACCCACAGCCTATAAGTAGGGAATATGCTTATTGACTGTCAAATATGACACTGCCTGCAACCACAAGATGGTGCCCAGTCCCCTCAGGCTTGTTGGGGCAGCCGGCCACTCTGTGCACCTGCCTTCGGAGTCCCCCAGTCCTCTCAGCCCTCCAGCCAACCAGGGCTGACCCAAGGTAGCCAAAAGAACCAGATGTAGCCTGGCCATCTGTTTTATGGAACCTTGTGAGATGTGTTAAATCAGAGCCACTGATTAGAAATGGAGAGGTATAACATAGTTTTCAAATTTTCCATACACCAGAAGATGTCCAGTCGACCGGGTCTAATTAGCATATTATCCTTTTATTATTATAGATTCTCTACTAGAGGCCCGGTGCACAAATTCATACATGAGTGGGATTCCTCAGCCTGGCCAGCAATCGGGGCCGATCAGGGCAGGCCGGCCAAGGGGAGGGACCGTGGGAGGTCGGCTGGCCAAGGGGGGTTGGTTGTGGGAGAGCACTGACCACCAGGGGGCAGTTTCTTCCATTTTTACCTTAAAGTTTTCTCATTCCCAAGGTTAATGCCACCAAGCTTGCAGCCTCTGCCTTAAACCTACATAAGCTGGCTAAAGAACAAACGACCAACTCCAACTGCCTTCTAGGTTCACAACGCTCAACCATCCTATCTCCCTGCAACATGAAACTGCGCTGTCTAAATTGTTTTCTTTCTTGGTCTCCCCCTCACCTATCCCTTTCATTCCCTTATTAAAGGTTCTATACTTACAATCTCTTGCCATTTTTTTCCCCATGGTGGCAACTAGGATCTCAGACCTAGCTAGCCACATTGGGGTTATGGCTGTCCCCTGTATGTAGGCACATGTTCTTCAGTTTGCCAGATCCCCTCGCATAAATTGATCTCACCTACGTGGCCTCTGTAGGCACAGCTAAGTACAAAGGGTTTGGAAGTGGAAAAGGCTTGCAAAGGCTACTTTTTACAAGAAATTGTGTGGTTAAGACACGTCAAGAAGAGGGATACTTTTTTAAAGAAAGAAACTACATTTAGGCAAAACTTCCACCAATGTCTTAAAAGAGACTGGGGTTGAGGCCAAGCTTGGTGGCATTAACCTTGGGAATGAGAAAACTTTAAGGTGAAAATGGAAGGAACACTCTCCGTGTCTGACTACAAGTAAATAACCAAAGTATTTGTCTGCGGGGGAGGGAGGAGGCAGTGCCATTTAGGTAACCGGAGCCTCAGACTTTTTCAACTGTTGGGCAGAAACAATTATTTTTCTTCTGTAGGATCTTTTTCCAGTCCTATAAAGGAAGATAGACAAATAGTTCAATGACTGAAGTGAGGACATTTGCTTGCTATGTTTTATATTAAACAATTAATACTGATAGTGTTTATGTAGGGATGATATCTAGCAAATCGTGTTTTTTTTTTCAAAATTCATTTTCATTGTGAGAGGGAATATTAGGTATCTTTTGCCACGTTTATCTGGTTAGTAACTATAAGCACTATAGATCATAAAGTCATACTTTTTATTGTTATAGTGGAACAATACAAAGACCTATGAGACATAACCTAAAAGTTGTCTGTGTTTGTTGGGGTTTCCCAGATAATTTCGAGGCCTGCTAGACTGATATTTTTTATGTTTAAAGTTTTTCTCTCTATTAAAAAATAGAAAACTTAGCAAAACTGATAAATGGCAGTTCATCACTTTCCCACTTTTTATTTCCAAGTCATTATCTCCTTTCTGAATATGGCATTGCAACCCTAGGGGTTTTTTTTTTTTTCCTCTTTCCTTTTTCCTTTTTTTTTTTTTTTTTTTTTTTTTTTTTTAATGTTTTGCACTAAAGCTTTTGAGATAAGTCCTAGTGCTGCAGAAATCCTGAATCCTAGCACCCGGGGGTTAAAAGGAGTACAGTGACAGGCTGTGAAATAGTGTTGTCATAACTTATCAGTGGCTAGTAAATAGGGTGGTTGCCTTCTGACACCATTTTGAGTGAAGGCGGTTTAATTGCATTGCCTCTGTTTAGATAAGCATTTGGGACGTGCGAAGGCTGTGGGTAAAGTATTTCCATTCTGTGAGATTTGATTTCTCAAGTGATTTTTCCTTCCCAAGTTCCACTTTACTCAAAAGTTATTTGGACAATGTCGTTCACTGTGTGTGTACATGGAGAAACAGCTCTAGGAGCGTATGAATCCAGTGGCTGTTAAGAATCAAAATTTGCAAACACATGATTGACAGTTGGTGATTTACCTCCATGCATCACCCTTCCTCCTCTGCCCCCCCCCCCCACAAATTAAAATCCTACGAAAACAATTCTGATTAAGAATTTGTAATCTTCCCAGGGGGCCGTGTGCCCGGGGTGAGCCATGTGCCCCAGGGGGCCATGTGCCCCGGGTGAGCCGTGTACCCTGGGTGAGCCGGGTGCCCCAGGGGGACCATGTGTCCCGGGAGAGCCATATGCCCTGGGAGAGACATGTGCCCCGGGAGAGCTGTGTGCCCCAGGGAAGCAGTGGGACCTGGGGGGAGGGGCTGATTCTATTCGTGTGGTCCTGAGATAGTCACCATAAAACAAGCAGACTGCCAAATGAGGAGCAGATTCTATTCATGTGGTCCTGAGATAGTCACCATAAAACAAGCAGATTATCAAATGACAGTGAGGAGGGGGAAGGAGATCTGGGGGAGATAAGAGATCAACCGAAGGACTGGTATGCATGCATATAAGTACAACCAACGAACACAGAACTCTGGGGAGGGAGGGTATGAATGGAAGGTGGCAGGGGGCGGGGGCGCAATGGTAAGCTATGTACACATATAATACCTTAATAAATTAAAAAAAAAAAGAATTTGTAATCTTTAGTTGTGTTATTTCTCCTTGGAGAAGACTCCCTCCCTGCCAAATGAAGATCCCCGTGCCCAGGCATATCACTTCCTGCTTCCAGCCTCATTGCTTCCTGTGGCATAAACAGCACCCACTGAACCCACCCAGCTGAGCCACTCCGAGAGGAGGACTGCAGCTATCTGAGCTAAGTTTTGCTTGCTTTGTCAATTCACATTTTCTACTAGGCGGAGAATCCACTCTGGTTTGCGGTGGTGATGGGTTTTATCCTGATGATTCAACCTTTCTGGTTTTCCACAGAGCAGAGTTTGAACCTTAGCAGCCACGTAGCACTTTAAAAAGCAAAACAAGAATTTGACTCTGGCTCTTAAAATGATACTCTGCGTGCTGCCTTTGTGGAATGGGTGGGCCACATGGATGGGTAGTGTTTGTTGCAATGGCGACAGCTGTCATAAAATCAGTGCTGGAAGGGACCTCTGAAGTCACCGATTTCAACCCTCCTTTTGGAAGACAACCAAGGCCCTGAGATAACTACAGGTTCTCTTCAAGGCCATTCAGTTGGCTGCTTTTTCATTCTAAGGGCTGACTTTCCTCCCTCCTGCAGTTGTATATACATGGTAGCTTTTATGTATAATTCCAATTGATTTCTGCTTTCCCCTAGTAAACAAAAAACTGTTTCAATTATGCCAGGGGCATTAAAAGAATTTGGATAATAGTTACCCAAAACATTTGTGTGTATTAATGGAGTGATTTAACTGTGGAGGAAGTTTTTTGTTTTGTTTTGTTTTATATATATATATATTTCAGAGAGGAAGGGAGAAAGAGAGAGAGAGAGAGAGAGAGAGAGAGAGAGAGAGAGAGAGAGAAAGAGAGAGAGAGAGATCAGTGATGAGAGGAAATCATTGATTGGTTGCCTCCTGCACACCTCATAGTGAGGATAGAGCTCCAACCCTGGCATGTGCCCTGACCAGGAATTGAACTGTGACCTGCTGGTTCATAGGTCAACACTTAACCACTGAGCTGGGGGTCGTTGGGCTGGAGGAACTTTTAACCTTTATTAATTTCAGCCTTTTTTTTAGTCATTTGATTAGCATCTGATATAGATGTGAAATCTTAGTCCTTTACAACTAAAGATGAAGTTTATTTCTCATTAAATTTTCAGATAATACATTACCATTTCTTGACTTTCTTAAGGAAAACTGTTGAATTGAGGGAGAAAAACGGGTTTTGATTTGCCCTACCGTTTTTTGAACACGACTTTTATGTAGCAGGTACTGTGCTATTTCAGCACGTAGGCAGTAAATTTATCAGTTCTTCACAACAGCCCAGCCACGGAAAGTGAGGTGCCGTGAGGTTATGTAACCTAAGTCAGGTCTAGAACTAGTGAGAGAGCTGGCTTTGAACTCTTGAAGGTGGGGAGAGTGGGGTCCCAAAGCCAACTATATCTAGAGCAATGTTCTTCCCCTTAACATACCTTGCTCCACTGCAAAGCTGAACCTCTCTGTCATATCTGGGCCACTCGGGATGTGCTCTTCTGAAGGCTCAGGATTTATGTAGAAACTAGAGGCCCGCTGCACGATATTCGTGCAAGAATAGGCCCCTGGCTTCACTCCCAGTCGCCTGGGAGCCAACAAGTCCCTGCTCCCCACCCCAGCTGCCCAGGGGCTGACAGTCCCTGCTCCCTGGCCACCTGGGAGCAGGCAAGTCCCCGCTCTGGCCGCCTGAAGCCAGCAAGTCCTCGCTTCTGTCTGGAGCACCACTCCAGTAGCTCCCTCCGCCATCCCCCTTCCCCTCATATTAGGTTGCACACCGCTCTGACTGCATATGCAAATTAACCTCCATCTTTGTTGAGTTAATTTGCATACTCTGGCTGTGGGCATAACGGAGTGATGGTTAATTTGCATGGTTCTCTTTTATTAGGTAAGATTGCAGTTCTGCTCCACCCTTTCCTCCCTTTCCTCCTGGTCGTCTTGCCATGTTGGCAAATGTCAAAAGCACACCCAGTCACGCATCCATATTTGAACTTTTAGTCCTTCCATCCTCATCCTGGAGGTTTCCCTGTTTCCTGACTTACTAAGCAATGAATTTTGAAAGATATTACATATATTTATATTTATTATATGTTACATATATTCCCCCTGCATTTCCAGGTGTTACGGGAAGTTTTCAGGTCACCTGGATCTAGAAGTTGACCACTCCCCCTTAATCTTTGAATGGAGAGAAAAATATAGCGGCCACATCACAGTGCTGCCTAAAGAATTATTTATACAGATGTAGGAAAGATAAATATTTATTGATGCGAGCAGAGGAGTGAAGGTTAGTGAGCTTTCCCTGACACTGACATACAATGGGCCATCCAATTCTCCCTTTTTTCACAAATCTCACGTGAGCTCTGTGGGCATAATTAAATGGGCTTGATAAGCCCTCTCCCTTTTCTTTTCCCCGCATGCCTGACACCGAGCTGTCGGGCTTTGAAACCCAAACACTTCGTTGCCCAGGTTAACTTAGAACAGTGCGGCCGGCTCTTACCCTCATGCCTCTCACACTCTCTTCTCCCCTGTGGACACAGACAAGGTGGCTGAGACACTGAGCTGGGAGCCAGCTGGGCGGAGCCACAGTCTTCAGATGAATCTAAGCTATCCCTCACAGGGACCTGGCTTGGGGAGATGGGGATGCTGAGCCACCTTTTTGCTCTGTGTCCTCATTTCTTGACTATTGAGCTTTTGTTTATCTCTTTGTCCATTGGACAAGGGATAAAATAGTGCCCCATCTTCCCTTCGCCCCCAGGGGGGTCAGAATCTAAAGTCAGTCCTTATGGTGAAAATAATGATATACTAGTAGTCCAAATGAAATCTCCCCAAGAAGTGATGTGTTAGCTGTGATGCATGCTGGGGTATCTTTAAAATATA